>CM057461.1:51815000-53065000 GCA_030035585.1 Dugong dugon
CTAAGCTTTTCTTCTTAAATATTGAGTTTCTTTGTAGAGTAGTTATTCTAACAAGAACTGATGAATTTGCAAACAATTCTCAAAGTGACTATCTGGAGTCCCCTCTCTGGTTAAACATAACAGAAGGATTTATATATGTTGTTGTTGCTGTTGAGTAGGTTCTGACTCATGGTGACCATATGTATAACAGAACAAAACATCACCTAGTCCTGTGCCGTTCTCACAATCTTTGGTATGTTTGAGCCCATTGTCACAGCCACTGTGTCAAACCATCTCATGGAAGGTGCCCCTCATTTTTACTGACCCTCTACTTTACCAAACGTGATGCCCTTTTCTAGCTATTTGTCTTCCCTAATGATATTTCCAAAGGAAGCAAGATGAAGTCTTGCCATCCTCACTTCTAAGGAGCATTCTGGCTGTACTTCTTCCAAGATGAATTTGTTCATTCTTCTGGCAGTCCACAGTATAGTCAACATTTTTCGCCAACATCACAATTCAATTGTGTGAATCCTACTTTGATCTTCTTTTTAATTGTCCGGCTTTCATATGCATACGAGGCAATTGAAAAGACCATGGCTTGGGTCAGGTACACCTTAATGATCAAAGTGACATCTTTGTTTTTTAACATATATATCCACCTGTCTTAGTTATCTAGTGCTGCTATAACAGAAATACAGCAAGTGGGTGGCTTTACCAAACAGAAATTTATTCTCTCAAAGTTTAGGTGGCCAGAAGTCCAAATTCAGGGTGCCAGCTCTAGGGGAGGGCTTTCTCTCTCTGTCATCTCTGGAAGAAGGTCCTTGTCTCCTTTCAACACCTGTAGGTCTGACATTCCTTGGAGATCACCATGTGTCTTGGCATCAATCTTCCCCTGGCTTTTAGGAGGTTCTCAGCTCAGGGAGCCTGGGTCCAAAGGACATGCTCTGCTCCTGGCTTTTCATTCTTGGTGGTATTGAGGTCCCTTATCTCTGCTCCCTTATTTAATCTCCTTTGTATCTCAAAAGAGATTGACTCAAGATACAACCTAATCCTGTAGATTGTATCCTGCCTTATTAACATAACTACTTCTTTTTTCATTTTTTTAATTGTTGTAATTAAATGAAGTTTACATTTCAAGTTAGTCTCCCATACAAAATTTTTTTTACATACATTGTTATGAGACCCTAATTGCTCACCCCATTCTGCGACAGCACACTCCTCCTTTCCACCCCTGATTCCCCATGACCATTCAACCAACTCCTAACTCTCTCTGCCTTCCCATCTCACCTCTGGACAGGAGCTGCCCCTTTGGTCTCTTGTATCTACTTGACTAAGAGGCACACTCTTCACTAGTATCACTTTATGTCCCACAGTCCAGTCCAATACCTGTCTGAAGAGTTGGCCTCAGAAATTGTTTTAGTTCTGGGCTGATAGAGAGTCTAGGGGCCATGCTTTCCGGGGCACCTCCAGTCTCAGTCAGACCA
Organism: Dugong dugon; assembly: GCA_030035585.1. Taxonomy (NCBI): domain Eukaryota; kingdom Metazoa; phylum Chordata; class Mammalia; order Sirenia; family Dugongidae; genus Dugong; species Dugong dugon. Next base: position 51,816,464 of record CM057461.1, read on the forward strand.
TTAAGTCTGGTCTTCTTACTAGAATTTGAGTTCTGCACCCCATCCTTCTACTGCTCCATCAGGGACCCTGTGTTTAACATAACTACTTCTAATCCTGCCTCTTTAACATCATAGAGATTAGGATTTACAACGCATAGGATAATTATATGAGACCACAAAATGGAGGATAATTACATGAGATCACAAATGGAGGATAATTACATCAGATCACACAATGGAGGATAATTACATAATACTGAGAATCATGGCCTAGCCATGACTGGAGAGACATATATTTTGTGGGACACAAGTCAATCCATACACCACCCATTGTCCATCGCCACTGAGTCGATTCCAACCCATAACCAACTTTATAGGACAGAGTAGAACTGCCCCATAGTGTTTTCAAGGCTGTAATCTTTATGGAAGCAGAGTGCCACATCTTACTCCTGAGGAGCTGCTGATATGTTTGAACTGCCAACCTTTCAGTTGGCAGCAGAGCATTTAACCACTGACCAATCAGGGCTCCTAATTTTTATATATATTAAAAAAACCCGTTGCTGTCAAGTTGATTCCGACTCATAGTGACCCTATAGGACAGAGTAGGACTGCCCTATAGGGTTTCCAAGGAGCAGCTGGTGGATTCAAACTGCTGACCTTTTGGTTAGCAGCCAGCTCATAACCACTGCACCAGCAGGGCTCCAATTTATATACGTATATGTAAAATCAAACCCATTGCCTTCAAGTCAATTCTGACTCATAGCAATCCTATAGGACAGAGTAGAATTTCCCCATAGAGTTTTCAAGGAATGGCTGGTGGATTCGAACTGCTGACCTTTTGGTTAGCAGCCATAACTCTTAACCACTACGCCACCAGGGCTCCACTATATAGTATTTTTACGCAAATAACACACATGTTATGCTTCTTTTTTTTTTTCACAACCGTGCCCTGCTCCTGCAAGGTATTTTCACAACAGCACTATGCTAATTTTTTACAGCAACCTGTAAAAAAATTACCATTGCAAGCTTATAACTCGTGGTGGGAGGGAGTGCTTGGCAAAAAAAAGTACAACAAGTGCATTATTTGTGTAAAAATATGGTATACAGGTGGTCCCAGGATTACGAACATCTGACTTATGGACAACTTGTACTTAAGAATGGACTGTCATAAAGCCTATTACATTAAAAATTTGAGTTAAATACAATGGTTCCTAATAACAAATGCATGAACTACTTTGTGACACTCATGAAAACATCGTGAAGTTTGGAAGTGTTTCTTAAGATTTTATATGCATAGAAAGGTAAAATATATACTATATATTAAAACAAACATTTGACTAATGCTAAATAAGAACCGGATGTACCTGTTCCAACTTACGTACAAATTCGACTTAAGAGGAAAGGATCTTGTCCATAATGTATGGACTGCCTGTATAGACAGATACATATCTATCTATAGGTAAATAGACAGATGTTGTTGTTCTTAGGTGCCGTCGAGTTGATTCTGACTCATAGCGACCGTGTGTACAACAGAACGAAACACTGCCTGGTCTTACGCCATCCTCACAATCCTTGCTATGCTGGAGCCCATTGTTGCAGCCACTGTGGCAGTCCGTCTCATTGAGGGTCTTCCTCTTTTTTGCTGACCCTCTACAAATAGATAGATAGACAGATAGACAGATAGATAGAGATAGATAGATAGATAGATAGGTGGATAGATAGGTCTCACATATTCTGCCTTTCATCTCTTAGTAAACACACCTTCTAATTTTGATTAGGATAGAATACTCACAATTAATACATGAAGAAGTGTATCGCCACAGAAAGGCAACTTTGTTAGAAACACGCAAACTTACCACAGGCACCATCCTGCCAGCTTAATCATTCATTATATGAATTTGGAGAAGGAACAAAGACTAGGTATCTACAGTGTTTGTCCAAGTGATAAAGAGAATGATCAAGTAGTAGAATGGTCAAGTAGCAGCTTTAGGATTTGGGCTATTTGGGAGAAAATAGATTAGATAAACTATAGATGGTTTACAATTGTATCCTTGTTCCAAAAAGCAGTGGTTAAATATAAATCAAACCTGGTCAGAACTACCATTTGAAAAATAGTCTTGAAACTAGCTGTGGCAAAGACTAGGCGTGTGTGTGACATCTAAGGCAGATACCCGGTCATTCAAATCAGAGGTGCCTCTGCACATAACCTTGGGTTTAAGATGGTGGTTTGAAGTCTAATTCCAAAACTGTACTCTCCCAGACTTAACAATATAAGCAGTAGATGAAGTACAATGAACAGAAAAACAACATCAACAAAAACAGTAAGCAAACAAAAGAAAGGGCTGGGTAGCCAGCAAAAGGAAGACACATTTCCAGAAATGTGAAAAGGCGTGACCTTGGTGTTGCCCTGCTTTCTAACTCTACCAGGCTCAGAAATAATCCTGAATAAGATCTCACTAACACCAGTTACTCTCCTAAAATGGGAGAGGAGCATCCTGGGGAAATTTCCACAAAAGCATGAGGTCAGCCATGAACACCCTTTTTTGTTTTTTGATTTCTTCTTCTCCCAAAGAGACAAGGAAACAGCTATAATTTTCTATTTTAACGTCTCCTTCTGGGAGGAAAATGGGAGAGGAAAAGCAGACCAATAACAAATACCTAAAACTAATTATCTCTAGCAAGAATAGACATTTCACCCAATAGAAAACAAAAGAGAAAACAATTAAGGCACAATCTGAGTGAGCAAGAAGCAGGGAAGGATGTTCTCAGGGGCCAAGGTGAAGAAGGAACTTCCTTCCCTTCAGGAGGAGTCAGCGTAGGTTTATTCACTTTGTGATTTGGAAGGCTGGTGTAGAAAACAGCAAAATAGAATAGAGAACCACTCAAGCTGTCTCTCTCTCTCTGAAAGAAAGTTCTGAGTCTCATGTTAAATAGAAAAAAAAAAAAAACTACCCAAACCCTAAAGATAGCCCTCCACTGTGACAGACACAGTGCTGACAAAGTGGGGTGAACCTGAGCACGGGATGTTCTATGCACTTGCTGAGAAATCCTACGCAACCAACATTGTACATGCTCTGGCATCTTTATTCCATGCTTAAGAAAATTCCCCAAATAAAACATTTCGTCTACATAGCTCCAGGAAGACTGACAAGCCATATAGATGGTGAGAGAGGAGTAACATGCTAATGTGACACACCAAGCGCCATACCCTGAAAGCACAGTGAAGCCCAAACTGAGAGAGAGAGAGAGAAGGAAGAAAGCAAGTAAGTATGCAAGAAGGAAGACAGCAAAAGACTGGTGATGAATACAACTCAAGAAAAAGATAAAAATTCCCTACAATTACTCTAGAAGAATTTTGAAATAACATTAAACAGATCAAGTATAACGTGATAAAATGACATGATAATCTGAAATGAAGAACCAAGGAGACAAATTTTCAGCCATTACAGAAGTAAATCAATTAAGAAAAACAAAGACCAAATTACTGACGAAGAACAAAGGCTTAAGATTATCACAGTGAAAAAAGAACACAGAGAGTTTAAAACAATTAAAGAAAAAATAATAGGTATGACCAAGAAAAATAGTAAGCTTCCCAATGTGTAAACAATTGGTGTCCCTAGAATTTAGAGGTCAACATAGCAAAATTCCCTAAAACAAAGGGAAAACTGAATCGAATGATCTAATGGGCAAACTGTGTTCCAAAAAATCAATATAGAAAGTTTACCCTAAGAAACATCTTTAAGAAGTTAATGAATTTGAATAAAGAAAGAATTTTACAGCTATCCTGGTACATACTTTGTCAATTAAAAATCAATACCTAAAACTTTTAAAAGAAAGCATAGTTGAATTTATGTAATGTATCTTAAAGAAAATCAAAAGAGCATGACAATCCAGAAGAAAATATTTGCAACATAGTTGACAGACAGATGGTTAATTTTCTTAACTTTTTAAGCATGTATAAAAGTAAACAAGAAAAAAAAATTGATAACCAAATAGACAAACGGATAAAATATAAGAATAAATGACAAAAGGGAGGAAGGAAGCAAGGAAGAAAAGACAGAAGAAAGGAGGAGGGGTTGATGGGCTGAGGGGCAGGCTTACCACACTCACAATGTAATGAAAATCAAAACAATGAGGACATACTATTTTTCTCCTTGGAAAGTTTGAGGATACTCAGTGCTGGCAAGACTATGGGGAAATCAGACACTTTCATACTCTGTGAATTGCAGCACAGATAGATCCAACCTTTCTAGAAGGCAATTTTGCAACATCTATGAAAATTAAGTGTTCATAGAGAAATACTCCCCCATGTGTCTGTCAGTTTGTCTTACTGTGGGGGCTTACGTGTTGCTGTGATGTTAGAAGCTATGCCACTGGTATTCAGATACCAGCAGGGTCACCCGTGGCAGACAGTTTTCAGCTGAGCTTCCACACTAAGACAGATTAGGAAGAAGGGTCCAGCAGTCTACTTCTGAAAAGAATTAGCCGGTGAAACTTTATAAATAGCAGAGGAACATTGTCTGATATAGTGCTGGAAGATGAGCCTTCCCAGGTTGGAAGACACTCAAAAGACAACTAGGGAAGAGCTGCCTCCTCAAAGTAGGATTGACCTTAATGACGTGGTTGGAGTCAAGCTTTTGGGAACTTCATTTGCTGTTGTAGAATGACTCAAAATGAGAAGAAACACCTGCAAACATCCATTAATAATTGGAACATGGAATGTACGAAGTATGAATCTAGAAAAATTGGAAGTCATCAAAAATGAAATGGAACGCATAAACATCGATATCCTAGGCATTAATGAGCTGAAATGGAATGGTATTGGCCATTTTGAATCAGACAACCATATGCTCTACTAGGCTGGGAATGACAACCTGAAGAGGAATGGCGTTGTATTCGTCGTCAAAAAGAACATTTCAAGTTCTATCCTGAAGTACAACGCTGTCCGTGATAGGATAATATCCATACACCTACAAGGAAGACCAGTTAATACAACTATTATTCAAATTTACACACCAACCATTAAGTCCAAACATGAAGAAACTAAAGATTTTTACCAACTTCAGTCTGTAATTGATCCAACATGCAATCAGGATGCATTGATAACTACTGGTAATTGGAATGTGAAATTTGGAAACAAAGAAGAAGGATCGGTAGCTGGAAAATATGACCTTGGTGATAGAAATGATGCCGGAGATCACATGATAGAATTTTGCAAGACCAACAACTTCTTCATTGCAAATACCTTTTTTCACCAACATAAATGGTAACCATACACATGGACCTCACCAGGTGGACTACACAGGAATCAAATCGACTATATCTACGGAAAGAGACAAAGAAAAAGCTCAATATCATCAGTCAGAACAAGGCCAGGGGCTGACTGCTGAACAGACCATCAATTGCTCATATTCAATTCAAGGTGAAACTGAAGAAAATTTGAACAAGTCCATGAGAGCCAAAGTACGACCTTGAGTATATACCACCCAAATTGAGAGACCATCTCAAGAATAGATTTGACGCATTGAACACTAATGACCGAAGACCAGACAAGTTGTGGAATGACATCAAGGACATCATACATGAAGAAACCAAGAGGTCATTAAAAAAGACAGGAAAGAAAGAAAAAAACAAAATCGATGTCAGAAGAGACTCTGAAACTTGCTCTTAAATGTCAAGAAGCTAAACTAAAAGGAAGAAATGATCAAGTAAAAGAACTGAACAGAAGATTTCAAAGGACAGCTCGAGAAGACAAAGTAAAGTATTATAATGACATGTGCAAAGACCTGGAGATAGAAAACCAAAAGGGAAGAACACACTCAGCATTCCTTAACCTGAAAGAACTGAAGAAAAACTTCAAGCATCAAGTTGCAGTAGTGAAGGATTCTATGGGGAAAATATTAAACGATGCAGGAAGCATCAAAAGAAGATGGAAGGAATACATAGAGTCATTATATGAAAAAAAATTGGTCGACTTTCAACCATTTCAGGAGGTAGCATATGATTAGGAACCTATGGTACTGAAGGAAGAAGTCTAAGCTGCACTGAAGGCATTGGCAAAAAACAAGGCTTCAGGAACTGACGGAATATCAACTGAGATGTTTCAACAAACGGATGCAACGCTGGAAGTGCTCACTCGTCTATGCCAAGAAATTTGGAAGACAATTACCTGGTGAACTGACTGGAAGAGATCCATATTTATGCCTGTTCCCAAGAAAAGTGATCCAACCAAATGTGGAAATTATCAAACAATATCATTAATATCACACACAAGTAAAATTTTGCTGAACATCATTCAAAAGTGGCTGCAGCAGTATGTCGACAGGGAACTGCCAGAAATTCAGGCTGGATTCAGAAGAGGACGTGGAACCAGGGATATCACTGCTTATGTCAGATGGATCCTGGCTGAAAGCACAGAATACCAGAAAGATGTTTACTTGTGTTTTATTGACTATACAAAGGCATTTCACTGTGTGGATCATAACAAATTATGGATAACATTGTGAAGAATGGAAATTTCAGAACACTTAATTGTGCTTATGAGGAACCTGTACACAGATCAGGAGGCAGTTGTTTGGACAGAAAAGGGAATACTGTGTGGTTTAAAGCCAGGAAAGTGTGTGTCAGGGTTGCATCCTTTCACCATACCTATTCAATCTGTATGCTGAGCAAATAATCCAAGAAGTTGGACTACATGAAGAAGAAAGGGGCATCAGGATTGGAGGAAGACTCATTAACAACCTGTGATATGCAGATGACACAACCTTGCTTGCTGAAAGTGAAGAGAACTTGAAGCACTTATTGATGAAGATCAAAGACCACAGCCTTCAGTATGGATTACACCTCAACATAAGAAAGAGAAAAAAGAAATCTTCACAACTGGGCCAATAAGCAACATCATGATAAACGGAGAAATGATTGAAGTTGTCAAGGATTTCATTTTACTTGGATCCACAATCAACATCCATGGAAGCAGCAGTCAGGAAATCAAAAGTCGCATTACAGATTGGGCAAATCTGCTGCAAAAGACCTCTTTAAAGTGTTGAAAAGCAAAGATGTCACCTTAAAGACTAAGGTGTGCCTGACCCAAGCCATAGTATTTTCAATTGCATCATATGCATGTGAAATCTGGACAATGAATAAGGAAGACTGAAGAAGAATTGATGCCTTTGAACTGTGGTGCTGGCGAAGAATATTGAATATACCATGGACTGCCAAAAGAACGAACAAATCTGTCTTGGAAGAACCACCAGAACGCTCCTTAGAAGAAAGGATGGCGAGACTACATCTTACATCCTTTGAACATGTTGTCAGGAGGAACCAGTCCCTGGAGAAGGACATCATGCTTAGTAAAGTACAGGGTCAGTGAAAAAGAGGAAGACCCTCAACGAGATTGATTGACACAGTGGCTGCAACAATGGGCTCAAGCATAACAATAATTGTGCGCATGACGCAGGACCTGGCAGTGTTTCGTTCTGTGGTACATAGGGTCGCTATGAGTTGGAACCGACTTGATGGCACCTAACAACAACAACAGAGAAATATTCACAAAATATTTTCAGTATATAAATATGAGAATATTCACTGCAATACTATTTGTAAAAGCAACAATGTAGAAACACACCAGGAGTTCATCAATATGGCCCTAGTTAAGGAAATTATGATACATCCACATCTATGCAATGGAATATTAATAAATACATATTGCAATGGAATACTAATCATACATATTCAATATTTACATTAAATATAATTTAAATTAATGTTCATATTGAAATGCAACACTGGTAGATATATAATATTCTATTAATACATATTAATACAATAAAATATGTACGTATTATAAATATATACATATTTATAGATTATGCTGAATATAATTCAAAAACTATTGCAGCAGTATATGGACAGAAATTATTAGAAAGTTTAGAAATTCAAGCAGGATTCAGAAGAGGACCTGGAATGAGAGATATCATTGCTGATGTCAGATGGATCTCAGCTAAAAGCAGAGAATACCAGAAAGATGTTTACATGTGTTTTACTGACTTTGCAAAGGTATTCAGCTCTGTGGATTGTAACAAATTATGAATAACGTTGCGAAGAATGAGAATTCCAGGACACTTAATCGTAGTCATGTGAAACCTGTACATAGACCAAGAGACAGACTTTCGAACAGAACAAGAGGATACTGCATGGCTTAAAATCAGGAAAAGTGTGCATCAGGATTGTATCCATTCACCGTATTTATTCAATCCGTATGCTGAGCAAATAATACGAGTAGCTAGGCTATATGAAGAAGAATGTGGCATCGGGATGGGCGGTAGACTCTTTAACAACCTGTGTTATGCAGATGACACAGCCTTGCTTGCTGAAAGTGAAGGTGTGGACTTGAAGCACTGATGAAGATCAAAGACTACAGCCTTCAGTATGAATTACACTTCAACATAAAGAAAACAAAAATCCTCACAACTGGACCAATAAGCAACATCGTGATAAATGGAGAAAATATTGACGTTATCAAGGATTTTATTTTACTTGGATCCACAATCCACACCCATGGAAACAGCGGTCAAGATACCAAATGATGAATTGCATTGGGCAAATCTGCTGCAAAAGACATCTTTAAAGTGTTAAAAAGCAAAGATCACTTTTGGGACTAAGGTGCGCCTTACCCAAGGCGTGGTATTTTCAGTCACCTCCTATGCATGTGAAAGCTGGATAATGATTAAGGAAGACTGGAGAAGAATTGACATATTTGAACTGCGGTGTTGGTGAAGAATAATAAGTATACCATGGGCTGCTAGAAGAGTGAACAAATCTGTCTTGGAAGAAGTACAGTCAGAATGTTTCTTAGAAGTGAAGATGGGGAAATTTCATCTCACATACTTTGAACATGTTATCAGGAGGGACCAATCCCTAGAGAAGGACATCATGTTCGGTAAAGTAGAAGATCAGTGAAAAAGAGGAAGACCCTCAATGAGATGGATTGACACAGTGACTGCCAACAGTGGGCTCAAACATAGTAATGTTTGTGAGGATGACGCAGGACTCAGCAGTGTTTTGTTCTGTTGTGTATGGGGTCGCTATGAGTCAGAATCTACTTGACAGCACCTAACTACGACAACATACATACATTTATCAATGTGGAATAAGAAAAGGCCATACTGCTGGGAATGTATAATGTCGTCCATATTTTATGTAAATAAAAAGAGATAAGCGAGAGAGTGTGAGCATGAGCAATAATGAGAGAGATGTTAGCAGAGAGTTCAGGAGAGATTGGGTTACATGCATTATCTTTTCCTGGGAAATAATAGGAAAGATGTGACATGGAAAGAGTAGTTCAGGGTCAAAGATTATTTTTATTAGCATTTTTCTGATCAGGTAGAATCTAATTATGTAAAAGTGTTCTTTTTGCTGGTTTTTAATGTCATTAGATTTAAGCTAGGCTTATTGAACTTTTTCTCTCTTGATCTCTTTTTATTTAGAAGTAAATGCATGTTATTTTAAAAATAAATATGTATTTTCATCAAATTGTAGGGTTTTTTTAGTTAATAAAATGTTCCTAAAGCATGAAGTTATCCATAATAACAATATTAAATTCAGGAAGAAAGTGAAAAAAGAAAGGGAGAGGGGAGGGAAAAAGAAGGCAGGAAAGGGGGGAAGGCAAGAAGGAAATCTACAAAGTGGGCAAAAAGAAAGAAGAAAGAAGGAGGAAAAGAAGGATAGAAGGAAGGGTGGGAGGGAAAAGAACAAACCTAGATCCCCTATATGCCAAGAGGTACAAACTGAAAATGTTTTTGAAATGCATGAGTGGGTTAAAAGCATCTGGCTTACTTTAAATGGCTGTGGGTGAAGAATTTAAGCTTTAGCTTTTGACAATAAAAATAAGACATTCTGGCAATTATAAATTGTTGTTTTTTAGGTGCTGTCGAGTTGGTTCCAACTTATCAACCCTATGCACAACAGAATAAAACACTGCCCAGTCCTGTGCCATCCTCACAATCATTGTTATGTTTGAGCCCATTGTTGCAGCCACTGTGTCAGTTGGTCTCCTTGAGTGTCTTCCTCTTTCTCTGGTCCTCTACTTTACTGAACATGACATCCTTCTCCAGGGACTTGTCCCTCCTGATAACTTGTCCAAAGTATGTGAGAAGAAGTCTCACCATCCTTGTTTCTAAGGAGCATTCTGGCTGTACTTCTTCCAAGACAGATTTGTTCATTCTTCTGGTAGTCCGTGATATATTCAATACTCTTCGCCAGCACCACAGTTCAAATGTGTCGACTTTTCTTTGGTCTTCCTTATTCATTGTCCAGTTTTCACATGCATATGAGGTGATTGAAAATCACATGGCTTGGGTCATGCGCACCTCAGTCCTCAAGGTGACATCTATGCTTTTTAACACTTTCAAGAGGTCTTTTGCATCAGATTTGCCCAATGCAATACATCATTTGACTTCTTGACTGCTGCTTCCATGGGCATTGATTGTGGATCCAAGTAAAATAAAATCCTTGATAGTTTTCAATATTTTCTCCGTTTATGATAATGTTGCTTATTGGTTCAGTTATGAGGATTTTTGTTTTCTTTATGTTGAGGTACAATCCATACTGAAGGCCAAAGTCTTTGATCTTCATCAATAAGTACTTCAAGTCCTTTTCACTTTCAGCAAGCTATGTTGTGTCATCTGCATATTGCAGATCGTTAATGAGTCTTCCTCCAACCCTGATGCTGAATTCTTCCTCATATAGTCTAGCTTCTCAGATTATTTGCTCAGTGTACAGATTGAATAAGGATAGTGAAAGGATGGTGATGCACACTTTTCTTGATTTTATACCACCCAGTATTTCCTTGTTCTGTTTGAATGACTGCCTCTTGTCTATGTATAGGTTCCGCATGAACACAATTAAGTGTTCTGGAATTCCCATTCTCCGCAATGTTGTAATTGCAACGGTTGTTTCTTGAATTTATATTTCAAGTTGGTTTTTTATGGAAGACACAGTTGCTAACCAAAAGGTTGGAAATTTGAGTCTACCCAGATGAGCCTCAAAAGAAAGTCCTGGCAATCTACTTCCAAAAAATCAGCCACTGAAAACCCTATGAAACATAGTTCTATTCTGACACACATGGAGTTGTCATGATTTGGAATTAATTCGAAGGCAGCTGGTTAACTTACCTTTAGCAAATTGAAAACAGTGAGTCTTGTCTCAATCCAGCAAAAGAGAAATGGGTGGCACTTTGTTTTCGGTACTTAATTTTTTTTTCACAGCCCCAGTGGTGCAGTGGTTAAGTGCTCAGCTGCAAATCGAAAGGTCGACATTTCGAACCCACCAGCTATTCTGCAGCAGAAAGATATGGCAGTCTGTTTCCATAAAGATCACAGAGTTGGAAACTCTATGGGGCAGTTCTGTCTGTCCTACAGGGTCACTATGGGTCAGAATTGATTCGATGGTAATTATTGGTTGGGTTTGATTTTTAATTTGTCTTCATCTAGAATGCAAGAAAGCTAATTGTGGAGAAGAAGAAATAATAAAGGAAAAATATAATGGCTGAAAACAATAGTGCTTTCCGCTCTGAGATTTGATGTAGCTAAGGCAAGCCTCGACTTTCCATTCTTTTCATTAAGTTTCATAAAGTAGGGACTCAACATATATATGCTGGCTGGATAAATAAATGAAAGAATAAATGATACCAGAGAGGAGAGATGTGTGACAAATTCTTGAATGATAAAAAGAGGTGACTCAGTTGAATTTGTGTGTTCAAGGGCCAGTGATTAAGAGATACCCAGAAGTAGATATTTATTTAACTTATTGTTTCTCTCAGCCAATAAACATTTATCAAGCATTTATTATGGTTAGTCATTATCTCTTTGGATCCTCAAATAAATTTTACGAGGGAGATATCATTATCTCCATCTATAAATGACAAAACTGAGACTCTGAAAGTTAACAGGACTTGGCCAAGATCACCCAAATAGAAATGCCAGAGCTCAGATTTGAAACCAACTCTGGTCAACTCTAAACCAGTTGAGTAGATTCCGACTCATGGCAACCCTGTATGTTGCAGACTAGAACTGTGCTCATGGCACAGTTGCCCTTGAGTAGATTCTGACTCATGACCACACCATGTGTGGCAGAGTAGTACTGTGCTCCATAGGGTTTTCATGGCTGTGGCCTTTTGGAAGCAGATCACCAGGCCTTTGTTCTCAGGCGCCTCTGGGTGAGTTCAAACTGCTAACCTTTCAGTCATCAGCTGAGAGCTTAACTGTTTGTGCTACCCAGGGATCTAAAGAGTTATACATACTCCAGCCCCTTTCACTGATGGCGATACTTCTGAGAAAGGTAGGCAGAAACAGGCAGTCTTGAAGCTCTGAATCTATCACAGTAACAGGAAGTGAAGTTACAAAAACAAAGCCAATCAAAGTAAAGGCATATTCAATGGAGAGAAAGAATTTACAGAGACTGAAATTGTGGTTTGTTGTGTGGCATTTGTTGTAGGGATGGTGGCTAATAAATCTTTGTTGAGTATCCACCTGATTTATTTCATCTCCCTTTTCTCTGGAAGAATTTTCCCAGCAGTAGGTGTTTAACCACCTCCTTGTATCCCTATATATAATAACAAAACACCTGGATATGAAACCTGGATACTTCCCAAGTAGCTATGTGAAGGGATAAGCCCATGCCATTAACAAGGACTGGGATTTTGCTTTTCAGGTTAAATATATTTAGTTTATGGTGGTTGGAACCACATCATTGAGAAGAGTGACTTTAAAGATAATAATAATAGTGTTGGTGACTTGACTATAAAAAGCAGTTTGTGGAAATGTGTACAACAAAGACTTCACTTCTGTTTCATGTCCTGTGTTTACATTGACACTCTGTTCTTCCTCATTAAATTGGTCTTTGATCTCTTTTCACTTATTTGCACTTGGACTCAGATCTAGAGAGTGAACTTGGTGGTCTAGGGTAAAGAAAGTCTAATTGAGGTCATCTCCCCTAACAATCAGTAGCTTAAAGAGAAAAGAAATTGATGTCTATGCGTGTGGAATAATAGTCTTCTTCCATTTTAGCTTGGGAGTTAAATACATGTGACAGATACCCTAAACTCTAAAAGCAGTTTTCTTCTATTTTAGTAACATTACCATATCAGCAATTTAGCATGTTAAGGGAGTTCTCTTCCGTATACATTCAGTGTTTCTCAAAATTTCATTCATGTACCATTTGTAATTCAGTAGATGATTTTAGGTGACATAAGGATTCACATATTTATTATCATGTCTTAAAATATTAGAAGCTGGATCAATGACATAAATGGAAGAACTAAAATCATAAAACTGTTAGAACAAAACATAGGAATAATGCTTTGGGACCTAGTTGTTGACAATGGATTGTTAGATATGACACCAAAAGCACAAGCAACAAAAGACAAAATAGACAAATTGGACTTCATCAAAATTAAAAACATTTGTTTATCAAAGCACTTTATCAATAAAATAAAGAGACAACCTACATGATAGGAAAAAAGACTCAAGAACCATATATATATGATAGGAGCCCTAGTGGCGTAGTGGTTAAGCATTTGGTTGCTAACCTAAAGGTTGGCAGTTTGAATCCACCAGCCACTCCTTGTAAACCCTATGGGGCAGTTTTACTCTGCCCTACAGGGTTGCTATGAGTTGGAATTGACTCAACGGCAATGTTTTATATATATATATATACATATATATATATATGATAAGGGTTTAATATCCAGAATATATAAAGAATTCCTACAACTCAACAACTAAAAGACATGAAACCCAACCAAAAAAATGGGCAAAGGACTTGAGGAAACATTTCTCCAAAGAAGTTTTAAAAATGGCTAATAAGCACATAAAAAGATGCTCAATGTCATTAGTCATTATTGTTGTTGTTAGGTGTTGTCAAGTCGATTTTGACTCATATCGACCCCATGTGACAGAGTAGAACTGACTCATATTGTTTTCTGGGCTGTAATCTTTGTAGGAGCAGTTTGCCAGATCTTTCTCCTTCAGAATCGCCGGGTGTGTTTAAACTGCCAACGTCTCAGTTAGCAGCCGAGCACTTCACTGTTGTGCCACCATGGCTCAAGGAAATGCAAATCAAAACCAAGAGATACCACTTCACCCCCACTAGGATGGCTATTACCAGAAAAACAGAAAATAACAGGTGCTAGTGAGGATGTGGAGAAATTGGAACCCCCATCCACTGTTAGTGAGATTGTAAAATGGTACAGGTGCTGTGCAAAACAGCTTGGCCGTTCCACAAAATTTAAACATAGAGATAATGAGCCTCCTCCCCCAAGATGGTGGTGTGGATAGCTGAGTGTCTCCATTCCCTTATAACAATTTAAGAAAAAAAACAAACAAAATAGCCCAAGCAACATGATGGAACTGATGAACTTGAAGCAAAGTACCCAGCTGAAAGCAGAAGGAAGAGCAATACTAGAAGGTAGGAAAATCTTTCTTTCCATTGCTTACAAGAGCCCCTCTACCCTACCTCCATGTCAACTACAGGACAGAGAAGAACTGCCCCATAGGGTTTCCAAGGAGCAGCTGGTAGATTCAAACTGCCAAACTTGTGGTTAGCAGCCAAGCTCTTAACCACTTCACCACCAGGGATCCTCTATGTAAACTTCGAGCTACAAACACATTGAGTGGCTGGCGAAATACAAACAGCGAAACCGCTCCCTAAGGTTAGAAGAATGGTAGAGGAGCTTAACTTTTGCTGATGGTTTGCTACTTCAAAGTCTTAATATCTTTCTGGGGGCAGCTAGGAAAACAGGTTCACAAGGAGAAACCAGTCTCCCCCCAACCCAACAAGACTTAAAAAAAGGGACTGGAGAATAATTTACATTGCCTCCAGGCTACGTAATAATAGACACCCATTGGAACTTAAGGGCTATAAACAGTAGGGTGATTCTCTGAGATGACCCCCACAGCCTTAAAACTTTCCACAACACCTAAAACCTGTGTAACCAGATGAGAACCTTATATCAACAAAAGAAGTTATCTGAGGCCCTGCCACAGAAGAGAGGAGGGGGGCACACATCCTCAGAATGGCTGAGGCACTACTGGAAGAACTAAAGGGCCATAACACCCTCTAGTGGAATTTAGGGGAAGAAGGATGAAATAAAGGTTAAAAAAAAATGCAAAATCCCTGGGTAAAGAGAAGATTCTGAATTCCAAAATTACCACAGTATAATATCCAAATGCCTCAGGTTCAACAAAAAATTGCAGTAAAACCTGCAAAAGTTGGGAACTCTGTAAGGTGGAAACGTGTCACAGAACAAAAACTCAAATATTTTCCCTAAAACAAGTGATAGAAAAGTGGTAAGACTGCACTCTGTCAAGGGCGGAAAACTTGCACGACCCAGAAAAATAAGAGTCAAATTCCGATTCTCACTGGTATCACTGTATAACACATACAAGAACACAGGAGAAAGTGGCCCAATTAAAAGAAAGTTATGAAGAAGTTGATAGAGGCCAGGATAATGGGAAAAATAGACGACTTTCAAACAACTATGTTAAATATGTTCAAAAAAGTGCAAAGAACACATAGACAGCAAACTAATGGAGATCAGGAAACAAAATGAGAACCTCAGTAAGGAGATAGAACATATATAAAAGAACCTAGAATGGAGGAATAAAATAATTGAATTGGAAAATGCAAGGGGGAGATTAAACAATAGATTCCAGCAGAGAGGATGGAATAAATGAACTAAAGGACATGGTAACTGAATTGGTCAAGTCTCAAGATATAAGAGAAAGAACAAAGGAAAGAGAACAAAGCCAAATGGAATTGTGAGGCACAATCAATAAATCCAACATAAAGACCATGGGGGTCCCAGAAGAAGAGGAGAGAATGAAAGGGATAGAAAGAATATTCCCAGATATAATGACAGAAATTTTTCCAGACCTGAATAAGAAGATGAACCTGAAAATCCAGGAAAATAGTTAAATTCCAAGCAGAATGAATCCAAGGAGGTTTACACCAAGACGTATTGTAATCAAATACTTGAAAGATAAGGAGAGAGTTCTAAAAGCAGCAAAAGAAAAGCACAGTATAACATCTAAGGGATCCTTGGTAAGACTAAGTGCTGATTTCTCCTCAGAAACCCTGGAGAGCAGGAAGCAATGGGACAATATATATAAAATACTGAAATAAAAGTATTGCCAACCAAGGATTCTTTACTCACTGCAGTTGTCCTTCAAAAATGAAGGTGAAATCAAGACATTCCGAGATAAACAATTGGTTACCACCAGACCTGCTTGGCAAGAATTACTAAAGGGAGTCCTTCAGGTGGAAAGGAAAGAACACTAAACAGATACCTGAAGCTGCCCATGGGAAAGAAAATTAAAAAATAAGAGAGATCTCTAATAAAAGTAATGGAATGGGCAAATAATCAAACCTGTTGTATGATAGTTCTAGTAGGTAAAATTAATAGTGAGGAGCCATGGTGGTGCAGTAGTTAAGCTCTCAGGTGCTAACCAAAAGGTTGGTGGTTCAAACCCACCAGCCTCTCCATGGAAAAAGATGTGGAAGTCTGCTTTCTTAAATGTCACAGGCTTGAAAACCCTATGGGGCAGTTCTACTCTGACTTTCAAGGTCACTTTGAGTTGGAATTGACTCAACAATAATGAGTTTGGTTTTTTGGTTTGTAAATTTAGTAGTTAAGTTCTACAAGCATTACAATATCAAATGCACAAGAAATAAATGCAAATTTAATTTAGCAAACACAGGATATATAATGATGTAATTGGTGCCACAACAACAAATATGAAGGAGGGAGGAGTGAAATAGAAATAGAGTTTTAGTATGTTAATGTTGTATTTTACTTGTTTGTAAGTTAAATGTTGGTATCAAGGTAAAATAAGTTATTGTAAATACAAGTTGTTAAATGTAATTTTAGCGGTAACCACTAAGAAAATATTTTTTAAAATATACACAGAAGGCAAGAAGAAGGAAATCAAAAAAACTCTAAATAAAAAACCAACTAAACACAAAAAATAACAAAAGTATGGGAAGTGTGGGACAAGGAAGACACAAGACAGATTAAAAAACAATTAGCAAAGTGAAAGAAGTACGTCCTTCTTTCTCAGTAATTACCTTAAATATAAATGGTTTAAACTCTCTATTCAAAAGGTAGAGAGTGGGTGAATGCATAAAAAACACGATCCACCCTTATGTTAGCTACAAGAGACATATCTTAGGCCCAAAGACACAAACAGTCTGAAAGTGGAAGGATGAAAAAGAATATTACACGCAACTAGTAACCAAAAGAGTAAAGGGTGGCCTTATTAATATCAGGCAAAATAGATTTCAAATAAAAGCCTATTATAAGAGATGAATAATGACATTACATAATAATAAAAGAATCAGTACATCAAGAAGATAAAACAATTATAAATATATATACACCTAACATCAGTGCCCCAAAACATATGAAACAAATTATGAAAGATCTGAGAGGAGTAATAGACAACTCCACAATAATAGTTCGGGAATTTAATACAACACTTTCAATACTGAATAGAACATCTAAAAAGGAGACAGGTAAGGACATGGAATGGAGACTTAAACAACACCATAAGCCATTTAGAACTTGTTGTTGTGTTCTTAGGTGCCTTTGAGTGGATTCTGAGTCATAGCTACCCTATGTACAACAGAATGAAACACTGCCTGGTTCTGCACCATCCTCACAATCATTGTTACACTTGAGCCCGTTGTTGCAGTCACTGTGTCAGTCCATCTAGATGAGGGTCTTCCTCTTTTTCGCTGATCCTCTACAAAACATGATGTCCTTCTCCAGGGACTGGTCCCTCCTGGTAACATGTCCAAAGTGTGTGAGACGAAGTCTCACCATCCTTGCTCCCAAAGAGCATTGTGACTATACTTCTCCCAAGACAGATTTGTTCATTCTTCTGGCAATCTGTGGTATATTCAATATTCTTCACCAACACCATAATTCAAAGACGTCAATTCTTCGGTCTTCCTTATTCATTGTCTAGCTTTTGCATGCATATGAGGCAGTTGAAAACACCATGACTTAGGTCAGGTGCACCTTAGTCTTCAGGATGACATCTATGCTTTTTAACACTTTCAAGAGTTCAATGCAATACGTCATTTGATTTCTTGACTGCTGCTTCCATGGGCATTGATTGTGGATCTAAGTAACATAAAATTCTTAACAATTTCAATATTTTCTCCATTTATCATGATGTTGCTTATTGGTGCATTGTAAGGATTTTTGTTTTCTTTATGTTGAGGTGCAATCCATACTGCAGGCTGTGGACTTTGCTCATCAGTAAGTGCTTCAAGTCCTCTTCACTTTCAGCAAGCAAGGTTGTGTCATCTGCATAACACAGGTTGTTAATGAGTCTTCCTCCAATCCTGATGCCAAATTCTTCTTCATATACTCCTGCTTCTCAGATTATTTGCTCAGCATATAGATTGAATAAGTATGGTGAAAGGATATGACCCTGACGCACACCTTTCCTGACTTTCAACATGCAGTATCCCCTTGTTTTGTTTGAATCACTGCCTCTTGGTCTATGTACAAGTTCTTCATGAGCACAATTAAGTGTTCTGGAAATCTCATTCTTCACACTTTTAGCCATAATTTGTTATGATACACACAGTTGAATGCCTTTGCATAAGCAATAAAACACAGGTAAACATCTTTCTGGTATTCTCTGCTTTCAGCCAGGATCCATCTGACATCAGCAGATACCCCTCATTCATGTCCTCTTCTGGATCCAGCTTGAATTTCTGGCAGTTCCCTGTCAATGTGCTCCTCAAATCATTTTTTAATTATCTTCAGCAAAATTTTACTTGCGTGTGATATTACTGCTATTGTTCGATAATATTTGCATTCTGTTGTATCACCCTTTGGAATGGGCACAAATATAGATCTTTTCCAGTTGGTTGGCCAGGTAGCTGTCTTCCAAATTATTTGGCGTAGACAAGTGAGCAACTCCAGCACTGTATCCATTTGTTTAAACATCTCAATTGGTATTCCATCAGTTCCTAGAGCCTTGTTTTTCACCAATGCCATCAGTGCAGCTTGAAATTTTTTCCTTCTGTACCGTCGGTTTTTGTTCACATGCTACCTCCTGAAATGGTTGAATGTTGACCAATTCTTTTTGGTACAGTGACTCTGTGTATTCCTTCCATCTTTTTTTGATGCTTCCTGCATCATTCAATATTTTCCCTGTAGACTTCTTCAGTATTGCACCTTGAGGCTTGAATTATTTCTTCAGTTCTTTCAGCCTGAGAAATGTCAATTGTGACTCAGATAAAAACTACACCCCTTCTAGAATGGCAATGGTGAAAAACAAACAAACAAACAGAAAATAAATGTTGGTGAGGATGTGGGGAGATGATAACCCTTATCCATTGCTGGTGGGAATGTAAAATGGTACAGTCGTTGTAGAAAACAATATGTCAGTTCCTCAAAAACTAAAAATAAAACTACTTTATGACCCAGGAATTCCACTCCTAGGTACATACCCTAGGGACCTAAAAGTAGTGATGTGAATAGGCATATTTACACCTATGTTCATAGCAGCACTATTCACAACAGCAAAAAAGTGGAAGCAACATAAGTGCCCATCAACAGATGAATGGATAAGTAAACCATAAACAAAATGAAATACTACTTACCCGTAAAGATAAATGAATTCCTAATACATGCCACAACATGGATGGACCTCAAAGACATTATGCTGAGTGAAATAATTACAAGAGGAAAACTACTGTATGTTGTTGTTGTTAGGTGCCATTGAGTGAATTTCAACTCATAGCAACCCCATCCTGTATGACCTACTATATGAAAAGATTTATACTTATAAGTAAATATATAGAGACCAATTGTTATTAGTGGTTACTTGGAGTGGGAGCAGGGAGGGAGAGAGGGAAATATTCTCTGAAAAGTAGTGGGTTTGTGTTTCTGGTGATGGGAAATTGGCATTGATTAAGGGTAATCGTTGCACAACTTGATGAGCGTAACTGATATCACTAAGTTGTACACCATATAAAGGGCAAAATAGAAAATATTGTGTTATATATAATTTTACAACAACAACAGCAACTAAAAAAAAAGAGAGAGAGAGAGATTAAAGTTGTTGAAACTACTGTAGTACCTACAAACATGTTATGGGATTTGTTATGTTGGTTCAAAGGTACAGGGTCATGGCTTTGTGTGACTGCCTAATCAATTGACCTAACACTGATTTTAGAGTTACTGTTTCACTGCCTAGTTCAGTGAGTAGTGCCTGAGATCTTAAAAGCTTGTGAGTAACCATTCATAATACAACAGTTGGTCTCTATACACCTGGAGCAGCAGAGTGAGAAGGAGACTCAGGAATCAGAGAAGGAACTGGACTGCAGGTCTATCTGCCTCCATGAACTACTGCTTCCTTAGCCATGAGACCAGAAGAACTGGCTGGTGCCCAGCTACCACTACTGAACATTTTGATCAAGGAATCAATAGATGAATCCTGATCAAAAGGGTAAAATCTGGAAGAGAATTTCAAATTCTTACAGAATCCAGCCTAATGGAGCTATTGATACTAGAGGAACACCTGAATCTATCACTGAGAAAAACCTTCAAACCAAGGATTGAAATTATCCCCTGAAATCATCTTTAAACTAAACAATTGTTTAACTAAATTAGTAAATAATGTTCACCATGACCATTGGTCTCTTTTAAATTATTATTTATGTGAGATCAAATTGTCAACAGTAGGAGGCGGGGCCAAGATGGCAGAGTAGTCAGATGCTTCCTGTGGTCCCTCTTACAACAAAGACCTGAAAAAACAAATGAATCAATTATATATGACAATCTAGGAGCCCTGAACATCAAAGGCAAAGTTAAGGAATTGGACTGAGTGGCAAGGGAAGGGAAAGATGGTTCAGAAGCAACAAGGAGTTGCCAAAACTGACCCGGCAGAAGCTGGCACCCTTCAGACTGGATCAGCTTGCATGTGTGATGAGGCAAGCCATGGCACTCAGGAGGCGTTTTCCACACTGGGAGAAACCCAGCAGCAGAGAGTCTACTCAAGCATCCAGAACCAGTGAAAAGCAGTGCTCAACTGGCAAAAGGTAAGTACTTGCGTCTGGCCTACTGTGTGGATCAAAAAACACCATTTGGGAAAAAACCTCTCTCCCATTTACCTCCACCTTCCCTGCTCTGCACTTGGTCCCAGGCAAGCTTCAGTGATTGCTGAGGCCCCTGGGCAAGAAGTAGGACCCGTCATGCACCCTGAGCCATTCTCCCAGCCTTGGAGAGGGAACAAAGTAACAATCAGGGGGAAAAATAATCTACCGGCTCCCCTAAGCCAGGAACTCAGGGTAGGCACAGCTCATTTGCCTAGGCAGAGGCATAACTGGCCCAAGGACTTTGAATGCCTTTCACCCCTGCACAGACCTGTGTGGACCCATTTCAACAGCATATGCCCTCATTACCACAGTACAACAGGATATATACCTGAAGTCTGCCTTCAACTGTTTCAGCTATATGGTGAAGTGGGAGGTTCATGATATTTGACACTGCTCTGCCCATTAAGCAAGGTTCTCACCTACCCACGTCAGGGGCCTGAGGACTGGTGACTCCACCCACACCACCTAACCACCAGTGACAGAGGTTCAAGAATAAATGGTGCCCCCCAGTCCTTACAGCCAACAGCACTGGGTGCTCATAGTCCAGCTGCAAAACCCACTCACCTGCACACTCAATGGAACAGGAAAATGCTTTCCTCCCAGACACTCAGGGGCAGCTATCAGCACCCTGCCTTGCTCAGTGCATGACCCCTTACTGCAGCCAGATACCTGTGCCTACACGAATCACACATGCCTGTCTAAAACTATAGGTGAGAGCCTGCACCACACACTTGATGACCAACTACCTGGACACCTGAGCTGAATTAGTACAGGAAAAGTAAACAGACTCCTGGGCTCACATACTTAGTAACAGCTCTAACCATCTGGTGACAGGACGTTAGAGTTTCAAAGGCACCAATAATCAAACTAGCTCACACAAGCAGCCTATCAAAGGCACCAATAATCAAACTAGCTCACACAAGCAGCCTATTTGGGTATATCAAAACAAAACAAAACAAGAAGCTAGGACACAGTGAGCAAACAAAATAAATACATATAATAACTTATGGATGGCTCACAGACAACAGTCAATATCAAATCACATAAAGAGGCAGAACATGATGCCTTCAGCAAGCAACCAAAATAAAGAATCAAGAAATTTTCTGGAGGAAGAGAATTTCTTGGAATTACTAGAAGCAGAATACAAAAGATTAATATACAGAACTCTTCAAGAGATCAGGCAAAATGCATAAAAAGCCAAAGAACACACAGACGAAGCAAAAGAGGAACATAAGAAGGTTACTCAAGAGCATAATGACAAATTTAATAGGCTTCAAGAATCCATAGAGAGACAGTAATCAGAAATCTAGAAGATTAACAATAAAATTTCAAAACTAGACAACTCAAAAGAAAGTCATAGGAGCAGAATTGAGACACTACAAGTCAGAATTAGTGAGATTGAGGATAAAACACTTGACACCAACTTGTTTGAGGAAAAATCAGATAAAAGAATTTTAAAAAATAAAGAACCTCTAAGAATTATGTGGGACTCTATCAAGAGGAATAACCTGAGTGACTGGAGTACCAGAATTGGGGGACAACAGAAAATACAGAGAGAATTGTTGAAGATTTGTTGGCAGAAAACTTCCCTGATACCATGAAAGATGAGAAGATATCTATCCAAGATGCTCATCGAACCCCACATAAGATAGACCCCAAAAGAAAGTTATCAAGACATATTATAATCAAACTTGCCAAAACCAAAGATAAAGAGAGAGTTTTAAGAGTGGCTAGGGATAAACAAAAAGTTATCTACAAAGGAGAGTCAGTAAGACTATGCACAGACTACTCAGCAAAAACCATGCAGGCAAGAAGGTAACAGGATGACATACACAAAGCCTTAAAGGAAAAAAATTAACAGCCAAAAATTGTATATCCAGCAAAACCGTCTCTCAAATATGAAGGTGAAATTAGGGCATTTCCAGATAAACAAAGTTTAGGGAATTGGCAAAAACCAAACCAAAATTACAAGAAATACTAAAGGGAGTCCTCTGGTTAGAAAATCAATAACATCAGTTAACAACCCGAGACTAGAACACAGGACAGAGCAACCAGATATCAACCCAGATAGGGAAGTCGCAAAAATAAATCAAAGCTAAACCCTGAAAGTAGAGAAAAGAGACGTCAATACGTAAAAGATGACAACATTAAAACAAAAAAGAGGGATGAAAAAATGTAGTCCGAGATCTGTCATATGAAGAAGTCAAGGTGATATAAGGAAATAAAAGACTGGTTTAAACTTAGAAAAATAAGGGTAAATATTAAGGTAACCACAAAGGAAGCTAATAATCCTACACATCAAAATAAAAAACAAGAAAAACATAAAGAATCAGCAAATACAAAATCAACAACAATGAAAAGGATGAAAAGAAAATACATACAGAAAAATTACTCGGCACAGAAAACTAAGTAGAACAAAGAAACTGTCAACAACACACAAAAAAAGACATCAATATGACAGCACTATACTTATACTGTTAATAATTATGTTGAACATAAATGGACTAAATGCACCAATAAAGAGACAGAGAGTGGCAGAATGGATAAAAAACACAATCCATCTATATGCTGCCTACAAGAGACACATCTTAGACTTAAAGAGACAAACTCTAAAACTCAAAGGACAGAAAAAAATATATATCAAGCAAACAACACTCAAAACAGAGCAAGAGTGGGAACATTAACCTCTGACAAAATAGGCTTTAATGTAAAATTCACCATAAAGGATAGGGAAGGACACTACATAATGATTAAAGGGTCAGTGCACCAGGAGGACATAACTATAATAAATATTTAAGCATCCAACAACAGGGCTCCAAAATACATAAAACAAACTCTAACAGCTCTGAAGAGAGAGATAGACAGCTCCATAATAGTAGCAGGAGACTTCAACACACCACCTTCAGTGAAGGACAGAACATCTAGAAAGAACCTCAGCAAAGACACAGAAGAGCTAAATGCTACAATCAACAGCTTGATCTCATTGGCATATATAGGCATATACCAAACACTCCACCCAACAGCAGCCAAGTATACTTTCTTTTCCAATACACATGGAACATTCTCCAGAATAGACCACATATTAGGCAATAAAGCAAGCCTTAACAAAATCCAAAGCATCAAAATATTGCAAAGCATCTTTACTGACCATAAAGCCATTAAAGTAGACATCAGTAACAGAAAAAGCAAGGAAAAAAAAATCAAACACATGGAAACTGAATAACACCTTGCTCAAAACTACTAGGTTATAGAAGAAATTAAGGATGGAATAAAGAAATTCATAGAATCAAATGAGAATAAAAACACATCGTATCAGAACCTTTGGGACACAGCAAAAGCAATGCTCAGAGGTCAGTTTATAGCAATAAATGCACACATCCAAAAAGAAGAAAGGGCCAAAATCAAAACATTAACTTTACAATTGGAACAAGTAGAAAGAGAACAGCAAAAGAAGCCCTAGGGCACCAAAAGAAAGGAAATAATAATAATTAGATCAGAATTAAATGAAATAGAGACTAGAAAAACAATTGAAAGAGTTAACAAGACCAAAAGCTGGATCTTTGAAAAGATCAACCGAATTGATAAACCACTGGCCAAACCTACAGAAGAAAATCAGTAGAGGAAGCAAATAACACATATAGGAAAAGAGATGGGTGATATCACAACAGACCCAACTGAAATTAAAAGAATCGTAACATAATACTACGAAAAATTGTACTCTAACAATTTCAAAACATAGGGAAAATGGACAGATTTTTAGAAACTCACTACCTACATAAACTAACACAAACAGAGGTAGAACAACTAAATAAACCCATAACAAAAGAAGAGATTGAAAAGGTAATTAAAAAACTCCCAATAAAAAAAGCCCTGGCCCAGATGGTTTCACTGGAGAATTCTACCAAACTTCCATAGAAGAGTTAACACCACTACTACTAAAGGTATTTCAGAGCATAGAAAAGAAAGGAATACTCAAAAAATCATTCTATGAAGCCAGCACAACCCTGATACCAAAACCAGGTAAAGACACCACAAAAAAGAAAATTACAGACTAATATCCCTCATGAACATTGACGCAAAAATCCTCAACAAAATTCTAGATGATAAAATGCAACAACATATCAAAAAAAAAAAAATTCACCATGATCAAGTGGGATTTATACCAGGTATGCAGGGATGATTCAACATTAGAAAAATAATCAATGCAATCCATCACATAAATAAAACAGAAGACAAGAACCACAGGATCTTATCAGTCGATGCAGAAAAGGCATTTGAAAAAGTCCAACACCCATTCATGATAAAAACTCTCAGCAAAATAGGATTAGAACAGAAATTCCTCAGGATAATTAAGGGCATTTATACAAAGTCAACAGACAACATCATCCTAAATGGAGAGAGCTTGAAAGCATTCTCCTTGAGAACAGGAACCAGATAAGGATGCCCTTTATCACCACTTTTATTCAACATTGTGGTGAAGGTCCTAGCCAGAGCAATTAGGCTAGAAAAAGAAATAAAGGGCATCCAAATTGGTAGGGAAGAAGTCAAAGTATCTCTATTTGCAGATGATATGATCTTATACACAGAAAACCCCAAAGAATCCACAAGAAAACTATTGGAACCAATAGAAGATTTCATCAAAGTATCAGGATATAAGATAAACATACAAAAATCAGTTGGATTCCTCTACACCAGCAAGGAGAACTTCGAAGAGGAAATCACCAAATCAATACTGTTTACAATAGCCTCCAAGAAGGTAAAATACTTAGGAATCAATCTAACCAGAAGATGTAAAAGACCTATACAATGAAAACTGCCAGACACTACTGCAAGAAACCAAAAGAGACCTGCGTAAGTGGAAAAACATACCTTGCTCATGGATAGGAAGACTGAACATTGTGAAAATGTCCAATTCTAAGAACAGTGATCTACAGATACAATGCAATCCTGATCCAAATTCCAACAGCATTTTTTAATGAGATGAAGAAACAAATCACCAACTTCATATAGAAAGGGAAGAGGTCCCAGGTAAGTAAAGCATTCCTGAAGAAGAAGAACAAAGTGGGAGGCATCACACTACCTGATTTTAGAACCTATTATACCACCATAGTAGTCGAAACAACCTGGTACTGGTACAACAACAGATACATAGACCAATGGAACAGAACTGAGAATCCAGACATAAATTCATCCACCTATGAGCAGCTGATATTTGACAAAGGCCCAAAGTCCATTAATTGGGGAAAAGACAGTCTCTTTTACAAATGCTGCTGGCATAACTGCATATCCATCAGCAGAAAACTGAAACAAGACCCATACCTCACACCATGCACAAAAACTAACTCCTAATGGGTCAAAGACCTAAATATAAAATCGAAAACAGTTAAGATAATGGAAAAATAAATAGGGACAACACTAGGAGCCCTAATACATGGCACAAACAGAAGACAAACTATAAGTAAAAATGCACAACTCCCAGAAGAGAAACTAGATAACTGGGAGTTCCTAAAAATCAAACACTTATGCTCATCAAAAGACTTCACCAGAAAATTCAAAAGATAACCTACAGTCCGGGAAAAAAATTTTGGCTATGACAAATCTGATCAGCATCTACTCTCTAAAATCTACAAGATTCTGCAAAACCTGAACAACAAAAAGACAAATAAGCCAATTAAAAAATGGGCAAAGGATATGGCAGGCACTTCACCAAAGAAGACATTCAGGCAGCTAACAGATACATGAGGAAATGCTCACGATCATTAGCCTTTAGAGAAATACAAATCAAAACTACAATGAGATACCATCTCACCCCAGCAAAGCTAGCATTCATCCAAAAAACACAAAATCATAAATGTTGGAGAGGTTATGGAGAGACTGAAACACTTATACACTGTTGATGGAAATGTAAAATGGTACAACCACTTTGGAAATCAATTTAGCACTTCTTAAAAAACTAGAAATAGAAGTACCATTCGATCCAACAATCCCACTCCTTGGAATATATCCTAGAGAAATAAGAGCCATCACACAGATAGATATATGCATGTTCATGTTCATTGCAGCACTGTTCACAATAGCAAAAAGATGGAAACAACCTAGGTGCCCATCAACAGATGAATGGATAAACAAATTATGGTATATTCACACAGTGGAATACTATGCAATGATAAATAACGATGAATCTGTGAAACATCTTATAACGTGGAGGAATCTGGAAGGCATTATGCTGAATGAGTTTAGTCAGTTGCAAAAGGACAAAAATTGTATAAGACCACTATTATAAGAACTCAAGAAAAGGTGTAAACACAGAAGAAAACATTCTTTGATTGTTATGAGGGTGGGGGGTGAGGGAGAGGGGTATTCACTAGCTAGATAGTAGACAAGAAGTATCTTAGGTAAAGGGAAGGACAGCGCACACTACAGGGGAAGTCAGCACAAGTGGACTAAACCAAAGCCAAGAAAGTTTCCTAAACACAACCAAACACTTCAAGAGACAGAGTAACAGGGGCAGGGGTCTGAGGACCATGGTTTCATGGGACATCTAGGTCAATTGGCATAACAAAGTTTATTAAGAAAATGTTCTGCATCTCACTTTGGTGAGTGGCTTTTGGGGTCTTAAAAGCTGGCAAGCGGCCATCTAAGATGCATCAATTGGTCCCAACCCACCTGGAGTAAAGGAGAAAGAAGAACACCAAAGACACAAGGAAAGTATTAGCCCAAGAGACAGAAAGGGCCACATAAACCAGAGACTCCATCAGCCTGAGACCAGAAGAACTAGATGGTGCCTAACTATCACCAATGGCACCCCTGACAGGGAACACAACAGATAGTCCCTGACAGAGCAGGAGAAAAGTGGGGTGCAGAACTCTAATTCTAGTAAATAGACAAGACTCAGTGGTTTGATTTAGACTGGAGGGACCCCAGAAGACATGGCTCCCAGATTCTGTGTTAGCCCAAAACTAAAACCATTCCCAAGGCCAACTCTTCAGACAAAGATTAGACTGGACTATGCGACATAAAATGATACTCATGAAGAGTGTGCTTCTTGGCTCAAGTAGGTACATGAGACTAAATGGGCAGCTCCTGTCCAGAGGCAAGATGAGAAGACAGAGAGAGTCAGGAGCTGGTTAAATGGACACAGGAAGTCCAAGGTGGAAAGGAGGAGTGTGCTGTCATAGTATAGCGAGAGCAACTAGGGTCACATAACAATGTATGTATAAATTTTTGTATGAGAGACTAACTTGAATTTTAAACTTTCACTTGAAGCACAACAATTAAAAAAAAATTGTCAACAGCAACTCCAAAGCATAGAAGTGAAGTTTAGGGGATAGTGAGTCTGAGTCAATGGTGGTAAAACAATATGTGTAGAGATAGGGAGAATGGTGATGCAATGTGAAGAATGTAGCCAATGTTATTAAATTGCTCTTGTAGAAATTGATGAGTGAGTGTATATTTGCTGTGTATATTTTCACTACAATTAAAATAAAAAGAATTTTAAACACAGAATTATCATATAACCCAACAATCCCACTCCTAGATATATACCCAAAATAATCAAAAGCAGGGATGCAAACAGATACTTGTTCGCCAGAGTTCATTGCAACACTAGCCTCAATAGTCAAGAGGTGGGAAACAGCCTAAATATCCACAAACAGATGAATGGAAAACCATATTGTATATATATTCCATGTATATACATATAATGGAATATGAATCATAAAGAAAAATGAAGTTCTGATATATGCTACAGCATGAATGAACCTCAAAAGCATATGCTGAGTGAAACATCAGAAACAAAAGGATAAATTATATATGATCTCATTTATATGAAATATCTAGAATAGGCAAATGTATAGAGACCGAAGTTTATTAGTGGTTGTTAAGGACAGGTGGGAGGGGAAAAGAGGGTATTATTGCTTAAGAGGCACTGAGTTCTTGTTAAGTGTGATGGAAAAATTTGGAAATGGAAGTGGTGATGGTTGTACAACATAGTGAATGTAATTTATGTCACTGATTCATACATGTGAGAATAGTTCAAGTGGCAACATATTTTGTTATACATGTTTTGCCACAATTAAAAAGCTATAAAAATGAAATGTCATGTATGTTTTAGTCTAGTAAGGTTTTTGCTTTTTGAATAACAATTTCAAATTAATAAATAGGTGTGGTAAATACTGTTAAAAAGCATTAAAAATAAAGAAATGCACCTAAAAAGTATTATGACCCAAGGAAGATCATTATTTTGTAGCTATAATTGCTATGCAACAAAATTAAGAAGCAACGTAAAGCTTCAATCAGTTTTAAAAACATGGAACAAACCATCTTCAGTCTTGGGGACTTAGGACAACAATCATCTATACTTATGCTCATGGATATGAGGATCAGTTACAACTAGTCCGAGCCAAGAAGGACTTCAGGCTATGGGTTGGGTCAAGGTCTCACCCACCTTGAATCAGTGACCCCCTAAAGCATGTTCTTCTTGCAGTGAAAGGCAGGAGCACAAGAGGACAAGTCCCAACTGCTCATGTGCATTTCAAGCCTCTACCTGTCTCACTTCTGCTAACATCCCATTGGTCAAAGCAACTTTCATGGCCAAGCCCAATGTCAAGGGACAGTGACATATACTCCCATGGGGGTGACAGGGAAGAAGTGAGCATTTTTTTTCAACAATTAAATGATACACTAAATTAATTTTAAAGTTGGAACATAGTTGTCAAGGTGGTTCAAGAATGTTTGATTTGGGTCAACACTAGTTTAATTCAATATAATTGAAAGCAGATAGGTTCTGTTTTCTGTAACTTTCATGGTACCACGCAGGTAGATATTCTGAGAAATAGTTCTTTGTAACTCTATTTGTCATGTGGAGTTTACTGTCAATACAAATCTTAAGAGAGAAAAGCTTAGCAGATTTTCCAACACTTCTCCATGTTTATGTATTTAAAAATCTGGTTAACTGTATTCTGTATACACCTCAGTATCTTGTGTTCTGTGTTGGGACCTGCTTCATTTATTACTTTTTATGTAAGACCACTGACCTACAGAAGGTTACCATAATCAAGGCTTTGAGGAGGTCAGTTGCAGTTGGTAATTGAAAATGAAAACTGGACTGAATGTCCCAGGCTCTTTCTATTTCAGCATCTTTCATCTCCTGCTAGGAGCCCTGAAATGTACCTCTTGTTTGTGTTCCACGCAGTAGCAATCAAAATGGGGGGAGGGACAGGCAAACAGAAATAAATAGACTCTGGAGGCAATTTTTGTTTTGATCAGATTCTGTTGTCTATGTGAAATGGACTCATTTCTCTAGGGCAATCAGCTGCATTGCCCAGCAGGGGAGAAGCCATTAGGAATAACACCAGTTCCACACATGTTAGAATAACAAATGTCTGTCATCCTTCCCCCTCTTCCCAAATACACACACACAAACACATACTTACTACATGCACACATGTGCACATGGACATTCACATAGCAGCCATTTTACACATACATGGTTATACATGCACAAACACATACACACACACGTGTGAACCATGCACACTCATGATATTAAATAAACAATGTCTACCAAAGAAGATCTAACAGGTTATGCCTCCCTTTGCTCCAGGTATGTAGCTATGTAGCAGGATATAGAGCTTTGCTTCCTGTTTCTCTCTCTGTCTCATCTGAAATCTGCCATTGCATTTTATGCTGATTAGGTGTCAATACAGTGGAAGACACAGCATGAGACTTCTCACAGTCTTCCTTGTAAAATAATGAGGTTGAAAAGACAAAACATAGGGCAGATACTTAAATGTTTACTGTTTCGTGTTTTGCCTTTGGCTTTCTCTTTCTGCAACTTCTTCCTTTCTCTCTCACCCAGCTCTTAAAAGTTGTTTGTATCCTTCTTCATTTTCATTTAGCGTCACTTAATTGACTAGCATCCTGCCTGTTAGCTGGAAAGTTTTCCATAATGCCACAGGGGTTTCTCCATAGTAATGTCACCAGGGTTATTACTATTGATAGTAATTACTACTCTGAAAGAGATTTCCTGAATCAGCCACAAGCACCTTTAGGTCCCGTCGAAAACATGATCCTGAAAAGAAAGTCAAGGAAGTAATGTTTATATGTAGCTAGGGTTTATAAATTTTCCTTCTATAGTAAATATTTCTTATAAAAAATAATACTGTTATGTTTTAATTTGGTCTGATGGTGTCTCAGAGAGCTAGACAAGGAGTCAGACATTTACAATTTGGTAAAAGTCATTTGAAAAATTAAGTGACTAACTAGAATATCCTCTTTTATGTCTTGCGCATTTTGTTTGGTTTTCTGCCTTCTATGTTATTTTATGTATTGATTTCTTTATATATTCTGTACAATAGTCCTTTGTTAATGATACGTATTGCAAATATCTTCTTCCACTCTTTGGCTTATTTCTCACTCTTTTTAATTGTGTTTTGGTAAACTGATGTTGGTGATTTTAGTGTTTTCTAGATTACTAGTCTTTTCCTTAATTTTGTGTTTTGTTTGTCTTGTGTAAGAAAAGTTTGCCTAATGGTGTGAAGATCTATTTCCATGTTAGTTCTATTATCCACCGGGAATTTATTTTTAAGTATGATGCAAACTATTTCCGTTAGTGTAGGCCTGCTGATAATAAATTCTCTGTTTCTTAATTTTTTTTCCTTTCCTGAAAATGTCTTTATTCAAAATTTAAATTTGGAATAAGTTTGTGTTGAGTATGCAATGTGAGGTTGGAGTTATTTCTTTTCAGCACTCTGAAAATGCCATTGCATTAATTGTCTTTTGCCTTCCATTGTTTCTGTTGAGGAGTCATCCACAGTCTTATAGTTGCTATTTTGAAGTTAACTGGCCTTTATTCACTAAATAATTTTATATTTTCTCTTTATCGTTAGTTCTCCGTAGCTTTACAATGAATGGCCTGAGTCTGGTTTGCTTTGCATTAATTCTGCTTGGGGAATCATAACACTCTTAAAACAGTGACTTGATATCGTCCATTAATTTGGGGGAATTCTCAGCTATTATATCTTCAAATATTGCTTTTGTCCCTTTTTGTCTCTCTTCTCTCCTTCTGAAGTCCAGTTACACATGGGATAGACCATGTCTCATACGTCCACTGCACTCTTTTCTGTGTTTTTCATTTGTGCTTGAGTCTCTGTATTTTCTTCTGACCTAGCTTTTAGTTTACCAATCCCCTTTTCAGCAGCGTCTAACTGCTATTAATCCCTTCCATTGAATTGTTAACTTCAGTTATTGTATGTTTCTGGTTCTGGAATTTTCATCTGACTTTTTAAATTTGTGTCCAATCCTCTGATAAACTTCTTTACCATGAAAATCCTCCCACTTGGCATCCAATTTCTTAAACACATCAATCATTATTTTTGAATTTTGTGTCTTCAATATGTGGGTCTCTGATGGGTCTCTGTATGTTGTCTTTTTACCTTCTTGGTTCTCAATGATTTGGTCTTATTCTTCTGTAATGCTAGGTAATTTTTAATTAAATGCTGAACACTGTGTTTGAAAAATTTTAGGGATAACTTAAGGCTTTAGATGTTTCTCTCTTCTTCCAGAGAGGAATTTTTGCCTCTCACAGGCAGTTTAAGTAGGACAGAGCACTGTAACCCAGAGAATGAGTTAATTAAAAGTTCGAATTCAGGTTTTTTTTTAAGAGCTGGTCTATTTCAGTTTCATCCTTACCCCCAGGGGACCCCACAGGAAACCTAAGATAC
Source organism: Dugong dugon (assembly GCA_030035585.1). Classification (NCBI taxonomy): domain Eukaryota; kingdom Metazoa; phylum Chordata; class Mammalia; order Sirenia; family Dugongidae; genus Dugong; species Dugong dugon. Next base: position 51,849,340 of record CM057461.1, read on the forward strand.
TTATTAGAGTATCTCTTCCTTGTTAGACTCGGAGCCCAAAATTTTGTCCAACCTCTATCTGCAGCCTCATAAGACATATGAAAGCTCTGCTCAGGTTCTTATAACATGTGGAATGTCAGGCTCACTATTTCACACTTCCTAAAGTTTATGATGCATTCGTGGCTCTGTGATGACTTAAAATAATTTTTAAAATAATCTGTCCAGCTTTTCTAACTGTTCTCAGTAGCAGGACTAGTCTGTAACATGCTAGTCCATCCTAGGTGGAAGCAGAAATCCCTTTCTCAGTGTGATTTAAATTTGCATTTCTCTCACTATGAGCAAGGTGAATCATCTTTTCACATGTTTATGGGCCATTTTTATTTTTTTAAATAACTTAAATATGTTCCCCATTTTTCTATCAGGTATTCATCTTCTTCATCTCTATTTTTAGAAGCCTTTTATGTAGTAAAGATACTATTAACCCTTTGGCTATGATAAAAGATGCAAATATTTTTCCTCAATTTATTATTTGTTTCACTTTTTTTTTTTTAACATGTCTTTTTTTTTTTTCTACCATCTGTATTAGTTTCTCCTAGGACTGCCATAATAAAGTACCACAAACTGGGTAGCTTAAAGCAACAGAAATATATTCTCTCACAGTTCCAGAGGCTAGAAGTCCAAAATCGAGGTGTTGCCAGGGTTGTTTCCTTCTTGATGCTCTGAGGGAGAATCTGTTTCATGCTTCTGTCTTGATTTCTGGTGATTGCCTGCAGTCTTTGGTGTTCCTTGGCTGTTAGATACATCATTTCAATTTCTGTCTCTGTCTTCATATGGCATTCTTCCCTCCGTGTGTCTGCGTCTCTGTTTTTCTCTTGTAAGGATACCAGTCATTTGGCCCACCTAATTCAGTATGACCTCATCTTAATTAAGTATATCTGAAAAGCTCTTATTCTCAAAAATAGTTACATTCTGAAATACCAGAGAGTTAGGACTTCAACATATCTTTTTGGGGGACGTAATACAACCCACAACATCATCCACCTGTTTTCTTTTTTTTTTTTTAATTGTTGTAGTTAAATTAAGTTTACATTTCAAGTTAGTCTCCAATACAAAAATTTTATACATACATTGTTATGTGACCCTAATTGCTCACCCCGTTCTGTGACACACACTCCTCCTTTCCGCCCCTGAATCTCCATGACCATTCAACCAGCTCCTAACCCTCTCTGCCTTCCCATCTCACCTCTGGACAGAAGCTGCCCCTTTGATCTCTTATATTTACTTGACTAAGAGTCACACTCTTCACAAGTATAACTTTATGTCCCACAGTCCAGTCCAATCCCTGTCTAAAGAGTTGGCCTCGGATACTGTTTTAGTTCTGAACTGATAGAGAGTCCAGGGGCCATGCTTTCTGGGGTACCTCCAGTCTCAGTCAGACCATTAAGTCTGGTCTTCTTACTAGAATTTGAGCTCTGCACCCCAGCCTTCTGCTGCTCCATCAGGGACTCTCTGTTGTGTTCCCTGTCAAGACGTTCATTGGTGGTAGGTGGGCAACATCTAGTTCTTCTGGTCTCAGGCTGATGAAGTCTCTGGTTATGTGGTCCATTCTGTCTCTTGGGCTAATACTTTCCTTGTGTCTTTGGTGTTCTTCATTCTCCTTTACTCCAGGTGTATTGGGACCAATTGATGCATCTTAGATTGTCCCTCGCAAGCTTTTAAGACCCCAGATGCCCCTCACCAAAGTAGGATGCAGAACATTTTCTTAATAAGCTTTGTTATGCCAATTGACCTAGATGTCCCCTGAAAGCGTGGTCCCCAGACTCCTACCCCTGCTACTCTGTCTCTCAAAGTATTTGATTGTATTGAGGAAACTTCTTAGCTTTGGTTTAGTCCAGTTGTGCTGACGTCCCCTGTAGTGTGTGCTGTCCTTCCCTTCGCCTAAGATGATTTTTATCTACTATTTAGTTAGTGAATAACACTCACCCTCCCTCCCCACCCCTGTAATCATCAAAGAATGTTTTCTTCTGTGTTTAAACCTTTTCTTGAGTTCTTATAATATTGGTCTTATACAGTATTTGTCCTTCTGTGACTGACTAAATTCACTCAGCATAATAAGTTCCAGCTTCCACCATGTTATACGATGTTTCACAGGTTCATCGTTGTTCTTTATCATTGCATAATATTCCATTGTGTAGATATACCATAATTTGTTTATCCATTCTTCCATTGATGGGCACCTAGGTTGTTTCCATCTTTTTGCTATTGTGAACAGTGCTGCAATGAACATGGGCCTGCATCTATCTTTTCATTTGACAGCTCTTATTTCTCTAGGATATATTCCAAGGAGTGGGATAGGTGGATCATATGGTACTTCTATTTCTAGCTTTTTAAGGAAGCACGAAATCAATTTCCAAAGTGGTTGTACCATTTTACATTCCCACCAACAGTGTATAAGTGTTCCAGTCTCTCCACAACCTCTCCAACATTTATTATTTCATCCAAATGTTTTCTATGTTTACATTTCCTCTTTCAGATAAAGTCAAATGTTTCTTTTTTCCGTTATTACTTATGCACTTTGAGTCACAGTTAGCAGTTTTTCTGCTCCTAGGCTTAGAGAAATCCATCAGTAATTTCTTTGGGAATTGTGTATTCAATTAAAAAATGGTCCACTTTCTAGTATCGGTGTAGTGAGAAAGGATAGAATGTTAACAAGGACAGTTGGAAGTTTCAAATATTGTTTTCCCTTTCTCACCCTCAGGAACTGCTGAAAAGAACTCGAAGACATAGTTACTTTCACATTATCCTTGAAGGGCTTGAGAGCCCATGAATTATTTTTTCTTCTTGCGTTGTCCTTTCCCTGGATTCTCTCATCTACTCTCATATCTTCAGTGCTAGTACTACACAGACACTCCCAAATACACACTTCTCTAATTTGAAATTCTCTCAGCACCAGAGACAATGATGGCATCTCCATTTAAAGAACCCTGTCCTTCAGACATCAAATCTAAAATGACTTTCTTCATCATCCCTCACTCTGTTTGTTTCAATGTCTTCCTATACTGACCTTACTCCCATCTGTCCTTCTAGGTTCAGAGCTCAGTCAACTTTAAATCATACTTCTTGATTGTTAGCTTCAGAAAATCATTGCCAAGAGTGCAAATTCTACCTTCAAAGGTCTATTTCTTTTAAGAGATTATAAACTGGCTCTTTCCTGTTCTTGTTTCATCCTCACCAAGAAACATACAGAATTGAACATACTCGAGGCTCAATAAGTATTCATGTAATGAAAATTAATCTTCACCCCAAGAATATGGCCCCCAGACACCTTTTTAGCTCAGTACGGAAGTCACTCCCGAGGTTCATCCTTCAGCCAAAGATTAGACAGGTCTATAGGGCAAACAATAACACACATGAGGAATATGCTTCATAGTTCAATCATGTATACAAGACTAAAGGGCACACCAGCCCAAAAGCAAAGACAAGGAGGCAGGAAGAGACAGGAAAACTGGACGAATGGAAACAGGGAACCAGGGGTGGAAAAGGATAGAGTGTTGACACATTGCAGAATTGGCAACCAATGTCACAAAACAATTTATGTATTAATTGTTTAATAGAAACTAATTTTCTCTGTAAACTTTCACCTAAAGCACAATAAAAAAAAAAAGAAAGAAAGAAAATAAATCTTCAGTTGAGAAACAAAGTACAGAAACAATAAAAACTTTTAATTTATGGATTTTCCAGCACTTACATTTACAAGTGTCTTTTCTCTTCAAGTTGTAAAAACATAATAGATATTTTACTAAGAATTAAGAAATTACCAACCTTTTGACTATTTGAAAAATGTTTTCCAATGTAAAAATGATCCTGTTGCTAATACATTTAAGCATATTGTACAGCTTCAGCTGCAGCAAACGATGAAATACCTCCTGAAGCTGGATAAGAGGAGAATGACCATAAACACTGGATTCAAATGGCAACATTTGAGAAGGCCTCATAGGAAAGGAAATAAACTATTCATTTGTGTTAAAAAACAAGAGCAACAACAACAAAAGTCACTGCTAAAAGAATGAATCTTTCAGCTTTCAGGCGTGCCTAAGGCCAAATAAATTTTCTTATTTTTCTCTTCAAAGATTAAGCTACAAAAACTCAAAGGCACATATAAAACATTTCCCTAAATTTATATTGTGGGTTGTCCTGATTAAACCAAGTTTCTCTGCTTTCATGCTACCAGGTTTCTGATTTGAGAATTTGTATATGTGCGTATGTGATTATTTCAGAAAATTAAGGAAAACTTGGGAGAAGAAAGTATGAAAGTATTCAGGCAACTCAACCCATTATTTCCTTCTTTAGACTTTCCACAAAAGAAGTTCAATCCAAGGAGTATTTTTAAATTTAAGAGGACAATGCAGGGTGACAGTACAATTGACGGTCAGCTGTTATAATTTTCTATTAATCAGGAACTGTCTTCTTTCTTTCAACTCAAGACGAAGACACACATAGAATGCCTGGGAAAAGTGAAGGCTCCAGTGACACAGAAAATGCTACAGGTCCTGATGGTAAGGTTTGGAGCTGTTTGAGCTCATGCAAAATAAAAATCTGGCACATTTTCTTGGTAATCTAGGATTAAGGAGGCTGTTCTATGAATCAACAGAACAAGGTAAATTTCAAAAACCATTTCCTACTATGAACATAATAAAAATGGCAGCTTTCTTTCTTTTTTAAACTGAATCTGTTTTAGAATGCATGTGGCTCCATTTAATTATGTCTCACAATACTGAAGCCACAGTGGGTAAGGCCAAGGCCAAACAGAACTGAAGACTACCTGGGGGACTTCAAGGAAACACCATTTATTCCGCAGAAAGTACTTGCCCTCCTGTTGTCTCTGCTCCACTCAGAAGATTCAGGGGAGGCATAGCTTGGGTTCAGGCTAAGAGTGTTGTTGGGCTTTCATCACTTTACTTTAAGGTATCAGGTCAGATGACTTGGCCAAACACATAGTGAGTCTTTAAAAGCACCTTAAAAATAAGTTAACAAAAACTTCTGCTCTTTGTTTTCTCTTAGCCAAATGAGGGGAAAACAAAAACAAATTACTTAGATTTCATAATGACCTTGGGAAAAATTCAGCTAGTGGCAGGAGTTTCTTGGTGGTTTTAAATAGTTTCCTATACCAGGTATTCCTTCATCCCACAGACTTACCATCACCTGAATCAGTTCTCTTATTATAAGCTCTTCTGCACAAACTGATTTTTTTACTCATGTACATGCATTCCCTAGGAGAAAAATGTTTTTAAGTCCCAAACACATCCATTAAAAGCCACTACATGGATAGAAATTCTGGGCAGATGATGATGGAAACAAAGCATTGTTCTGACCCTCCCCCACAAATACAACAAGAGATGTAACAATTTAATGATGCTTGGCTTTGAGGGACACTGAATTGGGGAGCAAAGGAAAGTAGCAGGGAACTGCAGACAGGCAAGAATCAAAAAATCAATGAGTTGCATATGGTAGGAAAATCGTTTTTCCCACTGTCTCTGCCTCTCCCCCAGCCATGTGGGCCACTGGCTGCTGTGAACTGGGGTAGTGTCCCCAGGAAAAAATCCTGCATCCCTAATGACCACAGTTCCTGCCTGTACGAAGAAAAAGGACCCTAAGCTTCTGCCCTAAAACAAACAAGGCAAAAGCCTCCCCAGGGGTCCATTTGGATTGTGCCAGAACCTTCCCCACCCAGACCCAGACACTGTCAGTTGCAAGCCTACTGCAAAATGCTATGTAAGGCCCATGCAGTGGAGTCTGCTCTCAAAATCAACACTCTACCTACCTCCCTGCACATCCCGTAGCTCAGGCATTTTAAACAACCAGGACAGATTTCCCAGGGAATCAGTACTGGTCTATCTGCTCCCCCTTTCAATAAGTGCTGAGGATTGTTTACTGAGGCTGCTGTGTGCTGAGATGCAGGCATCTTTAGTGGAAGCTACACCCACAGCCAACATACTCCAGGAGGGGCTCTGATAACAATAATGCAGACATCCCTGAGGAACCATTTATAGTGTGCCAACACCTCCCCTGCCTGGACACTGTCTGCTGGAAGTCTACTGTGAACTGTTACAGAAGGTCCCTGCAGTGCTCCTGTAGTAAATACTCTACCGGCCTCCCTCTGCACCTAATAGCTCAGGCCTCTGGAACCAACAGGACAGACCTCGGGAGTCAGTTAACGTCTGTCTGTTCCTCCTTTTGGTCAGTGCTGAGGACTGCTGATTGAGATTGCTGTGTGCTAAGAAGCAAGCGTCTTTACTGGAGGCTACACCCACAGCCAACATACTACATGGAGGACTCTGATAGCAACAAGGCAGACCTCTCTGAAGGTCTATTTGAAATATGACAGTCCCTCCTCCAGCTGGACATAGTCACCTTGCAAGCCTGCTGTGAATTGCTACAGAAGGGCACTGTAGTGGAGTCTCCTTCCATAGTCATCTCTCTACCTGTCTCCCTGTGCAACCCATAGCTCTGGCCTCTGAAACCAACAGGGTAAACCTCCCTAGGGGTCAATTAGGGTTAGTGTGCCACCACTTCCAGTTGGTGCTGAGGACTACTGACTGAGGCTGCTGTGTGTTTAGAAGCAGGAGTCTTGAGTGGAGGCTGTTCTCACAGCCAACAATCTACCGGCGGGGAGGGGAGGGACTCTGATAGTAACAAGGCAGACCTCCATGGGGATCTAACTGCAGTGAGACACCACCTCCCCCACCTGATAATTTGTTGGTTCCAGGCTAATGCAAACTACTACAGAAGGCCTCTGCAGAGGAATCTACTCCTGTAGTCAGCACTCTACCTGCCTCACTGTGCAGCCCATAGCTCAGGCCTCTGAAACCAACAAGACAGACATCCCTGGGGATCAGATTGGGTCAGTCTGCTCCCCTATGCAGTCAGCGCTGAGGATTGCTGACTGAGGCTGCTGTGTGCTGGAAGAAGGCATCTTTAATGGAAGCTATACTCACAATCAACAAACTAAGTGGGAAAGCTCTGATAGCAACAAGGCAGACCTCCCTGAGGGTCCATTCAGAGTGTGACTACCCTTCCCCCAGTCAGTAACGGTCAGCTGCTGGACTAATACAAACGCCTACAGAAGGTTCCCTACAATGAAGTCAGGAACTGGGATACCTAAATGGAGACTGATCTCCTAACAACCACAGGGCCACTGGGGCTCTAAAACCAACAAGACAGATCTCTCAGAGGTCCCTCTGGGGAGTGCCAGCCCCTCCTCCTTCTGAAATGGAGGAAGGTCTGCCTCTGCTTCCCCTGAATGCCAGCTCAGATATAAGCAGCACCCACAGAGCAGGGAAGGAGAACTCAGGCAAAACCGGAGGGCAACACCCACCCCAAAGAGGGCTCACTGGGTGTCAGTTTTTTGACTAAAAATGTGATTACAGAAGCAAAGGTGGGAGTGAAAACCAGAGATAGGTAACTGTGTCCCCCTGGTGGACAGATTGATTAGTATATGATATCTAACCTGAGTGGCAGTGCCCACTGGTGGACAGACTGACCACAACATGTTCTCTGGTGTGTTCTGGAGATATTGAAAGTTGAAAAATGAGATCTGAAATTTTTGAATCTCAATTAAACCAGGGAGGGAGAAGGAGCTATCACAGAGGGGGAGAGGAAATAGTAAACAAAGGCCAAAGGCCATGCCTACATAAGAGTGCCTTTAGGAAGGTAGTGCAGGCAAAAACACCAAATACTGGGGAAAACTGAGAAAGTTAACACCCTCAAACATTTCAATGTACCAATAAAAAATCACAAGACACACAAAGAACAGAGAAACAGTGGCCCATCCAAATGAACATGACAAAGATAATGAAAGCAAATATAGGGATGACCAAATAATGAAAAAATGGAAGAATATAATACAACAAGATTAAACATAATTTAAAAACTTAGGGGAAACATAAAAAAAGAGCTAAAAGAAAAGGAAAACAATGCACAAACTAAATGAGGAACTAAAAAAAGAGATATTCCAACTGCAAGGGACAGTAACTGAAATGAGAAACACAACAGAAGGACTTACCAACAGATTTAATGAGGCAGAAGAATTAATCAGTGAATTAGAGGATAAACTCCATTGCCTTTGAGTCAACTCCACTTCATAGCTACCCTATAGGACAGAGTAGAACTGCCCCATAGGGTTTTCAAGGAGTGGCTGGTGGATTTGAGCTGTCGACCATTTGGTTAGCAGCTGAGCTCTTAATCACTGCTCCACCAGGGCTCCATATTAGAGTTAGAAAATAAGATACTTAAAATGATAGATATTGAAGGGCAACAAAAACAGAGGCTCAAGAAGGCTGAGCAAAGTTTAATGGGATTATGGAACAACAACAAGAGACCTAATATACACATCATGGGAATTCCAGAAGGAGATGAGACAGAGAAAGTGACAGAAAGAATATTTGAAGAAATAACAACAGAAAATTTCCCCAATCTAATGAAAGACATGAATCTACAAATCCAATAAGCTCAAAGAACCCCAAGCAGGATAAATCCAAAGAGATCTACACCAAGACACATCATAGTTAGACTCTCAAAAATTAAAGATACATAGAGAATTCTGAAAGCAGTTAGAGAGAAGCAAGCAGTCACATACAAAGGATCCCAAATAAGATTAAGTGCTGATTTTTCCTCAGAAACATTGGAGGCCAAAAGCAATGGAATGATATATTTAAAGTACTGGGGAAAAAATGTCAACCAATAATTCTATACCGCACAAAACTATCCTTCAAGAATAAGGGTGAAATTAAAACATTCCCAGACAAACAGAAACAGAGAGAGTTCATATCCACCAAACTGGCCTTACAAAAAATACTAATGGGAGTTCTGTACATGGAAGAGTAAAGACACTAGAAATTAATTCAAACTATACATTAAAAAAAAAAAGATCCCAAATAAAAGGAAATGCATAGAAAAGTTTAAGGGCTGTAATAAGATATTCATGCTTAGTAATGCTAAATGTTTTGTCCTACAAGTTTGTTTTAATAACAAGTATATAAAAGGCAGAAATAAAGTTATGTAACAGAGTACATGAAATAGAAAGATGGAATTAGTGATAATGAAAGAGGGGAGCAGAACGGTATAAATATAGAATTTCTTGTATGTTACTGAAATTACGTTGGTACCAACTTACCCTAGAATGTTATAAATACAAGCTCAAAAGGAAAGGAGAAGGGAACCAAAAAGACTCACCACAAAAAACCAACAAAACACAGAAGCAAGCAGTACTAAAGGACAAAGACAAAGAAGGCTTAAGACACAAAAATAATAAAATGGCAGAAGTCACTTCTTATCAGTAATTACAGTGAATGTAAATGGACTAAATGCACCAATCAAAAGGCAGAGAGTGGCAGAATGGATAAAAAAACATGATCCAACTATATGCTGTTTACAAGAGACACATCTTAAACCCAAGGGCACAGACAAGTTGAAAGTGCAAGGACGGGGAAAAAAAAAATTCCATGCAAATAATAACTAAAAAGCGGTGGGGTGACAATCTTGATATCAGACAAAGTAGACTTTAAGACAAAATCTGATATATAGAACATTGCACCCCAAAACAGCACAATAGACATTCTACTTCAGTGCACATGGATCATTCTCCAGTGTAGACCACATTTTAGGTCTCAAGATAAGTCTTTATAAATTTTAAAAGATTGAAATCATGCAAAGTATTTTCTCTGACCACAGCAGAGCAAAACTAGAAACCAATAACAGAAAAAAAAGAAACAAAACCTAGAAAATACACAAACATATGGATTTAAAAATGCACTATTAAACTACCAATAGATCAAGGAAGAAATCAAAAATTTCATACAGTCAAATAAAAATGAAAGCACAACATACAAAAACTTACAGGATGCTGCGAAGGCAGTAGTCAGAGAAAACTTATAGCAATAAAGGTACATTGGGAAAAAAAAAAGTTCTCAAATCAACAACCTCACTTGACAACTCCAGAAGCTAGAAAGAGAAGAGCAAATTAAGCTTAAACCTACCAGAAGAAAGGAAATAACAATGATCAGGGCATAAATAAATAAAATCAAAAACAGAAAAACAGTAAAGAGAATCAATAAAATCAGAAGTTGGTTCCTTGAAAGATCAACAAAACTAACAAATCTTTAGCTAGACTGACAGAGAAAAGATAAAAATAACCAAAATAAAAAATGAAAGAGGGTACATTACAACTGACCTGATAGAAATAAAGAGAATTATGACAGAATATTATGAACAAATATATGGCAACAAACTGGATAACCTAGATGTAATTGACAAATTCCTAAAGACACACAACCTACCTAAACTGACTCAAGAGGAAATAGAAAGTCTCAACGGGCCCACAAGTGAAGAGATCCAATCAGTGATCAAAAACCTACTCCCCCACCCCCCCCCCAAAAAAAGTCCTGGACCAGATGGCTTCATTTGGGGAATTCTACCAAATATTAGAGAAGTATTGACACCAATACTGTTTAAACTCTTCCAAAAGATAAAGAAGGAAGGAATACTGTCTATTTCATTCTATGAAGTAAAGATAATCCTAATACCAAAATCAGACAACATCACCACAAGAAAAGAAAACTACAGGCCAATATCTCTTATGAATATAGATGGAAAAAACCTCAACAAAATACTAGAGAACAGAATCCAACAACATATAAAGAGTCATAAACCATGACCAGGTACGCTTTATTCCAGGAATGCAAGAATGGTTCAACATTAGAAAGTCAATCAACATAATACACAAGATCAATAGAACAAAGGAAAAGAACCACATAATCATCTCTATGGATGTCAAAAAAGCATTTGATAAAATTCAACAGCCTTTATTGATGAAAACCATCAAGAGATTGCAATAGAAGGGAAATTCCTCAATATAATTCAGAGCATATATGAAAAGCCAACATCCAACATTATACTCAACGGAGAAAGATTGACAGTTTTCCTCCTGAAATTAGGAACAAGACAAGTGTGCCTGCTCTCACCACTTCCATTCTGTATTGTATTAGAATTCCTAGCCAGAGCAATATGACAAGAAAAAGAAATAAAAGTTATCCAGATTGGAAAAGAAAAACCATCTCTATTTATGGATGATATGATCATCTATATAGAAAATCCTGCAGAGTCCACAAGAAAACTTCTAGAGCTAGTAAATGAATGTAGTTAAGTTGCAGGGTACAAAGCCAACAAACAAAATTCATTTGGGTTTCTATACACCAACAATGAGAAATGTGAAAGGGAATTTAGGGAAAGAATTCCATTTACAATAGTGTCTACAAAAATAAAATGCCTAAGAATAAATCTAACCAGGGACGTGAAGAACTTATGCAACGAAAACTATAAAACATTTCTGAAAGATATTAAAGAAGACTTAAATAAATGGAAAAGTATTCCATGTTCATAGATTGGAAGACTTAATATTGTTAAGAAGTCAATACTACTCAAAGCGATCTTTAGATTCAATGCAATCCCAATCAAAATTCTAACAGCCTTATTTACAGAAATGGAAAAACAAATCCTCAACTTTGTATGGGATGGCAAGAAGCCCCAAATAGCTAAAACAATGCTGAAAGAGAAGAAGAAAGTAGGAGGACTCATACTTCCTGATTTTAAAATATATTATACAGCTAAGGTAATCAAAATAGGCTGGTATAGTATAATAACAGACACATAGATCAATGGAATAGAATTGAGAGTCCAGAAATAAACCCACATATCTATGTTCAGCTGATTTTTGACAAGGGTACTAAGTCCATCTGATGGGGAAAGAAGAGTCTGTTTAATAAATGATGCTGGGAAAATTGGATTTCCATATGCAGAAAAATGAAACAGGATCCATGCCTCACACAGTACACAAAAACAAACTCAAAATTGTTTAAGGACCTAAACGTGCAAACTGAAACCATAAAATTCTTAGAACAAGCAGGATCAAAGCTGTCAGGCCTAGCTTTCAACAATGGATTATCTAATATAATAACAAAAGTACAAAAAGCAAAAGACAAAATGAAGAAATAGAACCTCATAAAAATTTACTATTGTTCAACAAAAGACTTTACCAAAAAGTGGAAAGACAAGCTATCAACTGGGGAGAATATCTTCAGAAACCATATATCCCACAAGAATCTTATAACCAAAATACATGTAAAACTTCAACAACGTAACAACAAAAAGACAAATAACCAATCATAAAATGGGGAAAGGACTTGAATAGACATTTTACCAAAGAGGACATTCAAATGGCCACCAAACACATGAAAAGATGCTCAGAATCTCTAGCCATCAGAGAGATGCAAATCAAAACCACAAAGAGACATGATTTCACTCCTGCTAAGATAAAAAACAAAACAAAACAGAAAATAATACATGTTGGTGAGAATGTAGGGAAATTGGAACACTTACTCATTGCTGGTGGGAAGGAAAAATGGTATAGCCATTGAGGAAAATAGTGTGGCATTTCCTCAAAAAAATTAAAACTACCATATGACCCAACAATTCCACGCCTAGGTATATACTCAAAAGTTTTGAAATCACAGACTCAAAAACCAATGTTCATTACAGCACTATTCACAATAGCCAAAGGTGGAAACAACATAAATGCCCACCAACAAAGAATGGATAAATGAAATCCGGTACATACATACAATAGAATACTACTCAGCAAGTAGGAGAAATCAAGGACATCATACATGAAGAAAGCAAAAAGTCATTTAAAAGACAGGAAAGAAAGAAAAGACAAAAATGGATGTCAGAAGAGACTCTGAAACTTGCTCTTGACTATCAAGCAGCTAAAGCAAATGGAAGAAATGATGAAGTAAAAGAGCTGAACAGAAGATTTCAAAGGGCAGCTCAAGGAGACAAAGTAAAGTATTATAATGAAATGTGCAAAGACCTGGAAATAGAAAACCAAAAGGGAAGAGCATGTTTCAGCATTTCTCAAGCTGAAAGAACTGAAGAAACTATTCGAGGCTCTAGATGCAATATTGAGGGATTCGACGAGAAAATAATAAACGTTGTAGAAAGCATCAAAAGAAGAAATACAGAGTCACTACCAAAAAGAATTGGTCAACATTTAGCCATTTCAGGAGGTAGCATATGATCAAGAACTGATGGTACTGAAGGAAGAAGTCCAAGCTGCACTCAAAGCACTGGTGAAAAACAAGCCTTCAGGAATTGACAAGATACCAATAGAGATGTTTCAACGAACAGATGTGGCCCTGGAAGGGCTCACTTGTCTATGCCAAGAAATTTGGAAGACAGCTACTTGGCAAACGGACTGGAAGAGATCTAATTTGTACCCATTCCAAAGAAAGGTGATGCAACTGAATGCAGAAATTATCGAACAATATCATTAATATTACACACAAGTAAAATTTTGCTGAAGATCATTCAAAATCATTTACAGCAGTGCATCAACAGGGAACTGCCAGAAATTCAAGCAGGATTCAGAAGAACACGTGGACAAGGGATATTGTTGCTGATGTCAGATGGGTAGTGGCTGAAAGCAGAGAATACCAGAAAGATGTTTACCCGTGTTTTATTGATTATGTTAAGGCATTCAACTGTGTGGCTCATAACAAATTATGGATAACATTACGAAGAATGCGAATTCCAGAACACTTCATTGTGCTCCTGAGGAACCTGTACTCAGACCAAGAGGCAGTCATTCAAATAGAACAAGGGGATACTTCGTGGTTTAAAGTCAATAAATGTGTGTGTCAGGGTTGTATGAGGAAGAATGGGGCATTAGGATTGGAGGAAGACTCATTAACAATCTGTGATATACAGATGACACAACCTTCCTTGCAGAAAGTGAAGAGGACTTGAAGCATGTACTGATGAAGATCAAAGACCAAAGCCTTCAGCATGGATTACACCTTCACATAAAGAAAACAAAAATCCTCACAACTGGACCAATAAGCAACATCATGATAAATGGAGAAAAGATTGATGTAGTCAAGGATTTCGTCTTACTTGGATCCACAGTCAACACCTGTGGAAACAGCAGTCAAGAAATCAAACGATGCATTGGTTTGGACAAATCTGAAAGTGACCTCTTAGAAGTGTTAAAAAGTAAAGATGTCACTTTAAGGACTAAGGTGCACCTGACCCGAGTCATGGTGTTTTTAGTCACCTCATATGCATGTGAAAGCTGGAGAATGAATAAGGAAGTCTGAGGAAGAATCCATGCCTTCCAATTATGGTGTTGGCAAAAAATACTGAATACACTATGGACTTCCAGAAGAATGAACAAATCTGTCTTGGAAGAAGTATAGCCAGAATGCTCCTTAAAAGCAAGGATAGTAAGACTTTGTCTCACATACTTAGGACAAGTTATCAGGAGGGGCCAGTCCCTGGAGAAGGACATCATGCTTGGTAAAGAAGAAGATCAGTGAAAATGAGGAAGACCCTCAACAAGAAGAATGGACACAGTAGCTGCAACAATGAGCTGAAGCATAACAATGATTATAAGGATGACACTGAATCAAGCAGTGCTTCTTTCTGTTGTACATAGGGTTACTATGAGTAGGAACCAGCTCAACTACACTTAATAACACAACAACAAGTCAAAGAAATGAAGTCTTGATACATGCTACAGTATGGATGGAGCTTTAAGACATTATGCTGAGTGAGATAAGCCAATCACAAAAGGACAAATATTGCATGACTCACTTATATAAAAAGACAAGAAAAGGCAAATGTACAGACACCAAAGTTTATCAGCGGTTACTAGGGGTGAGAGGTAGGGGGAAAAGAGGAGTTAATAGTGATGGAAAAATTGCATTGATTCAGGGTAGGGTTGCACAGCTGATTATAGTAACTGCCATCAACAAGCTGAATTGGCAAAGGTTGTGACAAACAATGACCAAAAAAAAAGTGTAATTGTTGAGCCTGCTTATGTACAATTAAACACCTCATGGGATTTGGTTCCTTGATTTGGAGATTTAGGGTCATGGTTTCATGGGACATCCCATTTAATTGGACTAATAACATGTTCAGTGCTTCTGTTCTACTTCCTAGTTTGTTGCATAGTGCCTGGGGTCTTAAAAGCTTGCAAGGGGCTATCCAAGGCACAACAATTGGTCTCTATTCACCAGGAGCAACTGAGGAAGAAGGAGAATAAGGAATAGGAGGAGAATATGGAATGTGTGGTTAATTACCTGTATGAACAACTGCCTCCTTTGCCGTGAGACCAGAAAACTGGATGGTTCCCAGCTACCATTACTGAACATTTTGATCAAAGATTCTATAGAAGACTCTGATCAAAAGGGGGAAAATGGAGAACAGAATTTCAAATTTTCATGGACTCCAGACTTTCTGGAGCCATGGAGGCTAGACAAACCCCTGAAACTATTGTCCTGAGATAATCTTTAAACCTTAAATCAAAAATATCCCCTGAAGTCTTCTTGAAACCAAACAATAGTTTAGCTTAACTAGTAAAAAAGCATATCTGTTTTGAGCATTATGCTCTTTTAATGTCTATCTATATGGGACCAAAGTGTCACTCTGTATATACATATACATGTAGAAATTGTTGAGTTGGTGTATGTTTTGCTGTGTATATTCTCAACAACAATAAAATAAATAAAATTTAGGAAAAAAGCAAAGCCACCACATTTTAGTCATGTTCACTTGAAGTAAACCTGTTCCAACCTGGTTGTGACAGTTTAGACATGATTCTTAACTAGTTCTTTACAAAGCACATTCTGAAGAATACTAGATCCATCTGACGTTCTTTAAATAATAGGGAAGTAAATGTGAGGAATACTGTGTTTTAGTCCTCACTTGGAGATTCACCATGCACAGGACATAACTGCAAACTCCCAGGAGTCTCGGCAGTAAAGACACTTATTTAATGTGGCTTGATGTTTCCTTTCCCACTCTAATTTGATCATGGAATTCTTTTTTTGGTAATACTTATTAATAGTTTTTGGGACTAGTGTCTCTTGAGTTAAAGGAAGTAATGGAAAGGAAATGCTCTCCTTACTATGCAACGAGAAAGAACAACAATAAATCTGTGAAGCATCTCATAACATGGATGAAACTGGAGAACATTATGCTGAGTGAAATAAGTCAATCACAAAAGGACAAATAGTGTATGAGACCTCTATTGTAAAAACCCATGAAAAAGTTCACACACAAAATGTAACAATCTTTGTTGGTTCCCAGAGATGGGGGGGGTGGAGAATACTAAATAGTCAATAGATAAGTGGTATCTTGGGTGAAGGGTGAGACACTACACAATACAGGGGAAACTAGCACAACTTGTACAAGGAAGGGTCATGGAAGCCCCATAGACACATCCAAACTCCCTGAGGGACTGAACTGCTGAGCGGAGGGCTGTAGGGACCATGGTCTTGGGGAACATCTAGCTCAATTGGCATAACACAGGTTATAAAGACAATGCTCTACATTCTACCTTGGTGAGTAGTGTCTGGGGTCTTAAAAGCCTGTGAGCGGCCATCTAAGATACTCCACTGGTCTCATCCCTTCGGGAGCAAGGGAGAATGAAAAGAACAGGATACAAGGAAAAGATTAGTCCAAAGAGCTAATTGTCCACAGCTACCAAGGCCTCCACCGGACTGAGTCCAGTACAGCTAGATGGTGCCTCGCTACCACCACTGACTGCTCTGACCAGGATCACAACAGAGGGTTCTAGACAGAGCTGGAGAAGGATGTAGAACATAATTGTAACTCACAAAAAAAGACCAGATTTACTGGCCTAAAGGAGACTGGAGAAACCCCGAGAGTATGGCCCCAGACACCCTTTTAGCTCAGTGATGAAGTTATCTCCGAGGTTCACCGTTCAGCCTGGGAGTGGACAGCTCCATAAAACCAAATGAGACTAACAAGGTACAGGAGTCCAGTGACAAGGGCCAGAAGGCAGAAGGGGACAAGGAAGCTGGTGATAGGGAACCCAAGGTTGAGTAAGGACAGTGTTGTGAGATTGTTAATCATTGTCATAGGACAAT
This sequence comes from Dugong dugon, assembly GCA_030035585.1. NCBI lineage: Eukaryota > Metazoa > Chordata > Mammalia > Sirenia > Dugongidae > Dugong > Dugong dugon. The sequence continues at coordinate 51,866,322 of CM057461.1, forward strand.
ATTTGTAATAACTATTAAGTGAGAAACTATTTTGTTCTGTAAGCCTTCATCTTAAGTGAGAATAACTGCACAACTGGAAGAGCGTAGTCAATGTCACTGAACTGTGCATGTAGAAATTTTGAAATGATGTATCTTTGGCTATGTGTATTTTCACCAAAAAAAAAAAAAAGGTTGAGAAGTTAGAGGGCTGACATGTTGTGGGGTTGTTAACCAATGTCATAAACAATATGTGTACTACTGTTTCATGACAAACTATTTGTTCTGTAAGCCTTCACCTGAAGTAAATTAAAAAAAAAAAAAAGAAAGAAATGCTCTCCTACGTTTGATTCACACTGCCATGGGCAAATTCTGAATAACTTTGTGGGCCAGGATGGAAAGTACAAGTACTGTTTACCTAGATGGAGTTGCTGAATCTGGCCCATTTACACATGGGGTTTAGAATGAGCTCACACATCATCAGCAACCCAGGAGAGTTTGCAGGTGAGAACAGGGAGACTGGATTTTAAAGCCTTCTTCATCAGGAGAGAGGTGGGTGAGATGCCATACTATGTTACTCCCTCTTCCAACCATCTTTGAAATGTCAAAACCAGCATCTGCTGCTATTTTACCCTAACTGTGCTGCCAAGTTCGAGAAAAAGAAATTTGGTTGTTGGTTTTGTAGAAATAAATGAAGACCATGCAAATAAGAACAATCAAACACTATTCAGAGCAAGGACTCAGCCACCATCACTTGTGTTTTGCAGAGATGCAAAGACAGACAGTGGATTGGGAAAGCTATATATAGCGGGAAAAAAAAGAAGGCTTCATGTATGTTCTGATTGGAGGGTATTGGCATGGGGAAGCTGTAGGTGGGCTAACTAAAAGTGGGATAACTTATGTGATTGGTTGGGGAAGCATATTTGGCTTTCTCTGGTTGGTTCAGAGTTGGGGGGTGGCGGATGGCAGTCACAGACCAAATCCTGACGATTCCAGGCCAATATTTGCAGAGGTTGTGTTTTGACTTCCTGGGCTGGTTGCTGCAGAAGTTGTAGGTCACAGTTCTATCATCATATATGATCCATTGTCCATTTGTATACTCATCCTCTCAGTTTATAATATGGGCTTTGATGCTTTAAAAATATCACTCTAATTAAATTTGCTGACCCTCCTGAATTTCCAGAGTGGCTGCTGTGCCTGCTCTGGGCTACTTCTGGACAATGGTACTAATTATGCATTCTATTTTATGCAAATGTTCACATGGAACAATACACCCAGTAAACTAAAAGTACATGCTTTATCTTAGCTGTGTGATCTGATTAGATGGTTTGTTTTCTACTCCATGGAGGCCACTGCCACTGCACCCATTGGCAAGTTGTCAGGGTCTGTTTTGAATTCTAAAATAGATAACCAAACAGTCCTTTAGACAGTTGCCCTGCTTTGGAGGGAGCTGCTTACCTCTCTGCATGTGAATGATCTGTTTGGTTTTCTCTCTTTATGTTCTTAGACATCTATCAAGGCCTTTGAATTTACCTAAGTATAGTAATAAATACACTTGAGCTGTCAACCCTGAAAGCTGGTATGAAATTGCACAGGAATTCTACAACTCAGTAAAGAGGCAATCTTACCACCCACCCCATAAAAATCCACACAAATGGTCCCAAGATCTTAAATAAAGGAAAATAAACTGAAAAGATGTGTGAGATAGGAAGGCATAAAATTATCAAATCACAAGCTGTTTTAATGTGTTTAACATATGTGGGTTTAATAAATGTTTAACATTTTTTGTTTTTCTTTCTGGTTACAGTTGAAATGAATAGTCAGCTTGACAGTACAAATGACCCAACAGAGAGTCAGCAAGAAGATTAACTAATAGGTAAGAAGCCCCTGTGGTGGGATTTACAATTGATTAACCAGCCATAGAAACTGTTTGTGAGTGGCAGATTGGATTGCCTTTGCTTCTGCCAAGTGCCACAGCATGGCTCGGGCTAAACTTTAAAAATCTTTATACCAAATAACACCAGTATAAGAATTGAGGATTATCCCCAGAAGCTTGCCTTGTTTAGAGGGAAAAAAGATAAGCCACAGCATATCCAAATCATGAATTACTCTGGTTTTCTGAGCTTTGACAACAACAAAAAATTTTCTATCTATCTCACCTCCTCACCTCCTGGAGTGATCAAATTATTTCAGAAAACCCAAGCTGATTCTGAAGCATGACTTTTCCAGAAGCTACCTGCTGAGTTGTTTGCTGTATCTGTTTTTAAACATAACACTATATCTCTGCCCTGGAGAACGTATAAAGGCACATAAGAGTGTTCCGATGGGGGGAAAGAAAAGGCTGCCTTAAGTTCTAGTCCTCTCACGCCAATACCTCATGGGTCTGTGCATCTGGAAAAAGACTTGTTGAGTTGAACAAGCCTCAGGGCACTCCCCAGGAAGGTATAAAATTCTGTGTGAGATCATGTTTAGGAAATTTTCCAGACCAACATCCTAAATCTGTCAGCAGAAATCGAGGTATATCTAGAATGATGAGTGAGCTGTAACTCTTTTCCATATCTTGAGGGCTAGTGAGAAGAACTGGAAGAAAGACTTCAGGCTAACCCTTATAACTATCCCTTTTCCTAGCCTAAAATACTCGGGCATGAAAAACCTATGAAATGAATGAACTGTGGGTCTTTAAGACCCAACTGATGTGTTGAAACTTTGCCTTCCAACACCTCCCATTGTCTTCTTGATGGGTCTCTATGCTCTCCCTGGAGGCCATGTGCAGCAGACTCTTGCACTCCAGCATCATGGAGCATAAATTTAAGAGTGTGTAAAAGTAAACATTTGTCCTTCTAATAATGGTCTTAAAGATCATTTAAAACTAAATATAATAGTATTTGTGTAAAACATGTATAACATAAGGATGCTAAAAAATACAAACTTACACAAACATGGTCTTATAAATGTTTCCTTTTATTGACCCACTCATGTATTTAAAATACACTGCTAAGCTATAGGAATGATATGGCAGAGAAATTTCCATTAAAAATAATGAAGTGAGACTAAACCTGAGCAATTTAAGTACAGTTTCCTTGGTATACCTTACCGTTTATCCTTTTTTTGGCTAACAGACTATGGACCTCTTTTGTCTAGATTTTTTTCTTACAGACATTATTATTTTCCTGTGTAATCAATATCCAGATAAAGTACCAGGATAAATCTGTTTTCCTTGGTTAATATCAAAATGATATTTTCCTCAACCATAAACATGAATCTATATGCTGATTCATTAACATACTAACCCAAATTAATAAGTCATCAAAACTTAAAGTCTAAAATTAATTTAAGAAAACTGAAGTCCAGGAAGGGGAAGTGAGTAGTGCAGGGTTACTGGCTGATAAATGGAATTTCAAACAATACTGGTGCAAAATTCTCGATGACACCAAGATACTCCCAAAACAATAGTGAGTTTCTGAACCTGCTTATCAAAAGGGACAGTATGGTCTATGGAACTTCAGTGATTTCCATAAAATTTACAGAGCTAGACTCACACAAATTATCTGGAAGTTCACCAGGAAGAAGAAAAATTTGTTTTCCTGCATCATACCCTCAAAGATATATTTAACGACAAGTACATATAGCTATGGAATCTTAGACGAGGGATCACTTCCGGCCTTGCATCTGTTTGTTGAAACATCTCAGTTGGTATTCCGTCAATTCCTGGAGCCCTGTTTCTCACCAATGCCTTCAGTGCAGCTTGGACTTCTTCCTTCAGTATCATTGCTTCATGATCATATACTACCTCCTGAAATGTTTGAACGTCGACCAGTTCTCTTGTGGTACAGCAACTCTGTGTAGTCCTTCCAGCTTCTTTTGATACTTCCTGCATCGTTCAGTATTTTCTCCCATAAAATCCTTCAGTATTGCAACTTGAGGCTTGAATTTTCCTTCAGTTCTTTCAGCTTGAGAAATGCTGAGTGTGGTCTTCCTTTTGGTTTTCTAACTCCAGGTCTTTGCATATTTCATTGTAATACCTTACTTTGTCTCTTGAGCTGCCCTTTGAAATCTTCTGCTCAGCTTTTATACTTCATCATTTCTTACTTTCTTTTTAGCTACTCTACATTCAAGAGTAAGTTTCAGAGTCTCTTATGACATTCATTTTGGTCTTTTTTTTTTTTCTTTCTTTCTTCCTGTCTTTTTAATGACCTTTTGCTTTCTTCATGTTTGATGTCCTTGATGTCATCCCACAACTCATCTGGTCTTCAGTCATGAGTGTTCAATACTTCAAATCTAGTCTTGAGATGATCTCTAAATTCAGGTGTGATATACTCAAGGTTGTACATTGGCTGTCATGGACATGTTTTAATTTTCTTCAACTTCAACTTGAAATTGCATATAAGCAATTGATGGTCTACTCCTCAGTTGGTCCCTGGCCTTATTCTGACTGATGATACTGAGCTTCTCCACCGTCTCTTCCCACAGATGTAGTCTATTTGATTCCTGTGTATTCCATCTGGTGAGGTTCATGTGTACAGTCACTGTTTACATTGTTGAAAAAAAAATTTGCAAAGAATAAGTTGTTAGTCTTGCAAAATTCTATCATGCAAACTCCCACAGTTTCTATCACCAAGGCTATCATTTCCAGCTTCCAATCCTTCTTCTTTGTTTCCAGTGTTAGTGTTTGAATTACCAGTAATTATCAATGCATCTCAATTGCATGTTTGATCAATCTCAGACTACAGAAGTTGGTAAAAATCTTCAATTTCTTTATCTTTGACATTGGTGGTTAGTACATAAATTTGAATAGTAGTCATATTAACTGGCCTTCCCTAGGTGTCTGGATATTATCCTATCACTGACAGTATTTTATTTCAGGATAGATAATAAAATGGTCTTTTTGGTGATGAATGCTAAGCCGTTCCTCTTCAGTTTGTCATTCCTGGCACAGTAGACCATACTACTGTGCTATTCAAAATGGCCAAAACCAGTCCATTTCAGCTCACTAATGCCTAGAATATTAATGTTTATGCATTCCATTTCATTTCTCACAATTTCCAATTTTCCTAGATTCATACTTCATACATTTCATATTCTGATTATTAACAGATACTTGCAGCTGTTTCTTCTCATTTTGAGTCATGTCACATCAGCAAATGGAGGTCCTGAAAGCTTGACTCCATCCATATCATTAAGATCAACTCTACTTTGAGATAGCAACACTTCCCCGGTTGTATTTTGAGAGCCTTCCAATCTGAGAGGCTCATTTCCCGTCACTATATCAGACACTGTGCTGCTGCTATTCATAACATTTTCACTGGCCAATTTTTTTAGGAGTAGATAGCCAAATCTTTCTTCCTACTCTGTCTTAGTCTTGAAGCTCCACTGAAGCCTATCCACCACAGGTGACTCTGCTGATATTTGAAATACCAGTGGTATAGCTTCCAGAATCACAGCAACATGCAAGCCACCATAGTAAGACAAACTGACGGAGGCTTGAACAAATGGATGCAACACTTGTCTATGCCAAGAAACTTGGAAGGCAGCTACCTGGCCAACCGACTGGAAGAGATCCATATACATGCCTATTCCAAAGAATAGTGATCCAAAAGAATGCAGAAATTATTGAACAATATTATTAATATTAGATGGAAGTAAAATTGTGCTGAAGATAATTCAAAAACTGTTGCAGCAGTATGTAGACAGGCAACTTCCAGAAATTCAAGCTGGATTCAGAAGAGGACTTGGAATGATGGATGCCATTGCTGATGTCGGATGGATCCTGGCTGAAAGCAGAGAATACCAGAAAAATATTGACCTGTGTTTTATAGACTAAACAAAGACATATGACTCTGTGGATCGTAACAAACTATATGCCAAGAATGGGAATTCCAGAACACTTAATTGTGCTCATGTGGAACCTGTACATAGATCAAGAGGCAGTTTTTCAAACAGAACAAGGGGATGCTGCATGGTTTAAAGTCAGGGAAAGTGTGCATCAGAATTGTATCTTTTCACCATACTTATTCAATCTGTATATCTGTATACTGCGCACATAATCTGAGAAGCCAGACTATATGAAGAAGAATGAAGACTCATTAACAACCCGTGATATATGGATGACACAACCTTGCTTGCTGAAAGTGAAGAGGACTTGAGGCACTTACTGATGAAGATCAAAGACCACAGCCTTCAGTATGGATTCCACCTCAGCATAAAGAAATAAGAATCCTCGCACTGGATCAATAAGCAACATCATGATAAAGAAAGAAAATATTGAAGTTGTCAAAGATTTCATTTTACTTGGATCCACAATCAGTGCCCACATATTATATTGGGCAAATCTACTGCAAAAGACCTTTTTAAAGTGTTAAAAAAAAAAAAAAAAAGCAAAGATGTCACTTTAAGGATTAAGGTGTGCCTGACCCAAGCCGTGGTGTTTTCAATCGCCTCGTATGCATGGGAAAGTTGGACAATGAATTAAGAAGACCAAAGAAGAATTGATACCTTTGAATTACGGTGTCAGCAAAGAAGGTTAAATATACCATGGACTGCCAGAAGAATGAACAAATCTGTTTTGGAAGAAGTACAGCCAGATGCTCCTTGGAAGCCAGGATGGCAAGACTTCGTCTCACGTACTTTGGACATGATATCAGGAGGTACCAGTCCCTGGAAAAGGACATCATGCTTGGTAAAGTAAGGGTCAGTGAAAAAGAGGAAGACCCTCAACGAGATGGATTGACATAGTGGCTGCAACAATGGGCTCAAACACAGCAACGATTTTGAGGATGATGCACGACTGCGCAGCGTTCCATTCTGTTGTACATAAGGCCCCTATGAGTTGGAACCCACTCCACAATGCCTAGCAACAACATCATGGAATCTTAAACTTTGGTTCTTGAATAACATAACAGGTTGGGTGTGGCTTCCAGAAACTTTGTACCTTCCATTTTGCACTCTTGGAATGCTTACTTTTGGAATTCAGCTGCCTTGTAAGAAACTATACTATAGAATAAGGAGAAAACACACAGAGAAAGGTCCTAGAAGCTAAGAGGCTATCTTGTATATCCCATCCCAGGGAGCACCACCTGGAGCAGAGGAACTACCCAGGTGAGCCTAGATCAGATTGCAGAATCAAGAAAAATAATAAATCATTTTTGTTTTTAGCCAATAAGTTTTGATGTGGTTGTTACGTAGCAATAGGTAACTGAAATAGTGGGGTAATTCTGACCTCTCCCACTGTAAATGTTTACAAATGAGAGGTTAGCTACAAGAAAAATATTTTATTTAGCTCATCTTACATGAAAGCACAAATGAAGAGAAATTTGAAAGCCAAAGCAATAAAGATTACAGACTGATTGTTAATACAATCAAATACAATCAGTAAGTCCTACAGGCTTGGGTTCTAATGTCCACCTGGAGACCTTGAGCCACTCAAGGTAAAAGATTGAAACTGATACCTTTGTATAAATAAATCTGGGACTTCCACCTCAAGTTAACAACGAGACTTGTTTCTGCCCAGGGTTCTGTCTGGGTAAAGAAAAAATGCTGCCATTGTAAATTGTTGTTGTTAGGTGCCGTCAAGTAGGTTCTGATTTATAGCGACCCTATAGGGCAGAGTAAAATTGCCCCATAGGGTTTCTAAGGAGCAGCTGGTGTATCCGAACTGCCGATCTCTTGGTAGCAGCCGAGCTCTTAACCACTACACCACCAGGGCTCCACTGTAAACAGAAACCACAAATGCACCATAAGCTTGAAGCATAAATATATACCACCTAAAGTAATACAGTAATACACAAGCTGAGAAAGTAACTTAATAGTTCATCCCAGATGAGTGTTATCCCTGGAGTATTTGAGAAATGAAAATTTGAAACTACAGAATAGAATTCTATAGGAAAAAAGAATTCTGAGGGTGAGTTCACAATTATAAAAATTACAAAATACACAAGGAAATGATCCATTCTGTGTGAAAGTCAGTGGGTTAAAAAACAAAACAAAACAGGAGTATTAGCACCATGATAACTTGAGAAGATAAGAGAATTTTAAAGTATTTTCTTTTAAGGAACTGTGTGTAAATGGAAAAAAGTAGAAATAAAGCTATAAGGAACAGTACAATAATAAAGAGCAATCAATTTGGAGAAAGCAAACAAAAATATAGTCATTGAACTCAATTGACGGCAAAACAGAGAATGTACAGAACTGATGAGAGTACTAATAAACTGGTAGAAAACATGAGAAAGTTATTCTGAATTCAACTAAAAATTAAAAGATGAAAATATAAAAGACACTTGAAGAGACACGAGGGATAGAAAAAGAATGTCAAACAAATTTCATGTTCAATAACAGTTATAAAAACAGTAAAAATAGGCAACATTTGAAAATATACCAGAATTGATGAAAGCTATGAATTTTAAGTTAAAAGAAGGACCAAAACTTATGTCTTATGACCAAAGGCAAAGAGAAAATTTTTAAAGCAAACAGAAAGAAAGGACAAAGAAATAACTATTAGATGAATAATTTAAGACAGACTTCTCAACATCAAAAATACAGGTCAGAAGTCAATGGAATAATTCTGAGTCTTCAAAGACTGAGAAAAACCACCATTAATAGAGAATTCCATACCAGCTATATTATCATTTGAGAAAATGATATTTTCAGAGAAAAAAAAGCAAAATTTGCTATTCACATACCCTTTCTTTAAAAAATACTAAAGGATATACAAAAGTAGGAAGAAAATTGAACCTAGGAGGAAGGAGTGGGCTGCATGAAGCAATTCTAAGCCAAGAAAGATAGTAAGTACCCAGGCAAACCTAAACATACATGGATCATAAAAATAGTAATAATAAATTGATGAGTGGTTAAAAACAGGATGAAACTGAGTTACTGTTTATGTACATTGTATAATACACAAAACAAGACAACATACTTGCCATTATATACATGCATATGTATGCGTGTGTGTGTGTCTGTAAAAACATATGTAAAAGTATTAAAATATGCAAGTTGTTGATTTACACTGATGTCAGGAGTTTGGTTACCTCTTGGGAGGAAGAGGCATAGCTTTAATTGTAGCTGTAATGTTTTATGTCTTTAAAACAAAGATCATAAGGAAATTTTCAAAAATGTTATCATATATAACATATTTTTATGCAAATAACTTGTGAGTTATATTATTTTGCCAACTGCACAGCCCCCAGCACATTATTTTCCAAGGCACACTGTGTACATTGTATGTGTGAGTTCATTATTTACACGGGCATGTTATTTACAAAAAATATGGTATTTGTATAGTGTTTATATACTAGGTATGTTATATTATTTTCTGTTGTTTTATGATTTCATTTTCAGGATTAAAATTAAAATTTATGATTGTGTGTGTATATATGATGGGAGGATACTCTAAAATATTAAATACAGAAGTTTTTGTTTAGAGGAGAGACTACGTAGCGTTCTTTTTTTCTTTTATCTACTTTTGGGTAGTTTCAAAATTTTCTACAATGAGCATGATATTGCTTTATATCACTATATATACCTCAAAGACTATTTAAAAAAAAAATAGATTCATAGAACACAAGAGCAGAAAGTTAGCTTAGAGATCATCTGCTCCAGTTCTTAGAGATGATTAGCATAAGGCCTTGAGAAGTTCATTGATTTGCCTGTGTTCACATGGTTGATTCAATGTTGTAACTTGGGTTGTCTGGGCCCAGTGCTCTCTTCTACTTTGTCATTATCAAATATATTTTTAAATGCATATTTTGTAATACTAGTGTCTTTTTTCAGTTAATCCCTACAACATCCTATCCCAATAGACTTTGTGATAGATACAAAAGGCGTCTTTTACTTTCAGTAGCAAACAAAAGTCAGTAAATTGGACTATATTTGCCCTTATCCCAATTAGAATAAATTCCCTCTATATAAGCTCAAATAAGAATAACCATTACTTAATTAAGATCAAGCAGCTTTTAAAATGTATTTGGAACCTGTATTTTATCTACTGTTCACAAGAGGGTAGAATGCAGGGCCTTGTACATGACTGGCACTCACTGAGACATTCTTTGTTTAATATTATTTGGATTGAGATCGCTGAAAACCAGAGATTTGGGATATAAAGTACAGAACTACAATGGGATACAACTACACTGCCACTGGAATTCAATTGCAAAGTTAACACCACCACCAACTGTTGCAGAGAATGTTAACAACTGGAAATCTCATACACAGCTGAGGGGAGTGTAAAACAGTAAAATCACTCTAGAAGAGTCAGTTTCTTATAAAATTAAGCGTATATCTATCCTATGGCTTAACAATTCAATTCCTAAATATTTGTCTGAAAGAAATAAAAACACATATCCACAAAAGCCTTGTATAAGAATATTCCTAGGAGTTTTATTTATAATAGCCCCAAATTGACACAACCCAAATATCGATCACCAGAAGAATGGATCAGCAAAATGTGAATTATCCACGAAATGGATGTTAGTCAGCAATAAAATGGAACAGACTACGGTTAAAAGCAGCAACATGGATGAATATCAAAAATACAATGCTGAATACAAGATAAACATATAAAATCAGTTGGATTCCTACACACCAATAAAGAGAACAATGAAAACGAAATCAGGAAAACAATACCATTTATAAAAGCCTCTAAAAAAATAAAATACTTAGGAATAAATCTAACCAGGGATGTAAAAGACCTATACAAAGAAAACTACAAAACACTACTGCAAGAAACCAGAAGAGATCTACATAAATAGAAAAACATACATGCTCATAGATAGGTAGACTCAACATTGTAAAAATGACAATTCTACCCAAAGCAATCTACAAATACAAGCAATCCCAATCCAAATACCAACAACGTTCTTTAAAGAGATGGAAAAACTAATCATTAACATTATATGGAATGGGAAGAGGTCCTGGATAAGTAAACCACTATTGAAGAAGAAGGATAAAGTAGGAGGACTCACACTACCTGACCTCAGAACCTACTAGACAGCTACGGCCGTCAAAACAGCCTGGTACTGGTACAAAGACAGATACTTTGACCAGTGGAAGAGAATTGAGAACCCAGATGTAAATCCATCCATCTATGGTCACCTGATCTTCAACAAGGGCCCAAAGTCCATCAAATGAGGAAAAGACAGTCTTTTTAACAAATGGTGCTGGCAAAACTGGATGTCCATCTGCAAAAAAAGTAAAACACAAACCATACCTCACACCATACACAAAAACTAATTGAAAGTGGATCAAAGACCTAAATATAAAACACAAAACTATAAAGATTATAGAAGAAAAAATAGGATCAACTCTAGAGGCCCTAATACACATTAACAGGATACAAACCATAAAACACACAAATGCCAGAAGATAAACTAGATAACTGGGATTTTCTAAAAATTAAACACTTCCATTCATCAAAATACTTTACCAAAAGAGTAAAAAGAGAACCTACAGACTGGGAAAAAAAAATTGGCTATTACAAATCTGACAAAGGTCTAATCTCTAAAATCTACAGGAAAACCCAACACCTGTACAACAAAAAGACAAATAATTCAATTAAAAAATGGGCAAAGGAATTGAAGAGACACTTCACCAAAGAAGACATTCAAATGGATAATAGACACATGAGGAAATGCTCAGGATCACTAGCCATTAGAGAAATGCAAATCAAAACCACAATGAGATACCATCTCACTCCAGCATTACTGGCATGAATCAAAAAAACAAAAGATAACAAATGTTTGAAAGGTTACAGGGAGATTGGAACTCTTATGCAATGCTGGTGGGAATGCATAATGATACAACCATTTTGGAAAATGATATGGCACTTCCTTAGAAAGCTAGAAATATAAATACCATATGATGCAGCAATCCCACTCCTAGGAATATATCCTAGAGAAATAAGAGCCATCACACGAATACATATATGCACACCCATGTTCATTGCAGCATTGTTCACAATAGCAAAAAGCATTTCACGTAGATGAGTCCGGAGGACATTATGCTGAGTGAAATAAGTCAATCACAAAAAGACAAATATTGTATGAGACTACTACTATAAAAACTCATGAAAAAATTTACACACAAAAAGAAACAATCTTTGATGGTTATCAGGGAGGAGGGTGTAGAGATGGAAAAACACTAAATAGACAAATAGATAAAAAAGACAAATATTGTATGAGACTACTACTATAAAAACTCATGAAAAAATTTACACACAAAAAGAAACAATCTTTGATGGTTATCAGGGAGGAGGGTGTAGAGATGGAAAAACACTAAATAGACAAATAGATAAGTGGTAACTTTGGTGAAGGGTAAGACAGTACACAATACTGGGGAAGCCTCCACTACTTGTACTGGGCAAGGTCATGGAAGCTCCATAGACACATCCAGACTCCCTGAGGGACAAAATTACTGGGCTGAGGGCTGTGGGGACCATGGTCTCAGGGAACATCTAGCTGAATTGGCATAACATAGTTTATAAAGAAAAGGTTCTACATTCTACTTTAGTAAGTAGCATCTGGGGTCTTAAAAACCTGTAATCCACCATCTAAGATACTCCACTGGTCTCATCCCTTTGGGTGCAAGGGAGAATGAAGAAAACTAAAGACACAAGGGAAAGATTAGTCCAAAGGACTAATGGACAACAACTACCATGGCCCCTACCAGACTGAGTCCAGTACAGCTAGATGGTGCCCAGCTACGACCACTGACTCCTCTGACAGAGATCACAACAGAGGGTTCTGGACAGAGCTGAAGAAAATGTAGAACAAAATTCTAACTCACACAAGAAAGACTAGACTTACTGGCCTGACAGAGACTGAAGAAATCCTGAGAGTATGGCCCCTGGACATCCTTTTAGCTCAGTAAAAGGAAGTCACTCCTGAGGTTCACCCTTTGCCAAAGATTAGACAGGCCCATAAAACATAACAAGGCTAAAGGGACACACCAGCCCAGGGGCAAAGGTGAGAAGGCAGGAGGGGACAGGAAAGCTGGTGATAGGGAACCCAAGGTCGAAAAGGGAGAGTGTTGATATGTCGTGAGGTTGTTAACCAATGTCATAAAACAATAGGTGTACTAACTGTTTAATGAGAAGCTAGTTTGTCCTGTAAACCTTTATCTAACGTACAGTTAAAAAAAAAAAAAACACTATGCTGAGTGAAAGGAGCTAGGCACGAGAGAGACATTTGTATAATTCCATTTATACAGAGTTCTAGAGCAGGCAAAACTAATCTATGTTGATAGAAATCAGATCAATTGTTGCTTCCAGCAAGGGTGATGGGTAAATAGGATTGTGGCACAAGGAAACTTTCTGGGGTGATGAGGATGTTTTCATCTTGACAGTGGCATGGGTTAAATGTCAAAACAGATTGAACTGTGTGCTTAACATCTGTGCATTTCCCTGTATGTGAATTATACATTAATTTTAAAATCTTAAAAGAGAATGCATATAGGCTCTTTTGGGGCACAGTATCTTCTAAGAGTTCTCTCACGAATGGAAAACACAGTAAATTACTTAACAAGTAACATCACAAAGAGATACCATAACCAGCAACGACTTTTGCAAGCCATCGTTATTTGTTATTATTTATATATCGATCCCCAGAAACTACAGTGAGTGAATGGGCCCAAAAATGAAGGCATGTCAATTGAAGGTTAGGCTTGCCAAAGAATACTTTGAAAAGTTGAGTTAATCATCCCCATCAGCTGAAGCAAGTTGTCAATGTGGCATGTGATTATTAGCAGTGACTTACATACTCTTTAAAGATACCCCATGCCCGTAATTACAGCACAGATATCCAAAGCTTGTTGATAATGAAATAAGATATCCCCAGGCCTATCTGGGGAGTCCTGGTGGTGAAGTAAAGAGCGCAGGCTGCTAACCAAGAGGTCAGCAGTTCGAATCTACCTGCTGCTCCTTGGAAACCCTATGGGGCAGCTCTACTGTGTCCTACAGGGTTGCTATGAGTCGGAATCAACTTGACGGCAACGGGTTAGGCCTGTTTGAGGGGTGAGAGACATTTAAACAGCTGTATTAAAAACATATTTCTTGCTAAGACTATGAAGACATCTTTAAGCTAACAAATGGTTTCTCTTTGTCTTTGGCAGGGTTACAAGATGAAGCAAAGGAACAAAGAATTGGCGCTAAATGAGAGTCCTCAGCATTGCTCAGCCTCTCCCAGCCCCTTGGGAGTGCAGGCAGACCGCAGCACATGTTATGGAGGAGCGGGGTGGGGGGAGAAAAGTCCCACGGAAGGACCTGGAATCCTTTGCTCTCATTTCTGCAGCTGCATTTCGTTCTGTCTACCTGCAGAAAAAGAAAGAAAAAAGTTAAAAAAAAAAATTCTCTTTAATTTGGTGGGGGGACCCACGTTAATGCTTCTTTTAGGCCCTGTCCTTGTAATTTCTGTCTTTTCTCTTACAACTTGCCCCAGGACACAGTGGCCTGGTTGAGCACTCCCACTTGTATCCTGGCCCCTGTCTCTGCTTTGCTGGTTATTTCACAAAGCTGGTTACACAGTGGTTTCTTCACAGAAACAGCATACAGACGATTGTTGATAAACTGCAGGGTAAATTTCAGAAAGCACCAAACCCAACATCAGTATAATCCACAGACAAGGGAGGCAGGATAGAAAACAGGCAAAACCCTCAGAAATGAAGAAAATGTCTGCAAGGATGAATAGAAAATGATACTTTATCTAGGGATTCCCAAGGTACAGCTTTGTTCCATGTAGTTAATGAGAAATATGAAGGCAAGACTTAGCCCAGAGCAAATCACAAAGACATACCAATGAGGTAGATGTTGGCAACCTCTGGGGTCTCTTCCTTCATAGGCAGGGTAGCCAATATGCTTTTCTTTGATATTAACTTTCCACAGATCTTGTTTGTTTCCTGGGGTCATTACCATGTGCTTCCTTGTGCAGCCCACCAAGGAGATATGAGTCTTTGCTGCACAACTGTAAGGGAGGGCACTTTTCTAGGTGCTTTAGTCAAAAGTTAAGAGAGGTGGGCACTGCATTTAGGATCCAAACATATGCTATGAATATTAACAGTTCCTCTTGAATCCCCTTACGTGTATGCTCTTCATGAAAGAACCTCTTGTCTTTACTCAAGGTGTGATGGTCTACATAGCAGATTCTCGTTTGAATTTAGAGGCTGTTAGAACTCTTGCTTGCAGTCTAGTTTCCTGGTTTGCTTTTTGATAGCATGGTTTGCTCCTGACAGGTCCAAGACTAATTTGATAGCTGGTCCCCTTGGCCAGTAAGCCATTGATTATGACTGTAAAGTTAGCAGCCGTACTAGTAACCCGAGATGCTAGTTGTGCAGTGGGTACTAGGGATAACAGGCCCAGGAGGAGGTTAGAAGTTAGCAAGCATGTTCATCCCAGAGCCAACATGAGCAGTGACCCTCCCAAGGCAAGATGACACCTTCCCACAGCTTCACTGGGTTCCAAAACCATTCTGCTTCCCCTTCTCCCACCGCCATAGAAACTGATATCATTTCACATTTCTTCTTAAATCTGTCTTCCTTCTAAATACTTTAGAAATTATGTTAGTTATATATATTTTTCTTTGTAAAGGGAGATAAGTAATAGATCAAATTGAGTATTTCTAAAATAAAAGGACATTCTGCTTTCTAAGTATTCCAGGAAATTGCTGAGTTTTGCTCTTTCCTTTATAGGGAATTTACCTTCTTGTCCGCCCATGGATTTGGATTTGTCCTTTCTGAGATTATTGTTCATCTGGATGGCTTATTTGGTATGGTAGTGTAGTTAGAAAGTCATATCTCTGCATATACAATATGTTTTAACATCTCACAATTCTTTAAAACTGCTCATCAACAGAGCATCAACAATATTTAAGTGATCTCAAGATGTTGGAACATGTCCATTTCTCTTCCGTCATTATTTTAGGGTTTAATATGGAAGCATATACTCCCTCTACTGTCATTAGGCATTGCTTTCTAGAAAAACAAGGAAAAGGCTCATTTTAAATAATCCAAGATATGATGTCATTTGAGTACTGATAGTTTCTGTAATTCCTGTCATCTTCATAACTTAATTGAAAGTCACCATCATGCTTGTGAAGTACCTGACAAGTGCAATCTGCTAGGAGCACATTTTCCTGTGACTCCCAAATGTTAGTGCTACTCATGCTCTGTAATAAGTTACGGTTGAAAACAACACGAGACAAGAGAGATGGAAGTTTTTTAATGGACAAAGATGAAAGAGACCTAAGGTCCCTGCTAGGAACAGTCAACACTGGAATGATTTTCGTCCGGGTATTCTCATTATGATCAACAACAGCAATTTTATTCATTCACTTTAAATGTGGGCAGTATAGGAATGAGCAGAGCAAATTCTCTGTCTGAAAATTGTGGAAAAAAGAAAGCAAGCTTTGCATCCAGGAAACTAAGAGATTAAGGAGCAAATGTTTTCAGCCCCACTCCTGAGCTTGTTTAAACTTCATTTTATGATTAGATTGTGTTTTTGTTTTGTTATGCTTTTTGGTTGCTATTTGGCTATATGATTTAATGCACTAAAACAAAATATAGTTTCCATTTCGATAGTAAAATATTAAAAATCCAGCTACTGGCCAGACAGAAGACGCCTCAACACAGGAAACTTTTGTTTCCCTTGCACTGTCATTGTGCAGGCTACATGATGGAATAAATTTGAAAAGCTGATTGATTCTCCTGCACATGAATTCTGGATGTCAATTTCCAGCCACACTTCCACCAGGCTAAGTGCCATAAAGGGTGACAGGAGAGAAGGGGGAAATAGCCCTATATTAGTGGTGTTTACAGAGGATCGAAGTAGGCTTTTGACCTAACAGTTTTAATTAAAAAGCTACTCATTGTAGGAGAGACAAAAGGATTTTTCCACTAGCTGGTAACTATTCGGATGACAGACAAGTCCTATAGCTACTGACAAAGGATGAATCTGAAATACTGTCTCCGATACTGGGTCACATATTAATCACCGCAGCTAATTGTAAATCTTTCTGTGGAACACTAAAAAGCCGCTTTGTAAATTAATACAGTTCTGCTTGATGCACTTGATTTGAAAAGACATTTCTCTGTATGTGGTCCATGTTGGCTTTGCTTTAAAAAATCACAAAATTAGCAAAATATGTTCAATATATTTTCTTGGGGAATAGGATTTTTATCATATGATTCATTAAGGATTTGCCTTACCCTAACATTTGTGATATAAAGGGAATTCAGAAAAAAAGTAATTTTCTTGATCAACATATGTTTTTACTTAAAGCAAATAAATGTAGTCTGTTGCTTGCAAGGAAAAAAATGTCTTCTGATATCCTGGTATAAACTGCTAAATAAGATAATACGTGCCTCTTTCGTTAAACCAGCATTCAAATGCTGGACTGCTTCTAAATCTGTTTCTTTTCATCTGTGCTAGACACTGAGAAACTTCAACAATAGTTGCCTTCACACTACATTTGTTAGAGCAGAATTCAAATAAAATTTGTTTCAGAGGGAATTTTCCATGTTTTGTGAAATTTGTTCTTTAGCCATGAACAGTTAGTAACTCAAAATATTCCTTTAATATTGTAAATTTGGTTGTAAATATGCATTTAAAATTGCATGTGTAAGTCAACTTTAACTTACTGGTATTCTTCCCTTACTAACACTGGTCAATAGTGTCCCCCCGATCCCCTGCCCTTTGGCCATGTTTCTCAAAAATGACACTATAGTTTGTGTAGATACAAATTTCAATGTTTGAGTTTTCTCTGGATAGTTGATAAGTAATTACCCTAGCAACAGTCTCTGATATGTAAGATATAAGTTGTTGACGTGCAGCCAATGGTTCCATGAACATGGTTCCATCTTTTGGAACCCATCATCCATTACTGAAATTCTGTCTGAGCGCCTTTTATGCAGAGCTGGCTGCATGATTGTGGCATAGGTCCTTCTCAGTCTATTTTTGGTGGAATTTTGATAGAAGGATGCAATTGTTCAGAGTTTAGCAACGGACCACCAAAAATGACTATGGGAAAAATTCAATGTTCTTGTGAAAATGGAAATATGTATTCCATAAATTAAATTCCCTTTATCTCCTGTAGAAGATGTGCTATCAGGTTCTATTATCTTAGAAGTCACTAAAGAAAGTCAATTTTTTTTTCTTTTTTTTAGACTTAATAGTTAAAGGAGAATAAGGTCTTGTAAACTGTTGTGCCAGAGAAACGTTTTTCCAGTAGTAAACAAGGTTTGATGAGGAAAAAATTGTAAGCAGAACAGCCTTATGCTGCAATGGGCAACCTCAACACAAATGCTTCAGAGTGACAGTAAAGATAATTTGACATGATTCTAGCACTGCCAGATGGAGATTTTAATCTGCATCCTTTTTTTCATCTCTTTGCCTATCTGTCACTCTTATTTCTCCCCCAGCATTTCTGCCCCTTTGACTTACGTTGACCAAAGTTGCCTTTAAGCATTGCTTAATTAACTTTACTTGTGGCTCTCAGGGCTAAAAGGGATAATGATACCTGCCTAAGTTGTTCTTGCCAAGACTCTGGGCCAGCTGTGGGGCTTTGAGAAACTAAGTGCCTCCATTTCTTGGTCTGGATTATGGAAACACTAATACATACCTGATCTCACTTAAAAACTTAAACATGAATAAAATGCCCAGATATTTTACTTTGTCTTTTGGAAAAGCACTTGGTAGATTCTGCTATTTGATACTGTGGACAAATGATCCTTCCTCTAGCTCAAGACTCTTTACCAAAAGAATAAACTATCTTTACAATTAGGTGGTAATTTTGAAATCTGATGCTACTGAAGCTTATTTAAACTTTGCCCCCTAATTAAGGAACAATAAGGGTAAAATAAAACTGTTTTACTATAATTTAGAGAGGTGGGAAATTTGAGTTCTTAAAATACATACACACAAAATACTGACCAAAATGCCATTGCTGTCAAGTAGGTTCCAACTCATAGTGACCCTATAGGACAGAATAGAACTGCCCCATAGGGTTTCCAAGGGTGTAAATCATTATGGAAGCAGACTGCTACATCTTTCTCCTGCGGAGTGGCTGGTGGGTTCCAACCTTTGACCTTTTGGTTCACATCTGAATGTTTTAACCACTGCGCCACCAGGGATCCTTCCAAAATACTGACAGTGTAAATCTTTTTGAGTTCTTTTTTTTCTGATAGTAACTGGAGTGAATCTGTGAATAAAGAAAAAAGGAGGTTCAGCTATTTCTTGGTTAACAAGCACGGTAGGATATAGATTTATAAGGAGATAATTATACCAATATACACTTCCCTTCCGTTTGAGAGAAGTACTTCCCTGGTCCACTGAAACTAGGAGTCCTTGGGTGGCTCAAATGGTTAAGTGCTGGACTACTTAACTGAAGTAAGTAGTTCAAACCTACCCAGAGGTGCCTCGGAAGTAAGGCCTGCTTTCGAAAGGTCACAGCCTTGAAAACCCTATGGAGAAATTCTACTCTGCACACATGTAATCTCCGTGAGTTGGAATTGACTCAATGGCAACTAACAACCACCACCGAAACTGGATTTGGCTATGTGACTTGCTTTGGCCAATGACATATGGCAAGAAATGGCATATGTCACTTCCAGGTGGAAGCTTTTTTTTTTCCCTCTAACATCTTTTCTCAGATTCTATTTTCATTCTACTCTGAGAATCAGCAACATCTCAGATTGAGGCAGCTCTGCTAGCCTAGATCTTGGAATGAAGATGTGGAGTTGAGTTAGGCAACTCACCTTGGGAAGGTGATGTGAGTGAGAAATAAACTTGTGTTTTGAGATTTTAGGGTTATTTGTTATCACAGAATAACCTAGCCTATACTAATTGATACATGTGCCATCAAAGCATTTGTTTAAACTCTTTAGCAAGGTTTACAAGTATCTATATGATCCACCGCTCCACCCTCACTCTGTGTGACTCTCACCTTGGCTCAGAACGCTGTCAGCACACTGATCTTCTGTCCATTTCTAGAATATTCCAAGTTCTTTCCAGCTACAAGGGCTTTACACATGAAGCTCTTTCTTCCCATTCTCATTTGGCTGATACCTTGTCATCCTTGAGATCTCAGCTGTAATGTCACTTCTTAGAGACACTTTCCCTAAGCGTCCTATTTCAAAGTAAGTCCCCCTCCTCAATCTGTGTTGCCAATCTAACCCTATATTTGCTACTTCAGAACACTTAAACAATAATTTGTAATTATTTTATTATGGGGCAGGGATTTAAAAAAAAAAAAATCATATGTCACAACTCAAATGTACAAAATAGTGTAGCTTTTTCCCTGCAATAAGTGAGCTTATCTTGTTTCCAACCCTGTAATCAACAGATTGGAAAACCTGGTGATGTCGTGGTTAAGAGCTATGGCTGCTAACTAGAAGGTCGGCAGTTCAAACCCTCCAAGCGCTTCTTGGAAACCCTATGGGGCAGTTCTACTCTGTCCCATAGAGTTACTGTGAATCAGAATCAACTCGACAGCAATGGGGTTAATCAACTGATTAGAGAGGATTCTGGAAAAAAAATTAAATCTGTCAATTAGAGGCATCTCAGTCTTTCCAGCTCAAAACATTCATTTTAAAATGAAGATTTGGTCAGATTCAAAGTTTAAGCTTCCCACCAGGCTGTTTCTTGCCACTTAAATTTGTGTGTTAATCTCTCCGCCACTCTGTATAGAAGGAAACTCTCAGGACTTTATAGAAAAGAGGTCAGTGAGTGATTTACCCTTCAAGGCTTGTGCTACCCTCTGATGGCACAAGTTTTTTGAAGCTGAAGTTGTTGAAACTCATGGACGATTCTCTCTACACAGCTGGTGTGCCACCATCCCACTAACCTGGCCGCATCTTGATTCTCACAAGCACTTCATCCTCTAGTCTCAGGCAAGCTCACTTCTTGCCCTTGGCTGAGATTTTCCAAGCTGCAGCATCTGCTATGGAATTGCCCCCTCTCCATGCTACAGGAACAACTCCCACCCTCACATCTTACTGGTTTTCAATGTTACGCTCTCTTCTACATTTTCACCCACACGAGCCCCCAAGAACTTCTCCCCATACATATCACCCTCACTGACAAAGGGAAACCAGGCCTGAATTCAGGTACATTCTAGACGTTTTCCTCAGCCATTTCTTATTCACCTCCTAGACGATCATGTTACATTTATGATATGATGAAAATGAAGGCCTAGCTTGCAATTTTCCTGAGTAATGCCCTGAAAAATAAGAAACAAATGCTATTTCACCCTCTATAAATTTCCTAACCGTCTCTGGGTCTTCCTCCCATGCCACATCCAGGGTTTCAACTTAGAGGGAGAATCTCCAACGCTTGCTCATCTTTCTTCTCTACCTCTCCCCAGCTAGAAACTCTTCTCACTCCCTGTCTAGATGAGCGGGAACCTTCATATGATGCATCCTGGGTTCTTTTTACTTATGGCTTAGAATAAAGTTCTGTGATAATGCAGGTTTGCCTTCCGTTGTAAAAGTAGAACATTTGGAATTAAATAAAAGTCTTTTCTCTCTGTATAAAGTCTAACTGCTCGTATTATTTCTATATAAGTATTCAAAAAGTTCGTTTTGAGATTCAAAAGAAATTAACAATCATGTTTAGCTATGTGCTAGGTGATAATCACTCCCTCTCATTTCCTAGAAAAGGACTATCTTGGTTTAGCCCTAAAGGTGGAAAAATTGGGGCAAAAACAGAATGTATGATGTAAGGCAAAATACAGCGGTTTAACCCATCTAATAATTTCAGAAATATTATCATGGCTGCATCTACTTTTTTTTTCTTTTTCTTTTTTGCTCTGTCTCTCGCACTGGAACCACCTTGCTCCTCTTCACCATTGGAAAATAGCATGTAGTAAGCCTTTAATAAATATAGATTATTTACTGTGGCCAACAATCAATCAGAAGATATTTATACATCAAGAGCTGGCAAACATTTTATATCTTCACAGAGGGTTAATGATTTAGGCTTTGTGGATCAGACAGTCTTTGTCTCAACTATATTGTTGTAGCATGAAAACAGCCATAGACAGTATGTAAACTGATGAGTGTGGTTGTGTTTCAATAAAACTTTATTTACAAAATCAGATGGTGGACCAGATTTAGCTCATGGACTGATCCTTATAGAGAAATAAACAAAATGCTAGACACTATTTGGGTGACAAAGGTAAAATATGGGCCTTGTTTTCCAAAGAGTTTACATTCTGGATGAGGGAGACAGGATATATCTATATATTAATATATCTATAATCTATATATCTATATTTGGTGATCATGGGTGATGTAAATAGTTAAGCACTAGATTACTAGCTGAAAGGTTGGTGGTTTGAACCCACCCACAGGTGCCTTAGAAGAAAGGCATGGTGATCTGCTTCTGAAAGGTTACAGCTTTGAAAACCCTATGGAATAGTTCTCTTCTGCACAACACTGGGTCATTATGAGTCAGAATTGACTCAAACGCAACTAACAACAACAACATATCTATACCTATATCTATATATCTATCTGTATAGATATATGTATATATAAATACGCATCATATTTTTTACACAATGTGTGCCCTCTGCATTTGTTTCCTGGCTGAGCCCTCCCACCATGAGGCACCCTCGCAAGCACCACCATGCCAATTCTCTTCCACATGTCACTATAAAAAAATTAACATAGCCTGCTTAGGAAAATACCTTGCTCAGGGAGGGCAAAGGCAAACAAACACAGAAGGTGTAAGTTATTTGCATAAAAATATGGTACATTTTTGAGAGCTACTTGATAAGCTGTGCAGAAGTGACCCATTAAATTTTAGAAGAGGTCATGAAATAAGAATATTATTTTAGGCTTGAATGATAAAAGAAGTCTTTACAGGAAAGTTAGGATTTGTGCCTAAGAAGAGAAAAAGGAAGAGAGTATTCCAAGTGAAAAGAAAAAGATAAGAAAGATCATAAGGTAATTTTTTAGTGCAATGAGGCCATTTTGCCATAGTAAAAAATGCATGGTAACAGTTAAGTTCTGCTCAGGAACACAGAAATAATGCTAGGTATCTCAAACAGAGGAAAATTAGTAGAGGGGATTTGTTACACAGTGATGGAGGAGCTGCAAAGACAATTAGGAGATGGCAAGGCAACCCAGAGATGAGCAACAGCAGGAAGTTGCTTTCATCCACCCAGGCCAGGAAGATATTGGAAAGAAGTGGTGTTACCAGAACTCAGAATCTGGGACAGTCAAGGGTGGAAGGGCAGGTATTTAGAAAATGGAAGCAGGGAATTAGAACAATAATAAAAAGATGGTCAATGTCAGAAATATTTTTGAAGCAGAGAGAAAGAACAATGAGTAAGCTGCCTTCTCCCCTCTTGCCTCCCACTAATCTCCCAACAGTAGACTTAGCCTCCTGGGAATCCAGATGGTGAGTGAGGTCTGGGAAGCCTCGTTTTCAGGAGAAGTGTGGAGAATTAATCTGAGAGCAATGCCCAGAACTTGGCATTCTTTTACTCAATGACCATTGGTCTGTCTGCTGTGCTAGAGGAGTTGAAAGAGAGAGGGGATGGATGAAGTAGGACCCAGATTCCACAATCTGAATTCAAGGTGAAGAAGTTGTATCTTCTGGTTTCTGTCACATCACCCCACACACTTACCCATCTCATGTGACCTATATAAAATCAAAAGCATCTAATTCTCTTATATAAGAGCAGTCACCAATACTCCATTACCCTCAGGATAAAGATTCAGCTCTTTATTATGGCATACAAAGAAGAATCATTATTTTGATATTGTTAGGTGCCTTCGAGTCAGTTCCAACTGATACCAAACCTATGTACAACAGAACGAGACATTGCCCAGTCCTGCACCATCCTCACAATCATTGCTATGTTTGAGCCCATTGTTGTAGCCACTGTGTCAGTCCACTTCATTGAGGGTTTTCCTCTTTTTTGCAGACCCTCTGCTGAGCCCTGGTGGTGCAGTGGTAGAGAGCTCAGATTCTAACCAAAAAGGTGACAGTTAGAATCCACCAGAAGCTTCTTGGAAACTTTATGGGGCAGTTCTACTCTGTCCTATAGGGTTGCTATGAGTTGGAATTGACTTTAAAGCAATGGGGTTTTTGGTTTTCTACTGTACCAAGCATGATGTCCTTCTGCAGGGACTGGTCCCTCCTGATAAAATGTCCAGAGTACATGAGATGAACTCTTGCCATCGTCACTTCTAAGGAACATTCTGGCTGCACTTCTTCCAAGACAGATTTATTTGTTCTTCTGGCAGTCCATGGTATATTCAATATTCTTCACTAACACCATGATTCAAAGGCATCAATTCTTGAGGCAGAGCCAACATGGCACTATAGACAGAAGCACCATGCCATCCCTCTACTGCAAAGACCTAAACAACTAAATAAAACAGATTAAAATGTCAATTCTGGAAACCTAAGCATCAAATGAAGGGATAAAGAACTTGATCAAGCACCAAATGGAATAATAAAATGATAGAGAACAGAGAACAAGGACAGCTACAGAGTGGAGATCCCCTACTTGCTAATGCAGCAAGAATGGTGGACAGGGAGTATGAGAAGGCAACTTCACGAAGCTCCGAACAGAAGACAGAGCACCCCAGAACCAGGGATACATGCATTTGCACTCCCCACCCTTCTTCCCTCTACATGGCCTCTGCCACTTTCCAACGGGCCATGGTAGCTCAGCTGGAGAGACACCAGCTCACTGTCACCCAGGTCCACCCAGCCCCCACTAGCTTGCTCCTTCAGCTGCAGTTTTGTTGTTGATTTTATTTTTGTTTGTTTCTTCTCTCTCACTTCCTTCCTTCCCTTTCTCCTGCCCAACTAGCACCATGTGTCATCCCTGCCACTTCTTGACTGGCTGTGCCACACTGCTTGGCTAGAGGGCCACTGGTACCTGCCTTGCTAGGTCCATGTCACCCCACCGACATCCTCCCTCAGCACCGCTTTTTTCTTTTTATTTTTTCAGTTTCTTCTCTCTCTCTCCCTTCCTTTCTTTCCTTTCTCCAATCCACCTAGCATTGTGCACTGCCCTCCCGTCTTCTCAATGGGCTGCTCTGTACCACTCAGCTAGAAAGCCTCTGGCACACAGCCTCCCTGGTTCTGCACTGCCCTCATAGGCCAGCTCCCTTGGCACCATATTTTTTACTTTATCTTTCCCTTTCTCCTTTTTCCTTCTCCCACCCATCTAGGCCCTCTGTTTCCTCCACCCCTTACTGACAGGTGGTGCCATGCTGCCTGGCAGGAGACACATCAGCTCGCCACCACTCCAATTCTGCCCTGCTTCCAACTGCCAGATCCCTCAGCATCCACCATATTTTTGTTGTTGTTTTGTTTTTGTCCTTTGCTTTGTCTTTTTTTTGGTTTATTCTCTCTTTTTCCCTTCTTTCCCTTCTTATCTCCTGCCCACTTAGCCCCATGTGCCACCTGCACCCCTTCTTGACAAGCTGAGCCACACCACTCAGCTAGAGAGCCACCAGCACACAGCCTCGCCAGTCTGCCCCTTCCCCGTATGCTGAATACTACAGAGCTGCCATTACATTTACTTTTTTCCTTCAAATTTTTTTATCTTTCTTCTTTCTCTCACCCACTCAGCACCACACATCACATCCTCTCCCTTCCCTCCTGCCACTCTGCACCATACCCTGAATGCTGTGGCCTCTCAAACAGCATTGGTGCAGACCACTGGATTCCACTCTGCAATGGCCCCAGCCCTGTCCCATCAGCCCTAGTGTGTGCCACCAATGACCCATACCACCCCTCCCCCCAGCTGGACCTGCCCTGCTGCACCATAGCTAAGTGACCAGCCCTGCCCACTTGGACAAAGTGGTGAGACGTATAGTGCCCACAGACAAGCAAGAAACAAAGCACACCCAGACCACCTGCACAGACATAACCAAACAAAACAAAAAATCTATAATCAATAAACAAAGAAAATAATTCTTGAATGTATCAAAGACAGCAGACGATATCAAACCACATAAAAAACAGGACAAGATGGCTCTAGAAAGCGACCAAAATAAAACACCAGATGACCTTCAGTAGAAGAAAAGCACTGGAACTATCTGATAGGGAATTCAAAACTCTAATATTCAGAGCTCTCCAAGAGATGAATAAAAATGCAGACAAAATCAGGAAAAAACAGACAAAATCATGGAAAATGCAGACAAAATCAGGGAAAACAAAGACAAAGCAATGGACTAATTCAGGAAATTAATACAGGAACAAAATGTCAAAATAAACAAACAACTAGAAATCATACAAAAAACAGCAATTAGAAACCCAAAAGGCAAATAGCAAGATTTCAGAAATGGACAGTGCAATAGGTTTTAGGAGCAAATTTGAAACAATAGAAGACAGGATCAGTGAAATTGAAGACAAATCCATGGATACCATTTTTTGGGGGAAAAATTAGAGAAAAGAATGAAGAAATCCTGAGAACAATGTGAAACACAATCAAAAGAAAAAATGTTTGTGTGATCAGAGTTTCAGAACAGGGGGACAAAATGGAAAATACAGAAAGGATCGTTGACAATTTACTGACAGAAAACTTCCTTAATATCATGAAAGATGAAAAGCTGACCACCCAAGAAGCTCAACAAAACCCATATAAGATAGACCCCAAAAGAAAATCACCAAGACATATCATAATCACACTCGCTAAAACCAAAGTCAAAGAAAGAATACTGAGAGCGGCTCAAGAAAAACAAAAAGTCACATACGAAGGGGAAACAATAAGACTAAGCTCTGATTACATGGCAGAAACCATACAGGCAAGATAGCAATGGGATGACATATATAAAACCCTGAAAGAAAAAAATTGCCAACCAAGAATAATATAACCTGCAAAGATTTTGCTCAAATATGATGGTGAAATTAGCACATTTACAGATGAACAGAAATTAAGGGAAAATGTAAAAACCAAACTAAACTTACAAGAATTATTAAAGGGAGTCCTTCAGTTAGACAACCAACATCAGACAACAACCTGAATCTAAGACACAGGACAGAAGCAGACACACACCAAGGTAGGTAATGAACTCTCAAGGGTAAAACAAATCTAAAAGATTTACAACAGGGAACCAGAGAGGTCAATCTGTAAGTGACACAACTCAGAACAATAAAAGAGGGAGTCAATGGGCTAGGTATAGAACTTTCAAATGAAGAGGAAGGCAAGGTGATATCAAGTGATAAAAGACTGGTTAAAACTCAGGAAGATGGGGGTAAATTTCAAAGTAATCACAAAGAAAGTTAACAACAAAATAAAGAAGAAAAACATAAAGTCTCAGTAAACACAAGATCTACCAAAACAAAAGAAATGAAAAAAAAATCCACAAACAAAGGTTTTCAACACAGGAGCGTAAGAGGAACAAAGAAAATGTCAGCACCATAAAAAAACACTGCAAAATGACAGCTATAAACTCATACATATCAATAATTACATTGAAAGTAAATGGTTGAAATGCACCAATAAAAAGACAGAGAGTGACAGAATGGATAAAAAAAACACAGCCCATCAATATGCTGTCTACAAGAGACACACCTTAGAAACAAAGACATAAATTTATTAAAAATCAAAGGATGGAAAAAATATACCAAGCAAACACTAACCAAAAAGAGTAGAGTAGCAATACTAAACTCAGATAAAATAGACTTTAAAAGAAAATCCACCATAAAAGACAAGGAAGGACATCATATAATGATTAAAAGGAGAATCCAGACTTCCGGGCAACATGACACTATAATCAGAAGCATCATGCCGTCCCTCAGTGGCAAAGACCAGAAAAACTAAGTCAAACGGAGTCACACATCAATCCTGAAACCCTACGCATCAAACAAAGAGATAAAGAACTCAGCCGAGCACCAAATGGAATAAGAAACTGACCGAGAACAGAGAGCAAGGAGAGGTACATGCAGAGGTCCCCTATCAGCTAACGCAGCATGGTTCCACCATCTTGAACTCCTGTTGGAGACCAGCAAACAAGGGGTACGAGAAAGCAGCTTCACAGAGCTTTCAGCAGGAGACAGAACAACCAGTACCCAGCGATATAGGCTTTCCCACCCCCCACCCTTCTTCACCCCCACTTGGCCTCCTCTGCTTCTTACAGCCACAGTCTTTTGGCCAGGAAGCACCCCGGTGTTGCTTGGATGCCACCCACCCACACTGGCCAGCTCCCTGAGTGCCTTTTGTTGACTGCTGGTGTTGCTTTTTTCCACTTCTTTAGATTTCTTCCTTACCTCTCACCACCTCCCTCTCCTTTCTTTCAAATACCTGATGCTGTGCACCACCTTTGCTTCTTCCTGAAAGGCTGCGAAACACCACTTGACTGTGAAAATGCTTACCAGCCCGTGCCACCATGCTGGTAGGACCCCTGGGGCTTTTTTTTTCGTTTGTTTGCTCTGATTTGTCCTGTTTTGATTTGTTTGTTTGTTTTCTTTTTATTTTCTCAGCTTGGGAGCCCCTTCTAACTGGGCAGTACCACACAGCTTGGAAGCTGCTCCCTTACTCTGTGCAGATGCACAGGGACTTCCTTGAGGGCATTTCTTTTTTCTTTTTTTGTTTCTTTGTTTTGTTTTCTTCTCTCTCTTATTTCCTTTTTGTCTTTCTTCATTTCCAGTTTCTCAATTTATTCATTTTTTCTTTTACCCTGTTTCTTTTTTTTCATTTTTGTTTTTCCTCATTTCCTGGTCTCTCATCTCTCCACTCCATTAGCAAGCTCCCTTAGCACTCTTTTATGTATGTGTGCATGCTTTTGGCTCCTGTTCCTCTCTCCTCTCTCTCGTCTTTCTCATACCCATCTTAGCTCCACACATCACAATCTATCCCCTCCTTCCTGCCTACCTACACCATGCACTGAACATCACACTCCCAAGCAGCACAGGCACAGACTACTGGAAGCTGCCCTGCACTGATTCCTGGTCTGCAGTTTCAGCCCTGATACATGCCACAAGCAACCCATCCCAGCAACTCCCCTTCAGCTGGACCTGCCCTACTGTACCATACCTGAGTGACTGACCCTGTTCATTGGAGAAGGAGGTGAAAATTATCGTGCCCACAGACAAGCAAACAACAAAGAATGCACAGCCCTCCTGCTCAGACATAACCAAATAAAACAAAAAGGCAGGAAGAAACAAGAAAATCTACAATCAATAAATGAGGAAAATAACCACTGAATGCTCCAAAGACAGCAGATAATATCAAAACATTTAAAAAACAGGACAGGATGGATCCAGTAGTCATCCAAAACAAAACACTGGATGACCTTCCAGTAGAAGAAAAGGTACTAGAGCTAACTGATAGGGAATTCAAATCTCTAATATTCAGAATTATCTAAGAGTTGAAACAAAAAGCGGACAAAAATGAGGAAAAAATTGACAAATTCATGGAAAAGGCAGACAAATTCATGAAAAATACAGACAAAAAATTGGAAGAATTAATAAGGAACAAAATGCTAAAATAAATTCACAACTAGAAATCATACAAAAACAATTAGAAATCCAAAAGATAAACAACAAGATTTCAGAAATGGACAGTGTCATAGAAGGGCTGAGGAACAGGTTTGAAATAATGGAAGATAGGATCAGAGAAATTGAAGACAAACACTTGGATACAACTCTGTTTGAGGAAAAATCAGAAAAAAGAATGAAGAAAAATGAAGAAACTCTGAGAAGTATGTGGGATACAATCAAGAGCAAAAATCTGGGAGTGATTGGAGTTCCAAAACAGAGAGAGAAAACAGAAAACACAGAGAGGATCATTGAAGATCTGCTGACAGAAAACTTCCCCAATATCATGAAAGATGAAAAGCTGACCATCCAAGAAGCTCAACGAACCCCATATAGGACAGACCCCAAAAGAAAATCACCAAGGCATATCATAATCACACTTGCTAAAACCAAAGACAAACAAAGAATAGTAAGAGCAGCTCAAGAAAAACAAAAAGTTACATACAGAGGAGAAACAATAAGACTAAGCTCAGATTATTTAGCAGAAACCATGCAGGCAAGAAGGCAATGGGATAACATACATAAAACCTTGAAAGAAAAAAATTGCCAGCCAAGAATAATATATCCTGCAAAACTCTCGTTCAAATATGATGGTGAAATTAGGTCATTTCCAGATAAACAGAAATTAAGGGACTATGTAAAAGCCAAACCAAACTTAGAAGACTTATTAAAGGGAGTCCTTTGATCTGAGGACAAACAACAACAGACCACAGGCTGACTATAGGACACAGGATTGTACTAGCCACATAACAACCTAGGAAATGAACTATTAATGACTATGCAAAACCAAAAGAATTAAAACATGGAACCAGAGAGGTTAATCTGTAAATGACAACAAAATCAGAACAATGAAAAAGGGAATAAACAGTGTAGGTATAGAACCTTCTAATGGAACGCAAGGCAATACCAAGTAACAATAGACTGGTTCAAATCTAGGAAGATAAGGGTAAATTTCAAGGTAACCACAAAGAAAGTTAAACCTATTCATCAAAATAAAGAAGAAAAACATAAAGTCTCAGTAAAAACAAAACATACAAAAATAGAAGAAATGAAAAAAAAAAATCCACAAACAAAAGGAACTCAGCACAGGAGAGCAAGAGGAGCAAAGAAAACGTCAGCACCACAAAAAAAAAAAAAAAAAAAAAAAAAACACTAAAAAATGCAATCCCACTCCTAGGAATATATCCTAGAGAAATAAGAGCCATCACACGAATAGACATATGCACATCCATATTCATTGCAGCACTGTTTACAATAGCAAAAATATGGAAACAACCTAGATGTCCATCAACAGATGAATGGATAAACAAAAATGGTACACACACACAATGAAGTATCACACAAAGATAAAGAACAATGATCAATCTGCGAAGCATCTCATAACATGGATGAAACTGGAGGACATTATGCTGAGTGAAATAAGTCAATCACAAAAGGACAAATATTGTATGAGACCACTACTGTAAAAACTCATGTAAAAGTTTACACACAAAAGTAAACAATCTTTGTTGGTTACAAGGGATGGGGGGAACTAAACAAACAATAGATAAGCGGTAACTTTGGTGAAGGGTAAGACAGTACACAATACTGGGGAAGCCAGCACAACTTGTACAAGTAAAGGTCGTGGAAACTCCACAGACATTTCAAAACTCCCTGAGGGACTGAAATGCTGGGCGGAGGGCTATGGGGACCATGGTCTCGGGGAACATCTAGCTCAATTGGCATAACACAGTTTATAAAGACAAAGTTCTACATTCGGCCTTGATGAGTAGCATCCGGGGTCTTAAAAGCCTGTGAACAGCCATCTAAGATACTCCACTGGTCTCACCCCTTTGGGAGCAAAGGAGATTAAGAGAACAAGATACAATGAAAAGATTAGTCCAAAGGACTGATGGACCACAGCTACCACAGCCTCCACCAGACTGAGTCCAGTACACCTAGATGGTGCCTGCCTACCACCACTGACAGCTCTGACCAGGATCACAATAGAAGGTCCTGGACAGAGTGGAAAAGGATGCAGAACAAAATTCTAACTCACAAAAAAAGACCAGAATTACTGGCCTGACAGAGAAACCCTGAGAGTGTTGCCCCCGGACACCCTTTTAGCTCGGTGGTGAAGTCATTCCCGAAGCTCACTGTTCAGCCAGGGATTGGACAGCCTCATAAAACAAAATGGGACTAATGAGGCACAGCAGTCCAGCGACAAGGACTAGAAGGCAGGAGGGGACAGGAAAGCTGGTGATAGGGAACCCAAGGTTGAGAAGGGACAGTGTTGACATGTTGTGGGTTTGTTAACTATTGTCATAGGGCAGTATGGTTAATGAAAAATTATATGTTTTGCAAACCTTCACCTAAGGTACAAAAAAAGAATTATCTATGTGAGATCAAATTGGCAACAGCAACTCGAAAGATTTGATGGGAAGCCTGGGGGGCAGTGAGTTGAAGATAATGGTGATGGAATAATTTAGAAAAGGATAGTGAGAATAGCAGTACAACTGGAAGAATGTAATCAATGTCACTAAATTGTACATGCAGAAACTTTTGAAATGGTGTAACTTTGTCTATGTATATTTTCACCAAAAAAAGAGTCCTCCAAGGTCGAGAAGGGAGAGAGTTGACATGTCATGGGGTTATTAACCAATGTCACAAAACGATGTATGTCCTGACTGTTTAATGAGAAACTATTTGTTCTGTTAACTTTCATCTAAAGTACAATAAAAAGAAGTTTAAAAAAAAAGGGCAATCCATCATGAAGAGATAACCATAATAAATATCTATGCACCCAATGACAGAGCTCCAAAATACATAAAACAAACTGTAACAACACTGAAAAGAGAAATTGATAGTTTCACGATAATAGTAGGAGACTTCTGCACACCACTCTTGGTAAAGGACAGAATACCTAGAAAGAAACTCAACAAAGATACAGAAGATCTAAAGGTCACAATCAACCAACCTGACCTCATAGACATATATAAAACCTTCCACCCAACATCACCAAAGTACACGTTCTTTTCCAATGCAGACAGAACGTTCTCCAGAATATACCATATCTTTGGCCATAAAGCAATGCACAACAAAAATGTGAAACATTGAGATAATACAAAGCATCTTCTCTGATCACAATGTCATAAAAGTAGAAATTAATAACAGAAAGAGCAAGGAAAAAAATATCAAATACATGGAAACTGAATAACACCTTGCTTAATAACCACTGGGTAATAGAAGAAATCAAAGATGGAATCGAAAAATTCCTAGAATCAAACGAGAATGAAAATTTATCATAATAAAACCTTTGGGATACAGCAAAGGCAGTGCTGAGATGTCAATTTATAACAATAGATGCACACATCAAAAAAAAGAAGAAAGGGACAAAATCAAAACATTAGCTATAAAACTCAAACAAATAGAAAGCGAACAGCAAAAGGAGCCCACAGCCAGAAGAACAAAGAAAATAATAAACATCAGAACAGTAATAAATGAAATAGCCATAAGAAAAACAATAAAAAGAATCAACAAAACCAAAAGTTGGTTCTTTGAAAGCATCAACAAAATCAACAAACCATTGGCCAAACTGGTAAAAGAAAAACAGGAGGATGTAAATAACCCAATAAGAAATGAAATGGAGGATCTTAACAAGAGACCCAGCTGAAATGAAAAGGATCATAACAGAGTACTATGAAAAACTATACTCCAACAAATTTGAAGACCTAGAGGAAATCGACAAATTTCTAGAAACACATTACCTACTCAAATTAACATAAACTGAAGTGGAAAATCTGAACAAACCTATAACAAGAGAAGAGATTGAAAAGGTAATAAAATTTAAAAAACTCCCAACAAAAAGAAGCTCTGGCCCAAATGGCTTCATTGAGGAATTCTACCGAACATTCAGAGGAAAGCTTACATCAGTACTACACAAACTATTTCAGAACATAGAAAAGGAAGGGATGCTTCTGAATTCATTCTATGAAGCCAGTATAACCATGATACCAAAACCAGGCAAAGACAACAAAAACAAGAAAAGAAAATTATGGACCAGTATCTCTCATGAATATAGAAGCAAAAATTCTCAACAAAATTCTAGCCAATAGAATTCAGCATCATATCAAAAAAAAATAATAATAATAATACACCATGACCAGGTGGGATTCATGCCAGGTATGCAAGATTGGTTCAATATTAGAAAATCAATCAACATAATCTACCATATAAATAAAAGAAAAAAATCACATGATCATCTCAATCAACGCAGAAAAGGTATTTGGCAAAGTCCAACACCCATTCCTGACATAAAAAAAAAACTCTCAACAAAACGGGTATAGAAGGGAAATTCCTCAACATAATAAAGCGCATATATACAAAACAGACAAACAACATTATTCTTAATGGAAAGAAGCTGAAAACATTCCCCTTGAGAACAGGAACAAGACAAAGATGCCCTTTATCACCACTACTATTAAACATCGTGCTGGAAGTCTTAGCTAGAGCAACAAGTCAAGAAAAAGAAATAAAGAGCATCCAAATGGGTAAGGAAAAAGCAAAATTGTCTGTATTTGTGGATTATGTGACACTACACTTAGAAAACCCAAAAGACTCTGCAAAAAAAAATTACTGAAATTTATAGAAACATTCAACAGAGTAGCACAATATAAGATAAACATACAAAAATCAGTTGTATTTCCATACACAAATAAAGAGAATGATGAAACTGATATCAGAAAAATAATACCATTTATGTTGTTGTTGTTCTTAGGTGCCTTTGATACCGTTCTGACTCATAACGACCCTACGTACAACAGAACCAAACACTGCCCAGTCCTGCGCCGTGCTCACAATAGTTATTATGCTTGAGCCCATTGTTACAGCCACTGTGTCAATCCATCTCATTGAGGGGCTTCCTCTTTTTTGCTGACCCTCTACTTTACCAAGCATGATGTCCTTCTCCCAGGGACTGATCCCTCCTGACAACACGTCCAAAGTAGGTAAGACATAGTCTCTCCATCCTTCCTTCTAAGGAACATTCTGGCTGGACTTCTTCCAAGATAGATTTATTCTGTCTTTTGGCAGTCCATGGTATAGTCGATATTCTTTGCCAACACCGTAATTCAAAAAAGTCAATTCTTCTCTGTCTTCCTTATTCATTGTCCGGCTTTTGCATGCATATGATGCGATTGAAAATACCATGGCTTGGGTTAGGGGCACCTTAGTCTTCAAGGTGACATCTTTGCTTTTCAACACTTTAAAGAGGTCTTTTGCAGCAGATTTGCCCAATGCAATGCATCTTTTGATTTCTTGACGGCTGCTTCCATGGGTGTTGACTGTGAATCCAAGTAAGATGAAATCCTTGACAACTTCAATCTTTTCTCCATCTATCATGCTGCTTATTGGTCCAGTTGTGAGGATTTTTTCTTTATGTTGAGGTGTAATCTATACTGAAGGCTGTGGTCTTTGACCTTCATCAGTAAGTACTTCAAGTCCTCTTCACTTTCAGCAAGCAAGTTTTGTTGTCTGCATAAAGTACGTTATTAATGAGTCTTCCTCCAATCCTGATGCCCCATTCCTCTTCATATAGTTCAATTTCTCGGATTATTTGCTCAGCATACAGATTGAATAGGTATAGTGAAAGGACGCAATCCTGACGCACACCTTCCCTGGCTTTAAACCACGCAGTATCCGCTTGTTCTGTCTGAAAAGCTGCGTCTTGATCTATGCACAGGTTCCTCACGAGCACAGTTAAGTGTTAGGGAATTCCTATTCTTCATAATGTTATCCATAATTTGTTATGATCCACACAGTTGAATGCCTTTGCAGTCAATAAAATACAGGTAAACATCTTTCTGGTATTCTGTGCTTTCAGCCAGGATCCATCTGACATCAGCAATGATATCCCTGGTTCCATGTCCTCTTCTGAATCCAGCCTGAATTTCTGGTAGTTCCCTGTCAATATACTGCTGCACCCGCTTTTGAAAGATCTTCAGGAAAATTTAACTTGCATGTGATATTAACGATATTGTTCAATAATTTCTGCATTCTGTTGGATCACCTTTCTTTGAAATGGCCAAAAATATTGATCTCTTCCAGTCAGTTGGTCACGTAGCTGTCTTCCAAAGTTCTTGACATAGACAAGTGAGCATCTCCAGTGCTGCATTCGTTTGTTGAAATATTTCAGTTGGTATTCCATAAATTCCTGGAGCTTTGTTTTTCACCAATGTCTTCAGTGCATCTTGGACTTCTCCCTCCAATACCGTTGGTTCTTGATCATATACTACCTCCTGAAATGGTTGAATGTCGACCAATTCTTTTTGGTACAGTGAATCTGAGTATTCTTCCATCTTCTTTTGACACTTCCTGTATCATTCAATGTTTTGCCCATAGAATCTGTCAATATTGCTACTCGAGTCTTGAATTTTCTCTTCAGTTTTTTCAGCTTGAGAAATGCTGTGTGTGTTCTTCCCTTTTGGTTTTCCAACTCCAAGTCTTTGCACATTTCATTATAATACTTTACTTTGTCTTCTCTAGCAGCCTTTTGAAATCTCCTGTTCAGCTCTTTTACTGCATCATTTATTCCTTTGCTTTACCTACTCTATGTTCATGAGCAAGTATCAGTCTCTTCTGACATTCATTTTGGGCTTTTCTTCCTCTGCTGAATGACCTTTTTTTAATGTCCTTTTGCATTCTTCATGTATGATACCCTTGATGTCATCCCAAAACTCATCTGGTTTTCTGTCATTAGTGTTCAATGCATCAAATCTATTCTTGAGGTGGTCTCTAAATTCATGTGGGATATACTTTTAATTTTCTTCAGCTTCAACTTGAACTTGCATAGTAGCAATCGATGGTCTGTCTGTTTTGCAGTCAGACCCTGGCCTTGTTCTGACTGATGAAATATTGAGTATCTTCAGAATCATTATAGTGCCATCTAAATTCAAGCCAGCTCCCTTCCTTCTCTACAAAAATCCATGCATAATCCTATTAACTTTTCTGCCTCGTTAACTAGGATTCATCCTTTAAAAATTCTGCACAAACACCACTGTGAAGTGTTGCATGACTGGCTCCTCCCTAAGCTTTCGCCTCTGACTCCTTGTGTTACATCAGCCCCTTTGTGCATGTATTTAGTGCTGCATATATAGACAAAATATATTAATATTTCCCTTCATCAGTTTTACCAATTAGACTCAAAGCTCTTCTAGGGCAAGGTCTTTGACTTTTACAGTGTCCTAGCTCAAAACCTAGGAGAACGTCTGGATAATATTTGGCCATCAGGGAGTTGAATCACATTAAATAGATGGATGTCCCATTTTCAAATTAAACCACCTTCCAAATCCACTACCACTGAGTCGATTTCAACTCATAGCAACCCTATAGGCCAGAGTAGGACAGCCCCATACAGTTTTCAAGACCGCAAATCATTATGGAAGCAGACTGCTACATCTTTCTCCCACGGAGCAGTTGGTGGGTTCAAACCATTGACCCTTTGGTTAGCAGCCAAACCCTTTAATCCCTCCGCCACCAGGGCTCCTTTAAACTCTCTTAAGGCTAGCTATTTGGATGTTTTCTTTTCTAAGTCTTCTCTGAAAAGGCATTCTTTATCACACATTCTTGGGTATCATCTAAATCAAGGGGTACTATATTTTTGCTTCTGTGTTGTATGTTATTTTAAAATATTTGTTCCTTTTCCTAAATAACAAAGTGATATATGGACATATCAGATGCACTGACTTCTCCATTTTTTACTTTTACTTAAATCTGAGTCACTAAATTTTAAAGTTTCAAGGCAGCAACTCCAAAAATGTTATAGAGAAATATTGAGAATGCTTGAGTCAATAAATCTGAAAATAAGACTTGTTGAGTCAAGAGATCTGAAAATTGGTACATCTGCAAAGGTGAGTATTGCTGAATAAATCTATTTGGGAATTGCTAAATCACTTATTTTGAAAAATAATGGCCACATTTAATAAATGCATGTATATACACACACACACTACATGAAGCAAAAAAAATCTTTTTTTCCTAATCACTACCAAATAAATCTAGCAACTAACAAATAAATTTAAATATTAAAAATAGTTACTATAACATTTAAAAGGTAATTTCCTTAATATTTGGTCAGGAAGGATATCAATAATAAAATAATGGACTATTTAGACAATAACAAAACAAGAACACTAAAAATAAAAAAAACGTAGGATAAGGCCAAAGCTATACTTAGAGGAAAATTCAGTCTTAAATACTCTAATAGTTTAAAATGAAAAAGAGAGAGAAATTTTAAACCATTTAAATTAAGATTTTAGAAAAAGGAAAAGATCCAAAGAGATTGAGGACTAAAATATGTATAATGAACTGAAAACTTTTTTAGAAGCAGTAAAATGTTAAAATAAGTCCTTTGAAAAATCCAAAAATAATGATCTTCAGTAACTATCATGAAAAAATTCAAAAGTATAGCAACAGATATAGAAATGTTAAGTATAATTAAATATTATGTATAAACACATGACCAATAATAAGTCAAAGAAATTGGAGTTTTATGAAATAAAAATTACCCAGCCAAATACAACATGAAGCAGAATACCCACATAAAACAATACGAAATTAGAAAATGTAACAAAATTCTCCCAGGCTAACTCAACACTCTCTCTGTCTCTCAAAATAATATGTACAAATTGCTAAAAACCTAGGAATAATTACAGGTAATATTCTTGATTTATTTTTATTTCATGTTATTTTCATAAATGAATCATACTGTGTATCACACTGTGTAGGAGCCCTGGTGGCACAGTGGTTAAGAGCTTGGCTGCTAACCAATAAGTCAGCAGTTCAAATCCACCAGCTGCTCCTTAGAAACTCCTAAGGGCAGTTCTATTCTGTCCTATATGGTCACTATGAGTCAGCATCGACTTGACAGCAACGAGTATACGAGTGCATCATTTATGTATACTGCTTTTTCACTTGATTGTGTCATAAACACTTTCTTGTCAATTGAGGATTTTCCTAATATTAAAAAATAATATTCCATCATGTGACTCTAATTAATATTACTACTTCCCGATTCTACAGCACTCAGGTTACTTGTAAGATTTCCTTATTTTAAATGAAACTACAATGAACACTTTTGGTCACAAGTTTTTATCTACATCAGAGTATATTTCCAAAAGAGGATTGGCAGGGTTAAACAAGTTGAACATGCATATCACTAAATTACTTTCCAAAGCTGTACTGTTAGCAATTATAATAGTTTCCACTTTGTAGAACTCTCATTGACCTTGAGGGTCCTATAAACACTTCTTAAATACGTTCAGTGTGAAAAATGGTTCATTATTATTTTAACTAGCATTTCTTCGCTTACTATCAGGGTGGACAGATTTTTGTCAGCTCTTTGTATTTCCTGATTGGACAATTATCTGTTTATAATTCTTTGGTCATTTTTCAAGTGGGATTTTGATTTTTATTGATATTTATGAGCTGTATATATATATTGAATGTGCTGTATTATCATTTTGTCATATTTCTTGTGTATAACTTTTTATTTGTGCTTTGCCTTATAATTTTGATTGTGATATTTTCTGATGCACAGACATCTTTTTATGTTTCTATGCAATCAAATACCTCCCTTTGTGCTGAGTTTCATCATTTTTATATTGACATTTATTTTTTGTCTGTCAAACATCCATCCATTCCTACTTTTCTGCTGATGAAGCCCTTCAGCCTAATAGAAAACTCCTTGTATGTGTTTTGTGGAGGTGATATTCCACCCCTATTCCCTAGCAGGAGGGGACAGATATGGGACCCAGGCTGGCCAATAATAAGACTTCTTTTTTCTGTCCTCATCAATTGGCTTAGAGAGGCCATGTGGCTCAAAAGAGCCAATCAGTGTCTTCTCTAAGACTTGATATGTGGATACTAAGAGAAAATCACAAGTCACATAGAGCACATAAGTCTGGAGAGTTTGGCAGCCTTTTCCCTGGCTCCAAAATATGAGCCAATAAATTCCTTTTTTAAGCAGGTTTGAGTTAAGTTTCTAGCTCTTGCAGCTGAATGACTTTCCAATTCTCTCAGAGTAAAGACCAAAATTCTTACAATGTCCTGAGTGTCCCATGCTATGTCTTTCCAGCCCTATTATCTCTGCAAACTTATCTCCTGTTCTCCCACAGCCATTTCTACTCCTCAAAGTTTTTGCAGCAGGACTTACCATGACCACTGTCTCTAATGATTCCAACAACCCGAGTTCTGGCTTTTCTCACAGGCACTATTTTTTTTTTTTTTTTCTTTTCCTGACACATTACTTTCTAATATATTATATAATTCACTCGTCCATTACAGTTACAAAAAATTTGCTGAAAACCTCCCCCTGCGTGAAGGTGGACTCCACAGGGTCAGGGATTTTTGTGTTATGTTCACTGAAGTATCCCCAGTACCAGAGCAGTACCTGGCGTATAATAGGTAGTCATTAAATATTTGTTGAATAAATGAATACATTTTGCTCAATACTTTGTTCGGGGAAACTCTTGGAAAATTATCTTTTATGAGACTGGGGACCACCCGACAATTACGGTTTTTTGTTTTGTTTTTCCCTTTCTCTTGGGATAAAATGTAGAGGAGAGAGTAAATTAAACTCTAACTATTAAGCAAGTTAACAGGAGGTTCTACACCTTGTTCCAGAAGACAAGTATCAGAACAATAGAAGAGCGAAGAGCAAATCCTACTTGCAAAATTATTTTAAGAGGTAGATTTTGGTTCGGAAATTATGCTTAATCCCTATTTAATGTCAGAAAGTAAGAATGAAAGGAAGGAAGGAAGAGAGAAAGAGAAAGAGAGGGGAAAAAGAAAGAAAATGATCAATTTTTTCTGTTTAAAACAAAGCAAGGGTTGTGTTTTGATACTACCATGGTCCGTCTTTTTATCCGAAGGTAGGTGATAAGTTAGGTAGGATTGGCTATGCTATGCTGTGGACACTATGACATCTCATTGACTAAAGACAATGAGGTTGATTTTTTCCTTGCATAATAGCCTCTTGCAAATTGGGCAGCTTTCTTACAGGCTATGACATAGGGGCCCCTGTTTCTTCCATCCTGTGGTGCTATGACCTTCAACATATAGCCTCCAAGGTCACCATGGAACAAGAAGAGAGAATGAAGATTGTTTTGAGCCACACATGGAAGAGTTACATATCACCTGAGCCATATCTTATCGACCACACTCAGTCACCACCTGGCCCCACTCTAACTCCTGGAAAATGTATGTTGGCCATATGCTGGTAAGAACAATGAAATGTGTTTGATGGTTATGTAGCATTGCTTCTGCCTTGGAAGCAGAACACATCCTTCCCTCAATGCATAGCTCTGTGCTTTGGCAAGCCCTCTATCTCACCCCCCAAGACTGCATGAGCCATGCTGGTTTACAGAGAAAGTGTCATCTGGACTTCTTAGATGATCCAACCAATCCACCTTGGGCAGAGGATATGCACTGTCTTGGACAGAAATTTAAGAATGTTGTAGAATAGGTCTTAGCTGACCTCTATCTCTTGTTATCCTAGAACTGACTTTTTGTTTGTTACTAAGAAAATTAAAAGAAGACATAATCCAGGGGAGACGTGCATGTCTGATTTTTAAGGTCTTAAAATTGACAGTTTCTGAACTTTAAAATCTTTACCATCAAGAAATGAAGAGATGGAGAGGTGGGGCCAAGATGGCAGAGTAGTCAGATGCTTTCTGTGGTCCCTTTTATAATGAAGACTTGAAGAAACAAGTGAATTGATTATATAAGACAATCTAGGAGCCTTGAACATCAAAGACAAAGTTGAAGAATCAGACTGAGCAGCAGGGGGAGGGAGAGGAGGTTCAGAAGTAGCAAGGAGTTGCCAGACCTGATCTGGCGAGCACTGGCACCCTGCAGACCGGATTGGCTACTGCACAAGGGATGAGGGAAGCAGTGGCACTTGGGATTTGTTTTCCACACTGGGAAAGACTGAGTGGTGGAGAGTCTGTCTGCTTAACCCTCTAGAACCAGTGAGAAATGGCGCTCAATCAGTGAAAGATAAGTACAAGTGTTTAACTGACTGCTTGGATTTTAAAAAAAACCTTTTGGGAAGTACCTATCTCCCATTTACCTACCCCCTCCCTGCTCTGCTCCGGGTCCTGGTCCAGCTTCTGTGATTGCTGCACCTCCTGGGCTAGAAGTAGGACGTGTCATGTGCCCTGAGCATTCTCCCAGCTTTGGAGATGGAGCAAATTAACAAGCAGGAAAAAAGAATCTGCCAGCTCCCCTAAGCCAGGAACTCAGGGCAGGTACAGCCCCTTTGCCTAGACACAGGTATAAGGGGTCCACAGCTTTGAATGCCTTTCACCCCTGCATAGACCTGTGTGGGCCATTTCAACAGCATAGGACCTCATTAGCCTCATTCAGGGTATATACCTGAAGCCTATCTTCATCTGTATCAGCTATAAGGGGGAGTGGCAGATTCATGATATTTCACACCGCCCTGCCCATTAAGCAGGGTCTTCACCGACCCACATCATGGACCTGAGGACTGGTGGCTTAACCCACTCCACTGAGCCACTTATAACATGGGTTCAAGAATAAGTGGTTACTCCCAGTCCTTACAGCCAACTGCATTGGGTGTCTACAGTCTGGCTGCAAAACCCACCCAACTACATGGGAACAGGAACACGCCTTCCACCCAGACACTAAAGGGCAGCAATCAGGCTTCTGCTTTGATCAACACATGACCCCTACTGCAGTCAGATACTTTTGACCCAGCCTGTCTAGGACTGTAGGTGAGAGCCTGCACCACATGCTTGGTGACTGACAACATGGACACCTGAGCTGAAGCCACAGAAAGAAGTAAAAAGATTCCTGGGCTCACATACCTAGTACAGCTCTAGCCACCTGGAGACAGGACATGATAGCTTCAAAGACACCAATAATCAAACTAGCTCACACCATCACCCTATTTGGGCACATTGAAACAAAACAAAACAAGAAGCTAAGACACAATAAGCAACCATAAAATAAATAAATATAATAACATTGATGGCTCGGAGACAAGAGTCAATACCAAATCACGTAAACAGGTGGACCATGACGGCTTCAGCAAGCCACCAAAAGAAAGGATCAAGAAACCTTCAGGAGGAAGAGAACTTCTTGGAATTACTGGAGGTAGAATTAAAAGATTAATATACAGAACTCTTCAAGATATCAGGAAGGATATCATTCAAAATGTAGAACAAGCCAAGGAACACACAGAGAAAGCAATAACGGAATTTAAGAAGGTTATGCAAGAGAAGAATGACAAATTTAACAGGCTGCAAGAATCCATAGAGAGACAGCAAACAGAAATCCAGAAGATTAACAATAAAATTTCAGAATTACACAACTCAATAGAAAGTCATAGGGGCAGAATTGAGGCAATTTAAGTCAGAATTAGTGAGATTGAAGATAAATCACTTGACATCAACTTATTTGAGGAAAAATCAGATAAAAGAATTTTTTTAAGCAAAAAATAAAGTATTTATGCAGCATACATTCAAAGAGGCAAATGTGAGAAACAGACAAGCATGCTTCCATAGTCATGTTTGTCCGAGTCCAAGGACTGCAGAATAGGCAAGGATGGGAAAATGGGCAAGCATGCTGCTAGAAAAAGAATCTTTAAAAAATGAAGAAACCCAAAGAATTATGTGGGACTCTGAATAACCTATGAGAAGTTGGACTACCAGATCAGGAGGGGATAACAGAAAGAACAGAGAGAATTGTTGAAGCTTTGTTGGCAGAAAACTTCCTTGCTATTGTCAAAGATGAGAAGGTATCCATCCAAGAAGCTTATCAAACCCCAAACAAGGTAGATCTCAAAAGAAAGTCACCAGGACATATTATAACTAAACTTGCCAAAACAAAAGATAAAGAGAATTTTAACAGCTGCTAGAGATAAACAAAAAGTCATCTACAAAGGAGAGTCAATAACACTAAGCTCGGACTACTCAGCAGAAACCATGCAGGCAAGAAGGAAATGGGATAACATATACAAAGCCTTGAAGGAAAAAAAATTGCCAGCCAAGAATTATATATCCAGCAAATGTGTCTCAAATATGAGGGCAAAATTAGGGCATTTCCAGATAAACAGAAGTTTAGGGAATTTGTAAAAACAAAACCAAAATTACAAGAAATAATAAAGGGAGTCCTCCAGTTAGAAAATCAATAACATCACACAACAACCCAAGACTGGAACAGAGGAGAGAAGAACCAGATATCAACCCAGATAGGGAAGTCACAAAAAGAAATCAAAGCTAAAACACTAAAAATAGGGAAACAAAGATGTGAATAAGTAAAAGATAACAACATTAAAAAAAAAAAAAAGAGGGACTAAATAATGTAGTCATAGATCTTTCATATGGAGAGGAAGTCAAGGCAATATAAAGAAATAAAAGAGTGGTTTAAACTTAGAAAAATAGGGGTAAATATTAAGGTAACCACAAAGGAAACTAACAATCCAACACATCAAAATAAAAAACAAGAAAAAGGTAGACTCAGCAAATACAAAATCAAAAACAATAAAAAAGATGAAAATACATAAAGAAAAATGACTCAGCACAGACAATTAAGTAGAACAAAGAAACTGTCAACAACACACAAAAAAAGACATCAAAATGACAGCACTAACTCATACTTAGCCTTAATTACCCTGAATGTAGATGAACTAAATGCACCAATAAGGAGACAGAGTGTCGTAGAATGGATTAAAAAAACACAATTCATCTATGTGCTGCCTACTAGAGACTTACCTTAGACTTAAGGACACAAACAAACTAAAACTCAAAGGATGCAAAAAAATATATCAAGCAAACAACACTCAAAAAAGAGCAAGACTGACAATATTAATCTCTAACAAAATAGACTTTAAAGTAAGAGCTACCACAAAGGATAAGGAGGGACACTATATAATGATTAAATGGTCAATAACCATAATGAATATTTACACACCCAATGACAGAGCTCCAAAATACATAAAACAAATTCTAACTTCATTGAAAAGAGAAAAAGACAGCTTCACAATAATAGTAGGAGACTTCAACACACCAGTTTTGGTGAAGAACAGAACATCCAGAAAGAAGCTCAATAAAGACATGGAAGATCTAAATGCTCAATGAACCAGCTTGATCTAATAGACACATACCAAACACTCTACCCTACAGCAACCAAGTATACTTTCTTTTCCAATGCACTTATAACATTCC
Source organism: Dugong dugon (assembly GCA_030035585.1). Lineage (NCBI taxonomy): Eukaryota > Metazoa > Chordata > Mammalia > Sirenia > Dugongidae > Dugong > Dugong dugon. The sequence continues at coordinate 51,911,010 of CM057461.1, forward strand.
CCATAATGGACCACATATTAGGCCATAAAGTGAGCCTTACCAGAATCTAAGACATCGAAACTTACAAAGCAACTTTTCTGATCATAAAGCCATAAAAGTAGAAATCAATAACAGAAAAAGCAAGGGAAAAAAATCAAATATATAGGAAACTGAACAACACCTTGCTCTAAAACTACTGGGTTATAGAAGAAATTAAGGACTGAATAAAGAAATTCACAGAGTCAAATGAGAATCAAAACACATCCTACCAGAACCTTTGGGACACAACAAAAGCAGTGCTCAGAGGTCAATTTATAGCAAAAAATGCACGCATCCAAAAAGAAGAAATGGACAAAATCAAAACATTAACCCTATAACTCAAACAAGTAGAAAAAGAGCAGCAAAAGAAGTCTTCAGTCACCAGAAGAAAGGAAATAATAAAGATTAGAGCAGAATTAAAGGAAACAGAGAATAGAAAAACAACTGAAAGAGTTAACAAGACCAACAGCTGGTTCTTTGAAAAGATCAAGCAAATGGATAAACAATTGGTAAAACTGACAAAAGAAAAACAGCAGAGGAAGCAAATAACCCAAATAAGAAATGAAATGTTTAATTTCACAACAGACCCAAGTGAAATTAAAAGAATCAAAACAGAATACTATGAAAAATTGTACTATTCAAAGAAAACTATAAGACACTACTGCAGGAAAACAAAAGAGAACTACATAATTGGAAAAACATACCTTGCTCATGGATAGAAAGACTGAACGCTGTGAAAATGTCAACTCTACCCAGAGTCATCTACAGATACAATGCAATCCTGATCCAAATTCCAAAGACATTTTTTCATGAGATGGAGAAGCAAATCACTAGCTTTATACAGAAAAGGAAGAGGCCTTCTATAAATAAAGAATTACTGAAGAAGAACAAAGTCAGAGGCATCACACTACCTGATTTTAGAACCTATTATACCGTCTCTGTATTCAAAACACCCTGGTACTGGTATAACAACAAATACATAGACCAGTGGGACAGAATTGACAATCCAGACATAAATTCATCCATCTATGAGCATCTGATATTTGACAAAAGCCCAAAGCCCCATAATTGGGTAAAAGATAGTCTCTTCTACAAATGGTACTGGCATAAGCGGATATCCATCTGCAAAAAATTGAAACAAGACCCATACCTCACACCTTGCACAAAAACTAACTCAAAATGGATCAAAGACTGAAATATAAAATCTAAAACGATAAAGATCATTGAAGAAAAAATAGGGACAACTTTAGGAGCCCTAACATAGCATAAACAGAATTCAAAACATTACTAACAATGCACAAACACCAGAAGAAAAACTAGGTAACTGGGATCTGTTAAAAATCAAACACTTATGCCCATCAAAAGATTTCACCAAAAGAGTAAAAAGACAACCTATAGACTGGGAAAAAAATTTTGGCTACAACATATACAATCAAGGTATAATCTCTAAAATCTACAAGATACTGCAAAACCTCAACAACAGAAAGACAAATAACCCAATTAAAAAATGGGCAAAGTATATGAATAGGCACTTCACCAAAGAAGACGTTCAGGCAGTTAACAGATACATGAGGAAATGCTCAGGATCATTAGCCATTAGAGAAATGCAAATCAAAACTACAGTAAGATATCATCTCACCCCAACAAGGCTAGCATTAATACAAAAAATACAAAATAATAGATGTTGGAGAGGTTGTGGAGAGACTGGAGCACTTATACACTGCTGGTGGGAATGGAAAATGGTACAACCACTTTGGAAATCGATTTGGCACTTCCTTAAAAAGCTAGAAATAGAAGTACCATACTATCCAGCAATCCTGCTCCTTGAAATATATCCTAGATAAATAAGAGCTGTCACAGGAATAGATATATGCACACCCATGCTCATTGCAGCACTGTTCACAGGAGGAAAAAGAAGGGAACAACCTAGGTGCCCATCAACAGACGAAAGGATAAACAAATTATGGTATATTCACACAAGGGAATACTACACAATGATAAAGAACATTGATGAAGCCGTGAAACATCTCATAACGTGGATGAATCTGGAAGGCATTATACTGAGTGAAATTAGTCACAAAAGAATAAATATTGTATGAGACCACTATTATAAGAACTCAAGAAAGGTATTAAACACAGAAGAAAACATTTTTGATGGTTATGAGGGTGGGAAGGGAGGAAGAGGGGAATTCACTAACTGGATAGTAGACAAGAATTATCTTAGGTGAAGGGAAGGACAAAACACACTACAGGAGAAGTCAGCACAACTGGAGTAAACCACAATCTAAGAAGTTTCCTGAACACAACAAAACACTTCCAGGGGCAGTGTAGTAGGAGTGGGGGTCTGGAGACCATGGTTTCAGGGGACATCTAGGTCAATTGGCATAACAAAGTTTATTAAGAAAATGTTCTGCATCCCACTTTGGTGAGTGGTGTCTGGGGTCTTAAAAGCTAGCAAGCAGCCATCTAAGATGCATCAATTGGTTCCAACCTACCTGGAGCAAAGGAGAATGAAGAACACCAAAGACACAGGAAAATATTAGCCCAAGAGACAAAAGGGCCACATAAACCAGAGACTTCATCAACCTGAGACCAGAAGAACTAGATGGTGCCCAGCTACCACCAATGACTGCCCTGACAGGGAACACAACAGATAGTCCCTGACAGAGCAGGAGAAAAGTGGGGTGCAGAACTCAAATTCTGGTAAAAAGACCAGACTTAATGATCTGACTGAGACTGGAAGAACCCTGAAAAACATGGCCCCCAGACTCTCTGTTAACCAAGAACTAAAACCATTCCTGAAGCCAAGTCTTCAAACATAGATTACACTGGACTATAAGACATAAAATGATACTCCGGAAGAGTATGCTTCTTAGTTCAAGTAGATACATGCGACTAAATGGGCAGCTCCAGTCTGGAGGTGAGATAAGAAGGCAGAAAGGGATAGAAGTTTGTTGAATGGACATGGGGAATCCGGGGTGGAAAGGAGGAATATGTGGTCATATTATGGGGGTAGCAACTAGGGTCACATAACAATGGGTGTATAAATTTTTGTATGAGAAACTAACTTGAGCTGTAAATTTTCACCTAAAGCACAATAAAAAAAAAGAAAGAAATAGGGAGATGTTCTAGATGTTTGCTTTTTCTTTCTCTCTCTGTGTGTGATTCTATTTTTACATCAGCAGCTCTAATACACCTTGAATTTATTTTGGTGTGTGGTATTTGGTGTGAACTAACGTGATTGAGTAGGGAAGCAGGTGGTGGTTCAGAGGTAGAATTTTCACCTTGTATGTAGCAGACCTGGATTCAATTCCTAGCCACCACATCTCATGTGCAGCCACCAGCCATCTTTATTGGAGGCTTGTGTGTTGCTATGATGTTGAACAGGTTTCAGCAGAGATTGCAGACCAAGATGGACTAGGAAGAAAGACCTGGCCATATATTCCAAATTCAGCTATTGAAAACCCTATGGATAGAATTCTAGGAAGATGGTGGCATAAATAGACCATTGTTCCAAAACTCTCCCACCAATATGACAGGAAATACAACAAAGAAATTGTATTCAGCTTTGAGGGACACTGAATCAGGAAGCAGAGGAAAGTAGTAGGGAACTGCAGACAGGCAAAAATCAACAAATCAACCATGAGTCACATATGGTAGAAGAAGGACAGAAAGAATATAGAAGAAATAATGACAGAAAATTTCCCCAATCTAACGAAGGACAAGAATATACAAATTCAAGAAGCTCGGAGAACCCAAAGCAGGCTAAGCACAAAGAGATGATAAACACAAAGAGATTTGCACCAAGACACATTATAGTCAGACTTTCAAAAAGTAAAGATAGAGAAAATCCTGAAAGCAGTGAGAGAGAAGCAAACAGTCACATACAAAGGATCTCAAATAAGAAGAAGAGCTGATTTCTCCTTATAAACATTGGAGGCCAAAGGCAATGGAATGTTATGTTTAAATTACTAAAAAAAAAAAAAAAAAAAAACTGTCAACCAAGAATACTATACCCAGCGAAACTATCCTTCAAGAATGAGAGTGAAATTAAAACATTCGCAGACAAACAGAAACTGTTTAAAAGAGTTCGTATCCACCAGACTGCCCCTACAAAAAATACTAACGAAATTTCTGTCGACAGAAGGGAAAAGACACAAGAAAGTAATTCAAAGTTATACATAAAAAGAAAGAGCCCTAATAAAGGGAAATGCATGGAAAAGTATAAGGGCTAGATACAAGGTTTTCATACTTGAAAATTCTAATTGTTTTGTCCTTCATGTTTTTTAATAACAAATATATAAAAAGCAAAGATAAAATAATGTTGTAGGGCACATAAAATATAAACACATAATTAGTGATAACAACAAAAGTGAGGGAGAAGAATGGTATAGATATAGAATTTCTTGTATGTTACTGAAGTTAATTTAGTACCAACTTACCCATCAATATTATAAACACAAGCTGTTAAGTATAATATTCATAGTAACCACTAAGAAAATATCTAAAAAAATATGCACAAAAGGAAAGGAGAAGGGAACCAAAATGGTTCACTACCATAAACCAACAAAACACAAAAGCAAGCAGTAGTAAAGGACAAAGACAAAAAAGGCTTCTGACACACAAAGAACAAAATAACAAAAAGCAGAAGTAACTCTCTTCTTATCAGTAATGACAGTGAATTTAAATGGTATAAATCCTCCAATTAAGAGGCAGAGAGTGGCAGAATGGATAAAAGAACCATGATTCAACTATATGCTCTTTACAAGAGATGCACCTTAGAACCAAGGACACAAATAGGTTGAAAGTGAAAGAATGGAAAAAAATATTCCATGCAAATAATAACCAAAAGAGAGCTGGAGTAGCAATCTTAATATCAGACAAAATAGAATTTAAGAGAAAATCTGTTAGAAGGATAAAAGTGGACATCATATAGTGATAAAAGGGTTAATTAATTAAGAAGATTAAACAATCATAAATATATATGTACCCAACATCAGAGCACATAATATATAAAGCAAACACTGATTGAAGGGAAAAATAGATAGCGCTACAATACTAGTTGGAGACTTCAATACACTACGTTCAGTATTGGACAAAACATTTAGAAAGAAGATCAAATGAAAACAGAGGATGTGAATGACACTATAAACCAACAAGACTTAGCAGACATAAACAGAACACTCCACCCAACAATAGCACAATACACATTCTACTCCAGTGCACATGGATCATTCTTCAGGACAGATCACATATTAGTTCACAAAGCAAGCTTGGATGTCGCAGCCCCTCACACGATGCACCATCTGTCACAGTGGCGATGATCGTTGGGGTGGCGGAGACAGTAACCAATGCCACAACTCTTACAGAGAAGTGGGGCCAAGGAGGGTCACTCTGAGGAGTCGACCCCCACTCCAGTCCCAGGAGTTTATTTATAATCAGCACAATAAGCAGTGGAGCAAATCAAAGACCAATGGGTTTTGAGTGGATAACAATCAGTTTCGGGCAAAGGGGAATGGGCTATAGGTAAGCAAGTTAATCACAAAGGGAACAGTGGGTTATAGAAAAATAAGTCGTGCCTAATCTCTCACTCATAGCTGACAGGTGTCCAGCATGACGTGTACAGCATAGAGGCCTGTGGGCTGCAGTTGACAATAGTGCAGCCATGTTTAAATGGCATATATCCCCACATCTCCCCCCTTTTGTTTAGTTAATGGAATAAGAATCAAGAGGGTTTCCACTGTTCCAACAAGTGTCCATTAGGACAAAGTAAAATTTTCTCTATGAGATAAAATCCAAGATTATCTCAGCTACTGTTTCCACACCTCAGGGCCTGGCATCTTAGTGAGTCCTTGTGAGCCCAACTTCAGCTGGGGCACACTCCATATGTTTAAGGAGGAGAAGTAGCATAGCTATGAGTAACACCTGGGCTTAGTCGAGCTCCTAGATGGCCGCTATGGCAAGCTTTTTAAACTCACGGTGCTGGTTTTCCACTGGATACCATCTGGCTCTTCACCAGGTTGTTACCTGATGCTTGGGTTTAGTGCCCCTAGATGGCAGCCATGGCAGGCTCTTTAAACTCACGGTGTTGGTTTTCCACTGGATACCATCTGGTTCTTCACCAGGTTACTAAGCAAGATCATTGCTCTTATCAGACGTAAAGTTGGAGCTGGGGACTCAATGTACTTTTCAGGTGCGTATGACAATAGAGGATGATCTTATGAGGATAATATAATCCTCTGTACTAGTAATATCCTGATTGTTGGACCAATGGGTTTCCTCCGACTCTCATTTTGTTAGGTAAACACTAACTTTTATCATCTACTGAGATTATTATTTTTAAAGGCTTAAAGATTTATAAAGGCTCAAAAATTCATTAACAATTAAACAAGCAATGGTCTACTCAGCTTTGCCATTACTTGGAAGGGAATCACTAGGAAGGGCAATTTACACATTGTAACAAATGTTCATTAGGAAATTAATTTCATATCATAACAAATTTAACAATCAAACAAATACTAATTTACATAAATTCACTATCGATGGGAAATGAATCATCTAACTTAGAAATCTATCTATACAGAAGCATCTAACTAGGAGAAGCAGAAAATATAGAGGAATTTACAAATAACAAATTTTATCAAGAAGTCACCAATCCTCTAGCCAATTAGCAATTTCTTAGGAAAATCTGCCATGCATGTTCTCATATATGTCTTCTTCTCTCTCTGCCTTTTGCTTAGTTAATTGATAGCGAATGGTCCAAGCGAGGAAGGCCGACTTCTGCTGGCGATGAGAGACTTTCAGGGAGTAAAGACAGCGGATGACTACTACAAAGAAGCACAAAACTATTAAACATCTTATAGCAAAAAGGATCCAGACATGGAGATTGAGTCCAGAGAACCAATGTGTGGGATTGAGCCAGTAGGCAAAATCATAAGTGTAGCCTTATTAGACTCTGATTGTAATCTCAAAAGCTATTCTTGTAATTGAAATTGTAATTTTTGAATATCACTTTTCAATGGAGAAGTGAAGCTAGCTAAAAGATTATTTTTAACATCCTTCCAGGACTCATTATATGGAAGGGCTGTAACACAGAAGCGAGTGTATTCAGCATCACAGGTTAATTGGGAATGTTCCCATAGGGCTTCTTGTTGCTCTCCAAGCCAAAGGACTGAGGCTTCCAAAGCACCCAGATGCTTGAGGATTTCTTGATCAATATGTGCCATAGTTTGCATTTCAGAAGTAACATTTTGCATGTAAGTGTTCAACTGTTGGGTGGTTTGAATAGATTGGGAGAAAGCTACAGCAGCAGTAGTAGCTTCCATAGCTCCAATAGCAGTGGCTGTGATAATAGAGGCTATGAGAATCCCAAGAAACCTTTTAGTTCGTATTTTTTGTAATGCATTAACAATCTGAGCAAGGTGGGAACTATCTTGCCAGGGGCGTGTAAGGTTAACGGGTAGCCAAAGGTGGCTTTTTGTCAAAGAACAAATACTGAGTTGATGTTAAGAGTGGAGACGTTTTGTTTGGACAGACATGGAGTAATCTAAGTAGAGCCATTGGATAATATTAATTGAAAAGAGGCATTTACTTTAATGATATCTGGAGGACTAGAAGTTATAGCAAAAATGTATGACCGAGACGTGCATATAAGCACAGAATTGTTATGGTCATGGAGAGTCCATTGTAATTTGGGGAGTGGGTTCTTGGCATCTTTTGTCCCCCTCAGAAAGGCTCCTGAACGGAGAGTTCTTTCATAAAAAGGGATACCTAATCGCCAAGAAAGGATTTTTAATGGGGAAAAATGAGTAGTTGAATAATGTAAGCAAAGAAAGGGTCCAGCTAGGCCAGGGTTCCAGGACTTAGAATGTCCTAGGTGATGGTATGGGGTTGCTCACTGCCAAGTAGAGCGATTTGGTAACAAAATTAAACCTTGAGGGCTCCAATTTTCTAGTGAAATGTTGAATGGGAGAGAGTATGAAGAAAGTTAGTAGTTTGACAAATAACCCAAGTATTGTCGATAGGGTCTGTAAGAGATAGGTGTGGGTGTTGGCATACAGGGATGGAAGAAGGTGAGTGAGTAATATAGGCACTGAACATGCCATTAATGCCTATGGCTTTAACAAAAAATTGCTTAGAATAGGCTGGTTGCTTATAGGTGCCATTGTAGTAAATGTAATTCATATACCATTGTTCTAGTATAGCCACACACACAGAAGCAGTACGTGGCTGAGTAGTAAAACACAAAGGAAGAGCGTCAGCATAGAGTGTCCAATTTGTAGACAGTACAAACCATCCATCTTCAGGGGAGTTAGTAAGTGGTTTGGAATAGGCCAAATATTGTCCCCCAGTAACGACAGTATCATTAGAGGAAAGAGGGGGCTCTGGTTCTTCCCAAGTAACCGGGTGGAAGACAGGGGGGCTAAGAACATGAGTCCAATAGGTGGTTGGGGCAGAGGTTGCTGGTATCTGAGAAAGGAGGAGGAGGAGAACACATACCTGTTGAGAATTGAAGGTTACAAAGCAGACCATAGTTAGAAATAGATTTTCAGGTGTAAGTGGGGCACCTGTAGTTGAGAGGATATGTTCAGCTTTGGAGAAGGGGGCCTTTAGACCTCCCCATGTTACCAGTATTGTAGAGTTTTGTTGGTCATTCTCCTTCCCCGGGGGATGAAAGGGTGGTGGCTGTCGCTGGATCATGATGTGGTTTTACTAGTTGAGCGGGAATCCAAAGTGGACCTGTAGGAGACAAAACAGCCACATACCCTTGCCCCCAGGTTAATAATTCTGCAGGCCCATGCCAGACAGAGGGATTTTGAGGATCTTTATAGAGGACCTGTGGGTGAGGTCGGGTGTCAGAGGGGATAAAATGTCGTTCTGCAGCAATATGACCATCTTTGGCAACCAATAAAAAATTAAAAGTAAAGAGAGCTTTGGCAAGTCTTTCATTCTGGTCACATACTCTAGACCCATCATCTCCCCCCTTTTGTTTATTTAAGAGCTGTTTGAGAGTATGATGGGCACGTTCAATTATGGCTTGCCCTTGAGGGTTATAAGGAATGCCAGTGGAATGAAGAATATTCCAAGTGGCACAAAATTGTTGAAATTTAGCAGAAGTATATGCAGGACCATTATCAGTTTTAAGGGCTTGGGGACATTGCATAGTTGCAATGGCTTAGGTAAAGTGATGACAGGCATGAGTAGAAAGTTCCCCAGAAAGGGCTGTAGCATAAAGAAACCCAGAACATGTATCTATGGATACATGGAGATATTTAAGTTTCCCAAAGGGAGGATAGTGTGTTACATCCATTTGCCATAACTGATTGGCTACTAGACCACGTGGGTTGATGCCAGCAGCAAAGGACGTGGGAGAAAAACGTTGGCACTCAGGACAGGTGCGAACAATTTGATGTGCTTCAGTAAGAGAGATTGAAAATTGTTTTTGAAGTCCCCATGCATTTTGATGAAAGAAATTATGAGAAGTTCGTGCATCAGAAAAGGCAGAGCCAGCAAGTAAATCAGCGCGAGAATTGCCGTCAGAAAGAGGCCCTGGCAAGGGTGTACAGGAGTGCACATGTACCACCAAAAAGGGAGCATTAAGGCTATTAAGCAGGGTTTGGAGCCTTTTAAATAAAGTAAATAACTCATAATCGTGACTAAATCAAAGAGTTACATTGCTGATACGTTGAGCAGTGTGAACAACGTAAGCAGAATCAGCGACTAAATTGAAAGGCATTGATTTAAAAATTTCAAAGGCAGCAACAGCTGCCAACAACTCGGCACACTGTGTAGTGGAGGCTTTTTGTGTAATAAAATGTTGCCAGGCACCATCTGTCTGCCAAGTGGCCGCTCACTTTCCAGTCTTTCCTGATCCATCTATAAAGGCAGTAGGAGCGTTAGCTAGAGGTGAAGGAGAGGGCATAGTAGAAAATTGTAAAGGAAGAAGTTGCAGGGTAGAGAGTGGCTTTGAAGTGGGATAAGAATAAATTATTTGCCCAGTAAAATCAGCCAAAGCGATCTGGAGCTCTTCAGAATTAAGAAGAGCATGGTCAAAAGCTGTTTTTGTTACCCCAAAGTATATAAAATGAGGGTCAGAACCCAAAAGCTGTTGAGCGTGGGTGCATCCTTGCATTAATAAGTTAATGCACTGAGAGAAACATGTAAACAACTGTGGCGGAGGGCGATAAGGAAGAAAAAGCCACTCAGGTGCTCCGAAGTCAGGAGTAAATTGACAGAGCACGCCTGTAAGACTATGAGGAGTATTTAATAGGAGAATTTAATAGGATGATTTATCTGTAAAAGAGCAAAAGATTTTTCTTTAATGGCTTGGTTAACAAGTAATAATTCATGGTGTGCTTGGGGAAAGAGTGTTCTCATAGAAGTTAGAGCAGGGTCACCCTTAAGGGTTTCAAATAAGTGGGCCAGTTGAGAGGTTGTTATGCCAAGTGAAGGTCGGAGCCAATTAATATGACCAAGGATCTTTTGGAGGTCATTTAGAGTTAAGGCCTTGGGAATTATAATTTCTAGTGTTTTAGGACGAATGATATGGGTATCAAGATAGTATCCCAGATACTGCCACGGGGTGAAAGACTGAACTTTTTCAGGGGTTACCTGTAAGCCAAAACCTTGTAACGCGTGTTGAACAGAGACAAGAAGTGAATCAAGTTGTTCTGGTTTGGGATGGGCTAGGAGAATGTCGTCCATATAATGATATATAAGACATGAGGGAAAGGCTCTTCAGACTGGCTTAAGAGCCTTATCAACATAGTATTGACAGATACTTGGGCTATTGACCATGCCCTGTGGGAAAACAGTCCACTCAAAACGCTGCATAGGACGAAAATTATTCACAGAAGGAACTAAGAAGGCAAATTTAGCACAGTCATCGGGATGGAGTGGGATGGTAAAAAAACAATCTTTAAGATCAATAGTAATAATATGATATGTTTGAGGAATACAGGCCTGATTGGGAATTCTTGGTTGGAGAGTTCCCATAGGGACAAGACGCTGATTAACAGCCCGTAAGTCATGAATTAGCCTCCACTTTTGGATTTTTTAGGGACACAGAAAATAGGTGTATTCCAAGGGCTGCAGGAAGGCTGGATGTGTCCGGCCTCCAACTGTTCCTGGACAAGTCTTCTAGGATGTTCTAATTTCTCTTCTTTAATGGGCCACTGCTCAACCCAAACAGGAGGGCCAGGTATCCAGTTTAACTTTAACAGAGGGTCTGTTTGAGAAGTGGCCTCTATGAAAAATCCTGAGGGGTGCCAATTTGAACATCCCATTGGGAGAGTAAATCTCGTCCCCATAATATAGTAGGCAAAGGAAGGATAAAGGGACAGATAGAAGCGGGATGTCCATCAGGGCTATAGCCAACAATGGGAAGTGTACTTTGAAAAGGACACTGTGCTCCTCCAACTCCTATGAGGTTTCAGTGGTTTGCTTTTTGGGCCAAGAAGAGGGCCAGGAATCAGAGGAGAAGATAGTTACATCTGCCCCAAAATCCACGAGCCCTTTAAACATGCCATCATTGACCTGAACAGTAAGATATGGTCGGGAAGATTGTAACTTAGCAACCCAAAAAGCGTCAGTACTGCCAAAACCCCCAGCCCATCTTGGGGTAGTGCGAGCGGAAGGGACTACAAAGGGAAGTAAAATTAGCTGTGCTATTTTATTAGAGGGAGTAATATTCCAGTAAGAGAGACTGGAAACCATAATTTTAATTTGACCTTCGTAATCAGTCTATTACACCAGGATGAACAGTTAGACCTTGAGATGTAATACTAGAGCAACCCATTAGGAGTCCTAAATATCCTCAAGGCAGGGATCCCCAAACCTGTGTTGCTATAAGAAAAACTTTTCCTGCCTCATTTATTATAGCCCCTTCTGCTAAGGGTAAATCTAGACCTGCACTCCTTTCCGTGGCTGCTTTTAAATCACTGACTTGCAAACGTTGCTTTTTGGAGTCTATGCTGTGGTCTCCACACTCCACACTTGGGGGCTCCCTGGATTTTTCAGGGCGTGAGAGATCTCACCCCTCTTCCCGTTTCCCAACATAGGGCTGTCTTGAGTGTTAAGTTGAGACCTGCACTGATTAGCCCAATGAAAGCCTTTACCACAGCAGGGACACTTTCGGGTTGGATGTTTAGTGTTGGCATTTTTGTTTTTTAACCTATGACAGTCCTTTTTAAAATGTCCAGGTTTACCACACCCAAAACAAGTGGCAGTGGATGGATGGAGAGCTGTCGCTAATACTTGTGCCTTATGAGTTTCTGTGCCAACATTTTGACATGCTCTAATCATTTCTGCTGAATTAAGATTCTGTGCCTTTAAGGGAGCTAAAACAGCTGGACAGTCAGCATTAGCATTTTTGTAAGCAAGCTGGAGACAAAGAACTTCAGCCACTTGTTGATTATCTACCTGTCGGGAAATGGCCATTTGGAGGCGGTTGATAAAATCAATGTAAGGCTCGTTTGCTGCTTGGAGAATAGTGGCAAATGAGCCGGTGGGTGTTCTGGAATCAGGGATTTTACTCCAGGCTTTGGTGGCAGCATCAGAGGCTTGACTGAATGCTTGCCTATTCATCTGACTCTAGGCCTGGGGAGTGGAATGATTCCCAACACCCAGGAGCATGTCAAGACTAACAGGTATATTATGGTTAAGATTGTCCATAGCGTAAAGGTTACAATGTTCCTTGTATTCTTGACTCCATACGCTAAATTGAGCAGGGGTTAAGACTGTTCGCATTAAAACGTTCCAATCCCAGGGGGTCATCTCATAGTTTTGTCCTATAGCTTCTACAGTTCCTTTTGTAAAGGAACACTGTAAAACATTCTCTATCATGCTTTTACAGAGTTCTTTAAAAACTGAAAAGTCAAGGCCATCGTGACGGGGCAGTCCTGCTCCCCGAGTGACAGGATAAGCAGAAAACCCTTTTTTTTCATGGCCCTCTCACAAACATCTCTCCATAAGAGACTCATGTTGTGAGGAATTAGCCTCAGGAGGCACAGAAGCAGGAGGGTCATAAACATTTTCTTTACTAGGGGAGGGAGCCCAAGGAGCTGCCTGTAAGGACTGCAGGGCAAGGTGACAGTGGTGCCAAGCAATAAGAACTGAAGCTGGGATGTTCATGTCACGAATGATGTTACCAATACGTTCCCATGCTTCTACATCAAGGTTTCCCTGCAAGGGATACCAAGGACAGGCAGATTCAGTTAAAAGCAGAAGTTGGGTAAGAGCTTCTTCTGACACCTTAAGCTTGGAGACCTTTAACAATCCTAACAACTGGGTTTTATATTGACGCTGTTCAGAAGAAAGAGAATTCCCCATAGTGAGGGAGAAACGGAAAATGAAAAAGGAGAATGAGAGACAGTAAAAACTCCTGGCCTGAAGCCTGAAATCCCTTGAGAGTGCTCGGGAAAGCACCGTCGCCCTTGGGCTGTAAACCCAGTCTGAACTGGACTCCGATGCTCGCTACCTGAAGGGATTGAGTGCGAGGGCGTCTACAGCTCTCTCCTCACACGAGGTACCATCTGTCACAGCGGCGCAGATCGTCCGGGAGGCAGAGACGGTAACCAATGCCACAACTCTTACAGAGAAGAGGGGCCAAGGAGGGTCACTCTGAGGAGTCGACCCCCACTCCAGTCCCAGGAGTTTATTTATAATCAGCACAATAAGCAGTGGAGCAGATCATAAAACAATGGGTTTTGGGTGGATAACAATTAGCTTCGGGCAAGGGAGAATGGTCTATAGGTAAGCAAGTTAATCAGTAAGGGAACAGTGGGTTATAGAAAAATAAGTCGTGCCTAATCTCTCACTCATAGCTGACAGGTGTCCAGCATGACATGTACAGCATAGAGGCCTGTGGGAGCTGCAGTTGACAACAGTGCAGCCATGTTTAAATGGTATATATCCCCACACTTGGATAAATTTTTTAAAATAGAAATTATACAAAGTATTTTCTCTGGCCATAAATAAGTGAAAGTAGATATCAATAACAGAAAAAAAACCTGGAAAATCACAAACATATGGAAATTAAACAACACACTATTAAACTACCAATGGGGTAAGGAAGAAATTAAATGATAAATCACATATTTCATACAGTAATATGAAAATGAAAGCACAACATACCAAAATGTATGGGATGCAGCAAAAGTGGTACTCAGAGGGAAATTTATAGCAGTAAATGTCTACATGAAAAAAAAAAACTTAAATCAACAGCCTAGCTCAACAATTCCAGGAACTAGAAAGAGAATAGCAAACTAAGCCTAAATCTACCAGAAAAAGGAAATAACAACAACCAAAACAGATATAAATAAAAACAAAAATAGAAAAACGCTAGAGAGAATCAATAAAACCAGAAGTTAGTTCTTTGAAAAGATCAGGAAAACTGACAAGCCTTTACCTAGACAGACAAAAAAGAGAAAAGATATAAATAACCAAACTAAGAAATTAAGAGACATTACTACTGATGCAATAGAAATAAAGAGAATTATGACAGAATATTATGAACAACTGTAAAGCAACAAACTGAATAACCTAGATGAAATGGACAAATTCTTAGAAGCCCACAACCTACCCAAACTGACTCAAGAGGAACTAGAAAGTTTTGACAGACCAATAACAAGTGAAGAGATCAAATCAGTGATCAAAAACCTCCCAACAAAAAATAGTCCTGGATCAGATGGCTTCACTGGGGAATTCTACCAAACATTTAGAGAAGAATTGACACCAATCCTGTTTCAACTCTTCGAAAAGATATAGAAGAAAGTAATACTGCCTAATTTGTTCCATGAAGCAATCATAACCCTGATACCAAACCAAATAAAGACACTACAAAAAAGAAAACTACAGGCCAATATCTCTTCTGAATATAGGTGGAAAAATATTCAAGAAAATACTAGCAAACAGAACCAACAACATATTAAAACAATCATATACCATGACCAAGTGGAATTTATTCCTGGAATTCAGGGATGGTTTAACATTAGAAAATCAATCAACGTAATACACCAAATCAACAGAACAAAGGAAACGAACCATATGATTTTCTCTATGGGTGTAGAAAAGCATTTGATAAAACTCAACACACTTTCTTGATGAAAACCCCAGAGAACATTGGAAAAGAAGGGCAATTCCTCAATATGATTTGAGGCATATATGAAAAGCCAACAGCCAACATTATACATAATTGAGACAGACAGAGAGCTTTCCCCTTGAAACAGGGTACAAGACGGGTGCCTGCTCTCACCACTTCTATTCAATATTGTATTAGAAGTCCTAGTCAGAGCAATAAGACAAGAAAATAAATAAATGGTATCCAGATTGGAAAAGAAGAATTAAAAAGTAAAAAGGCAAGCCACCAATTGGGGAAATATTTTCAGAAACCATATATTCTATATGAATCTACTAACATATATATATATAACTTCAATAACTTAATAATCAAAAGACAAATAACCAAATTATATATTTGGCAAAGGACTTGAGTATAGACTTTTCACCAGAGAGGACATTCAAATGGCCACCAAACACATGAAAAAATGCTCAATGTCATTAGCCATCATAGAGAGATACAAATCAAAACCACAATGAGATACCATTTCACTCCCATTATGATGGCTAAGATTAAAAACAAAAAAATCGGAAAACAACAAATGTTAGCAAGGATGTCGGGAAATTGGAACACTTACCCATTGCTGGTGGGATTGCAAAATGGTACAGCTGCCATGGAAAACTGCAGTGGTTTCTCAAAAAACTAAAAATAAAGCTATCATATGACTCAACAGTCCCACTCTGAGGTATATACCCAAAAGACTTGAAGGCAGTGACTCAGAGACTTGTACACCAATGTTCATTGCAGCACTATTCACAATAGCCGAAAGGTGGAAACAACCTAAATGCTCAGCAACAGATGAATGGATATACAAAATGTGGTACATACATACAATGGAATACTACTCAGACTGTAGACAAAATAAAGTCTTGCTACATGTGACAATATGGGTATAGTTTGAAGATATTATGCTGAGTGGAAAAGTCAGTTACAAAAGGACAAATATTATATGACCTCACTTATACAGAGACAAGAAAAGGCAAATGTATAGAGACCAAAGTTTAGTAGTGGTTACGTGGAGTGAAAGGGAGGGGGACTGGGGGTTACTGCTTATGAATTACTGAGCTTCAGTTTACTGTGATGGAAAAACCACATTGATTAAGGACAGAGTTGCACAACCAATTATTGTAATGTCAGTCAATCAGTTATATACCTGTAAAAAGTTGAATTGCCAAAAATTGTGGGAAATATATATTTATAACCATGACAAAAAAAAAAAAAAAAAAAAAGGAGTAGCTGCTGAGGCTGCTTATGTACAACCAAAAACCTCATGAGATTTGGTTCCTTGATTTGGAGGTTTGTTGTTGTTGTTAGGTGCCATTGAGTCAGTTCTGACTAATAGCGACCCTATGTACGAAGAAAGAAACACTGCCTGGTCCTGCGCCATCTCCACAATCATTGTTATGCTAGAGCCCATTGCTGCAGCCACTGTGTCAATTCATCGTGTTGAGGATCTTCCTCTTTTTCACTGACCCTCTTCTTTACCAAGCATGATGTCCTTCTCCAGGGACAGATCCCTCCTGATAACATGTCCAAAATATGTGAGATTTAGTCTCTCACCCTCACTTGTAAGGAACATTCTGGCTGGACTTCTTCCAAGACAGATTTGTTCATTCTTTTGGCCGTGCATGGGTATATTCAATATTCTTCGCCGACATCACGATTCAAATGCATCAATTCTTCTTTGGTCTTCCTTATTCCTTGTCCAGCTTTCACATGCATATGAGGCAATTGAAAACACCATGGTTTTGGTCAGGCGCACCTTAGTCTTCAAAGTGACATCTTTGCTTTTTAACACTTTAAAGAGGCCTTTTGCAGCCGATTTGCCCAATGCAATGTGTCCTTTGATTTCTTGGCGCTGTTTCCATGGGTGTTGATTGTGGATTCAAGTAAAATGAAATCCTTGACAACTTCAATCTTTTTGCCATTTATCGTGATGTTGTTTATTGGTCCAGTTGTGAGGCTTTTTGTTTTCTTTATGTTGAGGTGTAATCCATACTGAAGGCTGTAGTTTTTGATCTTCATCAGTAAGTGCTTCAAGTCCTTTTCACTTTCAGCAAGCAAGCTTTTGTCATCTACATATCGCAGGTTGTTAATGAGTCTTCCTCCAATCCTGATGCTCCATTCTTCTCCATATAGTCCAACTTCTCGGATTATTTGTTTAGCATACAGATTAAATAAGTATGGTGAAAGGACACAATCCTGAGGCACACCTTTCCTGACTTTAAACCCTGCAGTATCCTCTTGTTCTGTTCGAAAAACTGCCTCTTGATCTATGTACAGGTTCCTCATGAGCACAATTAAGTGTTCTGGAATTCCCATTCTTCAAAATGTTATCCATAATTTGTTTAGCGTCATGGTTTCATGGGATATCCCAGTTAATTGGCCTAATAACATGTTTAGTGCTCCCGTTCTACCTCCTAGATCATTGCATAGTTCCTGGGATCTTTAAAGGTGGCAAACGGCCATCCAAGGTAAAACAATTCGTCTCTGTTCACCTGGAGTCAGAATTGATTCGATGGCAGTGGGTTTGTTTTTTTGGTTTATATTACAGGAGAGGAACAACTCAGAAAAGAAGGGTAGGAATAGTTGCATAACTTGAAGAATGCAATCAATATCACCGAACTGTACATGTAGAAATGTTGAATTTGTGTATGTTTTGCTGTGTGTATTTTCAGCAACAACAAAAAAATTAAAAAAAAGAAAGATAGAAAACCCTATGCATCACAAAAATCTGATCCGTAATTAATCATAGGGATGGTGCACGACTGGGCAGCATTTTGTTCCATTATGTATGGGGTCACCATGAGTCAGGGGCCACCTACACAGCAGCTATCAACAACAATATCTTGATCCAGTAGCTTTAAAAATAGTCCCAGCACCAATTATTATCCAGATCCCATTGACCTGAGTTTATTCCTTTGATATATATTTCTTTTATGTTTATACAAGGTCTATTTTCTTGTTACATCTTCCTTTGGTTTCTCTAGTGCCACTCCATTTTAATTATTGCATTTTTAGAACATGTGTTAATTTCTATTAAGACAAATTTAATGCATCCACCCTTCCCTCTCATTTTCAAATTTTCTTGGCTCTTACTCATTGTTTACTGTTCCAGATAAACTCAAAATAGTTTTATCATAATTCCCTCCTACAGAATATCTGCCTTTTGAATTCTCCCTCTCTCAATATCCCCAGAAAAATGGACAAGGCAGTCAGTTTAGTCAGCCCAAGCTCTATAAGGGAAGAAGGTGTCGTTATAAATGCTGTGTAACGCAATGTTCCAGAGAAGAACAACACTCCTGCTAGCCCTGGCCTCCTGACAAGACTGGGCTGAGGTCTGAACAACAGTTTTTGAATATTCTGCTCCAGAGACTTTCTGCCTGTCTTGGCCTCTGATCCTGTCCATATCATCTGAGTCATTTGGTACTGCATAGTGAGCCAGGTGGCAAAAGCTAGGTAAGTATCACCACATCTTGAGTAAGCATCCTCTTTTAGTAATCACCCACTTTGCAAACAAGTGCTCTTCATTCAGCTGAAGGGCTCAACATAGCTGGTCCATAAGAGTCTTATTTGCAGAGACCAAAGACACATGAATACAACATTTGGTTACCAAATATACTTTCTGCTACCACTCCTTAAACCACCCCCCCAAAAAACACCCTTGCCAGCGAGTTGATTCCAACTCACAGCAACCCTACGGTCCAGAGTAGAACTGCCTCATAGGCTTTCCAAGGAGCTGCTGGTGGATTCAAACCACTGACCTTTTGGTTAGCAGCCATAGCTCTTAACCACTGCGCCACCAGGGCTCCTATCACTTCTTAGGCCTGAGTTATTTCTGAATCTAACTGAAATGCAATTCTCTGAATTTTGGTTCCATTTCACCCAATATTGAATCCTGGTGTTTTACAGCTCAGCCAAGACTCATTAACAGCCTAGCTTGGCAAAGACTACACAGCTGGCATTCTCAGAGATGCTGGATTCTCTTTAAATGATTCAGGCCAGCCAGGAAAAAAAAAAAAGCAGTCTTTTTTGGTGAACAGAAAGCATAATGAATATGAACAGAAAATATATAAATAGATAACATTAAGTAGCATTATTCAGGGTTCAAATCACTTTGTATATGTTAACATATTTAATCTTGACAACAATGAGATAGGTAGTGTTATTCCCCACTTTATAAGTGAGAAAACTGGGCACCAAGAGAGTAAGTAATTTGCACAAGACCACACAGCCAGTAGCAGTAGAGCTATGATTTGAACACAGGAAGTCTGGACCCAGAAGTTAATACGTGTTATGGATTAAATTGTGTCCCCTAAAAATGTGTGTCAACTTGGTTAGGCCATGATTCCCAGTATTATGTGATTGTCCACCATTTTGTCATCTGATGTGATTTTCCTATGTGTTGTAAATCCTACCTGTATGATGTTAATGAGGCAGGACTTCTGCAAGGTTAGGTTATATCTTAAGTCAATCTCTTTTGAGACATAAAAGAGAGAAACAAGCAGAGAGACAAGGAGACCTCAATATCACCAAGCAAGAAGAACCAGGAGCATGAGTCCTTTGGACCCAGGGTCCCTGTGCTGAGAATCTCCTAGACCAGTGGAAAATTGAAGACACGGATTTTTCCCCAGAACTGATAGAAAGCCTTTTCCTAGAGCTGGCACCATGAATTTGGACTTCTACCTTCCTAGACTGTGAGAGAATAAACTTCTGTTTGTTAAAGCCATCCACTTGTGGTATTTCTGCTACAGCAGCACCAAATAACTGAGATAGAATTTGGTACCGAGACAGTGGGGTGCTGTTCTAACAGATAGCTAAAATGTGGAAGTGGTTTTGAAACTGTGAATGGGTAGAGGTTGGAAGAGTTTTAAAGTACCAAATAGTAAAAGCCTAGATTGTCTTGAAGAGGCTGTTGGTGGAATTATGGACATTAAAGACAATTCTGGTGAGGACTCAGAAGGAAATTAGGAGCTGTTTTACTGAAGATGGTACAGATGATGAGAAGCAGCATTAGAGAAATGGCAGTAGCAGAGAAACAGCAGCACCAGAACCAGGAGACCAGTGCAAGACAGAACTGGAGCCATCCCATAGAGCGAGAGAGCTGAGCGTCCTGGCAGAGTGGGGTGCATTGGGGTACTTAGCGGTGGAGCTAGGCTTGCCGACACACACAGCAAGAGAGCTGAGTGCCTTCCAGCCAAAGTTTACTGGTAGAGTGGGTGCCTCTAAGCACTTATCAGTGGAGATAAAGAGCTTTGGAACACTTGCTCCAGCAGGGCAGATGTGAGTAGAGAGGCCCAAGTGACAGACAGGACAAGGAAGCAGAAGCTGAAGAGACAAAGAACACAGGAAGCAGAGCTGCCCCAGTATCAAAAGTTAGGGCCATGACCTCTGGGATCTCAGAGGTTGGAGTCACCACTCAGATGGACTAGGAGAATGGGGCCACCCAAACTCAAGGGAGCAGAGTTGCTGTTCCAGTGGGGCTGGAAGGCTGAGCTGAAGTCCAGGGCTGAGGGGCCTCCACTGAGAATCAGGAGAGTGTGGCCAACACTCAGAGTCTAGAGAGAAGGGCCAATGCCTAAGTGGTCTCAGAGAACAGAGGATTATTTTCACGTTTGAGAGTTAATGTCATGTGTTCTGCTGACTTACTTGGTGCCTGTTTGTAATGGAAATATCTAGCTTGTGCTTGTTCCACAGTCGTACTTTGGAAGCAGATAACTTGTATTCTAGATTTCATAGATGAAGAATTTTTTGGATTTTGGACTTGGAGTTGATTTAAGGCTTTGCTATGATATGATGGGGTGAATGTGTTTTAAATGCTGTGTAAAGACATGAATTTTGGAGGGCCAAAGGGTAGAATGTTATGGATTGAAATGTGTCCCCCAAAAATGTGCATCAGCTTGGCTAGCCCATCATTCTCAGTGTTGTGTGATTGTCCACCATTTTGTCATCTGATGTGATTTTCCTATGCTTTGTAAATCCTACATCTATGACTAGAGGCAGTTATATTAATGAAGCAGGACTCAATCTACAATATTAGATTATATCTTGAGTCAATCTCTTTTAAGATACGAAAGAGAGAAACGAGCAGAGAGGCAGGGTGACCTCATTACCACCAAGCAAGAGGAATCAGGAGCATACGTCCTTTGGACTCGGGGTCCCTGTGCTGCGAAGCATCTAGACCAGGAGAAGATTGAAAACAAGGACCTTTCCCCAAAACTTCAGGAGGGAAAAAGACTTCCCCTAGAGCTGACACCCTGAATTTGGAGTTCTAGCTCCTAAACTGTGAGAGAATAAACTTCTGCTTGTTAAAGTCATCCACTTGTAGTGTTTCTGTTATAGCAGCACTAGGTAACTAAGACATTGCCTTAACCACTGCACTAGGGGTCCTCAAACTTAAGGAGACATCAGATTGCCCAGGGTCTTGTTAAATCAGATTCCTGTCCCATACGTCCAAAGTTCCCCATTCATGGGATCAGGGGTGGGATTAATATAATTGCCGTCAATATATTCTACACCTGTAAAAAGTTGAGTTGGCAAAAGTTGTGTGCTAGATCTAGCTGCAAAAAAAAGGGTGGGGCAGCTGCAGAGGCTGCTGATGTACAACCAAAAACCTCATGGTTCCTTGGTTTGGAGTTTAGGGTCATGGTATCATG
The DNA here is from genome assembly GCA_030035585.1 of Dugong dugon. Lineage (NCBI taxonomy): Eukaryota > Metazoa > Chordata > Mammalia > Sirenia > Dugongidae > Dugong > Dugong dugon. The sequence continues at coordinate 51,932,802 of CM057461.1, forward strand.
GGATATCCCAGTTAATTGGCCTAATATTGTGTTTAGTGTTTCTGTTCTATCTTCCAGTTTGTAGCATAGTGTCTGGGGTCTTAAAAGCTTGCAAGAAGCCATCCAAGGCACAGCAATTGATCTCTATGCACCTGGAGAAACAGACGAAGAAGGAGAGTCAGGAATAGGAGGAAGAAAAGGAATGTGTAGCTAATTGCCTCTGTGAACAACTGCCTACTTTGCTATGAGGACAGAAGAACTGGATGATGCCTGACTACAATTACCAAACATTTTGATCAAAGATTATATAGAAGAATCCTGATCAAAAGGGGGGAAATGTAGAACAGAATTTCAATTTATCATAAAATCTAGACTTTCTGGAGCCATGGACATCAGATGAACCACTGAAACTATTGCACTGTGTTAATCTTTAAACCTTAAACATTAGACCAAAAATAACCCCTGAAGTCTTGTTAAAACCAAATAATAATTTAGCTTAACTAATAAAGAATTCTACCTTGAGCATTGTGCTCTTTTAAGATCTATCTATATTGAATAAAATTGACAACAGCAAGTCAAAAAGATTAGACAGTAACAAAGTAGGAGACCTCACACCACCTGATCTCAGAACCTACTATACAGCCATAGTAGTCAAAATAGCCTGGTACTGGTATAACAACAGACACATAGACCAACAGAACAGACTTGAGAACCCAGACCTAAATCCATCACCTATGGACAGCTGATCTTTGACAAAGTGCCAAAGTTCCTTAAATGCGGAAGAGACAGTCTCTTCAACAAATGATGCTGGCAAAACTGGATATCTATCTATAGAAAAATGAAACTATACTTCGCACCATACACAAAAATTAACTTAAAATAAATCAATGGCCTAAATACAAAACCTGAAACTATGAAGATCATGGAGGAAAAAATAGGTACAACACTAGGGACCCTAATATGTAGCATAAATAGAATACTAAACTTAACTAAAAATACCCACAGCATAAGATGGACTAGATAAAAGGGGCTTCCTAAAAATTAAACACTTATGCTCAACAAAAGATTTCTCCAAAAGAGTAAAAAGAGAAACTACAGATTGGGAAAAAATGTTTGACTATGGCATATCAGACGAGGGTCAAATCTTTAAAATTTATAGAAAACATCAAAGCACAACAACAAAAAGAGAAATAATAAGTCAATCACAAAAGGACAAATATTGTATGAGACCACCTATTGTAAAGTAATAACAAAAGGTTTACACACAGGAAAAAAACAGTCTTTGATGGTTACCAGGGACAGAAGTAGAGAGAGAAAATTACCAAATAGATAGAAGACATGTGTTAATACTTGTGATGGTTAAGATTGTGTGTCATCTTGGCTGGGCCATGATTCTCAGTGTTTATATGTGATCACTCCCATGACTGAATCTGCTGTGAGCAGCCAATCAGTTATAAGGGAGTTTCCTTGGGGGTGTGGCCTGCATCTGAATATAAGCAGACGTTCTGGCTTTTTGCTCGCTCAGGATCCTGTGGCTGCCTCCTGTTCATCTGACCTCCAGTTCTTGGGACTTGAGCTATCAGCTTATCTGCCAATCCTGGGATTCGTCAATCTTCACAGCCTGTGAGCGGAGTTGTGCTTTCCAACCTGCCAATCTTGGGTTTGCCAGCCCCTATGGCTATGTGAATCAGAAGAAGCTTCTATCCTAACCTATGGACTTGGGACATTCCAGCCTCTACAGTTGCATGAGCTGTTTCTTTGATATAAATCTCTCTATATATATATTCATACGCTTTACTGGTTTTGCTTCTCTAGAGAACCCAGCCTAAGACAATACTGGTGAAAGGAAAGGCAGTATACAGTATGAAAGAAGCCAGCACAACAAGGCAAGAGAGGACACTGAGAGGAACACAAAAATAAAGGGCAGCTACAATAACTACTATAGCATAGACAATCCTGCAACAATAGTATTAATAAACAATAATTTACTAAGGATGCATAGGTAAATAAATATGCTAAGAGGCTTGGGATGGTGTAAGGGAACATACCCACTGGCAGATACAGGTTTGGTGGTGGATATTTCTACATACATGACTGTAGGTTCTCCTCATATATTAACATAGACAATAGAGCACACAAGGGACACAGTCAGGGAAACCTCTTAGACATAACCAAACACCTCATAGGATGACGTTTCTAGGCTTGAAGTCAACGGACCATAGACTCGGAGGACACCTATGTCAATTGGCACAACATAGTTCATAAAGACAATGTTTTGCATCCTACTTTGGTGACTACTGTTTGGGGTCTTAAAAGCTTGCAAGTGGCAGTCTAAGATACAACTATTGTTCTCTTCCCACCCAAAGCAAAGGATGGTGAAGAAAACCAGGTTCAAGGGATCAATGAGTCCAAAGGGCTAACAGACTACATGAACCACAGCCTACATGACCCCAAGACCCGAAGAACTAGATGGTGCCTGGCTACCACTACCTACCACTCTGACTGGGATCACAAGAGGGTTCCCAACAGAGCAGGAGAAAAATGTAGAAAAAAAAATCAAATTCACAAAAAACACTAGACTTTCACTGGTCTGACAGAGACTGGAAGAACCCCCAAGACTCTGGCCCTAAGAAACCCTTCTGAAGCCATTCCCGGAGACTACCTTCCATCCAAACAATAGATAAGCCCATAAAATAAACAACACCTGAGAGGAAAATGCTCCTTAGAACAATCAATTATACAGGGTTGAAAGGTCAATATTTGCCTAAAAGCAAAGATGAGAAGGCAGGAAGAGGTAGAAAATCAGAACAAAAGGAAACAGGGAACCGAGGGTGGAAATGGGGAGAGTGCTGACAGATTGTGGGGACTACAACCAAGGCCATGAAACACTTTATGTACAAACTATCAAATGGGAATCTAATTTGCTCTGTAAACTTTCACCTAAAGCACAATAAAGAAAAAAAAAGTTTTCTACACTGTAATTAGACAAAAAAATTATAAAGTAATGCCTCTGAAATAAAAGTCTCTTAAGGTCTTGCCAAAAAAAAAAAGATTAGACAGGATACTTAGGGAGCAGTGGGTTTATGTTAATGGTGGAGAACCAACTCAGACAAGGAGGGTGAGAATGTTTGCACAAACCAATGTAATCAATGTCACTGAACTGAACATGTAGAAACTGTTGAATTGATATATGTTCTGTTGAGTATATTCTCAACAACAACAACAACAAAGATTAAAAAATAATAAAAATAACCTCATGGAGCACAGTTTTACTCTGATACACATAGGGTCCCCATGAGCTGAAGTCAACTTATCGGCAACTTTTTTTTTAATATCGTTCATTTGTTCAACAAATATATATTGAGTTGTTGCTATACATCAGCCCTCTCTAGGTCCTAGAGATACAGAGGTGAAGAAAATAGGCAAAGGTCCCCTTCCGCATGGGGCAGGGGAGGGGATATGCGGGCTGTGGGGGAAGGGTGGGAGAATCCAGGAAGTAAAGACTTAAAAGAAATGGGGACACTAGTGTTCTAGGGTAAAAACATCACAAAGTTTAGTAAAGCAAAAAGAAAGGTTTTATTCGGTATATATTCAAAGAGGCAAAAGTGGGAAATGGACAAGCATGCTGCCAGAGGCATGTCTGCCCGAGTCCAAGGAAAGTTACAGAATCACCAGTACATATTAACATTACAAATGGGTAAACTCATTAAAAACTTCACTTTTTCACAGATTGGCTAAAAACTGCCAAATCACCATGATTCTACATTTTGAATTATCTTTCTTAATGATCATTGGTGCAGGTTTCAGTAAGGACAGTCAGGAGGGTCTTCATTGGTAAAACAAATCTTACTATTCACTAAATGCTAATAAAAAAAGATAAGAGTGAAAAGTATGAGGATGTTTTGTGCTCTGTTTATGATTTATGTGAAAGTTTCCCTATAAGATGTTTCCCAAGATTGTCCTAGCTATTGTCTTTACACCTCAGGGCCCAGTTGATGTGTCCTGTGAGTCCTTGTGGGTCCAGCCCCAGCTGGGTCACATTCTTTATGTTCAGGAACGGGGAATAAAGCCTCCAATATTATTTCCTAAATCACTAGCCATGTGGCCTCTAAGAGAAGAGCATCTGGCAGAGGAAACAGTGAATGCCAAGGCCTAGGGGCTGGCTCATTAGAGACTGGAATCTATTACAGAGGGTCTTGTGCATGAGACCAGCCAAAACTTAGAGGATTTTAAGCAGAGGTGGACATGATCTGTCTTTGAAAGTGACTCAGTGTTAACGTGGCATGAAGGAGTTGCATCGATGTCAAATGAGGATTCTGATTTGGAACCTGGATAAATAGGAGGAAAGAGAGAAGAAGAGAATCAAAATCAGAGGTCTACAAGAAAGACCTGGATAGAGACGAAAACAGAGATGGATCAAGGTTCTGTTGGCCTTTTTTCTCTTCTCCAGTGCCACCCACAGTTTTCTCAAGGATTCCTGGTGATGCAGTGGTTAAAGCGTTTGGATACCAACCAGAAGGTCGACGGTTTGAACCCACTGGCTGCTCCATGGGAGGAAGATGTGGCAGTCTGCTTCTGTAAAGATTTACAGCCTTGGAAACCCTATAGAGCAGTTCTACTGTGTCTTAACAGGGTTGCTATGAGTTGGAATCGACCTGACAGCAATGTGTTTGGTTTTGGGTTTTAATGATCTTGTCCTTGGATCAGTGTTCTCAATTTTAGTTGCACAGTGCTTTTTAAAATATGCCCTGTATAAAACCAAATCAAGAGACATTCTACAAAATAACTGGTCAGTAGTCTTTGAAGGTGTCAAAGTGATTTAGGAAATAATATTGGAGTTACTATTACCTCTCCTTGAGCATACAGAATGTAACCCAGCTGGAGCTGAGCTCACAAGGACTCACAAGGACTCACAAGGACACATCAACTGGGCCCTGAGGTATAAAGACAATAGCTAAGATAATCTTAGAAAATCCTATCTTTTAGGGAAACTTCCACACAAAGCCGATCAAACACAACACAAAAGACTTTCCACTCTTCTCTTTTTCTATTAACATTTAGTGAATATGAATTTGTTGGACCAATGAAGACCCTCCTGACTTTCGTTACTGAAACCTGTACCAATGATTGTTAAGAAAGATGATTCAAAATGTAAGATTACAATTTCTAGCCAATCAGTGAAAAAGTGACGCTTTCAATGATTCTACCCATTTTGTGATGTTGGTATATACTGATGGCTCTGTGATATTCTTTGGATTCGGGCAGACATGGCTGTGGCAGCATGCTAGTCCATTTTTCCAGTCTTGCTTATTCTGTGACATTCTTTGGATTCGGGCGGACATTCTAGCTCTGGCAGCATGCTTGTCTGCTTCCCACTTTTGTCCTTTTGAATATATGCCAAATAAAACTTTCTTTTTTACATTACTAAACTTTGTGATGTTTCTTCCTCTACAACAAAGGTCATGAAAGAGAAAGAAAGACTAAGGAATTGTCTCAGATCAGAGGATACTAAGAAGACATGAAAACTAAATGCAATGTGGAATCCTGAAAGGGACATTAGTTGACAACTGGCAAAATTTGATTAGAGTCTGTAGAACAGGTAATTAAATACTATCAAAGTCAATTTCCTGATTTTGATCATCATACTATGGTAATGTAAATTGTTAACAATTGGGAAAGCTAGGTGAAGAATGCGTAGACATTCTGTGTACCATTTTTGTAACTTATTTGAAAGCCTAAATTATTTCAAAATAAAATTTGGGAAAAAAAGGTACCATGCCCAGGACACCCTAGATCAATAAATCAGCATCTTGGGGAGTGAGGCCTGGCTGTGAACTATTTTTAAAAGCTCCCCAGATGATACTAAAATGTGGCCAGGGCTGAGAACCACCACCTTGGATGTTAAGTCTTCAGGAGGCTTTGCCTTAAATTTTTCTTCTGCCCAGGGCAAAATGTCTAAGGGGCACAAAAACATCCCTCCAGTTGATCATAGACTTTGCCTCCCTTCTGAGGTTGTATCTATTCCTCCCACAGAGTTTGTTTGTCACAACAGGCCCAAGGAGAACCCTTCTGGTTAGGATCAGAGATGAGGTTGAAAACAAGGGGGAAGGAGAGCATCAGGTTACAAGAGAAGTATCCTTTGAGACCCTGGAAGATGTTACTTTGGAAGAATCTGAGTCTTTTTCCTGGAAGAGATTAGCATGAGAAAGGCTGCATTGTTCCAAAAGTCCTTCCTGCCCCTTTGGGAAAAGGGAAGAGGTCAGATGGCATTTTAAGATCACTGCCAGCTTCAGACAAGTATTCATCTCCACTGCCAGCTAAAGAGATGTTCCCGTGTCAGACAATTTTATCACATTGCTACACAGTAGGATGAGCCCTTTCCTATGGAAATTGGCAAACACTAAATTCCAACTTTTCCCTGCAAATGTAGCTATGAGAAAATGAGTCTTAATCAGCTTTGATTAAGAAGACGGCAGCAAAAAGATTGACTATGGGCTGGACAATGCCGAAAGAAAACAAGAAAAGACTCGTTGAAACATGACCAGAAAAGGAAAAGGAAAAATCAGGAAGGTTAAGCAATGTGAAAAGACCTCTGGATTCTGATTCAATTTTAGTAGTTGCAAAAACAAGGCTCTTGGCTATTTGCATATAAATGTGCTGTGGGGCGGGGGAGGCACAAAAACTCAGCTGTGCATTCTAACTTTCTCCTCAAAATCTGTTCCCAAAGCAGCTGCAAAAATCAGGTGCAAGTTCCAATTCTAAAAATGAACATCACATGGCTGAACAAGGGTGGAGGCAAAGTGAGGAGGGAGGCAAGGACACCAAATGGTACTCCATTTAACCCACTAGGGCTTGTAACCCGTTATGTACTGACAGAGTTGCATGGGAGCCTTTAAAAGCCCCAATGCCCAGGCTGCACCCCAGAACAATTAAAATCACTGGGAGTGGGGCCCAGGCATAAGCGTTTTTTGCAAATGTCCCAGGTAATTTGAGTGGGCAGTGCTGATTGAGTACCAGGGTTCTACTCTAGAGCAGGGATCAACAAACTGTTTCTGTAAAGGGCCAGATAGTACATATTTTAAGCTTTGTGGGTTTTATGGTCTCTGTCACAACTGCTCAACTCTGCTGGTGTAGCACAAACACAGCCATAGCCAATACATAATCAAATGGGTGTGGCCATGTCCAGTAAAACCTTATTTACAAAATCATCATTTGCCACTCCTCCTCTCCATCCTTGTTATCCAAAATGTGGTCCCTGGACCAGCAGCATCGGCATCCCTTCAGAGCTTGTTAGAAATACAGAATCTCTGGCCCCACCCTGAACCCTCCAAATCAGAATGTTTTCTAACAAAGTCCCCTAATGAACACAGCACATTAAAATCAGAGAAGCAGACATAAGCTGAGTGTGCAGAGAGGTGACCAAGACTGGGAACATTGATAGCTCAACTGAGCATGCCAAGTCCTTTGTCCATAAAGTCGTCCTGCTTAGCATTCAGGTTATGCAAGAGTTCTGATGGCATTTTGCTGGGAAAGGGATAATGTACTATAGGCATGTGAATTGCCGATATGTGGCAGTGAAGGCCTGGCCTCTAGCCAGAGACAGAAGCGTCCCTTAGGCAGACTGTCGCCTCTCAATAATCCATCTCGATGATGCTAGGAAGGGCGGGCTGCCTTGCCTGGGAGCTGGTTTCATAGGCCAAGACACTTAAATCCAAGCCCCTGCCAGCTCTGCCCTTGGCAGCAGCATCACTGCAGAGCCTGGGGCAGTCACAGTGCAGCTAAAGGACTTAGACTTGGGACAATTTGCAAAGCGAGTCTCCACCAACCTGACTTCACAACCCCAACATGCCGCATTCTGCTGTTAGATCTATCCCTGCTCTAAGCAGGGCGGCGGCCTGTTTGCCTTGGCATCTCCAGTGCCTGGCATCAGAGCTCAAAAATCTTTGATGAATAAATGAACAAAAAGGGAAGATCCTCCATTTTGGGTGGCACTGGTCTTCAGGTGATGAGTGTCCATAACTGACTACCAGTTGCCGTCAAGTCGATTCCGACTCATAGCAACCCTATAGGACAGAGTAGAACTGCCCCACAGGGTTTCCAAGGAGCAGCTGGTGGATTTGAACTGCTGACCTTTTGGTTAGCAGCCATAGCTCTTAACCACATCACTGACTACTGACCCTTATATAAGAGCAAGGAGGGGCTGTGGGTTTTTATTTTTTCCAGAAAGAGCTATTTCCATTTTCCTTGCTTGTACAGAACTCTGAACAATAACAAAAGAATTCATTTTTTAAGCTGTTGCCAGGGCAGATGGCCTAAGGGCCTGTGTCCTGGCCCATGAGGGTTAATGGGACTTCCAAAGGCACTTGCAGTATGTTCTGTTTTCCCTTAAGGGCAGGCTGTGCCATTGGTCAGGAAGGTAATGAACTGAACATCTCTCTCCAAGTGCCCATCTGGAAGTCAGCTGGGACTAGGTTGTTGTCAGAGGATGTCTGCCCATGTCCTACAAAAAATGCTCTCTCCCAAAGCCATGGCAGTGATTAGAGTGTCAGAGGAAGTGTGTACACAGCCGCTTCATAAGCCCTTGCACCTGCCTCTGAGCTGTCCCCGTGGAGCTCAGTCCTAACACATGGTGTGTCATGGATTTGAGAGGACCATGAGGGGCAAATCCATGCAGCACTTGAAAACCAAGATGCTGCTCTGGGCATCAGCAGCCAGAATGCCCAATGTGGTACAGAGAAATTGTTCTCAAGTCTATAGTGCACATACATCACATAGGCATCACCTGAGGCTGGGCCCAGGACTCTTCATATCTAACAAATCCCAGGTGATGTTAATGCTGCTGCTCTGTAGACCCCACTTTGGGTAGCCCACACATAGAGGAAGGAAAGCTAGAGACTTAGAGTAAGGATACTTGGGCTAATTCTCTTTCTCAGACTTCCCCTAACAGCATGGGGTGTGGCATATGTATTTTCTAAAGTGTCCACAATAATATCTCTCAAACACATGCTCTTTTTGCAATGTGACTTTGATGCTCCTCCCATTGAGAAGTGGGGTCTATGTTTCCTCAGCTTAAGTCTGTCTGGGGTGGTCACTGCTGAGGAAGTGACGTGGTGAATTCCAAGACTAGGTCATAAAAGGTGATATAGTTTCCTCCTGGTTCTCTGGGGACACTCACTCTTGAGACGCAGTCATCATTCTGGGAGGAAACCCAAACATTCATAGAGAAGCCCAGGTGAAGAGGAATTGAGACCCCTGGACCCAGCCCCACCTGAGTTCCCAGCTGACAGCCAGCACCAACTTGCCAGCTGTAGAAGTGAGCTGTACTTTTAAAGCTCTCCAGATCCGTCCTGGAAGTGGATCCTCTCCCTCCATTCAGGCTGTCCCATATGAAGCTTTGTGAAGTTGAGGTGAGACATCCCCACTGAGCCCTCCCCAAATTGCAGATTTATGAGCAAAATAAATGTTCACTGTTACTTTAAGCCTCAAAGTATTGTTTTTTAACGCAGCAATAGTATTTGGAACATGGCTTTAACTACCCCCTGGGTCTTCTTTCTTCTGCGTCCACACTATCTGAACAGTCTGATTAGTCGTTATTTAAATTACCATCTGCTTGGACCTCTCCCCTGAGCTACAGAGCTTATATCTAATTTCCTACCCAGGTATCCCCAACATACACAAACCTTTAACTCCTCCATCTATTCCCACATCTACCTGCTTAAAATTCCCTCCATCTTTGTATAGTGCCACCATCTATTTTGTTAGTTGAGCCAACATTCCCTGACCACAAACTCCAACATAAAGTTGGTTGTACCATCAGTTTAATTCCTTTGACATCTTTGGTTTCTGTCCATCCCTCTGCATTCTTATGATCTGTCACTGACCAGGTTTATGCCCCTCACTGCACCACCAGAGCTCCTTCCCTCTGTATCCTAGCCCCTAGCAAAGAGCTTGGAATGTAATAGACACTTAACAAATTCCACAAAAAGATGAATAAAAATGCCTATTCTGCTTATTACAGTTTTGAAGAATAAAATGAGGATTTATGGTAAAGTCTTTTGTAAACAGCTTTACAAATATGAGGTACTAGTATTAACTGATACATAAAGAATTTGTTCATTAGGTCATTAATTCCAAAATGAATGCCAAATATGTGCCAGGTACTATTATAGACCCAAGAAGGATTATCCCTTTGTCTCAGTTGTGTGGATTTTACCTCTGTCAACTCCCTACAAGGTGGTGTGGGAATGTACCTGGGTAGATGAGAGATTAGAGTCATGGGACCTCCTGTGATTTGGATATAAGACTTTGACTTAATTTGGGTTCCTCTCAAAACAGAACCAAAGGTAAGGACTCGGGTGCCGATAGCTTATGCATGAGGAGATCCCGGGAAACACAAGTGAGGGAAAGAGGAAGGAGAGAGGTGGTGGGAGTCAAGAAAGGAAACATCAGTGAGGAACTTGGGCTCAATCTCACTGGGGATCTCTGTGAAAGCATATGGGACCTCCTCCAGAATCATCCTACTGAAAGTCTGTGAACCTGGAGCATTGATCCAATGACTCCAATTCCCCATTAGTTGAAGGTTCTCAAGGGGGCATTACCTCCCCTACACTTCCAGATTGTAGCTTGGAGCAGCTGAGTGGTTTCCATGATTCCTGTTATGGATTGAATTGTGTCTGCAAAAAATATGTGTCAACTTGGCTAGGCCGTAATTCCCAGTATTGTGTGATTATCCATCATTTTGTCATCTGATGTGATTTTCCAATGTATTGTAAATCCCATCTCTATGACGTTAATGAGGTAGGATTAGAGGCAGTTATATTAATGAGGCAGGACTCAATCTACAAGATTAGATTGTATCTTGAGTCAATGTTTTTGGAGATATAAAAGAGAGAATCAAGCAGACAGCCAGGGGGAACTCATACCACCAAGAAAGTAGTGCCAGGGGAGCTGACCACCTAAATTCAGACTTCTAGCCTACTAGACTGTGAGAGAATAAATTTATCTTTGTTAAAGCCATCCACTTGTGGTATTTCTGTTATAGCAGCACTAGATAACTAAAACAGAATTTGGTGCTGAGAGAGTGGGGTGTTGCTCAGACACCTAAAATGTAGAAGTGGTTTTGGTACTATGAATGGATAGAGGTTGGAAGAGTTTTAAAGTGCCTAATAGTAAAAGCCTAGATTGCATTGAAGAGACTGTTGGTGGAATTATGGCCATCAAAGACAATTTTGGTGAGGACTCAGAAGGAAGTATGGAGTGATGTTACAATGGAGACAGTGCAGACAGCGAGACACAGCAGCAGAACAAGCAGACCAGTGCACAGTGGTGGAGCTGACCCACAGAGTGAGGAGCTGAGTGCCTTTGCACTAACAGTGGAGTTAGGCTTGCCAACCCATGAAGCAAGAGAACCGAGTGTCTTCTGGCTAAAGTTTACTGGAAGAGTGGGATGCCTGCAGGCACTTATTGAGTTTAAAAGAACTTTGGAACACTTACCCCAGCAGGGTAGACACTGATAGCAAGGCCCAAGAGGCCGAGAGGCCAAGGAACAAGGAAGCAGAAGTTGAAGAGACAAGGAAAGCAGGAAGCAGAGCTGCCTCAATCTCAAAGGGTAGGGCCATGACCGCTGGGATTTCAAAGGGTGGAGCCACGAACTCTGAGTGTCAAAGGGTGGGGTCACGGCCTCCTAGGTTTCAGAGTCAGATCTTCACCAACTCGCTTCCAGAGTGTGGGACTGCCATGCCCAAGGGGCAGAAGAACGGGACCTGCCAGTACTGAGGTGGTGGAATTGCCACTCAGATGGACTAAGAGAATGATGCTGCCCAAATGCAAGGAAGCAGAGTTGTCATTCCAGTGAGCCTGGAAGACAGGGCTGAAGCCCAGGGCTGAGGGGCTTCCACCCAGAATCCAGAGAATGTGGTCAACACCCAGAATCTGGAGGGCAGGGTCATTGGCTAAATGGTCTCAGAGAACAAGGGATTATTTTCATGTGTTCTGCTTTCTTTCTTAGTACCTGTTATCCCTTCTTTCCCTCCAGTTTCTCCTATCTGTAATGGAAATGTCTAGCTTGTGCCTGTTTCACCATTGTACTTTGAAAGTAGGTAACTTGTCTTCTTGATTTCACAGATGAAGAGGAATTTTTGGATGTTGGACTTGGAGTTGACTTAAGACTTTTAGGATGATATGATGGGGTGAATGTGTTTTACATGTGACAAAGACATGAACTTTGAAGGGCCAAAGAGTAGAATGTTATGGATTGAATTATGCCCCCCAAAAATGTGTGTCAACTTGGCTAGGCCATGATTCCCAGCATTGTGTGATTGTCCACCATTTTGTCATTTGCGATTTTCCTATGTGTTATAAATCCTACCTCTATGATGTTAATGAGGCAGGATTAGAAGCAGTAATGTTAATGAGGCAGGACCCAATCTACAAGATTAGGTTGTATCTTGAGTCAATCTCTTTTGAGATATAAAAGACAGAAGTGAGCAGAGAGATAGGGGGACCTCATACCACCAAGAAAATAGTTCCAGGAGCAGAGCATGTCCTTTGGACCCGGGATCCCTGTGTTGAGAAGCTCCCAGACCAGGGAAGATGGATGATGAGGACCTTCCTTCAGAGCCAAGAGAGAGAGAAAGCCTTCCCCTGGAGCTGGTGCCCTAATTTCAGACTTCTAGCCTACTAGACTGAGCGAATAAACTTCTGTTTGTTGAAAGCATCCACTTGTGGTATTTCTGTTACAGCAGGACTAGATAACTAAGACAGTTCCCAAGTTGTGGTCTCTAGACCAACAGCATTAGCATCACCTGGGAATTTAATAAAAACTCAAAATATCAGGTCCCATCTAGATCTACTGTATCAAAATATCCGAGGGTGGGGCTGTCAATCTGTGTTTTAACAAGTCTTCTTGGGGATTTTCTCGTACCCTTTGAAGTTTGAGAATTGCTTATTGGAGAAAGCCCTCAGGCAGATGAGAAGGGATACCAGGATTTGCAATGGGAAGCAGAGAATGTCTTAGAATTGTCCACTGTGACTTTGGAGGAACTCAGGTGGACGGTGGGTCTACCGGGTGGAAGCATCAACAACGTCTACCCCAGTCTTCCTGTTTTTACCTCGTATAATATTTTTTTCCATTTATTCATTCACACAAATATTTATTAAGCCTCTATACTTTATCAGATACATAATAAGGAACAAGACAGACTTGTCCCTGTCCTCACAAAACTTATAGTCTAATACTAGTGTAGTGGTTAAGAGCTTGGCTGCTAACAAAAAGGACAGCAGTTCAAATCCCCAAGCTGCTCCTTGGAAACCCTATGGGGCAGTTCTACTCTGTTCTATCAGGTCACTTTGAGTCGGAACTGACTCGATGGCACCTAACAACAACAATGGGAAAGGCAGTTGTATATGATCTTGTCTGAGAGGTCAGGACAGGCTTCATGAAGCTTTTCAAACTTTAATGTGCATCTGAATCACATGGGGATTGTGTTAAACTGTAGCATTGGTTTAGTAGAATTGGGTGCTGGTCCCAGTGTCCACATTTTGAGGCCCTGAAGACACTTAAACTGAGACCTGAAGGATAAGTAATAGGTGAACAGGTTAAAAATAGTTAGATCAACTGTTCTGGTTTTCCCAGATGGAGGAGTTTCCTGGGACACAGAAACCAGGCTGGTCACCTAGTAAAGTTGGTGGTAGGATGAAGAAGAAGAGGTCAAGCATTTGTGAAGGGCTTGAGATGAGAAGAGCATGGTGTATCGTAGGAATGGAAGGAGTCAATGAAATTGGGAGGAAACAGGAGTCTAAAGAGTGTCTTGTAAGCTTGGGTAAAGCAAACTTTAAACATTTCTTCTGAGCATCCCACATCTCCAGCTGGATGTTTCACAGGTATCTCAATATGGTATCTCCTGTCCTCATGGGGCTATTGATTGAGCATTGAAATATGGCTAGTGCAACTGAGGACAGAACTTTCCACTTTATTTAATCTTAGTTATAAATTTAAATTTAAAATAGACAGGCAAAAGTAGATACTAGAATACCAGTAGAGTATTTCAGGAGAGAAATGAGGTGGTGGCAGCAAGAAATGGAGCAAACAATATACCCAGCATAGAGAATGATTGGACATAAGGGGTGAGAGAGAGGAAGGAGTTAAAGATAATTCTTATGTGTCTGGCTTGAGCAACTGCATATATGGCACTGCATGAGATGAGAACACAAGCAGATGAACAGTTTTGGGGGTAGTGAGAGAAGATATTGAATTTGAAGCATCTGTGGAATATTCAAGGGAGTTGTAGAGTGGGAAGTTCCATATGCAAGTGGGGAGGTACAGAGCACATCTAATGTTTGATCTACTTAAAACAGTCATCCTCTGACTCCAATGTGGTGGTTCAAAGTGAGATGGCCATCTTCATGCAGCCCCACTCTTCCTTGGTAGAGGCCTTGGTAGAGGCCAAGCCAAACTCCCCTAACTACAATGTTTGGTCCAAGGATAGGCATCTGACCAAAACAATAGGTCTCAGAGTTCTTATTGGGGCTTTTTAACTTGGGGCCAGACAGACCAATGCTCAGTCACTCTCAGGTCTGGAGCTATTGGTAGCCATGCTTCCACCATTTGGGAAAGCTGACTTGGAGTAATGAAGTGGGCATGCAGAGAAAGCAAAGGGCAAAAAAAGAAAAAAAAAGAGAGAGAAAGAGAGACAGACCTGAAGGCATTGAGGTGCTATTTTATTTTCTAAGAACTAGAACAGTATGCTCTGAACTCTTAATTAATCAACCAAATCTATGGCCATTTCCTTCTGATGAGGCACCATACTGGGCTTTAAGAAACACATAGACCTTTCCCAAAAAGGGTTCACTGCCTAGCTGGGGTGAATACACTGTTAGAGAATTTTAATAGCAGTAGAACTGAAGCATATCACAACAGACAGCAAATTTGAAAGCACGGTATGGTCTTTATGTTCTACCAGAAGAACGAACACATCTGTCTTGGAGGAAGTACAGCCAGAATGCTCCTTAGAAGTGAGGATGGTGAGACTTCATCTCATGAATTTAGGACATCTTATCAGGAGGGACCAATCCCTGGAGAAGGACATCATGCTTGGTAAAGTAGACAGTCAGTGAAAATGAGGAAGATCCTCAATGAGATGGATTGACACAGTGGCTGCAACAACAGGCTCAAACATAGTTCTTCTACTTCATTCTACACACTCAGTAAGTTGCCAAAACCTGTCAACTCAGCAGCAAATATCTATTAAACCCATTCCTCTCTTAAAACCTGTAAAAGCCTGTAAATAGCTATAACTGAACATCTTTATGATGAACAATAAAACCAAACATTTTTAAATACCCAAATTATCAAATAAGATTAATAAAATATGCCATTTAGTAAATAGATAAATAAGCTAGTTTAGGACAGGAATTGCTAGTAAATTAGGTATTTCCTAATTAGATTATTCTCTTTCAACTCAAAGTCTTTAAGATTCATGGTAATTAATCAAAAGCTTAGTTTGCATTAAAATTTTTCTGGAAATAAGTTCCCAGCTAAAACCCTCCAGTGACTCAATCTCATAGAGAATAAAATCCCAACTCATTTAACACCCTACATCATCTGGTCTTGCCTTTGTTTTTTGTTTTTTGTTATTTGCCTATTCTCCTACCTCATTTCCTACAAATTTCCCTCTTGCATCCTCACTCTCCATATTTCACTTACCACTTACACTGACATTCTTTTTGTTTCTAGAATGACTTTTCACTTACTGGAATATTCTTTCCCCAGATATTTACATGATCACCTCCTCTGATCTCAGCTTAAAAAGATACCTTTCCCCTTACCCCATTTCTCTGACTAAAATAACCCTTATTTATTGGCCCTCATAGTACTTATCATTATGTGATCTGTTTATGTATGTGTTCATTGTTTATTTCCATCTTCACTGTTGTTGTTAGGTGCCGTCAAATCAGTTCCAACTCATGGAGACCCTATGTACAACAGGATGAAATCATGCCTGGTCCTGCGCCATTCTCACAATCATTGCTATGTTTGAGCCCATTGTTGCAGCCACTGTGTCAATCCATCTCATTGAGGATCTTCCTCATTTTCACTGACTGTCTAATTTACCAAGCATGATGTCCTTCTCCAGGGACTGGTCCCTCCTGATAAGATGTCCTAAATTCATGAGACGAAGTCTCACCATCCTCACTTCTAAGGAGCATTCTGGCTGTACTTCCTCCAAGACAGATGTGCTTGTTCTTCTGGCAGTCCTTGGTATATTCAATATTCTTCACCAATACTATAATTCAAAGGGATCAATTCTTCTTTGGTCTGCTTTATTCATTGTCCAGCTTTCACATGCATATGAGGCAATTGATTTCTTGACTGCTGCTTCCATGGGTGTTGATTGTGTATCCAAGTAAAATGAAATCCTAGGCAACGTCAATCTTTTCTCCATTTATCATGAAGTTGCTTATTGGTCCAGTTGTGAGGATTTTTGTTTTCTTTATGTTCAGCTTGAACTTGCATATGAGTAATTGAAGGACTGTTCCACAGTCGGCCCCTGGCCTTTTTCTGACTAATGATATTGAGCTTCTCCATTGTCTCTTTCCTCAGATGTAGTTGATTTGATTCCTGTGTATTCCATATGGCAAGGTCCACATGTATAGTAGTCATTTATCTACACTACTAGAACCTAATCCCCATTTAAGAGCTGAAGCCTTGGCTCTCTTTCACCACTGTATTATCAAGAGTCCATAATAGTGCCCAGCACATGGTAGACCCTTGAAAGTCCACCTAACACCATTACTTTCTGACCTGCTGGCTTCCACTGCCCCTTTGGTTTTGAGAATTTACTGCAACATCTCACAGAGTTCATGGAAAGTATACTATACTTATGACTACAGGTTTATTATATCCTAAAAGGATACATGCAGTGACACATGGGGGAATCTGGGAGGATTTCCAATGTGAAGCTTTTATGTCCCACATGTTACCTTCCTGACAACAGATGCTGTCACCAACCAGGAAGCTCTCAATCAGGAAGCTGTTTGAGCCTTATGGTTCTGGGTTTTATCAGCCAGTCCTGCATGATAAGCTAAATCATGCCTTCTGAGGCCAGTTGACATCAGCCTCCCAGGTGAGTTTTTTCTGGTCTGGCCGGCTCCCATTCACTAGCACAGATTCTAAAGTGTGGCCTGAAAGTCTCAGAGCAAGGCATCCCAATTGCTCCAAGAGTTATTTCTCTGGAGCCAAGGACAAAGGCTACCTTACCTGTGGGTAAAACTAGGTCCTTTACCCCACAATAACTATACTAGCTAATTATATAAGACCTTCCTAGAAAAATGCCATTAAATATACCACCATTAATTCCCACACTTCTCAAATTTCACCAAGTAGAAAAAGATGTATCCCAAAATCATTGTAATACACTTTATCAATAGAATAAAGGACAAAAACCACACAATGATCTCAACAGATGCAGAAAAAAGCATTTGGCAAAATACAACACCCCTTCATGATAAAAACTCTGAAAAAAAAATGGAAATAGAAGGAGCTTCCTTAACCTGATAAAGGACATCTACAAAAACCCATAGCTAACGTCATACTTAATGATAAAAGACTGAATGCTTTCCTATTAAAATCAAGAACAAGACAAGTATGTCCACTCTTGCCACTTCTATTTCACATTGTACTGAAATTCCTAACTAGGACAATTGTGCAAGAAAATGGAATAAAATTCATCCAGACTGAAAAATAAGAAGTAAAATTATCTCTACTTGCAGATGATATGATCTTGTATATAGAAAATCCTAAGGAATCCACTAAAATATATGTATGTTAGAACTAATAAACAAGCTCAGGAAGGTTGTAGGATACAAAATCAACATATAAAAATCTATTTCCATTGTATTTCTGTATAGTAGCAATGAACAAACTGAAAATGAAATTATGAAAACAATGTATTTACAATTGCAGCAAAAAGAATAAAATATGTAGGAATAAATTTAACAAAAGAGGTACAAAAATTATACCTGAAAAATACAAAACATTATTAAAAGAAATTTCAAAAGGCCAAAGTAGGGAAAGACATCCAACATTCATAAATTAATGACTTACATTGTTAAGATGGCAATATTCCCCAAAATGATCTACAAATTCAATGTAATCCCTATCAAAATTATAGCTGGCTTCATTGAAAAATGACAACTGGATTCTAAAGTTTATATAGGAATGCAAGGACCAAGAATAACCAAAACAATCTTGAAAAAGAAGAACAAATTAGGACTTATAAGTCTCAATTTCAAAACTTACTTCAGTGCCACAGTAATCAAAGCAGTGTGGTACTGGCATAAGGATGGACATATAGACCAATGGAGTAGAAGTGAGAGTCCAGAAATAAACTCATACGTCTATGGTCAATTGATTTTTTTTTTTTTTCTTTTATGGTCTTGATTATTGACAAGAGTGCCAAGATACTTTCAATGAGTGGTACTGGGAACAACTGGATATCCACATGCAAAACAATGAAGTTGGACCCCTACCTAACACCATATACAAAAATTAACTCAAAATAGATCAAAGATCTAAATGTAAGAGCTAAAACTATAAAACTCTTAGAAGAAAGCATAGGCGTAAATGTTTGTGACTTTAGATTAGGCAATGTTTTCTTAGGTATAACTCTAAAAGCACAAGTGATAAAAGAAAAAATAGATAAATTGGACATGCTTAAAATTTAAAAATTTGTTTATCAAAGGACTCCATCAAAAAAGTTAAAAAGAAAACAAAATAGGAAAAAATTTTGGAAATCATATATCTGATAAAAGACTTCTATTCAAAATATATAAGGTGCTCTTTCAACTCAAAAATTAAAAGAAAAAAAAAAACTTGTTGCCATCGAGTCGATTCTGACTCATAGCGACCCTATAGGACAGACGAGAACTGCTCTGTAGGGTTTCCAAGGAGTAGCTGGTAGATTTGAACTGCCGACCTTTTGGTTGGGAGCCCAGCTCTTAACTACTGCACCACCAGGGCTCCTAAAAGAGACAAATAACTAAAATTTAAAAATTGGCAAAGGATTTGAATAAACATTTTTCCAAAGAAAAGATAAGCACATGAAAAGATGTTCAACATTATTAGACGTTAGGAAAACGCAAATCGAAACTACAATGAGATTCCACTTCACAGCCCCTAGGATGGCTGTAATCAAAAAGACAAATAATAGCAAGTGTTGGCAAGGATGTGGAGAAATGAGAAGAACCCTTATACATTGCTGGTGGCATTGTAAAATGGTGCAACTTTGGTGAAAATCAGTCTGGCGGCACCTCAAAGATTAAAAAGAAAATCACTATATGATCTAGTAATTCCACACCTAGCTATATGCCCAAGAGAAATAAAAAGATGTCTACACAAAAAAATTGTATATTAGCGTTCATAGCAGCAATATTCATAAGAGCTCAAAAGTGGAAACAACTCAAATATCTAAAATATTATATATTCATGCAATGAATATTATTTGGCCAAAAAAATAAATGAAGTACTGATGCAACATGAATGAACCTTGAAAATATTATGTTAAGTAAAAGATGCCACAGTATTATGTTAAGTAAAACATGTCACAAAGGACCATATGTTCTATGATTCCATATGTATGGAATGTCCAGAAGAGGCAAATCCATAGAGACAGAAAGTCTCTTAGTGGTTGCCTAGAGCTAGGGGGTGTGTGGGGGGATAGTATAAAGGAGAACAGGGACTGACTACTAATGAGTACAAGATTTACTTTTGGGGTAATGAAAATGTTTTAAAATGGATTATGGTAATGTTTGCATGGCTTTGTGAATATATTAAAATCTGAATTGTATACTTTAAATGGGTAAATTGTATGCTATCTAAATTATATCTCAATAAAGTTGTTATTTAAAAAACAAAAAAAGACATGTCTTTCTGTTTCCTATATTCCACAGAGATTTTGTTGACCAAAACAGCCTAAAGCATCATTTCAGAAAAGCTGAACCAACGGTGTCTGTTGCAGTCTTCAACAGCAAGAATTGATTTGGGCCCTTGTGTACAAGCTTCAGCCCTGGCATGGGGGAGAAGGGGGAATCTGTTTCAATTCTTACACCAAATTTCTTGATGTTTCTATTCAGCCTGAAACATCATTTGCTTTATCAGGGAAGTCCGTGAAATTGCTAAGAGCTTGTCCCACCATCACTGCCTCCCCAGGAGTACACACACCAGGTCCTGCCACGTCTGCTGTCCTTGGTCTCCTCCCCCTCCTTACCTGCCGTGCTCACTGCCTGCCTAGCCCACCTGACACTGGGGAAAGCCATCCTTTCAATTTCTCTATCTAATGCCAGCAGTCACCTGTTTAGCTGCCTTCCTGAGTGGTAATTATATGGTATTCACAGCCTGATTTGACATTTTCATAGGAAAATGCAATTATAGCATCCTTAAATGTGGAAATAACCTTCTGACGGTATTTGAGGCAGGTGAAATGTGCATTTGAAATGTGCATCTTCAGCTAACTCTCAGACCAGAGTTACCAGATGCTGTTGGATATGGGCACCTCCATCATCTTCCTTTCCCTAAGTATTAAGCCTTGTCCAGCTTCAAGCATTAAGTTTCTCAAAATTCCCACATTAGGAGAGTTCACACTGAGCAATTTAGAACCTTTAAGAAGGAAAGTTGTTTCATGGGGAATGGAAGTTGAGAATAAACCTATGAAATCTCTTCTAAACTCTCATTCACAAGTTTTTTTTTTAATACAAAATACTGACTAGAAGAATATTATTTCTATTTTCCACATCTTACATCAGTAACAGTGAGTGCTGTACTATTCATTTCATTTGTCATCACCGGCTGGCCAGAAACTTTTCAGAATTTCAATGATGATCTCTTTCTGTGCCTACTGTCAATGTTGTTGTTTTAGCAGGCAACAAGTTAGCCCCTGACTCATGGCAACCCCATGCACAATGGAACAAAATTCTACCCGATCCTGTGCCATCCCCATGATTGGTTGCAGATACGGCCGTTGTAATTCATAGGTTTTCACTGACTGAAATTCATAGGTTTTCTTTTTATTTATTTATTTATTTATTTTTTATTGTACTTCAGGTGAAGGCTTACAGAACAAATAGTTTCTCATGAAACAGAAGTACACATGTTGTTTTATGACATTGGTTAACAACCCCACAACATATCAACCCTCTAACTTCTCAACCCTTTTTTTTTTTTTTTTTGGTGAAAATACGCATAGCCAAAGATACACCATTTCAAAAATTTCTACATGCACAGTTCAGTGACATTGACTATGCTCTTCCAATTGTGCTGTTATTCTCACTTAAGATGAAGGCTTACAGAACAAAATAGTTTCTCGTTTAACAGTTACTACAAATGTTGCCCTATGACAATGGTTAACAATCTCACAACACATCAACAATATCCTTACTCAACCTTGGGTTCCCTATCACCAGCTTCCTTGTCCCCTTCTGCTTTCTGGCCCTTGTCACTGGATTCCTGTACCTCATTAGTCTCATTTGGTTTTACGGGGCTGTCCACTCCCAGGCTGAACAGAGAACCTCGGAGGTAACTTCACCACTGAGCTAAAAGGGTGTCTGGAGGCCACTGAAATTCGTAGATTTTCATTGATTGATTTCTAGAAGTAGATCACCAGGCCTTTCTTCCTAGTTTTTCTTAGTCTGTAAGCTCCACTGAAAGCTGTTGTGCAAAACAGCAATATACACGTCTCCACTGACAGATGGGTGGTGGCTGCACATAGTTATTAATAGTTTTAGAGCATTTAATAAGTGCCAGCCTTATGCTAAGTGCTTAATACACATTATCAAGCCACACAGACCTGGATTCAAACTGTGATTTCATAACCTATTAGTTGCATGACCTTGAGTTCCAAAGAGCCCTGGTGGCGCTGTGGTAAAAAGCTCAGTTGCTGCTTCTTGGAAACCATATGGGGCAGTTCTACTCTGTCCTAGAAGGTCTCTATGAGTCGGAATCAATGGGTTTGTTTGTTTTGATTTCCAAGCTTAGAATCTTCATCATTTCTAAACAGTACAATGCTTTATAAATTTGAAATAGTCTTATAACTTCCTTTTGCTATACTGTGAGGCTCTCACATCTGCTTTGCTTGAGAGATACAGAATTTGTCCTGTGCTAACATGAGTTTGGGAGATTTGGGAGCATCTTAATTAAAGAACCTAATTGAAGGTGAGGATTCTGAGTCACTGGATGCCAGGCTGCACCCACAGAACCTTCAGCTGAGTGGATGCACAGATGCTATTAGCTCCAAAAACCCTTCCAGCACCCTTCTTCTTCACCAGGCCTCTTATGTTTTTCCCAGCCAATTGTTGTTCTGGATGCAGCTCACTCCAAGGGCAGGTTTAATTAATGAGCTGGGTTTCTGGCATTGATAAGAATTTTGCTACGTTAAGGTCGAGTGTGGGGGCCAGTTTTCATTAAATACACTAAATGTGGTTGCAATTTGAAACAATACAGTCTCTCCCTTCCTGAGCTGCTGCTTTATTACAATAGAAGTGGGAGCCTTCCACATCCAAAGGCAACAGCAAAAGGACTGCGTGAGGAGATGCTTATTTTTACCCCAACTGTTAAAATAAAACAATAGCTCTTCTTGCTTGCTTTGGCAGGACCAAGTGACGTCCCTACAGATGGTCTGCTGAAGGGTCTCTCCAAACCTTGGCATCCTCGATACTAAATCTGGGGCTCCTGGCCTGTTCTCATGACAACCCCACACTGGGAAGATTGCATGATGTTCCACAATTCAAAACCCTAAAATAGATTCACAATTGCATATTATTTTTTATTTATCTAAAATATTTCATAATTTATTTACACATATTTAAATGTTTACATTTAAAAAGCTGAGTGAGCGAATTACCAGAGATCATCAAATACTTTAATGGAAGAACTGTTGATCCATAAACATGGGAACACTACTTTAACAAGAACACCAAATATTGGCGCTCATCTGTCAGTTATAAGATAGCAATTTAAAGAAGCAATAAAGAAGTAGAATTGTGCCAAGACATCCTTTATTTCAGTAAACGTCCTTAAGGTTTACTCTACCCTAGACTCACTGCAATGCACAACTATGGTAACTAAATGTTATTATTGTTAGTTACTGTGAGTCAGTACAGGCTCATTGCAACCTTATGTATAACAGAACTAAATGTTGCCCAGTCCTGGGCCATCTTCATGATCATTGGTATGTTTTTATCCATTGTGTCAACCCATCTCATTGAGGGTTTCCTTCTTCTTCATTGGTCTTTCACTTTATCAAACATGATGTCCTTCTCCAGGGATCAATTCTTCCTGATGACACATCCACAGTAAGCAAGTTGACATCTCAGACAATAGTCTGTTGCCCATAAGGTTTTCATTGACTAATTTTCAGAAGTACATTTCCAGACCTTTCTTATTTCTCTTAGTCTGGAAGCTCCACTGAAACCTGTCCAACATGGGTGACCCTGTGGTATTTGAAATAATGGTGGCATAATTTCCAGCATCTGAGCAACAACAGAGACACCGTAATACGACAACCTGACAGACAGGCGGTGGGTGGTAACTCAATACACGGACATTAAACCATGGCAGGCCTCTGGCACATAGAGGGGAAAGGCAGTTGTTACCAAGACTGGCCAGATGGTTTCAGTGGTGAAGGTCACTGTCTTGGTCCAGTCCTAAACCAAGGGATGGCTGAGCAAGAGCTGGCCTTGTACAAAAGGGGAATGCAATCCATCCCTGCAAGCTCTGATTTGAGGGAGACATCCTATTGTCCCCTTCTGGCCCAGCCACGGGATCTGGCTTTTCTTTTCCTGTTTGTCTGTCTGTCTATCTGTTTGTTTGTTTAAGGTAGAAGTTTCTAAAGTGATTGTGTTCAACATTCATTCACCAACTGTAGACTAGGTCCTAATCTTTCTAACCCTTCATCTATCTTTGAGTCATTTGCTCAAGACTCAGAGTTCCAGGCAGGAGCATCCAGTTGGCTGGAGGACCTAAGCCATATGCTCTGTGCCTTGACCCTTTCCTACACAACATCATTTTTGAGAGAGGCGTGGGAGAGAGGAGAAAAGGGGGTGATTTATCTCTAAATTGCAACTAGCTTCTAGAAAGGACAGATCTGGGAGTAGGGCAACTCTGTTGATGCACTAAGGACAGAGATGCAGAAAAGCATTGGACATTTCAGGGAGGATGAAGCAGGGCCCTTGAAGAAGAGGAACAGCAGGAGAGCCATGAATGGGGATAAAGAGAGCCTGCAAATTGCTCTCGTCTTCCAGTGTTTGACCCTAGGCTGGCTAGATGGGATTTGAATTATGATACAACTCAGTGAATATTTTTAAACTTCTCCTGACTTAGAACCAGCACTATGCTGGGCCCCATAGGGGGCAGAAAACAAAGATATAAAGCTGTCCCCTCAAGAATCCCCTTGAAGCTCATCACGATCAAGACATTTGCTGCAAGACCCAGGGCAAGTAACTGTGTGTATTCTTCCACTGTTCTCCAAAGCATTCTGTACATTAATTTTAGCACTGTACGAAGATTAATGTAATGTGAAAAATCCGGACAACATATTTCTTGCCTATGGCTGAAATAATAATAGCTCATACTCATCAAGCCCTTAAAAAGGGCCAGGCATCAAACTAAACACTTTTTGTGCATCATTTCATTGAATTCTCATAACAACTATTTAAAGTCTTATTGTTAGTATCAGCATTTATAGGTGAGGAAACTGAGCCCACATTTCCCAAAGGTCACACAGATGGTAAGGGCGAAGGTGGGATTTGTATGAGGCCACCCCTCTTAGGGGCCCTGTGATGTTCTGTTGGCTGGACAGCCTTGCCACATCCCTTCTCTTTTTATCAAATGAACTTACTCTTCAAGGCTCTCCTCATATAAAACTTCCTTCATGAATTCAGAATCCATCTTTCTTTCCTCTGTACTTCCGTACCAATTCACTTGTACCACTAATAAAGTAGATTAAATGCTGTCTTTTATTATAATTAGTTCTTTAAGTAGTCAGATATATGTTAAAAAAAAAAAAAAAAAAAGTTACCTTGGAGTCAACTCTGACCCCATGTGGTCAAAAAATCCATAGGGTTTTCAGTGGATGATTTTTCAGAAATAGATTGCCAGGCCTTTCTTCCGAGGCACCTCTGGATGGATTGCAACTGCCAACCTTTCAATTGGCAGCCGAGCTCACTAACCATTTGCATGACCCAGGGACTCCTTGGTAACATGTAGAAGTCATATAATCATGGGTTCAAAACCAGCTCTGTCACTTACTAACTGTGCGGCCATTACTCATGAGCTGTTCTGACCAACAGTTACTCCATCTATTACACAGGAGTGATAAAACCCAGCTTGCAAGACTGTTATAAAGATTCCAGTAGACATTCACAATAAGGTAGCTATTTTTCTGGTCATTTGTCTGTCCCACTCAATCTTAAGTTTCACGAGGGAAGGTTCCATGTTGTAATCTTATCTCTCCCTTGCAAACAACAACTCCCACAGGCTCTGCCACCTGCGAAGCCCTCTGGTTGGCTGGAACATTTAATCAGAGGTGGGGATGTGGTGAAGGAGAGAAGCACACTTACTTGCTATTCCAAGTCATTGTTTCCCCAACTACAGTAACTTGTGATCATAATTTTTGCCCCATCCATGTACCACTACTATTATTTTATTTCGTATTTTCTTCACATCCACTCACTTTTCTCCAACATTTTGTTATGAAAATATTCAAACATAGGAAGAAATTTAAAGAATCTTACAATCAACATCTATTATACCTACTACTTAGATTCTACCATTATTACGTTTGCTTTATCACATAGCTGTCCTTCCCTCTATCTTTCAATCAGCTCTTTTTGTTTTTAATACATTTATAAAGAAGTTGCAGACATCTGTCTACTTTCCCCTTACTATTGCAGCACACACACCATCAACTAGAGTTAAATACCTTTCACAAGGATTTTTTTTGGTAAAATTTACATAAAATCAAATACAAATATGTTAAGTGTACTATTTAATGAATTCGACTCACACTCCTATCAAAATATAGACCATTACCATCACCCCAGAAAGTCCCTTCATGCCCCTTCTGAGTCAATTCCCACCTACCCCAAGAGATAATTCTGTCTTCATGTTTTTACTAACACTTCATGTTCCAAAACTTCATATAAATG
The DNA here is from genome assembly GCA_030035585.1 of Dugong dugon. Classification (NCBI taxonomy): domain Eukaryota; kingdom Metazoa; phylum Chordata; class Mammalia; order Sirenia; family Dugongidae; genus Dugong; species Dugong dugon. Next base: position 51,958,977 of record CM057461.1, read on the forward strand.
AAATTATAATCACTTTATAAAAATTAATATATTTTTAAAAGTAACCTACCACTAAGTGGAAGTAAAATACAGTAACACTTGCCAAAAATAGCATGTACCATTAATACACATTAACATAAAAAATAGCATAGTGAAAAATGAGTATCTGTACACCTCCTAAAATCACCTCTTGAACCACCTGTATTGACGTACCACCGTGGTTCTCAGAGGGTGGTCCAGGGACCCCTGAGGCCTTCAAGACCCTGAGGGGTCCACAAGGTCAGAGTTATTCTCATAATAATCCTAAGATGTTATTTGTGTTTTTTACCCTCATTCGTCTCATGAGGGTACAGTGGAGTTTTACAGAAGCTACATGATACGTGATATCACAATACCAAATTTTTACGCAAATAACATGTGTCTTCTACATTTGTTTGCCAACCACTCTCTCCACCCACAAGGTATTTTCAGACGTGCCACTATGCCAATTTTTTTTTTACATGTTGCTGAAAAAAAAAAAAAAACTAGCATAGTGTGTTTATGAAAATTTCTTTCAGTAGGTGGGAGTATTTGGCCAACAAACATAGAAAGCACACGTTATTTGTGTGAAAACACGACAGTTTGAATGCAAAACAGATATGACAGCCCAGCTGTCTTCTATTAGGCCAGACATGAAAGAGATTTGCCAAAATAAATGTAAAACAATGCCACTCTACTCACTAAATTTTCTTGTTTGGAAAATATAGGTTATTTTAATAAAATGTTACTTATGTTAACATATAATGGGTTTAATATTACTGTTAATAAGTCAATATTTAAAATTTTTCTCAATTTTAAATTATATTAATTTAATTACAGTATTAAAGTTGTAATATGGGGTTATGGATTAAATTGTGTCCCCCCCAAAATATGTATTGAAATCTTTTTTTCTTTTATTCTGCTTTAGATGAAAGTTTACAGCTCAAGTTAATTTCTCATTCAAAAATTTATACACATATTGTTTTGTGACATTGGTTGCAGTCTCCACAATGTGACAGCATGCTCCCCCTTTCCACTCCAAGTTCCCTGTGTCCATTCATCCAGTTCCTATCCCTTCCTGACTTCTTGTCTTGCTTTTGGTCAGTAGTTGCCCATTTGGTCTTGTGTATTTGATTGAACTAAGAAACACGTTCCTCACGTGTGTTATTTGTTTTATAGACCTGTCTAGTCCGAAAAATCTTCAGAAATGGTTTCAGTTCTGGGTTAGCAAAGTGTCCAAGGGCCATAGTCTCTGGGGTTCCTACAGTCTCTGTTATACCAATATATCTGGTTTTTTTTTTATGAATTTGAATTTTGTTGTAAGTTTTTCTCATGCTCTGTCCAGGACTCTGTGTTGTGATCCCTGTCAGAGCAGTTGGTGGTGGAGATGGACATCATCTAGTTCTGGGCTCAGGCTGGTGGAGGCTGTGGTTCATGTGGTCCTTTAGTCCTTTGGGTTAATATTTTCCTTATCTCTTTGGTTTTCTTCATTCTCCTTTGCTCCAGATGGGACAGAACCAATAGATGTATCTCAGATGGCCACTCACAAGCTTTTAAGACCCCAGACACTACTCACCAAAGTGGGATGTAGAACATTTTCCTTATGAACTAAGTTATGCCAATTGACCTAGATGTCCCCTGAGACTATGGTCCCCAGCCTCTAGCCCCAGCAACTGGGTCTCTCAAGGTGTTTGGATGTGTTTAGGAAACTTCTATGCTTTTGCATTTGGTAAAGTTGTGCTGACTTCCTCTGTATTGTGTGTTGTCTTTCCCTTCACCAAAGTTGACACTTGTTTACTATCTAGTTGATGATTTCTCCTCCCCACCCACCCTCATAATCATCAAAGAATTTTTTTTCCAGTGTGGAAACATTTTCATGTGTTTTTATCATAGTGGTCTCATACAGTATTTGTCCTTTTGTGATTGACTTATTTCACTCTGCATAATGCCCTCCAGATTCATCCCTGTTGTGAGATGTTTCACAGATTCATCATTGTTCCTAATCCTTATGTAGTATTCCATTGTGTGTATGTACCATAGTTTGTTTATCCATTCATCTGTTGATGGGCACTTAGGTTGTTTCCATATTTTTGCTATTGTGAATAGTGGTGAACATAGGTATGCATATGTCTATTCATGTGATGGCTTTTATTTCTCTAGGGTATACACCCAGGAATGGGATTGCTGGATTGTATGGTATTTCTATTTCTAGCTTTTTAAGGAAGCGCCATATCGTTTTCCAAATTGGTTGTACCATTTTACATTCCTACTAGTAGTGCAGAAGAGTTCCAATCTCCCCGCAACCTCTCCAACATTCGTTATTTTCTGTTTTTTTGATTAGTGCTGGTAATGTTGGGGTGAGATGGTACCTCACTGTAGTTTTGATTTGTATTTATTTAATGGCTAATTATCAAGAGCATTTCTTCATGTGCCTGTTAGCCTCCTGAATGTCTTCTTTGGTGAAGTGTCTATTCACATCCTTTGCCCATTTTTTTAATTGGATTATTTGCCTTTTTGTTATTGAAGTTTTGAAGTTTTTTGTAGATTTTAGAGATTAGACTCTTGTCAGATATGTTGTAGCCAAATGTGTTGAAATCTTAACCCCTACTCTTGTGGGTATAATTCTGTTTGGAAATAGGATTCTCTTTGTTATGTTAAAGGGACCATGTCAGTGTAGGGTGTGTCCTAAACCTAATCACTTCTGAGTTATAAAAAGAGTAGATTAGGCACAGAAGCATGCACATACTTGGAAAGACAGATGCCATGTGAGGATAGCAAAGAACCAAGGAACACCCTCAGGGCTACTGACAAGGAAGGACTCAACATGGCCAAGACGTAGTACTGGGAAACTAAGACAGAAGGTAAATACTGATAAATTTTACCCAAGTAAACAATTGCTCTTTGGGATCTTGTGATATTTTTAAGAGTGTAAAGGGTCTGATACCAAAATATTTGAGAACACTGATATCCCACATTTTGAGACTTCCCTAAATGGCAGGAGAGGTTCATGAGCAAGTCATAAGAATAGAGGCTTCAATTATTATCCAGTCACACTTCCCAAGCCCAGCTCCCATCCCTCATTGCTTACCTCTCTGGGCTCGTTCTGGTCACCAGCATAGAGCTGACTGCAACGACCTGGAAAATGCACCAGTATGCAGCCCCGGAGATGTACATCTTCCCAGATGCCTAGATCTTTTTTTTTTTTTTTTTTTAATTCTCCTGTGCTGGTGTAATCCCAACTCAGTGAACATGGAAGGGACTTGGGGATACTAGAGAGTAGCTGTGCCTGGCCTGCCTGCCTTTGACATTGCACAAGCTCCACTGGCAAATGGTAGACCGTCCTCTTACTAGGTGAGCAGAAACTTGGGCAGGTTGACTGGAAACTCATTTTTAAACCAAACCCCTTTTTGTACTTTTTTGGGTTAAAAGAAAGCTTTGATTACAAGACTTAAAGCTAGCTTTTTAAAAAATCAAGTCACAATTCTAACCAGCAAAGAAAGTAATTTGGCACTGAGAGAGGCAGAATAAATGGAGGAGATGGGAAGGAATGAGACCATTATGACTGGGATGCAATGTGTGTGTTTGTGAAAGATTGATTTGAACAGGACATAAAAACAGTCCTCGCTGTGGGGAAAGGGCCTTCAAATTTATCTTCCTCTCTCAAAACCATGATAGAGTTTGTTAGTCATGTTTAGTCCTATTAGCTCTGGAGTCTTAAAAAAATTGTACCTGCTCTTGCGTTGCAACAGCATTCCTATTTACCTCATGAAAGAGAAGAGGATTGTGTTTCTGGCTTATTTGCAACTGATGCATTTTAAAAGCCCTGTGCTTATGTTCCACTCTTGTTCATCAGTTTTATTTTTTTAACTAATTTTTTTGGCATTAAAATAGACTAAGTTGTATTCTTGCCTTCACTCCTTTACACTTTTAGCCCAAAACACAAGGCCAAGAGGCAGCATTTAAAGACATCATCTCATATGGCCTATTTTTGGTCTCTCTTTCTTGATATGTAGTTTCAGCCAATAAAACTTGAAGGTGTTCACCTGGTACCCTTGATAAGGTGACAAATGTCACAGGAAATGAGAAGCCATCTCTTTCATGTGACCCGAAGATCTCTAGCTATCCTTTATTTCAAATAAGACTGATGAAAACCAACTTCTTCAAATGTAAATGAAAGCCTCCTCTTGTAAATCTGGCAAAGTGAATTTTTGTGAAGGTGAGGGCTCTCCTTGCCAAGGACAAAACAAAGGGAAAGAACAGCAACTGCAACTACAGGGATTTTGGTTCTATGTTGGGTAAAACTTCTGCCAGTAAATGCCATCCACCAGCTGAGAAGTGAGTCATAGCAGAAGTCAGCTAGAGGTCTTTTCCAAAGAAAGAATGGTGGCTACCAAAGTTACTGGAGATGCAAAGTCGATGTCAGTTGCTTGGGAGCCAAAGTCAAGAGCATCAGTGGCAAGGGGACCAAAGGAGAAAACATGGAGAACAATAGGGTAGGTAGAGTAGACATGCTACAGAGCCCTCCACAAAGGCCCCTTCTTTCTTTCCCACTTCTTTTCCCTACTTCATCTTCCTTCCACCCCCATCACTCCTGGGAAAATCTATTGGAGATGGGAAAATTTTTAAATTCCTAAGGAAAATCTTAGGGTGGGGTGGAGAGAGATCAATCATAAAACCCTGCAATGGCGTGGCTGAAAAAGAAAAACTTGGGGAACAGAAATTTCCAGTGATGATTTTAAGTCATTTGCCTTGGAGTGTGAGACAGAAACTCTGTCCTCTATTCCAAAATAAATTATTCAGCAAAATCTATGAGGCCACTGTTGCTTTTGTAAGAGTATATCCTTTAGAGAAACTTAAAGGGGTAATGAGATCTGTACCCAAGCTGGTGCCCAGAGAACACAGAAATAGCACTTGTGGACACAGAGAACAGATTAAACGACAGCTGACCTTTGGATGCATGCCACTAAGGCAATTAAGAGTGGCTGTTACTAAAGGCAACTCTCCAAAGTTAAAATAGATAACTACTGCTTGTCCTGCATGCAGACAGAGGAGCTTCAAGACTTTATTCTCTCTCTCATCAGGGATGGATTACCCAATAAGCAAAGTACATACGGGCTTACTTGTGCTTACTTACTAATCTACAGTGCACAATTTTACCTGAAACCCGTGTGAAATCGTGCACTATAGATTAGTAAGTAAACACAACTAAGCCTGTGTGTACCTTGCTTACTGGTTAATCTGCCCCGCCTCCTCTCCCCAGCTCCCTGTACTTCCAGGCTCATAATACCCAAGAGGCAGCAGAACAGATTTGTGAACTCAACCACACAGATGAATTGCCCATGAGGGCAGCCATCCAAATCAGAAGGCTTGATTTTCTAACTTGAAGTTAAATTGCCTCACGCATCCCTTAAGGTCGGAGTCATTATAGAGACAGAATGTTGCTGAAGTTGAGCCTGACAATGTCAGAGGGTCAGACCCATTGCTTCATCCCAGAGTCCAGCAAGAGGAGGCAGGAAAGGAAACCAGCAGATGACCTCACTGAGTGGTGTAATGAAAGCCAAGGGGAAGGGCTGTTCCGTAAGCCCCTTGGTTAAAGTCAACTATACTAAAGGGATTGACCTATAAGGTCACTATGAGTCTGAACCGACTCAACGACACCTAACAACAACAACAACAACAAAGGGACTTTAATAAGCAGAGGTATTTATGAGGAAAATATAACTTTTCTGAATTTGACTCCTAGAAAAACAAAATCCCACCTTTCACATCTATTATTACATTTGATCCTCATAAGATCCTGCCCTTTCCTCTCTGTCTTGGACTGTTAAGTGATTCTCCCCCACCAAGAAACTTCGGGAGACTAAAGGGGAAACTAGCCCAAGCTATCAGTGGGCCATCTTCAGTGACAGAATTTATAGGCCTGCTGTACCTCTCTGGAAGACTTAGTCCATTTTTTAAGAGATTTTAGGTCAGATTTGTTTGTTATGGGCTTTATATTTTTAGCCATCAGTGACAGTGACCCCTGCAACAGATAGTATCACTTGTTTAGTTGATTTAATTTGGTTATTTGCAGTGATTTTAAAGCAGTGCTTCTCTACCTTGGTTCACAATAGAATCATCTAGAGAGGTTTTTTGTTTTTTAATACTAATTCCTGGGTCTCACCCCAAGAGATTTTGATTTAATTGGCCTGGGGTATGACTTGGGCGTGGAGATACTTTTAAATTTCTCCAGTTGATCCTAATGTGCAGACAAGATTGACATCCACTGGCTTAAGGCAATGGTTCTCAAATTTAATATACCTCAGAATCACACTGTGGGCTTGATAAAACACAGATTACAGGGCCCCACCCCAGAGTTTCTGATTCAGTAGGTGCAGGATGATGTCCCAAGTCTCATAAGTTTCCAGGTAATGCTGATGCTGCTGGCTAGTTACCCCTTTCGAGAACCACTAACTTAAGGTGTTAGTGCAAATACTTTCCCCTCAGGTGCTTTTTATTCATTGATCTGGCTCCAAGGAAAATGTCCCAAGAAGCTGACATCCAATAAAGACACTATCCAGCAGAGAGAGAGAGCCATTCTCTGCCCTAGACACCATGGAATCTCTTGAGTCCTGAATCTTAATTTTGCCTATGCAAACAGAAAGGACCAGGGAAGGAGAGTCATTGTTTAGAAAGCACTGAGTTTCTGTTAATGGTGATGGAAAATTTGACAGTGTATACAGGTGATAGTTGCACAACATGATTAATTTAATCAATGTCACGAATATTCAATGTAAAAATGTTGAATCGGCAAATGTTGAGTTACATACATTTTTTTTACCACAGTAAAATAAACAAACATAAAAATAAAACAAAAAGAATGACCCAAACTTTAGCAATGTGTCCTAGCAGACAGGAACTAGATGCAGGTTCTGCTATAGCTTCTGGCCTTGTCGCTCTCATATGTGTCTTACCACCTCCTAGCAGGCACTTGGGTGAGCATACCTGCTCTCTAGGTTCATGGGGGACAGCTATCTCTGGCTCAACCAGGGTCAAAGCCAAGGCTGAAATCTCCTCCAGACTCTGCAGCCCTATAGCATGACAGTCCAATTGAGCATGGTATGTATGTGTCTCTGTGTATGTGTGTCTACCAATATGCCATGTCGTTGGGGCCCAAGTAGAAGGCATCTCTAGAACCTATCAAGATTACCAAGCAGTAGAAGTGTGTCCACTGGGCTATACAGGCCCACCTGTTAGCGGAACAGGAAGGAGTAAGCACAAGGAGCACTGCTCACACCCCAGGCCTCTCTCAGAACAATATCTAGAGTAGGTCTGATGGCTTTTGATTGACTTAATCTTAGAAGATCTTGGACAACCGGGGATAGGGGAAGCCCAGTGAGAAATTCCTGTGTTCCTTGCTACTCTGGTTATGCAAGGGTTCAAAACAATTAAGTTTCAAAATGAAAGGGGTATAAATTTCTAACTTTGTTTCTCCCAAATTGAGCGAGGCAGTAATGCAGACTGTGTGTACATGAGGAAAGATCAAGCCTTTCATTAATATTCTTCCAAGTGAACAATGATCATAAAACATTACGAAGCCATACTTGTGAACTCTTGTCTGACCTGCTTATAACTGTAAGGTAGTTGATTCAACTGATGCAAATCATGTTACACATTCAGGATGAAACACAAAGTGGGTCACACCCACTCTAGGGTTAAATTTCCAGATTCCCAGTCCTTAATGAGATGTCGAGGAGAGGGCCTCAGTGGTTGCCTTGGTGGTCAGAGTAGACTGGTGCACAAAGCCCCTCCTCACTCCAGCCTAAGAATCTCCTTTGATCTATAGACACCTTGCATTTCTGTCTAAGATTTAATTTCAAAGATTTTTTGCACACTGCATGTCACCCCTACAGAGCCCATAGCCCGAAGAAGGAGCTCCTTTAAGATGGTTCTGGCAGCCCCATTTCATTTGTAAAAAGCCATCTAGTCAAACTTCAGTGTAACATCAGAATCACCCAGGGAGCTTGTTAAAACCCAGATTGTTGGCCCCTGCCCCCAAGAGACTCAGATTCAGAAGGTCTGGGTTGAGGCATGAAAATTTGCATTTCTAACAAGTTCCCAGGTAGTGCTGCTGCTGTTCTGGGGACCCCACTTTGAGAACCACTGTGATAAGACAGAGATTCTCAATCCTGGTTGGGTATTAGAGTCATCTAGAAATCTTTTAGGAGTCCCTGTGTATTGTAAATGGTTAACACGTTTGACTACTAACCAAAAGGTTGGAGGTTAAGTCCCCCAGAGGCACCTTGGAAGAAACGTCTTGCGATCTACTTCCAAAAAAGCAGCCATTGAAAACCCTATGGAGCAGTTCTATCTACTCTGACACATAGGGCCCCCATGAGTCAGAATACTCTTAATGGAAACTAGTTAGGGATCTTCTAAAAACTATCAAGACCAGGTTCCACCCCAGCCCAATTTACAATCAGTCTCTGTGGGGGGTGAATCCTGGACACTAGTGTTTTTTTAAAAGGTTCTCAGGTGATTCTAAGCTTCAGCCAAGGTTGAAAACGTCTGCAATAAGGGGAGCCTTAAGTAGCATTATGAGCTCTGGTGGTGCAGTGGTTAAGAGCTAAGACTAGTTAACCAAGGTTGGCAGTTAGAATCCACCAGCAGCTCCTTGAAAACCCTGCAGGACAGTTCTACTGTGTCCTATAGGGTTGCTATGAGTTGGAATCAACTCAATGGCAACAGGTTTGTTGGTTTAGTTGTTTGTTTTTAGGGGGTGGGGGCTGAGGCTAGAGATGTGAATGGCTTATAATTCTCCTTAAACAAAAAAAAGAAAACCAAACCCTTGCCATCGAGTCAATTCCAACGCATAGTAAAAACCACTGCACCACTAGGGCTCCACCTCTGGCCCAGTAGTTCTCAAAATGGGCTCCTGAACCAGAAATATCAGTACCAGCATTAGCGTTACTGGGAAACTTGCTAGACATGCAAATCATGCAAATGTTTAGGGCCCACCCCAGACATACAGAATCAGAATCCCTGGATGCGGGGCCTAGCGATCTGTTTTAACAAACTCTCCAGGTGACTCTGAGGCTTGCTAAAGTTGGAGAAGTACTGCTCTCGGATCATGGCTTCCTTTACATGACTTCCTGGAAGTTGGGCTCTTGGAGGGGGCAGTACCTGTGGCCCAACAGCAGGCAGATGCACCACCATTACTGCTCAGTCAGTCTAAGAGTTGGATGAGGGGTGAGGAAGGAGGCCATTCATCAGGCTGTCAGTGAGGTGCTATAACATCTGCTCACATCTTTCCCAGGACACCTTGCCTCTAAGCTCTGTGCAATGACTTCTGCAAATGACTTTATAATGGGTCTCAAGCCTGAACACTTAAATGCTGATCCAGCTTCAGGCAAAGTTTGAAAGTAGACAAAACCAAGTCTGGGTCTTCCCGCCTGCCTTTCCTGGGCCCCTCCTCCCCATGGCCAACTAAGTTGTTGCCATGGCCTTCATAGCTGCTAAGTGATCCCACCCTGGAAGACAATTCAAACAAAGTGACTGATTATACTTGAATGTGTTACCACCATTAAAGGTATATTCCTTCCAAAAAAGGACAACTAGGATGGGCGATGCTTAACACAACAGAACATATCTTTGAAGATAGAATATTGGATACCTGACACATAGCTGGGAAACAAATCACATTATTTAGATGATTACCTGTTTTTTGGTATCAAGCTTTCTCTTCCCTAAATTTCATATATCCATACCCCTTTTGCCCTCTGTGACCTAAATATAAGCAATTTGGTAGATTGCAAAACTGGCCAAAAAACCTTCCCCTTCCACCTAGAGGGAGAGTCTATGTTACCACCTCTTGAATCTGGGTTGCCCTTGTGACTTGCTTTGGCTAATGGGACATTAGGAACCCTGATGCAAACAGAGACTTGAAAAGTGTTTGGGCTTGCTTTCTTGCTGAGACCACCATGTAAATGAGTCCAACCTACCTGCTTGAGAATATCAGGTCACGTGGAGGGAAACCCATGTACTCCAGCTGTGAATAAAGTCATTCTAGATCACTCAACCAGCCAACTTGTCAAATGACCACAGGTAAGCAGCCCCAGCAGAGATTGCTAAATTGACCCAGGCAGAAGAACCACCCAGATGATCTCCAGAATTGGGAACAAATAAAATGATTGTTGTTTGGAGTCAGCAAATGTTTGTGGTGTTTGTTACATAGCAAAAGCTAACTGATAAACATGATCATGCTAATAATTACCTCAATTACATCTAAAGTTTCTGGGAAGAAGAAAACATCTCAGAAGTGTTCCTTCTTTCCATGAACATCCCTCTCCCATACATTCTCAGTTGCTAGGCTGGTGACCCCCTCATATGTTCTCCAACAGAATCAGCATTTGCTCCTGCCTAATACTTGACACTATTTGTAATTTCCAGTTATGCCCGTGTAAAATCTAGGTAGTAGTAATAGTAGTATCATCAGAACATATCTAACTTCAGGGAGTAAAATGTGAATCAATATCAGCCCAAGGCTGATCCCTATGAGGTGGAGATTTGACATACCTCTACTGTCCATCGTTTTTACTAATTCTGACACCACCCTTCCCTCCCATGGCACTCTCTACTTCTCTTCTAGGTTTGATAATCCATTGCAATGGCCACTCAGAACTTATAGGCTATACTTAAGTGGTTTATTAAGGAACAGGATGCAACTCAGGATCAGGATCAATAGGCTACAATTCAGGATCTAGATTAGGAAGTGGTAGGGGAAGTCTCCCTTCTTCAGAACAGGATAGCTCTCTTAGCTCCTCTTGCCATGCAGGCCTTTTTCTGCCCTTCTGAGGATAGGCTCCTCTTGGACCCATGAGGCCAGGCTTCTCTTTCTATGTGTGTCACTGCCGGCTCTGCCACTGGGCCCTTTCTGAGCCTACCACTACCAGCTCTGCCACTGGGCCCCTTCTGGACCTGTGGCTGCTGGCTGTGCCATTGGGCCCTTTCCAGGCCTCACGCTATCTTCAGTGTTACAGCCCTTGACCTGTATTATAGCTCTTTTAGGAAGTTCCTTGCCTCCTGTCTCCCTCTGTCTTCTTCTGCTTTCTTCCTTCTGCTTTTCTTCCTGCTTCTTTCTGTCTCTAAAGCCTCTGTTGGGCTGGCTGCTTAAATACACAAACTCCTTGTCAGTTTCAAGATATGGCACTCCCACCAGGGCCATGAACTTACCAATCCCTTCTCAGTAGGCCACAGATACCTCATTTGTATAACAGGCTATAACTCACCTAATTTGCATACTCTATTGTAGGGCCAGGCAGAAAGAATCAAACCATCCTGGTTTACAACTTACCCAAGAAATGTTAATCAATTTGGACAAAAGTAACAAATCCTCTGAGGTAGAAAACTAGCGCAAAGGTAACTCCTCCAGACTTAGGAGAAAAATCTCTGCAGCCATTTTTTCAAAGAATGAAGGCAAAGGCCACATGAAAGAACTCATTTCACCACAACCTGTCTTCTCATTCCTGACTTCAACATCTTTAAGGGCAGAAACTATGTCTTAATTTTCTTTTTATCTCAATCCCCTAACTCATTTCCTTGTTTTTTATACTGAGCTGAAAAAAATGGAATACGTAATCAAGAGGGGTGTAGGAGTATGGGGAGAGTATCCAGCAATGTTTTGCATTACTCACAGGCCAGAGCCTAGAATTCCTCCCTTCATGGGAGGACAATCCATACTACCAAGTTCAAAGGTCCAAATGAGTTGATGCTGTTCACCCCAGTACCCAATGGAATGTGCAAGTCTTTGTTTTGTGTGCCAATGACTGTCTGCCTCTTTCACTTCCTAAGAGTTTGCAGAAAAAAAAATCTGTTTTATTCAAAGATTCCAAAGCTATTTAGTTTGCATGCTTTTCCTCATTTTACCTCTCATGATCTACCACTCATCTATTAGTTTGTCGTCCTGTGGTGGTTTGTGTTTTGCTATGATGCTGGAAGATATGCCACTCATATTTCAAATACCATCAGGGTCACTGATGGTGGACAAGTTTCAGCAGAGCTTCCAGACTAAGTTAGACTAGGAAGAAAGGCCCAGTGATCTACTTCCAAAAAGGAGTCAATGAAAACCCTATGGATCACAATAGAATATTGTCTGATATAATGCTGGAAGATGAGTCCCTTAGGTTGGTAGTCACTCAAGATGCACAGTGAAGACAACAATGAACTTGAGCTTACCAATGACCAGGCAACATTATATTCTGTTGTACACGAGGTTGGCTTGAGTTGGAGTTGACTTGATAGCAACTAACAACAACATCCATGAAGAGACAGGCAAGGAGGGGCTCTGTTTACCCATAATGACTCATTACAAATACAGGATTACCAATTTGGCTGCTTTCTCCAAACACCTGTTTCCTCAGTCAAGGGGAAAAGCTGAACACAACTCTTGATAAAAGATAGCTCACTCTGATCCAGCTGTCATTCGGGGTCTGGCATTGTGCTCTGAGCTGTACATGTATCACTTTGCAGTCTTTGCAAGTCTCTGAGAAGTTGTTATGATACCCATTTAACAGATAAAGGCTTAGAGACTCAGAGGTGAAAAGATCAATGCACACGTAGAAGAGCAAGATCTTTCTGATTCCAAAGCTGATATCCTTAACCACTATAATGCTGGAATGATAATTCATGTATAACTATCATGTTGTTATCTCATTTCTCTCACCCACCCCATGGAGCTGACTCACTTTACAAAGGAAATAGAGACGTGTAAGCTTGGCCAAAGGTCTCACAGCAAGGGGAGGTGATGCCTCTAGCTGAGCAATTTTACGTCATCATTTGGCCTGTTAGGAAGTTTAGTTTCCTGAAATCTTCTCTGCAATGCTGCCACTTAAGTACATTGTTAGCAAAAAGAGTCAATGGGTAGTGGCAGGCAGTCAGACAGGGACAGCAAAGAAGAAGGTTTAAATAATTACAGCTCTAATTGATCAGCTCTGCTCAAAAGGAGATTAAAAAGAAGAAGGCATATTGAAGAAGGCCTTTGACATCCACCCTGCGCCAGATTCCATCTGTCACCGTAGCCAACTCCCCCTCCCCTCCTGGCCCTGGGTCCAGTAGCCCCCACTACAAAGCCCCAAGCCACTGCCCTGATGAAAGTGATTCTTTGTGGAAGACATCAGTCTGTGCTCCTATGAAGAACTGCATTTACAAACAGCAGGGAAGAAGTGGCTCCCAGCAGCAGACAGCAGCCTCCCACTGGCAATGTCCCAGCAGTGGAGTGCCAGCGGCATTTGGAAAGTGGGGAAGGCGATGCCAAGAGTAAGGCCAGCCCAGGGCAGGGGACTGGAACAGCACAGACAAGCCTGTGCCTTGTCATATAATAACCTTGCTGCAGCAGAAGCAGCCTGGACTCTAAGAGGCATCAGCCCTAGTTTCAGCTTTACACACTTCCTGACTCAACTTTTGGATTCTTGTCATTTGGGAACCAGGCCAGGATGAAGTTTTGCCTTTTCCCTGGTGCCCTTTTGCAGGAATTGTAGAGGAAGGACAGAAGCAGTAACTGGAGCCAGAAAGGAAATGGGAAGGCAGATTAGAAGGGAGCAGATGCACCCGCAGCATTTGTGAAGCCCATTAGTTTACATAGAACCTGAGGAAAATCAAGGTTGGGTGATGGGAGCGGGGCACAGAAAGAAACTTCCAGGTTGACTTTTCATACAGGGGAAGACAGAAGTCATATGAAGATGCATGTAAAAGCCAAGGAAAGTCAAGAAATGCCCAAGGCTACCAGAGACTGCAAGAGGCAAAGAAGGATCTTCCCCTAGAGAGGACAGAAAGAAGATGATCCCACCAATTCAGACACCCTGAATTCAGACACCTTGCCTCCAGAACTGTGAGACAATAAATTTCTGTGCTTTAAAGCCACCTACCTTGTGGTATTTTGTCATGGCAGGCCCAGGAAACTAAAAAGGCACAGGAGGAGAACTGGGTTGAATACATCCCCCTATGCTTGACTCAGTAGAGCCCTGGTGGCATAGTAGTTAAGAGCTCAGCTGCTAACCAGAAGGTTGGCAATTCAAATCCACCAGCTACTACTTGAAAACCCTATGGGGCAGCTCTTCTCTGTCCTACAGGGTTGTTATGGGTTGGAACCGACTTAACAGCACATAACAATATGTTTGAATCAGTGCTGACTTGTGACATGACACAAAAATGAACCAGAATAATCAAAGACCAGGAACCTCAGTGTTCACTTATTTATTATAAGATCTACAGTAGGAATCTGCGTAGGCTTCAAAAGAGGTAATTATTGAGTCAAGAAGTCAGGACAGGGTGGTCAGGCATCCATCCACACCAGGGTCTCTGAAAGCTGGAGAAAACTTAATCATGCATCTCCCTTCACTGCCAACATCTAAGCCAGTGCTTCTCAAATTGTAATATTCATACCAATAACCTGGAAATTCTATTCAAATGTGAATTATAATTCAGAAAATCTAGGTGGGTCCTGAGAGTCTACATTTCTAGCAAGCTCCCAGTTGATGCTGATGCTGCTGGTCCATGGATCATAGTTTGAGCAGCAAAAGTATAAACTATTTTAGAAATAGATAAACAAACTTAGATGGGAATCAAAACACTTTTATTAATGGTAATGTGACATTAGATATCATGGCTTGGACTTAAGACTGATATAGTCTCCTTAACACTCCCCACCTCCCCAACCCCCACTGAACTGAGAATAGCTGTGACTTCAGAGCAGGGTTGTCTTAGTTATCTAGTGCTAAATACCACAAGTGGGTGGCGTTAACAAATAGAAATTTGTTTTCTTACAGTTTAGGAGACCAGAAGTCTGAATTCAGGACACTGTCTCTAGGGGAAGCCTTTCTCTGTTGGCTCTGGAGGAAGACTCTTGTCTCTTTTCAGCTTTTGTTTCTTGGTTCCTTGGGGATCTCATGTGATGTGGTATCTGCCTAGCCCTAACTGTGCTTGATTGCATATGCGTAATCTGCTCTTTTATATCTTAAAAGAGATTGACTTAAAACACATCTTAGGAGGTGGGGCCAAGATGGCTGAGTAGTCGGATGCTTCCAGTGGTCCCTCTTACAACAAAGACCAAAAAAAAAAAACAGGTGAATCGATTATATATGACAATCTAGGAGCCCTAAACATCAAAGGCAAAGTTGGGAAATTAGACTGAGTGGCAGTGGGAGGGAGAAATGGTTCAGAAGCAGCAAGGAGTTGCCAGACCTGACCCAGAGGGAGCCTGAGCCCTTTCCGGGATCAGATTGTGGTGCGAAGTAAGGCAGACAAACAGCGGTGCTCAGGAGGCATTTTCTGCATCGGGAGAGACCCAGAAGCAGACAATCTACTCAACCATCCAGAACCAGTGAGAAGCAGCTCTCAATCAGTGAAAGATAAGTACTTGTGTCTGGTCTACCTTGTGAATCAAAAACACCCTCATTTAGGAAAAACCTCTCTCACATTTACCTCCCTTCTCCCTGCACTGCACTGGATCTGGGATAGCTTCAGCAACTGCCAAGTCGCCTGGACAAGAAGTAGGACCAGTCACGTGCACTGAGCCATTCTCCTGGCCTTGGAGAGGGAACAAATTAACAAACAGGGGAAAAAATAATCTGCTGGCTTCCCTAAGCAAGGAACTTAGGGTAGGCACAGCTCCTTTGCCTAGGCACTGGCATAACAGGTCCATGGACTTTGAGTGCCTTTCCCCCTGTGGGCCCATCTCAACAGTGTAGGCCCTCATTACCACAGTACAACAGGGTATATACTGGAACTCTAATTTCAACAGTTTCAGCTGTGAAGTGGCAGGTTCATGACGTTTGACACCACTCTTCCCATTAAGCAGGGTCTTTACCTACCCACATCAGGGTCCTGAGGACTGGTGGCTCCAACCATGCCACCTAGCCACCTGTGACAGGGACCCAAGAATAAGTGGTGCCCACCAGTCCTTACTGCCAACATCAATGGGTGCGCATAGTCCAGCTGCAAACCCACACACCTATGTGCTCTAGGGAACAGGGACACGCTTTCCTCCCGAAAACTCAGGGGCAGCCTTCGGCCCCCTGCCTTTCACAGCGTGTGACACCCTGCCACAGCCATATGCCTGTGCCTACACCAATCACCCATGCCTGTCTAGGACTATAGGTGAGAGCCTGCACCACACATTTGGTAGCTGACTACCTGGACACCTGAGCTGAATCCATACAGGAGGAGTGGGTGGACTCCTGAACTAACATATGTAGTTCAGGTTTGGCCACCTGGTGGCAGGATGTAGGATCTTCAGAGGCACCAGTGGTTGGGTTAGCTCACATGAGCAGCCTATTTCAGCATATCAAAACAAAACAGGAAGCTAGGACACAGTAAGCAAACATAAAATAAATAAATATAACTTATCAACGGCTCAGTGACAACAATCAATATCAAATTACATAAACAGGCAGACCATGATGGCTTCAGCAATCTCCTAAAATAAAGAATCAAGAAATTTTCTGGAGGAAGAGAATTTCTTGGAATTACTGGAGACACAATACAAAATATTAATATACAGAACTCTTCAAGAGATCAGGAAGGAAATTATGCAAAACACGGACCAAGCAATACAGGAACTTAAGATTAGAGAAGAGCATAATGACAAATTTAACATAGAGAGCAATCAGAAATACAGAAGATTAACAATAAAATTTCAGAATTAGACAACTCAATAGAAAGTCACAGGAGCAGAATTGAGGCAGTACAAGTCAGAATTAATGAGATTGAAAATAAAGAAATTGACACCAACTTATTTGAAGAAAAGGATTTCAAAGAATGAAGAAACTCTAAGAATTATGAGGGACTGTATCAGGAATAACCTATGAGTAATTGGAGTACCAGAACAGGGGGTGGTTAACAGAAAATACAGAGAGAATTGTTGAAGATTTGTTGGCAGAAAACTTCCCTGATATCGTGAAAGATGACAGGATATCTATCCAAGATGCTCATCAAACCCCACATAAGGTAGATCCCAAAAGAAAGTCACCAAGACATATTATAATCAAACTTGCCAAAACCAAAGATAAAGAGAGAATTTTAAGAGCAGCTAGAGATACATAAAAAGTCATCTACACAGGATAGTCGGTAAGACTAAGCTCAGACTACTCAGCAGAAACCATGCAGGCACAAGGCAATGGGAAGACATATATAAAGCCTTGAAGAAAAAAAATTGCCAGCCAAGAATTACATATCCAGCAAAACTGTCTCGCAAATATGATGGTGAAAATAGGGCATTTCCAGATAAACAGGAGCTTAGGGAATTTGCAAAAACCAAACAAAAATTACAAGAAATTCTAAAGTGAGTCCTCCAGTTAGAAAAATCAATAACTACCCAAGAGTAGAACACAAGACAGGGCAACTAGATAGGAAAGTCACAAAAACGAACCAAAACTAAAACAATGATAATAGAGAAACAGAGATCAATATGTAAAAGATGACAACGTTAAAACAAAAAAGAGGGACTAAAAAATGTAGACATAGATTTTTCATATGGAAAGGAACTCAAGGCAACATAAAGAAATAAAAGACTCATTTAAACTTAGAAAAATAGCAATAAATATTAAGGTAACCACAAAGGAAACTAACAATCTTGCACATCAAAATAAAAACCAAGAAAAATATAAAGACTCAGCAAATACAAAATCAGCAGCAATGAAAAAGATGAAAAGAAAACATGTAAAGAAAAACAACTCAGCACAGAAGATTAAGTGGAACAAGGAAGCTGTTAACAACACACAAAAAAGACATCAAAATGACAGCACTGAACTCATACTTATCAATAATTACACTGAATGTAAATGGACTAAATGCACCAATAAAGAGACAGAGAGTGGCAGATTGGATAAAAAAACACAATCCAGCTATTTGCTGCCTACAAGAGACACACCTTAAACTTAAAGACACAAACAAACTAAAACTCAAAGGATGGAAAAAATATATCAAGCAAATGACACTCAAAAAAGAGCAGGAGTGGCAATATTAATCTTTGACAAAATAGACTTTAAAATCCACCACAAAGGATAAGGAGCACACTATATAATGATTAAAGGGTCAATACAGCAGAAGGACATAACTATAATAAATATTTACCCACCCAAAGACAGGGCTACAAAATACATAAAACAAACTCTAACAGCATTGAAAAGAGAGATGGACAGCTCCACAATAATAGCAGGAGACTTCAACACACCACTTTCAGTGCAGGACAGAACATCCAGATAGAAGCTCAATAAAGACACGGAAGATCTAAGCACTACAATCAACCAACTTGATCTCTTGGACATATACCGAACACTCACCCCAAAGCAAAGTATACTTTCTTTTCCAACGCACATGGAACATTCTCCAGAATAGACCACATATTAGACCATAAGCAAGTCTTAACAGAATCCAAAGCATCGAAATATTACAAAGCATCTTTTCTGACCATAAAGCCATAAAAGTAGAAATCGATAACAGAAAAAGCAAGGGAAAAAAAATCAAACACATGGAAACTGAACAACACCTTGCTCAAAAACTACTGAGTTATAGAAGAAATTAAGGATGGAATAAAGAAATTCATAGAATCAAACTAGAATGAAAGCACATCCTACCAGCAAAAGCAGTGCTCAGAGGTCAGTTTATAGCAATAAATGCACATATCCAAAAAGAAGAAAGGGCCAAAATCAAAACATTAACTCTACAACTGGAACAAGTAGAAAGACGGCAGCAAAAGAAGCCCTCAGGTGCCATAAGAAAGGAAATAACAAGAATTAGAGTAGAATTCAATGAAATAGAGAATAGAAAAACAATTGAAAGAGTTAACAAGACCAAAAGCTAGTACTTGAAAAGATCAACAAAATCAAAGATAAAGAAGAATGATGAAGCTGTGAAACATCTTATAACATGGAGGAATCTGGAGGACATTAAGCTGAGTGAATTTATTTAGTCACAAAAGGACTAATATTGTATAAGATCACAATTATAAGAATGCAAGAAAAGGTTTAAAAACAGAAGAAAACATCCTTCAATGGTTACAAGGGTCAGGAGGGAGTGAGACGGTTATTCACTAACTAGATAGTAGACAAGAATTATCTTAGATGAAGGGAAGGACAGCACACACTACTGGAGAAGTCAGCACAACTGGACTAAACCAAAGCTAAGAAGTTTCCTCAATATAATCAAACACGTCGAGGGACAGAATAGCAGAGGCAGCGGTCTGGGGAAAGTTTTCAGACGACATCTAGGTCAATTGGCATAACAAAGTTTATTAAGAAAATGTTCTGCATCCTGCTTTGGTGAGTGGTGTCTGGGGTCTTAAAAGCTAGCAAGTGGCCATCTAAATGCATCAATTGGTACTAACCACCTGGAGTAAAGGAGAATGAAGAACACCAAAGACACAAGGAAAATATTAACCCAAGAAACAGAAAAGGCCACATAGACCAGAGACTTCATCAGCCTGAGACCAGAAGAACTGGATTGTGCCTGACTACCACCAATGACCACCCTGACAGGGAACACAACAGAGAGTCCCTGATGAAGCGGGGAAAGGGTGGAATGCAGAACTCAAATTCTAGTAAAAAGACTAGACTTAATGGTCTGACTGAAACTGGAGGAACCCCAGAAAGCAGGGCCCCCAGACTCTCTGTCAACCCAGAACTAAAACAACTCCTGAGGCCAACTCTTCAGACAAAGATTGGATTGGACTGTGGGACATAAAATGATACTCGTGAAGAATGTGCTTCTTAGCTCAAGTAGATACATGAGACTAAATGGGCAGCTCCTGTCCGGAGATGAGATGAGAAGGCAGAGAGAGTCAGGAGCAGGTTGAATGGACACGGGAATCAGGGGTGGCAAGGAGGAATGTGCTGTCATGTATAGGGAGAGCAATTAGGGTCACATAACAATGTATGTATAATTTTTTTTATGAGAGACTAACTTGAATTCTAAACTTTCACTTAAAGTACAACAATAAAATTAAATTAAAAAAAAAAAAACTCATCCTACTCTAATACTGTTTAATTATCGTAACAAAGAAACCCCATTCCCAAATTAACTATAACCACAAGTATAGGGGTTAGGATTTACAACACATATATTGGGGGGGACACAATTCAATCCATAACATTCCACTCTTTAGCCCCCCCCCCAAAATTCATGTCCTTCCCACATGCAAAAAACATTCACTGCATCACATCTTCCCAAAAGTCTTAAATCATCCAAGTCCAAAATTTCATCTTCTGAATCATCTAATTCACATACGGATGAAATTTTTGGCATACTTTATCCTGGGACAAAATTCCTCTTCACCTGTGAACCTGTGAAATCTAGAATACAAGTTATCTGCTTCCAAAGTACAATGGTGGAACAGGCACAAGGTAGACAATTCCATTACAAATGGGAGAATTTTGAGGGAAAGAAGGGGTAATGGGCATCAAGCAAGTCCAAAACCCAGTAGAACAAATTATATTAGTTCTCAAGGCTTGAAAATAATTCTCTGTTCTCCGGGACCATATGGGAAATGGTCCTGCCCTCCAGACTCTGGGTGTTGGTCATACTCTCTGGAGACTTGGTGGAGGCTCATCGGCCCTGGACTTCACTCGCACCTTCCAGGTCCAAACGGGACAAATCTACTCCCTCGGCTTTGGGTGGCCCCATTCTCCTAGTCCAGCTGGCTGACAACCCCACCTCCTTGGCTTCTGCAGACTCTGTTCTCCTGCCCCTTGGGCATGACAGCCCTGCCCCCTCAGCTTTAGGTGGAAACTCCATTCTCTTGGCCTTTTGCCATGGCAGCCCTGCTCCCTCAGCTTCGGGAAATGACTCCTTCCTCTTCACCCACCTAAATGGCAGTCCCACACTGGGGAACTAAGTTGGTACAGATCTGACTCTTTGAAACCTAGGAGGCTATCCATGTTCCTTCCATGATCTCTGATCTGCTCCAGGGATGGTCCTTTTCTTTTCTTGGAGGACAACAGATGTAGCTCCTTTGGTCTGTTTCCTGCCTATAGAATTCGAGGAGGCAGGCAAGTTTCCTTCATTTTGTACTATCTCTTTCCCTTTTAGTCTAAGATATAGATAATGAGATTTTTGCTTTGGTGGTTAAATGGATCCATCAGTTACAGGTTTAATCTCTTTAACAAAAGATTGAGTCACCAAGTCCTTTGTGAGTGTTTTGTGAGTGTCCTTAGTTTGTACAACAAAATTTTCCAAATCTTTAACTTCTGGTTTCATTTTGCACAGTTCATTTTTAATTTCATCTCTTTCCTTCTGCATTCTACTGTAAGCAGCAAGGAGAAACCATGCCACCCCTTTAAGGGCTTGCTTAGAAATCTCCTCAGCCAAATACCCAAGTTCATCACTTGCAAGTTCTGCTTTCCACCAAACGTTTGAACAGAATTAAGACAAGTTCTTTGCCACTGCATAAAAAGCATTGCCCTTCCTCCATTGTCCAATCACATGTTCATCATTTCCCTTTAAAGCCTCACCAAAAGCATATTTAACGTCCACATTTCTAGCAACATTCTGTTGACAAGTGTATTCTCTAAGATGATAGAGACTTTCTCTATAGCTCTTCTGACTTCTTTCTGAGCCCTCACCAGAAATGTCTTTGACATCCATAATTCTACAATCTCTTCAGGCATTCTAGGGCCTTACTATGAAGCACATCAAAATTCTTCTCGATTCTACCCATTACCCAATTGCAAAACCATTCCCACATTTTAGCTATCTGTTAGAGAAGCACCCTACTCTCCAGTACCAAATTTTGTCTAGTTATCTATTGCCACTACAACAGAAATGCCACAAGTGGGTGGCTTTAACAAGCAGAAATTTATTTTCTCACTGTTTAGAAGGCTAAAAGTCTAAATTCAGGGCACTGGCTCTAGGGGAAGGCTCTCTATTTCTGTTGGCTTCGGGAAAAAGTCCTTGTCTCTTTTCAGCTTTTGTTTCTTGGTTCCTTGAAGATCTCATGTGGCATGGCATCTATTTTCCCCCAACTGTGCTTGATTGCTTATACCTGATCTGCTATTTTATATCTTAAAATACTTTGACTTAAGACACACCCTACACTAACGCTATTTAATTATCATAACAAAGACTATCCATTCCCAAATGAGTTATAACCGCAGGTATAGGGGTTAGGATTTACAATGCATATTTTGGAAGGACACAATTCAATCTGTAACAAAGGCCATTCTGATTTACCCAGGAAAAAGGAAACTATAGAGCTGAGGCTTGACCTGGCCTACCAGAAGAAGACTTTGTCTGGTCTGCTGTATAAATCAGGATAGGTTAGGTTATGCTGCACTAAAAACAACCCAGAAGTCTTAGTTGCTTGAGAAACAAGTGTTTAGTTCTCATTCACATAAAATCTATTGTGGGTATAAATGACTCTCTAGGCATTTTCAGAATTCCATCTTGGCTTCATTGTCTAGGACCTCCACATCAACATAACCTGCTATGGTCTCCATGACAAAGTAGGCTGGAGAGCCAAACGTTGGCAATTTAATGCTTTCACCTGAAAGCAACATGTTCACCTTTGCTCAGGACAAAATGTACTCATTTCCTTCTGGGAGGAGAATGAAATGAGTTTCCTTGATGCACTCCCCACCAGTTTATTTTGAGGATGTATCATGTTTTTATAAGAGGCAAAACTTTTTATGAATCAGTATTATATTTCTACATTTTGTAATAGTCTTCTTTTAAGGAACCCTGGTGGTGTTATGGTCAAACACTTGGCTGTTGATGGAGAGGTTGGCAGTTCAAACCCACTCAGCTGCTGTGCAGGAGAAAGACCTGGCAATCTGCTCCTATAAAGATTACAGCCTAGAAAACCCTATGGGGCCATTTTACTCATTAAATGGGGTCTTTATGAGTCAAAATTGACTTGATCGCACCTAACAACAATAATCTCCTTTTGGGGACCTAGTCTAGCTTTTACATTTTGGATTTTTCATGTGCTCTTTGAGCCCAGACCAGGGATCCAGGAGACCTGATTTCTAGTCCCATCTCACCCTCTACTTGTTTTGTCACATTAAATATTTGATTTATCCTCTTATTTTCTGTACAATTGGATTATATTGAAACTAGGGTTGCTGTATAATGAAATAATGGAGGAGGAATTGCTTACAAATGTAAAAAGTGCAAATGTGCTGAGTTATTGTTATGTGCCTCCACATGTCTATTGTGATGGCTTGCATTTTGCTGTGATGCTAGAAGCTGTGTCCAGTATTTTAAATACCAGCAGTTACCCATGGTAAACGGGTTTCAGCACAACTTCCAAACTAAGACAACTAGTAAGAAAGACGTAGCAGTCTGCTTCTGAAAACATTGACCAGTGAAAACCTTATAGATAACAGCAGAACAGTGTCTGCAATAGTGCTGAAAAATGAGCCCCTCGGGTTGGAAACACTTAAAATAAAACTGGGGAAGAGCTGCCTCCTCAAAGTAGAGTCGACTTTAATGACGTGGATAAAGTAAAGCTTTTAGGACTTTCATTTGCTGATGTGGCACTACACAAAATGAGAAGAAACAGCTGTAAACATCATTAGTAATTGGAGCATGGAATGTATGAAGTATGAAGCAAGGAAGATTGAAGGTCATCAAAAATGAAACGGAACACATAAAGATTGATATTCTAGGCATTAATGAGCTGAAATGGAATGGTATTGGTCATTTTGAATTGCACAATCATATGGTCTACTATGCCAAGAATGACAAATTGAAACGGAATGGTCTCATATTCATCATCAAAAAGAATATTTCAAGATCTATCCTGAAGTTCAAGACTGTCAGTGATAGGATAATAGCCTTACGCCTACAAGGAAGACCAGTTAATGCAACTGTTATTCAAATTTATGCACCAACCACTAATGCCAAAGATGAAGAAACTGAAGATTTTTTACGACCTTCTGCAATCTGAAATTGATCAAACATGCAATCAAGATGCATTAATAATTACTGGTGATTGGAATGTGAAAGTTGGAAACAAAGAAGAATCTGTAGTTAGAAAATATGGCCTTGGTGATAGAAATGATGCCAGAAATTGCATGACGGAATTTTGCAACACCAACTACTTATTCATTGCAAGTACCTTTTCACAACAACATAAACGGCAACCAATACACATGGACTTCACTGAATGGGACACACAGGAATAAAATTGACTACATCTGTGGAAACAGAGAAAGGAGAAGCTCAATATTATCAGTCAGAAGAAGGCCAGGAAATGAATGCAGAACAGACCATCAATTGCTCATATGCAAGTTCAAGTTGAAGCTGGAGAAAATTAAAACAAGCCAAAGTAAGACCTTGAGTACATCCCACCTGAATTTAGAGACCACCTCAGGAATAGATTTGAGGCACTGAACACTAATGACCAAAGACCAGATGAGTTCTGGAATGACATCAAGGACATCATACATGAAGAAAGCAAAAGGTCATTAAAAAGACAGAAAAGGATGAAAAGACCAAAATGGATGTCAGAAGAGACTCTGATACTTGCTCTTGAACGTAGAATAGCTAAAGTGAAGCAAAGAAATGATGAAGTAAAAGAGCTGAACAAAAGATTTCAAAGGGCAGCTCAAGAAGACAAAGTAAAGTATTATAATGAAATATGCAAAGATCTGGAGTTGGAAAACCAAAAAGGAAGAACACACTCGACGTTTCTCAAGCTGAAAGAACTGAAGAAATAATTCAAGCCTGGAGTTGCAATATTGAAGGATTTTACAGGCAAAAAATTGAACAAGGCAGAGAGCATCAAAAGAAGATTGAACAAATACTCAGAGTCACTGTACCAAAAGAATTCATCGATATTCAACCATTTCATGAGGTAGCATATGATCAAGAACTGTTGGTACTGAAGGAAGAAGTCCAAGCTGCACTGAAAGCACTAGCAAAAACCAAGGCTCCAGTAATTGATGGAACACCAATTGAAATATTTCTACAAACTAATGCAGTGCTGGAAGCACTCACTAGTCTATTCCAAGAAATTTGGTAGACAGCTACCTGGCCAACCAACTGGAAGAGATCTGTATAAGTGCCCATTCCAAAGAAAGGTGATTGAACAAAATGTGGAAATTATCGAAAAACATCATTAATACCACATGCAAGTAAAATTATGCTAAAGATAACTCAAAAACTGTTACAGAGTACATTGACAGACAACTGCCAGAAATTGAAGCCAGATTCAGAAGAGGATATCAGATGGATCTTGGCTGAAAACAGAGAATACAGAAAGATATTTGCCTGCATGGTTCATAACAAATTATGGATAACATTGCAAAGAATGGGAATTCCAGAACATTGTGCTTATGAGGAACCTGTACATAGACCAAGAGGCAGAACAGAACAAGGGAATACTGGCTGGTTTAAAATCAGGGTTGTATCGTTTCACCATACTTATTCAATCTGTATGCTGAGAAACTAATCCCAGAAAGTGGACTATATGAAGACGAACATGACATCAGGTTTGGAGGAAGACTTATTAATAACCTGCAATATGCAGATGACACAACCTTGCTTGCTGAAGTGAAGAGGACTTGAAGGACTTAATGAAGAAGATCAAAGACTCCAGCCCTCATATGATTAAACTTCAACATAAAGAAAACAAAAATCCTCACAGCTGGACCAGTAAGCAACATCATGATAAATGGAGAAAAGATTGAAGTTGTCAAGGGTTTTATTTTGCTTGTATCCGCAATCAACGCTCATGGAAGCAGCAGTCAAGAAACCAAATGACATATCGCATTGGGCAAATCTGCTGCAAAAGACCTCTTGAAAGTGTTAAAAAGCAAAGATGTCAGCTTGAGGACTAAGATGAGCCTGACAGAAGTGATGGTATTTTCAATGGCTTCATTGGCATGTGAAAACTGGACAATGACTAAAGAAGACTGAAGAAGAATTGTTGTATTTGAATGATAATGTTGACAAAGAATATGGACTGCCAGAAAAACAAACAAATCTGTCTTGGAAGAAGTACAGCCAGAATACTCCATAGAAGGGAAGATGATGAGACTTCGTCTCATGTACTTTGGGCAAATTGTCAGAGGGACCAGTCCCTGGAGAAGGACATCATGCCTGGTAAAGTGGAGGGTCAGTGAAAAAGAGGAAGATCCTCAATGAGATGAATTGACACAGTAGCTGCAACAATGGTCTCAAATATAGCAATGATTGTAAGGATGCTGCAGGACCAGGCAGTGTTTCGTTGTTTTGCATGGGGTCTCTATGAGTAGGAACCAACTCTATGGCATCTAACAACAACAACATTGTTATAGGAATAGACCTATCACTGGACATTTCTTTCTTTTGTGTGTGTGTGTGTGTTTTAAATGAAAGTTTACAGTTAAAGTTAGTTTCTCATACAAAAATTTATACACACACTATGTGACTCTAATTGCTCTCCCCATACTGTGATAGCGCAGTCCTCCTTTCCACCCCTGATTCCCCATGTCCATTCAACCAGCTCCTAACCCTCTCTGCCTTCCCATCTCACCTCCGGACAGTAGCTGCCCATTTAGTCTCTTGTATCTACTTGAGCTAAGAGGCACACTCCTCATGAGTATCACTTTATGTCCCACAGTCCAGTCTGATCTTTGTCTGAAAAGTTGGCCTCAAGGATGGTTTTAGTTTTTGGCTAAGAGAGAGTCTGGGGCTGTGTCTTCCAGGGTCCCTCCAGTCTCAGTCAGACCATTAAGTCTGGTTTTTTTACTAGAATTTGAGTTCTGCACCCCACTTTTCTCCTGCTCCATCAGGGGCTCTCTGTTGTGTTCCCTGTCAGAGCAGTCATTGGTGGTAGCCAGGCACCGTCTAGTTATTCTGGTCTCAGGCTGATGGAGTCTCTGGTTTATGTGGCCATTTTGTCTCTTGGGCTAATATTTTCCTTGTGTCTTTGGTGTTCTTCATTCTCCTTTGCTTCAGGTGGGTTAGGACCAATTGATGCATCTTAGATGGCCATTCGCTAGTTTTTAAGACCCCAGACGCCACTCACCAAAGTGAGATGCAGAACCTTTTCTTAATAAACTTTGTTATGCCAATTGACCTAGTTGTCCCCTGAAACCATGATCCCCAGACCCCGGCCCCTGCTACTCTGTCCCTCAAAGTGTTTGGTTGTATTCAGGAAATTTCTTAGCTTTTGGTTTAGTCCAGTGATGCTGACTTCCCCTGTATTGTGTTTGTCCTTCCCTTCACCTAAGATAATTCTTGTTTACTATCTAGTTAATGAATATCCCTTTCCCTCCCTCCCCACCCTCATAATCATCAAAGAATGTTTTCTTCTGTGTTTAGACCTTTTCTTGAGTTCTTATAATAGTGATCTTATACAATATTTGTCCTTTTGTGACTGACTAAATTCACTCAGCATAATGCCTTCCAGATTCATCCATGTTATGAGATGTTTCACAGGTTCATTGTTATTCTTTATTGTTGCATAGTATTCCATTGTATCACGGGACATTTCTTTGGCTCTTTCCTACCCTTCATATGAGAAGTCTAGACTCTTGTCAACTATTTTTTTGAAATTATTCTGTTTCCCAGGGGATATCTCTCGAGTCTTCTGCAGTCCTCAAACACTCCATTATTCTATAGCAGTACCATCTTTTTCTTCTCTTCTTCCAGCGTATAGTGATGATGTCTGCTATTGCTTTTGCTGATAATGCCAAGAGCAACAACCATGTTAACACCCACCAAATGTACCACTACTCTTTCTGAGGACCACTGATTACTCTGCCAATGGTGCTGCCCACCGTCACCGTAAGATCTGATGATATTGTGTCTTATCATTAGCTCATTCATTAATTCCACAAAAATTTAGTAAGGACCGGCTGTGTATCAGGGATTACAGTATTGATGTTTAAAGATAAATGGGACAAAACATATGACCTAGCAGGGCCATACACCTGTAAATATTCTTTGATCTGCAAATGACAAAGACAGCTGAAATTCATTCAGTCCAAATGGGGAATTTATTGATTCATGTAAACAAGTTACAAAGAGGTTGGCCCTTGACTCTGAGATGACTGGACCCAGGATCTGGTGTACTAGAAGAATTCTGAATTAGTCTCTCATCTTTTCTTTCCTCTGTACTCAATCTCTTCTATTAAACACTGACTTTCATCAAATGGAAAGGAGCATGGCAGCAGGTGATTTAGTCTTATATCCTTCTAAGCTAGCAGCCCAAGATTAAAAAAAGAATCTTCTCTTCTCTAGATTCAGATTGAAAAATACCAAGGACGGTTCTGTGGTAGAGGCTTGTGGATCATGTGACCCTTCCTTCTTGTTTAATACCTATTCCTCCCTTAAGCATCTTGTGGTAGTCAGAGGAAGCTGACTTCATCCTTATCTCCCATGGTGAACCTAATACTCAAATCCTTCTGCCCTCGACAATGAATAGCTCAAGAATCTAGACTTAAGCTAATCAATATAGGGCATTTTCTTGTCTGTTATTACTGGACTGGAGTTAGCACTTGACCTAAGCTAGTTTGATCAGGCTGAAAGGATGGATATTTAGTTATTTAGTTCATGTTTGGGGAGGACATTCTCTGTCTCTCTCACTCCCCTCCTCTCTATTTCTCTCTAAACATTCACAGTGAAGCACAAGGCCTCAGTTTTTGTGTAACCATCTTGTGAACATGACAGAAGCTAGGCTTAAAACAAAATCATTACAGGGAGAACGGTAGAGCTGAGAAAATGACAGATTGAGTCGAAGACATTACTGTGCCATGCTTGGACCCTGTATACCTCCTATTATGTGATAAAATAAATCTCCCTATTGTTCATTAAATCAGAGCCTCTGTTACTTGCAGCCTAAAATATCTCAACTAAAATACCCATCCAGTATCATGTGTTGATTATTGAGTCAATCACAGTGGCCAGAACAATGGGGTACTGTGATTGATCTAGCATGAATCAATTACATGGGGCCAGGAAAGCAGAATTCCAGAATTTTCAAAAGGAAACACACTGAGATGAGGCAATTCCCAAGGAAAGAATGGGGTTACTGACAGAAGAAAGGAGTGGGAGAAGGATGCTAAGTAGGAAAACACCAGCAGCCCACCATTGTGAAGCAGACCTACAAACTGTTAAGTGCATAAAATGTCAAGGGTGCTACTAGAAAAGTTTGTAGAGTGAATGGTGAGCACCCAAAATAGAAAGTTACAAGACTACATGGGGAATCAGGCAAGTCTTTATGGAAGAGATAATGCCTAAGCCAAGTTGCATTAGTTACCTATTGCTCTGTAACAAACTATACCAAAACTTAGCAGTTACAAAAAAAAATAACATTATCTCACATAGTTCCTGTGGGTTAGAAATTTAAGAGCAACTTAACTGGGTGGTTCTGACATAGGTCTTTCAAGGGGTTGCAATCATGAAGTTTACCAGGGCTTCAGTTATCTGAAAGCTTCGCTGGAGCTAGAGAATACACTTCCAAAATGGTTTATTCAACATGACTGGCAAGTTGATCTGTCTTTTAGCAGGAGGCCTTAGTTCTGCATCATGGACCTCTCCTTACAGCTGCTTGTGTGTCCTCACAACATTGCCGCTGGCTTTACACAGGGTGAATGATTCCAGACAGAGAAAAGTAGAAGCCACCATATTTTATGATTGAAGTCACACACTGTCATTTCCTCAATATTCTATTCCATATGGGAAGTGACTAAATAGTAGTGTTAAACCAGGAGGTCAAAATCAATGAGGGCCATCTTGGGGGTTGGCTACCACATGAATCTGTGAAAGGGAGTTTATACTCTCCATTGTGAGGGAGTATAGAACAAGGAAAGAAGGAGAGTGTTTTGAGAGAGGTATCCTTTGAGTGGAACATGGAAAGATAGAACGGATGGATCTAGATAAAAATAGAAGAGGGCATAGAAGGAGCAAAGCAACAAATTTCTCCAAACCTCTTACCAATTTCTCCTTTTCCATCATCTTCTCAACAAGTAAGAGTATGCATGCCTCTGTCTGGCTTGTAAGAGGGTAGAAATTAGGAACTTAAAGGGCCCTGGAACTTAATTTTCTAAGTGACTCTTGGTAGGGCAGAGCAGGTAACCGGAGTTTCAGACTAAGGAAGCACCTGTTTGTAACTTCTGATTTGAGGACTGAAGCTAACCGTTCAGACCCAGTTGTTGTGAATTGTTCCTTTCTGTTCTTCTATTCCACTTACACCTACCTGACCATGTTTAAAGTAGTAGGAATTTTTCTGAGACAAGAGTGGACAGGTGGCTGTTGAAACCAAGAAAAGGCAAGGGAACCCAGAGGTGGGAAGCAGAAATGTAGGCATGGAAATACAAAACAGTAAATTATTTTTGAGAAATCAGTGAAGACTGAACAAATAAGAGTCACTGAGATGATTAAAACACATGTATATAAGACATTCTAGGCCATCAACCAGAACTTTAACTGTCATTTAGGGGCCATCCATTAACTCAGATTTTGAGACATCTCTTCTGATCATACAGCCCAAACAAAATACTGTTATTAAGTAACATGTATGAGAAGCTCTTTCCGCCCATCTCTATCCCAATCCAGCCCTGAAAGACTTAAGGCTGATGCTCAGAAACATGAAATTCAGGGATGATTGAGGTTCAAAGATGGAGGGAGAAATGGTTGAAGCTCAGAGGCAGAATGCAGAAGACTGTGAATATGACCTGGTCACACTGATGTTTTAATAGCTTATTTTAAGTCCTTAAAACACCTAATGTCAAAACCAACATTACAAAGTGTCAAAATACTATTTTCCCATGCCTTAATCTTATAAAGAATATCTAATAACAAAGCAAAACAACTATATGTGAAAGCCATCCAACATCATCTTGGATGGTAAGTGATGAATACTTTCCATTTGAGATGGGACAAGAGGCAAGGAATTCCTCTCAGAAGAAACGTAATGAAATACATTAACAACCTCTACACCAAAAACTATAAAATTTTATTGACAGAAAGTAAGGCGTACCCAGATAAAAGGGTTTAGAACGCTGTGTCATAAAAATGTAAATTCTCACTAAATTTATCTGTTATTGTTAGGTGCCATGGAGTTGGTTCTAACTCATAGTGAGCCTATGTACAACAGAACGAAACACTGCCCGTTCCTGTGTCATCCTCACAATTGTTGTTATGCTTCAGCCCATTGTTGCAGCGAGGTTTAATATAATACCAATCAGTATCCCAACAGTCTGTATATGTGTCAAAATTCACAAGCTGATTGTAAAATTATATGCAAATGCAAAGGGCCAAAAAGCCAAGAGAATCTTGATCAAGAACAAAGCTGGATTATTTACTCTCCCGATATCAAAAATTCTTATGAGTCTACAGTAAATAAGTAAACACGAATAGAGCAATGGGACAGAAAAGAGCTGGGAAACAGACCCTGGTATATATCAACACATGATTTATGACAAAATTTGCAGAAGAGAGCAGGAGAGAAAGAGAAGTCTTTTCATTAAGTGGAGTTGGGTCAACTGGATATCCATTTGAAAAAAAATAAGGCTTTATAGATAATAAATAAGAAAAATAAAAAGTCATGCACAAAAAATAAATCAATTCCAGGTGAATTGCAGATCTAAATGAGAAAAATAAAATAATAAAGCTTTCTCAAAAATACATAAAAGAGTATCTTCATGACTATGAAGTAGAACAAGATTTATTTAACAGTATGTAAAAACGCTGACTATAAGGGAAAAAACTGATAAATGACTACATTAAGATCAGATACTTTTGTTCATCAAAAGACAATATTAAGAAGGTGAAAAGTCAAGCCAAAGAGTGGGAGAAGATATTTTTAATACATACAACAGACAAGAGGCTCATATTCAAACTATGTAAAAATTCCTACAAAATCATGAAGAAAAAGACTGAAAGCCCAATTTTTAAAAAATGTACAAAATATTTTAGTAGGTACTAAATTAAAGAGAATATCTGAACAATTAGTAAACACAGAAAAGGTGTTCAACCTCATTAGCCAGCAGGAGATTGTAAATTAAAACCACAAGGGATACCACTATGCATGCTCTAGAATCGTTAAAATTTAAACAGCTGGTAATACCAAGGATATGGAGCAACCAGAATTGGTTAGAATATAAATTGGTCTGGTCACTTTGGCAGACTGATTGGAAGTATCCATTCAAGTTGAATGTATGTTCACTCTACGGCTTAGAAATTCCATTGTGGAATGTATGCATCAAAAAACATGTATAACAATGATCACAGTAGCATTATTTTTAAGAGCATAGACCTGGTAACAACCCAAATGTCCATCAACAGTAAGATGGATAAATAAATTATGGTATATTCATGCAAGGCAAAACGAGTTAACAATTAAAACAATCTAAATAACAATATGCATGAATTTCACAAACATAGTGTGGACTAAAAAAGGTCAGTCACAAAACGGTATATATCATATGATTGTATATAAAGTTTAAAAACAGGTACATCCAATCATGATGTTATAATTCTAGAAAATGGTTACTTTCCAGGAGAAAGGAGGAGGAGGCAGTAATGGGCAGGGCCCGAGGGAATTTCTGCAGTGCTGACAATGTTCTATATCTTGACCTGGGCATTGGATATCCAAGTGTGATTGCTTTGTAATAATTAAGCTGAACAATTACCATGTGTGCACTTTTATGTAGGCATATTATATTTCATTAAACATTTTTAACTAATTTTTTTTTAATGTAATGGTTCCTGCTGGACATGTGTGGGAGAAGAATCAATGAATTATAAAGACACAGTATCTA
Source organism: Dugong dugon (assembly GCA_030035585.1). Taxonomy (NCBI): domain Eukaryota; kingdom Metazoa; phylum Chordata; class Mammalia; order Sirenia; family Dugongidae; genus Dugong; species Dugong dugon. The sequence goes on from CM057461.1 coordinate 51,991,694, forward strand.
AGGAACTTTTGCTATGGAAGGGAAAAAAGATGTGTAAAATAGTTGAGGAAATAAAATTATTATTTTGAAGATTATTTAGACAAAGATAACAACTATCTTAGCCACTGAACAAAAGGGGCATTGGGCCAAGGAGTAGGGTCCATTATTCTCCAACAAACAAGGCTTAGAAAGATGGGTGAATCCCTGGATATCTTTACCAGGAATGTTTCATGTGAATATCCCATCAACCTTGTCAAGAATCAAATGAATGGAATGAGAAATTCGAATCCACCAGAAGTCCCACAATTAATCCCTAGCTGTCCTGTCTCCCAATTCAGTGTTTCTGAAAGGCAGAAACTCAGTATTTTTCCTTTTTGCCCATCCATCGCCTACACACAACTCCCAACAGTCACTGGTATTGAATAATTGAGCATGCACCATCTCTCACTCACCAGGCTATGCTCAGATGGAGATTCCCGCCAAAGAGTCAAGTTAAGAAGCCCTTTGTACTTCTGCCAGCTTTGGCATATCTATAATGATCGAGGAGCAGTGTACACATAGACATGTATCCTGTGTTCTCAGGTACTTGAGCTTCACAGAAACATACTGTGAAGAATCTGGATCTGTGAGAACTGCTCATGTCATTACCAGCAAGCTTTTGCTAGCCGCAATCATAATAGATAGAGGTCACAAATAGAGTGTTGACACTGTTTTTGAGAATAATAATGCTTCAAATATTTAGAGCACCTTTCTGCAAAACCACTCAAAATGCTTCCCACTTGGTGCTTTCACTGGTTTTTGTAGTACTTAGCTCTTCAGGTTTCCCAGGCACCAAAGAGTAAGTATTTCAAAGAAGCCAACTTGCAGTGAAAATTATTGGTATTGTTAAATACATACAATTCATACTACTGGAGCACTTGTCAAACATTGGTGCACAAGCAACAAGAATGTACTTTCAAACACTCAAGAAAAATGAAAGCTTGACAGTAAACTTTTTGTCAGTCTAATTGTGTCAGTGAGAAGCCAACCTAAAGAGTGCTCTGAAAAGGAAAGATGTCACACTCCATTTCCGTCTCCACTACCTATTTTAGGAGACTCATTGTTTCTCCTCTGGGCAGTAGCCTCCCAATTAGCCTCTATGCCAGTGCTGCCCTATAGAACTTTCTGTGGTATTGGAAATGTTCCATATTGGCACTATGCACTATGGAAGCCTTGAGCCACATGTGACTGGTGAACACTTGAAATGTGGCTCATTTGACTGAGAATTGAGTTTTTTAAATTTTATTAATTTGAATTTAAATAGCCACAGGTGCATGTGGCTGCAGTATTACACAGTGCAACAGTAGATCTTCCATAGCTCTCCTAGCTGATGTCCTCAGCTCCAGGGCCTACAGAGGTGATGCAGGTAACAAAATGAATAAAAGAGGGGAGTGAAGGTGGTGGAAAACTGAAGAGGGCCAGAGAAACATGGGCTGGGCATTCACAGATCTTCTTTGCTCTTTTTTTTTAAAAAGTAAAAGCTTGAAAAATGAATTTTTTTATAAGGCAAAATATCTGCTGTGAAAACCTTTATTAAGAGAAAATACATTGGATCAAATCAACCTCTCCTGCTGGCCCCATTGTAGCTATTGGCCACCAGCTTGCAACCTTTTCTCTAGTTACCTTCCTAAGAGCAGGTGTAACTTTGTTACTCCTCTGCCCCAAAAGTCATTATCCGTTACTCTCTTAGGCTAGGTTTTCTAGAGAAGCAAAACCAGTGAAGCATTTAAATACATATATAGAGAGATGTATATCAAGGAAATGGCTCGTGCAATTATAGAGGCTGGAAAGTCACAAGTATGTGAGTCAGGCTGGAGGCTTCTGACTTGTAGCAGCACGGGCTGGTGAATTCAAGATCAGCAGGTCAGACAGCAAGCCTCTGGCTCACAGGCTGAAGAGGCTTATGAATTCCAAGGTCAGAAAGTAAGCTGCCAGCTCAAGCCCCAAGAATTTGAAGTCAGATGAACAGTAGGATCCAGACCAAGCAAAAGCCTGTGAGCTTTGCCAGAAAGTCCACCTATATTGGATGCAGGCCACAACCCCAAGGAAACTCCCTTTCAACTGTTTGGCTCCTCATAACAGATCTCATTATGGAGGTGATTACATCTTTACGTAGCTGCCAAACTACATCATAACTGCAAAACCACTGAGACTCATCGCCCAGCTAAGTTGACACACAACCTTAACCGTCATGTTTGTTTATAAATAAACCCAAACTATCTAAGGCCTTCCACAATGTGGCCTCAAGCTCTCCTCCCAGCCTCCCATGCACCTAACCATCACTTGTGCTGGATTGATCATTGGGTTCATTCTGCAGTTCACTCTTCCATAGGGTTTTTCATTTTTCTTAACTCATGAATAAAACTCACTTCTGCTTCTCCTATGATCTCTCAGTAACTGGGCTTCTTTTTCACAGCTCACTGTATTCTTTGCCACAAAACCAGAAGTCAACATGCCCACTAACTCTCGAAATAGGTTATATCCCCTGGAAGTCGTCCTCGTACAGCCCTGGTATCTGTGAGCCTGGCTTGTAGCAGCTATTTCACGAACATTTGTCAAAGTCAGGTGGATTGAAGAGACATGTCTTATTTCACCTTTCAGGTAGCACTCTCCAGAGCTTTCTGGACAACTTGAACACTTGGTGTGTTCTGGGATGAACAGGTATTCACACAGGGAAAGATAAGACAAAGCTAACTTAGAAGGAGCATCTTGTTTGACTTTTGGTCACATGATAGCACGATCCTTGAATTTTCACAACTCAGAGCAGTCAGGGATCCAGAGAAAAGAAACCACATCCCAGCCAACAATAAACATGATATCAAAACAATTTAGTCCATGTGTAACCAATCCATAGAAGTCATATAACTATAGCAGTTATTCTTCCAAAGTAAAAGAATAATTCCAGAGTTAGCAGTATTCATCCAGTTTTATAAACATTTTTTTATGAAAAGGTTATTTCTCATTGAAGGCAACATTATTGAAACCAATAAAAAGAAAATAATAAAAGAAAAAACAATCACTCATAACCACATTACCCCCAAAATAACAATAATGCATATGTTGCATTTTTCTGTAACTCTATAGGCCTTTCTGGATCTCTCTATATATTTTGTTTTCTACCAGCATTTGATGTTCCATTTTTAAATTATCATTATAACATAAACATTTTCTTATTGTAAAACATGTAAACATAATTTCATTTGTTATAATAGTCCCTCAAATAGATATACTGTTAACCGTTACTCTTTTGTTGGCCTTTTGAATTATTTATAATTTTCCATTCCTATAAATAAAGCTTAAGAAATATCTTCAAGCATGCAATGTTTTCCGTATTTAGAATTATTTACTGAGAAAAGATTTTAAGAAGTAAAATTCCTGGGGCAAAGAGTTGAATATTTTAAAGGCTCTTATGTATAGTGCTAAATTCACTACTTTTAGTCAAGAACTCAGATATGAAAAACAAATTTAGCACAGACACTGTTTCTCATGTTCCTTCGTAATCTGCCTGATCTTATGACAATATTGCGTACTTTGGAAGATGGCAAACGTGGCCACAAAATCTTTCCATTCCAGTTTGCACATCCCTCTGTAATGTGACTTTGTGTGCAGCTCCTTCCAGCAAGATATGAAATCTATTTCTCCACCTCTTGAATCTGGGCTTGGCCATGTGACTTGGCCTGGCCAATGGGACATTAGCACACAGGATGAAAACAGAGGATCCAAAAATGCTTGCCCATGGAGGCCTGTCCTCTTGCTATAGAACTGAGCCACCATGTACAGAAACCTGGGATAGGACACATGGAGCAGAGATGAAGTCCCACATCTAAGTTCCCCCAAAACCAACTAGCTTGTCAATCACCAGACATATAAATGAGGCCATCCTAGACAATCCAGCTGCCAACCCAAACCAAACCCATTGCCGGTGAGTCAGTTATGACTCATAGTGATCCCATAGGACAGGGTAGAACTGTGCCATAGGGTTTCCAAGGCTTTAATATTAACATAAGCAGACTGCCACATCTGTCTCCCGAGGAACAGCTGGCACGTTCGAATCACCAACCTTTCAGTTATCAGCTAAGAGTTTTAACCACTGTGCCACCAGGATTCCTATCCAGCTGCCAGTTGACCACAAAAGCCTGAAAGAGCCCAGGAGATATCAGTAAAGCCACCCAGTCTACCCAAAGGATCATGATCTAAATAAAATTGTTGTTTTAGGCCACTAAGTTTAGGGGTTGCACTGCAGGGAATGGCAAAAAACAAAGTTTCAGGAATTGACAGTGTACCCATGAGATGTTTCAACAAACAGATCAGCACTGGAAGTGCTCACTCACCTATGTCAAGAAATTTTGAAGACAACTTCCTGGCCAACAGACAGGAAGAGATCCATATTTGTGCACATTCCAAAGAAAAGGGATCCAACAGAATGTAGAAATTATCTAACAATATCATTAATATCACACACAAGTAAAATTTTGATGAAGATCATTCAAAAGTGGTTGCAGCAGTACATTGACAGAGAACTGCCAGAAGTTCAGGCCGGATTCAGAAGAGGACATGGAACAAAGGATATCATTGTTGTTGTCAGATGGATCTTGGCTGAAAGCAGAGAATACCAGAAAGATGTTTACCTATGTTTTATTGACTATGCAACAGCATTCGACTATTTGAACCATAACAAATTATGGATAACATTATAAAGAATGAGAATTCCAGAATACTTAATTATGCTCACAAGGAACCTATTACATAGACCAAGAGAAGTCCTTCAAACGAATACGGGGATACTGTGTGGTTTAAAATCAGGAAAGGTGTGTGGCAGGGTTGTATTCTTTCACCATACTTATTCAATCTGTATGCTGAGCAACTAATCCATGAAACTGGACTATATGAAAAAGAGCTTAACAGTAGGATTGGAAAAAGACTTGTTAACAACCTACAATATGTAGATGACACAACCTTGCTTGCTGAAAGTGAAGAAGACTTGAAGCACTTACTGATGAAGATCAAAGACTCCAGCCTTCAGTATGGATTACACTTCAACATAAAGAAAATAAAAATCCTCACAACTGGACCAATAAACAATATCATGGAGAAAAGATTGAAGTTGTCAAGGATTTCATTTTACTTGGATCCACAATCAATGTCCATGGAAGCAGAAGTCAAGAAATCAAATAACATATTGCATAGGGCAAATCTGCTGCAAAAGACTTCTTTAAAGTGTTAGAAAGCAAAGATGCCACTTTGAAGACTAAGGTGCGCCTCACCCAAACCGTGGTATTTTCAATCACTTCATATGCATGCGAAAGCAGGACAATGAATAAGGAAGACCGAAGAAGAATTAATGCCTTTAAATTACGATGTTGGCAAAGAATATTGAATATACCGTGGACAGCCAGCCAGACAAACAAATACTTCTTGAAAGAAGTACAGCCAGAATGCTCCTTAGAAGCAAGGATGGAGAGACTTTGTCTCATATACTTTGGATATGTCATCAGGAGGGAACAGTCCCTGGAGAAGGACATTATGCTTGGTAAAACTGAGGGTCATCGAAAAAGAGAAAGACCCTCAACAAGATGGATTGACACAGTGGCTGCAACAATGGTCTCAAACATAGCTATTGTGAGGTTGGTACAGGACCAGGCAGTGTTTCATTCTGTGGTACACAAGGTCACTATGAGTTGGACCTGACTCAATGGCACCTAAAAACAGTAACAAGTTTAGCGGTAATTTGTTGCAGCAAAAGCTAATTGATACACATACAAATTCTAAACAGGATGAAATAATAATTAACACACCTGTACCATCAAGGCAGAAGGAAACAATTTCCTCCATGTAGATGTCTTTAGGATCTCAAACTCACAACCAGCAGCACCCAGGTCCTTACTATGTGACACTATGTCCCTGCTGTCACATATACCAACAAATTTATTTTAAAGTAGGGTTTAAGCAAGTCTGAAAATTCTTTGTTGCAAACGAAATTCTCTTTTTAAAACTGTGACCTTTTACTTTGCAAATTTTAGTTTCAGATACAACAAAAGTCTCCATTTTCCTCTCACATTGTCTTGGAATCAGTTTAACTGTAGGAAAAAAGTAGAATCATATCCTTAACCCATCCAAGAAAACTCTGGCTCACACCCTGAAGTACAGATCACACTCCTTCCCACCCCACCTCTGCCCAACCACCAGTTACTGTGAATTGAAGGAACCTATTTTACTATAAAGAGGAATAGAAAGGTGTGGCTTGAGAACAGGACACATCCAGGCAACATCCAATATGGTAGTATTCAGCTTGCAGCATTTATTCATTTTTCAAAATATTATTACAGTAGATGTTACACTTGCTGTTTCCTCATGAGATCCCAGAAAACAGTCCCTTTAAAACCGTCTGGGAGAATCTTTACGTGGGTCCCTCTGTGGTGAAAAAGGGTCACAGTGCTGCTTGCCTGTTAACACCAGCTCCGAAGGAGAGAGGATTTTGTCCTTTGGCCATGTCTTTCATAGGCTGGCAGCAGGAGGCCCAGAGACTTGGCTGAGTGTTACCACTCCTCTGACCCAAAGAACAGCTAGTGCCTTCTCCCCAGAACCCAGCCAGCTAGCAGCATTCCTAAAGAGTAACTGGAGCCCAAGGACCAGCTCTCATTCAAAGGTTTTGCGACCTTAGGCAAGTGACTTTACTGATTCCCACCCTCTTTTTCCCTTGGAGGTTGAGATGGTGCAAAGTCATTTTCAAATGCAGAGTGTTAAGCCAATTTTGCACTAATCTAAACATTTGGCAAAGAGTAATATTGAGTGAATTCTATGTTTATATTAAAAGTAAAATCTAGTCTTCCACAAGATTCTAAGATTGTCTAAATTGTTTGCTGTAAAATGTTGTTGTATAAGAGATTAGTATATACAGTTGGTCAATTTTAATTGTTCTTATGTTGAAGTTTTGCTTTAATGGGTTGGTTAATTTTCTGCAACTTCAGGTAGCTGAACAATTAAATGTGGGATGTGGCTTTTGAGAAGATTTGATAACAGGCTCTTGCGATACATATTTTTTTAGAATCTATGTTAATCAATGGTTCAAAACCATTAATAGTTTCCATAAAGTCATAGAAGACACCAAGACCTTCCAGAACCTGTTCCAACGTTCATTTCAAGCCTCTATTCAACTCTTCATCTTCATGTTCCTGAAATTCTGGCCAGGGAGATCTGCTCACTCTACCTCAATCCCCATTTTATTATTTCCTACTGCTACTTCAATAAATTACCATATATTTAGTAACTTAAAACAAATTTATTATCATACATTTCTGGAGGTCAGAAGTCTAACATGTGTCTCACTGGTCTAAAATCAAGGTGGTAGGGTTGCATTCCTTTCTGAAGGCTCTAGGAGAGAATCTATTCCTTTGCCTTTTCCAGCTTCTAGTAGCTACCCGTACTCTTTGGCTTGTGGTCCCTTCCTCCATCTTTAAAACTAGCAAGGTAGCATGTCTGTGATACTTCTTTTGTCATCACATGTCTTTCTGACCACAGTCTAGAGATGTTCTCTTCTTTTAAGGAGTCTTGCATCCACTGGGATAATTGGTATCATTAAGTTGGTTCTGACTCACAGTGACCCTAGGTACAACAGAAGGAAACACTGCCCAGTCTTGCACCATCCTCACAATCATTGCTCTGCTTGAACCCATTATTGCAGCCACTGTGTCAATCCATCTTGTTGAGGGTCTTCCTTTCTTTCACTGACCCTCTACTTTACCAAGCATAATGTCCTTCTCCAGGGACTGGTCTCTCCTGATAACCTGCCCAAAGTACAAGAGACAAGTCTCTCCATCCTTGCTTCTAAGGAGCATTCTGGCTGTACTTCTTCTAAGACAGATTTGTTTGTTCTTCTGGCAGTTCATGGTATATGCAACGTTCTTCACCAACACCAAAATTCAAAGACATCAATTATTCTTCAGACTTCCTTATCTACTGTCTGGCTTTCACATGCATATGAAGCGATCGAAAATACCATGGCTGGGTCAGGCGCACCTTAGTCCTCAAAGTGGCATCTTTGCTTTCTAACACTTTAAAGAGGTCATTTGCAGCAGATTTGCCCAATGCAATATGTCGTTTGATTTCTTGACTTCTGCTTCCATGGACATCGATTGTGGATCCAAGTAAAGTGACATCTTTGCTTTTTAACACTTTAAAGAGGTCTTTTGCAGAAGATCTCCCCCAGGCTAGGAAAGCATAAACTCATCCTGTGCCACTGTGCTTTCTCTGCTTCCTTCCCCAGTGGTACTTGTACCAGCCTTCTCGCTCCTTCCCTGGCATTTCCTACAGCCACACCACTCTCCCTAGGTAGCACTCCCCTGGAATTCCCAGGGTTCCACTCTATGCTACTTCTGGTACCCTGTTATCTCCCAAGTCTGCCCAGTAGTCCCAGTATGTGCCCCTCCCCTCCTTGTCACTCCGTTCAGAAGCTGGTTTCCTAACTTCTCCATCTCAGTCTGTTTTCTGTGTGTTGCTCGGTTCCTGAGCTCTCGGCCCAGAGGTGCCCCTTGTCTCCTTCCCAAGATGGCCTCAAAGAGCCAGGCTGTTGAGTTGGGTGTATACAATCTGCCAGACTCTGCTTTTTCACTGTATGTGTTCTACCTTCCTCTTGATTCAGCTTTCCCTTTGGTTCTGCAACTCTTTGCTGTCTTGGATTCTGAGACCTTCGATTTCCTTACTTCTTAGTTGTCTACTTCCGACATTGCTGCAGGGGAGTGTGGTTGTGCAACCAGTTATGCCACCATCTTGCCTCCTCATAAGCCTCCTTATTATTAATACAGGATTTTATCTAAACTGTAATTTTCCTTGGGAAGTGAGGCTGTACTGCCTACGGGCATTTTGGCTGGGAAAGATTTGAGTGGGGCAGTATGGGCAGGACAGTGACAGGGCTGCTTCTATGGCGCTTCAAACGTTGTAACTAGAATCAATAGGTAGAAGAAACAGGAAGTTCAGCTTAATGATAGAAAGAAATTTATAAAAGTCAGAACTGTGCTCAAACGAAGTAGCTCCCTCTGGAGGGGTCACTATGCATGCCTATTGTGCGGGGAAAGGGCTTTATCAAAGTGATGGCCACTTGAAGGGGGGCAGAGACACCACCCTGACCCTAGGAAGGCAGGACAAACACCAGGCCTGGGGTGAATTGCAGAGGCCTTATCTGATTCAGAGACAGTGACATGGCCCCTCCGGCATCTCCAAAGAGAGGTGGGATGTGGGCCAGTACTTGAAAAGATCCTGATTCTGGGCGATCTGAACTTCCTGGCTGGATTGTCAACACACTCCCATGTAGTCAAGCTACTCTCAGACAGCCTCAAAGGGAAGAACAGCATCCTACTGTAAGGGGAAAAGACTTGGATGACAGAATTCACAAACCCTCTTAGAAGGAGCCAACCAATAGCTTTGATGACAAGGAGATGGATATGGAGGTGAAAAAGGAGATAAAATCAGCAGAGAGCAGTGGCCCAGCAGAGAGAGACACCCCGGAAGCTGCTTGAACAGGGAAAACTCAACAGCAGAAGCTGAGGGGATACATGAGACCCATATGGGAGACTGAGGGGAAAATCTCCAAATGAGCTTGCACCATCATGTGATGTTCTTTCTTATTTGAAGAATAGTTTTTCTTAAGCAAAGATGATGCCACCTTGAATGAAAGTGAAGCTGATTGTCTACTGCCCATATATATAAATTAATGCATGCAAAGTGATTTAAAGCAGTGTCTGGCATATTGTAAGTGTTCAATAAATGTCACTTAGCACTGTCATTATATTCATCCTCAGGGAGAATGGGCACAACTGCATCTGTCCCAATTAAAACACCAGTATGAAACACTCATTCCTTTTTGATATGTATGCTTTCATATATGTATAAGGGAACACTGTCCTTTTTTATCTCCAATAAGGCAATAGCAATTCTTAATTGGGGTCAGTGGTGGTTCAGAGGTAGAATTCTCACATTCTATTTGGAAGACTCAGGTTTAATTCTTGGCCAATATAACTCATGTGCAGCCCACCTTCTGTCAGTGGAGGCTAGTGTGTTGCTGTGATGTTGAAGAGCTTTCAGTGGAGCTTCCAGGCTAAGACTGACTAGGAAGAAAGGCTTGGAGATCTACTTCTGAAAATCAGCCAATGAAAACACTATGGATCACAAAAGTCTGATCCTTGGGCTGGGGACTATGGTCTGGGGGACATCTAGCTCAACTGGTATAACACAGTTATGAAGAAAATGTTCCACTTCCTACTTTGGTGAGTAACATCTGGGGTATTAAAAGCTTGTGAGTGGCCATCTAAGATACTCCACTGGTCCCACCCCATATGGAGCAAGAGAGAATAAAGAAAACCAAAGACACAAGGGAAAGATTAGTCCAAAGGACTAATGGACCACAACTACCACAGCCTCAAACAGACTGAGTTCAGCACTACATGGTGCTTGGCTACCACCACCGACTGCTCTGATAGAGATCACAATAAAGGGTCCCCTACAGAGCTGGAGGAAAATGTAGAACAAAATTCTATCTCATTAAAAAAAAAAATCAGAGTTAGTGGTCTGACAGAGACTGGAGAAACCCTGAGAGTATGGCCCGTGGACATCCTTTTAACTCAGTACTGAAGTTGTCCCTAGGTTCACCCTTCAGCCAAAGATGACACAAGCTTATAAAACAAAATGAGACTAAATGGGCACACCAGGCCAGGGTCAAGGATGAGAAGGCAGGAGGGGACAGGAAAGCTGATAATGGGGAACCCAAGGTCCAGAAGGGGAGAGTGTTGACATGTTGTAGGGTTGGCAACCAATGTCACAAAACAATTATGTATTAATTATCTAATGAGAAACTAATTTGCTCTGTAAACCTTCATCTAAAGTACTACGTTAAAAAAAAGAATATATCAATGGATATATTAATGTCCCATATTAGTCCCCAAATAAAATATGATTGTGGCAGATACTGACAACTGTCCCCCAATATACATTGCCCTTCCTCCCATAATAATAAAACCAGTACCAATTGCCATTGAGTTGATCCTGACTCATGGTTACCCCATGTGTGTCAGAGTAGAACTGTGCTCCATAGGGTTTTTATTGGCTAATTGTTTTTGAAGTAGATCTCCCGGCCTTTCTCTCTAGGTTCTTCTGGGTGGACTCAAACCTATAATGTTTCGGTTAGCAGCTGAGTGTGTTAATTGTTTGCACCACCCAGGAACTTCCCCATATTAATAGAACCTCTGCTATTTATCCAGGTGGATGCCCAGTTAGAAACCATCTCCCTAATGGCTAGGTGTGGCCTTGTGACTAAGTTCTGGCCAATGGGATAAGAGCAGAGCAGCCATGTGCAAATTCTAGGTCTTGTTCTTCAAAAGAAAGGGTGAGCCTTTCTAATCTCCTTTCTAATCTCCCTGTTAGGTACAATGCAGACACGGTGAGGGGCATCCTGGACCATGTAGACAAGGGCTACACCTAGGGGTGCTGAAGAAACCTGACTGAAGGGAGAACTCTGCCATCCTCATGGGGCAGCGCCACCTCGCCAGACTGGACATTAACCTAAGAGAGAAATAAAAGGTGTGTCTTAGTTAAGCCACTGTTATGGTCTTTGTTGTAGCAACTGGACTTATATCCTAACTATGTATAGAACCACTAAGAATATTGTAGAAGAATATTTACTCACATGGAAAGATATTCACAATATATTAAGTAAATAAAACTATAAAACCAAAACAACAAACAAACAAACAAAAGTCTGATCCCCAACTGATCATGGAGATGGTGCAGGACCGGATAATGTTTCGTTCCATTGTGCACGGGGTTGCCATGACTCGAGGGCTGATTCAATAGCAGCTAACAATAACAACAAAGTTTTAATTAGATTTTACTATGGGCCGGTGATTTCCAACCCAGGGGAAATGAGAGAGAGAGAGAGAGATTGATTTTTAGTTTGATCATCCTTCCAGGGACTTGGCTGCAAGCTGTGCATAAAAAGGCCCTTCTCTCTTCAGCCCCAAATATTGAATGAGCAACATGTTCTCTAAGGCTCAAGACAGTTCAGATAAATAAATGATGGTTTGCAAGAAGTATGGGTAGTATCTGTATGCTCTTTGGCTTTATACTTGATGGAGCATGTACAAACTTTTGACCTATCACTTTCTCTTAGAGCCTAAGAGGAACTTCTATTTCAATGAGACCAAAAGACACAAAATATGGCCTAGCACAGAACAAGCACAGAGCAGGCCAAAGGGACCTCCCCGGATGTGACAGATTCTTGAGAAAAACCTGTTTGTCATTTCCCAAGGAACTACAGAGCACTGCAAGAGTCTTAACAAAGGGTGTTATCTGGACTGTTCTCAGTGGTGTGCTGGTAAATAACAATCAGCTTTCCAGGTTTACTGGGAGGTGGGCTTGATTTATAATTTGTACCAATTTTTATGGTGTAAATATCTCACCATGGCCAATTTCAAGCTACCCATGGCTTACAAAACCCTTCAGCATTTAACAACCAGCTCTCATGAGCCAGAATGAGGTGGCTCCAACCCACTACTGATTTTATTCTGGTTTCTTGTTGCAAGAAAAAATGAAACTGTTGGTTCTCCGAGTATTTTTCACCTCTTCTTTTAATGAAGTGTCCTTTTTTGTCCATCACTATCACTGTGTACACATGGGTCATCCCACTGCATTATACGGTAGAAGCATTTTCTCAGAGCTCAAGCCCGGAGTAGGGTAACACATGAAAGCCATCCAGGTCTTCCTTTTGCCAGTGCCTGTTGACTTACGAAATAAAGTGCTACCCATATGTCCAAGTCACAATTTAACCTGTAGATTATCAAATAGGTTCTCAAAATTCATGACACAAAATCCATATATTTGAGGTTAGTTCTGTCTTCTTTTGTCAGAGGCATGCAAAAGTTCGAATACACCTTTGGGATGGAGGGCTGAGGGAATTTTACAAACATGATGGGAGCACACAGCTCCCACCCCTGACTCCACCTTTTGGCTTATTCATCCTCTTTCTCTTCTCAGCTGGTCTGAGGAGGACAAGAGACAGAAGGCAATCTGGGGAACCTACATTTTGTATAAGCAGCCTCCTCAATATTCTGAGAAAACAGGAAACTGTTCTTCTTCCCAACTGATAACCCAGTATTCTCTTGAATCAATACTTAAAGGGATTAGTTTCCTTGGGGATTCCCTAGGGGGTGCAGTTAATGTACTCGGTTGCTAACCAAAAGGCTGGAGGTTTGGAAAAATAAGATTTGGCAATCTGCTTTCAAACAATCCAACCCTGAAAACCCTATGGAGTACAGCTGCACTCTGACACACATGGGGTCACCATGAGTTGGAACAGACTGGACAGCTACTGGTCAGGTTCCTGGGGTTAAGCTTTTTCCCAAGTGACTACAGTCTTTTTTCCCTTACCTTTTCCTATTTTTTTAAGCTCTAACCTGTTCTTTACTAATTAATAGGAAAATTTGAGTAAGGCACAACAGAGGCCTCATTTGCTTACAGGTATTGATCAGCTTTAGCTTGTCCTCTAGTCTGTCATATGCCTGCTGAGTACTTAGGCCCTGGCAACATGGCCCTTCAGTCATGGAGGCTTATAGCCACAATGGCCATGAATCCAATACCCAAAATGTCACTTCTGCTCCAAATTACTTTGTGTATGTGTTCTTGGACACAGGACACCAGAGCTATCAAGAAGTGTTAAGGGAATTATTAAGCAAAGAATAAAAAGAATATGCATGACACTTTCCCACACTGACAGTTACACCTCACTGGAGCCAAGCAAAGTACTCAGGTTGTTTCCGCCTGGAAGCCAGAATTTGTTTTTAAGAAGTCTTGAATCTGATGTCTCAAGACCAATTCTCCTCTCCCCGGTAGATTTTCAAGGAGGTAGAACAGACGCCCATCCAACACTAACAAAGAGAATGAAGTTTCAGAAGCCCTCCAAAAGAAGGCAGAGACAAAGACCTGAAAGAAAGGAAAACATTTTGCTATTGACATTTCTCTGAAAAATCTTTATAGAGTATACACTTCGGGAAAACATCTTAAAAGCTTAATGGCCCAGAAATGGAGCTACCTGAAATGAAAATCAGGAATCCTAGCCTGTCTTTTTGACACCAAACTCTGCCTTTGAGAGTGGATTCTGAGTTCCTACTGCCTTTTGCTGACCAAACAATCAGCAATATAGTACTGTCCAGCTTTGTAGCTTTCTGCTTAATCCCCTAAGAAAGGAAAACCTCTCTCCTCAGGATGACTCCATCATCGCCTTCCCTTTTGAAGGTTTTAACAAAGCAAACAGAACAAAGCTACTTCTGACTCAACAGTGAAGGTGACTCTAACAAAAAAAAAACAGGAAAAATACAGTTTACCGGCTTTACTTTTACAAGTCCTCCTAAAATGACCCAGCTCTTCCTGTGTAACATCATCACTCATTGCTCCCAAATGGGGGCCGTTGCTCTGGCTAGGTCAGCCTTTTCAGATTCCCCTGAATACACCCTGGAATTCCAGCCAGAGTTCACACTGTTCCTTCCCAGCTCCTGTTGGAAACACCGTTCTTCTGAGCTAGCTTGTATCTAGCACCTGCCTCACCTTTGAGGTTCAGCTTATGTCTCACTTTGCACAAGTGTTACTTCACCTCCTTGTCTGAAATCTCCCCATCCCACACAGGTGCTGCCTCCCAGATCTCACCTGTGACCTTTGTCCTTCAGTTTCCCAGCCATACCATAAGCATCCCTAGGGCAGAGATCAGATCTTATTTTAATTATATTTTTATACTGTATTCCCAAGAACCTAGCAAAATGTTGGACTGTTAAGAAGTACTCAGTTTCTGCAGGTCCCTGTTTTTATTTTTTATTGCATATAACGTACCATATTTATTTTTAAAATTCTCAAAATTCAGTGAATTAACACGGGGTTGGTTTAGGTAGTTTGACTAAATAACAATGCTAATAAACCAAAACCAAAACCACTGACATCAAGTCGATTCTGACTCATAGTGACCCTATAGGACAGAGTAGAACTGCCTCATAGGTTTTCCAAGGCTGTAAATCTTTATGGAAACAGACTGCCACATCTATCTCCTACAGAGTGGCTGGTGGGTTCCAACCATTGACCTTTTGGTTAGCAGCCAAGTGCTTTAACCACTGTGCCACAAGAGCTCCTAACAATGCTAGTAATCACCTTTTATTGAACACTTACTATATACCAGGCACTGAGCAATATTGTCTCTACAGCTATTGTGGCCATCTCTCTTAAGAACCATAGATCTCACCTGCTCTGGGCAAGATTGACTTAGCCCTCAGTTACACATGGGAGTTTCCCAGGTTACAGAAAAGATGTCATTCCTAAGATTCCCAACCTTATCAGTTTTGAATTCCATTTGGGCTTAGCTACAGTCCATTTAAGGAGACCTCATGGTGCAATGGTTAAGTGCTCAGCTACTAACCGAAAGGTTGGCAGTTCAAACTCACTAGTCACTCTGCAGGAGAAAAGACCTGACAGTCTTCTCCCATAAAGATTATAGCCTCAGAAACCCTATGGAGAAGTTCTACTCTGTCATATAGGGACACTATGAGTCGGAATTGACTCGACGTCAATTTACAGAGTCCACTTTACTGTTTTATAGACTACAAAAAAATGAGTTGAGACATTTAGATGACAATCGGATTAAGGATAGAAACAAGGTTAGAAGCAAGATGGTAAATAATTAATGTTTGTAGAATGATTGAATGAATGGACTAATGAATGATGAGAAGATGCCTTCAAGAAGGGCCACTGATGAGCCATAAATTATATGACCTAGGTTGCTGTCTTCTGTTTCTCCTTGAGGCCAAAGTGAATGAGTTTTCCATCCCCATAGAGAGCAGAATCAGATGAAATGGACTTGGGTATTTGGGCTAGCAATGCAGAGGAACCTGTTATTCTAGAAAAAGGAGTGCTTGAAACACTCTTTAAACATCTAAATTCTCTCTTCTCATCATACTCAGAGTAAGGCGCATCATGAAGATAAGGTGCTCTTGATTTAGCCTTACCTGCTGTCTTAGTTTATAGTGCTGCCATAACAAAAATATCACAAAGTGGGTCTCTTTAAAAAACAGAAATTTGTTTTTCTCACAGCTCTGAAGGCTAAAAGTCAAATCAGAGACTTGGCCATGTCAACTCTGTCTATGGGCCGCTCTCCTAATTTCTGGTGACTGCCAGCAATCCTTGGTGTTCCTTTGCTACTTATAGATGTATCTGTCTCTGTCGTCACGTGGCATCTCCCCCTGTGTGTTTGTCTCTCTCTGTCTGTCCTCCCCTTTATGAGACACCGCTCAGAAGAGGTTAGGTTTAGGCCCACCTCATTCCAGTATTCCCTTATTAACATAACAAAAGAAAAACCCTGTCATGGTTTGAATTATGTCCCCCAAAAAAATGTGTGTATCAGTTTGGCTAGGCCATGATTCCCAGTGTTGAGTGGTTGTCCTCCATTTAGTGATTATAATTTTACATTAAAGAGGATTAGAGTGGGATTGTAACACCACCCTAACCCAGGTCACATCCCTGATCCAACTAAAGGGAGTTTCCCTGGGGTGTGGCCTGCACCACCTTTTATCTCTGATAAGAGATAAAAGGAGAGGGAAGCAAATGGAGACTCGGGGGACTTCATACCACCAAGAAAGCAGTGCCAGGAGCAGAGCGTGTCCTTTGGACCTGGGGTCCCTGCAAGGAGAAGCTCCTAGTCCGGGGGAGCATTGATGAGAAGGCCGACAGAGAGTTAAAGCCTTCCCCTGGAGATGACACCCTGAACTTGGGCTTATAGCTTACTAGACTGTGAGAAAATAAATTTATTTTTGTGAAAGCCATCCACTTGTGGTATTTCTGTTGGAGTAGTACTAGGTGACTAAGACAAACCCTATTTCCAAACAGGATCATATTCAGCACTTCAGCATACGTTCTTCAACATATATTTTGAAGGACACTATTCAATCTAAAACACCTGTAAACAGGAGTTGACCCTTACAGCTTTTGGAGGTATTTCTAGGCCTGCTTTGTTTATTGCAAGAGGCAGTGGGGTGTAGTAGAAGGTGCATGAGCTTCCTGAGTTTGAATCTTAACTTTTCATGTAACCTTGACTATTTAACATCCCTTAACATCCCTGGGGACCAGGTTTCCCCTCTGTAACAGGGGATGATAACAACACCTGCTGTGTTGTTGTAGTGATTAGAGATTAATACTCAGAAAGAACCTCATGCATAGAACCTGTTCAATAATTGGTGGTGGTTGTTATTAGTGCTGCTTGTTAAACACTCTAAAGATAAAATGTCACTCCTCCTCAATCTCTTGCCAAGCCTGGGTAAGAAAGAGAGTTGACTGGGCTTAGCACCTAAAAAGTCCCCCTTCTCTCCAGTAGGAGTCATGTTTGTTAGGATGCTCAGCAAATGTTCCAGGGCAGGTGAGAACTCTGGTTGCCAGGTAAGGAATCCTGGCTTGTTTCTGACCAAAACCAAAACCAAACCCATTGCTGTCAAGTGGACTCTGACTCATAGCAACCCTGTAGGACAGAGTAGAAATACCCCATAGGGTTTCCAAGGAGCAGCTAGTGCATTTGAACTGCGAAACTTTTGGTTAGCAGCCTGAGCTCTTAACCACTGTGCCACCAGTGCCCCTGTTTCTGACCACCCACCACATACGTATCACCAGAAATGACCCAATCTTAGCTCATTCTCTGGTTCCTTTCAGCCTCACTGCCTTTTCAGTTTCTTCAAGATCACCTTTTAGAAGGTAATTTCAGTCTCACTTAATTAATCTTAAAAACTCTTCCCCAACTCTAGGGGGTAAAAAAGTACAGAATCCAACTTTTTAAGGTGAAAATAAAGTATAAAATTGAACTCATGTACTGCCTCTAAATAGCCTCAGTATTACAACCACCAAAAAACCAAACCCACTGCCGTCGAGTCAATTACGATTCAGCAACCCTATAGGACAGAGTAGGACTGCCCATAGGGTTTCCAAGGATGTAAATCTTTACAGGAGCAGAATGCCACATCTTTCTCCCTCAAAACAGCTGGTGTGTTTGATCCACCAACCCTTCAGTTAGCAGCCAAGTGCTTAACCACTGTGCCACTAAGACTCCTCATATTACAACCAAGTCACCTCTAATTAAGTCTAAAATGATGATTTCCTCTGAACAGTGCTTTACTGATTACCATATTTTTACAGAAATAACGTGTGCTTTCTACGTTTGTTTGCCAAAGCACCACTACACCAATTTTTTTTACATGTTGCTGCCAAAAATATTAGCATAGCATGTTTACAAAAATACCTCACAGGGGGAGGAAGTGGTTGGCAAACAAACATGGAAGGCACATATTATTTGCCTAAAAGTATAACACGCCCAGCTCAGTACTAATCAATCATTCCATTTATGATTTCTGATGTAGGCTGGACCTAATGATCCAGGCCTTATAGTGTTTCATGGGATGTGTATAAATGCTCAGACTGTGAACTGGGAGGTTTACTGAGCACAGACGAGTGTTAGATGGATTCCTCTGTGTCCCAGTGAGGTCCAGTTTGCTGGTTCAGCAAAATCCTATGGTGCAGATACAAGGACTCCTTGTGTCCTGGACCCAATGGGGAAGGAGACCAAATCTAGTCATTTCTCAGGTTTCACAAAAGCTCTTAGACTCTGAAGAGTTGGTGTATCAATTATCTATAGCTGCATAATAAACCATCCAAAAATCTTTTGTGGCTCAACTTGGCAACCATTTATTTAGCTAATGATTCTATGGCTTGGTAATTTGGACTGTGTTCAGCTGGCTGGTTCTTCTGCTGGTATCACTCATGCATATGAAGTCAGCTGTCAAGTCAGTAGGGAGATGGTGGTTTAGGATGACCTCTATTAAGACAGCTCATTTCTTCTCCATGTGGTCTTTCACCCTCCAGCAGGCTATCCCAGGCTTGTTCACGTGACTTCTCAATAGGATTACAAATGCAACAAGAGGGAGCAATGCCCAATTCACAAGCACTTTCTAGTCTCAGGTTGGATCATGTTTGCTTTTGCCCCAGTGGCCGAAGCAAGTCACATGACCAAACACAGAGTCACTGTGAGAGGGAACTACCTAAGGACACGTATACAAGAAGACATGAATAAGTCAGGGTCTACTACTGCAACAACCTACCAGGTGGTGACCTTGATTCTCTATGTATAGTTTAAATCTACCTGTACTCCATCATCTTACTATTTTTTGTGGGACATCAACTTGAGTTCCTGCTAACCTTTCATTATCAAAATACTTTATTGGTTGCTTACCATGTATCAAGCATAATGGAGGCATGTGTTATATAATCCATACAATAATTCTACAGTGAAGGTATTATTGTCTGTACTTTACAGATGAAGGATAGAGGCTCAGACAGTGAAATGATATGTCCAAGGTTGCCTCCATTCTGTAAATGGCAGAGCTGAGATTTGAACCTAGCTTCATCTGAGGTCAAATTTCAGGCTCTTAACAATCTATTATTCCAAAAATTCCTTCCACTAAATGTTGTTAAAAATAATTTGGCTGGTCCCTTTTCAATTAAGAGGCATCAGATAATACCATAAACAGGACTGTAATTATTTTGCATAATTGTCAGAGGCAGATGTGTCTATTTCCAGGAGAAGCTTCTTCCTTAAGGGCCAGGAAAGGCCACCAGTAAAGACAATAAAAAGGTCCAACTCTGCCCTCAGGCCTCCTCTGAAGTGGGGCAAGTGAGCACTAGAGAGCTAGTGGCATGGCAGCTGTGAGGGGCCTCTGCTGGCATTCAGGGTTGCTGTGGGCATGCCCGAGGGTGTGACAGGACACTCCACAAACAAATAAGAGTTACGTATTCTTTCACTCTTAAGTCAAAGCTAGGCCTCCTAAAGCTTCCCTGCCTTGCATAGGGCTTGGGAGAACTACTCAGGATTGGCAAAGAACTTAGAAGGTAAAATGTGCCACAGGACCACTCTGGGCTCTGGGATGAGAACCCTGAAGTCAAGAACCTCAGATTCTAAACTATCAGATTCCACCAGCAGAAAGGAAGTCACTGCAGCATCTAGCCCCACCCAACAGGATGTCCATCCAAGGTGAGCCCTTTGAGTCTCTCCACCTTTCTCTGCTTGTTCCAGCCTTGTCTTAACAATAGCCTGAAGAATTAACAGCCACAAATTTTTAACAGGAGTTTGGAAAACCAAACTGGCTAGATCTGTGGTGAATGACCAGAGACTGGAAGCAGGCCAACTTTGCTGCCCTAATTCACTGCAATGGCAAAGAGACTTGGATTAGTGCATAATGTGTATGGTGTTTGACTTTTATTAATTAATAAAGTATTTGACTTTTATTACAGCCCCGAAGGAAGGGTGGGGAGGAACTACCGCCTTTATTTTACAGATGAAGGCACTGAGCTCAGTGAGTTAACTTGCCCAAAGCAATTCAAGGATTTGGTGGCCTGGATGAGAACCAGACCCAGGTCTTCTGGCACTAAGGTTGATGTTTTATTTCGCTTTTAACATTCTCTTGTGGTTGGCCTTCCTTGGACACACCTGATTCCTGAATAATTGGAGGAAATGTGTGTTTCCATAATTCTAAATGTGGCATCATCATCTTCACTTCAACCTATGGAGCCACAAATAAGACCACAAAAACGATTCTTGCTGTGGCTTATGTGGGCAACATGTGACATGTGAGAATCAACATATAGCAACTACTTACTTCTATTTTCACAAATACTGTATATACCTCTCAATGAATAAATCATTGAGCAAATTGGCCTAAAAGAAAGATTCAGTAAGAAGTGTTTAGGGTCTAATTGACTTATTCTCAAGTCCATAAAGTCAAGTGACTCAGCAACCTCCAGTTGTCTATCAGTGCACATAGAACAACCTCAACCTTCTTGATCATGACCTACAAGACTCACTACCATTTATCATGCAGATTTGTCCATTTTCCCTACATCCTCAGCTTTGGCCAATTGATCCTTCAAAGTCCCCCCACTCCCCTTTGTTTGAGATGTTCTCCCATTTAGAATGCCCCCCATCTGCAAGGGAAATCTCTCCAACCTGAGGGTCTAGCCCAAAACAAAATCTGCTCCCAACACAAACTAAAAACCAAACCCATTGCCATCAAGCTGATTCCGACTCATAGCAGTCCTATAGGACAGAGTAGAACTGCTCTATAGGGTTTCCAAGAAGTGGCTGGTGGATTCAAACTGATAACCTCTTGGTTAGCAGCTGTCGCTCTTAACCACTGTGCCACCAGGGCTCCTACAGTCAATGGTAACCTTATTGGTCTCATGGCTCAGGCAATAAAAACCCTGGAATTATTCTTTATTCTTTTCTCTCACACTCCACATCCTGTCCATCGGCAAATCCTAGTGGCTCTACCTGGTAGCTCAGCCATTTTCACACTCCACCCCTTTGCACAGCCACTTGTCCAAGCAAGAAGTTACCATAGCATTTGTTATTTAACATTATCACATACCACATTTTGTTGTAGCTATTTTTACTACACTGTGTACTCTTTGAGGACAGGGACTACCATTTACGTATCTTTGTAAATAATGATACCTCATGTGTGAATGGGATTTGCAGTTCATGTGCATTTTTATTCTTACCAATTGCCTCCCCATTTTATAGATGAGGAAAAAGGCTCATCTGTCAAGGTGGGAGAGTCAGGCCTTCTAATCCCAAGTCCTTTACCTTGTACCTAGCAGATCCTCATTAAACAATTACTGAAAATGTATCTTTGCCTTTTCCAAACAAGAATATGGGGAGGTGGAAGGATCCAAAATGTAAGCAGACTTGACAGCTGGGTCTATTGAAGTGTATATTAAAGTGTGCCACAGAACAAGTTATTAATTTAATGTAGCATGGTGACCAATCAAGATATACAGAGTCTTTCTTGTCTTGTTATAGATCCTCAATAGGAACTGAAAAAAAATTTTTTTCACCCCTAGAAGTATTCATAATAACCTCAACTGGAAATGCAAGTTTCTATCAATAAGCAAAGAGGTAAATAAATTGTGGCACAGTTACACAATGGAATCTTGCAAAGCAAGGATTATAAATAAACCACTGCTACATGTAACAACATGGGTGAATCTCACACAGGTGGTACTAAGTAATACGTAATTTACAAGGTAATATGTGCTATATGATTCCATTTATGTTAAGTCCAAGAACAGGAAACCAATATATTGTGAGAGATGTCAAAATAGTAGTTACCTCTGGATGGGTGGAGAGGATTAGTGTTGATAACGAAATGGCACAAAGAGAATTCTGAGGTGCTAGGGCTAATCTATATCAAGGTACAGCAAGCTATGGCCATTGGGCCAAATCCAACTGCTGCCTGATTTTGTAAATAAAGTTTTATTGGGACATAGCCATACCCATTCATTTACATATGGCCCATGGCTGCTTTTGCACTGCAGTGACAGCATGGAGTGTTGCAACAGAGCCCATATGGCCCATAAAGACTAAAGCATTTACTCTCTTGCCCTTTACAAAAAAAGTTTGCCAACTTCTGTTCTATATCATGATCTGAATAGTGGTTACATGCATGTGTGTGTATGAAAAATTTATCAAGCTGTATAATTTCAATTACTACACTTTACTCAGTAGAACACATGAAGGAAGAAAGAAGAAAGGGAGGGAGGGAGGGAAGAATGAAGGAAAGAGGGAGGGGAGGGAAATTTTTTAAATGCAGAAATGCATGCTAGAGAAAGTCATTTGTAAAGACCCCATCATGTACCACATTGACGAATAGAAATAGATACAACCACTTTGTGAGTGAGAGCCTTGTCTTGAGCTTCTTGGAAGAGGGAAACTAGGTTATTTTCCAAATTGACTCAGTCATACAAGGGTTTGCAACCTCTTCTGTGTCATAGACAATTTGTGGTACAACCTGAGTTTGAATCCTGGCTCTCCTATTTCCTCATTGTGTGACCTTGAACAAGATGCTGTCTCTGACCCTCAATTAACTCATCTGTTCAATGGATGTAATAATAACGCCTACCTCAGTAGGTGATTAAAAGAATTCAATGACATAAATGTACGTAAAGTACTTAGAACAGTGCCTAGAAAAAAAAAATCTCAGTATAACTGCTTATTAGAGAATATATCAAAGCTATGGATGCTCTTGCCAGAAAATAAAGTTATTAAGGGCTCTCCCTTAAGCCCACTGAGGGACCCAGTTCTTGCTGCTAAGCCGTCACAAAGACATGGCAGGCCCTGTGCTGGCTCCAAGGCTCTGAGCATGCTCAGGGCTGGCACACTGTATTCCCTTGCTTCACAGACAGCGATCAACAGCCTTGGAGGAGGGGGAGTCTGTTCATCCAGGTTGCAAACTGACATCTAATTATACTGCTTCCATGCTAACTGGCCAGGTGATGGGATCCAGGGAGGAATGCAGAACAGTGATGATTGGCATCTACAGCAGGACAAAGCCAACCCCACCTGGAGCTTGTGCCCTTGTGCACAGCTGCCTGAGTGTGGAAGTGCAGGCAGTAGAGCCCACAACAGCAATACTAGCACAAGGACAGCGGGCTGATGGTTTTTCAGATGTACTTATCTCTGCTGCTTTCAGGGACAATTTGTCATTTGTTGGAGCACAGCTGGCCTCCCAGGGGGTACACTGTTTGTGAGAACCAGGGCAAGTCAAGCACCAGACAGCTGGGGAGGCAGTGGCCCTCAGACAGGTGTAGTGATGACATATTCCTTGGTGTGAGTCCATAGACTTTCTCCACACCAGCTCTGGGAAGGCATGAACAAATGTCTGCTGGTACCCACACACTGTTGGGAGATCCATGTCTGATGTTCCCTGGCCTGGTAAGGAACCATGTGGGGAATGGGCCACTTAGTACTCCCACAGACAGGGCCCCCAGGAATATGGCTGTGGGGTCTGCATCAGGTTCCTTGGAAAGTCTGGAAATTGGGCAAGTTGCTGCCCAATCTCAGGGAGGGGTAGAGGTAGTTTTATGATTTGCCTGCAAAGGATGAGGTAGTCTCTTATCTTTTCATTGTTTCTCCAGCAGGATGATGACCTACATTCCTTACTTTTTCTGATACTTTTCTCATGTTAGAGGGGTAAGAATCAGACAAACCTTAGCAAATTAGAACCTTTTTATCTAAGTAGGGATCATCATTCCTGCTCCATCTGACTTTCAGAGCTTTATATTAAGGAATCCCCTCACGCGGTTGTGGGGGCTGAAAAGTTCAAAAAATGTAGAGCAGACCTGCAAGCTGAGAACTCAGGCAAGATATCTGTTACTATCTTGAGGCAGAATTCCTTCTTCTCTAGGAAATGTAAGTTTTTCCTCTTAAGGCCTTCAAATGGTTGGATAAAGCCTACCCACATTATTGAGGGTAATCTTCTTTACTTAAACTCAGCTGATTACAAATGTTAATCACATGTAAAAAATACTTTCACAGCAACATCTAGACTAGTGTTTGACAAAACAACTGGGCACATAGCCTAGTCAAGTTAATAAATATAAAATTAACATTAAAGGCACAATGTGGAAAAAATGGTCAGTTAGGGCTGGCATTGTGCATGGGATAGTCATGAGTTGTGGGCCAACTCAACAGTAAACAACAACAAGGCTGGACATCCCTGAGTTCTATAAAATTAAATGGGCTACTTTTCTACAGAACTTCTTAATGTCGCTGATGTAGTGCAATATGAATTTCCAAAAGAGGACAGCATATGTCATTCCATAAACTAATTTGATCAAAGAAAGATTTGATTTAATGGGTTACATTCTGAGGAAGTGTGTAATGATAAACCCACCTTGGAAGTTATATTAGTTTTCAGTTTCTATATAACAAATAACTACAAACCTAGTGGCTTAAAACACCCCACATTTATTACTCACAGTTTATGTAGGGCACAGCTTTGCTGGGTCCTCTGCAAGCTACAATCAAGTGTCAGCCAGACCTCAAACCTCCTCTAGAGGCTTGATTAGTGATAGATCTGCTTCCAAATCCACTCAAGTTGTTGGTAGAATTCATTTCCCTGCAGCTATAAAACTGAGGACCGTGACTTCTTATAGGTTGTTGGCCAGAGGCTGCCCTCAGCTCCTAGAGGCGTCCTATAGTTCTTTGCCATGTGGCCCTCTCCACAGGCCTTCTCACAACTTACAAGTTTGCTCCTTCAAAGACAGCAAAGGAGAAAAAGAGTAAGTCTACTAGCAAGACAGAGTTTTCTATAATGTAACATCAGCATGGAAGTGACATCCATCATTTTGCTATATTCTATTGGTTAGAAGCAAGTCACAGGACTCAACTACATTTTAGGGGAAGGGATTACACAAATGCATAAATACTAGGAGGTGGGAATCATGAGACTCATCTTTAAGTCTGTCCGTCACAGAGGGCAAAAAGAGAAGGCTCAACTTTGGAAGCTATGGGGGTCAAGAGGAGATCAGATATTCAGGATCTGGAGACCCAGAAGAAGAAAACATCAATGAATACTGGTGTTATTGAACTGGACCTCGAAGTGTAAGTTAGAAAAATAAATAACTTAAATGTGCACAGCAATTAGAGTTTATATTACAACCTCATATATCACTTAATATTCCCTTGCACCCTGCAATGGAAGTATCTTGAGGAACTTCACTTAACAGGAGAAAACGTTGAGCTTCTGAAAGGTTAGGTAACTTTTACAAGGTCACTAGCTGATTGATGGTTAAGCCCGAATTGGTCCGCAGGACTTCTGATCTCAAAGCTCACATACTTTTGAGGTTATGTTGAAAAGGTGAATGAACTGAGAGTGACATGAGCAGAAATGATGGTGTTAGGACCTTCGAAAATCCTTTTCTCCGTAAAAACACTGGCAAAAGCTGTCAAAATAAACTTTTTCAGAACTCTGGAAATTAACTAAAGGCTTGAAACAATTTAGGGAGCATTCATTCAAGAAAAAAAAAGACTGAATCTTGGTAAGAACAGAGAGTTTTGTGGTTTTTTGACTTGTCCTCTACCCATCCTCCTCTCCCAGAACCATGGCAACCTTGAAAACCAACAACCCTGCAATTACATTGAATACCAGAAGTCTAGCAGCTTCTGGAGGGGGAAGTAACAGTTAGTAGTGCTGCTATTACAGAAATAACACAAATTAGTGACCTTAACAGAAATTTATTTTCTCGCAGTTTAGGAGGCTAGAAGTCCGAACTCTAGGGGAAGCCTTTCTCTCTATGTCAGCACTGGAGAAAGGTCCTTGTTGCTTTTGAGCTTCTGCTCCTGGGTGATCTTCATGTGGCTTGGCATCAATCCCTCTTCTCCCATTCTGCTTCCTTGATTGCTTGTTTAATCTCTTTTATATCTCAAAAGAGGTAGGGTCATAATACCCACTACACTAATCCCACCTCATTAACATAACAAAGAAAACTCGTTCCCAAATGGAATTACAACCACAGGCATAGTGGTTAGGTTTCACAACATATATTTTTTGGGGACACAATTCAATCCATAAATTAGGTAAATACAAATCAAAACCACTTCACACTCATTAGATGACTATAATCAAAAAGACAGACAAATGTTGGTGAGGATGTGGAGAAATTAGAACCCTCATACACTGTTGGTACAAATGAAAAGTGGTGCTTCTTCCGTGAAAAACAGTCTGACAGTTCCTCAAAAGGTTCAAAATAGAGTTACCTTATGAGAGCAACTCCACTCCTAGGTATATACCCAAGAGAATTGAAAATAAATGTCCACCAAAAAAATGTGCACATAAATGTTCATAGTGGCATTATTTATAATAGCCAAAAAGTTGAACAACCCAAATGTCTATCAATTGATAAGTGGATAAACAAATCATGGGAGTTTTATACTCAACCATATAAAGGAATGGAATACTGATACATGCTACAACATGGATGAACCCTAAAAACATATGCTAAGTGAGAAAAGGCAGACAGAAAAGGACCATATGGGAAAGAACCTTGAAGTGTGAGAAATACACAATCATACAAACACATGTGCATATTATTAGTAACAAGCTCTTTACTAAGATTGCCAATGAAATGTTTGCCTGCATAGACCATAAGTATACAAAATTCTAACCGAAAATGCCTTAAACAAAATTTTGAAGGGAGTGAAAGAGTAGGTATTTCTAATTTTAAAAGCTAGTCAAGAAATGCATAGATTGTTGGTTGGAGTATAAAATGATGCAATCACTATTTGGCAGCTGCTTATAAAGTTAAACAACGTTTATCTATCCTATGATCCAGCAATTTTACTCTTAGATAGGTACCCTAGAAAAATGAGGAAATATGTCTACAAAAAGACTTACACAAAAATGTTCATTAAGAACCTTAGAAACAATAACTCCAAGCTGGAGATAATCCAAATATCCGTCAACAGAAGACTAGATAAAGAAACTGTGGTGTATTCATACAATGGAATACTACTTGGCAATAAAAATTGAGTGAACTACGCATTACATAACTGAATTTCACCAACATTATGTTAAGTAAAAGAAGCCAGATTCAAGATAGTCCACACTGTACAGGAACAGGCCAAACTATGGCAATAGAAGTCAGAAAGCACTTGTCTCTGGGAGAGAAGACAATTGACTGGAAAGAAGTATAGGTAACTTTCTGGAGTGATAAAAATGTACTTCTGCTTATTTTGGGTGGTAGTAACATGAATGTGTAGATTAATCCAAACTCATCAACCAAATACTTAAGATCTAATATATTTTATTAGATGTAAATTATATCTCGAAACAAAAATGTGGCATGATTGTAAGATTTTTTTTTAATTTCCTCAGATAATTCTTATGTGTTTAGAAAACACTGATTTTATTTAAGACTTTTTCCTTAAAGGTTAGGAAATAGCCTGTTTTGTAATTTCTATTCACTGACAATTTCCAGTGCCATAGTAATGGAGTCTTGATAGAATCTGCCTCAAGAGCTCAAGGAAACAATGTTTTAAAGAATTACATGGCATGTTTAATTTATTTTATAATTACAAATCAAACTCTCTTGTAAGTCTTTAATTTCAACCATGTTTCTCCTCGGGCCAGGACATGACTAAGTTTTGTGCCCTTGTTATTTCTTTAAAAGTCCTAGTGCAGACAGAGAATGCAGTTCCAAGTTGTGCTTAAAATTTGAGAGAGAACACAGCCACAGTTTTTGTGTCATGACTATAATAGGTACACACAGAGGAATAGAAAATGAGATTTATGTTTATAAGCATGGCAGAACAGAACATCAAAATGTCTCAGATAAAGCTGCAGGTTACGTTTACTTTGTGGGAAGTCAGTGGTTTGGTCTGTGTAAAGATAATTCCACTCCACATCAGAGAGCTCTAAGTCCACTGTAAGAGATACCTTTGTCAATACAGGCTCATGGATGAGCTCCCACCTCAGAGTTATCCTCGGAGAGGAAGAGATCAAATAAGCACTGCCAATAACATGCAGTCCAGAGAGCACAGAGGTTATAAACCAGGAGAATTTTAAACCAACTCCAAAGCTCAAAACTCTGACCAAGAACATGGAACAGCTGGAATGAGAAACTCCTAAATTTAAGGAAGCAGATGCAACATTCCAACAAATTGTAAGGCGTTGACAGCTCGTAACCCCAGAAACAATCACCCAGACACTTTGTTCTTCTTGCTTTTTCCCCTATGGAAACAGGGCTCAAGTATGAACACTTGGTATTGCAATGGAGCAACTGCTGAGTGATGTAAAACAATGAAGTTTGGAAGGATGGTGGTCAACTCATTGTATTTTCCAATTTAAAATATTAATAACTTTAATTCAGTGGATACTATGGGACAGGCACTGTTCCAAGGGATTTAAGTATATGAAATCATTTAATTCCTCAAAACAACCCTCTAAAGTAGGTAGTAACAGCATTAACATTCTGCAGTTGAGAAAACTGAGGCCCGCAAGGTCACTTAGTAACTCTCCAAGGTCGTGCGGCTGGTTTTGAATGGACATTGATCTGGCAAATTTGGCTGCACTTTAAAATCACCAGGGAGCTTTAAAAAATTTTGATTCCAGGGACCCATCCTGAATTAGGTGGTCTGGGGTGCAGTCTGGGGGCTAGAAGTTTGAAAACCTCCCCAGGTGATTCTAATCAGCAGCCACTAGTCTGGAGCCTTCACATTTCATGTGTCTAAACTGCTGCCTTCTCTGAAACATTGACAAATTCTTCTAAACAAACTGTTTTTAACCCAGGATTTGTGGACACCCAGGCTATGTTTATCTGAGAACTCCTATAAACATAGCCAAAAAATTCATTGCCATCGAGTTGATTCTGACTCATAACAACCCTATAGGACAGTAGAACTGTCCCATAGGGATTCCAAGGCTGCGAAGTTTATGGAAGCAGACTATCTCACATCTTTCTCCTGCAGAGCAGCTGGTGGGTTCGAACCGTCAACCTTTTGGTTAGCAGCTGAGTGCTTTAACCAGTGTGTCACTAAACATTTAGATTTGGGGCCTGTCCAGTTTTCTTAGAAAGATCCTCTCATCAGACTGTCTGTAATAATCTTGGCTCAAAAAAAAAAAAAAAAAAGGTTATGAACTATTCTAAAGGGTAAGAAACATCACATCATGTTGCAGCAAATGTCTCACTGAATATTTAACTTGAGTTTTTCTTTCTCTACTCTGGTGATAGAGGAGCCAGAAAGTCACTTTAGTTATTTTTAGGAGAGTGAATCACAGTAGAGCCATAAAGATGTCTCTTTTCCCCTAAGGAGTAAGTAGAACACCTGGAAACAATCAGGGTAGCAATATGGTCTAAAAAAGGGGTAAAATGGAGTTTAGTGTGTTTGAGGAAGAAGAATTTGTCAGCCCCTGGAGAGGGAAAGGAGTTGAGACTACAGATCCATGATGGACTGACAACCAAACTACCTACCAACATCCTGGTGCAGTAGGTGACCTAGGGGTCCTGGCTATATTTAGGACTAACAAGCTCAGCACTTTAAAACCAAGAAGGGGCACATTTAGCTGAGGTAGCTCCTCTCCAGGAACCCTCTCAGTGTTTTCCACCAAATGAAGAGTTTCTATAAAGGAAAATGGTACTGACCTGGCATAACTGGGATGGAATGTTATCAAAGGAAAATTGGATTTCTACATACAGAAGAAAAAACAGGACCCATGCCTCACACGGTACACAAATAAATTTAAAATGGATTAAGGACCTAAATGTGAAAACTAAAACCATAAAATTCTTAGAAGAAAATGCAAAGGCAAGGCAGTTGGGCCTAGCTTTTAACAATGGATTATCTAATATAATGATAAAGGCACAAACAGCAAAAGACAAAATAAATAAATAGGACCTCATAAAAATTAAAAACTTTTGTTTGTCCAAAGACTTCACCAAAAATATGAGAAGATAAGCTGCCAACTGGGAGAATATCTTCGGAAACCATATATCCAATAAGAATCTAATAACCAAAATATATATATAACTTCAACAACAACAAAAAAACAAATAACCCAATCAAAAAATGGGCAAAGTACTTGAATAGGCATTTCACCAAAGAGGACATTCAAATGGCCACCAAACACATGAAAAGATGCTCAGTGTCATTACCTATCAAAGTGATACAAATCAAAACCACAATAAGATACCATTTAACTCCCACTAAGATGGCTAAGATAAAATAATAATAATAATGACAGATGTTGGTGAGTATATGGGGAAATTGGAACTTTTGTCCACTGCTGGTGGGAATGCAAAAGCCATTATGGAAGACAGTATGGTGGTTCTTCATAAAACTAGAAATAGAACTATCATATGATTCAGCAATTCCACTGTTAGGAGTATACCCAAAGGACTTGAAAGCAGTGAAGTGAACAAACGTATGTATACCAATGTTAATTGCACCATTATTCACAATAACCAAACGGTAGAAACAGTCTAAATGCCCATCAACGGATGAATGAATAAACAAAATGTGGTACATACATACAATGGAATACTACTAAGACAGAATGGGAAATAAAGTCTTGATATATGCTACTACATGAGTGGAGACTGAAGACATTTTGCTGAGATGAAACAAGGCAATCACAAAAAGACAGATATTGTATAATACCACTTATATAAAAAGAACAGGCAAATGTATAGGGATCAGAACTTATTAGTGGCTTTTTAGTGGTTACCGGAGCGGAGGCGAGGAGGAAGGGTGAGTTATTGCTTATGGAGCACTGAGTTTTGGTTTACAGTGATAGAAAAACAGCATTGATTAAGGGTAGCATTGCACAGCTGATTAATGTAATTACTGTCAATAAGCTGTGTATTTGGAAAAAGTTGAACTGGAAAAAGTTGTGTAATATATTTACAACAACAAAAGAGCAGCTGCAGAGGCTGCTTATGTACAACCAAACCCCTCATGGTGTTTGGTTTCTTGGTTTGGATGCTAAGGGTCATAGTTTCCTGGGACATCCCAGTTAATTGGCCTAACATTTTGTGTAGAACTTCTATCTCCTAGTTGGCTGCGTAGTGCTTGGGGTCTTAAAAGCTTTCAGGCAGCTATGCAAGGTAAAACAATTGATCTCTAATCACCTGGAGCAATAGAGGAAGAAGGAGAGTCAGGAATAGGAGGAAAAAATGGAATGTGTGGCTAATTGCCACCATGAAGAGTTGCTTCCTTTCCCATGAGACCAGAAGAACTGGATGGTGCCCAGCTACCATTACTAATCTTTTGATCAAAGATTCTATAGATGAAGCCTGATCAAAAGGGGGAAAACGTAGAACAAAATTTCAAATTCTCATAAAATTCAGACTTTCCGAGCCATGGAGGCTGGATGAATCCCTAAAACTATTGCCCTGAGATAATCTTTAAACCTTAAACCAAAAATATCCCTTGAAGTCTTCTTAAAACCAAACGATAGTTAGGCTTAGCTAGTAAAGAATGTCTGCCTTGAGCACAGTGCTGTTTTAAGATCTATCTATATGGGAACAACAGGAACTGGCAAGTTTAGATAGGAACCTTAGGGGGCAATGGGTTTATGTTAATGGAAGAGGAACAAGGTGGAAAACAATGGTGAGAATGTTTGCACAATTTAAAGAATATAATCAATGTCATGACTGTACACGTAGAAATTGTTGAATTGGTGTATGTTCTATTGTGTATAGGGTTTCATAGGGAAACTCTGTGGGGCAGTTCCATTCTGTCCTATAGGGTCACTGTGAGTCCAAATCAACTCGATGGCAATGGGTTTTCTGTTGTATTTATTCTCAGCAACAATAACAAATAAAATAAATTTAAAAAAAATAACACTGGCATATATATTACCAGTTGCTGTCTAGTCAACTTTCACTCATGGCAACCCAGTGTGTGTCAGAGTAGAATTGTGCTTCACAGGGTTTTCAATGACTGACTTTCAGAAGTAGATTGCCAGGCCTTTCTTCCAAGATGCCTCTGGGTGTACTCGAACCTCCAACCTTTTGGTTAGCAGTCAAGCACATTAACCATTTTTACATCCCAAGGACTGTAGGCATAGTACAGAAAGCTTTAATGGCCCATCTGATTGCCCACTGGTGACTTTGATGGCTGACAGTCTATCAGTATCTAACCAGGAAAAGTGAAGCAAAGAGCACAATGAGATTTCCTACAAATTTCCTGATTTTTAACACTATAAGGATCAAGAGCTTGCTCTCCGGACTGAGATAAATCCAAAGTCAAATTTCCTATCTACCACTGACTAGCAGTATTACTTTGAAAAGATTCTTATACTCTCTGAGCCGTTATCTGGGAAATAGGGATAATATGCTACTTACCTCCTACGGTTGTTAGGAACATTAATGAGATAATGCATACAGGGTGTTTACAATGCCCAGCACACATTAAGCTCTCAGTAACCAGCTGTTATCGTTGAAAGGTGTTTGATGTGGTGTTTAGTTGGTACTCAATGAATATTTCTTTCCTTCACTTCTCTTCCTTCTTTTCTTCCCCTATTATGACAGATTAAAATGACCACTTAGTCTTTGTAGGTCTTCCCATTAAATGGTGGAATCTATTCCCTCACAGCTTAACTCTGGGCTGGATTTGTAACTTGCTTTGATGTTGTGCCACTACTGAGCCTAGGCCTCCAGAGGCCTTTCAGCATCTGTTCTTGTCCTTTTAGAATGTTGCTGCCATGTGAAGAAGCCTGAGTTTGTCTGCTGGAGACATGTGGCCCATCCACAAGCCAGCACCAACTTGCCAGATGTGTAAGGAAGGTCGTCTTTGACCATCCAGCCCCAGCTGAGCTTCCAGATGACTACAGCCACAGGATGACCTCAGACAAGACCAACAGAAGAACCATCTAAATAAGCCCATCCCAGATTGTTAACCCACAGAATCATGAACAAATACAAACTGTTGTTTTAATCCACTAAGATTTTTGGAGGCTTGTTATGCAGCAATGGATAACTGATACACCTTCCTCCTCTCTTGTTGAATACCAGTTGTCATGGTTTGCATTATGTCCCCCAAAAAATGTGTGTATCAATTTGGCTAGGCCATGATTCCTGGTACTGTTGGATTTTCCTGTATGTTGTAAACCTGCCTCTATTATGTTAATGCAGCAGGATGGGTTGCAGTTGTGTTAGTAAGGCAGGACCAGATCTACAAGACTGGATTGTGTCATGAGGCAATCTCTTGAGATATAAAAGACAGAAGTTGTGGGGATATATGCCATTTAAACATGGCTGCACTGTTGACAGCTGCAGCTCCCACAGGCCTCTATGCTGCACAGCATGTTGAGACTTGTCCCTAACATGTTGAGACCTTGTCATGACTTGTTTTCCCAAACCTATTGTCCTGTTACTGATTGGCTTGTTTACCTGAATTCCTTATCCCTTGCCCGAAACTTATTGTTACTCACCCAAAGCCCATTGTTCTGTTATTTGCTTCACTGCTTGCTGTACTGACTATAAATAAACTCCTGGGACTGAAGCCAGGGTTGACACCTCAGAGTGACCCTCCTGGCCCCACTTCTCTGTAAGAGTTGTGTTTGGTTACTGTCTCAGCCGTCCCGACATTCGCTGCCACTGCAACAGATGGTGCCCCATGTGAGGGGCTGCGACAAGAAGTGAGCAGTGAGACAGGGGGACTTCATACCATCAAGAAAGCAGTGCCACGAGCAGAGCGCATCCTTTGGACCAGGGTCCCTGTGCAAAGAAGCTCCTAGTCCAGGGGAACATTGATGAGAATGCCAACAGAGAGAGAAAAACTTCCCCTGGAGCTGACACCCTGAATTTGGACTTTTAGCCTACTTTGACTATGAGGAAATAAACTTCTCTTCATTAAAACCATCCACTTGTGGTATTTCTGTTGTAGCAGCACTAGATAACCAAGACACCAGTGAATCTCCAGATTTTTAAAAATGTACTAGAAAGAGTTGAGAGCTAAAATTTAGAGGAGCAGGGAGAAGCCAGTATTTTCTAACAGAAGAGACCCAAATGATTTCCAGCAGTCTTGGTAAGGCTTCTTCTACTGAAGCAACAGATTGTGTGTTTGCTTGGTTGTCTTACCAACTGAATCAGATCTGCAGCTCCATAACTTCCATAAATAGCTCTGCAATTGGCCATTACCCCAGTTAAAATAGAAAATGCAGAGCTGAGTGGAAAATAATCAATTTAATTACACTGAATAGACATAACATATATATAACAACAGCTTAAATAGCAAAATAGCAAAGTATGTTTTAGCACCATAGAAAATGTGCACTGTACAGCTTTTATGTTAACCAATTAAAAACTCAAGCCAAATTAAGCCTGAATCTCTCAGTTGCCTGATTGGTAGTAGTATAAACAGTCTCATTTATCAAGAACTTACTATGCATCAGACACCACCCAAATGCTTTAAAGTAATTTGCCTTCCCAGCTAACCATATAATGATTGTCCTGTTATTATATCCATTTTACAGATTAGGAAACTAAGATGTGTCTCATTTAACCTATTTCCCAAGCCCTCACAACTCACTCGCTTAAGTTAAATAGAAACCATAGATGGTTTAATTATGGCTCTTGACTACCTCTGAATGCTTTGACCTAAGGGTCCAGAATTGAAGCTTTAAGGTTATTGGGTAATAAAAGCTAACAAGCTCAGAATATACCTTCCGAAGATGAGCTTGGAAATATATTCAAGGACAGCTATTGTACCTCTATTTTTCTATTAAATGCCCAAACATAAAGATAATCTCTTTTGCTTCCATATACAAATGGGTTGTTGGTATGGTCCTTGCTTCTAATACTCCTGAGCTGGCTTGAGAGATAGAGGCTGGAACATGAAGGAAAACCAAAACCAACCCTGTTGCCATTGAGTTGATTCCGACTAATAGCAACCCTATAGGACAGAGTAGAACTGCCCCATAGGGTTTCCAAGGAGCAGCTGGTGGATTTGAATTGCTGACCTTTTGGTTAGCAGACAAGCTCTTAACCACTGCACCACCAGGGCCCCAACATGAAGGAAGGGGGCCTTTAAAAAAAAAAAAAAAAAAAAAACAGTCTGCAAGCTCACAGGAGAACAACTCCCCAAGAAGAGACCAAAATCTATCTGACGGATGTACCAGGAGACTCTGAGTAGATGATTATTTTCCTCATGCCCTGGTTCTTTAGGACTTTAGATCTCTTGCCTCCAGAGAGTTGTTCTTAATCTTGGATAAACATTAGAATCACATGGGGATTCAACTACCTCGTCTTTTTGATAATTCTTAATTAACCTCATTCAACTTTCTATTCCTGGTAATGTCCTAGGTTACTAGTCAGTTTATGGATTGGTTGCCCTTGGTAGAGAAAGAACCCTTGGTGTAATGATCTCCCAGTCCATGGAGGCAAGGAAAAAAAAATAGTAGAGAACATGGCTATCCTTTTAGCAAAAAATAATATCCCCTCAAAAGGAGTCCTGGCTGGTGGAAACAGAGTGCCTAGCGGCTAACTGAAAGTTTGCTGGTTCCTGTCCATCCAAAGGTACTCTGAGAAAAAGGCCTGATGATCTACTTCTGAAAATCATCCATTTAAAACCCTGTGTGGTGTAAAATTGTGCTCTAGGCATAAGCACCACGCCATCCCTTCACAGCAAAGATCCAAAAAACTAAGCCGAACAGAGAATACAACAATCCTGAAACCCTAAAACATCAAATGAAGAGATAAAGAACTCAGCCAAGCACCAAACGGAGTGAGAAAACTGACAGAGAATGGAGAGCAAGGAGAGATTCATGCAGAGGTCCCCTACCAGCTAACGCAGAGCGGATCCACCATCTTGGACTCCTATCGGAGACCAGCAAATGGGGGTACGAGAAAGCAGCCTCACAGAGCGTCCAGCGGGAGACAAAACAACTGGTAATTTGTGGTGTGCGCTTTCCCACCCCCCACCCCTTTTCACCCTGGCTCAGCTTCCTCTGCTTCCCGCAACCACAGTCTCTTGACCAGGAAGTGCCAGCTGCTTGGATTCCACACACCAAGGCGGGCGGCTCTCTGGGTGCCATTTGTTGGCTGTTGGTGCTGCTTTTTTCCACTTCTTTTGATTTCTTCCTTGCCTCTGGCCATCTCCCCCTCCTTTCGCTCGAGTGCCTTACTCTGTGTGCCATCTTTGCTTCTTCCTGAGGGGCTGCAGAGCACCAGCAATTTGTGATATACGCTTTCCCACCCCCTACCCTTCTTCACCCATACTTGGCCCCGTCTGCTTCCTGCGGACACAGTCTCTTGTCTAGAAACACCAGCCTGCATTAGGTGGCTCTCTGAGTGCCATTTGTTGGCTGCTAGTGTTGTTTTTCTTTTTCTGCTTCTTTTGATTTCTCACTTCCCTCTCACCACTTCCCCCTTCTTTCACTCAAGTGCCTGGCTCCAT
Source organism: Dugong dugon (assembly GCA_030035585.1). Lineage (NCBI taxonomy): Eukaryota > Metazoa > Chordata > Mammalia > Sirenia > Dugongidae > Dugong > Dugong dugon. The sequence continues at coordinate 52,028,502 of CM057461.1, forward strand.
GCGCCATCTTTGCTTCTTCCTGAGGGGCTGCAGAGCACCAGCAATTTGTGATATACGCTTTCCCACTCTCTACCCTTCATCACCCACACTCAGCCTCCTCTGCTTCCTGTGGACACAGTCTCTTGTCCAGAAACACCAGCCCGCACTGGCTGGCTCTCTGAGTGCCATTTGTTGGCTGCTGGTGTTGCTTTTTTTTTTTTTCCTTTCTGCTTCTTTTGATTTCTTGCTTGCCTCTCGACACCTCCCCCTCCTTTCGCTTGAGTGCCTGGCTCCGTGCACCAACTTTCCTTCATCCTGAGGGGCTGCGGAGCTCCATTCGAGTGCGGAGCTGCTTCCCAGTCTGGGGTCCCGCGCTGGTGGGATCCCGGGGCTTTTGTTCGTTTGTTCGTTTTGAATTGTTTGTTTGTTTTCTTTTCCTTTTCTTGAGTTGGGAGCCCTTTCTGGCCAGGTGGAGCTGCGTGGCAAGGAACTCCCCTTCAGCTTCCACAGACGTGCAGAGGGATCCCTGAGAGCATTTTTTTCTTCGTTGGTTTTTTTTTTTTTCTGTTTTTTTGGGGGGCCTTTCTTGTTCTTTTTTTTAAATTTGTTTTGTTTTCTTTTGCTTCTTTTTCCCTTTTTGTCTTTCTTCATTGCTCACTTTCTTGTCCCTCTATATCTTCCTTCTCTTTCTGATCCCTGAATACCAAGTATTGTATACCTCTACGCCTTCTAGCCAGGCTGTATTGCAACACCTGAGAGTGACTTCCCCAGACCTCATAGCTGCACTGGTGGGATCCCTGAGAACTTTGTGGTTCTTTAACCTTTCTGATTTTTATTTATTCATTCTTTTCTTCCTCTTCCCCTTTCTCTTTCTCTCCATTTCATAGTTTCTCATCTCTCCACTCCAACGGCAAACTCCCCTAGCATTCTTGTTTGTTTGTTTGTATGTTTTGGCTCCCGTTCCACTCTCCTCTCTCCCATGTCCATCTTAGCTCCACACATAAAAATCTCCCTGCTGCATCCTGCCTACATGCACCGTGAGCTTGACATCACAACACCAAGCAGCACAGGCATGGCCTACTGGAACCTGCCCTGCACTGATTACCGACCTGCTCTGGTGGCTGTATTAAGTGCCACAAAAAAACCATCCCAGTAACTCCTCTTCAGCTAGACCTGCCCTGCTGTACCATATCTGAGTGACTGACCCTGCCAGTTGGAGAAGGAGGCTAAAAGTATTGAGCGCACAGACGAGCAAACAACAAAGAACACACAGTCCACCTGCTCAGACATAGTCAAATTTTTTTTTTAAAAAAGGGATGAAACAAACAAATCTACAATCAATAAATGAGAAAAATAACTACTGAATACCCCGAAGACAGCAGACAATATCAAAACATTTACAAAAACAGGACAGAATGGTTCCAGTAGGGGTCCAAAATAAAACACCAGATGACTGTCTTGTGGAATAAAATGCACTAGAACTACTTCATAAGGAATTCAAATCTCTAATACTCAGAATTCTCCAAGAGCTGAGGTAGAAAGCTGACAGACATGAGGAAAAAATAGACAAATTCATGGAAAATACAGACAAAAAATTGGAAGAATTCAGGAAGATGATTCAGGAAGAAAATGTCAAAATAAATTCACAGCTAGAAATTATACAAAGACAACAATTAGAAATCCAAAAGATAAACAACAAGCTTTCAGAAATGGATGATGTCATAGAAGTGCTGAGAAGCAGATTTGAAATTGTGGAAGACAAGATCTGTGGAATTGAATACAAACACTGGGATACAACTCTGTTTGAGGAAAGCTCAGAAAAAAGAACGAAGAAAAATGAAGAGACGCTGATAGTTATGTGGGACAATATTAAAAGCAAAAATTTACAAGTGATTGGAATTCCAGAACAGGGGAGAAAACAAAAAACACAGAGAGGATCATTGAGGAACTACTGACAGAAAACTTCCTCAATATCATGAAAGATGAAAAGCTGGCAATCCAAGAAGCTCAACGAACCCCATATACAAGAGACCCCAAAAGAAAATCATCCAGGCATATCATAATCACACTCGCCAAAACCAAAGACAAACAAAGAATCCTGAGAGCAGCTCGTGAAAAACAAGAAGTCACATACAGAGGAGAAACAATAAGACTCAGCTCAGATTATTCTGCAGAAACCATGCAGCCAAGAAGGCAATGGGATGACATACATAAAGTCTTGAAAGAAAAAAATTGTCAGCCAAGAATAATATATCCTGCAAAACTCTCATTCAAATTTGATGGTGAAATTAGGTCATTTCCAGATAAACAGAAATTAAGGGAATATGTAAAAGTCAAACCAAACTTACAAGAATTATTAAAGGGAGTTCCTCGATCTGAGGACAAACAGCTTCAGCTCACAGGCAGAAGCTAGGACACAGGACTGTACAAGCCAAATACCAATCTAGGAAATGAACTCTCGAGGACTATCCAAAACCAAAAGAAATACAACAGGGAATCAGAGCAGTTAATCAATAAATGACAACATCAAAACAATAAAAGAGGGAATAAACAGCATAGGTATAGAACCTTCTAATAAAAAGGAAAGCAAGGTGATACCAAGTAATGGTAGACTGCTTCAAACTTAGAAACATAAGGGTAAAAATCATGGTAACCACAAACAAAGTTAGCAAACCACCTCATAAAAATAAAGACGAAAAACATAAAGTCTCAGCAAAAACAAAATCTACAAAAACAAAAGAAATGAACACAAAATCCACAAACAAAAGTAATGAAGCACAAGAGAGTAAGAAGAATAAAGAAAACTTCAGCACCACAATAAAAGCACTACAAAATGACAGCAACAAACTCACATCTATCAATAATTACACTGAATGTAAACAGACTCAATGCACCCATAAAGAGATGGAGAGTGACAGAATGGATAAGAAAACAGGATCCATCAATATGCTGTCTACAAGAGACACACCTTAGAAAAAAGATGTGAATTTATTAAAAGTCAAAGGTTGGAAAAAAATACATCAAGCTAACAACTACCAAAAAAGACCAGGAGTGGCAATTCTAATCTCAGATAAAATAGAATTTAAAACAAAATCTACCATAAAAGACAAAGAAGAACACTATATAATGATTAAGGGGATGATCCATCAGGAAGACATAACCATAATAAACATCTATGCTCCCGATGACAGGGCTCCAAAATACATAAAACAAACTCTAACACTGAAAAGAGAAATTGACAGTTCCACAATAATAGTAGGAGACTTCAACACACCACTCTCAGTAAAGGACAAAACAACTAAGAAGAAACTCAGCAAAGATACAGAAGACCTAAAGGGCACAATCAGCCAACTGGACCTCATAGACATATATAGAACACTTCATCCAACCACTGCAAAGTACACATTCTCTTCCAATGCACATGGAACGTTATCCAGAATAGACCACATCTTAGGCCACAGAGCAATCCTCAACAAGATCCAAAATGTTGAGATAATTCAAAGTATCTTCTCTGACCACAATGCCATCAGGTAGAAATTAAAAATAGAAAGATCAAGGAAAAAAAATCAACTACATGGAAACAGAATAATACCCTGCTTACACATCACTGGGTAGTAGAAGAAATCAGAGAGTGAATCAAAAAATTCCTAGAATTAAATGAGAATGAAAACACATCATACCAAAACCTTTGGGACACAGCAAAGGCAGTCCTCAGAGGACAATTTATAGCAATAGATGCACATATCAAAAAAGAAGAAAGGGACAAAATCAAAACATTAACTACAGAACTCAGACAAATAGAAAGAGAATAGCAAAAAAAGCCCACAACCACCGGAAGAAAGGAAATAGTAAAGATCAGAGCAGAAATAAATGAACTAGAGAACAGAAAAATGATAGAAAGAATCAACAAAACCAAAAGTTGGTTCTTTGAAAGAATCAACAAAATCAACAAACCACTGGCCAGACTGACAAAAGAAAAACAGGAGAGGACACAAATAACCCAAATAAGAAATGAAATGGAGGCCATTACAACAGACCCAACTGAAATAAAAAGGATTATAACAGAATATTACGATAAACTATACTCCAACAAATTTGAAAACCTAGAGGAAATGGATAAATTTCTACAAACACATGGCCTACCCAAACTACAACAAAGTGATGTTGAAAATCTGAACAGACCCATAACAAGAGAAGAGATTGAAAAGGTTAAAAAAAAAAACCTCCCAACCAAAAAAAGCCCTGGCCCAGATGGCTTCACTGAAGAATTCTACAGAACATTTACAGAAGAGCTTGTACCAGTACTACTCAAGGTATTTCATAGCATAGAAGAGGAAGCAACACTTCCAAATTCATTCTATGAAACCAGCATAACGCTGATACCAAAACCAGGAAAAGATGTCACAAAAAAAGAAAATTACAGACCAATATCTCTCATGAATATAGATGGAAAAATCCTGAACAAAATTCTAGCCGATAGACTTCAGCATCATATGAAAAAAATAATACACCATGACCAAGTAGGATTCATACCAGGTATGCAAGGGCGGTTCAACATTAGAAAATCAATTAATGTAATCCACCACATAAATAAAAGGAAAGAAAAGAATCACATGATCATCTCAATTGATGCAGAAAAGGCATTTGACAAAGTCCAACACACATTCCTGATAAAAACTCTCAATCAAATACGTATAGAAGGGAAATTTCTCAACATAATAAAGGGCATCTATGCAAAACCAATGGCCAACATCATTCTTAATGGAGAGAGGCTGAAAACAGGAACAAGACAAGGATGCCCTTTATCACCACTCCTATTTAACATTGTGCTGGAAGTTCTAGCTAGAGCAATAAGACAAGAAAAAGAAATAAAGGGCATCCAAATTGGTAATGAAGAAGTTAAACTCTCCCTGTTTGCAGATGATGTTACTATAGATAGAAAACCCTAAAGACTCCACGAGAAATCTACTGGAACTAATAGAAAGATTCAGCAAGTAGCAGGATACAAGATAAACATTCAAAAATCAGTTGGATTCCTATACACCAGTAAGGAGAACGATGAAAAGGCAATCAGGAAAACAATACCATTTTCAATAGCTCCTAAAAAGATAAAATACTGAGGAATAAATCTGACCAGTGACGTAAAAGACCTATACAAAGAAAACAACAAAACACTACTGTATGAAACCCAAAGAAATCTACATAAATGGAAAAACTTACCATGCTCATGGATAGGCAGACTCAACATTGTGAAAATGACAATTCTACCCAAAGCAATTTACAAATACAATGCAATCCCGATCCAAATACCAACAACATTCTTCAAAGAGATGGAAAAACTAATCATTAACTTTATATGGAAAGGGAAGAAGCCCCGAATAATTAAATCACTACTGAAGAAGAAGAATAAAGTTGGAGGACTCACACTACCTGACTTCAGAACCTACTATACAGCTACAGTAGTCAAAACAGCCTGGTACTGGTACAACAACAGATACATTGACCAATGGAACAGAATTGAGAACCCAGATGTAAGTCCATCCACCTACGGTCACCTGATCTTTGACAAGGGCCCAAAGTCCATCAAATGGGGAAAAGACAGTCTTTTTAACAAATGGTGCTGGCAAAACTGGATATCCATCTGCAATAAAATGAAACAGGACCCATACCTCACACCGTATACAAAAACTACTTCAAAATGGATCAAAGTCCTGAATATAAAGCCTAAAACTATAAAGTTCATAGAAGAAAAAATAATACCAACACTTCAGGCCTTAATACATGGCATTAACAGGATACAAACCATAACCATCAACGCACAAACCCCAACAGATAAGCTAGATAAGTGGGATCTTCTAAAAATCAAACACCTATGCTCTTCAAAAGACTTTGCCAAAAGAGTAAAAAGAGAACCTACAGACTGGGAAAAATTTTTGGACAGTACAAGTCAGACAAATTTCTAATCTCCATAATCTACAAGAAAATCTAACACCTCTACAACAAAAAGACAAATAATCCTATTAAAAAATGGGCAAAGAAGACATTCAAATGGCCAACAGACACATGAGGAAATGCTTGCGATCACTAGCCATTAGAGAAATGCAAATTAAAACCACAATGAGATACCATCTCACCCCGGCATTACTGGCACGAATCAAAAACACTGGAAATAACAAATGTTGGAGGGGCTGCGGGGAGATCAAAACTCTTATGCACTGCTGGTGGGAATGCAAAATGATACAACCATTTTGGAAAATGATATGGCGCTTCCTCAGAAAGCTAGAAATAGACATACCATTCGATCCAGCAATCCCACTCCTAGGAATATATCCTAGAGGAATAAGAGTCGTCAATCGAATAGACATATGTACACCCATGTTCATGGCAGCATTGTTCACAACAGCAAAATGATGGAAACAACCTAGATGCCCATCAGCAGATGAATGGATAAACAAACTATGGTACATACACACAATGGAGTACTATGCAACGAGAAAGAACAACAATGAATCTGTGAAGCATCTCATAACATGGATGAAACTGGAGAACATTATGCTGAGTGAAATAAGTCAATCACAAAAGGACAAATAGTGTATGAGACCTCTATTGTAAAAACCCATGAAAAAGTTCACACACAAAATGTAACAATCTTTGTTGGTTACCAGGGATGGGAGGGGTGGGGGGGAAATACTAAATAGGCAATAGATAAGTGGTATCTTGGGTGAAGGGTGAGACAGTACACAATACAGGGGACACTAGCACAACTTGTACAAGGAAAGGTCATAGAAGCCCCATAGGCACATCCAAACTCCCTGAGGGACTGAATTGCTGGGTGGAGGGCTGTGGGGACCGTGGTCTCAGGGAACATCTGGCTCAATTGGCATGACACAGCTTATAAAGCCAATGCTCTACATTCTACCTTGGTGAGTAGTGTCTGGGGTCTTAAAAGCCTGTGAGCGGCCATCTAAGATACTCCACTGGTCTCATCCCTTCGGGAGCAAGGGAGAATGAAGAGAACAGAATACAAAGAAAAGATTAGTCCAAAGGACTAATTGTCCACAGGTACCAAGGCCTCCACCGGACTGAGTCCAGTACAGCTAGATGGTGCCCAGCTACCACCACTGACTGCTCTGACCAGGATCACAACTGAGGGTTCTGGACAGAGCTGGAGAAGGATGTAGAGCATTATTCTAACTCACAAAAAAAAGACCAGGTTTACTGGCCTAAAGGAGACTGGAGAAACCTCGAGAATACTGCCCTCAGACACCCTTTTAGCTCAGTGGTGAAGTTACCTGTGAGGTTCACTGTTCAGCATGGGAGTGGACAGCCCCGTAAAACCAAGTGAGACTAACGAGGTACAGGAGTCCAGTGACAAGGGCCAGAAAGCAGAAGGGGACAAGGAAGCTGGTGATAGGGAACCCAAGTTTGAGTAAGGATATTGTTGATGTGTTGTGAGATTGTTAACCATTGTCATTGGGCAACATTTGTAGTAACTGTTAAATGAGAAACTATTTTGTTCTGTAAGCCTTCATCTTAAGTGAGCATAACAGCACAATTGGAAGAGCGTAGTTAATGTCACTGAACTGTGCATGTAGAAATTTTTGAAACGGTGTATCTTTGGCTATGTGTATCTTCACCAAAAAAAAAAAAGGTTGAGAATTTAGAGGGTTAATATGTTGTGGGGTTGTTAACCAATGTCATAAGACAACATGTGTACTACTGTTTCATGAGAAACTATTTGTTCTGCAAGCCTTAGCCTGAAGTGCAATAAAATATAAAAAAATAAATAAATAAAATAAATAAAGAAATCAAAATGAAAACCCTGTGTGGCACAGACCTACTCTGGAATCAACTCAATGGCAACTGGTATTGATATATGCCCTAGGAGAGATGCACATTTCTTCAGGAGTAACTATGGAATTATCAGGCAATGTACTGGATAAGATCCATACTCCTATATCTCAACCTGCAGCTATATATAATGTGTACCTGACTTTAAGAAAGTCCATGTTCTGTTAAGGAAGCTGGAACACATGATTCTCACTAGTGATTTATTATTTTCCTATCTGCTACACCCAGAAAATATTGTCCACCTCCAGCTCTAACTAGATCTTCTGGCATGGATTCTCTACCTCCAGGAACACTTTGCCCCATAACAAATACAAGCTCTGCATTTAGCCATTCCCAAACCCAGAAATAAAACTGCACAATTACACAAGTCTCCATACATAATCAGATAAGTCTCCATAAATCCCACAAGTTCATCATGGTAGACACCAATGCTCTAGTTAAGGGACACTCGAGCTCCAGTCAAGACCCATTGCCCTACAGTCAGTGTCGTTGTTCAAGACCCTCCATCTGGGCCTCTAACATATCTAGTGCCTGACATTTAGGATGGTGATGGCATCTTATGGCCCCTTGGGAAATCAAAATCAGAGTGTTTTCCCCATTTGTCATCCTATCACACAGTGCCTAAAATGTAGTAGACATTCCATAAATATTTATTGGATTAAATACTAATGAATGACAACTGCACTCATCTTACAATTTCACTGATGGTTTCACAAGTCAAAATTATGCTGCAATTACCAAGTTCCTGAACACCAGTCCCAGACACTATGCAGAAGCAGCTACCTCTACTTACAGTTCAATAGGCTTATTCTTAGCAGATTCCCGGGTCAGATTATTTCTGACAGTGAGTGTCACAGCGGTGACAGTTGTCGGGACGGCGTAGACAGTAACCAAACACAACTGTTACAGAGAAGTGGGGCCAGGAGGGTCACTCTGAGGAGTCCCAGGAGTTTATTTATAGTCAATACAGCAAGCAGTGAAGCAAATAAGAGAATAATGGGCTTTGGGTGCAGGCAAGGGAGAAGGAATTCAGGTAAACAAGCCAATCAGTAAAGGGACAATAGGTTTGGGAAAACAAGTCGTGACAAGTCTCAACATGTTGGGGACAAGTCTCAACATGCTGTGCAGCATCGAGGCTGTGGAGACTGCAGTTGTCAATAGTGCAGCCATGTTTAAATGGCATATATCCCCACAAGTGAGCCCCTAATTCATCTTGCAATTTCTCCAGAACTTCTTTTTATTTTTCAATTTCCGGTACCAACCTCACCTCCCTCCCTTCATTGAGAAAATGAATCTCACCTTAGAATATCCCTTCCTGATTATACCACTTGCCACAGAATATTCACGCCATCTTCTAATATTACCAACTTGCCAACTTGCTCTTGGTCCTCTCATTGCAGATGAAGTGTTTTATACAGATTTTACCACTCTTTGAAGTTTTATCATCTCCATTTCCCAAGACCACCTTGCTACTCTGGGGCAGGATCAGACCTAGAAACAAGGTCTTTTGACACCTGCTCCAAACTTCCATTTGGCAATTGTTCATAATTGTTCTTAATGATCCCTTAGAAAGTGTTAAAAATTAAAATATGTAAGAGGAAAAGGAGCCCTGGTGATGCAGTGGTTAAGAGCTTGGCTGCTAACCAAAGGGCTGGCAGTTCGAATCCACTAGCCACTCCTTAGAAACGCTATGGGGCAGTTCTGTAGGGTTACTATGAGTTGGAATCGACTCGATGGGAACAGGTTTGGTTTAGTTTTAAGAGGAAAAAGCCACATATAAAATGGATTCAGTCATTGCTTCCTCCTCTAGCCTAGAAGAATGTTAGTGACTATTAGCTCTCCTAAGCATGGCAAGAACATGAACTATGTCATAGCTGCTTTTCTTGCGTAAATAAGAAAAGAACACTAACTCAAAAATCCAGTTTGAATATAGGCGGATAAACAAGTCCAATATAGGAGTTTAACCATGGAAACCATTCTTTTTTTCCTCTCATTCCACTGGTAAAGTAAAAAGGCTAATATTTTTTGAGTGCCTAACACATGCCAACCCTTGCTATAATTGTTTTACTCATTCTACTTTCACAGTAACCAGTGGGATGGGTGCTATCATTATTTCAATCTTATACATGAGGAAACCAAAACACAGAGAGTTGAAGTATCTTACTAAAGACCATGCTCCAAGTTAGCAGTGAAACTTGGATTTAAATTCAGAACGTATAATCCAAATTGTCTTAATCCCTGTGCTAATCCTGTCTCATCATATCACAAGGCAATATTAAGGTTAAAACCACCAGTTGCGATGGAGTCAGTTCTGATCCAAGGCTATCCCATGTGTATCAGAATAAAACTGTGCTCCATAGAGTTTTCAATGGCTAATTTTTTAGAAGTATATCAGCGGTTCTTTCTTCCAAGGTGCTTCTGGGAGTATTCAAGCCACCAGCCTTTTGGTTAGCAGCCTGGCACGTTAACCATTTGCACCACTCACAGACTCTGTATTAAGGTTAAAGCAGTTGAATGTTAGAGACAGGATACATTGTTTACCCCAGATGCATTGTGTGTTGGCAACACAGTCAAGTATGAGAAATCCAAAGTCTCAGAGCCCTAAGACATGGACTGCAGTGGCTTTCCATCTGACAGAACAGATTGCACTGTCCTACTGAAATATAGTCTGCAACAGGTTTCCTGGAAAACAGGATAGGAACCACAGATGCCCCCATACTTTTCCTGCCGCCCACTCAGAATAAATTCTACTAGTTCCATCTTGCCTCGTGAACTTTTTCAACTTGGACTACTACTGGCTGCCCATTCTCTCCCAGAATCAGTCCCAGACAATTCCAGGCACACAGGTCTTCCGTTACTCATTTCCTGTCACTTTTAAGCTTCACAGCTGAAGCCAAAATTAGTTCTATTACTTGATCGTTAAATATATCACTTGGTGTCAAAGCCAAGGAGGAAAATAACCTCTTTCTAAAGGGTAATCCTATTGAATAAATGGAGGATTATCTCGAGGGATCATGGCTTAAACATGGTATGGTAGACTGAAAAATATGGCCACAATTTTACACTTCCTCTTATCAAGAGGTAGAGTTCACTTCTCTACTCCTTTAATCTGGGTTGTCCATGTACCATACTTGGGACAATGGGACATTAGCAAATATGACATAAGGTGAAGCTTAAAGAGTGTGTATTGAGGCTTGTCTTTGCTAGTTACGCTTGAAACCTGGAGACTACCATGTAAATAAGCCCTAACTAGCTTGATGGAAAATGAGGTAGGACATCATGGAGAACCTAGGCACACCAGCCAATAGCCTATGGAGCAGTTTTATTCTGTAACACATGGGCTCACTATAAGTTGGAATCAACTCGATGAGATGGCACAAGACTATGACAGGATGACTGTTGCTGGGACAAGTTTTATGATGAAATAATAAGAAAGTTTAGAAAACACAACTTTGAAAGAATAAATGGTCTTCTGGAGTAAACAGAGAAAGACTCTATATCCATCTTTCAGATTGTTACAAGATCATCCAAGACATGCTAGACAACTCTACACTGCATATGTGACCTGTTGAACTTTGCCCATATGAGACATACAACAAAGGCTTATTGCTTAATCACTGAAACCTTGCATATTCTCTTTAGTTGTTCTGAACTACTATTCTCACTATCAAAAGAATTCCACCTTCATCCATGCAAACACTCCACAAATGTGTATCAACACATATTGTGTGTTAAAGCTCTGTGCTTGATACTAGAGCAAAGTCACTTAAGGTTCCTACCCTAATGGAACTTACATTCTTTTATGGAAGGTAGACATTAATTAAAATGAAACGCCTACAAAAACCAAAAACACAGTGAAATATTATTTTAAAAAACAGAATGCCTACAACAAGTGTCAAGTGCCACACAGGTGACTGTGCAAATTTAAAATAGGGAAATTTGACCTCATCAGGGAGGATATGAAAGCTTGCCCTCTGGAAATAACGTTTGAGTTTATATCTCAAGGATGCGTGGCATTAAGTACAAATTTGAGGATGAGGAGTTGAAAAAGGACCAGGATATCTGCATCAGAGAGTGATGAGGGCAACAGCTCAAGAGAACCTTAAATAATAGCATTAAACTTAAAAAAAAAGTTGCCATCAAGTTGATCCTGACTCATGACAACCCCATGTGTGTCAGAGTAGAACTGTGCTCCATAGAGTTTTCAATGGCTGACTTTTTTGGAAGTAGATCACCAGGCCTTTCTTCCAAGGATCCTCCAGGTGGACTCAAACCACCAACCTTTCCAGTAGCAGCCAATCGTATTAACCATTTACATCACCCGGGGACTCTTGTATTAACTTTAAACATATGCAAGAGAGGCCCTAATGCTTAAAAGGACCCACTCTGGCTTTTATCCAGCCATGCCCTTCTCCACGGACCAAGGAGCTCATAGGGCTAAAGAGATGTTGGTTTCCCGGTGTCTATGTCCCCTTCCCTTTCTAGGCCATTCTTCAGGTAGATCTCGCACTGAATTCCTTCTTCAAAGAACCTAACCCCTCCTTTGAGTGACATCTTTCCTGAGCCCCTTCTCCTGTCCCACCAGGGACAGCTGTTGGTGGAGCAGTGGACACAGATTGGGTAAGTGGGTTGAATGTCATTCATGCTCAAGGCTTCTTTGGCATGTGATCATGTGAAACTCCAGGAAGTCCAGGAATTTTAAAGGAAACTTGGCTTTCTAGATCTTTATGAAGGTATATTTGTCAAAATAGAAGGATAAAACATAATTTTTAATAGTTAGCTTGGTTTTTTATTATTTAATATTTAGGCATGTGGGCCTCTATTACTATTCTTGCCCAGGACCCTGCAAATATTAGGCAGGTTTGCTAGATAGGTGGGTAGTAGCCAAAGAACACAAAAGTCTTGCAGGCCAGTGCCTCTCAAACACTAATGTACCTATGCATTACCTGGGGATCTTAGGAAAATGCAAACACTGATTCTGTCTTTCCAACAAGCTCCCAGGAGATGCTTAGATTGCTGGCCCAAGGACTGCACACACTTTGAATGACAAGGTTGTAGGACATGTTAAGAAGTTTTAATTTAATTAAATTTTATCCAAAGAGCCACTGAAGTTCTCGAGGGATTCCAAGGGACAGATTTTCATTTTGCAAAAAGGACAATTGGCTGTAATGAGAAGAACAGATTAAAGAGCAGAGGCATGAACTGACCATGTTGAGCTGGAGAGGAAATGAACCCACTGAGAGAGATTTAGAAAGTAAGATCTGCAAGAATTGTTGAATTGGATAAAGGAGAGGAGAAAACAGTGTGATCCCAATCAGGACAAAACTCAATGAAAAAGTAAATGAATTAATGAATTGCCTTTCTGTCTTTCTCACAACAAAGTTTCAGAATAGCAGGATTCAAAATAGTTTTAGTTGTGGGTTATGATTTCAGGGAACCGAGAGGCATTTCTTTGTCCCTTGTATATAGTTAGAAGACATTTTCATCCCAAATTACTTTTTACCTTCCTCTTTTTTTCCAGACAGCTGAAATAAGAGTGATAACAGTTATATTTATAACCATAACCATCTTAATTCATCTGCATTCTTTCTGCATTTAGTAAGGCACTGTGAGCAGTTTCTTCTTTTAATTAAGTGGTTATAATTGGTGCATGCTCCTCTCAAAGTGATTTCTTCAGTGCCCAAGTGATTAAACGTAGATATCAGCTCATCCCACTCTTCTGGAGCAACACTGGAGTCCTGAGAGTCCACGTGTGCTACAGGAAGATGCTCCCTCCCTCGGGCACCCCTCTCTTGAGAGGCTTGATTGTATTAAATTTAGGCTCTTGGGGAAGTTTCCTGACTTAGGAGGGACCTTCACTTTCTTTGGGATATAGGAACAGGATTCACAGTCCTGCTGGGTTAATCAGTCAGCTTTAACCAGCTGCAGAAGCACGTGGTCCTGCAGGAGCCATGGCTACAGGGAACTATTGTTATCTTCAGCAGCACAAGGCTGGCTAGGATCTGAAGACAACTATGGGTTTGCAACTCTGCTAATCCCATCACCACCCTCCCCTTCTCTAGCTTTCTGCTGTGACTTACAAAAGGCAGAAGAATTCATACTTGGAGGAGCTTCCAGCCTAAATTCAGGGAAAAATGTCTTAGCTTTCTCATAAATATCCAAGGAAACATTTACGTTAAATGCACCGCCCTCTTGGTCTCCTTTATCACTGACTTCCCATTCTCACTCGGTAATGATCCCAAAGATAGTTGGCTTGATTTGCATACACTTCAAGAGCATCTTTATCTTTTTATCTTTATTTATTATTCCCCCCTTGTCCCACTTGCTTCTTTAGAACTCTGTATCAAATATTAACACGTTTATTTCCTGGGTTTCACTGCTTTATCATTCCCTCTTATAGTTTTATATTTCATGAAACCCGCTTTATCCCTGCAACCCCTATGTGCACCCAATACCTTCTCCCTGCCTAATCACTGCAGGAAACTTCCAGGCTTGAATTTAACTCATAGGCGTCCTTGCTTTCCCCTCACAGTATGGTAATCTCAAAAGAAGGCATTTGGGAAATGTTTTCCAGCCTCATCATTTCCTTTGCTTGGTCGTGATGATTCATGAACAGACCAGGTACTTGCTGGTCAAGGCTCCTCATACAGCGTGGTACCAACAGGGGCAGGGCAGCAAAAATGGCACAGACCCTGCAACACAGTAAAGAGTTTGGTGCTTGTGGCTTGCAGGAGAGCATGTCGCATCAAAGGAGACACAGCCGATTACTGCCATGTGGGAAGAAATTTTCATACGTTCCAGTTTTTCATCAGAAGTTGGAAAAACTTTCAAATTTTTGTATTTTTGTTCAATTAAATTAAAAATAATGAATAAAATGTTCATTGCAGCAGTGTTCACAATAGCCAAAAGGTGGAACCAAGCTAAATGTCCATCAGTGGATGAATGGATAAGCACAACGTGGTACATACATACAATGGAATACTACTCAGCCAGAGAGAAACGAAGTCCTGATGTATCCTACAACATGGATGAAACTTGAAGATTGTGTTGAGTGAAATACGTCAATCAGGAAAGGACAAATATTATATGATCTCACTTATATAAAATGACAAGAATAGGCAAATACAGAGATCAGAGTTTATTAGTGGTTACCAAGTGTGAGGGGGAGGGAGAGAAGGAGAGCCACTGTTTGGAAAGCAGTGAGTTTCTGTTTATGTTTAAGGATAATTATTCACCAACCATTTAATATAATTGATATCACTAAGCTGTGCACTTGAAAAATGCTGAATTGGCAAGTACTGTGTTATATATATTCTTACCAAAAAATTGGGGGCAGCTGTTGAGGCTGCTTATACACAACTAAACACCTCATGGGATTTGTTTTCTTGATTTGGAGGTTTAGGGTCATAGTTTCAAGGGATACACCAATCAATTAGCCTAATGTTGTTTCTCAGTACTTCTACCTCCTAGTCTGTTGCATAGTAACTGGGATCTTAAAAGCTAGCAAGTGGCCATCCAAATTACAACAATTGGTCTCCATTTACCAGAAGCAACAGAGGAAGAAGGAGAGTCAGGAATCAGAGGAGGAAATTGAATACATGTCTGGTTGCCTCCATGAAAAACCGCCTCCTCTGTCATGAGACCAGAAGAACTGGGTGGTGCCCAGCTACAATTACTTAACATTTTGATCAAAGATCCACAGAAGAATCCTGATCAAAAGGAGGAAAATAATTTCAAATTCTCAATGGAATCCAGACTTTCTGGATGATCCCTCAAAACTATTGTCCTGAGATAATCTTTAAATATTAAATCTTAAACCAAAACTATCCCCTAAAGTCTTCCTGAAGTAAAAAACAGCTTATTTTAATTAGCAAAATACCTTTTTTTTTGAGCACTGTGCTCTTTTAAAGAATTGTCTACGTGAAATCAAATCGATAACTTGAAAGGTTGGATGGGAAGCGCAGGAGGCAGTGAGTTTAAGATAGTGGTGGTGGATTAACATGGAAAAGGATTGTGAGAATGACAGCACAAGCTGAAGAATGTAACCAATGTCACTGAATTGTACTTATAGAAATTGTTGAAATGGTGTATCCTTGGCTGTGTTTGGTGAAAGTTTTTTCACCAAAATAATAACAATAATTAATAAGTTAACAGCACCTCTGCAGGCAAGCAAGTTATGGCTTCCTGTTTGTAGTTCTCTTGGCTTGAGGCCCCCATAAATGCATCCCTACTCCCAGATATTTGGAAATACATTGTATTAGCTTACCTGGTGCTTCTTACTCACAAGTACTGTGGACATGGAAAGATTAAAAGAAACACTGTCATATATCTCCCAATACCTTCTCTATCAGATTGTAACCTGAATATACCTCAGCCACCTCAATAATATTAATAATATACTATTAGAAGTTTAAAGAACAACATTTGTCTTTATTCTAGATTTCCTTGAATGAGTGGCACAAGGGCATGGGATTCTTCTTGAAAATCATCTTTCGATATCTCTTTTGCTGCCTAGAGATTCCCACTATTCAGCAGCTGCTAAGACTCTCTCCATCTTTCTTGCTACCAGTATGTAATCCCAAAACATTCATTTCTTTATTTTGATAACCCTCTGCTCAGCACACAATTTTTTCCCACTTTGGAGAAAATACTTTACTTTTTTCTCAAATAAATCAGCCCTCCTTCCCTGGAATTGTGGCAAGCAACATCATCTACCAAGAAATAAGAGTTATCCCTATTATTATGACATTCTGATATTTCCCATACAACAATATGATCTCTAAAGACTTTGTCATCATCTTGCAATGTTCAACCTTCACTCAAAGTCCCACTCAAGTATTATCCAAGATCACTTACAGCTCCCAGGGAATCTTTCTGGACTTGAGCTCCTTCTCCCTAAAGATAGTTTGCTTGATAATTAGTCATCTAAAGATCAGTTTATCTAAAACTCAATCTCTCTCTGAATGCCTTCCAGTATCTACTCTTTTTTGAAATCTATTTGGTTTTTTAATCATTCTTAAACAAATTTACCTATGGGGACTTTTGAATTATTTTCATATTCTAATACCAAATTTTCAGTATTCTGTAATGTGGCCTTATGGGTGTCTTTTGCAATTTTATGCACATTTAAACACATAATTTGAACATTTTAGCCTACTTTTCTAAAGAGGTTATTTTTTCACTTAATTGATATTTTAAATTTAAACAAAATTAAAAGGGGGCTGGATTATAAATTATCTCTACATGAGGTGATATACTATGGAACTTTCTGCCCTGACTGCACAGTGAAAACATTGTGTGTGCTCTCTCCAGTACCAGCTGTGCTCACCAATGCCCTCCCAGGCTAGACACTGCTGTCATAAGACATCTCTAAGTTTCTCTCTACTGGAGAGAATATCTTCTATCTTCTAGGGAGGCTCCTGGCCCTGTAATCTGTATCACCCCAAACTCTTCCTGGGAACCTTTATATCAGCTGTAGGTCCACCACTACAAAAAGCAGCCAGAGTCCCCATCCCTAGTAAATATGACATCCCTATGGAGCGTGGGAAGACCCTGAGTGGTACAAATGGTTAAATGCTTGCCTACTAACCAAAACATTGAAGGTTCAAGTCCACTTAGAGATGCTTCAGAAGAAAGTCCTGGCAACTTACTTCAGAAAGATTACAGCCATGAAAACCCTATGGAGCAAAGTTCAACTCTGACACACATAGTTTGCCATGAGTCAGAATCAACTATACAACAACTGGTTTTTTGGTTTATGGAGCATGGGTTTGAATCCCACCTCAATAACTTAGTAGCTTTTGGCCTTGGACATGTTACCTAACCTCTCTCTATTCGAGAGGCTCCGTCATTTTAACTGAGAAGCATCATAACTATTCTCATAAGATTCTTGTTAAGAATTTTAAAATCTATGTGAAGTGTTGGATACATGGGAGGTATTCAGTAAGGGAAGAGTAGAAAGGGAGTATCATTATTATTCTCAGAAGAAAGCATCTGAACAGCAAGCAGGTAGAAGAATAATATCTAGGAATTAGATGAAATGGTTCGTATCAACTGGGCCTATGATCTTCTGATTAAAAATAGCCATTCTTTGACTTCTCTGAAAATAGCCAGGAAAACTACAAACGTAATCTATAAAACATTACTTCCAGCTGAATTACATGTTGAAAAAAATCATCCTCCTGCCCTGTCCATTATAGTAGGAGAACGCTTATCCTCACAGTTCATATTCTTGGAACTATTTTTGACGATGGTCTTGTCCAGGAAATCCTCTGAATTGCTGAGTCCAGGTGTTTGCTCTTTCCTGGTTTCTGCAGGTCCCATTACCTTGTTAACTATTATATTACTGTCTGCATTTGCTTGGGGCAATCCCTCTTCATTAAAAGTTTATTGTTGTTGTATTTGGTTACCATCGAGTCAGCTCCAATTCACCGTGTACAACAGAACAAAACATTGCCCAGTTCTATGCCATCTTCATGATCATAGTATGCTCAAGTCCACTCTTGTGGCCACTGTGGATTTTGAGTGCCTTCCAACCTACAGAATTCATCTTCCAGCACTATATAAGACAATATTCTGTTATGATCCATAAGGTTTTCATTGGCTACTTTTCAAAGTACATCACCTGGCCTTTCTTCCTAGTCCATCTTAGTCTGGAAGCTCCAGTGGAACATGTCCACCATGGTTGACCCTGCTGTTATTTAAAATACCAGTGGCATAGCTTCCAGCATCACAGCCATATGCAACATACAACAGTATGACACATTGACAGGTGGTGGATTAAAAGATTAAAACAAACAAACAAAAAAAAAAAAAACTGTTGAGTCGATTCCAACTCACAGCAACCCTATAGGATAAAATAGAACTGCCCCATAGGGTTTCCAAGGAGTGGCTGATGGATTCGAACTGACAACCTTTTGGTTAGCAGCCGAGCTCTTAACTACTGTGCCACCAGGGCTCCATTAAAAGATTAGCAGGAGTTAAAAGAAGGTGTACATAGCCCTAATTAGGCACCTATATGAGATTTATTCCCCTGAAGGAATAGAAAGTAAAAGAACATTGTAAAAATAGACAGTATTGATGACAAAGTACTTGATTCTTGTACTCTATTTTCAGAGATCTATAGAACATGTGTCTCATAATGCACGGTGAAAACAAGTTAGGGATGGAGATGATATGTTCTTCCTGATCTGCCTTTAGTTGGACCAACACCATCTGGCCCCCAAGAAAGGTTTAGAAGCAGAGCATCTGAAGTGTAGGGCTCCTTCTCCCCACCCCACCAACTATCCCTAAAGCTGGGTCTTTCTTGTATTTACTCTTAAAAGAGGAAGCTCACTGCCATTAAACTCTATTCTTCACTCGCTAGTTCAGCTTCTTTCAGAATAGATTTGTCATTGGATATAACAAATGACCGCTACTTTAATGACAACATCCAGTCCAATTTTCATAATAAATCACACTCTACTCTCCCAAGCCAGCAAGCATCCAGGAGTCCTCACATCTTCAGTGCTGCAGGCAAGATGCTCACTCCTGTGGAAAAGTGCCAGCCCTCCATCCAAGGGGCAGACAGTTCTGCTCATTAGTTTAGAGCCAGGTAGTGATGTGGGGAGAAGAAACCACCTTGGCTAGGGACTAAAGGATCTGTGCTCCGGGCCTGGCTTTGCTATGCTACCTGGTCACTCCGTGCTCAACTCCCTCCTCCCCGATTATGATTCAAAGATCACTTCCAGCTTCCTGAAGTTCCTCAGTCTCCACAACCACTGGAGCTGCCCAGGAACCCCAAGAAGACCTACCAAGTCTAGCTTCCTGTATGCACACTGGCATGGCCCCAAATATTTCCTTAATCATCTGAAATTAATGGAGTCATCTTATCTTTCCAAATTCTTCCTTCCTCCTGTCTGATTAATTTTTCCCTATTACAAGAGTGGAGCCCTGGTGGTGCAGTGGTTAAAAGCTCATCTGCCAATCAAAATATTGGCAGTTCAAATCCACCAGCCACTCCTTGGAAACCCTACGGGGCGGTTCTACTCTCACCTCAACAACAATGGGTTTGATTTTTTTGGTATTACAAAAGCAACACATGCTTATTGTAAAATTATTTATACATACAGGTAAGAAGAAAAGAAATCACCTATAATCTCAAATGATTTCAATTTGTGATGTGTATGTAGTGGTAACTATGTTTTCATACTATTTACTTTTTTCAACTTAATAATACATTTCTCCTTACATTTTTATATTAGTGAAAATATAATTTTCAAAATGCTGTATCATACGATTGTACCATGAATCAATTTACCAATTTAAATTTCTTTCAGATTTTGGGGTTTTGTTGTTGTTGGTTGTTTGTTTGTATTGCTCTGTCCTCTCTTCTTTAAGGGATATACCTAGTTCCTCTAAAGAATGTTAATATGTGACTGAGGTGCTCTTTATTCCCAGTGGCAGTTCTTTTAAATAATGACAAATTCTTTGACGCTTTCTCAATCAGGAGGTGAAATGTTGCTGAGTACACAGGTGTGCTGTACTATTATCGCCCCCCCCATTGTCTCCATAGCTACTATTGGACATAATAGCTTCTAATGGACACAAAGTAAACCATGTGCCATAGGGGGAGGTTAGTGCCCTTTGAGAGACCCAAAACATTTATTGTCTATCTTACTGGGGTAGGAGAGGAAGGACTGTTCACTGGCGCCACGAAGTCTCTAATAGCCAATCAGGAGATGCTCACACACTCTGAGCAGGGGCCAATGAGCAGTGTCCTTGTCCACAGAGGGGAGGCCTTCTCCTTTTATTACCCCTTTCCCCCATTCTCATTCTGTGCATGCTGTTTGGCATGTAACTATTGTAGCTTGCTATTACATTAACCCCAGGAGACAGAAGCTTTGGGGTGCCTCACCCATGGTGCAAAGTGGGGTATGTTTGGACATGATTGTAGCATCTCACCTTGTGATAGGAGCCTAACTTTGAGGAAACTTGGCTGATGATGATGTTTTCTTTTTGAGTCACCCCTGTCGTATTTATTCTGTGAGTAATAAATGCCTGTTGATCACGCCATTAGAATAGTGTCTGGTCTGTGCTCTGCTCCAAACGGTCCTTCACACTAAGAACTTGTGAACTGGTTATAATCCCCCTTCTCTTGAATCTGTGCTGGATTTATGAGACCCTTGTAACTAAGAGAATAAAGTAGAAACAATGCTGTGTGACCGCAGGACTAATCAAAACAGACCGTGCATCTTCTCCTGGTTCTCTCAGGACACTTGCTCTTCAACACCCCTTTGGAACCCAGCTGCCATGCTATGAGGAAGCCAAGCCACATGGACAGATCATGTGTAGGTATCTGGTCCCCAGTCCAGCTAAGCCCATCCTTCAGCCACGGCAGCAAAATATCAGACATGAGTGAGGAAGCCATCTTGGAGGTGAATCCTACAGTGCCAGCTGTTCCATTCCCCTAAACATTCACCCCTCCCCTCCAATCAGTTAAATCTTCCCAGCTGAGGCCTCAGTGACTGTGGAACAGAGAAGAACCTTCCCCACTCTTTCATGTTTGAATTCCTGGTCCTCAGAGTCAGTGAGCAAAATAAGCGTTGCTGGTTTAAATCGCCAAGTTCAGGTGGTTTGGTGCAGCAGTAGTAACTGGAGCACCATAGACTAAAACCAACATGATTAGGAGACATGATCCATGATGGGAAACATATTCAAAGAACAGAAGTTAAGATAGAAAAGTGGCTAAATGAATTTACCTAAAGCTATGGGAAAACAAAAACACTGCAACTCTGGGAGAAGAAACCCTCAAAGAATTCTGTTTACATCTTATGTAAATCCATCATGGAATTTCCCACAAGATGTTTTATGTTTGTAACAGCCAATCATAGATGCTTAAAATATGACAAGTTTCTTAAGAAAGAGAGGCTTACAATTTTAAAAAATCACAATGAGTCACAAAAGAAAATTAATTTCAGCATCTCCATTTGGAAGAAGGGTTGTGGCTTACTCTGAAAGGGGTAATATTGCAAAGTTGTTCAGAGCAAGTCTTTTGGAATTAGGCTTATATGGTTTCAAAATATAGCCCTATTATCACTTTACCAATTCTGAAAACATGCATTCCCTCACCTCTAAAATGGGGAGGAGACCTGACTCACAAGGTTCCTGTGTGGATTAACAGACAAATGGATATAACGTGCTCAGTATGGTGTCTGACCCAGAGTAAGTGCTTGGTCAATTGTTACTGTTGTTACTGGCACTCCTGTTATTGCTGCTGCTATTGTTAAAGATGTTTCCACCAAGGTGAGGAGGTGAATGATTGTTTTGGTTGGGGAATGCAAAAATACAACAAAGAATATATTATTGCATCTCTGACCCAAAGGGCCATTTTATGACCGGCCATTGCAGTATAGGAGAGAGTTCATGGAGTAAGAGGGAAGAGATGATGGGATGGTGGAAGGAAAAGGGAAAAGGATAATGTTCAGTCCATTTGGAATACTATGGTAGTGTCCTAAGAGGTTTACATAAAGTCAAAAAATCGGAGGTCTTGAGTATACTTCCTTTCTTTACAGCATTGATGAAGTTTAAAGTTCACTCACTCAATCATCTATTTATTTAAGAGATATTTATTAAGTATAATTATATGCTAGAATCCATGGTAGGCCCTAAGGATACAGAAAAATGAGTAATTAACAGGACCTGGTCCTGTGTAAACCCTTCCTGTTCATGGTAGGGAGCTTCGTAGCTCATGTGTGCTGTGTTGTAATACTATTAAAAACAAGACACAAAAAAACAAACCCAGTGCCATCGAGTAGATTCTGACTCATAGCAACCCTATAGGACAGAGTAGAACTGCCCCATACGGTTTCCAAGGAGCAGCTGGTGGATTCTAACTGCCAACCTTTTGGTTAACAGCTGTAGCTCTTAACCACTGCACAATCAGGGCTCCACTGTAATAGTATAGCAGTTACAAAATGCTCTAGAGGGGAAAAAAAGGAGAAAAACAAACAAAAAAAAAACCCTACAAAAGTTCCAATGGTATCTTTCACTTTACAAATCCCTTTTCACATTCACCATCTCAATGAATATTCCAAACAACCCTGATTTATTATATTCATTTTATAGGTGAGTAAACTGAGGTAGGAGCTAAGTAGCTTATCCAAGGTAATATTGGACCTTGAATCTTGGACTCTGCTTCTTCCCTCTGTTCTGGGTGGGAATATGTGTCCTATCACTGGAACTCCACCAGACACAGGTCTTTGCTGTACTGAAGCAGAGACACTAAGCCCTACCCAAAGGCTACACAAGCTCCTCTATATTTTGGGGCCTCCCTTGCAGTCAGTTGGGGCCACGTGATTAGGATTTTGAGCTGAAGTGATGTTAAGTACTTCTGGGCTAAAGCAATGAAAGGCCAGTATGCTTCCTTCGGTGCTCTCTTCCTTTTTGGAAGATACAGGGGAGGCCATGTGTTAAAATGGCAGTGCCACAAGGTGGAAGGAGACTGAATATCTGAGTGTCTGCTTGGCAGACAGCCTCTGCCTATCCAACTTATATTTTGAACAAGAGAGAAATCACTCCTTGTTGTGTGGAGCCTGTGGGATTGCAAGGCTTGTTTGTTACCACTGCAGAGCCTCTCTTAGCTGACTAATACAATACCCGGGGATTCTGTGCCCATCTGGAAGTGTGAAACATTCTCTGCCTTTTGAGGAGTTAACAAAGTGACTGGGGCATTACTTTAAGTGAAAAGTTTTCTAAACAAATGACCAGGCTGAACTAGCAACTTAAGACCTGTAACTACTAGTGATGAGCCATGTCATCACATCTGAGAAGAGTTGTCATCTAGACACTGTGAGGTGGTAGCTGCCATTTTTAAGATGTTACCACAGTGTAAGCACTAAATGTGAACTCTAGAACTAACCGAAGTTGCCTGTGTCTCTTCCTGGAGCACCCCCCACCCCCATTCATCTTTGCTCGTTCTTACTTTTACCTGCATTTCAGATCTGTGATTTTGTCACCTCTCTCAGAACCTTTTGTTTAGACCTCTGGTCAATGACTCTGGCTTCATCTCTCTACTCCACATTTGCCTCTCATCCTGGAGCTGGAGTGTGCCCATGATGGCTTGTTTCAATCATTCCATCACCCCTCTCTTGACAGTCTAGGATATGCACCATTCTCAAAATCTTGTTACTAAATGGATGGTCATCTCAGTCCAGAGAGAAGGTCTTGTTTAGCCTCAGCCAATGCCTAGCTGCATAAACTTTAATCCTCATCTGCAAAATGATGAAGTTAGACAAGATGAGCACCAAGATACCATCCAGTTAAATAAATAATCCCTACGGTCATATAACCAGTCAGTGCTAGAGAAGGAATTAGGACCTTTGTTGTTTTGCCATCTGACACATAGTAGGGCTCAATGATTACATTTCATTTGACACATTGGAAATTTCTCAGGATGGCCACCCAGGTCCTGGGACAATCCTTACTATCTCCATAAATACAGGTTTTAAAATCCTGATTATTGTTTGAGAAAACTTGCCCCTCTAGACCTGCCCCATCTCTTGCTGACTTCTTGCTCTTCTCTAGAGTTTTAAGTTACTAAACATTTATTGAACATCAATGCTTTTCCAGTGCTGTGCTAGAGCAGTACACACAAAGGTAAACAAAATACAATCTCTGTTAGGGAAGTGCATATTTTTTCAGAAGACAGTCTTTACGGGCCTTACTCAGAGGGTCTTATGGGAGTTATGATATTTGGTCTTCAACTCAGGGCCACATAGAAAGGGATCCTGGCGTTGAGACTTAAAGCATAAGTGTGAGTTAACCAACTCCAATTTCTTTGAGAAATTTTTATCCAAGTTACTTCTCAAGGATAAACTTTATGCTCTCTTCTGTCAGGTCTTCTAAGGAAAAGAAGCACAACATATCCCTTTCACTTTTCAACTACCTAATTCTTTCATTGGACTTTTGAGGCTCTTGTCTCACTAAAGAATGAGAATGCTTAGAATCCCCAAAACCAAGAATTAGACCTTTTGTTTATTCTGAGTACTTTCGTGATCTCCTTTCTCTGGGACAATCAGCCTCAGCTTCTCTAGTTTTAATAGTGCAAACACTGTAGGGAAAATAGTTTTCAAAACGGCTAACTTCATAGGGTGATATTTGAAAATACTATCCCTGCTACATACCCATGAGGTAGAAACATAGTCTTTTATTGAGCTACGGAATCCTATCCCAAATGTTATGGAACTAGTGCAAGGTCACGTATTTGTCTCACAGTTCTGGAGGCTAATAGTCCAAATTGATTGAATTAGGGCCCACCTTATTTCAGTATGACCTCATGTTAACTTATCTGATAATACCTTCAAAGACCCAGTTTCCAAACAAGGCCATGTTCACAGGTACAGGGTTTAGGACTTCAAAATACCTTTTTGGGAGACATACTTCAATCCATTAATTAAGCGTTTGAATGTCCCTTGGTCAATCACAGAGAAGGGTCCAGCCCATTGAGGAGGTCCAAAGGGATGGCTGTTCATGGGGCAGTATGGACAAGCTTGGGCGTGTAGTTAGGATTCCTCTGAAGGACAGAGATGGGTGGGAAGAGGAGGGTGGGGGAGTCATACATCAGGGCAGGGAGCCTAGGCAATCTCTCTCCACACTGCCACATGCCAGTGTAGAACTCTGAGGTGCCTGAGAATTCTAAATTCAAGGCTAAATTTGACACTGTAGGAGGCTAGAACATTTTTTATTTAAATTTTTTTTTTTTGGCCTAATTTATAGCTTTAAAATATTTGGGCATATAGTGTGGGGCCTTCATCTGTACTCCTGCCCTGGGTCTCACAAAGGCTGGAGGTTCATATGGTCCTGGGTTTTCATTACTGGAATAGCTAGTATTTAAACACTTGTCTCTAGGGAAAGTATGAGGAAATTGGCCTAACTAAAAGGATCAGAGGCATAATAAACTCTGGTGCAATGCAAGAGGAGAAATAAATTAATTGGTATAAGGGTCCCAGGTCTAATTTTATTGATGGTGAGCTCAAGGAGATAAAGTTATATCACCTCCACCGTGGAACCCCCACCTCAATTTCAATAAGCATAACTGAGTCCTCCTTTCTCTCTGTTCTCAAAAAGCACATTATGCAAACTTTTAAAAGATATATGTATTAATTATGTCTGCATTTTCTTCTGGAACACAGTTCTTAATATTGAGAATTTTCAGACCCTTTTGAGAACAGTATAGAAGAAGCCATGAGTCCTCTCCCCAGGAAAAAATACAACACATGCACGCTTAAGAATACGATATCAGAGAGTTCATGGACTTGAGGTTAAAATCCCTTAGCTTGACTGGGTTCCATGAGGGAAGACATCAAGCCTCATTCCACTCTACACAATCTAATACACAGGAAGCATTGAATCAGGTAATAGACATAAGCAACATATTTCGGTTATCTACTGCTGCGTAAGAAACCCATCCCAAGACTTAATTACTTAAATGAACGGTGACTATTAATGCTCAGGACTCCACAGTCCAGGCAGGGCACATTGGGGATAGCTCTGTCTCTTGTATTGTTAGTGGGGATGGCTTGATTAGTAATAGAGGAGCCTACTTGGCTTCACTCACAAATCTGGTGCCTGTGCCAAGGACCCCTGGAGGCTGGTAGAACTCTTTCTGTCTGTCTTTCACTCTCTCACAACCTCTAGGCCCCCCGTCCACATGAGTTCTCTCTCCAGCAGGTTAATTAGGGGAGAGAGGCTGGGGCCAGGGTGGAGGGATCAAGAGAGAGCTTCTATTTGTGTTTAAAAAAAAAAAAAAAATACCCATTGTCGTGGAGTTGATTTCAACTTACAGTGTAGTGCTTGCTAAAATTCCATTGGCCAAAGCAGTCCCAAGCCCAGAGTCAATGTGTGTGTGTGGAGGGAGCGGAAGCTACATAGGGGTGTGAATACCAGGATATATGGTTCACTGGGGAACACCAATTAAGCAGTCTACAACACAGCTTTCCTTTTAAAAAAAGGGGTGCTCGGGGGGACTGGCAACTATTGAAAGAGCATATAATCCCTTAGAGATACTCCATAAAAAGAGTGGGGTATCTAGTTAATGCCTCCCATCATTTAGGCCTCAGACCAAAAGTGTCTTTCTCAGGTCAGTCTTTTCTGACTATATCAGATACTCCAGTTAGGCACTATCCAGAAACTCTGTTTCTTTCTTCCAAGACACATATCACAGCTTACAAATACGTATTAGTGTGAATATGTGATTGTCCATCATCCAGACTAGACCATATACTCTTTGAGGATGGAAGAGGCTGCATAGGCCGGGCTCACTATTATTTACTCCCCATAGCTAACCACCACATTGTCTTGTGATTTTTCCCTTCTGTTCTAGTCTCTACAAAAAGGTTTAAGATTAACTGATGTTCCTCCCTGGAGGGTGGAAAACAAGTGATAATGATCTAAGAATGAAAAACCAAACAAAGCACCCATCTTGTGACAAGAGCAAGCAGGATGTCGCCAGATAATCCCCAAAGATGTCAACAGATAACCTCTAAGAATACCAGTGGAAGGTTAACTCGTCTAAGATATCACCACCTCAAAGAAAAACTACCATAAAAGATCCATAATCCTGTCTCTATAAAAGACTCCAGCCAATCTCCAGGGGGGAGACGGGTTTTTTGGAGGAATCTATTCCCCTCCATCTCCTATTTATCGATATATAATAAACATTTTGCTGCTCACCTCACCCCTGTCTCAGAATTCGCTATTGCGGCAGGCGGCTCCTATCTGCGTTATTGCGGTAAGAAGGACAGAGATCATAACTGTTTTTCTCACCATTACACTCTAGCATGGTATCAAGCACATGGTGTTGTTGTTGTTGCTATGTGCCATCAAGTCGATTCCGACTCTTAGTGACCCTATAGGACAGAGGGGAACTGCTGCATATGGTTTCCTAGGCTGTAATCTTTATGGGAGCAGATGGCCACATCTTTTCTCCTCCGACTTTTTGGTTAGCAGCCAAACATTTAACCAGTGTGCCACCAGGGCTCCTTCAGGCACATGGTAGATTCTCAAGAAATATGTGTGGGTGATTAGACGGGAGGAAAGGAGAAAGGAAGGAAGGAAAGAGGAATAGAAGGTGTAAGTTATAGTAATTCAAGATATGAGTTAATTAACAGTAACATTCATTGGGTACACAGTATATGACAGACACTAAGAAGACTATCTCACTCAATCTCCAATAGCCCTGTAAGAGAGCAAATAGTATTCTTTCCATTTTATGTATGAGGAGACTGAGGTTTACCGTAGTTACATGATTTGCCCTAGGCAAAAAACAACTAGTAACTGGCAGATCTGACATTTGACCCCAAGTAGTCTGATTTCAAGGATCCCTGGTGGTACAGTGTTAAAAGTGTTTGACTGCTAACTGAAAGATCAGCTCTTCAAAACCCACCAGCCACTCTGGGGGAGAAAGATGTGTCAGCTAGCTTCCGTAAGGATTTGTTGTTATTAGATGCCGTCAAGTTGGTTCCGACTCACAGCAACCCTATGTGCAAGAGAACAAAACACTGCCTGGTCCTGCACCATCTTCACAATCCTTCAGCCCATCGCTGCAGCCGCTATGTCAATCCATCTTGTTGAGGATCTTCCTCTTTTTCACCGACCCTCTACTTTACCAAGCATGGTATCCCTCTCCAGGGACTTGTCGCTCCTTATAACAAGTCCTAAGTAAGGAGAGGAAGTCGCACCACTCTCTTTTCTAAGGAGCACTTTGACTGTTCTTCTTCCAAGACAGACTTGTTAGTTCTTCGGGCAGTCCATGATATATTCAATATTCTTCGCCAACACCATAATTCAAATGCATCAATTCTTCTTTGGTTTTCCTTATTTATTGTCCAGCTTTCACATGCATATGAGGCGATTGAAAATACCATGGCTTGGGTTAGGCCCACCCTAGTCCTCCAAGTGTCATCTCTGCTCTGTAACACTTTAAAGAGTCTTTTGCAGCAAATTTGCCCAATGCAACACATCATTTGATTTCTTGACTGCTGTTTCCATGGATGTTGATTGTGGATTCAAGTAAAATAAACTCCTTGACAACGTCAATATTTTCTCCATTTATTTTGATGTTCCTTATTGGTCCCATCATGAGGACTTTTGTTTTCTTTATGTTGACATGTAATCCATACTGAAGGCTGTAGTCTTGATCTTCATCAGTAAGTGCTTCAAGTTCTCTTCACTTTCAGCAAGCAAGTTTGTGTCATCTGTGTATCACAGGTTGTTAATGAGTCTTCCTCCAATCCTGATGTCATGTTCTTCTTCACATAGTCCAGCTTTTCAGATTATTCTCTCAGCATACAGATTGAATAAGAATGATGAAAAGATACAACCCTGACAAACACCTTTCCTGATTTTATATCAGACAGTATTATCCCCTTGTTCTGTTGGAACGACTGCCTCTTTGTCTATGTACAGGTTCTTCATGAGCACAATTAAGTGGTCTGGAATTTCCATTCTTCACAACGGTATCCATAAATCTTATGATCCACACAGTGGAATGCGTTTGCGTAGTCAATAAAACACAGGTAAATATCTTTCTAGTATTCTCTTCTTTCAGCCAAGATCCAGCCTTGGAAATGCTATGGGGCAGTTCTACTCTGTCCTTACAGGATCACTATGAGTCAGAATCGACTTGAGGGCAATGGGTTTGGGAGTCTGATTTTGGGAACTCTGGTGGCACAAAGGTTAAGTGCTAGACTGTTAACCAAAGTATCGGCAGTTAGAACCTATCAGCAGTTCTGCAGGAGAAAAGACCTGGTGACCTGTTCCGATAAAGATTACAGCCTAGCAATCCCTATGGGGCAGTTCTACTCTGCACTACAGGGCCACTAGGAGTTGGAATCGATACAATGGCTCACAAAAACAGCAAGTCTGACATCAGATCCCACACTTTTAACCACTCTTAACTATTATACCACCTTGGAGGAAAAAGTAATGTTTCAAAGCAAAAGGAGAGTACTTAAGAAATCAAACTAAATTGAGTGTCCTCTTGAGGACTTTCTGAGAAAAGATGAATACACAGTCAAAGAAAATAAAAAAAAAAATAAGTGCATTGCTTTGAAAAAAAAGGTTTCAGAGAATGGTGGAGATCAACTAGAAAAGTAAAGTGAAAAATGAAAGCATCAAGGAGATAATGAGGCAGAAAGGACTGATATTGAGGGACTCTGGGTGGGTGGACCCACATTTCTTAAGAAACAGGTGATACAAACCCCTCCCAGGAAGTGAGAAGGAGGATTGGCTGGTTAAATTATCCAAAGTGGCTCAGCAAAGTCAGCGTCTTAAAATGAGGTCATATTTGAAAGAATTATGGACAAAAATGGTGCAAAATAGAAGATCTTACAGGAGATAGAAATTTTTAACAATCACAAAATCCTCAAATGACACTTCTGGTTTTGGGCTGCAATCACAGATAAAATGTACAAATCTGTACCTGTAGAAAATATAAAAGGACATACCTCATGCCCACAGAATAAATGAAATTAAAAAAATGGTTGAAACCAAGCATTGGTGAGGATATGAGGCAAAGAAACACTCATACCCTGTGCGTAGGGGTGTAGTCCAGTACAGTCAGCCAACTACTGAAGCTGAACAGAAATGCACATCCTATGACACAGCCATGTCATTCTTGGGCATATAACCAACAGAAATGCATCTGTGTATTCACCAAAAGCAGCACTATTTATAATGGCCTCAAACTGGAGTGTCAGTAGAATGGATAAGTAAATTGTGGTATATTCACGCTGTGGAATGCTACCACAGCAGTGAGCATGAACAATGTACAAGTACATGGAAACTATGGATGAACTTCACAAACATAAACATAAAGTGCAAGGACAAGCAAAATTGCTTTACTCTGTGGGAAGTAAGGATAGTGTTTCCCCTTCTGGGAAGAAGGGAGAAGTGCCCAGGGGGAGCCTGAGGGAGACTTCCTGAGTCCTGGTAATGTTCTCTTTCTTGGTCTGGGTGATAATTACACGTCTATATTCCGTTTGTGAATATCAATCAAGCTCATAATATACGTACTTCCCTGTATGCATATACACAATCATGTGGTGCATAATGTCTGTTCTGGCAATGTCCAACTGCATGTACATCAGTGGTCCCATAAGGTTATAACAGAGTTCAGAAATCCCAATAAGAGACCCAGACGTAACGGACATAACCAGACATAGGGAACATAACAGCTTCTTGCCTTCAACACGTGTATCTCGTGTCTCTTGGGCAAGCCAGTGCCAGGGGCAGGGCAGGACAGGGTGACTCAGGTCACTTCTCCCTAGCCATGGGTGCTCTTGGGGTCTGCACACCCTGCTCTTCACAGACCCAAGTGGAGTTTCCCAGCAGTCCCGAACGGTGAGTAACTGACCCTGCCATGGGCATCAGGTGTCTGGGAGGGCATGCAGGATTCTGGGGCCGTTGGCAGTGGAAGGCTTCCAGCACCAGGCCATGGTCAGACGCTGGAGCTAGAACCCAAGTTCTGAGTGAGCAGGTGGGGGCCCAAGTGTTTGGATGCTGAGAGCTGTCAGTTGGATGACCCAGCAGAGAGTGAGCACTCCTGCAGGGACCCCAGGCTGGGGAAGGATGGATGGTCATCTGAGGTTGGGCTGAGAGGAGGCATCTGGAGCAGAGACCCAGGCATCTGAGCAGGAAGAGTTGTGTGGCACTGCCAGGCATATAATGGTACAGTACATATATAACCTATATTACGTTGCCAGATACATAGCTGAAACACAGTACTGTATGTATACAGTATCTTGGCTAGTTACTCAATACAGGTACAGTACAGTATCCCATATAGCCTTGCTAAGTATACAATAAGATGTTCACACAATGTCCAAATCACATGTCCTATCTCACAGAACATTTCGTGGACTTTAAAAGATGCATGACTGTATTATACTTCAATAAAAAGTTTTTTAGAAGTCATATCCATGTTAAAAAACTAAATAAACACCTTCAAGGACCCAAATTGTATAGTATCATAAAGAGATGAGAAGCAACAGGAAGAAAAAAGTTGACAGAAGTCATGTAGCAATCTCCTGTCCACAATCTGTTTAGGGGGCACAAGGGAATCATCCTGGAGGACTCTGGAGGAACCCTCAGGCTGGAGATCTTGGGAGAACTCACATCCCTCTCTGATGACGTCCTTGTTTTAAGTCAATTCTAAAAAACAGAAACGGACATGCTTCTCATCATTGTATTCCCAGCTCTTTGCACTGTGTGTCATTGTAGTGGGTTCAGAGTAAATACAAGGTAAATGAGTGATGAATGAACAGAATGATGTGCCTCTTTTTTGGAAAGGCTTTGTCTTTAGTTGGATTCCTCTAACAGCAAACATTGATACAAGGAGCGTATGACTCATTTGGGAGGCTATGAGTCAGAATCAACTTGACAGCAGTGGGCTTAGTTTGGTTTGGTCCAGGAAGGACCTGCAGAAGAGTGGTGGAGGAGGAAGGGAAGGGATGGAGCCAATACAGCTCTCCACTGTGTACAACTGGGGCTTGTTCCCACTGGAGAGCTCATGGTGTGGAACATACCTCATAGTGGTCCTACCCAGGGTGTGAGGAAGCTGGCTTATCTGTCCTCCAGCTTCCATCCATCCTTAGCTAACTGTTGCTTCCAGAGAGCTAACTCCCTAGCAAGTCCCTGGAGAGTCACACATGCTTCAGATAGGATAACCTGGAATGGGAGGTGGAGACGGAAGAGGCAGAAACATCAAAAGCATCTGCCACAGGTGGCCATGAAAAGTTCTCACTGGAAACATCATGCTGTCTTCCTCCAGTGATGGATATAGGACATGACTATGGGACTGGGGAGAGATAAAATGTTTCAAAAACAAAAAGTAAAGATTATAAAAGTCTAAGTGGGAGTAGACCTTAAGAGCCTCTTTCCTGGCGACTCTGATGTTCAAATCCCTTTCTCACACTGTTCACTCTGCGAACATCCTTGAAGTAAGCTTCCTGAGAAGCTTTAAGAAAAACAATCACCAAACTCCAAGTGTCCCTCCTCCCATCTGTCTAAAGCCCCATGCTTTAGAATAGTTCACACTAAGAAGGCACATGGCCTGCTAGGCCTATGGTCACATGTGATTTATGACATAACCTACTACAGTTTTCAACAATGAGGTATTGTTCAAGTTGGCTTTCTGTCTTCTGTTCCCATTCCAGGATCATTTAGAAACTGGAAAGAACTCAAGATTCTTTTTGAAGTCTCCTCTCCAGGAAAATCATCCAGATGCCAAATTTTAAGACCACTGTTTGGAAGATATAAGCTTCAGCTACTTTGGACACAAAGATACTCTTTCCTGCTCTCACCAGAGTCCCCTGGTCTCATTAGAATTCTCCCCAACCACAGCTAATACTAATTTCATAATGACAGCAGAGCATTGACGTAAAATTTAACAGTCCCTCAGTTAATCATTAAATTAGCCTATCGTGCCATGTCATTCCAAATAATAAGTGAGATGATCAATATGGATTTTAACGTATTATAACCCCATGGAGGGCACCGAGCGAGACTGCTTGCATGAAAGTTTTGAAATGCCAGAGAGAGAGAGAACCAAACAAACAAGCTCTTAAAAAAAAAAAAAAACTAGCTCCAAGCCAAGTTCATTTGGATACAATTTCCAGATGGGAAGATGTCAAGGACCTGAAAATCTGGCAAGAAAGGGTTATTGAGAGATGCTCCTTCAGAACTGTTCCTTGGAAAAAAACTAAGTCCTTGAACTACATTTTGGTTCACCATGTGGTGAGAACTTAAAGGTACCAAAGCTAAGACCAAGTCTCTATTTTGAAAAAGCTTATGACTGATTGTGAAGAGAAAAAGTGGTACAGTACAAGGAATGTTTGCACATTTAGAGTTGCTGTTAGCTTCTTAGGAAAAATGAACATGCTTAAGTACTATTATACTTAATCAGTATTATTATTTTGTCTTGTTTTGTTTTTAAATCTGCTGTGGTGTCCAGCCCAGTACAGGACATGTAAGTTCCCAATAAACTGTTGATTTTAAGATGTACTCCATAGAGCTACATTTAAATTTTTTTAAATTTGGAAACAGTTTTATACTTAAAAAGAAAAATTGCAACATGAGCTACATTTTTTTAAATCGTATGGTATAACCGGGAAACTGCAGTAACAGCTGCAAAACCCAGAAGCACATTTGTAAACAGCATGTTAAGAGCTGCTTTTTTGGGCTAGAAGGAGCATCTTGCTCTGTGATAGGAAGGAAATTGTTGAGAAGATTTTACTTCCTCTGACAGAGCAGCTTGGTTTTCTTTGTCTTCATGCCCTGTCTTGTGGGAAATTGTAAATAAGAACATTTAAACTGTGAGCTACACCCTCCCTCTTTTATTTTTCTTTTGTATTTAGCTTTGACACTACTTGAATGACATTTCCTTTATGTCTATAATCTCATGGTTTCAAGAACCTTCACAGACATTAAGTTGGTTCCACAAAAAGGATCTGCAAAATATGTGAGATAGTGATGTGCCCACAGTAGGTTTGATCTGGATGGTCCCTCTTGGGCTTCCTTCCTCCCCACTGGAGTTTGTTTCAAGGCTACTCTGCTGAACACTTTTTACCTCAGTGTTCTCCCAGAATTTTCTTTCTATTAAGCACAGAGCTACTTGGTGATAACTTGAAACCTCTTCAGTCTTAGAAAAATTTTATTCACCTTTGCCCCAGACATTTATGTTGGATTTTTGTGTTGTTTTGTTTTGATTTGTTTTGTAACTGATTCGCCATAGCTGGACATAGATAGTGGCAGGAAGTTGGGGAAAAGACCCCAAGCAATAACACTTGGGTCAAATTAATTAATGTCAGGGAAACATAGATTAAAAAGTAGATCCAGGATCAAGCCTGAAATTTTGCCTTTGATCATCTGTGGCAGATTGAATTTCCAAAGATAGCCACAGTATCTCTCACCCATTGCTCTTCTTACAATGTGACTGTGACATTCCTTCCATTGAGAGGTGGAGTATGTAACCTCACCTCTGAAGTCTGGGCTTGTGACTATGGAAAAAGTGATGCTCTGTGACTTTTGAGGGTAGGTTATAAATGGCCAACAGTGTTCTCATGGGACACTGGCTTGGAGCCCTAAGCTACCATGCAAGCATTCTTACTGTCCTGAGGCAGCCATGTTGTGAGGAAGCCTAAAGTAATCCACGCAGAGAGATCATGATGAGAAGCTTTGCTACTACATGAAGTGAGAGAGAGGTCTGGAATCCACCAGCTGCTTCAGGCTCTGCTGTTCTTGCTCTAGCCCCCTTGTAACTGCAACAACATGAGAAACCTGAGCAAGAACCACCTAGCCAGGCCCTTGCTGAGTTCTTTTTTAAATAATTTACTGTGGTTTTGGGGAAGGTTACACAGTAGTTTATGTTCCCATTCAACAATTTCTACACAAGTTGTTCGGTGGCATTGGTTACGTTCTTCCCAATTTGTGAACATTCTCATTATTTCCCTTCTGGTTGTACCATTTCCATTAATCTAGTTTCCCTGCCCCCTCACATTCATATCTTTGTTTTAAAGTAGTTGTTGACCATTTGTTCTCATACTGAGGGCTGAATTCTTGATCCATAGAAACCATGAGAGATGATAAAACGATTGTTGTTGTTTTAAGTCACTAAGTTTTGGAGTGATTTGTTACACAGGAATAGATAACAAAAACACTCAAAAAGTTTGACAGTTCCATCCTAATATAATGTATAAAATGCAATAAAATATTATTTTTTTAAAAATTTGGCAATTTCAATTTGAGGAGAAAATAGTAATTAAATGAGATCCCGGGTACTGTATTTTATTTTCTTAGTGACACATATGTCATACTAATTTTACATTTTTGAGAGCTTGAATATGGTTTATCAAACATGTGATTTTAGTTCTTCTCAACCAATTTATTTGTTTCCAAAGCCTTGGGTTCTAAGACAATTTTAAGAATATAAGCCTAATATATCTAAGCCAGGTAGATCCCACAAACCATTCCATCGTGACCTTGGTGTGTAAGGAGTAATTTCATCTATTAAGTCTACTTAACATTCATGAACATGGTAGCATGTTAAACAATTGGCTGTCAAACAGTAATCATTCCAGGTTTGGTAGTCTTATCTTTTAGAAAGCTAACTGAATAGGGACTTGGTTTACTTGAGTTATATGTACTGCATTGTTTAAGGCGAGACGGTAAAGCTGACGTGTGTACTGAATGTAGATTTTATGCTTAAAGAGGCCTTACAAAGTATCTCTGATAAAGACATAGTCCATGAAGGGAGGGTAACTAGCTCCTTAGAAGCCAAATATCTCATCATTTGGGTTTCCACATTATTCAGGGGCTTCTTGGCATAAGATGTATCTCTCTCCAGTAAGCTGCAATGTGCTTTGGGAAGAGAGGAGTGTATCAGTCAGCTTCAGCTATGTACCAAGCCACCCCATTTTATTTAGTTCAAGATTTTGTGAGTCAGTTGGTAAGTTCTGGTCTGGGTTGGCTCAGTTTGTCTCTATTAGGTTCTCTCACATACCTATGGTCAATCAGAAGGCTGGCTGGTGATTGGATGATCTAGGATGGCCTCACTTACACACCTGGCAGTGTTAACAAGGCCAAGTTAACAAGAAAGACTGTAAACTTGGGTCCTTTGGTTCTTCTCCCCGTGTCTCTTCTCCACGTGGTCTCTCATCCTCTAGCAGGCTGGCTCAGGCTGGTAACACAGTGGTCTCAAAATTCCAGGTGCAACAAGAGAGAGCAAACCCCAAAGCACAAGTACTTTTCAAGCTCTACTAATATCCCTTTGGACCAAACAAACCTCATGAATAAGCCCAGATTCGAGGTGTAGGGCAAATGACTTCACCTCTTGATAAGAAGAGTGATCAAGACCCATTGCAAAGGGGGATGGACTCAGGGAAAGGAGGAATTTGGGGCCACTTTTTCAATCTACCACCAGGAGGATGGCTGTGCAGTCATCCGGTGAACCCGTAGCAAATATCTGGGAACTGCAGCTTTCATTCCTTCACCAGGAGCTTTTACGAGGACACAAGAGGCAAACAAACAAAGCAGCCACCCTTCCCAGGCTTGGAACAGCCTGTCGTCTCCCAAAAAGGACCAGGATATTTAGTTCTGGGCAGTTAGCTCTGAGATACAGAGCATAATATTTTTTTAAACACATAATGATCCTGATTCAACATAACAGCTGTGGAATAATCATAAAAGCAGAAATTAGGAAAAAAACCCATCATAAATAAGATTAGGGATGATATTTTGGCTCTGCAGCTTTCTCTGGGCCTGGGAAAAGAAACACACACGCACACAAAGGTTAGTTAACTTTCTCTCTCCTAATGAACATTCTGAGGACAGATATTTTATTCACATGTACCCTTTCAGCAGCCTGGTTAATTTGTTAAGCCCAAGTGGACACATAAAGAGAGCCTCCTTATCTTCATTAAACCCAATGAGAATGTATGGCAAGCTGCAGCATCATTGCTCTGGCCTGATGAGCTCCATCGAAGCGCCTGGAAAGCTCTTAAAAACTCAGATGCCTTTAGGCTTTGCTGGATTAGGGCTTGTTCATCTCTTCTAACAAATATTGGCTGCTCTTTCCTCAATCCATACACTCAGGCAATCAATAATCTTCTTCCAAGTAAAGCAGGAGAAAGAGACAGGCAAGTTCACGCACACTCACGGGCGCACACACATGCACACGCGCACACAGAGATTAATTAATCAGCATGATAGCCTTTGTTTTACAACTAAAGAAGGAGAGAAGACTTTTTGGTGGAGTGGGAGTATAAGAGAAACTAGGGAATGGAGGAGACAGGGTGGCCTCTATTCTCTCTCCAGCCACATTAACTGGATTTGAGACCATGGTGAGTCAGGAGAGGCAGTAGTTAAAAACATAGACTTCTGAGCAAACCAACTGGGTTTAAATCCTGGTTCTACTGCTTTCTAGCTGGGTGACCCTGGGTAGACTGCTAACCTGTCTGTATCTCAGTATCCTCATCTGCTAAAACAAAACAGCAACAAAATGCCTAAGGTTATTGTGAAGGTTAAGTAAGCCAATATTTTTAAAGTTCTCACAATAGTGCCTGGCCTTCTTGTTGTTGCTGTTAGGTGTCATCGAGTTGGTTCTGACTCATAGTGACTCTTTGTACAACAGAACAAAACACTGCCTGGATCTGCGCCATCCTCACAATCTTTGTTATGCTTGAGCCCATTGTTGCAGCCACGGTGTCAATCCATCTCCTTGATGATCTTCCTCTTTTTTGCTGACTATCTACTTTACCAAGCATGACGTCCTTCTCCAGGGACTGGTCCCTCCCGATAACACATCCAAAGTATGATCATTCTGGCTGTACTTCTTCCAAGACAGATTTTTTCATTCTTCTGGTAGTCTTCAATATTCCTCACCACATCGTAATTCAAGGACATCAATTCTTCTTTGGTCTTCCTTATTCATTGTCCAGCTTTTACATACATGCAAGGCAATTGAAAATACCGTGGCTTGGGTCAGGTGCACCTTAGGCCTAGTAAGCACTATGTAAGTGTTATTGAATAAATGTGGCTACTAGGGCTAGCATGACAATGCTAAGGAGGGGTTTTGTGACAATCTGGGCTGTTTTTGAGCCCAGATGACAAAGTGTGGCTGAGAATTGGGGAAGGAGTCCTTTACCTGCCCCAACACTAAGTCTTCACCGGTCCTGGAATCCCCAAATACTGGAAGCTTTGGAATCATTCTTTGACAGGACCTTCAAAATGAGGCAGTGGGAAAGAGCAAAGGCAGGGGTGTGGTATCTCCAGGCAGCATCACGGGCAGGAGAAGAAAGACAATGAGGATGATGGATCATGTATTGGCAGCAAACACAGACAGCTATTAGGTATGTGGGAGAGACATTTGTGAACCTTCAAGAAATAATATGCTGAGTGACTTGACCATTAGGATTTGGAATCATCAGGAGGTGTCTTCATTCACATGTCTAGCGATTGATGCTGACTTTCATTTGGGACCTTCTCTTGGACTGTTAGCAGGAGCACCCACATATGGCCTCTCCGTGGGTCTGGGCTTCCTCACAGCATGGTGGCCTCAGGGCATTCAAACTCCTTATGTGGTAGGTAGGACTCCAAAAGCAAGTGTCTCAGCTAGCAAAATGAAGGTTCATTGCTTTCATGATCTAATCTCAGAAGTCACACGGCATCACTTCTGACACATTCTTTAGTTATAAACAAGACATAGTTTGCCCAGTACCAAAAAAAAAGAACATAAACCAGACATCTTGGTGGGTGAAGGTTCAAGGTCGCATTGTAGAAGAACATGTGGAATGGGATATATTGTTGCAGCCAAAATGCAATCAACTACATGGACTATCAAGCCAGAAGATATTTACAATTTTTGTTAATTTAAATTTATCTAGAGGAGTAAATAACCTACTTAGCCTATACAATCTTTATTTTTCTCTAGGACAATATTACAAAAGGTTTTATGCTGCTGTTATGTGCTTCATTACCAAATAGGAATAGGAACTTATGAGTTAAGTCAATCGTGTCCCTTGAAATATAATGATTCTATATGGCAAAAGTTTGGCAAAACTGGGTGTATTAGTAAAATTATTTGAGTAGCAAGCACAAAAAGGAATAGATTGAGTCTTTTATCCAGGAAAGATTCTGAGTGACCCACAAAACTGAGAAGAAGATTTGTATGATTTGGGCTCTCCGGGACAATAAGTGGGATCTCAGTCCTGCTAGCTTTTTCTTTCCTTGTCATCTCTCTTATCTGCTTGTCTCTTTCCTTTTTGTATGTTGGCCTTATTGTCTCCCACTGAAAACCTAGGACCTTCTCTATGAAACTGAGAACACAGCCAATCAACAACCACACAGTAAGACAAAACTTCTTCCTTGCAGTATCAGGATATAAGTTCCAGGGAAGGACTCTGATTGGCTCTTCTTGGGTCACATGGCCACCTATTGGGATGACCCTTGCTGAGGGATGAAATTCTGTATTTAGTCAGGAAGTCACATGTTCAGTCCTTTGGATTCTGTTGCATCTACTGAGTAGATTTATTTATCTAAAAATACCTGTACGTGTACACACCTGGTCATGAAAATAAACAGCATTCCAGAGCGCTAAAGAAACAAGATGTCCCTAGAAAAATTACACATACTATATTCTGTCTCAATAGCTACCTGGGTTGGGAGAAACAGCTGACAATCTTAGCTATAATAGTAGACCGGTGTTTCCATCTGGCAGGGGTAGATAGTGCACAGGCCCTCAATTTCAGCAACTCAAATCTTTGAGGGTGCCTGTTCCTGTGGAAAGTTGATTTTGACTGCCCCAGCTAGCTTGTTGCTAGGCAACCATGGAAGACGTCCTGGGGTCATTCATGGTCAATGAGAGCAGGTGATACTGGGAAAAAATGGCAGAGCTAATAAACATGTTAGCAGCCTAATGGCATCTAAAAATAATTTTTGAAGATTTTAATAAAGTGACATAGATTTGTGCAACCCAGAGTGATGAAGTAATGCCTCAAAAATAAATAGCCAGCTAGACAACTTACTAGATTTCTTCCAGAAAATATAAGAGGACTGAATTCAGCTCAGTATTATTTGAATCAGTAATGTAAACTTGGTTATAATCAGTCACTTCTTTTGATATGTATCTCAAACCTAGCTCACAGAGAGACAGGCAAGTGTGGAAGCTGAATCATCAGGACGACCCTTGATCACTCCAAATCATCACCTTGCTGGCATGTTAGTTTATCCCAGTGTCCACAGCACAATGACAACCAAACTTTGGAGAGTTGTGCCATCCGGAAAGATACAAGATGCCTCAGCTCTGCTTCTCTAATAATGGTGATCTGGGACAAATGGGTATTGCCCTTACCTCCAGGGCTGGTTGAACATTCAAAAGTTGTTTAAGTTTTGCCATTTGTGGTATATTTTTTCCAAATATGGCTATGACAATCCCTTCCAACTCTCATGATTTTTTTAATGTGACTTTGCTACCTTCTTCCTCAAGAAGTGGAGTCTATTCCCCTCTGCTTAAGGCCAGGCTGGCCCTGTGACTTCTACTCACTAAATGAATGTGGCAGAATGATGTTGTGGAACTTCTGAATCTAGGCCTTCCCAGAGAGAGAGAAAGACCATGCCGGACAGAGAGACCATGGGGGAGAGAAGTCCTGGAGGAGGAAAGACCACGAGGAGAGAGAGGCCTCATGAAGGAAAACCAAAGTGCCCCATGGACAGCCAGAACCAAAGCCCCAGATATGTGAGTGGGGCTATCTTGGCTCCTCCAGTCCCAGCTGAGATCCCAGCCAACACCACAAAGCTATCACTTCTCACCCAACAGCCCTGCCCAAATCCTTGACCCACAGAATTGTGAGAAATAAAATGATTGTTGTTTTAAAGCAACTCCACTGAGTTGTGGAGTGGCTACACACCAACAGAAAACTAATACACTTTTTCATTTCACTTGGAGGATTTGGTCCCACAAATTAGGAAGACCCGCCAAAAGCTGGGATATTGCAAGGATCACCCACAGCACTACTCTTTTTTACTGTCCTTCTTAGAACATGCTTTGTATCATTATCACTGGGTACAGAGCCTTCCTCTTATTAGACTAAAACCAAAACAAACTGAGTTGCTTTTCTATAAGGCTGGGCCATGCCATTCAAATTCAGCCTGAAAACGGGTCCTGAAAATGTTCTCAATGACCTTGTGGGGTCACTGAACATCCCCAAATTTCTGAGAATCACTGGGTGCCATTTTAGCAACCCTGCATCTCTTCAACCTTTCTCAATCTTCTTACTGAGCTTGACAAACAGCCGTTGACAGGAAATTTTAAAAATATGAGAGTTGATCTCCCGCCAGGTATAGCTCTGCAGCAAAGTTTCTATTGGATATCAATGGAAGCATTCAGTCTGCTGGACTCAGAATCCTAATCAGTTCCCAGGTTAACACCTACAGTCTGAAAGCGATCAATTCTGCCTTTTGGTCTCCATGGACTGAGGAGAGCTTTCCAGCAGGTTCACCATGCCCCCTCATTATCAGATAGTCAATAAGTCGTTTGCCTAGGCGCATTTTATAGTTACCTAACATGCAGTATAACAAAAGTTTGAGTTAAGTAATGCTCCTTCTATTATCAGAAATGAATTACCTCATGAAGCCAGCAGGTACACAAATGCATTGTGCCCTTCAACTAAGTGGAAGGGAAAAACTAAGTGGAAGGCAAAACCAAAACAACCACATTCCAAGACTGCCTAG
The DNA here is from genome assembly GCA_030035585.1 of Dugong dugon. Classification (NCBI taxonomy): domain Eukaryota; kingdom Metazoa; phylum Chordata; class Mammalia; order Sirenia; family Dugongidae; genus Dugong; species Dugong dugon. The sequence goes on from CM057461.1 coordinate 52,070,595, forward strand.
TATCGATTTTTTATAGGTTTATTTTATTGAGTTAGTTGTTATTATTCATTTAATCATAAACAATATCAGAATTTCCATAGCAGCCATGGCACACCATCAGGGTAATAGTAAATATCTACTCCAAAGGTTCAAAGTTTGTTCCTAGCCCAGAATGGGAGACCTCTGCAGGGTATGGTGAAATGTTCATGTTGGACATTTTGTTCCCATTAGACCCGGGAATGCTGGCAAAACAGCACATTATGCTAATAGAAAATGTAATAACCCCAGCATCCATGTTCACCATAAAAATGAAAATTATATTTTAATATCTGAGTGTTGACATCTTCCTGTGACTTTGAAAGGTCATGTTTCATTTTTACCTTTCAAATAAAATTTTCCCCATAATGATTAAATGCTTACTGCATACAAGGGGTGGTCTTCTTATTTTCTCACTGCTTTAGTTCCTCTTTGGAGTCCATAGGACAGGACTTGGATATCCTGTCTGTGGGTTCGTCAATGGTAAGGAACTGGGTCTTTGTCATTTCTCTGTCTCTAACAGCTGGCATACAGTAGGCACTCACTGAATGCTTACAAATGAAGAAACTCTTCTTGCTGCAATGAAGGTAAAAAAAAGTGGAAGTTTTTCCTGGAATAGAAGGCCATTACCTTGAGTCTGAAAGGACGAGTAGAATTTAGTTCAGGAAGGGAAGATGGAGAAGGATATTCCAGGCAAAAATGTTCTAGAAGGAGCCATGGCCATGAGACACAGGGAGACACGTACACTGATGTTGTTGGAACACTATGTATGTTAGGGTGAGGCCAGAAAGGAAGCCAGGGAGGGATGTACCAGCCAGGTCACAGAGGACCATGGAACCCAGGCTTCAGTCTGTGCACCATGGGGAAGAGCGAAGGATTTTAAGCAGAGAAGGATCTTGGTCAAGTTTCCAATTTAGAAAGATAATTTGAGCTTCAGCATGGAGATGGAGTTACAGGAGGTACTTCCAGAGGAAAAAAACAAGCCAGTGGAGTCTTCAAATGGCCAGCCTGACTCCCCTTCCCTGCCTCCACAGATGGGTCACATAGGCTGGCACTGGCACTATTTCCATCCCAAGGCCACCTGAGACTCCCTGGAAAAGGTCACGTGAAGTAGCTCAGGGCCCCCATTCTTTTTTTTTTTTTTTTTTTTTTATTGTATTGTACTTCAGGTGAAGGCTTACAGAACAAATAGTTTCTCATGAAACAGTAGTACATATGTTGTTTTATGGCATTGGTTAACAACCCCACAACATATTAAGCCTCTAAATTCTCAACCTTTTTTTTTTTGATGAAAATACAGATAGCCAAAGATACACCGCTTCAAAAATTTCTACATACACAGTTCAGTGACATTGACTACGCTCTTCCAACTGTGCTGTTATTCTTACTTAAGATGAGGGCTTACAGAACAAAATAGTTTCTCATTTAACAGTTACTACACATGTTGCCCTATGACAATGGTTAACAATCTCACAACACATCAAGAATATCCTTACTCTACCTTGTGTTCCCTATCACCAGGGGACTTCCTTGTCCCCTTCTGTCTTCTGGCAGGGCCCCCATTCTTAAGGCATCCCCAGTCCTGGCCACTTTGCTTCAGAGGGAGCATGGTGTTCCTGAGTATGGTGCTGCCCTTCTTGTTTCTCACTCCACCTCTGCTCCCTTCCCAAACTACTGCTGTCAGAGTGGATAAAAGTGGAGCAAGGGGTGCCAACTCTGTCCCAGTTTAAACATTTCTGAGGACAATCCTCCCTCAGGAGAAAGAGTCCTGCTGGCCTTGATCCAACATTGGAAAGACAAATCTTACGTGGCTGCATTTGTCAATAAAATACTTTCCACCAAGTGAGGGGGAGGCACTTTATTTCATGATGATTGCCATAAGCCATGGATAAAAAAAAAAAAAAAAAAAAAATCTCAGGCATTCAATTTTACAGACTTTCCCGTAACAAATCAGACCATGAAACCATTTCAGTGACAGGCATTGTTTCCAAGGTGCTTTCAAGAGCCTTGTTGGTTTTGGAAGAGATGAGCCAAAGCCTGATATTGTTTAGAGAACATCAGAAACTTCTTACCTAATGAAGGCCCTTCCTAGACTGGTCTGTGCAAATACTAAAATGTTTTTAAAGAAATATTCAAGAAATCAAAATTACTCAGAATAGATGAGAAAAATGTCAGCAGGGACTCACAAAGTATCCTTTGAATCCAGGTCGCTGTGTTCCATGCAAAGGAGCCGAATTGGTTTGCCAGCTCCATCAAAAGCCCAGACAGGAAAACATGCTTGCTTTGTGGCTAGAGGGATTTAGTTTGGACAGAAAGAAAAACTTACTGATAGGAAATATTGTTAGGAACTGCAGTGGAGTACAAAGAAAAAGCACTTCAAATTCATTCCTTCGGCAAATATGTATTTAGCACCCACAATGTGCTAAGCACTGTTCTGTGCTAAAGGGACTTATTAGTAATTAAAGCAAAGACTCCTACCCAAGTGACACTTACATCCCAGTGCAGGGTTTTACAGAGGCCAAAACAACGAGGCTTGAAGTCACTGAAAGCTGTCACATACCTGATTTAGGTGTGCTGAGCACAGCTGAGTACAGTGATATGGAAGACATATCTTACCTCTCGGAGGGTTTGGCTGGGCCAAAAGGCAGAGAGTAAGGGTGAGGCTGGAAATGAGGCTGCAAGTTTAGACTGAGGCAGAGCATGAAGAAGCTTGTAGGCCAAGCTAGGGAATTTGGAGTTCATGCCGGAAGTCAAGAAGGAGAGGTGGTAGATGAGGAGCAACCTGATCAGATGAGGAAAGGATGCTCTTGTGGCTGCTTGGAGAATGGCAGGGTCCAGTACAGGAAAACAGTTGGGCTATTTTTATAACGACACAAGTGAAAAATGGGGAGAGCCTAAATGAGCGGCTTAAAGGATAGGATTCCGTAACTATTTACGGCTTTCTTCTACTTTGTGAGGAGAAGAGGACTTTAAAAAAGCAACCAGGGTTTGTGCTTTGGTGACTGGGTGTCATGTGGTATCATGAACACACCCAGGAAAAAAGGATGAGGAGAAAGGGGTACGCTAAGTTTAGTGCTGGCTGAGTGCCTGCTGGGATGTTTGGGCAAATGTGCTCCCACACTGGGTCCACCTCAGAAGGAATGACTGGGAGATGGGCTTTGGGGGCGACAAAGAGAGAAATTGATAGCAGATATCTTGCTTTGATTTTAGGGTTTTTTTACTCATGAAGCCAAACATTCACTTTAAAGAAATCCCTAGCCAAAACTAATGGCCAGAACTTTTCTTTCACCCAAAGTTGTATATTCTTTTGTGTTTGAAGCCAGGCTTGCTATATTTGAATTGCAAAAGATATGGCTGGGTGGAGAGGTAGGGACCACCTTTTGAAGTGATATCCTTCGATCTCAGTTAATGCGGGAGGGCAGCGTTCAATCAATCATGTTAAGATTAGCCAATAGTTGATCTATATTTCTCCCTCCACTTCTCTTTATAAGCCTCGTTATATCCAGCTTTTTCCAGCCACTTGCTTTTTCTGGAATCAAAATGGTCTCCCTATATGCATATAGAATAACTGTTCAGAATAACCTTAAGTTCAAATTCCTTTGAGTTTCAATTATTTTTAACAGTTGTCATCACGTATGCTGTGTATGAACCCAGATCAGGTGGTACCAGATGTATGAGGGCACTGGATCTGGGTAAATGAGATGATACAGCCACAGAAAACAGCAGTGCTGGCCCTCTTTGGATAGACTACAGGTAACTCAGTGAAATCCTAAATAGCTCACTGCTCACTGCCTGGCTAAGGCTAGCTCAACTCTAGGATAGAGCCTCATTTACTCAGTAGACCCTTTAGAAATGCTGGTCTCCAACCTCCCCATTGCCAAACCAAAAAACCAAACCCACCACCGATGAGTCAATTTCGACTCAGAGCAACCCTAAAGGGCACAGTAGAACTACCCCACAGGGTTTCCAAGGAGCGGCTGGTGGATTTGAACTGTGGATCTTCTGGTTAGTAGCCAAGTACTTAACCACTGCACTACCAGGGCTCCTTCCTCATTGCCAGTATGACTCAAAATTTCTGCCTCTGACTTCCCTGTGGATGTCCAACAATTGACTCACCCCAGGTCCTTAGACAGCTTGAAGGAAGGACCTGTCTCCACAGGGGAAGATTATGCACACCCTTGTAAATCCACCCTGCAAGTGATTTGACACACAAGCTCTCAAAACAGAAGCCTGGTTTAGGACTGAAATAGACACAAGAGATGTATAGTATGGGCTATAAGTTCTTTAACCGCCAACCCAGTCCCTGCTCTGTGGTGCTCTTGAAGCTGAAGCTGTGGCTGCAGTAAGATAAGTTCTTCTCCAACTGACCCTGGCAGCCTGGCCACTGCTGGACTTCACAGCTGTCTGTACTGCAGGAGGGTAACAGAGAGGGGCCAGTCTCTGCTGGTGGCTCCAGGGATGGTCAAAAAGCAACCATAAGCACATCACCCTCCTGGATTGGCTCAGCGACACTGAGGTTTTGATTCCTTGTTTTTCGATGTCAAAGGTTGGAGGATAGTTCCAAACAGGTCAGCAGTTCTATTACCCATGATCAGAAATACCCCCTTAGGCTTCATGGATCCTCAGTAGGGACCTATGGGATATATCCTGTTCCTTTCATACACATTCACCCAACATGAGACAACCCATGAAATGCTTAATGATTGTTTTACTCCCCCTAGAAACATCATACAATTTCAAATAATAGCAGATGATAAAAGATGATTTAAATAATACAACAATGAGACATACTGGAGGCTATTTTATCCCTCTACAAGGAGGTGATAATGGGTGTAGATAAAATAGTACAGGAGCTGGAAAACTTTTTCTATAAAGGACAGATACTAAATGTTTTAGGTTTTGTGGCCAGAAGATTCTTGTCAAAACTATTCCACATGCCATTATAGTGCAAAGGCAGCCATAGACAATACACAGACAAATGGTATGATTGCTTCTACAAAACATTATTTACAAAAACAGGCAGTGATCACATTTGTCCTGTAAGCAGTAGTTGACCAACTGTTGCTGGAGGTCAAAGAAATAGAGTAGGAGAAAAAAAAAGCTGAAGACAAAGCCTTCGGTAACAACAAAATTTAATAAGTGAGCAGTATAGAAGGGTACAAGCCAAGTTACAGTGGATTGAAAAATCATGATTTTATATATGTAGAGTTACAGATTCAATTTCTGTTCAAGTTGTTGTTTTCCATTTGAGCCCATATAGTAGTTCTTAAAAGAGCATAGTATTCAAAGCATATATTTTTTTACTACTTAAACTAAACTATTGTTTGGTTTTAAGACTTCAAGGTAAATTTTAGTTTGTGGTATTTTGTTACAGCAGCCCTAGAAACCTAAGATATACATACACGCACACACACACACACACACACACACACACACATATACATATTTGTTGTTGTTCGGTGACGTCGTGTTGCTTCCAACTCATAGCAACTTTATGTACAACAGAACGAAACACTGCCCGGTCCTGCGCCATCCTCACAATTGTTGTTATGCTTCATCCCATTGTTGCAGACACTGTGTCAGTCCATCTCATTGAAGGTCTTCCTCTTTTTTGCTCACCCTCTACCAAGGTTGATGTCCTTCTCCAGGGACTGGTCCCTCCTGATAACATGTCCAAAGTATGTGAGACAAAATCTTGCCATTCTTGTTTCTAATGAGCATTCTAGTTGTACTTCTTCCAAGACATGTTTGTTTATTCTTCTGACAGTCCATGGTATATTCAATATTCTTCACCAACACCATAATTCAAAGGCATCAGTTCTTCTTTGGTCTTCTTTATTCATTGTCCAGCTTTCACATGCATATCAGACAATTGAAAACACCATGGCTTGGGTCAGATGTACCTTAGTCCTTAAAGTGACATCTTTGCTTTTGAATACTTTAAAGAGGTCTTTTACAGCAGATTTGCCCGATGCAACGCATCCTTTGATTTCTTCACTACTGCTTCCATGGGTATAGATTGTGGATCCAGGTAAAATGAAATCCTTGACAACATCAATGTTTTCTCAGTTTATCATGATGTCGCTTATTGGTCCAGTTGTGAGGATTTTTGTTTTCTTTATGTTGACGGGTGAGTGCTTCAAGTTCTTTTCACTTTCAGTGAGCAAGGTTGTGTTATCTGCATATCACAAGCTGTTAATGAGTCTTCCTCCAATCCTGATACCACATTCTTCTTCACATAGTCCAGCTTCTCAGATTTTTTGCTCAGCACACAGATTGAATAGGTATGGTTAAAGGATACAACCCTGACACACACCTTTCTTGATTTTAAACCATGTAGAATCCCCTTGTTTGTTTGAATGACTGCCTCTTTATGTATGTACAGGTTCCTCATGAGCCCAATTAAGTGTTCTGGAATTCTCATTCATTGCACTGTTATCCATAATTTGTCATGATCCCCACAGTCGAATGCCTTTGCATAGTCAATAAAACACAGGTAGACATCTGTCTGGTATTCTCTGCTTTCAGCCAAGATCCATCTGACATCAGCAATGATATCCCTCATTCCACGTCCTCTTCTGAATCTGGCTTGAATTTCTGGCAGTTTCCTGTCGATATACTGCTGCAACTGCTTTTGAATTATCTTCGCAAAATTTTGCTTGTGTGTGATATTAATGATATTGTTCGATCATTTCCACATTTTGTTGGATCATCTTTCTTCAGAATGGGCACAAATATGGATCTCTTGCAATCGGTTGGCCAGGGAGCTGTCTTACAGATTTCTTGGTATAGATGAGTGAGCACTTCCAGTGCTGCAACCCTTTGTTGAAATATCTAAATCAGCATTCCATCAATTGCTAAAGCCTTGTTTTTCACCAATGTCTTCAGTGCAGCTTGGACTTCTTCCTTCATTACCATTGGTTTCCTGGTCACATGCTACCCCCTGAAATGGCTGAACGTCAACCAGTTCTTTTCGGTAGTGACTCTGTGTATTCCTTCCATCTACTTTTGATGCTTCCTTTAATATTTTCCCTGTAGAATCCTTCAATATGGCATCTCGAAGGATTGAATTTTCTCTTCATTTCCTTCATCTGGATAAATATTGAGTGTGTTCTTCCCTTTTGGTTTTCTATCTCCAGGTCTTTGCACATGTCATTATAATATTTTACTTTGTCTTCTCAAGCCAGCCTTTGAAATCTTCTGTTCAACTCATTCACTTCATCATTTCTTCCTTTTGCTTTAGCTAGTCTACATTCAAGAGCAAGTTTCAGAGTCTCTTCTGACAACCGTTTTGATCTTTTCTTTCCTTCTGGTCTTTTTAATGACCTCTTGCTTTCTTCATATATGATGTCCTTGATGTTATTCCACAACTCATCTGGTCTTCAGTCATTAGTGTTTAATGAGTCAAATCTATTCTGTTTAATGAGTCAAATGAGTCTCTAAATTCAGGTCAAATATACTCAAGGTCAGAAATGTGGGGATATATACATTTATACGTGTATATATATATGTATATATACACAAACATATATAGATATAGGTGTATCATATATGTATATGTAAATACATATATACACACATATACTTGAGGATTTCTGTTTCTGGCAGTTTAAGATATCGGATATACTGAAAAAGCTTCTTACTGAAAAAGCAACCACTGTGCATAACCAATGCCTGTCTGACATGGTTGAGAGTAAGGGATCCTGGGAAGAACATGAAAAAAAAGTGAAAGGAGGAGTCCTGTGTGTTTGCTCCAAACATGAAAACACTGAGACTTCACTGTATCAGCCGCTTAGGTCACAGAGTAAAGGAGATGAAGCCTCAGCCCTGCCATAAGAGGAAACCAAATAGGAGACCCCACTATGTTAATTACACACTAATCACTTAGGTGTTCCATTGCTGAAAGGACTCACATGACTCAGTTTATATTCATGGAACAACTTTATTATTATTGTTTTTAATTGTACGTTAGATGAAGGTTTACAGAACAAATAGTTTCTCATTAAACAGTTAGTACATATATTGTTTTATGACAATGGTTAACAACCCCATGATGTGTCAACACTGTCCCCTCTCCACCTTGGGTTCCCTATTACCAGCTTTCCTGTCCCATCCTGCCTTGTAGTCCTTGACCCTGGACTGTTATGCCTCATTAGTCTCTATTTGTTTTATGGGTCTGTCTAATCTTTGGCTGAACAGTGAACCTCAGGAGTGACTTCATTACTGGGCTAAAAGGGTGTCCAGGAGCCATACTCTAGAGGTTTCTCCAGTCTCTGTCAGGCCAGTAAATCTGGTCATTTTTTATGAGTTAAAATTTTGTTCTACATTATTCTCCAGCTCTGTCCGGGCCCCTCTGTTGTGATCCCTATCAGAGCAGTCAGTGGTGGTAGCTGGGCACCATCTAAGTGTACTGGACTCAGTCTGGTGGGGGCCTTCGTAGTTGTGATCTATTAGTCCTTTGGACTAATCTTTCTCTTGTGTCTTGTTTTCTTCATTCTACCTTGGTCCTGAAGGGGTGAGACCAGTGGAAAATCTTAGATGGCTGCTCACAGGCTTTTAAGACCCCAGATGCTACTCACCAAGGTAGAATGTAGAACATTGTCTTTATAAATTGTATTATGCCAGTTGATCTAGATGTTCCCCAAGACCATGGTCCCCAAAACCTTCCGCCCAGCAATTCAGTCCCTCAGGGAGTTTCGATGTGTCTATGGAGCTTCCATGATCTTTCCTTGTACAAGTTGTGCTGGCTTCCCCAGTATTGTATACTGTCTTACCCTTCACCAAAGTTACCACTTATCTATTGTCTATTTAGTATTGCCCCCCTACCCCTCCCATCTCTCGTAACCAACAAATATTGTTTTTGTTTGTAAACTTTTTCATGAGTTTTTACAATAGAGGTCTCATACAATATTTGTCCTTTCGTGATTGAGTTATTTCACTCAGCATAATGTTCTCCAGTTTCATCCATGTTATGAGATGCTTCACAGATTCATCATCATTCTTTATCGTTGCATAGTACTCCCTTGTCTGTATGTACCATAGTTTGTTTATCCATTCATCTGTTGATAGGCATCTAGGTTGTTTCCATCTTTTTGCTATTGTGAACAATGCTGCAATGAACATGGGTGTGCTTATGTCTATTCATGTGACGGCTCTTATATTTCTAGGGTATATTCCTAGGAGTGGGATTGCTGGATCGTATGGTATTTCTATTTCTAGCTTTCTAAGGAAGTGCCATATCATTTTCCAAAATGGTTGTATCATTTTGCATTCCCACCAGCAGTGCATAAGAGTTCCAATGTCCCTGCAGCCTCTCCAACATTTGTTATTTCCAGTTCTTTTTTTTTTATTCCTGCCAGTAATGCCAGGGTGAGATGGTATCTCATGTGGTTTTAATTTGCATTTCTCTAACGGCTAGTGATTGCGAGCATTTCCTCCTATGTCTGTTGGCCTCTTGAATGTCTTCTTTGGTAAAGTGTCTGTTAATTTCCTTTGCCCATTTTTTAAATGGATTATTTGTCTTTTTGTTGAAGAGGTGTTGGGTTTTCTTGTAAATTTTAGAGACTAGAACTTTGTCTGACTTGTAATGTCCAAAACTTTTTTCCCAGTCTGTAGGTTCTCTTGTGAAGTCTTTTGATGAGCATAAGTGTTTAATTTTTAGAAGATCCCAGCTATCTAGTTTATCTTCTGGAGTTTGTGTGTTGTTAGTTACAGTTTGTATCCTGTTAATGCCATGTATTAGGGCCTCTAGCATTGACTCTATTTTTTCTTCTATGAACTTTATAGTTTTTGGCTTTATATTCAGGTCTTTGATCCATTTTGAATTAGTTTTTGTATATGGTGTGAGGTATGTGTCCTGCTTCATTTTTTTTTTAAGATAGACATCCAGTTTTGCCAGCACCATTTGTTAAAAAGACTGTCTGTCATGAAACAGCTTTATTACAAAGAATTCAGCACAGCAACAGCAGAAGAACATGCATTAAAAGGAGTCAGGAGACTACAGGCCAAGGTGTCTTCCCACTGTTGGGTCTCACAAGAGAGCTTTTTCTCCAGGTCTCTAACAATCACTGGTGTGTGTGTGTGTGTGTGTATCTGTGTCTATGTGAAGCATCTTGGTGCCAGGGAGCCTGCTCATGGTTGGTGTCTCTTACAGGCACATTCTAGCTATGTGATCGGCCTTAACCATTGAAACTCAGCCCCCTACACCCTACTCAGTCTCCACCAAAACCAGGAACAAATCAAAATCATAAATCCAAGGGTCAGTAGCTTTGGAGAAAAGAATATGGTTAGTACAGATGAGCTAAGGTTAACTCATACTGTGTACCCACACAAAGCTGGGCTTCACATCAGTATAAGAAACATGTCTGTGGTCCACAAAATCTCAAGAGATAATTTGACTAAAAGTGTTCCTAGGTTGGCACTGCTCCTAAGTAATGGGTAAAAACAGATACAAATCTTTTATGGATAAATTCAACTTCAACCAGGGTCTCAAAGAACTCATACAGAAAAAATTCTAGGGAAAATGGATGGTTCACAGACAAGCTACCATGAGCAAGAATAACAGAGAACAAGAACAGAATCATTAAGTCTTCAGATATTGGAGTTATCAGGCTGGCAGTGTAAAATAACTGTTTTTAATATGTTTCAAGAAATAAAAGAAAAATTTGAAAATATAAACAAGGAGTCAGATACCCTAAGGAATGGTCCAGGCAATTTGAAAAGAACCAAATAAACCTTCTAGAAATGAAAACTATAACAATTGAAATTCTTAAAAAATAAGATCTGACACATCTGAAAAGAGAATAAGTGAAGAAGATAGAATTCAATTAACTTGCCCATCATTTAGTCCAAGGGCACAAAGAGATGGACCATGTGAAGGAAAGGACATGGTGGGGTACAAGACAGCACAGAATCCATCAAATGAAGCTAGCCAAGACACTCTCCATTCAGGGCTACCATTTGGGCCCAGTTTGCTAAATCTTCTGTTTTGTTTTGTTTTTGTTTTTAACAAGAAAACAGAAATATGACTTTTTTCTGTGAAATATCCTAATCTTTAGTATTGGACACTAATTCTATTAAAACAAAACAGGTCTGCAGGCATGAGCAGCCAATTTGTGACCTCAGCTTTAGAGCACTGATGACAGAAAGGTAGAGTTGTCCTCTGTGAGAGGAGACAGATGACCAAGGGAGGTCATTTCTGGCCAGGAGGGATATAGTCCAAAGCACGGAGCTGGATTGAGCCATGGGCATTGAGGGTGTTTCCTCTGAGACAGGAGGGATAGAAATAGATGGGGATTAGCCTTAGTATATCTCAGCCATCTTGGGGATTTTTATTAAGTCCCTATGAGCAAACTGTCCTCGACCTCTAGCCAAGGACATTCAAGTCAGGGAGTTTTTGTAAAACCAGACTGAACATGTCAGTGAGACAGTATGTTCTTAATAAAACATTGGAATGATAGGTCTTAACGGGTATTATACAATCAGAACTGTTGGAGAAAACCTTGGAAAGAGTCTCTCTTGACGCCAGGAAAATTCATAAACATTTCCTATAGGGAAATTATCTTTAAATATTCTCTCAAGGATTAGTATATATCCTGGAACAATGTGATGAGGATATAGATTTTATGACACTGATTTCTAAATGAAGACTACCTATAAGAAGCCTGGGAACAAGAAAGAGACTAGTAAAATAAGAAGAGGAAGAAGGGAAGAGAATTGATAAAATACCATCCTAATGTTTTAAAAGGCACTAAAAAGTAGAAAGGTGTATTTCAGACCTCAAGTAAAAAAAGCAACATTATTCACTGAGGCCCTCAAGTACTTCCAGACAACCTGGCATAACAGAGAAAACAGAAGTCTAGGTTTAAATCCACTCCTGCTCCTTGGGCAAGTCCCTTATCTTCACAGTCTCCATAGCCTCATCACACTCTGTACATAAAGTACCCAGCTTGGTGGCCAGCAAATGAGAGCTCAGAAAGGTGATTTCTCTTTTCAGCCTAGACCTCCTCACTTCTGGGTGTTTACTTTTTGTGCTGATTCTCAACAGCTACTGATCTCTCTTGCCTGATATTTCAAAGAACTAACATTTCGTGTAAGAAGGCTGTGTGCTGTGCTGCAATCTTAAACTTAGGATGGAATGCATATTTGGTCAAGATCTATGTAAATTCCATCCCCCAACAGAGTGAATATTTTCCTTTGCTTTGAAAATACAGTTTGCCTTTCTCTGTATTCGTGTCTACAAGAGGCAAAGCCTTCGTTTATAGTTTTCAATTACCATTTCATATTCAAACTCTCCCACTCTACATTCCTTCTTGAAAAAGTAATGCCTCCCTCAACATATATAGGCCTTTACAAAGAAATCACAAATTAACTTTTTTGTATCTTGTGCTCTATACGTGAGATGCTTTCAAGAGTACCACTAAGCCAAATGAAGGCCGATCCTTCCACTTATCTTGAAAATTGTCTTAGCTACCGTTTTCAGTTACATCTTGCCTGCAGAATTATTAGGTAGCCTTCCTTAAAGTCCAAATATATGTAAGTAGTAATTTTAACACATTTAAAAAGTGTGTAATATGGGAGCCATTTTCACTCTAATCTGTCTCACTATGATAAACAATGTATCTTGCCTCCCCCCAAACCACCTCCCAAAAAGCCTTGTTCCTGGATTGTCCAGAGCAGCACTTAGTGAGTTTTTCTGTATGTGGAGACTATATGGAGGTCTTGTTAAAACGCTGATTGTGATTCAGTAGATCTTGGGTAGAGCCTGAGATTTTGCATTTCTAAAAAGCTCCATAAACAAAACAAAAATCCTCACAACTGGACTAATAAGCAACAACATGATACACGGAGAAAAGATTGAAGTTGTCAAGGATCTCATTTTACTTGGATCCACAATCAACACCGATGGAAGCAGCAGTCAAGAAATCAAATGATGTATTGCATTGGGAAAATCTGCTGCAAAAGACCTCTTTAAAGTGTTAAAACGCTAAGATGTCACCTTGAGAACTAAGGTGCACCTGATCCAAGCCATGGAGCGCTGGTGGCACAGTGGTTAAGAGCTACAGTAAGCTATGGTTGCTGACCACTTTTCAGACAAAAATTAGACAGGCTTATAAAACAAAAAATAATACACGTAAGGAACGTGCATCTTAGTTCAATCAAATATACGAGACCAAATGGGCAGCTTCTGTCCAAAAACAAGATGAGAAAGCAGGAAGGGACGAGAACTCGATGAATAGACACAGAGAACCCAGGGTGGAAAGGGGGAGTATGCTGTCACATTGTGGAGATTGCAACCAATGTCACAAAACAGTATCTGTACAAATTTTTCAATGAGAAATTAAACTTTCACCTAAAGCACAATTTAAAAAAATGTGACAAAAAAAAAAAAAAAGAGTAGCTGCTGAGGCTGCTTATGTACAACCAAACACCTCATGGGATTTTGTTCCTTGGTTTGGAGATTTAGGGTCATAATTTCATGGGACTTCCCAGTTAATTGGCCTAATTAACATCTTCTGTTCTGTGCTTCTACTTCCTACTTCATTGCATAGTGACTGGGGTCTTAAAAGCTTGCAAGTGGCTGTCCAAGGCACAACAATTGATCTCTATTCACCTGGAGCAACAGAGGAAGAAAGAGAGTCAGGAATAGGGGAAGGATATGGAATGTGTGACTAATTGCTTCCATGAACATCTGCCTCCTTTGCCATGAGACCAGAAGAACTGGATGCTGTCAGGCTACCATTACTAAATTTGTGTGTGTGTGTTAGGTGCAAGTTTACAGAGCAAATTAGTTTCTTATTAAACAATTAATACACATATTGTTTTGTGACATTGGTCGCCAATCCCACAACATGTCAATGGGGTTGACTCTCCCCTTCTCGACCTTGTGTTCCCCATTTCCATTCATCCAGCTGTCCTGTCCCCTCCTGCCTTCTCATCCTTTTGATCAAAGATTCCATAGAAGAATCCTGATAAAAATGGGGAAAATGTAGAACAGAATTTCAAATTATCATGGAATCCAGACTTTCTGGAGCCATGGAGGGTAGATGAACCCCTGAAATTCTTTTCCTGAGATAACCTTTAAAGCTTAAACCAAAAATATCCCCTGAAGTCATCTTAAAACCAAACAATAGTTTAGCTTAGCTAGTAAAAAAGTTTTGCCTTGAGCATTATGCTCTTTTAAGAACTATCTATATGGGATTAAACTGACAACAACAACTTGAAAGATTAGATAAGAACATTAGGGGGCAGTGAGTTTATGTTAATGTGGTGTTTTCTGAAAACTCAGAGAAGGAGGGTGAGAGTGGTTGCACAACTCAAAGAATATAATCAATGTCACTAGATTGTACATGTAGAGAGTGTTGAATTGCTGAATGTTTTGCTGTGTATATTCTCAACAACAACAACAAAGTAAATAAAATTTAGGGGAAAAAAAGAACTGAGAAAAAAAAAGAAAGCCCTATGAGCACAATTCTACTCTGACACACATGGAGTTGTCATGAGTTGTAGGCGACTTGACAGCAAGTTATTTTTTCTATGACCCCTACAAAATAACCTGTAAGTACTGTTGAATAATGAGATAACCTTGAAGATGCCAAATGAGCACTCCAAAGGTGTGATCCTGCTGAGGAAGAGAGGATTCAGGGGTTACCGTCATGGCAAGGTTGCTACTACACACGTTCCTATTCTGTCACATTGATACGTGTTAATTTTAAAAAAGCCCTGAGAAAGGATTGTTTCAATGGAAATTCAAATTCAGGGATCAACATGAAGTCCAAGTCTAAACAATCATCACCAGCATGTGTGTACAGATGGGGTCACAAAATCAGAGTGACCATCAGCCTGCATCCAGACTTCAGCAAATCTATCCTGTGTATTTCTGACTCTCCCTGGGGAGGTTCTGATATGTGTTCAAAAGTCCCAAAGGGCACTGCTGCTGCCTGCCAGGTTCCACTCTCCTCCCACACTGAGCCGCAAAGTCCTGCTGATTTGTGATGTTGCCTACAGGGCACCATGTTAATTGTACATCAGAGGGGTTCCCAAGTAAGGCTGCTTGTTCTTCAGTGTGTTCCAGTATTTCAATCTCTTTATCTAGAACCCAGGTATCCACAGTCTGTCTGACAGAAACAAATCTGAGTTCCAGCCATCACATATATTTTCAATGTCAATTCCCCTCCTATTGTGAAGACTCTGCCTAGAGTCCTTTTATATATGTAAAATTTAATTGTGTTGTGTTAAGAATACACAGCTAAACATACACCAGTTCAACAGTTTCTACACGTACAATTTAGTGACATCAATTACATCCTTTGACTTGAGCAACTATTCTCACCTTCCTTTTCCAAATTAGTCCTCCCCCATTAACATAAACTCACTGCCCCCTAAGTTTCCTATCTAATCTTTTGAGTTGTTGTGGTCAATTTGATTTCATATAGATAGATCTTAAAAGAGCACAATGCACAAGGCAGACATTCTTTACTAGTTAAGGTAAACTATTGTTTGGTTAGAGGGCTTTTTTACGATGTTTTCTTCCAGGAGACTCCAAGCAAAGTAATGTCAGTTAAGCTCTCCCACTAGTTCACAGTATGGCCACACTTTCTTGATGCAAGCAATAGGCACAGCTGAGAGTGGGGTGAAGATCAGTAAAAACAGAAAGGTATTTAGCCATAGATCCAAGAAATTAATGGAAGAAATTCCTTTTTTACCTAAAGCTCCATTTTCAAAACCAAAAAGAACATGTTTAGACTGACAAATGGCAGACTGTTCACTACATCTGACACCTGAAATGAAGTCCAAAATTTCCAGGACAATAGGAATCTACTATATAGTCTTGTGATAGATGGTATTAAGATCAGAATGAACTTGCCAAATAGGAAAGCCCAAATCAAATTTATAATTCAAGCAAACAAACTCAAAATGAAGGCATTCCCAGATGCTTCTGAAAAGGGGCAAATGGACTACTAAATCAAACATTTCATAAATAATCAAAATCCATTATGCAACACTAACATTAATGACACACACTAGATTGCCAAGAATCATAATCAAACCTTTTCAATATAGGCCCTTCTATTGTGAAAGGGTTGGATCTTACAAACAGCTCGTAACACAAAGGAAGTCTCTCCAATGGCATTTCTGCCATCACCAAATGTTTTCCTACTGATATGTCTTCAGGCCTGACATTTTTGCAAATTAAGCTGGATTATATTATCCATGATGGCTTAAATGCAATTACCCAAATAACTAAGCAGCCAACTCCATGACTAAATTATCCACCTGCTGCCTGACCTTTTGGGGTTTGACAAAGGATTGGCTTCATTTCTTCTTCATTTGAAAAGTAGAAATAGATCTCTATTTCTCTTGAAAGAAAAACCTAGAAATTGACTTTCTTTTTTAAAATTACTTTAGAGTGTAAGTACTTCAGATTCACTTTGTGAAAGATTCACACAATACAGAAGTGTTCAGAAGCAAAGTCTGAATATTCTTTCTCAATTCTCCACTCCTACTCTCCTCCAATGTCATTCTTCTGGTCTGCTTTCTTGGCCAATTCGGTTGCCAATTTTGTGCTATTTCAAATAGTGCCAGAAGAGACATCTCTAGTTCATATGGGAGTTGTACTTTTTTAATGAAAATACTGTCATACTGCCCTTCTATAAAAGACTTTGTAGGTTTATATTCCCTTTAACAGGGCGAGTATATACATGAACTTTGCCAGATGGAACACACAGGAATCAAATCGACTACTTCTGTGAAAGAGACAATGGAAAAGCTCAATATCATCAGTCAGAGGGCTGGGGGCTGACTGTGGAACAGACCATCCATTGAAAATTAGAACAAGTCCATGAGAGCCAAAGTACAACCTTGCATATATCCGACCTGAATTTAGAGACCATCTCAAGAATATATTTGACATGTTGAACACTAATGACTGTAGACCAAATGAGTTGTGGAATGACATCAAGGACTTCATATATGAAGAAAGCAAGAGGTCATTAAAAAGAGAGGAAAGAAACAAAAGACCAAAATGGATGTCAGAAGAGACTCTGAAACTTGCTCTTGAACTTTGAGTAACTAAAGCAAAAGGAAGAAATGATGAAATAAAAGAAGTGAGATTCCAAAGGGTGGCTCGAGAAGACAAAGTATAGTATTATAATGACATGTTCAAAGTGCTGGAGATAGAAAACCAAAAGGGAAGAGCACGCTTGGCATTTTTCAAGCTGAAAGCACTGAAGAAAAAATTCAAGCCTTGAGTTGCAATAATGAAGGATTCTATGGGGAAAATATTGGACAACGCAGGAAGCATCAAAAGAAGATGGAAGGAATACACAGAGTCATTATACAAAAAAGAATTGGTTGACATTCAATCATTTCAGGAGGTAGCATATGATCAGGAACTGATGGCACTGAAGGAAGAAGTCCAAGCTCACTGAAAGCATTGGTGAAAAACAAGACTCCAGGAATTGACAGAATATCAATTGAGATGTTTCAACAAACGGACGCAGCACTGAAAGTGCTCACTCATCTATGACAAGAAATTTGGAAGACAGCTACCTGGAAGAGATCCATATTTATGCCTATTCCCAAGAAAGGTGATCCAGCCAAATGCAGAAATTATTGAACAATATCATAAATATCACATGCAAGGAAAATTTTGCTGAAGATCATTCAAAAGCAGCTGCAGCAGTATATTGAGAGGGAACTGCCAGAAATTCAAGTCAGATTGAGAAGAGGACATGAAACCAGGGATCTCATTGCTGATGTCGGTTGGATCCTGGCTGAAAGTGCAGAATACCAGAAAGATATTTACTTGTGTTTTATTAACTATGCAAAGGCATTTGACTGTGTGGATCATAACAACTTGTGGATAACATTGCGAAGAATGGGAATTCCAGAACACTTAATTGCTCTAATGAGGAACCTGTACTCAGACCAAGAGGCAGTCGTTCCAACAGAACAAGGGGATACTGCATGGTTTAAAGTCAGGAAAGGTGTACGTCAGGGTTGCATCTTTTCACCATACCTATCCAATCTTTATGCTGAACAAATAATCCGAGAAGTTGGACTTTATGGGGAAGAATAGGGCATCAAGATTGGAGGAAGACTCATTAACAACCTGCGTTATGCTGATGACACAACCTTGCTTGCTGAAAGTGAAGAGGACTTGAAACACTTACTGATGAAGATCAAAGACTCCAGCCTTCAGTATGGATTACACTTCAACATAAAGAAAACAAAAATCCTCACAATTGGACCAATAAGCAACATCATGATAAACGGAGAAAAGATTGAAGTTGTCAAGGGTTTCATTTTACTTGGATCCACAATCAACATCTATGGAAGCAGCGGTCGCAAAATCAAAAGTTGCATTGCATTGGGCAAATCTGCTGCAAAAGACCTCTTTAAAGTGTTGAAAAGCAAAGATGTTACCTTGAAGATAAGGTGCACCTGACCCAAGCGATGGTGTTTTCAATCACCTCATATGCATGCGAAAGCTGGACAATGAATATGGAAAGCTTAAGAAGAATTGACACCTTTGAATTGTGATGTTGGTGAAGAATATTGAATATACTACGGACTGCCAAAAGAACGAACAAATCTGTCTTGGAAGAGTACAGCCAGAATGCTCCTTAGAAGCAAGGATGGCGAGACTTCATCTCACATACTTTGGACATGTTAGCAGCAGGGATCAGTCCCTGGAGAAGGACATCATGCTTGGTAAAGTAGAGGGTCAGCAAAAAAGAGGAAGAATCTCAACAAGCTGGACTGACACAGTGGCTTCAACAATGGGCTCAAGTATAACAATGATCACGAGGATGGCGCAGGATAGGGCAGTGTTTCGTGCTGTTGTACCTACTGTTGCTATGAGTCGGAACTGAGTCTACGGCAGCTAACAACAACAGCAGCAATAAGGTATACCACCATCTGTCTGTCATACTGTGGTAGCTTGCATGTGACTATGCCACCAGAATTTCAAATACCAGCAGAGTTACCCATGGTGGACAGGTTTCAGCAGAGCTTCCAGACTAACACCAGAAAGAAAGTCCTGGTGATCTACTTTCAGAAATTGGCCAGTGAAAACTCTACGGATCACAAAAGAATATTGCATGATATAGTGCTGGAAGATGAGCCCCGTAGGTTGGAAGTCATTGAAAATACACAGTGGCCCCAACAATGGACTCAAGCATACCAATCGTGAAGTCTAAGCAGGACCAGGCAAAGCTTCTGTTTCATACGGGCTTGCCAAGGTCAGAGCAAACTCAGCAGTAACTAACTAACTAACAGTGTATAAAAGTGCACAGTTCCCTTTACATTCATCAGTATTTCATATTACAGGCAGTCCCCAGGTTACAAACAAGATCCATTCTTAACTGTGTCTTTAAGTCAAATATGGAGGTAAGCCAGAGCAGGTGCATATGGTTCTTATTTAGCCTTACTTTAGTGCAAAAAGGCTAGAAGCCTTTTCAATAATTTAAAAGCTACATGTGCGGCAAGTGAAGGAAATGTGATTAAGAATTTGTTGCACGTAGGCGTTGGTTCAATCATTTCAAAGTGTGGATAAATTTACATAACATTAAAGGGCAAGTACCAGTTGTCTGTAAGTCAGCTGTTTGTAACCCAGGACTGCCTGTGTACATCTTTTTAATTTTTGCCAGATGATGTGTCAGATCAACTCATTATTTGTATTTGCATTTTATGTTTACTTGAGATGGTACATCTTTTCAGGGTTATCGGTCCCTTTTATACATAG
This sequence comes from Dugong dugon, assembly GCA_030035585.1. Lineage (NCBI taxonomy): Eukaryota > Metazoa > Chordata > Mammalia > Sirenia > Dugongidae > Dugong > Dugong dugon. The sequence goes on from CM057461.1 coordinate 52,090,357, forward strand.
TTTTTAAGCCATGTAGAGGAAGTTAGAAGAGTCTTTTAGGAGGTAAACAAAAAAATTATAAGATTAAAAACTGCCAAAATATGTGTTAGTAGAAAATATTCAGCTAATTAATGAGGACAGTACAGTGAAATGTTGCAGCAAATATTGAATAAAAGATAAAATACATAAGATAAAAATATTTTTAAAGTCAGATTTAAACAAAAGAATAGAAGTAGAGAAGGAAGTTCTAGATTGGGAGGCGACTGAAACAAGAGTGTTTAAAGATGAAAAGCAAATTGGATTGTTTGGGCCTTTGCATTTTGATTATTATATTGGTTTTCTATTGCTGCCATAACAGATTACCACAAATTTAGTGGCTTAAAATAAAACACATTTATTAACTTACGGTTCTGTAAGTAACAAGTCCAACAAATCTCCAAGTTGCCGCTCTTCTCCTGGTATGGTAAGCAGCCTTCCCCCTGGTGTACACACCCTGTCTAACTCATTCCTTTGAATATGGGTGGAATATGTGAATGTTATGAGATAATGCACTCTTGATTTGATTACTAATTAGCTGACTTTTAGTTAACCAAAAGGAGATTACCTTGGGTGGACCTGACCTAATCACAGGAACCTTTACATGTAGGTGAAACATCAGAAAGACATTCACTTGCTGGACTAGGAGAAAGTGAACAGCCATATTTTGAACTACATATGAGACCTATGTGGCCAGAATTGTTGGTGGCCTCTAGAGTCTCAGAGTGGCCCTTGATTGATAGCTAGCAAGAAGGTGACCTCAGCTATAAAACCACAAGGCAATGAATTCCTCCAATAAACAGTGACCTTGGAAGAGGATTCAAAGCCTCAGATGAGTATCAGCCATGGTGAAATGAGTTCCTTTCTGTGGCCTTTTGCCTTGGCTCTTTGGAAAAACAGCTTGAGAGATTTTTTTCACTAAACCCTGAGAGCTACATTTGCCCTAGTTTTCTACCCCAGAGGGTTTGTTACTTTTGTCCAGCTTGACTGACATTTCCTGGGTAAGCTGTAAATAACTTGGTTTGATACTTTTTGTCTGGTCTTGGGTTGTAGCCTGCCCTGTGATTGGTATGCATTTTGCAGGGATTGGTCAATGGACTATGCAAATGAGGTGAGTTGTAGCCTACTATGCAAGTGAAGTGTCTGTGGCCTACTGAGAGAAGATTGGTCAGTTCATGGCCCTGGTGGAAGTGTATACCTTGAAATTGACAAGTAGCTTGTGTATTTAAGCAGCCAGCCCCACAGAGGTTCTTGGAGACAGAAAGAAACAGGAAGAGGAGCAGCAGGAAGAAGCAGAAAGAACAAAGAAGAGAGAAGCAGAGAGAGAGAGGAGGCAAGAAACCTCCTAAAAGAGCTATAACACAGGTCAAGGGCTTTAATACTGAAGACAGTCACAGGCCCCAAAGGGGCCCAGCTGCAGAGCTGGTGGTGACAGATAGCAGGACCAAGAAGAACCTGTCCTCAGGGGGTGGAGAGGAGCCTGACCTGAGAGGGCAGAGAGAAAACTGTCCTCAGGGGGGCAGGAGAAGTCCTTTCCTGAGGGGGCTGAGAAGAGCATGTCCTCTGGGGGCTGAGAAGTGGCCTGCACAGCCAAGAGGAGCTGAGGGGGCCATCCTGCACTGAAAAAGGGAAACTTTGCCTACATGCTTCCTGATTCTGATCCTGATCCTGATCCTGATCCTGAGCGAGTTGTAGCCTGTTCCTTAATCCACTTAATTGTAAGTATGGTCTATAAATTCTGTGTGGCCATGGCAATGGATTATCAAATCCAGCAGAGAAATAGTGCTGTGGGAGAGACGGCTGGTGTCAGAATTGGTAAAAAGGATGGAGAGTGGAGGTATGTCTGACCTCCACCTCATGGGAATCAGCTTGGGCTGATCCTAGTCATAATCCCTCTTGGAGTTAGACAGGTACTGAAGCTATTGATTCTATCACTGCTACTGATATTACTACTATTCTTTCACAATAGCCTTGTCCCAAACCTTGATTTCAGCCCATACCCATACTTCTGCCCCATGGAAACTGTGATATAATGCATGTGTGGTATTTGAAGCACTGAGTTTGTGATAACTTGTTACACAGCAATAGAAAACTAATACACCTGTGCAGTAGTGGTGAAGAAAAGTGGTCAAGAAAGAGTAAGGCAGAAGCAGACCACAGGCCAAATCCACCAGTACTTTCACAGAAGTGAATTTTTGTTTTTTCCACATTTACTCTCCCATTTCTAATTGGAGAGTGGACTGTTCTCCTATTTCCTGAGTTGAACTGGAAATAAGGTTTGAAACTTACTCCTCTCAGTAGAAGTGGAGAAGATCAAGACCACATTGACGCCTATGTGGGGATAGGTTCAGTCAAAAATGACCAGACTGAAGGCAGGGTGTTCTATCCAAAAAAATCCTGAAAAGAAGTTAGCCAGATCCGAGTCAGAGTTAATATCCTCAAAGAGAAAAGCCAAAGGCAGAGAGAGCAAACTCTGGAGCCTGATTATAGATCACGCCAAAGCCAAGCACCAGAAATGGAAACCCATGGCAAAAAAGGTCCTGTGCCATTTCTGGGAAGAACTGTAGCACAAAGGGACCCCTGGAGTAAGCAGGTGAGTGGTGTGGGCGTGCCAGGCTACTACAAAGGTAGGGGTTAGGAGATTCACAAATGCTATGGACCTGTCACCAAGTGCTAGCACACAGGTTTGGGAGGCCTCCTCTGAAGCTGAAAAGCTTTCTTTAGTTTGGAAACTGTGCTTGGGGAAGTGAGCCAAGAAGAACCCACACACCATGCCAGGGATCAGCTGTGTGTAGAAAACTTCCCCAGGAAGCCATTCAACTTAAAGTGGACCTTGCCAGAAACACCCAGATGGAGGTCTCTATTACCAGGAAGAAGACAGTCTCAAATTGAATCATGGTAAAACAATTCATGATCTTAGAAGCATCTTATGTGGTAAGTCACTGTGTTCTATAATAAGAACAGTAAGTAGAAGACCCATAAAATTCTGGCACAGGCTAACCCTTTCATAGCCCATCCTAGGATCGAAAAGTTGGGGCGGATTTTAGTGAGCATCTGTCCCAGCGCCCCCTACACAGACAGAGAAACTTAGGTTCAAAGAGAGTATGTGACTTCGGAAGACCCCAATACTTATCTTCAACTACCCAAGCACTGATATAGGACTCCCAAGTATGCCACCCACAAATTGTGTGACCTCATGCAAATCACTTAGCCTCTCTGAACTTAAGTTTCCTCACCTTCAAAAATGAATATAAGAAAAGCACTCATAGGATTGCTGTGAAAATTGAACAAGGCAATCCTGGAGAAACCACACACTGTAGTGCCTGGTGTGACCTTTCTATAAATTTTCTTGAGGATCTTAGAGCCAACTGTCTTTTCCTTCTACTCTTCAGACCCATTCCCCAGAATCACCTTGCAGGAAGCCAAATATATTGACCTTCTGAATCTGTAGTCCCAAATCTTGGGTGTTAGAACAAACACATCATGCTCTCAAGATCCAGAATAAAATGTCACTGGTGTTCCCAGCATCCTGCAACAGCCTACTAGCCTTATAAGAAAACTCCTAGCCTGGTCCACAGAGTAGATGCAGGAAAGATCAAAGCTCCAAGTTCCAGTCTTTAACAGAGTGAAAAACAGGCTATCTTGCTTGACAGGATCAGCTTACTTTACCGTAGGATGCTTCAAGCATGTTAAACAGAAACTGAGCAGCAATGATGGAAACAAGACTCAGGGCAATGAAAATGCAATCATTAAACTTTCATGATTTCAGAGCTCAGGACTCATGAGTTCATCACTATGGCACTTTTCATGTCTGTGAATTTATTATGAACATAGTTGTTGAAAATCAGTGTGATTCATAGCAATAGCTTTGTGCATAATGCTGACATTTTAGAAATTGTTATAAAAACTATTTTATTATAACTCAAGGAAACCTTAATAAGTAAAGGAACCTAAATGCCCCAGCACAACCACCATTTTGCAGCAAGGTAAAAACGAGTCACAGCTGTCAGCTCATGCATTTTTATTAAGAGCCTTGGTGAGGTCAGTTGGGCCATTTATTTTTTCCAGAGGGAAACTTAATCCAGAAAGTTTAGTGATTTTTTTCAGTTCATTGGTAGTAAAGTCTGGGCTGGCTTCTAGCCCCTAGTCTAGTCACTTTGACAATATTTCAGTCATCATCACACTAACCCATCATCACACACACACACACACACACACACACACATACACACTGAGTAAGAGGAACTCCTCAAGTTACCCTGCCTCCTTTCTATCCTAACAGCATCACTCTGGCTTGCCACCTATTGCCTCTCAGTTTGGATTCTCTCAGACAACAGAGCCTGAAATGATAAGGATTTGAGTGCAAATGGTTTATTAGAAGGAAGGCATGATCCCAGGAAGCACTGGTAGGGAGTAGGGAATGAGACAGGGATGGGAAGGCAATATAGGGTGTTTGGATGTGGGCAACTGGGGCTTATTCCCACTGGGGACCTCTGGGAGACTATATACAGCACACCTTAGAGTATTTCCTCCTCCAGGGGTTAAAGGAGCTGATGAATTTATCCACCATCTTTTTTGTGTCATCCTTCAAGGCTACTCCAGGCAAACTTCTCTGCCCTTCCATCCTGCCCCATGCATAGACCAAGCACATTTCTGCCAGTGAAAGTCCTCAGGCAGAGTCACAGGTGCTAGCAATGGGAAGCCATCGGCATGGACAAGGGTGGTGGCTGCACATGAGGTGCACTGGCCAGGAATCAAACCCTGGTCTCCCACATGGAAAGTGAGGATTCTACCATTGAACCACCAACGACCTCCTTTCACCTCACATACAAACCTCAAATTCAGACTCACCCTGGCCCTTGTAACACGTGTCTTCTCCCTCCTAATAGTCATGTCACTCAGAGACGGACCCTGGACACTCCCTCTAGAGGACGCTACCTATAACTTGTTCCTGTGCACAGTCCTGATAGGGCCCCACATAGGTAAATAAAAGAGGAGCAGATGAAGACAGGCACCCACTGAGACGCAGAATATGGAGTGGTTAAGAGCATGGATGTTGACTCTCCACAGCCTGGGCCTGGAGCCCAGATCTCTTATTCCCCACTCCACAGTTATTTCAACACTGGACTATGATATTTTCCATGAGCCATCCCTCTCAGATACATTGCTAAAAGACACCAACAAAAGCAGCACCAAAGAAGTGTCCTATTAATACTAGATCTTGTACAACAAATACCGCACACCCAGCTGGAGAGGTGTACATGCTCAGAGAACCAAACCATGCAACAAGAAAAGACTGCTATTTTCCTGAAAAGCCTCCAAACAATCTGAGGAGGAGCTGTAAGGGGTGAGTTCCAGCTAGGCAAGCCAAAAGCAATGGCAGAGACTTACAGATACATTATAATCGTACAGACACCAGCCAGAAAAGGAGAGCCATGTGGAATTGATTGGGCAGAAGCAAGACTCAGATTTTAATTTTAAAACAATTTAATAATAAAAAAGAAGCAGACCCTGAAGGAAAAAAAAGAAAAAGATGGACAGTATATGTGAGAGAAAGCTTTTACGTACGTATGCCTGTGAAGGGAGAGATTGAGAAAGAGAAAAGCCTAGAAATAAATACAAAGATAGAGAACCAAGTGGAGAGGGAGAGAGAATCAGAAAAAAGTAAGAGGGAAATAATTTGTTGTCAGTTGAGTTGTTCAGTTCTAAATAACAGAAAATAACCTTGTTTAATTAAAATTTAAAAGGATGTATTGAAAGAAGAATTCATAAAACACAAAAATAATAATAATAAACAAGCAGGCCTCGGGGATTACAGGCATAAGGCAGCTCCCCAGATCTACAACTGGTGGTTGTACAAGGTCTAGTATTAATAGGACATTTCTTTGGTGCTGCTTTTGTTGGGGTCTTTTATTTATTTGAAGACTCAAATTCCCAGGAGAAAGATACTGGCCTACTTTTGGTCACATGAGCTCCCACTGGTTGAGGGTTTGGGAGACAGGAGCTTAACCGGCAGTCCCACACAGATCACATAGAATGGGGGAGGTGTGTCTCCAAGATGGTACCAAAATAAAGAACAAGGGAGGCCAGGCAACCCAAAAGAGAGGTAACCCAAAAGAAAGGAAGGCAGCAAAGCTCAGAGGGAGTTAGGAAAGGAACACCTATACACCTGGGAAAAATGGAAACAGGAAAAGGAAGAACTAAATGAAGATTAAAAAAAAAATGGTAAGAGTGTAAGAAAATAAGCTAGATTAAAAAAAAGAAGAAGAAGAAGGAAGACAACCCGCAGCAGTAAGGAGTCAAACAGGAAGAAGAGAAAGGGAGAGAAGAAAGTGACGTGGGGGTAGAGACAATGACAATGAATCATGTAGGACTCAGTCATGATGTCATGAGTCTATGATGATGTTAAATACAGGCCTGCTATGTCCCATGCCTGTGAAGTTGATGATGAGTGGGAGGGATGTCAGGCCACCCCTAAAAAATGAGACATGGCATCCACTCCACTCTGCATGGACATTCACTAAATGATTTAGGGTTTCATGATCAGTATTTTTTGCAGTTCTCTATTGCTGTATAACAAACCAACCCCAAAACTTAGTTTTGGAACATCTTATTATTTCTCATGGTTCTGTGATTCAAGTGGACTCAGCTGAGTAGTTTTCATTTGGTGGCTCTCATGCAATTCAGTCAGGTGTTGGCTGGGTCTGCAGTCATCTGAAGGCCCAACTGGGCTGGAATGTTACAGCTGGCTCTTTCACATATCTGGCAGTTAATTCTGGCTGCCAGCTGGGAGCTCAAACACCTCCATGTGGCTTGGGATTTGCATAGCATGGCAGCTGGGTTCTGAGATGGAGTGTCCCAAGAGTGAGCATTCCAAGGGGCAGGAAGAGGAAGCTGTCAGGCAAGTTAACCTCAGCCTGGAACAGATATAATTCACTTATCTGTGTAATAAGAGAACTTGTGCCCTGAGTCTATATTTGGAATATTGGGCATAGCAGAAGGGGAAAAACAGGGTTAAATTTAGTCACTTTTTTTTAAATTGTTTTATTGTACTTTAGATGAAGGTTTACAGAGCAAAGTAGTTTCTCATTAAACAATTAATACACATATTGTTTTGTGACATTGGTTGCCAACCCCATGACATGTCAACACCCTCCTCTTCTGGACCTTGGGTTCCCCATACCAGCTTTCCTGTCCCCGCCTGCCTTCTCATCCTTGCCACTGGGCTGGTAAGCCCATTTAGTCTCGTTTTATTTTATGGGCCTGTCTAATCTTTGGCTGAAAGGTGAACCTCAGGAGTGACTTCATTACAGAATTATAAGGTGTCTGGGGGCCATAGTCTCAGGGTTTCTCCAGTCTCTGTCAGACCAGTAAGTCTAGTGTTTTTTTTTTTTATTTCTTTTGTGAGTTAGAATTTTGTTCTACATTTTTCTCCAGCTCTGTCCTGAACCCTCTATTGTGATAATACTCTGTCAGAGAAGTCAGTGGTGGTAGCTAGGCACCATGTAGTTCTGCTGGACTCAGTCTGGTGGAGGCTGTGGTAGTTGTGGTCCACCTTTGAACTAATCTTTCCCTTATGTCTTTGGTTTTCTTCATTCTCCCTTCCTCCAGATGGGGTGAAACCAGTGGAGTATCTTAGATGGCCACTCACAAGCTTTTAAGACCCTAGATGTTACTCACCAAAGTAGGATGTAGAACATTTTCTTTATGAACCATGTTATGCCAATTGAGCTAGATATACCCCAAGATCATGGTGTCCAGCCCTCAACCCAGTAATTCGGTCCCTCAGGGAGTTTGGATGTGTCTCTGAAGCTGCCATGACTTTGCCTTGGTCAAGTTGTGCCGACTTCCCCAGAATTGTGTACTGTCTTACCCTTCACCAAAGTTACCATTTATCTACTGTCTACTTAGTGTTTTTCCCTCCCACCACTCTCCTCCCTCATAACTATCAAAAATTGTTTCTTTTTGTGTGTAAACATTTTCATGAGTTTTTATAGTAGTGGTCTCATACAGTGTTCGTCCCTTTGTGATTGACTTATTTCACTCAGCATAATGCCCTCCAGATTCATCCATGCTGTGAGATGCTTCCCAGATCCATAATTGTTCTTTAATGTAGCATAGTATTTCATTGTGTGTATGTACCGTAGATTGTTTATCCATTCATCTGTTCATGGACACCTAGGTTGTTTCCATTTTTCTGCTATTGTGAACAATGCTGCAATGAACATGGGTGTGCATATGTCTATTTGTGTGATGGCTCTTATCTCTCTAGGATATATTCCTAGAAGTGGGATTGCTGGATCATATGGTATTTCTACCTTTTTAAGGAAGGGCCATAAGAGTGCATAAGAGTTCCAATCTCCCCACAGCCTCTCCAACATTTGTTATTTTCAATTTTTGTGATTTATACCAGTAATGTCTGGGTGAGATGGTATCTCATTGTGGCTTTGATTTGCATTTCTCTAATGGCAGGTGATTGCCAGCATTTCTTCATGTATCTGTTAGCCACTTGAATGTCTTCTTTGGTGAAGTGTCTGTTCATTTCCTTAGCATTTTTTAATTTGATTATTTGTCTTTTTGTTGTAGAGGTGTTAGACTTTCCTGTAGATTTTAGAAATTAGACCTTTTGTCAGATTTATCACAGCTAAAAATTTTTTCCCAGTCTGCAGGTAGAGTCACTTTTTAGATAGGTGAGTTTGGTAAGTCATGTCAGCTCTTGGAGACTCAATTTCTACATCTTGGTACCAATCACTTCTGCCGTATACATACTTGGTCAAAGCAGTCACAGGACACACCCAGACTCAAAGGAATGGAAAATAGACTGTTCCTCTTGATGGGGGTATAGCAAAGTCACATTGCAGAAGAACATGTAGTATGAATGGCTATCTTTAAAAAATGCGATCTGCCACGGGTATCTAGCTAATTGACAATGAAGAATGATACATTATTATTATAAACTTTTCTGAGTTGTTAGCTTCAAGTGGAGCATATAAATTGTGAACTTCCAATCCTGTGTAACTTCCCAGAACATCCTCATTTCAAATGCAAGTTGATTGGCCAAAGAAAGCTCTATCTCTTCGGAGAATCCAACTGCCACATTGTTCTTGAGTGTAACGTGCAGTTAAGGGCACTACCTAGTCTGTGCAGAGCCCAGATAAGACATGTGTTTGCAGTCCTGTCCTCTTCCTTCATCATTAATTCATTCATTCCAACAAATATTTTAGTCCCAACCACCATTTTAAGTATTGTGGAGGCAGAGATAAAAGAAGATAAAAGACATAGTCTCTTGTGCTCAAGGGTTAAGTACCAAGAGAAATTTTCAGTCACAGCTCATTTTACATAAAACCTGGACATTAGAATCGAAATTCAGCAAATAACTTAAAATTGCATATTATCAAAAAGTAACTATTGAGGGTGAGTGTTATTCACTAACTAGATAGTAGATAAGAATCATCTTAGGTGAAGGGAAGGACAGCACACACTACGGGGAAGCCAGCACAACTGGACTAAACCAAAGCTAAGAAGTTTCCTCAATACAGTCAAATACTTTGAGAGACAGAGTAGCAGGGATGCAGGGTCTGGGGACCATGCTTTCAGGGGCCATCTATGTCAATTGGCATAACAAAGCTTATTAAGAAAATGTTCTGCACCCTACCTTGGTGAGTGGCGCCTGGGATCTTAAAAGCTTGCAAGCAGCCATCTAAGATGCATCAAATGGTCCCAACCACTTGGAGTAAAGGAGAACAAAGAACACCAAAGACACAAGGAAAGAATTAGCCCAAGAGACAGAATGGGCCACATAAACCAGAGACTTCATCAGCCTGAGACCAGAAGAACTAGATGGTGCCCGGCTACCACCAATGAATGTCCTGACAGGGAACACAACAGAGGGTCCCTGATGAAGCAGTAGAACGATGGGATGCAGAACTCGAATTCTAGTAAGAAGACCAGACTTAATGGTCTGACTGAGACTGGAGGCACCCTGGAAAGCATGGCCCCTGGACTCTCTATCACCCCAGAACTAAAACAATTTCTGAGGCTGACTCTTCAGACAGGGATTGGACTGGACTGTAGGACATAAAGTGATACTTGTGAAGAATGTGCCTCTTAGTCAAGTAGATTCAAGAGACCAAAAGGGCAGCTTCTGTCCAGAGGTGAGATGGGAAGGCAGAGAGAGTTAGGAGCTGGTTGAATGTTCATGGGGAATCAGGGGCGGAGGGGAGGAGTGTGCTGTTGCAGAGTGGGGTGAGCGGTTGGGGTCTCATAACAATGTATGTAAAAAAAAAAAAAAAAAAAAGATTTCTGCATGGGAGACTAACTCCAAATGTAAAGTTCATTTAATTACAACAATAAAAGAAAAAAAAGTAACTATTAAAGATCCCTGAGGAAGTCATTACATTAGGTACTATCTTGCGAGAAGCCCAACACAGATGTTTTTCATCCATTGTGAGAAACTGATCACTGTTTGAGTTTGTTGATTACCAAATAAAATAGCTGCCTAGCATTTAGGGGCCACTTCTCTCCATCTCCACTCTTACCAGCCTCGTCCTCTGGACTAAAATGTCTTCCCGGCAGTCTGTCTGTTTCCACCCTTGCTCACCTACAACTGGAGTAATCCTGCTTAAGCTTAAATCAAGTCACATCACTCCTCTGCTCAAAATCACCCAATGACTTCCATATCACTCAGAATACAATCCAAAGTCCTTCCTATGACCATGAAGGCTCTCCATGATGTGGCCCCTGGCTACCTCTCCAATAATCATTTCTCATCATTCCTCTTCACTCCCTGCACTCCAGCCACACTGAGTACTTCTTCCACCATGCCAAACATACTTATGCCTCAGGGCTTTTGAACTTGCTGCTCTTTCTGCCAGTAACATTCTCTTCCCAGTTAGTCCCATGACTTGCTCGTTCATCTCATTCAGGTCATTTCTTAAAAGGAAGCTGGGCAGAAAGTTTTCCCCCGGCACAGTATATAAAATAGCATCCTCTTCCATTTCCTGCCTCCCTTATCTTGATTTAGGCTTCTTCATAACATTTATCACTACCTGGAATTGACAATCTGTCTTGCTCACTAACATGTAATTTCCATGATGGCAGGACTTTCATCTGCTTTGTACTCTAGGATAATGACTGCCACGTGCTACTCAATAAATATGTGTTTAGTGAATGAAAAGGTGAGTGGATGGATAGATGAATGGATGTTTGAAGTAGAGTTTGCAGTGTCCAACCAAGATCCCCCTTTCAGGACCAAGGCATCCATTTCCCTAATTGTCAGGAGTATTGAGCGCTGTTGGCTTCCTGCTGGTCTCTCTCCAGCAATTGCCTTCAGCTGAAGGAAGGTACCTCACTCCTTGGGGCAGCCTGCACTCACTGACTGGTTGACTTGGAGATACCAAGGTCTGACCCTCTTGACTTCAAATTGAAACAATACTAAAGTCTCCATTGCAAAGGCACCACAATTTAACTTCTCTTTGCAAATTTTGCTACCTCAGTCTCTACTGATGTAATCTCCAAGATTACTCCTCAAAAAATGTCCTGCCTGCAACCCTCTATCTCAGAGTCTGTTTCCAGGAGACCTGACCTAAGACAATGTGATACAAAAAAATACACATGTTAATACCCTAGAATTAATGCAGTTCGGAATTTGTTTAGACCATGAGAAGCAGGTAGGTACTGACAACATAGGAACTGAGTCGGAAAATTCAGATAGTCCATATTTCCCTCACTCCAAAGTATTTGCTCACAAGTAGAAATGTTGAAAACACCACGTGCACCGTCTGAACTTTCGTGCTATTCTTTCCCATCCCTCTCTCTGTTTCCCTGTGTCTCCCTCTATTTCTCTCTCCACAGAGCTTATATAATTGAGTTCAATTTTGTTAAATGTGGATATGATGCGGTACCACTCTGTTTACTTTGGTCCAAGAAAAGTATCTAACCCAAGGCATCCAGACCTGAGACTTGTCATATAGTCTGTAAGAAAAATCTCTCTCCAAAAAAGGAGTGAGCTGGATGCTAATCTTCCTGAACTCTGAAGTATTAATTGCAGAAATGTCAGTGGAAACGGAAAAGATACACCGCGGCTTAGTTAGCTAGTGCTGCTGCAACACAAATACCACGAGAAATACCAAAATAAACAGAAATTTATTTTCTCACATTTCTAGAGGCTATAAGTCCAAAATTAGTGTCTTGGCCATCTCAATTCCTTCTGGGAGTGTCTCTCTTAGTTTCTAGTATGTGCTAGCGATTCTTTTCATTCCTTGGTGTCTGTCTTCACCCTATGTGTGACTCTGTGTCTATTCTATATTTTTATAACTCAGAGATAATTAGGTTTAGGGTCCATCTTACAATGATATGACCTTGTTAACATAACAAAAACTGTATTTCCAAACAAGATCATATCCACAGGTACAAGGGCCAGGAATTCAACGCATATTTTGGGGGAACACTATTCAATCTGTAACATCCCAAGAGAAGCCAAGGGGCATTGAGTGAATTGAAGTTACGAATAAACTGAAACATTGGAAAGCAGAAAATATATGACAGAAGAAGGCTGTAAGATAGATAATACAGAGTACAGGGTAGAGAAAGGCAGCTGTAATTATGAGAAAACAAAGAAGATATGAAAAGAGAAGCATAAATGGAGAGACTGAGGCTGCATTTTCCCAGTAAACCCCTTACTTGAGGTTTATGGAGTTCTTTAAACCCCAGAACATCTTACTGACAAATTATTACAAAATAATAATGATCACCATTAAAGAACACTTACTATATACCAGGCATCACAATCTCATAAATCCTCTGAACAACTTGAGAGAATTTACAGGTGAAGAAACTGAGTATTTAGAGAGAATGCCCAATACTAGGGAATTGATTGGATACGTTACCAAAGTTCAAGTGAAAGTGACTGAACTGGTGCTGTGAGCATTGTGCTATTTTAAAGAACTTACTATATGGGATCAAATTGTTAACAGCAACTCAAAACGTTACTTAGGAAGCTTAAGGGGAAGTGAGTTTATGTAACTGGGGGTGAACAAATCAGTAAACAAGGGTGAGAATGGCTGCACAATTCGAAGAATGTAATCAATGTCACTGTATTGTACATGTAGAAATTGCTGAATTGGTGTATATTTCGCTGTGTATATTTTCAACAGCAATAAAAAATAAATAAATAAAGTGGCTGAACTGGGATTAAAGACTAGGCCATTTAGATTCTAAATCCCAAACCAGTCTAATTCTTAAGCACCAGTTCATAGTAGTTGAGGTATGGTCTGCAGCAGTATATACCATATTTACCATCCATCAGAGAAAGATGGAGACTTAAGTAGAGAGTCCTAGATCATCATTAATTTCACAGTTTTGTTCTTGGCTCTGAATTGGAAGACCCGAACTGATCCTCAGTGAATTCCCAAAGGCTGACACTTAGGAAAGATTTCCTCTCAGTGAACTTCTAGTCTGAAAGAATAACTAGATGACTTCAATACAGGTGAATCCTAAGGATATTTGACTGTCGATTTTTAAAGAGAACCAGACAAATGATTGCAAAGAAATGTCATCTAGTCACTTGCTCTGCCATGTGGGTAAACAGAACCCATCCTGCAGTGAGTTTCCTTTCTCTCATAGGCAATCCAAACATCCATTTACCTAATCATGCTTCTTTTCATGCATGCATACATATATATTTTACAAGTGCGCCATCTGTGTTACCACAGTTATGGTCCTGTCAGCATTTCCATAAAAATTATAATAAATCTTTGTTTTCTGAGGTTCAGAAATAGCCTGTAAAAACTAGCACTGGACTGAAACTCATTCCCAAAAGATTCCAGCAAAGACACTAATAGATTTTGTTGGCAAATTAAGCAAATATCAATTTACTGGCAGGCTAAAGAAGTACAGAGGTTTACTATTTCCAGAGGCAAATATACATTCATAAAGGAGAAAAGAAACTGAATCCCAATATAACCCAGATTATAAACTTAACATTAATTTTAGTGTCTGTAGTCCATTTCTTTGATTAATAGAAAATGTTAAAAAAAATCAGGTTAGGACTGTACAATCCACAGATGTTTCCTGGTTGCATTTGTTAGAGGATTTTTTTTTTTTTTTTTAAATAACAAGAAACAGAAATGGGCAATGGCTACCTTAAACAGGAAGGAAATTTATCAGAGAGATTTGGAGGATCTCACAAGATCACGGAGAGGCGGAGAAGGGAGAGGGGATGCTGAAAATGAGGCTTGAAATAAACAGGATGCAGATCCAAACAGTCTTGGTAGCAGAGACCGCTTGATAGCACCATGTCTGAAATTAAGGGACTCAAACCCTTCCATCTTCCTCTGTGTCATTTCATTTTGGATTCAAAACTCTAGAAAAGTATATGGCTAGCCAAGTGGAAATCATATGCCTGCCTTGTTTCTACTGTGCCTGCTCCTTGGATCTACTACCATAGTGGTAGAAGAAAGCATCTAGCAACATCATTTAGAATTGCAAAGACAGAAAGAAAAAGAAGGAAGAAGGGAGGGGGGAAGGAGGAAGGAAGAAAGGAAGATGTATGTTTAATACTAGGCAATTGGTTGGATAAATTATGCTGCAAATATGTGATGAAATATTATGTAATAGTTAAAAGCTATCATATAAGAAAAATATTTAATGATTTGGAAAGCTATGCTAAATATGTTGTTAGGTAACAAAGTAGGTTCCCAAACAGCATGTCCAATATAATCCCATTTTAGGAAGTAAAAATCAGTAAATCAATAAATATGTATGTATGCTTAGATAAAAATGGTGATAGAATTTTGTGTTATTTTTCTTTTCTTATTTTAGCCCATCTCTGTATTCTAAATTTTTAAAAATAGATTTAAAAGCTTGATAAAAAAACAAAAAGCAGTTTATAGTTTCAAAATCTCCTCCTGAATCTGAAATAAATACAACAAATTGTATCATTACCCATTCCATAGATGGAGAAGCTGAGGCCAAGAGATAATACTCTTGAGTAGAATCACAAAGCAGAGCTAAGAGAGGAACCCAGTCTTAAAGTCTTAGTCTCAAAGCCTTGGCTCTTGTCTCCTAACCCTCCCATTGCTGTCGAGTCGATTCTGACTCATAGAGACTCTATAGTACAGAGTAGAAATGCCCCATAGAGTTTCCAAGGAGCGCCTGGTGGATTCGAACTGCCCACCTTTTGGTTAACAGTCGTAGCACTTAACCAGTATGCCACCAGGGTTTCAGGGCTTCTAATCTTCTAGGGGAATGAAGTCACCTAGATGTGACTTCAGGGTAAAAGGTGGGGAGAAAGAAAACATTGCCAATGAGTGGATTCCAACTCATAGCAACCCCACAGGACAGAGTAGAACTGCCCCACAGGGTTTCCAAAGAGCAGCTGGTGGATTCGAACTGCTGACCTTTGGTTAGAAGCCGAAGCTGTTAACCACTATGCCACCAGGGCACCAAAAGGTGGGAAGTCAACACTTTTTTTGTGAATCAGGCCAGCCTTCCTGCTTTCTTTAGCTTTGAGCGTTGTATTTGAAGTGCATCAGTTTGGGCTTTCTCTTCTCTTTTGTGAGAGAGGGTAATTAAAGTGATACTGGAAGTTCTGAGTGTTATATTGGAACTGCTGAATGTCATCTTTCACTTGCCATTTCAAAATCATCTCTGTGTCTTAAAGGTCACCACCGCTGGCTAAATGGCATTGATTTCCAGGCATTTACAGATGTACATGATGAGTCCTGAAAGGGCCTTCATGGTTTGAAGGGCCAAGCCAATGAGATTCAATTGATAAATATCTCCTCTGAAAGATGAGGGCAGAGTCATTATGAGAGAAAATAACCCTGCAGCCGTGTGTCATCAGCCAGCTTGAAACAGAGCCATGCTTTTCTGAGATGAAGGCTGTTGCTGCAACATCCTCAAAGCCCAGCCTACCCACTCACAGCTTGGGGGCTGACATTTGCCTGACCCAGCCCCATGATGCCCTTGAGAAATGAGCTCCTGTGCGCAGCCCCTCCCTCCACGTGCCAAGTGACTGGTGCTCCATAATAGGAAAGCAAATTAGGCTTAGTGGTCTGTAGTGGGTGGGGCTGAGGCCCAGGGTTGATGGATGCTGTTTCTCACTGTGAGTTCAGAAAGCATAGAAAGAGCAGTCGGGTTTAATTTAAATGCTTTTAATTTAAGGTCTTTCTGTCAGTGCCAAGGGCTAACGGCAATTTCAGATTTCAGGAGGTCAGTTGAGCCATGAACCTGCCTTTTCCTAGCATCAAAAGCCACAGTATCAAATCAGCAGTGAGTCTGGCTCATGCTGGACATGGGCCTTTGTTCCATGCCCCCCACCCCGACCATACCCACAATCAAGCATTTGTTGAGAGCCTTAGCTTAGGCTGTGTTTGAGGGCATGGTGACATCAATACCAAGGAAGGGACCAAATTGAAAGCCCAAGCAAGTTAGTTTGAAAATCCCCCTACCCAAACACGTATGCCAAATTAATCCAAAGAAATCTGTATTCGGTAGAGATGACTCGTGTCTACTGTGTGGGTTTCTATTGCTTGCTCTTTTCCTTGGCATTTAGGTAAGTGTTAGATATCCTGGATTCTTTCCTATGGAATGTCAACTTTCTGAGAGGAGTAAAGGAGCATTGGATTTAGTATCAGACACAGCTGAACTTCAATACCAACTCCACACTTAGCAGCCATGTTGCCTCAGAAAAATTATCTCATCTAGTGGTTCTAGGTTATCTAATCTCATGGTTCTAGATTAGGTAAGTGAAGGTCCCTGAGATCTTGTTAGGGGTATGCGAGGTCAAAACTATTTTCATAATACTAAGAAACTATTGTCTTGTTCATTCTCATTCTCTCAATAGTGTACAGTGGAGTTTTCCAGAGACTACAAGACTTGTCATGTTGTCATCACTCTCATGACTAATAGTGTGTTTGCTTGTGTGTTCTTGTGTTTTTAAATTTCTTTTTAATTCTAATAAGGTGAATATTGATGGAAATAACCCACATAAGCAGAAGATCTTTGAGATCCTCAGTAAGTTTTAAGAGTGTTTGAGAACTGCTGACCTAATCTCTTTGTGTCTCTGTTTCCCAATGTACTAACAGGCTGTTGTGAAGACTAATTTATATGAAGTACATGGCATTGATGAGGCAATGGTGGCTTGGTGGTAAAATCCTCACCTTTCATGCAGGAGACCAAGGTTCTATTCCCAGCCAATGCATCTCTGCACAGCCACCACCCATCTGTCAGCAGAGCCTTGTATGTGGCTATGATTCTGAACAGGTTTTAGCAGAGCTTCCAGACTAAGACACACTAGGAAGAAAGGCCTGGCAGTCTACTCCCAAAAAGCAGCCAGTGAACATCCTTTGGATCACAATAGTCTCTTCTTCAGTGATCATGGGGGTAGTGTAGGACTGGGCAGTATTTTATTCCATTGTGCACAGGGTCACCATGAGTTGGAAGCCAACTCAACAGCAGCTAACAGCAAGAATACATGGAATTGAGAGCAATGCCCCCAAATTCAAATATAGTCATTGCCCCAGCTTCATGTGGGCACTCAGCTTTACCCTTTATGGGAGTGAGTTTCTTGCCTGCCTAGAACCACCCGTTGCCCCCTCCACCCACCTCAAAGATGTCAGGTCCTTGACAATCTCAGATTGAGTGCTCCCAGGCCTTCTTCTTTTATCAAACTTCCTGCCTTAACTTCCCATCCCTGGCTTCTCTGTGTGTGTATGCTTTATATAGATATTAGGTTCATTGTACTTTATTCAAGTGCATTTATCTAGCAGAAACCAGAAGACCACAACCCCGTAGGGTGGAGGCAGTGTCTTTCTTGAAGTAAGTGGTCAATCCCGGTGTGAATCATGTCAAGAAGTGAAAGGTTCTTAGACAGCAACCACATCTTGGAATGGAGCCCCTCAGTGTCTCTCTGCATCTCGTTCTGTTGGGCTTGGACTGTGAAGAATGAAGGTGGATTTGAAATGGCTCCTAGAAGTGGAGGATGATGGCCTTTGGCACTGGAGAGAGGTCTGGAGCCTGGCAGAAAGGACCCCCACATTGGCAGGTTTCTTCATGCCTGTTAATCCCCGAGTTCTCTGTTCTCAGAAGCTTACTGGTTCTTTGGGCAAATACATCCTTTCATGTTGGAGATCCTGGTATACTCATGTTCTCTACAAGCAGTCAACTCCGACATTCTTGTTTTGGAGGAAATAAAACAGGAAGCATTTGCTGGCAGGAAATAACTCCAGAAACAGTGGGAACAGAGAAGTTTGGATTGAACAGTTATCTCTCATTGATTAGATGTGGGAGTGAGGGAAAGGGAGAAACTGAGGGTAATTCCAAGGATTCAACTTGGAAGACTGTTGAATACAGAGATCATTAATTGAGACAGAGTACAGTGGAAGGAGAGCTGGATTGCGAGGGAAGACGGAGAGAAGACAGAAATTCAGGTATAGAACTCAGGCTAGAGGTCACTCTGAATGTCACGAAATGGCAGCTGAATCCAGGAGGGACTGACTGTGCTATGCCTTGGAGATGTTCTTGAAGCAAGCATACCAGAGCTTGCAGCTGGAGCAATCAAGCCAGCAGAAATAGCAGTAATCTGTTTTGTAAGATCCTCCAGAGCCCCTGTTGCTGATTCTTAAGGACGACTGTCTTTCTTGCCTGTCTTTCTGGTCCCTGACTTGGTTTCCCTCTTGGACTTAAGATCTGCTTTTGTACCCAAAACCTTGAATCTCTCCTTCTACTCCCCAAATCATCCCTCTTCCCAGATTTTGCCTTCTTCAACCTACTGGAAATGCTTGGTACATCCAAAGCAAATATTCCATGGCTGACCCTATTGCTCAGTTCAACACTCACCCTCATTCTTTTTGCACACTCCTAATACCATCCTAGGAAATCCTTAATTCTTCCTTTGCTGAGTTCCTTTGTCAGAAGCTGAGGGAGAGGAGAGATCACACAGGTAGAACATGTAGAGCAAGAAGACAGAAGGATTCCAAGAGAGTACTAACATTAGAGCAGTCATTAGAAAACTTGAAAAACTCTTCTTTCTTCTATGATGTGCATAGAAACAGCTAATTTGGGGGAGATCCTGTGTCTCTTTGGTTAATTTCTCTTAGAGCCAGATCTCTCACTTTTTAAATGATTCAATTCATTACAGCAAATGTTATCCCACCCAAAAGTCATATGTAAGAACAAAAACAATGCCAACAAAAATATCTGCAAACGTCACAATGGCTTGCTTCTTTCTAACAATTCTTTAAATAATCTCCTATATCTTAAGAGTATAGGTGCTTCCTTATAATTTACTATGGATTGAAATTTGTTTCTCACTAAATATTTTGCAAAAAGATGAGAAATAATACTAGTTAAGGACAACAGTTTGCTTAGTTTGGATCACTTATCTTAAGTTTTTACTGAGTGGTGGGGTAAATGAAAGATCTGTGGTAGCTGAATTTCCTGCTAGGTGGTATTAAGTGTCAGAAGTATGGGTTGTCAGTTCTCACATAAGTGACAATTAACAAATCCCTCAAAATGTTACTTGTCAATAATCTATTTGAAATGGATGAAGGAAGGTATACTAGTCAGGATAGGTCAGATTACACTGCAGTGACAAAGAATTCCCAGATATCAGTAGCTTGAAGAGTAAAGGTTTATTTATCACACATGTTCATTGCTTGTAGAGGGAAGGTTTTGTTCCACCTCATCCTGACCCAGAGACTCATGTTGAGGGAGACTCCACAAAATGGAACGTTGCTAGTCACAGTAGCCAAGGGAAAGGAAGGATGAAAAATCATGCATTAACTCTTAAATGCTGCTTCCTGGAAGTGACATATATCATACTGCTCACATTGTCTTACCTCACAAGACACACGCATTGGCCTAAATTCAAGGAGGGCTTGAGAATACCAAACCAAGTGTTCATAAACAAGTAATATTTAGCAGAAAAGAATAAAGACTTCTTTGTTTTTGAACTCTAAACTCATCACTGAGATCTTCTGCATGAAGTCAAAAGCAAGGAGAGTAATAAAATATAATGGCTCCAGAACACACATTGAAAGTTTGAATCATATAATGTTAGGAAAAAGAGACTTGGGAGTGGAGAGGAGAAAACGGTATAATTCATATCTTATTTTATTGATAGGATTCAAGCAGTTTAAGTGACTTGTCCAAGATCACACAACTAGTTAGCAGTGGTCTTCTGATTTCTAGTACAGTAGTCATTGAAGTAGGAGCTCTACAAAGACTGAATTTAACTGCAGCAACAATAAGGTCCTAGTTTTCATGAGGACCATTTTATGTTAAAAATCATTTACTTCTTTATTCTATTTGTAAGGAGCTAATTGCCACTTATTCCAATGGGAATAAAATGAAATCACCACTCAGAGACCCTGTGTGCTCTGCTGTAAACCTGAACAATAGAGACAAATGAGCAGTTGATTGTTACTTTCCCCATGAGCTTATCCTTCAAGCGAAGCCGCAGGGTAAAGCCTGAACATATGGTTAAGCAAGGCATTTAAAGTCAAGTAGAAGGGTTGGCAAATATTAAAGATACCTGAGAGAGCCTGATTCACCCCAGAGTTCTCCAATAACCATATCCTCTTAATATTCCATAGAGAAAATTAAAGACATGGAAAATTAATTGCAAAACAAAATATCTTGACCATAAATTTTGGCATAATTAATTTTCCTTCTGAGTTTGTATAACAATCAAAAATAGAAATGTCAAGTCAACGTGTAAACATTTCTTACAAGCAGTTATCTTTGGAATCAAAGATTTGTCTTTAAGAATCACGGAGAAACATGAAAAATAAAGCAAATCCATGATAAAAAAAATAGCAGCTCTATTATGAGGTTTGGATAGGCACTACTGGGAATCTTTTCATCATCTTTGATTACAGGAATGAACTTGAGAACTGTGGTAGAAAAATAGTAAGAAATCATCCAGGTCTTTTATGAAGACAACTGTGGTCATCTGGCCATGATACTCCTGAAAGTTGTAGGGGAGCAGGTGGTAAATTCATAAATTATGGCATCTTAGAAGTCTTCTGCTCGAAACATGGTCCTAGAGCAGGAGCATCTTCTCATCCATCTGCTTAATAGTTACCTTACTGCAGATTCTGGGATGGAGTAGCTCACAGCAACTTAAGGTCTGAAAGTGAGCAGGTTTTTCCATAAGTTGAGCTAAAATCTGCCCCGCCAAACTTTTTCTACTATTTGTTCCTAGCTTTGTCCTCTGAGGTGAAACAAGAAAAAGCTGTCCCTTCTTCCACTACTTTTTCAAATATTTTAAAGTAGTCTTTATTCTCCCACTTAAATGTCCATAATACATAGAGGGGCTGCCTACTAAGAACTGAATACCTCAAGTTGTGTTGAGGTACTTAAGTAGCCAAATCATGGATCTGTGCTCTACTCACCTATTGAATGTTTGTCTCCTGAGATCACACACGCTCTCAGATGTCAGAGGTTTACATTTTACCTGGTTGAGTATATTTCCTGGACAAGACATTCTAGAAAAGGATAAAGAGAAAAGCAAATTGATGGAAGCTTTTATTAGAAAAACTGTAACCTCCTGGATGTTGGGAGTGGAAGTTACCCACAACAATTATCAGGAAGCTTTGTGCCATGTTGTTGTTTGTGCTGCCACTCTTTTGGTTGTGTTTGAAGAGGTAAGAGGACTAACCACTACAGAAATATAAATAAATTTGATAATTGTTTAGTTTTTATTTAATAGTCATAAAATGTACTGTGAAGTCCAGCTAGACTTAGAGGTTGATAATGAAAATGTGAAACCCAAAGAAATGCAGCAAGTGAGAGCCCAAAGATCACAAGATATGAGAACTGATTGGGGGTGGGGGTGCTCTCCTCAGCTAAAGTAGGAATTGTTTGGTGGTTACGATAAAAGACAAAATGAAATCTATGGGAGTTGCCTACACTTAGCAATGGATATCTTCCTGCTAGTCTTGCCAATCCTAGACTCAAAGCATTCCATAGCTTCCACAATATTCATACCAAAGACAATACGCTTGTCATTCAGCCAATCAGACTCAGCAATGCAGATGAAAAACAGGAACCCTTCATGCTGGGTCTAGGACTTTCCATGGATACAATCCCAAACTTCATAGGCTTCAGAATGAAGCTGTCATCAGCAAATTCTCCCCATGGGTAGACTTGCCACCAGGGCCAGTATGGCATGTGAAGTCTCCACCCTGGCACATTGTCTTAGTTACCTAGTGTTTCTGTGACACAATATACCACAATTGGGTGGCTTTAAGGTGTCCTGGTGATGCCGTGGTTAAGCGCTCAGCTGCTAATGTAACAGTCAGCAGTTCAAACCCACCAGCTGCTCCACTGGAAAAAGATGTGGCAGTCTGCTTCCATAAAGATTACAGCCTAGGACACACTACAGGGCTTCAAATAGGGCTTTAAATAACAGAAATTTGTTTTCTTACAGTTCAGAGGCTAGAAGTCTGAAACCAGGGTGTGATTTTGGCTGGGGGAGGGAGGAAGTTTCCTTCCTAGTCCATTTCAGCTTTTAGTAGCTGCCAGCAATCCCTGGCATTCCTGGGTTATAGATGCATCTACCTCCACATCTCTCTTCCTCTTCCCACTGTGTGTGTCTTTGTGTCTATTCTGCTTTTTTATAGCTCAGAAGAGATTAGGTTTGGGACTCACCCTACTCTGGTATGACCTCATTAACATAACAAAAACCTTATTTCCAAACAAAGTCATATTTACAGGTCAGGGTTAGGATTCCAACACATATTTTAGCTGGACACAATTCAATCCATAATATGCATAAACCCTAAAATAGTTCTGTGAAAGAATATAACTTATAACCAAATCTTTCATCTCCAGCGCAAAAATCACTGGCATTTTCTTCTGTCTTTTGAAACTTGGACAGAAAGCAGCTTAATAGAGATATAGCCTAAGGATACTCCATGGATGTTGATATGCTTAATTACACAAAGGGTTGACCATGGCTGGGAGTGGGTGTAGAATGGACTGGCAAAACTGTGGCTCTGAGTGATGGCATCTTCAAAGCAGAGATCCAAACATATTTAAAAGAACAAATTTGGAAGTACATATACAAAAAACTCTAGAAATAGACACATACTTATGATTTCAACCACATCCTTCACATAAGTGAAGGATAAATTAGATCAGAGTATTAAAAAATATAGTAGAGGCTACTACTTTTACTGTTTTTACAGAATGCCTTTGCTAAATAGGAGCTGCTAATCTGAACTTTGTCCAACTTACAGACAAGTAAATCGATGCCCTAAATTTAAAACAGCTGAGATCACCTTGACTTCCTCTCCATATGGAAGTTCTATAATTACACCATTCATTCCCTCTTATGTTTTAAAGTTGTTGTCATTTACATCTTTATATCTCTAATTCGCTTTAATCAATTTTATAGCTTTATGTTACTTTATTGAAATCTTTACCTGGGTTGGTATTTGGGTGATGCTGTCATGTGTTTTGTCTCTGGTTGTTCTCTGGCATCTTTGGCTTTTTATTCTAAGGACTACCTTTAAAATTTCTTTTTAGGACTTGTCTGGTGGTTACAAATTCCCTTAACTTCTGCTTATTTGTGAATCTCCTAACTTCACTCTAATTTTTGAAAGACAATTTTTGCTGGATATATGATTCTTGGTTGGCAGTTCTCTTCTTTCAGGGCTTTGTATATGTCACCCCATTGTCTTCTTTCTTGCATGGTTTCTGACAAGAAATCTGCACTTAGTCTTATTGGGGCCTATTTGTAGGTGATATTTCCCTTTTCTTGAGCTGCTCTCAAAATTCTTCTTTGTCTTTGGTTCTGGAAATTTTGATTATAATATGTCTTGGTGAATTTCTTCTGAGGCCTATCCTGTTTGCAGTTCATTGAGATTCTTGGATGGAAATCTCATCTTTCATGATATTTGGGAAGTTTTCTGTCATTGTGTCCTCAAAAATTCTCTCTGTACTCTTTTTTCTTTCCCCCCTTTCTCGAATTCCTAACATGCATATATTATTCCTCTTAATGGTAACCCACATAACCTTTAGGCTTTCTTCATTTTTCTTCCACCTTTTTTCTGCATGTTCCTCAAACAACTTAGTAAAAAGGGATTTGTCCTCTATTTTACTGATTCTTTCTTCCATTCATTCAATTCTACTTGTGTGTCCTTCCATTGAGATGTTCATTCCTGATATTTTATTGTTAATCTTCTAAATTTCTAGTTGTTGTTTTCGTATGGTTTCTATTTCTCTGTTGAGTTTGTCATTTTGTTCTTATATTGTTTTCCTGAATTCTTCTAGTTCTTTTTCTGTTTTTTCCTTGATTTCTTTGAAGAACCTAAATATTAGTCTTTTGAATTCCTTGTCAAGTAGATCTATTCTCAGTTCTTCCTCAGAAAGGTTTTCTATCCCTTTATTTTGCTCATTTGCCTGAGCCATTGTATCCTGTTCCTTCATATGATTTGTAATTGACTGCTGTCTATGAGGCGTTAAGGTTCTATTATTTTTGTTTATATATTTCTTTATTGTGTCTATCTTTATTTGCCTTTTTTTGTTGCTTTGCTTTTGTTTTGATATATCAGGAGTTTAGCTTTTTCCCTTTTTATATTGTCTACCTTCTTTTGTATTGTTTTAATAGATGTTGTTTTGTAGTTTTGGTCTGTGTATGACTATGATGCTGCCAGTTGGTTGGTCTACGTATGGGTTTGGTGCTATTGGTTGGCTGGATGTGCTTTTTCTCACTGGTGGGTATGGTGGGTCACATACACACACTGTAGTATGTTGTTTGGTGCTGTCTTAGGCTGTGTTCTCTAGAGAAGCAAAATTAATGAAGCTTATATACATAGAGAGAGAAAGATTTATCTCAAGGAAATGGTTCACGCTGTTGTGGAGGCTGGAAAGTTCCAAAGTCTGGGTCAGGAGTCAGCTGAAAGCTTCTCCTCACTCACATTGTTGCAGGTCTGACAGAGCCACAATTGTCCAGTCAGATGACAGGCTTCTGTCTCACAGGGCTGTGGAAGTCAGCAACTCTCAAAGCTGGCAGGTCAGAAGACGGGCTGCTGGCTCACAGGGATGTGGAGCTGGCGAATCCCATAGTCTGCAGGTCAGACAAAAAGCTGCGGGTTGAAGTCCTAAAAACAAGAGATAAGATGATGATGAGCCAGAAAAAGGATCCAGAGCAGGCAAGCAAGTTTTGCCAGAGCATCCATATATAGAGAGAGTGTAGGCCACACCCCCAAGGAAACTCCCCTTACAACTGATTGGCTGATCACATCAGATCACATCAGCGAGGTGATTACATAATATTACTTATGGAGATCACAAAATGGAGGATAAGTACATCAGATGTAATTGGATATATTACAAAATGGAGGATAAATACATAATACTGAGAATCGTGACTTAGCTAAGTTGACACAAAACATTAACACAATCCACTTTTTGTCAACTTGGCACCTGTACACATCTGCTTAAACCATACGTAATCTCTAAAAGACAATTATAAAGTCATACCTGTGCCTAACATGATAAAACTAACATTCATACAACTGAAAATGCACTAGCCCCGTTTACATCTTATATTTTTTAAGTGATGGGGTAAGAGAGGGAAGAAAAGAAAAATATTTGAGATATATATGTGTGTGTGTGCATGTATGTATACATGTATATTATATATATATAAAACAAGAAAGACATACTCATAACAATTACAGTCCTTTTTTCTGCAACTGGTCATGTGGTTGTAACTGGTATTTACAACTACATTCTTCCACCACCTGCTCTACTCCCTTTACCCTTAGCAAGTACCTCAGCTGGTCATGGTTCTTGCCTGGTAGAGTGGCCCAAGCCTTCATTCCTGAAGGGTCGGGGCTGTTACTAGTCATGTCAGAATTGGGTTGCTGTAGTTGTCCACTAACTTTAATAATAGGGCACGGTAGAACTAAGATATGCCCTAAGGGATCTCCTGTATTCCAGAATACTCTTCTTTACCTCCATTATGTAATAGCAATCCAATTTCTTCTTGGTAATCAGGATCAGTCACACCAGCCAATGTAGCAACTCCCTTCTTTGCCTGTGGATCCAAAGGCATAAGGGTCCCAAAGTGGCCAGATGGCATTCTTAGCTTCCAGTTCAATGAAATCTGTGTTGTTTCACCAGGTGGTAGCATTCCTCCCTTTGGAACTAACACCTCTGAACCCACAGGGCATAGGATGGTGGGGACAAGAAGCAAAAATTTTGTGAGTGAGTCACTAGGGGTAATTGTGAGTGGTGCCACTCCCATCTCCACCCCTTGATTCCTGGAACCATGAATCCTGGCTATGGGAAAAACAGCACCATACATTTGGACACTGATTTAGAGCATATACAACCTTCTGAAGAACACTGACCCAACCCTGCAAAGTGTTGCCACCTAGCTGACACTGTAATTATGTCTTTAGAAGGCCATTCTATCATTCTATCAAGTCAGCTGCCTCAGGATAATGGAGATCATGGTAAGAATATGTGCTTAATGGGCCCATATCAATAAACTTAGACTGGTCCCACTTTATGTTCTTTGTATCATTCTCCCACACCCTTAATAGACATTCCCACACATATTCCCCCAGGTTTCTGTTTGTACATATTAGAAAGGTGAAACAGTTCTCTTGGAGTGTAAATACCTCCTTCTTGGTCACAATTTGTACTTCACCTTTTGGGTCTTGCTGTGACTTAAGTCTGGTTATAGGTCTAGAAGCAAAAATGGGTGGCGGGGGTTGGCCCTGGGAACATTCAGCAATGTCTTGTAAGGAATCTACCTTAGGTGATGTCGCAGGCAACGCCCCAGGCAACATCTCAGACAAAGACTCTACAGGCACAGCTGGGTAATCTTATCAGATGAGGGTAGAAGGGATGATGATTTTCCTGGGGAGGGTGGCTTAGCATACAAAGATGGAGAGATCTCTACAAATGGGAGTAAGAGGACTGGTTCTGTTGTCAGGAGTGATTCAACAGAATTTAGGGGCTCAATGTCACCAGCTTCCTGATTATTTTCCCATATGTCCCCATTCTAGGTTTCAGGATCCCATTTCTTCCCAATCAATGGCCTCACTTTAACTTCAGACACCATTCAAGGTTGGGAATTTAACTGGCATTGTAATTCTATGACTTTTAGGATAAGACTCTGGGTTTGGTTTTTTGGCAATATCAGCTCTGTTACTATAAGAAATAAGGCTTTCTTTCAGGGCACAAGTAGCAACTTCGAGGTTTTTTTATGTGACACTTGAGCTGTGACTCTGAAGCCCTGATCTCATCTCTTTCACTACTTTGTCTAATGAAAGTAGGACCAACCAACCAGCTTCCTGATACTTCTCATTCTGAGAAAATTGTATATAAGTATCAAACATGCAATAACCCAGAGCCTCTCCTCTCACCAATACATGATCTATTGGTGGTGATATTTTGTGTATTAATATCATCATCTCCTTCCATGGATTAACAGTGCCCTCTTTATTATTGGAGGCCAAGTCACCAGTGCATTTAAGAGTAGTAAGATTTGAGAGCCAATTTAGAAAACTCATCCTTACAATTTTTTTTCTCTAGAACCACTCTCAGTACCAAATGTCTTAGGCTCGGTTCTCCAGAGAATAAAAATTAGTGAGGCATATATGTAGAGAGAGAAAGAAAGATTTATCTCAAAGAAATGGCTCACGTGTTGTGGAGGCTGGTAAGTCCCAGAGTCTATGGGTCCAGTGTTGACTGGAGGATTCTCCTGACTCACATGGTTGCAGAGGCTGGCGAACCCAGAATCGGCAGGTCAGAAGACAGGTTGCTGGCTCACAGGGCTGCAGAACTGGTGAATTCCAAAGGCGGCAGGTCAGATGACAAGCTGCTGACTCAAGTCCCAATAACCAGAGGTCAGATGATGACAAGCCAGAAACAGGATCCAGAGCAAGCAAGCAAGATTTGTCCGAACATCCATATATATGTTGGGTGCAGGCCACACCCCTGAGAAAACTGCCCTTACAGTTGATTGGCTGATCATATCATATCACATCATGGAGGTAAATACATAATACTACTTATGGGAGATCACAAATGGAGGATAATTACTTCAGATCATAAAATGGGGGATAATTACATAATATTGAGAATCATGGCCTAGCCAAGTTGACACATAACATTAACCATCATAGTCGCATATGATTTCTTTTAGAGGATTGCTTGGTGGTGCAGGAACAGATTGTTTCTCCTATGTGTGTTACCAGGCATTGTGTGGTCAGGGTCATTTCACAGCCCTTGAGGGATAATGCATGCCCTCTACATTGCCATGAACAGTTAGTGCCGCCTCTGAAGTGCAGGGTGGGGCACAGGGAAATGAGAGCAGGATAGGATGCAGAGGCCCACACAACTGGAGAGAGGTCTGCAAGGCAGGGTGTGGAATCTCTCTTAGCTTGGTAAGACACAGAGTTCCGCTGGACAGGGGAGGGGTAGGGTTGGCTGGGAAGGGGGATGGCAGCAGAGCAGGACACAGAGCACTTTTCTGCCAGGGTGGAGGCTGGAGGGTGTTAGTCGGGTAGGGCTTTTAGGCCTCCTCAGCTGAGAGGGGATCTGTGGGCAGGTAGGGGAGGGGGCAGAGGCCTGCACATTTGGGATGGGGTGAGGGGTGAAACAGAACCTTCCTGGGTTTGCACAGATGGTCTGCACTTCAAGCAGGACAGGCGGACCAGCTAGGAAGGGGTTATGGGTTGTATAGGGCCAGCTCTAGGCAGTGGGGGGGGACTCTAGTTGTTACTCTGTAGGTTGACTTTCTGTTGGGCGTCTCCCCTCTAAAGGGCCTGGGACCTTCACAATAAGCAGTCCCTGCACTAATTTTTAGCTCCATCCCTTCTTGTACTTGCAGGAGGAGCTGGAGCTCACACCTGCCCTTCTGTTCCTCCCCTTTGTTCCACCACAAATGTACACTCTCTGTGTATTCTGTCTCCTTCTCTTACGCTTCAATGATTCAGTCTGCTTCACTTTGCTGTAGAAGCACTTTCCTGTGGTTCCCTGGCTTCAAATCTACTCCCATGTTTCACCTTCTCTGGAGTGCCCTGTCACTGGCTGCTTCCTGCCCACCTTGTTGTTTCTTTCCTGGGGTTGTTTGCACAGAATCCCTGCCACCAGCTGTGTTCTCCTTGAGGTTGCTTTCCTGGGTTCCTCAGTCTGGGTTGTTGCTTAATGCTGTCTCAAAATAGCCATACTGTGCTGCACTGGCTAGCAGGGCACAGTCGTACGTGAATCTCTGTTTTCCCATTGGTCATGTTCTGTCTCTTCTTCCATTTGGTGCTTAGTCTGTTTCTTCACTTCTCCAGTTGATGTTCTGGGATTTAAGGTTGTTGTTTGTGTCAGTTTTTAATGTCTCGAGTTTTTGTTGTCAGGGGTCGTTATGGAGCATGTGGCTAAGACAACGTCTTAAGCTGCTCTCCCCAGCCCTCAGCACTATTTTGGTGTTCTTTCCACCGTTATGAATGTTCCTTCTCCATTTCCATTGTAGGATCATTCTCTTCCCTCTGGCCATGGAATGTTGGAGCTTTCAAAATTTTGGCCCTTAACTTTCTTTTCTTCTCCCTATGTACTCTATTATAGTCTGTGAAACTGAGTATTCCACAGCAATGTTCACAGCAGTGTGGCACTGTAGTTCATCCATTATCATTGGTTCCAGTCCCATTCTTACATAAGACTGGCTCTAGAGACAAATATGTTCAAGGCCTCATGGGGAATCATGCCATCACAATCCTTTCATCTGCCCGACCACAAGGACCACTTCTTTCTAGTGATAGTTATTATCGAGCAATGTCCTCTGGAGAAATGTCAGGAGATAGGGAGCTAGACCTTCCCGTACACTCATAGAATTTGTGATTCTGACTGACAATCCCTCCTTAGAGCATCCAGCCCCACAGACTAGTGGGCCCCAGCTTAAGTATCATATTCACCAGCTTACTTCCCCCTCCCTGTTAGGCAATTATTGTTCATCTTCCTTGGGATTGGTTTCCACTGATTGACTTTTTCTCAAGTATGAGTCTTGTTTACCAGTTTCTTTGTATGTCTGGTAATTTCAGATTGTATTCTGAACATTGTGAGTGCTATGTATGTTAAGAGACTCTATATTCTGTTATGTTCCTTGAAAGACTGCTATTTTTGTTGTTTTACTACTTTTTTGTATGTAGGCCCTTAAAACTGGCTGGATTAAAACTCTAAACTCTTCCCCTTGCAGATCAGTCCTTTTAACTTAGCTCTGATACTTGGATTATGTGCATGAATCCACAGTTGAGGGGTCAGCAAGAAAATTGATATGAGTTTAAATATATAATTTGGTTCTCCCTCTTCTGGTTCTCACCTTTTCAGGATTCCTCCTTTCTTTCCAGTCACTGAGAGAGCCCTGGACTCTGTCCTCTGGTTCTTCAAGCCAGTAAGACTGTGGGTTTTAATCCAAGTTTTAGTGTACTCATATAGTACTGAATGGAACCTTTTCCCAGGCTAAAAATTATAAAAATATGGCAAACTCACCCAGTGCCAGTCCTTTCTTCCAGGAGTAAAACCCATTCCAGTTTTTGTCTGCTTTTGTTTACTCTCCAGGACGTTTAGGTAGACTGAACTGCAAAATATATACATATATTTTTGTCTAGAGTTGCTTCATTCATATTACTCACCCTTAGAACCATATTCAAGGCATCTTCAGAGCGTGACTCTCCAATTCACTAGTGGTGTTAGCTGTGTGACTTTGTGCCAG
Organism: Dugong dugon; assembly: GCA_030035585.1. Lineage (NCBI taxonomy): Eukaryota > Metazoa > Chordata > Mammalia > Sirenia > Dugongidae > Dugong > Dugong dugon. The sequence goes on from CM057461.1 coordinate 52,121,102, forward strand.
TTTTCCCAAACATAAAATGAATAGAATAATCCCTATCTTATAAAATCATTATGAGTATTAAATAAGACAATGGATATACCAGTAATACAATAAATGTTAGTTTACTCCTCCCACAGCAAACCCCAAAAGAGAAAAATATTGCCAAATATAAACTATTGATTCTAGTTAGTTATCAGAATCATATGGGGGAGTTTCTTTGTTTGTTTTTGTTTTTTAATGAAGCATTGCAGGCTTTGCAGAGAAGATTCTGAATTTGGTCAGGAATGGAACGTAAATATTTTTAATGATCTTCCCCACAGATTATTTCTTAGACAGTTCAGATATTTCACCAATCAAATTGATGATGATATACTTTTCTTGGCTCTTCTGAAAATATTCAAACATTTCCTAAACAACAGTTATATTTTATGTATGAGTAATTCTCTGTAAAAGTTCGTGTCTATTTAAAGAAGAAAAATAAAAACAGTTATGATACTGTTAAATAAAACTGTTTATAATAACACCAGTAAATGCAGTAGAATAAAATGTATTTTTTAAAATTACCCACAGTGCTGAAATTCAAAGTCATAATAATATGTACAAAAATAACCTGGAGTATGGAATACTTACAGAAAAGTTTATTAACAGGAGAACAAACTAACGTACAATTGAGCATGGGAACCAAATTGTAAACAGAGTCACAATTTTTTTTCCAACAATTTTTCTTTGCTTATCAGACACTACATATATCATGTATATAACCTCCTATTGAAGACACCATCCATGAGTTAGTTAAGCAGGGTAGAATGAAATAACTTTGTGGTTGCTTGGTAGTCGCTGGCCATGAGGGATATATACAAGAGAGTGCACATTTCTCTGGACTATTCCAAGTGTGGGCATTTCCTGGAAGTATTCTTCCTCTTACGCCTGTTCTCTCAAAAGTCTTATTAGCATCTGCATACTTTGGCTACAAGGAAGTGGATTAGTGCTCCCTAACATTTGTTTTAAGAGATCCTATTCCATCATTCTTGACAGCAAAATTACGTACAGGGAAATTCCTTATGTGCAGACATTTGCCACAAATATATCTCCCACTGGGGTCCTTAAAGTGATCCAGTTGGCTGCAGAGGTCAGAATTTCTGGACTAACACACAAATCCAGTGCTTTTGCTCCTGAGAACAGAGGAGTCAGCTCTTTCATGAGTGAGAAGGAAGTTTGGAGGGTCACATCCCTGACCTGATTTGAATCTCACATTTTCTAATATGGTCCCACCTGCAAGTCATTTTGTTAAATAATAAAAAATACTAAAGTGCTCCTAAAGTTGATACACTTACAAAGGAAGATGTCAAATCAGGATATTTCTGACTCATAGATGAGCTCAGCTCATTAAGTTATGTTCCCATCAGATAGTATCATCTGAGGACTTCTTAATGCCACAAACATCAAAAAGAATTACTTCATAGACTTAATGCTGATTTAATGAGCTGGTCTGCAGTTTATTTGACATTTCTTGTAGCTGATCTCACAGTAGCAAATATTTTAGCCCTGAGCCATTTTATATCCTATAATACATTTACTATCTGACTCTTTCACGAAGTCCGTAACAAATGACCACCAGACTCCTACCATGGTGAGTTGAAACTATGGCTACCCATTAGAATCACCTAGAAAATATTTTAAAAATCCCTACACCTGGTCCTCACTCTCAGAAATTCTAATTTAAGCAGTCTAGGTTGGGGCCTAGGCAGAGTATTTTTTTACAAGCTTCCTCGGTAACTCTGTACTCAAGGTGGAGAGTCTGGTGGAGAACAACAGCTCTGTCCAGTTCCTCTCTCTCTGTTGGGGCTTACAAAAGTGAACTTTTGTGGAGTTCAAGATGATAAAATCTTTCTTTTTTGGCTCTTTGAGATAATAATTTCCCTCAACATATTTACTTAAGACAAAAGAATATCCATCTCTGATGTCTGGCTTTGCTTTCATCCTTTGGCTTCCACAATGGTGATGGATAGTGTGTGAAAAAATGGCTCAAAGAGGCAGAGCACTTGGGAGGGGAGTCTAGGCTTGCCTCATCCCTACTGTACTTTGGACTTCACATACTGATCAAGATAAATTACAGGTGAAGGCAATAATGAAGAGTGCTACTATCCTAATGACCAACAGAGGAGAGCATAGTGGAAGCTGGCCTGGTGGGGAGATAGTTAAGAGAGGTAAATCCAACAATAAAGAATGTTCAAGTCAAATTTCTATAGCTATAAAGTTAAAGACAGGCTGTGGACACTAGTGACCACATCCACTGTGTAGACCAAGTGACCAATGGGGCCTCCCAAGGGATGTGTCTAATTTGTTGCTTCTTGGATTATAACAGAGCCAGCAAAGTCTCAGGAGGCCTCCTATCTCCACAAACTGATAGGCCTGTGCTCTCAGGTACCATTTTACTGAGTGTGAGTTTTTCTTTATCATTTGCTTATATCACACACACACACAGAATCCTTACCCTAAAGAGTGGGTTGGGTTTTACAGATGCTTCCTCTGTAATACTCAAAAATGATGTAATAATAATGCCTTATCTGTTATGGCACCAGAGATAGCATAAAGATAACGTAAATGAGACTTAGCAGGAACCATTGATCAGACTAAGTATCAAATTTACTCCTGATTTAAAGTTAAACAAAAATAGCAAGATATACCCAAGCAGTCTTCCCTCAGAGAGCTACAAGACTGTCAATGCAGTTCCCTAAATGTCTGTTCTCTTCTGCATTAGAGGTGAGTTCATATATGAGTCAGAAACATCTTGATTTGACATCTTCCTTTGCAAGTTTATCAACCTGATGAGCACTTTAGTATTTTTTACCATTTAACAAAAGGACTTGCAGGTGTGACTTTATTAGAACATGTGAGATTAATGTCATTTGTTCAGGTTTTATATATGAAGTTCAGGAGCTGCATGTTGTAGATTGCTTGAACAGAGGAGCCATTTCAGTTATGGGACATCTCCTTTTTATACCTCTACCTCTTTATATCGTAGTTATGATGGCACCTGAGATAACACAAAGATAATGCAAATGAGATGAAACATGAATCATTGTCATACCTACTACCAAGTTTACTTCTGAGTCAAAGTTTACTAGTAACAGGAAGATGCAATAATTAGCAAATAAATTACATAGATTATGTGACATTTTTCCACTGAGTCTTGTCCCATAAATCCATAAATTTCCAGTTTAGTTAGAGTGAAAAACTGGCACAGATTAGGTATACCCTGCTAAAAGTATCTCATAGACAAGAATTCTCCCTTACCTTCCTGTTAGTAAATACCATTTGTTTGTTTTCCAGGAAAATCTGGCTACTAGTGAGTTTTCAAGGGAATTTGTCTGGTTTCTTTCTTTCTTTCCCAGGTGTCCCCAGTAAAAGCAGAAAATACTAGATGGCAGGCTTGAGGCTAACTTTTTCCTTGCTAGCACTTATAAACTGTTAAAAATGCTTCCAGACCCATTGCCATCTTGACTTCACAAGAAACCTCTGGAGCAGACAGGGCAAGATTCATCTCCACTGATTAGACCAGGGAAAATTCAAATTCAGGAAAATTAAGGGAGTTATTCAGAATCTTAAAGGAAGTTGGGGGGTAAAGCAACTTGAGAATTCAGCCCTTACTTCCTAATATTTTGCTATATTTTCCCTCATGTATCATGATTATTCGTCGAGAACTTTACATGAGTCTCTTTGGAACTTACATAGATATAAAGGAAGATAAAATTTCAGAAGCACTACTTTCAATAGTGACAATTGGATAACGTATTACATGCTATTGTAATCACCAAGAACAGTAAATCTTAGAGCTCTGAGCTGTGTGGGTGATGGAAGTGCTGACTGATGTCTTTCTAGCCACTACATCCAGGGATAAGGGGGCAGTCTTCTAGGTTGCAATAATAATTATGTATTTTCTCAGGCACACATAATGCTTCATCACTTAGCATATGTAGCATGCGCTTGCCATATTCATCTTTGAATCTCCAGTGCCTAGCAAAATGCCCTGCACATAGTAGGTGCATAGTAAATGTTTCTGTTGGCCCAAATCATCTGTATTTGGAAACTCATAATACATCTTTGAAGCAGACTGGTCAGGAATAATTATCTTTACTTTGAAAATGAGGGAAATGATGTTTAAAGAGATTAAATGGTATTTCCAAGATCACAGCTGGTAAGTATCCAAATCGGTAAGTGTCCAAATCAGTGTTTATCCTCAGATCCCAAAGCCCTGAAAAAAGGTTCTCTCTACCTCCCTGTAAAAAAATCTGTTGCTGTCAGGTTGATTCTGACTCATAGCGACCCTATAGGACAGGGTAGAGCCGACCCACAAGATTCCAACAAGCAGCTGGTGGATTCAAACTGCCGACTTTTTGGTTAGCAGCCATAGCTCTTAATCACTGTGCCACCAGGGCTCCTACCTCTGTATGGTCATGGGAATATTATGATGGTGCCTCCTTGTCTCTTTCCGCAGTGCCGAGGTCAGCATTGTCACTCAATAATCTCTTCTTGGTTATTTATGTAAACTTTGCCCCTATAAATCTCCAGCTCAATTCTTGTTATTCAAAACTCAGACACTGAAAACATTCTGGATCATTATAGTCAATGAGGTTGTAGGATGAGGAGTGACAACTGGGCCCTTAGAAGGAGGATGCAAAGGCCCCTGCTACTAAATACCCAGGTACCTTAACAAGTCCCTTAAGCTAGTCAACTCATTTCCTCAACTGTAAAAAAAAAAAAAAAGAAAAAAAGAGGGTGGAGAGATTAGAAGAGTTTGTCATTATGTCCACTTTTAGTTCTAAAAGACCCTAACAATTCTCCTGTTGCTATATTATTCTCTGGATTACACATTAATCGTCCAATTCCCAGATGCTAGCCTAATTCTGTTCTGTTACTACTTGGTTAATCTTCAAAGAAACTTATAATGTAGGAGTATGAAAAATCTCTCATCTGTCATCTGATAACAATAGCTACCTTGCTGATCTCACTGGGTCAATCTATCCATCCATCCACCCACCCATCCATCCATCCACCCACCCATCCATCCATCCACCCACCCATCCATCCATCCATCTATCCATCCATTCAGTCAAGACATATTTATTGAGATCCTGCTCTTTACTGGGTACAAAGGCTATACAAAATTTTGATACTTGCTCAAGCTCCAAAAGCTACTAAGTGGACGAACTAAGGATGAGACTTGTTCCACATTTCTGTCCATCTAAGAAGATGTAAATATCATGTCTCCCCTAACAACATATGCTTGTTTCTCCCTCATTCCCCTCAGTGGCTACTCACACCTAGTTAGATGAGTCTCAAAAAAATGAAATCTTTTTTGTTTTTTTCTATCATTATGGTGAGGCAGTTTGACTTCACTACCTCCAAGATCCTCCAGGAGAGATACATGCAAGATCATCCTCTTCAACCACCTTCTGGATTAATTCGAAGTACAGTGGTAAACCTCATTTTAACACAAGGTAGGACTAATTCAGTGCGGAATCACTTCTGTGCCTCTTCGATATATGTCCTTCAACTCAGAAACGATGGGGGACGAGAAGACACATTTAGGACACCATATATATATATAGTGTGTGTGTGTATGTATATGTATGATTTTATTTTGTTGTTGTTGTTGAGATTATACACAGCAAAATATACACCAATTCAACAGTTTCTACATGTCATTGATTACATTCTTTGATTACATCCTTTTCTGAGTTGTTCCTCTCCCATTAATATAAATTCACTCCCCTTAGGGTTCCTAGCTAATCTTTTGAGTTGCTGTTGTCAATTTGATCCCATACAGATAGTTCTTAAAAGAGCATAATGCTCAAGGTAGACATTTAGTTTGCTAGTTAAGATAAACTATCATTTGGTTTTAAGACTTCAGGGGATATTTTTGGTTTAAGGTTAAAGATTATCTCAGGGCAGTAATTTCAGGGAGTTCATCCAACCTTCATGGCTCCAGGAAGTTTGGAGTCCATGAGAATTTGAAATTCTATTCTGCATTTTCCCTCTTTTGATCAGAATTCTTCTGTTAATTCTTTGATCAAAATGTTCAGTAACGGTAGCTGGGCACCATCCAGTTCTTCTAGTCTCAAGACAAAGGAGGCAGTTGTTCATGGAGGCAATTATCCACACGTCATATATCCTCCTACTATTCCTGACTCTCCTTCTTCCTCTGTTGTTCCAGGCAAATAAAGACTAACTGTTGTGCTTTGGATGGTCACCGACAAGCTTTTAAGACCGCAAGCACAAGGAGGTAGAACAGAAGCACTGAACATGTTATTAGGCCAATTAACTGGGATGTCCCATGAAACCATGACCCTAAACCTCCAAACTAAGAAACCAAATTCCATGAGGTATTTGGTTGTACATAATCAGCTCAGCAGCTATTCTTTCTTTTCTTTTTTTTTGGTCATTGTTGTAAATATGTCTTTGACACAACTTTTGCCAATTCAACTTTTTACAGGTGTACAAATTATTGATAGCAATTACAATAATTGGCTGTGCAACCCTACTCTTAATCAATGCGATATTTCCATCACTGTTAGCCTCCTCTTCCCTCCCAGCCCCCCACTTCTGGTAACCACTAATAAACTTTGTACTGTATGCATTTGTCTTTTTATATAAGTGAGGTCATACAATATTTATCCTTTTGTGATTGACTTATTTCACTCTGCATAATGTCTTCCAGCTCCATTCATATTGTAGCATATATCAAGTCTTCATTTCTTCGACTGGCTTAGTATTCCATTGTATGTATGTACCACAGTTTATTTATCCATTCATCTGTTGATGGGCATTTAAGTTGTTTCCACCTTTCGACTATTGTGAATAGTGCTGCAATGAACATTGGTGTACAAGTCTCTATCTGAGTCTCTGTTTTCAATTCTTTTGGGTATATACCTAGGAGTGGAATAGCTGCATCATATGGTAGTTCTCTTTTTAGTTTTTTGAGGAACTGCACAGTTTTCCACAATGGCTGTACAATTTTGCATTCCCACCAGCAATGGGTAAGGGTTCCAATTTCCCCACATCCTCGCCAACATTTGTTATTTTCTATTTTTTAGCTTAGCCATCCTAGTGGGAGTGAAATGGTATCTCATTGTGGTTTTGATTTGCATCTCTCTGCTGACTAATGACACTGGACACCTTTTCATGTGTTTAGTGGCCATCTGAATGTCTTCTTTGGTGAAATGTCCATTCAAGTCCCTTGCCCATTTTATGATTGGGTTGTTTGTCTTTTTGTTAAGTTGTTGAAGTTCTACATATATTTTGGCTATTAGGTTATTGTCAGATATGTGATTTCCAAAGATATTCTCTCATTCTGTAGCTTGTCTTTTCACCTTTTTGGTAAAGTCTTTGATGAACGAAAGTTTTTAATTTTTATGAGGTCCCATTTATTTATTTTGTCTTTTGCTCTTTGTGCTTTTGTTATTATATTGGGTAATCCATTGTTAAAAATTAGGCATGACAGCATTGCCCATGCTCTTTCTTCAAGAATTTTATGGTTTTAGTTCGCACATTTAGGGCCTTAATCCATTTTTAATTTTTTTTTGTGTATGGTGTGAGGCATGAATCCTGTTTCGTTTTTCTGCCTGTGGAAATCCAATTTTCTCAGCATCATTTATTGAAGAGACTTTTCTTTCCCCATCGAATGGACTTAGCACCATTTGTCAAAAATCAGTTGATCATAGATGTGTGGGTTTATTTCTGGACTCTTAATTCTATTCCATTGGTCTATGTGTCTATTATTATACCAGTACCAGGATGTTTTGATTACTGTAGCTGTATTTAAAAAAAAAAAAAAAATTGCCATCGTGTCAATTCCGATTCATAGTGACCCTAAAGGACAGAGAACTGCCCCATAGGGTTTCCAAGAGCACCTGGTGGATTTGAACTGCTGACCTTTGGGTTAGCAGCCGTAGCTCTTAACCACTATGCCACCAGGGTTTCTGTAGCTGTATAGTATGTTTTAAAATCAGGAAGTGTGAGTCCTCCTACTTTGTTCTTCTCTTTCAACATTGCTTTAGCTATTCAGGGCTTCTTACCATTCCATATAAAGTTGAAGATTGACTTTCTATTTCTGTAAAGAAGGCTGTTGGAATTTTGATTGGAATTGCATTGAATCTATAGATCGCTTTGGGCAGTATTGACATCTTAATGTTAAGCCTTCCAATCCATGAACATGGAACATCTTTCCATTTATTAAAGTCTTCTTTAATCTCTTTCAGGAGTGGTTTAGAATTTTCATAATATAAGTCCTTCATGTCCCTGGTTAGATTTATTTCTAGGTATTTTATTCTTTTAGATGCTGTTGTAAATGGAATTGTTTCCCTAATTTTTCTTTCAGATTTCTCATTGCTGGTATATAGAAACCCAGCTGATTTTTGTTTGTTGATCTTGTACCCTGGAAATTTGCTAAATTCCCCTATTATCTCTAGAAGTTTTCTTGTGGACTCTTTGGGATTTTCTATATGTAGGATCATAAATCATCCACACATTTAGAACATCTTTGACTTTAGGTAGCCAGGATAACCCAGAGTATCCATTGACTCTAACAAAATCCCATTGAAATTTTACTGAAGAAATACAATAAATATCAAAAGCATCAAAAGGAAAGAGGAAAAGAGAGGAGGTAAATGAAAAATGGGACAAAAGAAAAGAGAAAGCAAGAAAATAGGAAGAGAGAAAAAGAAGAAACTAATTGGGTTCATAAAGTGCTAACTCTGTTGGGGATGTCACTCATGTTTTTGCATTCATAACAACCCTGTGAAAAAAGCATTATTCACATTTGGCAGTTGAGGAAATGAGGCTCAAGAAGGTTGCAGATTTATATCCTTCCATGGGAAAATTAGACAACAGACATCAATCAACTGGGTAAGGGATGTTGAGGCAATAATGAGGGCAGGGAATTAGTGAACTAGGGAGGGCTTGCCACATTCCAAAAAAAATGCCACCTTCATACCAGCTAAATCAAATACGTCTGCCAGCCAAACCCCACCATGGACTGCCAGTTTTTGACCTCTGGTAAATGAAAGTTGGCACATAGAAGAGCCACACTTCAAACTTGTGCTATAGTCACACTGTGCTGCATTTTTTATTAGCAGAGGCCAGGGTCAATTTTGTCAAGGTTTATTTTATTTCTGTCCTTTTTCCTTGTGACCCAGCAGAGTCAGCACTTCCAAATCCTGAAAGTACTCTATCATGAACTTGCCCAGGCACTCTGTAAGTGGTGGGGAATGATGTAAGTGCAGCTATTATTTTTTAGGACCTTAATCATTGGATCAACCAAAGCTTAGATAAGAAATCCAGAGCCTTTTAAGGATTCTTCCCCTGCCCACATATCTCTGTCTTTAGGGGTCCATGGGGTGGTTCTTCGAGGAATGCCTTAGGGTAAAATTATGATTGTCTCTCAGAACACTACAATTCCCCACTCTTGAAAGGGAGGGAAGACAACACAACTCTAGCTCAGTTATTTACTCAGTGTCTTAGTTATCTAGTGCTACTATAACAGAAATACTACCAGTGAATGGCTTTAACAAACAGAATCTTATTCTCTCACAGTCTAGTAGGTTAGAATTCTGAATTCAGGGTGCCAGCTCCAAGTGAAGGCCTTCTTTCTCTGTTGGCTCCTGAAGAAGGTCCTTGTCATCAATCTTCCCCTGGTCAAGGAGTTTCTAAGCCCAGGACCCTGGGTCCAAAGAATGCACTTTGCTCCTGGCACCACTTTCTTGGTAGTGTATGGTCCCCCGTCTCTCTGCTTGCTTCTAGCTTTTATATCTCAAAAGAGACTCACTCAAAACACAATCTAATCTTGTAGGTTGAGTCCTGCCTCATTAACATAACTGCCTCTAATCCTGCCTCATTAACATCATAGAGGTAGTATTTACAACACATAGGAAAATCATATCAGATGACAAAATGGTGGACAATCACACAGTACTGGAAATCATGGCCTAGCCAAGTTGACACACATTTTGGGGGGACATAATTCAATCTATGACATTCACGAATACCATGGTCAACCCAAGATCCTCCCAGGGACACCCATTCTCATTAAACAAGAGCACAGGGGCCTGATAACACGTTCTCTACTGGTTTATTTTTCACAAATGCATGCAACTGAGTGATTTGTCTTTACAGGAAAGCTTTGTTTATAAGCCAAACAAGAGCCACTTGTAGATGATTCAAGTGACAAAAACAAATAAAAAAACCTGCATAAGAAATTCTAAGTGGCTCAAGAAATTGTGATTTTACCCCAAAATTCTAGTCACATAAGAACCGGGGGGGGGGGGGTCCCTCCCCAAATTTAGCCGAAGTGGTGACTATCTAGTGACTACTTTGGCATGAACAGTTTACACTCGTCTAGTAACCAGAAGGTTGGCAATTCGAACCCACCCACTGGTGCGGCAATCTGCTTCCATAATGATTATAGCCAAGAAAACCCTATGGAGCTCAGTTCTACTCTGTAACATATGGGGTCACTATGACTCACAATTGACTTCACAGCAATTTTTTGTTGTTGTTGTTTGTTTACTTAGTGACTATCTACCTAGAGGTAGCGTTTGTTGTTGTTAGATGCCATGGAGTCAATTCTGACTCATAGTGATCGTATGTACAACAGAACAAAACACTGCCTGGTCCTGCACCATCCTCACAATCATTCTTATGCTTGAGCCCATTGTAGCAGCCACTGTGTCAATCCATCTCATTGAGGGTTTTCCTCTACTTTACCAAGCATGATGTCCTTCTCCAGGGACTGATCCTTCCTGATAACATGTCCAAAGTATATGAGACATAGTGTTGCCATCCTTGCTTCCAAGGAGCATTCTGGCTGTACTTCTTCCAAGACGGATTTGTTTGTTCTTTTGGCAGTCCATGATATATTCAATATTCTTTGCCAACACCACCATTCAAAGGTGTCAATTCTTCTTCGGTCTTCCTTATTCATCCTTCAGCTTTTACATGCATATGAGGCGATTGTATCATGATATATACATGTGTGTATTTAATTTTATCTGTTTACTTATAATCATCAACAAGTTGGGGTAGAGGAGAGAGACCTTTGAGTATCTTTTGGAGTAATTTATGTTTTCTTTATCGTGATGCATACTTAATATTTTGAGAATCTATACATGTGTTAACACTCTGATCTCTCTTTTTTTGGTCTTAGTTCTGAGTTCAGTGTGATGTCTTATTATTCTTATATGATAGATTGGATTGTTGTTACAACTCTTCATCTCTTTCCTAATTATAGAATTAGACATCCGTACCCTTTGTCAGGGGCAGTGGCAGTTCAGTGGTAGGATTCTTGCCTTCCATGTAGGAGACCTGCATTCAATTCCCAGACAATACACCTTAAGCACAGCCATCACTCATCTATGTGTTGCTATGATGCTGAACAGGTTTCAGCAGAGCTTCCAGACTAATATGGACTAGGAGGAAAGGCCCAGCAATCTACTTCTGAAAATCAGCCAGTAAGAATCCTATGGATCACAACAGTCTGATCCTGTCATGAACAGGGTAGCCATGAGTTGGGGGCCAACTCTACGGCACCTGACAACAACAACCCTTTGTCATGTGATGTTTCAGAGCATCTCTTTACACTAAATGGAATCTCCCCACTACTTGATTTTGAGCTTGGCCCAGTGACTTCCTTGGGCCAATGGGATGTTAGCAGATGTGACACAAGCAGAGGCTTTAAACATGCTTCATGGTTTGGCCTGTGATTGCTATGAGAAAAGCATGCCCCAGGGAACTACTGCACCTTCAGCCTGAGTCCCAGGATGAAGAGACACATGAACAGACCTGAACTCAACCCACAGCTAGCAGCAGAGCTGTCATCTAACCTAAGGACACATTAGCAAGAAAATAAGCATTTGTTGCAACTGATGTTTTGTGTTTGTTATGCAGCAGTATTGCAGTAATAGTGATTAAGACACATTTCCAGTAGACATGTAGAGAATCCAAACATTGTGCAGGCCTTTGTTGGCACCTAGGAGACAGGCCAATCGGACACATGTGGAGGATGAAGACAGGTGGCCCTCAAACCAGCAGAGCTCAACCTAGCCCAGCAATTTCTGCCTAAACATTCACTGTTTGTCTGCAAGTCTAAAAGTTACAGAGCTTCCCTCTCGCCCCCTCCAGAATATAAAAATACACAGTCATGGGCACCATATTAAGTGGTGTCATCACTGGGAAGGCTGTTGAAGGCACAGCTTCTATGAGAAAATGGAGCTTCTGTAATACAGGCCTTCCCTTCATCTCCTCCAACTTGTAGGCACAAAACAAGAACTTTTTAGTGAGCAGGCACACTTTCCTAGAGTCCAAATCCATACTGGTATACACTGATATGCCAGCTATATTGTAGACAATCTCCAGGCTATTCCCTCCTGTTTAATATAAACAAAAGCTACTTGTCATTAAGGAATTTATCAAAACTATGGCTGTCATTATTGAGTACCTATTATGTGTCAAACCTCACATTGGGCCCTTCACCAAAAAAAAAAAAAAACCGGTTGCCGCTGAGTCAATTCTGACTCATAGCGACCTATAGGACAGAGTAGAACTGTCCTATAGAATTTCCAAGGAGTGCCTGGTGGATTCAAACCGCTGACCTATTGGTTAGCAGGCATAGCTCCCTTCACTTGCTTAATTTATTTCAAACTCTATAAGTGAAGGACAATTGGAGTTTCCGTTTTGCCGGTGAGGAAATGAGACTTAGAGGGTTATATAATGTGTCTGAAGCCACACGTCTAGTATATGGTAGAGCTAGGATTTCCATCTCGATCTTTCTGAATCTAAAGAAATCCCCTTCTTGAGAACTGCCTGTCTTTTTTTCCGTCTATCTTTTTCCTTTGCCAATTTTAGGCAACCATAACTTCTGGTCACCTAAGGCCGGTGCTTGAGCTGTATCACAGCTGCCTAAGGTTAACCTCCCCTCTAGGCCTGACCACTTTCGTGATCCTGTCATTGTTATCTGCCTGCCAAAGACCTTGATAAGCTAAAACCTGATAAGCTGTTTAACCTCCAGCTTTCAAAGGAAATGAACTCAAGCATTGACCCTCACTGTGAAATATTCCAGATGCCAACACCATGTTGACACAGAAGATACTTTGGGCATACGAGAAGCTGTAAACTCACCTACAAGGAAGACAATCTTGACCATTGGTTTCAAATTTTAGCAAAGATAAAATGAAATACACCTACTGAGGAGTCCTGACAGATCAAGGCATTCTTCTCAAAAGTTGCTGCCAAAGGCATCTGTTGTGACTTTGACCAACTGTCAGTCACGTAAGCAAGAAACACTCCTAAAAGGGAACTAAAGTATAACAAGAAGCATGAGTTTTTCTCCAACTTTTCCATGCTCAAATTCCTCCTATTTGGGAAGCAGGATCTATGGGTGGTGTGAAGAACATGGATTCTGAAATTATACAGGACTGGTTGAAAATCCTAGCTTAGCCATATATTTGTGTGACCTTGGGCAAGCAAGAGATTTCACCTCACTATAAACTTAGTTTTCTCACTTACAACTCAGGGATAACGTCTTAAAATTAGGTTCCCCAGAAGCAGATCCCAACATGAGAATTTGTATTATTAAGGAAGTGCTTCCCCAGGACACTGGAAATTGAGTAGGGAAAGCAGCAGAGAAAAATGGAGGAAGCTGAGCAGGACTGTAATCTCAGATAAAAGTCCTGCAGAGGGTAGCTTCAGCCTAATCCCACTGGGGAGCTCTGAAGTGTAAATGATGCCTCAGAGTTGGTCCTACCCAAAGAAGCCAGGCTTTCATATTTCTGCACATATTAGTCTTTGGCTAAAGACTGTGGGAAAAGAAGAGGAATATAAATTCAGAGGCACTTTCAGCTCTGCAGAGCAAGCTCCAGTAGCCCAAGAGCGATTCTATAAAAAATGACCACAGGTGTTGCTATTAGAAGCAAGAGCACACCCACACTTGGTGGTACACAGAATGGGTACAAAATGACACAAGGTGATCTGTGTGGAACACCAACATTGTCTACCACAAACAATAATGCCTCTTTTGCAGGGCTAATATTAGTATTAGACCATGTGTATGGCACATGTCAATAATACACATTAGTGTTATTACAGCTGTGCCAATCTCTTTTGCCCATAAAATCTTCCCAGAGAATGTCTCTCCAAGTTCACAGGTGGAGGTATTGTTGACACTACTTGGTGATGCCCATGTGCTGGATTTACCAGCTTGGTGCCAAAATGCTGATTTCACATCATTAGATTTCTCTAGTTAGCACCATATTGCCCGGTCTCACATCTATTATCCTTAAGGTATCTCCTCTACCAGGGTCAGAAAAGGCAGACCTTCTGCCAGGTTTGATGTTTTTGAGGAAGGTAATTCCTGAGTGGTGCAAATGGTTAATGTGTCTGACAGCTAACTGAAAGGTTGGAGGTTCAAGTCCACTGAGAGGCACCTCAGAAGAAAGGCCTGGTGATCTACTGAAAAATCAGCTATTGAAAACTCTCTGAAGCACAATTATACTCTGACACACTTGGGGCTGCCATGAGTTGGGATGGAAAGGGGGCTGTTGGTGGTTCAGTGGTAGAATTCTCACCTTCCATGCAGAAACCTGGAATCATTCCTGTCCAATGCTCCTTATGCATAACTACCATCCATCTGTCAGTGGAGGCTTGCGTGTTGCTATGATGTTGAACAGGTTTCAGTAGAGCTTCCAGACTAAAATGGACTAGGAAGAAAGGCCTGGTAATAAACTCCCCAAAATCAGCCAATGACAACCCTATGGATCACAACGGTCCTATCCCCAATCATAGGGATGGCAAACGATCCGACAGTGTTTCTTTCCATTGTGCATGAGGCCCCTGTGGCAACTAACAACAAGCTGGCCAGGTGTGAGCACTGCTCATTCACTCTCAGCAATAACACCATTTGGCCTCCAGCAGGACTTGCCAGCCCCCAATCCTCCCCACTCATTAAATAAACCCTTGGCCTTTTCAAGTTGTGCCTATTCGTCTTCTTCCCCTAAAAGGAATTCCTTGAAATGACCCACAGCCCACAAAAGGACTTCATTTCCTTTTATGCCTGAGATCCTACTCCAAGAGCCCTTGTGAAGCCCCTCCTCCCCAGGGAGCCTAGAACACCCAAAGGAATAAGTTGCTAGGGCTTTATTTAATTAATCTTCTTAACAACCAGCCTTTTAACATGCCAGCCTGGAGAGCTCATCTATGAAGGAGTTTCCCCTCTGTGACTAATCCTCTATGTTAAAAGATTGTGCTTTGCTCCAAAGCTACCCTTTACATGCATCAGCTCACAAGAACCACATCTTCTCCCAATGTCAGGCAGCCCCGTTGGCCACACTACCCTGGGCTCTCATTTTCTGGGCTGCCACCATCCCGGAAATTAATCTCAAGGGGTCCCCTTTTACAAGAGTGGCAGCAAATACTCAATTCAATTTGCTTTCACCCAAGATTTCCCAGGAGTCGTGCTGAATGAAATAATCAATGATGATTATAGGATTTGGCCTGCCTCACTGAGCCAAAGTGTTAAAAGGAGGGAGGATTTCTGCTTCAGTGCTCACCCAAGTCAGGTGCTAATTTGGGCCGATCCATTACATTTCTCAGTTGCTCTAAACCATATGTGCTGCAATAATCACGGTGGGTAGGTGGAGGCCATCAGTCCTCCTGCCTAAGAAAAACAAGTTCATTTTTGCTTCTCCTCCCACCCTAGAACAACAACAAAAATGTATAGAGCATCTGGAGCAAAAGAGAGCAGGCTGTTCAAATCGATGCTGAAGAGATTTAATTTATGCCCGCTAAACTTTCCTTGTCTCAGCTACAGAGACTGGTCAATGCCTTTGCTACTGATCCAATCAAGAGAGAAGTATTGAATTACTTGTTGCTGCAATCTTAACCCTGAGAAGACTGTTTTCTGCTTGGCTGATTGCTCTGAAAGACCATAGCATTCCTGGAAGGGAAAGTGGGGGCAAGTGGCTGGAGGGGACCAAGGAAATCCTCCAGATTCCCTACACCCCTCCCCATCGCCTCTCACTCTTTCTTGCTTCTGCTCTTCTTGTACTGGCTGTTTGGGGCAGGGGTGCTCCTGGGCTGTGCACATTTTACAAATTCTGTGACCCAAAGTGGGGATGTGATGGTGTATTAGTTACGTATTGCTGTGTAACAAATTACCCCAACACTTAGCAGCTGAAAACAAACATTTATAATTTCATAGCTCCTGTGGGTCATGACGAAAGATTAGCAATTTAAATTCACGTAGAGGTAACTTAGAAGAAAGGTCTGACAATCTATTTCCAAAAAAAAAAAAAAAAAAAGCCGTTGAAAACCCTATGGAGCACAGTTCTACTCTGACACACATGGGGTCGTCATGAGTTAGAATCACCTTGATGGAACTGGTTTGGTTGTTTTGTTTTTTTTAATGAGTCAGGAATCTAGGAGTATCTTAGCTGAGTGGTTCTAGCTCAAGCTATCTCACAAGGTTGTAATCAAGATGTCAACCGGGCTGCAATCATCCTATGGCTTGACTGGTAGAAGGCCAGATTCTGAGCCCGTTCATGTGGCTGTTGGTCAGCCTCAGAAGACCAGCTTCCAAGATGACTGACGTGGACCTTTTCACAGAGCTACCTCACAACATGGCAGCTGGATTCTTCCAGAGTAAGAGACCAAGTGTGAGATTGAGAAATCACTCAAGATGGGAGCCCAGTCTTTTTAGAACCTAATCCTAGAAGTGACATCCCATCATCACATCTGCCATATTCTACTTGCTAGAAGCAAATCAGTGAGTCCAACACACACTGAAGGGAAAAGGACTGCACAGGGACATGGATCCCAGGAGCAGGATCATTAGCGGTCATCCTAGAGCTGACTACCACAAAAGTGAGACATATACTCTTGGAGAGACTATCCAAGTATGAAAATGGAGGGATGCTGTCCTGTTGGAGGCTGAGCTCATACATGTCTGGGACAAACTCCAATGGGGGCATTCATTGTTATGGTGCAAATAATATTATGTGTGATGCCAGGAAAGGAGGAAGGAGTATCTACAGGTACACAGGATTGGCCTAGATACTCAAGGCCAGAATCAGAGCTGGGAGCAGGGCCTTCCTTCCCAAAAACTCCTCTGAGGGCAATGCGCTAAGGATGTGCATGCATATCTAAGTACTGCTTGGGCACGTTGTCTAGCACCCACTATCAGCACACACACAGGGACTGCAGGTAGGGTAGCAGAGAGCTCAAAAGAGACAGAGGAACTGGCCTAGGGAGATCTGATTGATTATTCATTGTATCCTTGTGCACAAGATCGTCACAGTCATGGCCCCATGAACCATGCCTCCTAGTATCCATAGCCTTGTGTGTTCTCCTCCCACATTGACACTGGAGCTTGCCCATGTGACTAGCTTTGGCCAAGTAAACATGATGTAAACAGGCTTAATAAGTGTTTATCCTTGAGGCTTGCCCAATGGGAATTCTGCTCCAAGACTGTCATGCCATGAAGACTCCTGCTGTGAAGAAACCTAGGATGAAAGACCACATGGAGAGAGAGGTCCAGCCATCCTGGCTGAGCCCAGCCCCCACTAACCTGCCAGCTGAGTGCAGCCACATGAGTGATGCCAGCTGAGACCAGCAGAAGAATCACCCTGCCAACCCACACAATGTGAAAAGAGTCAATTGGTGTTATTTTATGCCATTAAGTTTTGGGATAATGCCATAGTTCACTGATACAGGAATTGGTACCTAGAGATGGGTACTGCTGTAAAAACACAGAACACAACAAAAGTCTAGAACAAGCGGCCTTGGTTTGGGGACCAGCAGTGGGCAGACGTTAAGGAGCAGTGAAGAGACTATCAGTGGAGGCTGGATGTATATTGTGGTAACTGCTACCAGAGTCTGGAGAAAGGGCAAACCAAGTTGTAATTGAGAAAAAATGGGCACAACTTTTGCCCGAAGTAAGTTGTAAAACAAACATGTACAGAAACAATCTGCAGATCGGGTTAAGGAGATGACAAGGTAGAATGTTGAAGGTGCTGATTGGCTTTTTCTAGCTGAGTTTGAGAAGCTACAGGAAAAGGGAGAGAGAACTTAAGTTTATAAGCATAATTTAAAGAAAATATGATGGATTGAACACATGCTGAGTTGGAAAATAAAGATTTTTGTTTCGTATTATTATTTTTAACATTCCCAATCTTTCCAACAGGCAAAACTTTCTCAAAGGAAGAAAATGACTTCAGAGCAATCAAATTAAGAGTGAGGGTGTAAGACCCTCTGAAAAATTAAGGTGCTATCTAACAGACCTTCTCAGCTAGACAAACGGGCTTATAAGAGTCTTAAGGGCCTTGTCCCACAGCACCTGAAACTCCATCCAGGCAGAGAACCCTATTTCAAGTATAATTGTGAATGTGGCTTTTGTTTAATAGAGTATGTTGCATAGAGAGCCCAAAACATTTTTTAAAGGAGTTGCAGCAGCTTGGACTAAAAGAAACAGAAACCTTTTAAAACAAAAAGAGACTCTAGAACCAAGGTAGAGGAAGTAGACTAAGGAAGCTGTAAACACGGACCTTGCAGACTGTGGAGACAAGATCCTAGGAAAAGAATTTAAGAGCTAAGGAGAACAACTGACTAGGGAAATATTCCCAGGGAGCAGAGCCAGGGCTTAACCAGGGAATATTCCCTGCCGGTAGGGCAGAGAGCTCTGATGGCACGTACCTGGCTAGATTTCAGAATGCTATGGGGCCAGTGATTGTGATGTGCCTTTCTTCCTTCCCGTTTTGAATGGGAGTGGTTACTGCATTATCTGGGCCCTGCCCCTTGTATGTTGGGTGTTTTAAATTCACAGATTTCTGGATTAAGAGGAGCTACACCTGAGATCCTCCATCCAGACCAGATGCAAATCACAAGTTACAGGACTTTGAGCCTGATGCTGTAATTGGATGACACTTTCGGAAGTCTTCAGAGGGAGTGAATTTATTTTGGATATTAAAACCAAAATCCCTTCCTGCCTAGCTGAGTCCGACTCACAGCAATCCTATAGGACAGAGTAGAACTGCCCCATAGGGTTTCCAAGGCTGTAATCTTTATGAAACAGACTGTCAAATCTTTCTCCTGTGGAGTGGCTTGTGGGTTCAAACTGCCAAGCTTTTGCTTAACCACTGGGCCACCAAGGCTCCTTTTTGCAAATTAGCAAACTAGAAATAACTGTGGCCGGAGGGAAACCTGTGATAGATTAAATATGGCCATAAATTCTTTGAAGTTCCTCCCACCAAGAAGCTGAGTCTATTTCAGACCCTTTGAATGTGGGCTGGCCTTGTAACTACATTCTATTGGTCAGTAAAACTATATGAGTCCCTGAGCGTAGGCGTCAAGGGGCCTTGCAGCTTCCACCATCATCCTGTTGGAATGCTTCCCCGACCTCCAAAAAGGACTAGTGTCTATTGGAACACTAGAAATCATATGAAGGAACAGTAAGGTGTCCTAGCCAACAGCACCAACTATCATACCGGTGAGGAACCGCAACCTTCCATCATCTAGCTGAATGCAGTCTTGAGTGGGCCCAGACAAAATTGGCAGAGGATCAATCCAGTGAACTCCAAGAATTGTGGGAGATGATAAGCTGCGGTTGTTTTAGGCCACTAAGTACAGGGGTGATTTGTTACCAAAAAAAACTATTAAAGGTATAGTCTCTCTACCACCAGAACTGTCAGACCCACTCCAGAAGGCAATGGTGGCATTTGGAACAATGCTGTGGTCACAGAGACCCCCCACAGGCATCACCTTCCCAGTGCTTGCTTGCTCAGTTGAATCACAGAAGTACCATGCATCTAGTGGTCCTTTCATTCCCTGGAGGCATCTACACTCAGCCAAAGCAGTTCTACCACAGGCAATTCTTTGACTTATAGAAGATTATCCTAAGAAATCACAAACCAAAGGCTCTTTTTTCAAACCAAAGCTTCCTGAGAGTCCAGATGAAATTGGAAATACAGGGCCACACTATGTTCTAAAAAGGCTTTATGTGGAAAACCAACACTAAGGCAACCCAGTGCTCAATCCCAGAGGATGTTTCACAGTTCGGGGACTGTATTGCCATGAGGTCACCTGTCCAGGATGATCTCAAGGGAAACCGCTTTTCATTTCACTAATATAAGCACAGTGGATCACTTCAGTGACTCGAGTTTTCTGGGCTGCGATCTGTCTCAAGAAGGATGTGCTGTCTGGGCAACATGGTGGTCGCACATAATCCCGTGTTCATCTTTCCCTGGGACTAAGCCTGAATCAGTATGCAGAATGAAGACACACTGACACTGAGGGACAGCTCTGCTGCCTGCTTCCCTGTCTGGTAAGTTTCCACTCACCTGCCAAGACCCAGCCCCAGCATTGCCTGCTCCAGAGAAACACTGCTTGCTTTAATTCCACTTGACCATGTGGTAAGATAATAGCTCCACGGGAATGGATCCTTACCACCACTGTGTATCCCTGACAACATCGCACTTGGGTTGTTTGTGCCTCCATTGCACTGAATCAGGGCCACTTTGATGGGAAAGTTTTTGCTGTGATCCTCTTGATACACCTAGTATACACCTGACACCTAGGAGACACTTAGTAGATAGATGTAGAATTCATTCCTTCCTTTTTGCCAGATACTTGAGGCTCTGAGGTCACAGCTGGGACAAAGCATAAAAATTCTGCTTTCACAGATCTTACATTCTACTTGGAGAAGACAAACAATAATCAGAAAATAATAAATAAAAGAGTGTATGAGAAGTTAATACACGCTACTAAGAAGAATAAAGCAAGAAAAGGGAATGAGGAGTAGCTGTTTTAATAGAAGGTGACATTTGAGCCAAGTCTTAAAGGTAGTGAGGGATCGGGGGGAAGAGTGTACCAGACACAGGAAAAAGCCAGTGCAAAGGCCCTGAGGTAGGGGTGTGCCTGGTTTTTGAGGAACAGCAAGGAGGCCAGAGTGGCTGTAGCAGCATGAACAAGGGAGAGATCAAACTGGTAATGCGAGGGGTGTATGTGTGTATGGATTTTGCATAGGGTTTTGCAGGGCAGAGTAAGAATTTTGACAGAGCACAGCAGTGGAGGTGGTGAGAAGTAGTCAGACTCCAGATATATTCTCAGTCATATTTTCTAACAGAGTAGATGTGATGTGTGAGCGAAGAAGTTTTGAGGAATCAAGAATAACACCAGGATTTTTGGTTTGAGCAGCTGAGAAGGAGGACTTGCTATTAACCGAGGTGTTGAGGACAGTGGGTGGAGCAGGATTGTGGGGAGGTCAGGAGGTCCTGTTTGCACATGATGAGTTTGTTATTTCCATTAGAGGACATATTGAGGAGGCAGTGGGATATTGAGTCTGGAATCCATGGGAGAAGACTGAGCTAGAGACATAAATTTGAATGAATTTATAAATGAGCGGCTTACTCTGCTCTTTTGATTCTTTCCTACGCTAACACCAGTAATTTCTCTAAAGAACAATTCAACAACCCACACTGTTCACTTCTTTGGCATTCTTCCCTTCCTGCCCTCTCTACTTCAGATTCCATTTTCCAGACTTCTGCAATATATCACTCTTTCACACAGAGAGCCCAGATGCCTTGGGAGAGCCAGCTAATTGCAATTGGTCAGCTGCACAGCTCTCTGGGTTGGCCAGGCTTCTGCCTGAAGAGAGGGTGCTGCAGGCACAGGGAGGCACTATTGTTCTATCCCTAGAAAGCAGGCCAAGAGGCAGAAGTGTCTGCAAAGGGCCTCACACAACAAGTCAGTGCCACCCACCAGGCAGAGGCATGGATGATGTCTGCCATCTTTATTCTTCACAGCTCTGAGCACGATGTTCTTTGTAGGATTGCCTTAAAAGTGGGGTGAGCACATGTCCTGCTTTGCCCAGGCAGGCCTGGATTTACATTTTTTATCCCAGTATAATTATGAATAGCATCGAAAGATAAATTACATGGTAATTGATCTTATAAGATTTTCTCTTGATGCCTTTTATCCAAGGAACCCCAATATAGTCTTTCCCCAGTGACCCAGAACTTTCTGACTTTTGTACAGTTATGAGCTAATTCAATTTCCCTGAGCCACCTGTGGAAACACAGCACTGATCTCTAGAAAGCACTAAATTCTCTTCTCTTTGCTTACCCCAATTCCCACCCCACTAGAGAACAAGGGACAGAGGCTCAGGCAATGAACTCCACGTATGCCTGATTCTCCCATTTCTCTCAGTCTGCCTACTGAGGAATCACTGGGTCCACAGCAGCTTGGTAGCCTCTAGATTTATCTTCCTCAAGCCCCACCCTGCTGATAACCTAGTAGCTGACAGTGGAAAGGCTCAGGTTACCTATGCAGTGGGGTCACTGCTTCTACCCACACCTCCTTGATTTGACATCCATTCATACAATTTTTCATTAATAATATTTCTTTCCACTCATTCAGCAAATATTTATTGGATACTTCCTACGTGCAAAAGCCCAGTGGGGGATACAGAAACGATTCATACCTTAATCCTAACCTTGGGTCTAACACAGAACCTAAACATGTGCACACATCACCATAATTTGATGTAGAAAGTGAAACAGCAAAGGAGATCCAGCTGGTCAGAAGACAATCTGATGATATTAAACCCACTGTCTTTCAAATAAGGAGCCCCGGTGGCGCAGTAGTTAAACGCTTGGCTGCTAACCAAAAGGTCGGCGGTTTGAACCCACAAGCCACTCCTCAGGAGAAAAATGTGACAGTCTGTTTCTATAAAGATTATAGCCTTAGAAATCCTATGGGGCAGTTCTACTCTGTCCTACTGGGTCTCTGTGAGTCAGAATCCACTTGATGGCAATGGATTTTGGGTTCTTCAAGTAAATATTTTGTGCATTGATTCTTCACTTCGCAAACATTTGTTGAATGTTTATTATGTGTGATTCAATAAACAGCTACCAGCCACTTTACATACATTATCTCATTTAATCTCCAGGGTCATACTCTGAGGTGGGTACTACTTTCTGCTTTGCAGATAAGACACCTGGGGCTCAGAGAAGTTAGATGATTTGCTTAAGGTCATACGATTGTGAAGCAAGAATTGGAACCAAGGCTATATGCCTGTTCTTTCCAGAAGCATCTCCATGCAGGGCACAGCTGGATCCTTCCTGAACCCCACTAAACATGAGAGTAATTTCCCCAGAACGGACAGCTGAGACCTTATGGAAGGACCCAAACTCAATTCCTCTGAAGTGAAGGGCTGGGACTAGGGTGAGGAGGATGAGGCACCTTCTTCAGGCACAAGATTCAAGGAGACACCGAAAACTTCGATAATCAAGATAAATAACATTTTAAGGCAATATTTCAAAAAATCAAACTGGCAAACTCAGGCCAGCTGCCTGTTTTTGTAAATAAGGTTTTATTAGGCTTCACATGTCACAACAGGTCACATCCATTGGGCTCATGTGTCTGGTCTCACTCAGGGGAAAAAGAGACTTCCTTTGTAGCCTAGAGGACAGAGCGCTTGTCTGGAAATAAAGGTCACATGCGTTGGGTCCTGGACAATCACGAAGAGCGATGCCATGAAGCCAACTGCTCTCCAATTCCTCCTCAGAGCCAGAGCGAGCCCAGGATGGTGGTCAGACTTGAACAGGAAACAGCCAGGCGGCACTGAGAGAGCTCAGAGAGTAACCAAGGGGCTGGAGGATTGCATGAGATTGGCTCAAGTCCTGAGTCCCAGAAGGGTTAACTGGGGCATATGGTATGAACTTGGGCATGCAGCCATTTCCCTACCCCATAAATGTGATGTGAGCTGTGGTTATTTTTAACACAGCAACCTCCAGCAGCCTGGGCTCCCCCATACACACGCAGCGACTCCAGCTCCATTGCTGGGCAATTATTAATGGGAAAAGAGAGTGCTGGGGCCCCCAACAGTCATTTTTAACTGTGGACATTATTGCTCAATTTTGAGCTGCACCTGGGGACTCGTAAGAGGAAGACATAATGCTTGTTTGTGGAACTTTTATAGCTAATTGACATTTTTTCAGTGCTCCTCCGACAGCTGTAGTTACTCTTGATTGGAAGGGCCATGAAAAGCATCACATTGTACACTGTCTCCAGATGGGGCCATATTTCTGATATACCACTGTGGAAAAAAAAAAAGAATAAATAAAAAGCTGTCAAAATAAACACACGGAAAAGTGATAAAGAGGAGCTGAAGTGATTGGCAAAAGCAGTTCTCTTTGTGCAAAAAGAATGGATGCTATTTTCATACTAATTGAAGATTTTTACTATCTGGAGCTGTCAGATTTCCTTGCTTCTTGGAAACATCTTCTTGCTTTCTGTGTCTGCTTTTTGCTCTACGGCAAAGTTCTCCTTCCCCAGTCAGTACGCTTCTACTCACTCATAGGTTTCCAGATTCTGTCCTTGGTGCCTGCGTGAGGAGTCAGAGCATCATATCCTGGCTACTCTAAGATAAATTCATGAGACAAACAAACAATTAGAATCAAGTTGAGATATCAGATTAATGTTAGGAGTTCCACTTTAATCTCTGGACATATTTGTGTACAGATTACCCGGAAAGATTAATGACTGAGATAGCACAATATACACCTGCAGTGTGATGGATCACTTTTGTGTGGCCTTCCTAGCCATGGTCTTGTAACTCCCACCCAAGTGATTGGGCAGGACTGTGTGATAGGGTAATCGTAGCCCAGCAAGGAGATTGGTCAGTTTTGCCACCCCACTGGGCTTGGAATGAGCCATGCCAGAGGTGGAAGAGAGAAGAGCCCACTACCACCAAGGAAGGAGAGACCAGTAGGAGACACTCGTAGGAGAGACTCACAGGAGATGGCACAGTGGGCTACCTGGCCCACGGAGTGAGAAAGCTGAATCCTTTGGGCAGAGACTGAGGGCCAAGGAGAGGCGTGCCTGTGATCATGGCTGGGAAGAGGCTGTCCTGATGGAAGAACTGTATCTTTGGGTGTTCTTGAGCCTGACTTGTAACCTGTTATTTCCCTTATAAACCTCATAATCATGATTATGATCTGTGAATTCTGTGTGGCCGTTGCAATGAATTATTGAACCCAGCAGAGAAGTAGAGAGTGCCGTGGGAGGGACAGTCTGACCTCCGCCTCATAGAAGTCAGCCTTAGGCTGTTGATCTTGATTCTCCTTCCCCCTCGTGAAGTTAGAGGAGGTTGGACACTGCCCCCATGCCATTTTTAAAGTGGGGGGATCACTTGCATAAATGCTAGTTTGAGTTTGTGGCAACTATAAGTGTATATATGGGTCTAGATGCTCCCCGCTTCATTCTAATTTTCTTGACTCCAAAAAGCTACTGTTGTGTGTGGAATGGAGTGCCTGGATGGTGCAAATTATTAGCATGCTTGGCTGCTCACTGAGAGGCTGGAGGTTCAAGTCCACCCAGAGGTGCCTTGGAAGAAAGACCTGGTGATCTACTTCTGAAAAATCAGCCATTGGAAATCCTATGAAGCATAGTTCTACTCTGACACACATGATGTTACCATGAGTCTGAATCAACTCAGTGGCAGCTGTTTTTAGTTACAGTCAGTCCCCAGGTTACGAACGTCCAACTTACAGACAACTAGCACTTAAGAGTGGACTGCCATAAAGCCTAGTATATTAAAAATTTGAATTGAATACAGTGTTTTGTAGTAACAAATGCATGCATTACTTTGTGATGCTCATGCAAACATTGCATAGTTTGGAAGTGTTTCCTAAGTGTTTTATATGCACAGAAAGGTAAAACATATACTATGGGGTCGCTATGAGTCAGAACCAACTCAACAGCACCCAACAACAACAACAAGACAAATATTTGACTAACGGATGCTAAATAAGAACTGTATATACCCGTTCTGACTTACCTACAAATCTGACTTAAAGACAGACTTAGAAATAGAATCAAGTTTTCTGGTTGCATGAATGAATATCACTTCTTGCCTATATGGAGGGCTCCTAGCCCACATGTTTTCTGATCAAAAGTATATTTAACGACAAGTATAAAGATCATAAAGCACAACTGAATGGACACATTTTACATTCAAAGTCCACATATCGAAAACATGTGCACTTAAGGCATAGGAGAGCCTGTCAGGCATTTGCTTAAAACCTATGTCAGTACTTTACACACAATTCAAATGAGCTCAGAGATAAGACTATAAGTCAAAGCAGCAACGAAGGAGGAGGAGATGGGGGCTGCTGGAAGCAATCATAGTGATAGCAGACAGAAATGGCATCAAACAGCAGCCTGGCAGCAATGGAAAAGATTTTCTAATCAAGATAATACGACATGAGAACTCAAGGAGTCCTATACGTGGAGTCTTTTTAATACAGATGCAAAACTCCTCAGTTAGTCCTGTGGGCATCAGTGGAAAGTGTCAGCCAGCATAACAAGAAGTGTCCCTGAGTCACCCAGGAAAAAGTCATGTTCTGGGACTCTGTTTAAGAAGTAATGACAGATACATTTAAAAAAAACTTCTAACCCCGAGTGTTTATTACTGTTGCTATTATTATTAATTGAAAGCAATTAAAGGGTAAACTCTGTATTGGATAGGACTCTTGGTCTCAGATAAGAGAAACCCAGCTCGGATTAGCTTTAGCAACCAAGGAAATTTATTATCTCTCCAAGTGAAAATTTCAGAGTTGATCTGGGTTCAGGAAGAGCAGGATTCGGGTGGTTAAATGATGTCGTTGACAATTTCTATCTTTTCACCATTTTCCTCTGAAATTTGCTTTCATGCAATCATTTTTGTCCTGATAACTTCAGCATAAGTCCTGGGAAGGGCTCTTATTGGCTCAGCTTGGGTCGTTTGCCATCCCTGAAACAATCACAGTGGCCAGGGCTATGTAGCAGTCTGATTAGCCAGACTAGGTCGTATGCCCACATGTGAGGCTGGACAGGGGTCATCTCCATTGTAACATGGGCTGAGAAGAGGGGTGATATGGATACCCAAAGGAAAATCAGAAGGCGGTTACCAGAAGAAGGATGCTGGGCCAGTGAAAACATCTGATGTTCACCACACAATTACCTGACACAAAAGCACAGTTTTCTAGAACGACTCAATCTCTGAGAGTTGTAGAGTCCTAGGTGCACTTGGAAACAGCCTCTTAGACAGAGACTAGGTGCACGTGGAAATTTTGCACAGACCTCTTGGAAGAAGATCAGGGAGGGAGTGATGGAACCTAGACTTGGCAGAGGGAGGAGTTCAGCTGCTATGTAGCTGCAACAGTGGACTCAGCCCGCCATCCCACAAAGAGCTCTGGGGCTGGGGTGGACCTTCAAAGTGACCCTGGACTGAGATGAGGGGCCAGCCCTTGTACCTCCTGCATTGGCCAGTTATTACCTGGGAGTTGCCCTAGAGAAGTGTCCTAATTATGGGGCCAGAGGCTCCTTTCAGCCAAGTGCAGGGAGTGACTCTGCTGAGAGTCATCATGAGGCAACGTTCCCAGCATCTAGGGAAACAAGTGCCTTCTCCTGAAGCAGAGATTCTGGAGGAGTCCCACGGCATCCACTCCAGAACAGGAAGTGCCCATGTGGAACACCGCAGCACCCACTCTAGAATGGGAAATCCCCATGGGAGGCAGTGTTGAGAGGGCAGTCAGGCAGAGTAACGCTACCCAAATGTGGGGTCACGTGCTTCTGATTCTTACTTTCCCTGGTGCTAAACACAAGGGGTGCCAGTGACCAGTATGGTCTGACGCACAGATCTCAGGAAAGGATGTGGGCAGACCCCACAGGCAGGCTGGAGCCAATGCTCTGTGGTGAAATGATAGGAAAAGGAAAGAAACTATCATTTATTGAACACCTACTCTGTTCTAGTCCCATGCTGAGTTCTTTCTACTCACACATGGGACTCTGTGAACATCAGGTGATGAGAATAGTCTCTGTAATTAATACTCCATAGTTAATAAATATAAGAATGAGGAAGTTAAATGCTGGTTCTCGAGGCTTCATTAAGAAAATTCTCTCCAAATTTGTGTTACAGAGATCAAACTTTGAAAATAGCAAAGGAAAGAGGCATGCAAGGCTTTTACTAAATCAGTCCAAGGACGAGGAAAAGAGCAGTGCATTCAAGTGTGAGTCCCAGAGTGAGCAAATGTGTGTTTCTGAAACTGTGTCAAGAGGAAATCAATTCACAAGAAGAGGTAGGAAATTAACGGAAAGTCCTTTATAAAGTGTGTAAAAAATGTAATCACAGAATTAGTCTAATATGTTGTCTTAGTCATCTTGTGCTGCTCTGACAGAAATACCACAAGTGGATGGCTTTAACAAAGAGAAATTTATTCTCTCATAGTCTAGTAGGCTACAAGTCTAAATTCAGGGCATCAGCTCCACGGGAAGGCTTTCTCTGTCGGCTCTGGAGGAAGGTCCATGTCATCAATCTTCCCTTGGTCTGGGAGCTTCTCTGCAAGGAACCTCAGGTCCAAAGGACACACTCTGCTCCCAGCTCTGCTTTCTTGGTGGTATGAGGTTCCCATGTGTCTCTGCTTGCGTCTCTCCTTTATATCTCAAAAGAGATTGGCTTAAGACACTATCCAATCTTGTAGACCTCATCAGTATCACTGCTGCTAATCCATCTTATTACATCTTAGTGATAGAGTTTACAACACATAAGGAAATCACTTCAGATTACAAAATGGTACACGATCATACAACACTGGGAATCATGACCTAGCCAAGTTGACAGATATTTTGGGGGGATACAGTTCAATCCATGACATATGTGAAGGCTTCTTTTTAAATGAAAATTACAGAGAAATTCAGAAAACTGGGTATAAAGATGGGTGGGTGGAAGGGGGGAGGTTACAAGACAAAAATCAATGGGATAAATATGGTAGGATAGGACCAATTATGTGCAATTCTAAGGGGAAGATGCAAGAAACAAGGTCTTTTCATTTCCTCTCCACTGTCTGACTTTTCTTATAGGAGTTTTTATCCTGATGTTTGTAACTAAAATGAAGTGATCTATGGATACACTGTAATGGAATATAAAATTGTGGGTGTCAGAATTTGTAAAGAGAAAAATAAGCTCTTAAACATATAAACATGCTCAACTGTAAATATATTCCAAGAGGAGTAGAAACATACATAAAAGGCAGAAAGAATTAGAAGAGTTTAGGAAAACTAGGTTAAAAGACAAAGGATTCCTGATAGTTAAAAATTATAACTTGGAAGGGAAATATTGAGATGCCCTATAAAATAGGAAATAAGAGATGTGTACTAGTTAATCCAGGCTAAATGGATGTACTAAATATACCCCAAAATGCAACAGATCAAATACAGTAGAAATGTTTCTTGCCCATTAACGGTCTGGGGGCAGATGGCTCCACTATGTGGTGATTCAAGAATGCACATCCCTCTCCATGACCATCTACGCCCTTGTTGTGGTCTATAGACGCCCTTGTTGTGGTCTATAGTCACCTGAGGAAAGAAAGGAAAGCATGAAGCAGGCACGTCCACTTCTGAAAATAATTGGCCTTGAAATTATTCACATCACTTCTACTCATATTCTGCTGATAAGAAGTAGTTCCAAGACCATCTCGTGGAGAGCTGGGATATAAAGAGCCTGGGTGGGCAGCCACCTTCCAGCTACAACTCTATTACTATAGAAATGGGGAGCGAATTTTGATGGACAGTTGACTATCTCCAGCACAACTGGTAAAAGACACAAATGGACAGATCTGGCACCCAAGACACTGAGAAATGGGGACAAAAGACATTCATAGCAAGCAGAAGCCCTTACCTGGCTGACCATCACAAAATCTAAATGGTCAGATGCTTGTGGCTTGTCTTGCTGCTAGGAACAAAGGCAGAGCTGTTGGCTGTGTTCTCTGCCACCTCCTATCCAGAAGAGTACCTGGCATAGAGCAGGTGCTCAATAAGTATTTGTTAAAAATCAATTTTACAGTGAAGCCAAAGGGCAGCTCACAGGAGTCCAAGCCCACCCTGCTTCTGCAAATCCCTCCTTAGTGTGGGCTCCAGGGTCTTCTTGTTCGACTTGAGGGGCTTTTCTGCATCTGAGTTCTGGCTTCCTATTTCCAGAGGAGCTCAAAAAAGTTTCTGTTATTACCGTTATTCTCCTACGGACTTCTCTCTAAAAAGTCTTGTTTTTTAGTATGAGCAAGAAATAATTTTGATTATTTTCCATGCCTCCAGGGACTCCTCCCAAATGCCTGCTCCAAAGACTCAAATGGAACATGAGACTGGGGAGGTGTCATTCCTATCCCTTCCTCCCAAATACTTTGGCTCATTAAATAGCATTATAAACTGGGGTGAGTTGTTAAGTAGCAATTAGGTTAAATTAGAAAGGAGCCCTGCTTGGCTGCTAACCTAAAGGTTGGCAGTTGGAACCCATCAGCCGCACTATGGGAGAAAGACGTGGTATATTTCAGCCTCCTGAGCTCCAGTTTTAGACACAGATTCATAACATGAGCAATGGCTTCATTAGCTTCAGGCCCCTGATACACACGGCCATGGTGAGTCACAGAGATGGCAGCAGTCAGCAGGGGCTGCCCCTGTCCTGGCCAAAAACCTACTTCTGAATTTTTAATTCCTTAAAATTTAAAATGGCATATTTTACACAGAGGAAGTCATAAAGTTGTATGAAACAAAACAAGCCCAGTCATATATGCTAATTATTTCGGGTTTGGGCGGGAGAAAAGGCAAAGAAAGACACAATCTTGCCTTCTAGGGAAAGGGCAGGGACAACCAAACGTTGATGCTGACCAGGCACCTGAAGGGGAACAGCCAGCAGGAAGTGGCAAGAGAGCAACACCAGTTCGAAACAAGGCCTGTGTCCAGAAGTGTGTCAGGTTCCTGTCATGAATTATCTTATTGAACTATCAAACAGACTTGGGAGTTCTCCCCATTTCACAGGTGAGAGGGTGAACATGCCTGCTATGAACAGCCCCACAAAATACGGGTGCAAGTGTCCAAGTGGTCTCTCCAGTCAGGTAGCCAGACTTCTTTACATGGTGGCTCAGGGCTCCAAGATGGTAAAAGAGGAAACTGCCATACCTCTTAAGGTCTAGCCTCAGAAGTCACACACTTGACTTCTGTTGCATTCTATTGGTCAAAGCAAGTCTCCAGGTGGGTCCAGATTTCTGATAAGAAGAATGGAAAATCATATTGCAACAGGGCATATAGGATGGAGGAATTGTTCTGGCCATCTTTGCAATCTATGGAAAAGTCAAAGCATATCCAAGTTTTAAAGGCGTTTGATGAATACTGTCACCAGAGAGCTTGTACCAGTGACATTCTTACCAGCAGTGAGTCAGAGTGTCTGTTCATCCATGCCTTCACTATTAGGGTACACTTCTATCAGTCTGAGGTGTATAAATCAGTAGCCCACTGATCATTTAATTTTCATTTTTAATTGCTAGCAAAGTGGAACATCTGTTTGCATGTTTATTGGAGATTTCTTTTGTTGATGTAATTGCATGTTCATATTCTTTGCCATTATAAAAAACTGGGGAGACTTAAAAAGCTATTTAAAAAATGAATTGTCCCTTTTATTAATTTGAAAGAGCTCTGTATATATTGTCATTAATTCTTTGTTATACATTTTGTAATTTTTTCCCCCCAATTTTATGTTGTTTATGCTGTCTCCTCTGGCCACACACCATCTCCATACCCATATCCCTAACTCATTCAGGCCCAGCTAGTCTGGATTCTCCTGTGTGCTCCATTGCCTCTGGCTCATCCTTAGGGAGAGTTGCTGGACTCACAGTGCACCCTATGGAATATCTCAAGTGCTAGTTTAGAAAGCTCACTCAGGGGAACGTGCTGGCTGACTTGGCTCCCTGTGGGCAGCGTCTTAAAGCCTAAAGTTCCCACCAATCATGTAGTCTTTTTTTTTCAGCTTAGCTCTACTTATTGCTCTATAAAGTATATACTTAAATTTTTTTAATTTTATTTATTTTGATGTTGAGATGATACACAGCAAAACATACACCAATTCGACAGTTCCTACATGTATAGTTTAGTGATATTGATTATGTGTTTCAAGTTGTACAACTATCATCCTCCTTTTCTGAGTTGTTCCTCCCTCATTAACATAAACTCACTGCCCCCTAAGGTTCCTATCTAATCTTTTGAGTTGCTGTTGTCAATTTGATCTCATATAGAGAGTTCTTGAAAGAGCATAATGCTCAAGGTAGACTTTTTTACTAGTTAAGCTAAACTATTGTTTGTTTTTAAGAAGACTTCAGGGGATATTTGGGTTTAAGGTTTACAGATTATCTCATGGCAATAGTTTCAGAGGGACATCCGCCCTTCATGGCTCCAGAAAGTCTGGAGTCTGTGAGAATTTTTACAGTTCCAACTGGACCTCAGAAACGGAACAGCAAGCTGAGGTATCTCTGCAGTGTTATTACAGCAACCCAGTGTTTCTCATCACTCAGTGGGGGAAGAGAGTGATTGTTGCTGAGTCCCTGGGATGACACTGCTATTGTTTCAATCCAGGCTTGAAAAGCTGTGCCTGCAGACCATCAGCTTCCCCTGCCTGGCATCAGAGCCTATTCTGGGGCCTCAGAAGAACATCAGGCATCCGTTTAATGGCCTGCAGAGGAGTCAGGCCTCTTAGCAATTTCCCAAGTTTGGAGTGGATTGAGGACATCTTGAGTGGCCTGGAAAGTCTGAGTTTCAAGTTAGACCTCTGTGATGGCTTTTTTGATGTGTCAATGTGGCTAAGCTACAGTCCCAGTTATTCAATCAAACACTACCTTGGGTGTTGCTGTGAAGGTGTTTTGAAGATACAGTGAAAACCCCTAATCAATTGACTTTAAGTAAGGGAGTTGTCTTGGATAATTTGGGTGGGCCTGACTGAATCAATTGGAAGGGCTTAAAAGCAGGGTTGAGGTTTCCCCAAGAGAGAGAAGAAATTTGACCTATGGACAACCACGCCTGTAAAGTTCCACCTTGCTGGTGGTCTTCCCTTTCTTGCTGCCTGCCCTATGGACTTCAGACTTGCTTAGCCAGCCTCCACAACTGTTTAAGCCAATTCATTGTAATAAATATTTATGAATATATTTGTATATGATATACAAAAGATATATATAATATATATATATAATATGATATGTACATAGGATATATATATCCCATACTTTTTCTGCTGCTCTAGTTGAAGAACATCAACCCTGACTGACACAGCTTTCAACCCAGTCTACTTAAGGAGATGATTCTTAGGTCACTGAAACCACCCCAATGGCCAGGATGCCTTGTTGTTAGTTGCCACTGAGTTGGTTCCAACTCATGGCAACCTTAAGTAAAACAGAACAAAATATTGCCCTGTGTAGTGGTTAAACATTTGGCTGCTAACCGAGAGGTTGGCAGTCCAAACCCACCATCCACTCCAAGGGAGAAAGACCTGACAATCTGCTTCTGTAAAGATTACAGCCTAGGAAACACTACGGGGTAGTTCTACTCTGTTATATATTATAACAGAGTCAAAATCTACTGGATGGCAATAGGTTTGGTTTGGGTTTTTTGATAATGTTTAGGGAAGAAACAAACATTAAGAAGAAATATAAAATGCTGCATCTAGAATTTGGGAAAATACAACAATTCTGAGGCAAATACATCACGTACAAAATAAAGATCTCTCTGTCCAAATTAAAAAAAAAAAAAAAAAAAAAAACATTGCCCAGTCCTACGCTGTCTTCATGATCATTGGTATGTGGCTATTGTGTCAATCCATCTTATTGAGGGTTTCCCCCATTTTCACTGACCCTTAGCTGATTCTATACTCGGGGACCACATGGCCTGGGTTTTAAGTTCTGTCCTTGATGGATCAGTGGAGAGACAGAGTAGAGAAGAAAGAGGAAGAAGTGTGAGGGAGCAGGCTTCATGGGCTGAGCTAAAGCTAAGTCCATTGACAGACTGAAGGGAAGTAAAGAAAGGACTGATGGACTCAGGTTCAGTATTTGATGATGAATTCATACAAGAGGCCTTGACCGAGGTCAAGAGTTGAACTTGGGCTATGGGAAGAACTTGTATTAAAGCTCTCCAGTGCCTATCTTTTCTTACCCCACATGTGGTTTGCTGTTTGTAAACCTAGGTCTCATCCCACACAAACCTCTAGATGAGAATCACCTCCCCAAGCCTCTGCCAGACCATGCCCTCCTCTCCCTCTACAACTGATTTCATGCTCCACTCTTCCATGACAATTCCCAGGTTGGATCCATCTGTCTGCAATCACGCTACACTTTCCAGGAACCCAGCTGTCTCTCTTCTTCTGTCTCCCACAGATACATGTGTGAGGAATATCTGTGAGCCACAGATTTATTTATAAGATTTATAAATCTTTAGGGGCCTGGAAGCAACATTTAGGGGCCTGGAAGCAACTCTCCACCTATGTGGTTTTGGGGCAGCACTTACAGTCTGTTCATGCTGAAGCAAGGAAGGTCGGTCACTCCAACCCTTGACCTTTCCTTTTCTCTAGAATGCTGACTGGCCCAGGGACTTAGGCCACATCACAGTTTCAGAAGGGAGGGATCTTTCTCTTCAATTTTGTTGTGGAGTTACATTTGACTAGCGCCTCAGATCTGTGGATGTCCACCCTGTCTTCCTATTCTTGTAGAGGCTGCAGTTAAGGTCCCTAACAATTCTCTCTTCTCCACTGTGGCCCCTCGAATCTTTTTTCCAGGGGGCAGCCTGAGGGAACTTTCTAGAAGGTTAATTCAGTCATCACTATCCACTCTACCACACATACCTCAATTTAATGCAGTAACTACTGAACTCATGGGACCAACAGTAAACAAGAAGAGTGGGGTCCTGCCCTCTCAGAAATTACCACCAAAGAGAGAGTCAGACAGGAAAACAGATGCTACCAGGCAGTGTGTTAAATGTCATGCCATTTCCAGGTGAGGTCAAGTTGGAGTCTAACCCCCTAATCTTGTCACTGGAGGCTTTTCTAACTCGGCCCTAACAACCTAAGCTTTTACCTTCCCTGCACACAGCCACCCCACACGGGGCCACTTGTTGTTCCCTCACACACCAAGCCACTACCGTCTCCACTCCTGCACTCATGTGCCTCAATGTGCCAGAGAGCCCCCTGTCACTTTGCTGGTGAGTCCCTTCTGGTGTTTCCAGGACAAGTTACCATATCCCCACTGCTGGGAAGCCTTCCTAGAGACCCGTAGGACTGACTGGGAAGAGATGCCTCAGAATCTTCTTCCTGTAAGAATTATGCTGTCCTTGAGATGGTGGAAACTCACAGGGAGGGGCTGCGGAGAGGGCAGGATGGAAGAGGGAAAGAGGGGGTAGGAGAGAGAGGAATGTAGTGAGGAGAGGGTGGAGAGTTCTGGAGCTGGCATGGTTGGGTGAGCCACCTTCCTGGTCATCTATTCCACCTGCATTTATTGAGCACCCACTGTATGCTGGGCACTGTACTGGGTGGAAGGGATACAGAGATGAATAAGGAGTGCAGTGGCCCCTATCGTCTGGGTGCTCACCAGGTAGCAGGAGACAGATTTGCAAACCAACCTGTGTCCTCATCTTAGTCAGGCCCTGGGATCTGAGTTCACAAGCGAGTTTGGAAGCTGAAAGTTTTCTTTTTGCTTTTTCCCCACAGGGCTGTGCTGGCTGTTTCGAATACAGAGGAAAAAGAAATAAGCGTGCCTGGAATAGAGGCGGTTGGTCAACAGGCTTTATTTTACAGAATCAATTACTGAATGCACATGAGGCATAACTTACACGCAGTAGAAGTCACCCTTTTCAGGTTACAGTTGTGTGAGTTTTCGCAAACACCTACCGTTTTGTAACTGCCCTCACAATCAAAACATCAAGATAGAAACCATCCCTCATGCTGCCCCTTTGTAGACACCTCTTCATTTCCTCCCCGTCAGCCCCTGGCAACCACACATCTGTTTTCTGTCCATATAGATTTACCTTTCCAAGATTGTCATATAAATGGAATCTTACAGTAATTATATTAAATAATAATTGTAATTTATTGTTTGACCTAGTTCTAGAATACTTTATCCTACTTTTGCTGCATTTTCTTTGATCACCTCTGTATAAGACAACAATGTAGTATCTTCTATAGAGAGAACAGGAAGACATTTAGGCTTTCCTCAGCAGGACGACTTGTCGCTGGAAAAGACACATCTTGAGGGCAGGGCTTGTTGCCTAAGGGTGAGCCTGGGAGAGGACTAACCAGTTGCCATCTAGTGGACACTGACTCACAGAGATCCCATGTGTGTCAGAGTAGAACTATGCTCCATAGGGTTTTCCACTGTTGATTTTTCAGAAGTAAATCACCAGGCCTTTCTTCTGAGCTGCCTCTGGGCGAACTTGAACCTCTAACCTTTTGGTTATCAGCTGAGCACTTAAACATTTGTACCTCCCAGGGACTCTGAGAGAATACTAGCTCTTTGATTTTCCTTGCTGCAGCCCCCCACAGCCCTTGGTGGTGGTCGGTCCCGCTCAATTAGATCCTTCCTTCTCCCCACCCTCCCACCACTCGTCAGCTGATATGGAGGTAATGGAAGGTGTCTGCTGGTCCCACCTGCGGTCCTGGGACCACCATCAGGTGTGGAAAATGATCCCCAAGCTGGGGCACAGGTCCCCCCATGCCTACCCTGTGAGTGGCTGGGGCTGCTTCTTCTTCCCCTCATCTTCATAGTCTTCATAGGAGAACAAAGGTGACCTTGGAAGGAGCTTCTGCATGGGAGAGGTTTAACCTTAGATTCACAACCTATTTCTGCCTTGTGATTTCCCTTAGGATCTCGTGGGGGTTTCAGGAAGCAGTAATTTCCCCCAAGCTTCAAAATATGCACCCCACTGTTCATAACTCTTCAATACTGGGGTGGAAAGATGGTGCATCAGGACATTCTGGGCGGCCTTCTAGTTTTTCTAAGACATCTCTTCCAGCTCAGAGAAAAGGAAAAGGCACAACTCAAATTAGGGACCTTGGTTAAATGGAGGAGGAAGATGAACCTTAATGCTTGAACACATTTTCTGAATTATCTGTATTTTGTGATTCCCCTCTTTACCAAGTGAGTGATGGCTAGCTAATGAGGTCACTTAAAATACGTTTACCGTATTTTTCAAAAATCAGTTGTGAGGAAGACAAGACACTCAGACTTCTCATTCAGAAAACCTCATCTTTAATAATTTCCCTTTATTTTGTAGGTATGGTGTTGGCCTGTCTCCTCTAAGTGACATCATTAGGGGGGGTGTGTACTGTACCAAGTGACACGGTCAGAGGGGGTGACACCAAAAAGGCTGTCTATAAAAGCATCCCTGTAGTATAACAACAAAAACATTTTTGTAAGGCCAGCTCACATGTATCAATATACCTACAAGGCTAAAACTCAACGTTAACTTACTTTCCGAACCTTCTAACGTGCTCTGGTCAGAGCTATCATTATTAACCAATTACAATGACGCTTCAAATCATGTGGTTTCGTCTGTACTGGCTACAAACATGAGCTATTGTTTTCATTGCTGCCAGTGTTTTTATAGTCGCTGATTTTGTCAAATTTTCTGGTGTTTTAGATGCAATATTGTGGTAATTGGTATTTGTGAACCTATATCGATAACTTTTTTGAGAATGAAGTAGTAATTAAAGGAAAAGAGTGATATAAGGGAATTACGATTTACGAGTAACCCACCCACTGCCGCTGAGGCCATTCCAACTCATAGCGACCCTATAGGATAGAGTAGAACTGCCCCACAGGGTTTCTGAGGCTGTAAATCTTTATGGAAACAGACCGCCAAGTCTTTCTCCCAGGAGACGACTGGTGAGTTCAAACTGCTGACCTTCCGGTTAGCAGCCAAGTGCTTTAACCACTGTGCTACCAGGGCTGCTTTATGAGTAGCATTACTACAAAAAACATTACTAAGGATTCTGTATGGTTGCGGGGAGGGGTGTGACATCGTAAGTTACTGCACTGGGTGACACCAGCGCTGGTGACACCACTGTCTCCTTTGATAAACTCTACATGTTTCCAAATGGCCGACAGAGACTGTTAGAACCGATGGTTCTCTAGTACCTCCTCTGTAAACAAGATGAAGCTTCCTTGTGATTAGAAGTACTCTCAACCACGTGTCATCCCCCACACTGATGGGCTGAATGTCTGTCATTGATATCAGCAAATTTAATGAAAACAAATGAGGTTCTCTGAGCTTCCTGGACAGCATCTATTTCAGGAAGAAGACAGACACACAGCAGCCCAGCCATTGTGGGCTGGCTGTAGAAGTCAGATATTGAAGCGTTGGCTTATTCATTTCACTTCCAGAAGATTTAATTATGGCATTTAGATAAGTCTGAGCCTGAGAGCAAAGATATTTCTTGTGGATCCTGGAATCTTTGGCTGGTTCTCTTTCAAAACTCCTTTCCTACTATTACGGATTGAATTGTGTCCCCTAAAAATATGTGTTGTAAACCTAACCCCTATACCTGTGGTTGTAATCCCATCTGGGAATGGGTTTTCTTTGTTATGCTAATGAGGCAATATTAGTGTAGGGTGTGTCTTAAATCAATCTCTTTTGAAATTTAAAAGAGGAGATTGAGCAAGGAAGCAATAAACAAGCAGAGAGAGAGGAAGACAGATGCCATGTCACATGATCACCATGGAATACAAGCTCAAAAGATACGAGGACCTTCACCCAGAGCCCACAGAGACAGAAAACTTTCTGTTAGAGCTGGCACGCTGAATTCAGAATTCTAGCCTCCTAACCTTGCTGAGAAGGCCTGGTGGCTCAGTGGTTAAGTGTTCAGCTACTAATCAAAAGATCAGCAGTTCAAATCCACCAGCCACTCCTTGGAAACCCTATGGGGCAGTTCTACTCTGTCCTATAGGTTGCTATGAGTTGGAATAGACTCGACAGCAATGGGCTTTAACCTTGCTGAAAGTGAAGAGGGCTTGAAGCACTTACTGACGAAGATCAAAGACTACAGCCTTCAGTATGGATTACACCTCAACATAAAGAAAACAAAAATCCTCATAGCTAGACCAATAAGCCTCATCATGATAAATGGAGAAAATATTGAAGTTGTCAAGGATTTCATTTTACTTGGATCCACAATCAATGCCCAAGAAATATGTCAAGAAATCAAATGACGTATTGCACTGAGCAAAAGACCTCTTTAAAGTGTTCAAATCAAAGATGTCACTTTGAGGACTAAGGTGCACCTGACCCAAGCCATGGTATTTTCAATCATCTCATATGCATGCAAAAGCTGGACAATGAATAAGGAAGACCAAAGAAGAATTGATGCCTTTGAATTATGGTGTTGGGGAAGAATATTGAATATACCATCGGCTGCTAGAAGAATGAACAAATCTGTCTTGGAGGGAGTACAACCAGAATGCTCCTTAGAAGTAAGTATGGTGAGACTTCATCTTTCATACTTTGGACATTGTAAAAATGTATGGTGGGGAAGTCTGACCTCCTCTAACTTCATGAAGGGGAGAGAGAATCACCAGGAACATCAGCACAAGGCTGATTCCTATGAAGTGGAGGTCAAACATACCTCCACCTTCAAACCTTCTTACCACCTCTGACACCAGCTGTCTGCAGTGTGATGGATCACTTTTGTGTGGCCTTTCTAGCCATGGTCTTGTAACTCCCACCCAAGTGACTGGGCAGGACTGTGTGGTAGGGTAATTGTGGTCCGCCAAAGGGATTGGTGAGCTTTGCTATTCTGCTGGGTTTGAAATGAGCCACCCTAGATGCAGGAAAGAGAGAATCCCACCACCATCAAGGAAGAACAACCAGGAGCGAAGAGCGCATCCTTTGGACACGGGATTCCTGTGCTGAGAAGTTCCTGGAACCAAGAGACAGAGGGAAAGCTGTAACATTGACGGCAGCGAGAAGCAGCACCAGAGACCCAGCAGCAGGAGATGGCGGAGTGGGCCTCTTGGCCAACAGAGAGAGAAAGCTGAGTGCCTTTGGGCAGAGGCCTAGGGCCAGGGAGAGGTGTGCCTGTGAGCAAGGCTGGGAAGAGGCTGTCCTGATGCAAGAACTGTATCTTGAGTGTTCCTGAGCCCGAATTGTAACTGTTACTTCCCTAATAAAACCCATAATCATATGGTCTGTGAGTTCTGTGTGACCACTGCAATGAATCATCAAACGCAGCAGAGTAGTAGAGAGTGTTATAGGAGGGACAGTTGGTGTCAGAATTGGTAAAATGGTGCAGAGGGGAGGTATATCTGACCTCTGCCTCGTAGGAGTCAGCCTTGGGCTGTTGATCTTGATTCTCCTTTCCTCTGGTAAAGTTAGAAGAGGTCAGACACTGCCCCCATGCCATTTTTACACCATCCCTCTAACAGCACTCTCTACTTTTCTGATGGGTTCGATAATTCGTTGCAATGGCCACATAAAACTCACAGACGATATTCAAGATTATGGTGTTTATTAGGGAGTAACAGGTTAAAATTCAGGATCAAGAATGACGCAGGATATAGTTCTTTGATCACTACAACTTCTTCTCAGCAGTGCCCGAGGGCAGGCCTCTCTCTAGCCCTGGACCTTTTGGCCCTTCAGCCCCTGACCTCCTCAGGCAAGCGTTACAAAGCTTTTTAGCTCTTTCAGTAAGTGCCCAGAGGCACCCCACTCCTCCCAGAAGCCTTGGTCCAAAGGCGTTCAGCTCTCTTGCTCCGTGGATCATCGAGGCTAGCTCATCCAACAAGCAGGAAGGCACTCCTGCCTGAAGGCACTCAGCTTTATCGCTCCTATGTCAGCATGCCCAGTGTAGCCACCTTGCTCCATGGGCCAGGAAGCCCACCATTCTGGTCTCCTGTTTCTGCTGCCGCCTGTTCTTACCATTTCATGCCATCTCTGGTGTTACAGCTCTCTATTTCCTGGGTCTAGGAGGTTCTTAGTGCAGAGGCCCTGTGTTCAAAGGATGTGCTCCACTCCTGGGTCTTCTTTCTTGGTGGTAGTGAGGTCTCCCCTCTACTCTGGGATTGGCTCTCTTTTAGGCCTAGCAGGATGGCAAAATTGACCAATCCCCTTATCAGGGTTCCATACTCCTTATTTACATAGGTTCCACCCCTGAAGGATTCCATGAACCATATTTGCATTATTAGCAGGCCGTCCAATCCCCTTGGTGGGCCAAAAACACCTTATTTGCACAGCTCCACCCAATCATTGTGGGAGTTATAAGACCATGCATGGCTAAAAGGGCCAAATTAAGTAATTCACTGCACTGTAGACATGTTATAAGGAGGAACCAGTCCCTGGAGAAAGACATCATGCTTGGTAAAGTAGTGGAGGGTCAGTGAAAAAGAGGAAGACCTTCAATGAGATGGATTGACACAGTGGCTGCAACAATGGGCTCAAACATAGCAACAATTGTGAGGATGGGGCAGGACCAGGCAGTATTTACTTCTGTTGTACATAGGGTTGTTATGAGCTGGAACCGACTTGATGGCACCTAACAACAACAACAAGAAGCCTCCAAACTGTGAGAAAATAAATTTCTTTTTGTTAAAGCCACCCACTTGTGGTATTTCTGTTATAGCAGCACTAGACCTACATACCTCTCCTCTATAGCCCCACCTCCACACTTCCCTTTGATCTACCTCTGGCAAGAGTAAGCAGAGATCTCAAATGGGAAGAAACTTCTTGGAATCCATGGCTTAGCAGGACTGGCCTATTAGAAACATAGTCATGCAGAAAGACCCATCAAAGTCTGGGAAAAATAAGACCAAGACTGTGCCTCCTGCATCCTTACCAACTGGACTGTCTTCAGGAAATAATTGTCTTCAGGAAATAGCTATTGCCAAGGTCAAAACGGCTAGGAAAATAGCTCTGTGTCAAGTCTCTGAAGGCCAATGTCATGGCCCAGGGTCAGGATGTGATGACTGATCTTGCGTCTAAGGGGATAAACACAGAGAACTAATTTCTCAGATATGTAGGACTTCAGATCACTCGGGAAGAAGAGAGGGAGCTGCCTACCTTCAATGGAGTCCATGGGGAACAGAGGCAATTCCAACATGAATTCGTAAGGGCACTGTAGCCAGTGAAAAAATAAACCACTGCATTTGATCAACAGCATATGAACTTGGTCCCCAAGCCCTTGTGCATAAAACCTCTTGTCCTGCCTGATGCTGTAGAAATACCCTCTTACTCCCGGAGGACCTACCCTGACTATAGGTGTGCCTTACATGGCTTTGGAATTAGGCCGAATGCTTCCAAATCCATTTTCTGAGTCACCAAAGCAACTTTCTTGATCATGTGAGGGGAGGGGGGATTAAAAAAAAAAAACTATCGTTTTGGCCCCAAAATGAGTGTCTTAGGAAGCTTTGGTTCCTTACTTATTTAAAGCTCTCTTTGAACCGTTCTTATCTTCTCAGGAAAAATGTCCTGTGGCAAAGTCCAGGGAGGCAGGAGATGCTCCCAGTTTTGCTTCCCAATGGGACAGGCACTGCGCTTCTCAGGCACCACGTGTCTGTGGTGCTGCATCAATATAACAGCGTCCATTTTAGGGGTCTACCTGATGAAGGTTTAGGAGAAATTTTACCTTTGCAGGTAAGCGTGCAGAAGGGAGAGGTCATATAGATTAACTCCCAGGCTAGGGCATCCCCTGCCCAGTGATTGGTGATGCCCAGTGATGGGCTGGAGTCGGGAGGCACAGCTTCCAGATTGGTCTCCTGTAGGTGACTGATAGCTACTGAGTTAGGTCTAGGCTTCAGCTGAAGCAAGAACTCAGCATGCCACTTAGTGAGCACTCAACTCTCAGCTCCAAACTTCTGTTCTGTGATGTTGGGGCTGTGTGATGGTCACTCTATGTGTCAGTTTGGCTTAGCTATGGTACCCAGTTATTTACTCAAACATTAGTCTAGGTGTTGCTGTTAAGATATTTTGTAGATGTCATTAACATGTACAATTAGTTGACTTTAAGTAAGGAGATTATCCTCAATAATGTGGGCGGGCCTCATCCAATCAGTAAAAGGCCTTCAAAGCAAAAAACTGAGGTTTCCTGGGGAAGAAGGAATTCTGCCTCGGGACCACAGTGACAACTCCTGCCAAGGTTGCAGCCAGATGGCCTGGCCTATGGATTTGGGACGGGCCAGCCCCCATAATCATGAGGCAGTCTTGCAGAATAAATAAATAAATAAAATCTCTTTTGGATCTGTCAGTTCTGTTTCTCTGGAGAGCTGTGACTGATAAAGGCTAGGACTCTGCAAAACCTTGTTTCTGTTTTGCCAGCTGCTCCCTGCTAGGCTCTGCCAGTGGGAGTACCTAAGTGCTGCCATAACAAAATACCACAAAGTGGGTGGCTTTAAAGAACAGAAATCTATTGTCTCACAGTTCTGCCTTGATGTCCAAATACAGGGCGTTGGCATGACCATGCTCTGTCTGCTCTGGGGGAAAATAGTTTCTTATCTCTTCCAGCTTCCCGTAGCCCAGGAGTCTCTTGGTGTTCCTTGGCTTGTCGATGTATCTTCACATGGCACCTTCCCCATGTGTGTGACTCTGTCTCCATGTCTCTTCTTCCCTTTTATAAAATACCACTCAGAAGGGATTAGGACCCACCCTACTCTGGTAACTGAAAGATTGGAGGTTCGAGTCCACCCAGAGCTGCCTCAGAAGAAAGGCCTGGTGATCTACAAAAAAATCAGCCGCTGGAAACCCGACAGAACAGAGTCCTACTCTGACACACATGGCGTTGCCATGAGTTGTTCTTGACTCTACAGCAACTGGTTTTTTCTACTCTGGTATGACCTCATTAACTGATAACATCTTCAAAGAAAGAAACTATTTCCAAACAAGTTCATCTTCACAGGTATAGGGGTTAGGACTTCAACATATCGTTTTAGGGGGCACAATTTAATCCATAACAGGAGGCACTAGAGGGGGAGAAGGGAAGAGGGAAAAGGGACTTGTTCCTTTTGTTTGCTTCCTGTTCCTGTGAGCATCATCCAAGCAACACTTCTTGTCTGCTTCCTATTCCTGAGTACTTCCTCTTCCTGTTAGCATTGATTTAACCTCACTTCTTCCCCCGTACAGCAGCTGTTCTTTCCAGTAGCAGAATCTAGTTTGCAGTTTTCCCAGCATTTGTGAACAAGCCTCATTGTGCCCTGGCCCTTAGAGATGCCAGCCCCAGCTGCCATGTCCCCTCCTCAGGGGCCTGAGTCCAGGCCCACAGTCGGGGCTCCTCACCTCACCTCAGAAATACCAGCCCCACAAGGTCATGGAAGCTCCAGAGACACATCCAAACTCCCTGAGGGACCAAATTACTAGGCTGAGGGCTGTGGGGACCATGGTCTCAGGGAACATCTAGCTTAATTGGCATAACATAGTTTATAAAGACAATGTTCTACATTCTACCTTGGTGAGTAGTGTCTGGGGTCTTAAAAGCCTGTGAGCAGCCATCTAAGATACTCCACTGGTCTCATGCCTTCGGGAGCAAGGGAGAATGAAGAGAACAGGATACAAGGAAAAGATTAGTCCAAAGGACTAATGGACC
Source organism: Dugong dugon (assembly GCA_030035585.1). Lineage (NCBI taxonomy): Eukaryota > Metazoa > Chordata > Mammalia > Sirenia > Dugongidae > Dugong > Dugong dugon. The sequence continues at coordinate 52,165,527 of CM057461.1, forward strand.
ACAACTACCACAGCCTCTACCAGACTGAGTCCAGCACAATTAGATGGTGCCTGGCTACCACCACTGACTGCTCTGATAGGGATCACAATACAGGGTCCTGGACAGAGTTGGAGAAAAATGTAAAACAAAATTCTAACTCACAAAAAAAAATAAAAAGACCAGACTTACTGGTCTGACAGAGACTAGAGAAACCCTGGGAGTATGGCCCCCGGACACCCCTTTAGCTCAGTAATGAAGTCACTCCTGAGGTTTACCCTTTAGCCAAAGATTAGATAGGCCCATAAAACAAAATGAGACTAAATGGGCACGTAATCCCAGGGGCATGGACAAGAAGGCAGGAGGGGACAGGAAAGCTGGTAATGGGGAACCCAAGTTCGAGAAGGGGAGAGTGTTGACATGTCATGGGGTTGGCAACCAATGCTCACAAAACAACATGCGTACTAATTGTTTATTGAGAAACTAGTTGCTCTATAAGCCTTCATCTAAAGTACAATACAAAGAAATTCAAAGAAAAAAGAAAAAGAAATACCAGCCCCAGTGGCCAGCACCCCTCCTTGAGTCTCAGCTCTGTGGGGGCCTTTCCTCTATGCTTCTACATATTAATAATTCCAGTCTCCTTCTCATGTTTCCCTAACCCTAAGGGTGGTAGCTGCCTCATGTAGTTACTACCTCCTTAATACCTTAAAGGCTTTTTTTTTTTTTTTTTGCCTTTTCAGTTAACCACAATTATTTTAGATTCTCTTTGTGAAAATAACTGGTTTGATTTCTATCTCCTGACTTGATCCTGGCTGATACACTCGGTGTTTCCTGTAGTCTGGGCACTGGCCGGGGCCAGGAGTTAACACAGTCCCAAATGGCCCTGTGTCTTGGGTACCTCACAACTTCCTTCAAGCTGTTTTACCTTTAGTAGAATCAAGAGCCCATTTTCAATCAGAAAGTGCACATCAGCACATCGGCCATCATAGGCAGAATCCCACCTGAGGAGGGGAGAGGTCCAGTCTGCTCAGTGTACATGCTGTCACGATAAAACCTGGGTTCCCCTTGGAGGTGCGAGCCCTCCCCATTAACATCAGTACTGTCTGTCAGCAACTGACTGGACCTGAATTTGCCATCCTGGATCCAGAACTTCTCCAAGGCTCCTTCTAGCTCTGACATCTTTTCCTCCTCTGCCAGGTGCGATGCTGTTCTGTATGTGACCTCTGGATTTGCTGGAAGGTGGTAGAATGTCTCACAATGCAGTGTGATGGATGTCATCTCTACTGGCACAGACCCAGGAAAACACATGAAACAATGACCTTCTGCTCCCGCAGTGCTGAGGAACGTGGGCTTCCAGGAAGTTTTAAAACTATCTGAAAGCTGTGCTGTTTGGGGTTGGTGTGGATTGTAACCCATTCCTCATCCACAGAGGAGTAAGGCAGGTTAGATGGAGAATAGAAGGTGTCATGGATTGAATTGTGTCCCCAAAAAAATACCTGTCAACTTGGCTAAGTCATGATTCCCAGTATTGTATGATTGTCTACCATTTTGTCATCTGATGTGATTTCCCTATGTGTTGTATATCCTGTCACTGTGATGTAATAAGATGTATTAGCAGCAATTATACTGATGAGATCTACAAGATTAGATACAGTCTTAAGCCAATCTCTTCTGAGATATAAAAGAGAGAAGTGAGCAGAGAGACATGGGGAACTCATACCACCAAGAAAGCAGTGGTGGGAGCAGAGCCTGTCTTTTGGACCTGAGGTTCCGGAGCTGAGATGCTCCCAGACCAAGAGAAGACGGATACATCACAAGGACTTTTCTCCAGAGCCATCAGAGAGAGAAAGCTTCCCCTGGAGCTTATGTCTTGAATTTGGACTTGTAGCCTACTAGACTGTGAGAGAATAAATTTCTCTTTGTTAAAAGCCATACGCTTGCGGTATTTCTGTTATAGCAGCACTAGATGACTAAGACAGATAAAGACTTTTCCTTCTACATGACGACTGTTTTCTGTTATGGGTGATGAAAATTTGGAAAGGGATAGTGGTGATGACTGCACAACATGACAAACGTGATTAATGTCACTGAATTTTACATGTAAAAAAATGTTGAAATGGCAAATGTTTTGTTATATATATATTTGCTACAGTTAAAAAAAAGAATGCAACAAGAAGCTTGGTTGCTGGTGGCAGAATATGTTTGTGGTTTGTGGGACACTAAATGGGCTCCTGCACCCCCTCAGTTCTCCAAGACTGCTAGGAGCCCCACCAGCTCACTGAGAAGGGGTGCACAGAGGGCATGGCATTTGGGCAGAGCACTGCAGGCTCACAGGATGCTGCCTTCACCTGGTATCCAAACCAAAAAGCATCACAGGCAAGGGAAGCCTTCAAGGACCAACCTCCTCTTTCCTCTTGATTTTAACTTCAATAGATTTGTCCCTGGGCAAGAGTTACTCAGAGAGACTGCCTTTGAAGGGTCTCCACCTCCACGAAAATAAACTCTTGCTTCAGCACGTACTTAGGCCTTCTGACTGAGAAAAGAGGCCTTTGAACCAAAATATCCATGGGACACCTCAGCTTCAAAGAGAAAGGAGGAGCAGGAGGCTAGCTGTGAGACATTTGTGTTCTGTCATCCAGTGGGGGACCCTTCCCTGTCAGCTTGAGCACAACCACCACCCTGCTCTCTTTCTGCCCCTTCTCCTCATCTGAGCTGGCGCCTGGCCTCCTGGGCTCTTTTGTTTTTGTGGGCAGCTATTACTGGAGCCCTTGTGGCCTAGTGGTTAAGAGTTCAGCTGCTAACCACAAGGCCAGCAGTTCGAATCCACCAGCTGCTCCTTGGAAGCCCTATGGGGCAGTTCTACTCAGTCCTATAGGGTCGCTATGAGTTGGGATCGACTCAGTGGCAATGAGCATTACTGGCTGCAGCCTTAGCCAATGGCAGTCTGTCCCCTTTTAAGGGCACTGTTATTGGTGGGGACCAAGGATGACTCTTTCTGCTTGCATCAAGCAGAGAAGGTAGTTCACCAAATGGCCTAGTGAACTGGTGCATGTAGAGCAATTGTTGTTTAGAATGACAGCACTGAATTCATATAAAATGGACAATGCTGACATTGTTTGGAGGCCCCAGGTTAGAGTAACAGTCTACAAGCCCCCTGTCTTAGTCATTTAGTACTGCTGTAACAGAAATACCACAAGTGGATGGCTTTAACAAAAAGAAATTTATCTCCTCACAGAAAAGTAGGCTAAAAGTCCAAATTTAGGGAATCAGCTTCAGGAGAAGGCTTTCTCTGTTGGCTCTGGAGGAAGGTCCTTCTCATCAATCTTCCCTTGATCTGGGAGCATCTCAGCCCAGGAACCTCAGATCCAAAGGACGGGCTCTGCTCCTGGCACTGCTTTCTTGGTGGTATGAGGTCTCCACTCTTCTGCTTGCTTCCCTTTCCTTTAACTCTTTTAAGATAAAATGTGGTGCAGGCCACACTCCAGGGAAACTCCCTTTTACATTGGATCAGGGATTCTGACCTTCGTAAGGGTGTTACAATCCCACCCTAATCCTCTTTAACATAAAATTACAATCACAAAATAGAGTACAACCATACAATACTAGGAATCATGGCCTAACCAAGTTGACACATTTTTGGGGGGACACAATTCAATCCATGACACCCCCTAATCAATAGACTGATGCACTTCAGTGAATCATGCTCTCAGGGTGGCTAAGAAGCTTTTTTCCTATTCCACCCAAGGGGCTTCTCTGCATATCCAAGGGATGAGTTGGTGTCATGGATTGAATTGTGTCCCTCAAAAATACCTGTCAACTTGGCTGGTCATGATTCCCAGTATTGTATAATTGTATACCTTTTTGTAATCTGGTGTGATTTCCTTATGTGTTGTAAACTCTATCACTATGAGGTAGTAAGATGGATTAGCGGCAGTTATACTGATGAGGTCTACAAGATTAGATAGTATCTTAAGCCAATCTCTTTTGAGATATAAAAGAGAGAAGTGAGCAGAGACACATGGGAACCTCATATCACCAAGAAAGCAGTGCTGGGAGCAGAGTGTGTCCTTGGGACCTGAGGTTCCTGTGTAGAGAAGCTCCCGGAACAAGGGAAGATTGATGACATGGACCTTCCTCCAGAGCTGACAGAGAAAGCATTCCCGTGGAGCTGATGCTCTGAATTTGGACTTGTAGCCTACTGGACAGTGAGAGTAAATTTCTCTTTGTTAAAAGCCATCCACTTGTGGTATTTCTGTTATAGCAGCACTAGATGACTAAGACAGCTGGACAACCCATTTCTGATGGCTCCACACACATAAGTCATAGTGACATAAGTTTATAGGTTTTCCTGTTTAATCTAAAGAAAATCAAAGAACCTTTTCTCTTACGGGGGAGGCTGGGGTGGTTATGTTCAGGCCCAGAAGGCAGAGAGATATCTCAAGTGGTGGCATTCCCAGGCTTGCTGTTGTTGTTGTTAGGTGCCATCAAGTCAGTTCTGAATCACAGTGACCCTATGTACAACAGAACAAAACACTGCCCTGCTTTGTTCTGTTCTGCACCACCCTCACAAACGTTGTTATGTTTGAGCCCATTGTTGCAGTCACTGTGTCAATCCATCTTGTTGAGGGTCTTCCTTTTTTGCTGACCCTCTACTTTACCAAGTGTGATGGTTAAGATTGTGTGTCAACTTGGCTGGGCCATGATTCTCAGGGTTTATATATGATCACCCTCACGATGGGATCTGTTGTGAGGAGCCCATCAGTTTCCTTGGGCGTGTGGCCTGCATCCGAATATAAGCGGATGTTCTGACTTTTGCCTGCTCTGGATTCTGCAGCTAACTCCTGTTCATCTGACCTCCAGTTCTTGTGACTTGAGCTAGCATCTTGGGATTTGTTGATCTTCACAGCCTGTAAGCAAGTGTCCTGCTCTCCAACCTGCTGATTTTGGGTTTGCCAGCCCCTGCAGCCACGTGAATCAGGAGAAGCCTCTATCCTGATCCAAAGACTTGGGATGTTCCAGCCTCTACAATCGCATGAGCCACCTCCTTGATATAAATTTCTCTCTATATATTTATATGCTTTACTGCTTTTGCTTCCCTAGAGAACCCAGCCTAAGACATCAAGCATGATGTCCTCCTCCAGGGAATGATTTCTCCTGATAACATGTCCAAAGTATGTGAGATGAACTCTCGCCATTCTTGCTTCTAAGGAGCATTCTGGCTGTAGTTTTTCTAAGATAGACTTGTTCATTTTTTTGGTAGTCCATGGTATATTCAGTATTCCTTGCCAACAAGACAACCAAAAGGCGTCAATTCTTCTTCGGTCTTCCTAATTCATTGCCCAGCTTTCACATGCATATGAGGTGATTGAAAAACCATGACTTGGGTCAGCGTACCTTAGTCTTCAAGGTGACATCTTTGCTTTTTAACACTTTAAAGAGGTCTTTTGCAGCAGATTTGCCCAATGCCATACGTCATTTGATTTCTTGACTGCTGCTTCCATGGGCATTGATTGTGGACCTAAGTAAAATGAAATACTTGACAACTTCAGTCTTTTCACCATTTATCATGATGTTGCTTATTGGTCCAGTTGTGAGGATTTTTGTTTTCTTTGTTAAAGAGGCTGTCTTTTCCCCAATTAATGGAATTTGGGCCTTTGTCAAATATCAGCTGCTCATATGTGGATGAATTTATGTCTGGATTCTCAATTCTGTTCCATAGGTCTATGTTGTTGTACCAGTACCAGGCTGTTTTGACTACCATGGCGGTATAATAGGTTCTAAAATCAGGTAGTGTGAGGTATCCCACTTTGTTCTTCTTCTTGAGTAATGCTGTACTTATTCAGGGCCTCTTCCCTTTCCATATGAAGTCTGTGATTTGTTTCCCCATCTCATTAAAAAATGCCATTGGAATTTGGATTGGGATCTCATTGTATCTGTAGATCGCTTTGGGTAGAATTGACATTTTCACAATGTTGAGTCTACCTATCCATGAGCAAGGTATGTTTTTCCACTTATGCAAGTCTCTTTTGGTTTCTTGCAGTTGTGTTTTGTAGTTTTCACTGTATAGGTCTTTTACTTCTCTGGTTAGATTTATTCCTAAGTATTTTATCTTCTTGGGGCCTATTGTAAATGGTATTGATTTGGTGAATTTCTCTTTGAGGTTCTCTTTGTTGGTGTAAAGGAATCCAACTGATTTTTGTATGTTTATCTTGTATCCTGAAACTTTGCTGAAATCTTCTGTTAGTTCCAGTAGTTTTCTTGTGGATTGTTTGGGGTTTTCTGTGTATAAGATCATATCATCTGCAAATAGAGATACTTTGACTTTTTCCCTACCAATCCGGATGCCTTTTATTTCTGTTTCTAGTCTAATTGCTCTGGCTAGGACCTCCAGCACAATGTTGAATAAGAGTGGTGATAAAGGGCATCCTTGTGTAGTTCCCATTCTAAGGGGAATGATTTCAAAGTCTCTCCATTTAGGATGATGTTGGCTGTTGGATTTGTATAAATGCCCTTAAGTATATTGAGGAATTTCCATTCTACTCCTACTTTGTTGAGAGTTTTTATCATGAACGGGTGTTGGACTTTGTCAAATGCTTTTTCTGCATCGATTGATAAGATCATGTGGTTCTTGTCTTTTGTTTTCTCTATGTGATGGATTACATTGATTGTTTTTCTAGTATTGAACCATTCCTGTGTACCTGGTATAAATCCCACTTAATCACGGTGAATTTTTTTTTTTCATATGTTGCTGAATTCTATTGGCTAGAATTTTGTTGAGGATTTTTGTGTCAATGTTCGTGAGGGACATTGGTCTGTAATTTTCTTTTTTTGTGGTGTTTTTACCTGCTTTTGGTATCAGGATTATGCTGGCTTCACAGAATGAGTTTGGGAGTATTCCGTCCTTTTCTATGCTCTAAAACACCTTTAGTAGTAGTAGTATTAACTCTTCTCTGAAGTTTGGTAGAATTCTCCAGTGAAGCCATTCGGGCCAGGGCTTTTTTCTGTTGGGAGTTTTTTAATTACCTTTTCAATCTCTTCTTTTGTTATGGGTTTATTTAATTGTTCTATCTCTGTTTGTGTTAGTTTAGGTAGGTAGTGAATTTCTAGAAATTTGTCCATTTCCTCTACGTTTTCAAATTTGTAAGACTACAATTTTTCATAGTATTCTGTTATGATTCTTTTTTTTTTTTTTTTTTTTTTTTTTAATTTTAACAATATGCTTTATTAACACAGAGCTCATGTGGCATCTGTACATAGACAAAGAGGACACTGTTCAAACAAAACAGCGGGATACTACATGGCTTAAAATCATGAAAGTTGTGTGTCAGGGTTGTATCCTTTCACCATACTTATTCAATCTGTATGCTGAGCAGATAAATTGAGAAGATGGACTATAGGAAGAGAACACGGCATCAGTATTGGAGGAAGACTCATTATCAACCTGCAATATGCAGGTGACACAACCTTGCTTGCTGCAAGTGAAGAAGACTTGAAGCACTTACACAAGATCAAAGACTACAAGCTTCAGTACAAATTACACGTAATTATAAAGAAAACAAAAATCCTCACAACTAGACCAATAAACAACATCATGATGAACATAGTGAAGATTCTCTATGGAGGTTGTCTTTTCACTTTCTTTATACTGTTCCTTGATACACAAGTTTTAAATTTGATGGAGTTCAGTTCATCTGTTTTTTCCTCTTGTTGTTCTTGCTTTTTGTGTCAGGGCAAGATTTATTTTAAAGTTTCATGGCCTTTAATTCTGACTTTTTTACTTGTTTGTTTGTTTCAATTTGGTATAAGGTATTTTTCTCTCAGTATTCAAAGGTTTGCTAAAAATATTTCCCCAAAGCCTAGCATTAGGCCTCTATGTCTGGTATCAACAACCTGAAGGTATCCTGACCTAGAACATGCTGTGTTTTGATTTTATATTCCAAAGACATATTTAGAAATGCTTCCGTGCCTAATTAATAGATGAAAAAATTTTCTAGTCTTAAAAATATATATATATATATATTTTTTTTAATAAATATTTTATTGTACTTCAGGTGAAAGCTTACAGAGCAAATAGTTTCTCATGAAATAGTAGTACACATGTTGTTTTTTGACATTGGTTAACAACCCCACAACGTATTAAGCCTCTAAATTCTCAACCTTTTTTTTTGATGAAAATTACAGATGGCCAAAGATACACCGTTTCAAAAATTTCTACATTCACAGTTCAGTGACAGTGACTACGCTCTTCCAACTGTGCTGTTATTCTCACTTAAGATGAAGGCTTACAGAAAAAATAGTTATTCATTTAACAGTTACTACACATGTTGCCCTATGACAATGGTTAACAATCTCACAGCACATCAAGAATATCCTTACTCCACCTTGTGTTCCCTATCACCTGGGGGCTTCCTTGTCCCCTTCTGTCTTCTGGACCTTGTCAGTGGACTATTGTACCTCTTTAGTCTCATTTGTTTATTTATTTATTTATTTATTTATTTATTTTTATTTTATTTAAACACCATTTCAAAACTTTTTACTTACACATTTAAGTGATATTGACTATGCTCTTCCAATTGTGCTGCCATTCTCGCCCAAGATGAAGGCTTACAGGACAAAACAGCCTCCCATTTAATAGTTACTACAAATGTTGCCCTATAGCAGTGGTCAACAATCTCACAATACATCGACAGTGTCCTTATTCAATTTGTGTTCCTTATCATCAGTTTCCTACTCTCCCTCTGCCTTCTGGCCCTTGTCACCGGACTCCTGTACATCGTTAGTCCCATTTAGTTTTACTGGGGTGTCCATTCCCAGGCTTAACATCGAACCTTGAAGGTAACTTCCCCTCTGAGCTGAAAGGGTGTCTGGGGGCCACACTCTCGAGGTTTCTCTAGTATTCTTTAGGCCAGTAAACCTGGTCTTCTTTTTTTTTTTTTTTTTTGGGAGTTAAAATTATACTCTACATCCTACTCCAGCTCTGCCCAGAACCCTCTGTTGTGATCCTGGTCAGAGGAGTCATTGGTGGTAGCCGGGCACCATCCAGCTGTACTGGGCTCAGTCCCGTGTAGGCCTTGGTAGCTGTGGACCATTAGTCCTTCGGACTAATCTTTTCCTTGTATCCTGTTCTCTTCGTTCTCCCTTGTTCCCGAAGGGATGAGATCAGTGGAGTATCTTAGATGGCCGCTCATAGGCTTTTAAGACCCCAGACACTACTCACCAAGGTAGAATGTAGAGCATTATCTTTATAAGTAGTGTCATGCCAATTGAGCTAGATGTTCCCCGAGATCATGGTCCCCAGAGCCCTCCGTCCAACAACTCAGTCCCTCGGGGGGTTTGGATGTGTCTATAGGGCCTCCATGACCTTTCCTTGTGCAGGTTGTGTTAGTTTCCCCTGTACTATGTACTATCTCATCTCTCACCCAAGTTACCACTTACCTATTACCTATTTAGTATTCCCCCCCCCCCCATCCCTGGTAACCAACAAGGATTGTTACATTTTGCATGTGAATTTTTTCATGGGTTTTTACAATAGAGGTCTCATACAATATTTGTCCTTTTGTGATTGACTTATTTCACTCAGCATGATGTCCTCCAGTTTCATCCATGTTATGAGATGGTTCACCGATTCATTGTTCTTTCTCGTTGCATAGTACTCCATTGTGTGTATGTACCATAGTTTGTGTATCCATTCGTCTGTTGATGGACATCGAGGTTGTTTCCATCGTTTTGCTATTGTGAATAATGCTGCCATGAACATAGGTGTGCATATGTCTATTCGAGTGATGACTCTTATTTCTCTAGGATATATTCCTAGGAGTGGGATTGCTGGATCGAATGGTACGTCTATTTCTAGCTTTCTGAGGAAACGCCATATCATTTTCCAAAATGGCTGTATCATTTTGCATTCCCACCAGCAGTGTATAAGAGTTCCCGTCTCCCCGCAGCCCCTCCAACATTTGTTATTTCCAGTGTTTTTGATTCGTGCCAGTAATGCTGGGGTGAGATGGTATCTCATTGTGGTTTTAATTTGCATTTCTCTAATGGCTAGTGATCGCGAGCATTTCCTCATGTGTCTGTTGGCCATTTGAATGTCTTCCTTGGTGAAGTGTCTGTTCATTTCCTTTGCCCATTTTTTGATAGGATTGGTTGTCTTTTTGTTGTAGAGGTGTTGGATTTTCTTGTAGATTATGGAGATTAGACCTTTGTCTGACTTGTACTGTCCAAAAATTTTTTCCCAGTCTGTAGGTTCTCTTTTAACTCTTTTGGTGAAATCTTTTGAAGAGCATAGATGTTTGATTTTTAGAAGATCCCAATTATCTAGTTTATCTGTTGGGTTTTTTGTGTTGATGTTTATGGTTTGTATCCTGTTAATGCCATGTATTAAGGTCTGAAGTGTTGGTCCTATTTTTTCTTCTATGAATTTTATAGTTTGAGGCTTTATATTCAGGTCTTTGATCCATTTTGAAGTAGTTTTTGTATATGGTGTGAGGTATGGGTCCTGTTTCATTTTTCTACAAATGGATATCCAGTTTTGCCAGCACCATTTGTTAAAAAGACTGTCTTTTCCCCATTTGATGTATTTTGGGCCCTTGTCAAAAATCAGGTGACCATAGGTGGATGGATTTACATCTGAGTTCTCAATTCTGTTCCATTGGTCAATGTCTCTGTTGTTGTACCAGTACCAGGCTGTTTTGAGTACTGTAGCTGTATAGTAGGTTCTCAAGTCAGGTAGTGTGAGTCCTCCAACTTTATTCTTCTTCTTCAGTAGTGCTTTACTTATTCGGGGTTTCTTCCCTTTCCATATAAAGTTAATAATTAGTTTTTCCATCTCTTTGAAGAATGTTGTTGGTATTTGTATCGGAATTGCATTGTATTTGTAAATTGCTTTAGGTAGAATTTCCATTTTCACAATGTTGAGTCTGCCTATCCATGAGCATGGTATGTTTTTCCATTTATGTAGATCCCTTTGGGTTTCATGCAGCAGTGTTTTGTAGTTTTCTTTGTATAGGTCTTTTATATTCCTGGTCAGATTTATTCCCAAGTATTTTATCTTTTTAGGGGCTATTGAAAATGGTATTGATTTCCTGATCTCCTTTTCATCGTTCTCTTTACTGGTGTATAGGAATCCAACTGATTTTTGAATGTTTATCTTGTATCCTGCTACTCTGCTGAATCTTTCTATTAGTTCCAGTAAATTTCTCGTGGAGTCTTTAGGGTTTTCTATGTATAGTATCATATCATCTGCAAACAGGGAGAGTTTAACTTCTTCATTACCAATTTGGATGCCCTTTATTTCTTTCTCTTGCCTTACTGCTCTAGCGAGAACTTCCAGCACAATGTTAAATAGGAGTGGTGATAAAGGGCATCCTTGTCTTGTTCCTGTTTTCAGGGGGAATGTTTTCAGCCTTTCTCCATTAAGAATGATGTTGGCTGTTGGTTTTGCATAGATGCCCTTTATGATGTTGAGAAATTTCCCTTCTATACCTATTTTATTGAGAGCTTTTATCAGGAATGGGTGTTGGACTTTGTCAAATGCCTTTTCTGCATCAATTGAGATAATCATGTGATTTTTTTCTTTCCTTTTATTTATGTGGTGGATTATGTTGATGGATTTTCTAATGTTAAACCATCCTTGCATACCTGGTATGAATCCTACTTGGTCGTGGTGTATTATTTTTTTGATATGATACTGAATTCTATTGGCTAAAATTTTGTTCAGAATTTTTGCATCTATATTCATGAGAGATATTGGTCTGTAATTTTCTTTTTTTGTGATGTCTTTGCCTGGTTTTGGTATCAGCGTTATGCTGGCTTCATAGAATGAATTTGGAAGTGTTGCTTCCTCTTCTATGCTCTGAAATAACTTGAGTAGAACTGGTACGAGCTCTTCTGTAAATGTTTTGTAGAATTCTCCAGTGAAGCCATCTGGGCCAGGGCTTTTTTTGGTTGGGAGTTTTTTTATTACCTTTTCAATCTCTTCTCTTGTTATGGGTCTGTTCAGATTTTCAATATCACTTTGTTGTAGTTTGGGTAGGCCGTATGTTTCTAGAAATTTATCCATTTCCTCTAGGTTTTCAAATTTGTTGGAATATAGTTTTTCATAATATTCTGTTATAATCCTTTTTATTTCAGTTGGGTCTGTTGTAATGTCCCCCATTTCATTTCTTATTTGGGTTATTTGTGCCCTCTGCTGTTTTTCTTTTGTCAGTCTGGCCAGTGGTTTGTCGATTTTGTTGATTCTTTCAAAGAACCAACTTTTGGTTTTGTTGATTCTTTCTATTGTTTTTCTGTTCTCTATTTCATTGATTTCTGCTCTGATCTTTACTATTTCCTTTCTTCCGGTGGTTGTAGGCTTTTTTTGTTGTTCTCTTTCTATTTGTTTGAGTTCTGTAGTTAATGTTTTGATTTTGTCCCTTTCTTCTTTTTTGATATGTGCATCTATTGCTATAAATTGTCCTCTGAGGACTGCCTTTGCTGTGTCCCAAAGGTTTTGGTATGATGTGTTTTCATTTTCATTTGATTCTAGGAATTTTTTAATTCCATCTCTGATTTCTTCTATTACCCATTGATGTGTAAGCAGATTATTATTCAGTTTCCATGTGTTTGATTTTTTTTCCTTGCTCTTTCTAGTGTTAATTTCTACCTTGATGGCATTGTGGTCAGAGAAGATACTGTGAATTATCTCAGCATTTTGGATCTTGTTGAGGATTGCTCTGTGGCCTAAGATGTGGTCTATTCTGGAGAACGTTCCATGTGCATTGGAAAAGAATGTGTACTTTGCAGCGGTTGGATGGAGTGTTCTATATATGTCTATGAGGTCCAGTTGGCTGATTGTGTCCTTTAGGTCTTCTGTATCTTTGCTGAGTTTCTTTTTAGTTGTTCTGTCCTTTACTGAGAGTGGTGTGTTGAAGTCTCCTACTATTATTGTGGAACTGTCAATTTCTCTTTTCAGTGCTGTTAGAGTTTTTTTTATGTATTTTGGAGCCCTGTCATTGGGTGCATAGGTATTTATTATGGTTATGTCTTCATGATGGATCATCCCCTTAATCATTATATAGTGTCCTTCTTTGTCTTTTATGGTAGATTTTGTTTTAAAGTCTATTTTATCTGAGATTAGAATTGCCACTCCTGCTCTTTTTTGATAGTTGTTAGCTTGATATATTTTTTTCCAACCTTTGATTTTTAATAAATTGACATCTTTGTTTCTAAGATGTGTCTCTTGTAGACAGCAAATAGATGGATCCTGTTTTCTTATCCATTCTTCCACTCTCCGTCGCTTTATGCGTGCATTGAGTCCATTTACGTTCAGTGTAATTATTGATAGATGTGAGTTTGTTGCTGTCATTTTGTAGTGCTTTTTTTTGTGATGCTGAAGTTTTCTTTGTTCTTCTTACTCTCTTGTGCTGAGTTCCTTTTGTTTGTGGATTTTGTGTTCATTTCTTTTGTTTTTGTAGGTTTTGTTTTTGTTGAGACTTTATGTTTTTCGTCTTTATTTTTATGAGTTGGTTTGTTAACTTTTTTTGTGGTTACCATGAATTTTACCCTTATCTTTATAATTTTGAAGCAGTCTACCGTTACTTGGTATCGCCTTGCCTTCTTCTCCTTTAGAAGGTTCTATACCTATGCCGTTTGTTCCCTCATTCATTGTTTTGATGTTGTTGTCATCCTTTGATTGATTTCTCTGATTCCCTGTTGTATATCTTTTGTTTTTGGAAAGTCGTCTGTAGTTCAGTTCCTAGAATGGTATCTGGTTCATGTTAACCTACATCCTAGGTCCTAGGTCCTGCCTGAGGGCTTAAGCTGTTTGTCCTCAGATCGAAGAACTCCCTTTAATAATTCTTGTAAGTTCGGTTTGACTTTTGCATATTCCTTTAGTTTCTGTTTATCTGGAAATGACCTAATTTCACCATCAAATCTGAATGAGAGTTTTGCAGGATATATTATTCTTGGCTGACAATTTTTTTCTTTCAAGATTTTATATATGTCATCCCATTGCCTTCTTGCCTGCATGGTTTCTGCTGAATAATCTGAGCTTAGTCTTATTGTTTCTCCTCTGTATGTGACTTCTTGTTTTTCCCGAGCTGCTCTCAGGATTCTTTGTTTGTCTTTAGTTTTAGCAAGTGTGAATATGATATGTCTTGGTGATTTTCTTTTGGGGTCTATTCTATATGGGGTTCGTTGAGCTTCTTGGATGACCAGCTTTTCATCTTTCATGATATTGGGAAAGTTTTCTGTCAGCAGTTCCTCAATGATCCTCTCTGTGTTTTCTGTTTTCTTCCCCTGTTCTGGTATGCCAATCACTCGTAAGTTTTTGCTTTTAATTGTGTCCCACATAACTCTCAGGGTCTCTTCATTTTTCTTTGTTCTTTTTTCTGAGTTTTCCTGAAACAGAGTTGTATCCAAGTGTTTGTCTTCAGTTCCACTGATCCTGTCTTCCAAGGTTTCAAATCTACTTCTCAGCCCTTCTATGACACCGTCCATTTCTGAAATCTTGTTGTTTATCTTTTGGATTTCTAATTGTTGTTTTTGTATAATTTCGAGTTGTGAATTTATTTTGGCATTTTGTTCTTGCATCATCTTCATGAATTCTTCCAATTTTTTGTCTGTATTTTCCATAAATTTGTCTATTTTTTCCTCATGTTTGTCAGCTTTTTGCCTCAGTTCTTGGAAAATTCCGAGTATTAGTTATTTGAGTTCCGTATCAGGTACTTCTAGTGCATTTTCTTCCACAGGAGAGTTATCTGGTGTTTTAATTTGGACGCCTATTGGAGCCATCTTGTCTTGTTTTTGTAAATGTTTTGATATTGTTTGCTGTTTTCGGGGCATTCAGTAGATATTTCTCTCGTTTATTGATTGTAGATTTTTTTTTTTTTCGTTCTTGTGGTACAGCTGGGCAGATCTAGTTGAGGAGGAGCCACTGGGATGTGTTGCTTGTGGCACTCACCGCAGCCACCAGGACGGTCGGTAGTCAGTGCTGGGCAGGTTCCAATAGGGCGTGCCTGCACCGCTTGGTGATGTGATGTCTAGTGCACGGTGCAGGTAGGTAGGGTGCAGCGGGAAGATGGTTATGTGTGAAGCTAAGCTGGATATGGGAGAGAGGAGAGAGGAGGAGGAGCAAAAAGCGTACAAACATAAAAGAATGCTAGAGGAGTTTGTCGTTGGAATGTACAGATGAGAGACTATGGGATGGAGGAAACCAGAAGGGGGAAGAGAAAGAAAAGGAAAGAATGACCAAATGAAAATCAGAAAAGTTAAAAAACTGCAAAGTTCCCAGGGATCGCACCGATGCAGCTATGAGGTCTGGGGGAGTCGGTCTCAATTTTCACAGCTCAGCCTGGCCAGAAGGTACAGAGGCATACATCGCCTGGTATTCAGGGATCTGAAAGAGAAGGAAGAGATAGAGGGACAAGAAATTAAGCAATGAAGAAAGACAAAAGAGAAAAAGAGGTAAAATATGACAAAACTAATCAAAAAAGGAAGAAAAATAAAATAGAAAAAAAAAAAAAGGGCAACACCAGCAGTCAGTGCCTACAAATGGGACCCAGAGAGCCCCCACTCAGGGGCGCGAATTCCAAGTAGCCGATAGTCTTGGGGTTAAGTGACCGTGGCCACGGGAAGCAGAGGGGCCAACGAACAAAGGCCCCAGGATCCCACCCGCGCGGGAGCCCAGACCTGGAAACAGCCACACGCCCGAACGCAGCCCTACAGCCCCGCAGGAGAGAGCAGAGACGGCCCTCGGAACCAGGCACCCAGGCAAAAGGAGGGGGAGGCGGCAGAAAAAGGTCCGCTAGGTGCCAGCAAACGGCTCCCAGAAAGCCCCCAGCCCGGGCGCGCAGAACCCAAGCACCGGCGCCCCCCCGCCCAGGGACCCCGGCCACGGAAAGCAGAGGGGTGAACGAACAAAGGCCCCGGGATCCCACCCACGCGGGAGCCCAGACCCAGAAACAGCCACACGCCCGCACGCAGCTCCACAGCCCCGCAGGAGAGAGCAGAGACAGCACCCGGACCCAGGCACCCAGGCAAAAGGAGGGGGAGGCGGCAGAAAAAGGTCCGCTAGGTGCCAGCAAACGGCTCCCAGAAAGCCCCCAGCCCGGGCGCGCAGAACCCAAGCACCGGCGCCCCCCCACCCAGGGACCCCGGCCACGGAAAGCAGAGGGGCGAACGAACAAAGGCCCCGGGATCCCACCCACGCAGGAGCCCAGACCCAGAAACAGCCACACGCCCGCACGCAGCCCTACAGCCCCGCAGGAGAGAGCAGAGACGGCACTCGGAACCAGGCACCCAGGCAAAAGGAGGGGGAGGCGGCAGAGAAAGGTTCGCTAGTTGCCAGCAAACGGCTCCCAGAAAGCCGCCAGCCCAGGCGCACGGAATCCAAGCACCAGCACCCCCCAGCCCAGAGACCCTGGCCACGGAAAGCAGGGGATCCCCAGCTGAGGCGGAGAGGGGTGGGTGGTGGGAGAGCGCGCACCGCAGTTTACCGGTCGTTCTGTCTCCGACCAGATGCTCTGCAAGGCTGCTCTCCCGTTTGCTGGTCTCCGATAGGAATCCAAGATGGTGGATCCGCGCTGCGTTAGCTGGTAAGGAATCTCTGCCTGAGTCTCTCCTCGCTCTCCGTTCTCTTTTAGTATTCTCACTCCGTTTGGTGTTTGGCTGAGTTCTTTATCTCTTCATTTGGTGTTCTAGGGTTTCAGGATTGTTGATTCTCTGTTAGGCTTAGTTTTTCGGATCTTTGCTGTGGAGGGACGGCGTGGTGTTTCTGCCTAGAGCGCCATCTTGCCCCCAAAAAAAGTGTTATGATTCTTTTGATTTCAGTTGGGTCTGTTGTGCTATCACCCATCTCATTTCTTATACGGGTTATCTGCTTCCTCTCCTGTTTTTCTTTTGTCAGTTTGGCCAATGGTTTATGAATTTTATTGATCTTTTCAAAGAACCAGCTTTTGGTCTTGTTAACTCTTTCAATTGTTTTTCTATTCTCTATTTCTTTTAATTCTGCTCTAGCTCTTATTATTTCCTTTCTTCTGGTGCCTGAGGGCTTCTTTTGCTGCTCTCTTTCTACTTGTTCCAGTTGTAGGGTTAATGATTTGACTATGGCCCTTTCTTCTTTTTGGATGTGTGCATTTATTGTTATAAACTGACCTCTGAGCACTGCTTTTGCTGTGTGCCAAAGGTTCTAGTAGGATGTGTTTTCATTCTCATTTGATTCTATGAATTTCTTTATTCCATCCTTAATTTCTTCTATAACTCAGTAGTTTTTGAGCAAGGTGTTGTTCAGTTTCCATATGTTTGATTTTTTTCCTTGCTTTTTCCGTTGTTGATTTCTACTTTTATGGCTTTATGGTAAGAAAAGATGCTTTGTAATATTTTGATGCTTTGGATTTTGTTAAGGTTTGCTTTATGGCCTAATATGCGGTCTATTCTGGAGAATGTTCCATGTGCGTTGGAAAAGAAAGTATACTTGGCTGCTGTTGGGTGGAGTGTTTGGTATATGCCTATATATGCCTATGAGATCAAGTTGGTTGATTGTAGCATTTAGCTCTTCCGTGTCTTTGCTGAGCTTCTTTCTGGATGTTGTGTCCTTTACTGAAAGTGGTGTGTTGAAGTCTCCTACTACTATTGTGGAGCTTTCTCTTTTTTCAGTGCTGTTAGAGTTTATGTATTTTGGAGCCCTGTTCTTAGGTGCATAAATATTTATGATAGTTATGTCCTCCTGGTGTATTGACCTTTAATTGTTATATAGTGTCCTTCCTTATCCTTTGTGGTGGATTTTACTTTAAAGTCTATTTTGTTAGAGATTAATATTGCCACTCCTGCTCTTTTTTGAGTGTTGCTTGCTTATTTTTTCCATCCTTTGAGTTTTAGTTTGTTTGTGTCTTTAACTCTAAGGTTTTTCTCTTGTAGGAAGCATATAGACAGATCGTGTTTTTTTAATCCAATCTGCCACTCTCTGTCTCTTTAGTGGTGCATTTAGTCCACTTACATTCAGAGTAATTATTGATAGGTATGAGTTTAGTGCTGTCATTTTGATGTCTTTTTTTGTGTGTTGTTCACAGTTTCATTTCTTTGTTTCACTTAATTTTCTGTGCTGAGTGGTTTTTCTTTATGTATTTTGTTTTTATCTTTTTCATTGTTGTTGATTTTGTTTGCTGAATCTTTATAGTTTTCTAGTGTTTTATTTTGACTTGTAGGATTGTTAGTTTCCTTTGTGGTTACCTTAATATTTACCCTATTTTTCTAAGTTTCTACTAATCTTTTATTTCTTTGTATCGCCTTGACTTCCTCTCCGTATGCAAAAGCTATGTCTACATTTTTTAAGTCTCTTTTTTAATGTTGTTATCTTTTACATATTGACATCTGTTTCCCTATTTTCAGTGTTTTAGCTTTGATTTACTTTTGTGACTTCCCTATCTGGGTTGATATCTGGTTGCTCTGTCCTGTGTTCTAGTCTTGGGTTGTTATCTGATGTTACTGATTTTTTAACTGGAGGACTCCCTTGAGTATTTCTTGTAATTTTGTTTTTGTTTTTGCAAATTCCCTAAACTTCTGTTTATCTGGAAATGCCCTAATTTCACCATCATATTTGAGAGACAGTTTTGCTGGATATATAATTCTTGGCTGGCAGTTATTTTCCTTCAAGGCTTTATGTATGTCATCCCCTTGCCTTCTTGCCTGCATGGTTTCTGCTGAGTAATCTGAGCTTATTCTTATTGACTCTGCTTTGTAGATGACTTTTCATTTATCCAAAGCTGCTCTTAAAATTGTCTTTATCTGTGGTTTTGGTAAGTTTGATTATAATATGTCTTGGTGACTTTCTTTTGGGATCTACCTTATGCGGGGTTCAATGAGCATCTTGGATAGATACCTTCTCATCTTTCACGGTACCAGGGAAATTTTCTGCCAACAAATCTTTAGTAATTCTCTCTGTATTTTCTGTTATCCCCCCCTTTTCTGGTACTCCAATCACTCGTAGGTTATTCCTCATGATAGAGTCCCACATAATTCTTAGGGTTTCTTCATTTTTTTAAATCCTGTCATCTGATTTTTCCTCAAATAAGTTGGTGTCAAGTGCTTTATCTTCAATCTCACTAATTCTGACTTCTGTTACCTCAATTCTGCTCCTATGACTTTCTATTGAGTTGTCTAATTCTGAACTTTTATTGTTAATCTTCCAGATTTCTGGTTGCTGTCTCTCTATGGATTCTTGCAGCCTGTTAAATTTGTCATTAGGCTCTTATCTAATGTTTTTAATTTCCTCTATTGCATGTTCTGTGTTTTGCTTAATTTCCTTCCTAACTTCTTGAAGTGTTCTGTATATTAATCTTTTGTATTCTGCCTCTGGTAATTCCAAGAAATTTTCCTCCTCTGGAAAATTTCTAGATTCTTTATTTTGGGAGCTTGCTGAAGCCATCATGGATTGCCTCTTTATGTGAATTGATATTGACTGTTGTCTCCAAGCCATCAGTAAGTTACTGTATTTATTTATTGTTTGCTTACTGTGTCCTAGCTTCTGTTTTTGTTTTGATATGCCCAAATAGGCTGCTCGTATGAGCTAGTTTTGTTATTGGCAACTTTGAAGCTCCAATGTCCTGTTACCCGGTGGTTAGATCTGTTACTATGTACGTGAGCTCAGGAGTCTGCCCACTCCTCCTGTATGGATTCATCTCAGGTGCCCAGGTAGATAGCCACCAAGTGTGTAGTGTAGGCTCTCACCTACAGCCCTAGACAGGCATCGGTGATTGGTGTAGGCAGAGGCATCTGACTGCAGCAGGGTGACACACTCTGAGCAAGGCAGGGGGCTGACGGTTGCCCCTGAGTGTTCAGGAGGAAGGCATGTCCCTGTTCTCTAGAGCACGTAGGTGGGTGGGTTTTGCAGCTGGACTATAAGCACCTAATGCTGTTGGCTGTAAGGACTGGGGGGGCACCTCTTATTCTTGGGCCCCTATCACAGGTGGCTAGGTGGCATGGTTGGAGCCACCAGTCCTCAGGCCCCTGACGTGGGTAAGTGAAGACCCTGCTTAATGGGCAGAGCAGTGTGAAATGTCATGAACCTGCCACTTTACAGCTGAAACAGCTGAAGTTAGACTTCAGGTATATACCCTGTTGTACTGCGGTAATAAGGGCCTATGCTGTTGAAATGGGCCCACACAAGTCTATGCAGGGGGAAAGGCACTCAAAGTCCGTGGATCCCTTATGCCTGTGCCCAGCCAAAGGAACTGTGCCTACCCTCAGTTCCTGGCTTAGGGGAGTCGGCAGTTTTTTTCCTCTGTTAATTTGTTGACTCTCCAAGGCAGGGAGAATGGCTCCGGGCATGTGATGAATCCTACTTCCAGTCCAGGGGACTTGGCAGTTGCTAAGCTGATCCAGGACCCAGTGCAGAGCAGGGAGCAGAGAGGTAAATAGGAAAGAAATTTTCCCTAAGGGGGGTGTTTTTGATCCGTGCGGTAGGCCATATGCAATTACTTAACTTTTGCCAATCCAGTGCTGCTTCTCACTGGTTCTGGGTGGCCATGTAGACTCTCTGGCACGGGGTCTCTCCTGGTACAGAAAATGCACCTCCTGAGCACCGCCGCTTGCCTGCCTCACTGGTCACCCCCAAGCTGTTCAGGCCTGAAGGGCTCAGGCTCTCGCAGGGTCAGGTCTGGCAACTCCTCGCTGCTTCCGAACTGTCTCTCCCTCCCCCTGCCACTCAGTCCGGTTCCTCAACTCTGCCTTTGATGTTCAGGTCTTCCAGATTGCCATACATAATCAATTCACCTTTTTTTTCAGGTCTTCATTGTAAGAGGGCCAACTGGAAGTGTCTGACTACTCCGCCACCTTGGTCCCACCCCGGATTTTTGTTTTCTTTATGTTGAAGTGTAATCCATACTGAAGGCTGCAGTCTTTGATCTACATCAGTAAGTGCTTCAAGTCCTCTTCACTTTCAGCAAGCAAGGCTGTGTTATCTGCATATAGCAGGTTGTTAATGAGTCTTCTTCCAATCTTGATGCTGCATTCTTCTTCATATACTCCAGCTTCTAGGATTATTTGCTGAGTATGTGGATTGAATAGGTACGGTGAAAGGATGCAACCCTGATGCACACCTTTCCTGACTTTAAACCATGCAGTATACCCTTGTTCTGTTTGAATGACTGCCGCTTGGTCTACATACAGGTTCCTCATGAGCACAATTAAGTGTTCTGGAATTCCCATTCTTCGCAATGTTATCCATAATTTGTTATGTCGAAGGCCTTTGCATAGTCAATAAAACAGAGGTAAACATCTTTCTGGTACTCTCAGCCAGAATCCATCTGAAATCAGCAATGATAACCCCGGTTCCACATACTTTCTGAATCTGGCTTTAATTTCTGGCAGTTCCCTGTTGATGTACTGCTGTAACCGCTTTCGAATGATCCCAGGCTTAAGTATGCAGATGTCATGCTTCCTCACTGCAAGAAGCTGTGAAATCTGGAAACCTCAAACGTCCAAGAGCAGAAAAGACTAGCCTCTAGGTGGCCTGGATAATACTCCGGGTCCCTGAGCGTGTTCCTTGTTGTTAATATGTAATGAGGTAACTCTTTTCTCCCTATTAGGAGTCTGTGGGTGGTGTAAATGGTTGTTTGGCTACTAACCAAAAGGTTGGAGGTTCGAGTCCACCTTGGAAGAAAGGCTTTATGATCTACTTCTAAACGGTCACAGCCATGAAAACCCTATGCAGCACAGTTCTCTGCAACACACGGAGTTGCCATGAGTCAGAATCAAGTCAATGACAACTTTTTTGTGTGTGTGTTTCTCCCTAATACATGTGGTTTTACAGAAGCCCTAGCCAGCATGTGCCCAACTCTTCCCCCATGGGAATACACATTATCCCATTTACAAAATTCTGGGAGGAACCTTTCTGGTGCCATTTAGCTAACCTCTGTCTAATCTCTGCAACCCATCACTCTCCCTGTTGTTCTCTCCATGTCAGAGCTATGACAGCTTTTTCTGTTGCACACACTCTTTCCTCAATTTGGAGCAACTTCCCTGCACCCTAAGCACTTACCCCTACTCAATTGCTCAGGGCCACCTCCAACCTTCCCAGGTTAATCATGGCTCGCATGTTGCCCAGTGCTAGGTGTAGCAGATGCCCTATCATATTTGTTGAATGACTGAAGGATGAATGAGTTGTAGGATCTCAATAACGAGCAGACCCGTCCTCTAACCTCAAGGAATGAGAAGCCAGTTTACTCACACATTCTCTGTGCATGCTCTCTGCTAGGCCCTTGACACTAAACATGTGGTCAGGAGTTCCAGAATGGCCAGAAGTTGGTCTGACTCTTTGCAAACCTCAGTGCAGGAGCAGTAGCGGGGTACTGCTATGACTTTAAATACCTTGCTCATTTCATTGTGCTTCCCCCCACCTTCCCCCAGGCTCCAAGGGGTACAAAGTAAGAGCGGGGCCAGTAGGATACAAATGGCACAGTTTAGCATAAACTATGTGCCAACAAGGGGCTGTGTGCCAGGTGGGGTGGTCAGACGTGCACACCTGGGCAACAGGGACAGCGAACCCAAGAGACAGCAAGCTCTTCAAATGAGGCGTCAACCAAGAGCAATCCATGCTCCAGATCCTGAAGGAGACTGGCATCCTCTGGCAAGAGCTCATTAGTACTAAAAAAGATCTATACCAGGCGCGGGTGCATGGGGACCGCTGCTCTTTTGTTAGAAGGAATTGAAAACCTGATACAAATGCGAACAGGACCTATGGTGCAGTTGTAAAGGACAACTATTGTTGTTAGGTACTGTCGAGTTGTTTTTGACTCATAGTGACCCCATGTAACAGGGTAGAACTGCCCCACAGGGTTTTCTTGGCTGTAATCTTCATGAGAGCAGATCGCCATTTCTTTCTCCCATGATGCTGCTGGGTGGGTTCGAACTGTCAACATTTCTGTTAGTAGCCAAGTGCTTAACCTTTGTGTCACCAGGGCTCCTTAAAGGACAACTAGCCAGCATTTTAAAGCTAGTCTGCAACTGAAGACTCATAGCTTCTGTGGATCAACTTTTCTTATGACATTCATCAAAATTAGGGCTTATAACACCACATAAGAAAAGTCATTTATGACAGCAGACCACTCCCTCCTTTTCCCTGACTTCCAGCTTCTGTTTTGGGAGAAAAGCTAAAGGAGTTTGGAAATGGACTAAGTGCAAATATTCAAAAACTCAATCACCACAAACTGTTATTGTTTACTGTGATTTTCTCTCTGAAGACATTCCTGGCTAGCTTTGGAAAGCATCTGCGACCAGGCGTCCCTCCCCTCTTTTTTCCTTCTTTCCTCCCATGAAGGTGACTCAGGAATAGCAAACCCTCAGGCTGTTCTTGAGTGAGAAACTCTCAGACACAACTGTAAGTGCTCTTGGAAAGACACACTTATGCAAATATTAACTGTGCATAAGGATTTGTGACACTTTGAGGAAAATAATTCTGCTTTCAGGAAGTAAAGATGCTTAAAATTTTTTTCCTATGTCTTTCTCCAGACTTAAATTTTGGAGAAAGGTTTCCCTCTTTCTGGTGACCTGCCTTAATGGTACCAAACAGCCCTTTAGTTCTAAACCTCTGGGGCTTTTCTCCTTTGGGGATGCATTTTTCTAATATTCATTTCCAATTGTGTACCTGGGCACTTCCCCCATTGTTATGGATTGAATTGTGTCCCCCAAAAATGTGTGTCAACTTGACTAGGCCATGATTCCCAGTACCATGTGATTGTCCACCATTCTGTCATCTGATGTGATCACTTCCATGATGAGAACTGATATAATGTGATCACCTCCATGATGTGATTTTCCTAAGTGTTGTAAATCCTATCTCTATGATGTTAATGAAATAGGATTAGTGGTAGTTATGTTAATAAGGCAGGACTCAATCTAGATTAGATTGTGTCTTGAGGCAATCTCTTTTGAGATATAAAAGACAGAAGCGAGCAGAGACACCTGAGGACCTCAAACCACCAAGAAAGCAGCTCCAGAAGCAGAGTGCGTCCTTTGGACCTGGGTCCCTGTGCCTGAGAAGCTTCTAGACCAGGGGAAGATTAATGACAAGGACCTTCCTCCAGAGCTGACAAACAGTGAAAGCCTTCCCCTGGAGCTGGCGCCCTAAATTCAAACTTCTGGCCTACTGGATTGTGAGACAGTAAACTTCTGTTTGTTAAAGCCATCCACTTGTGGTATTTCTGCTACAGTAGCAGTAGATGACTAAGACATCCATCTTCAATGACTATGGAGAGATGGCTTGTGCATCTTTTCGCAAATGCGTACATTTTTCTCTGACTGGGAAGATTCTGACCATCAATGGAGAAGGGGCAAAACCAAATGGATGAATCTCAAATTCCCACAAAAAAGTCAATTTTTGAAGAGGTAATCCTTAGGGAAAAAAACACATTATTTAATTTTCAAATAAAGGAATATCAAATGAATACAGTCAAAGAAAAGATATTTTGCATTTAGTCATTTTACAAGAGATGCCTAGTTGTGAGAACCATCTAGAAAGGCACGGGGTAACCTTAGGAGACAGTGCCAGAGACTAGTATCAGGAGTTCCACAGTGATAAATGCATGATGATGTTATTTGTATGTAACAAGGATGAACTCACATCCTTGAACCCCTTCAGTTCAGTCATCTGCCTACCTGTCCCTTCCACTATTCTAAAAATGTAACAGGGTTCTACTGGATCCTCAGATAAAGAATCATTCTGAAGGTAACAACTTGGCCAACACCAACATCACGTCTCTCATTCACTCCCAGGCACTACTGCAGTATCAATTTGAAATAGGATGCAAGGATGGATTTGTTTCAACTTGGAAATAATTCGATATATACGAAATTCAAATTTGAGCACCATAGAATCATTTTCCATCTAATGAATTGTCATCAGAAAAAGCACCTTCAACAGAAATAAAAGAAAGGAGAAACAGCCTGTTGTTAAAAGGAATACATAAGGATAAATTTGTCAAGAATGAGTCTCCTTAGATTAGAGGTCTTTAATTAGTTTTCCCAAAACATAGATCACCTGTCATGATAATTTAAATACAACTGAAGTGTTAGCTTTGCCAGGAGTTACTTATACCTAAATTACCTTACAGGAGGAGGAGGAGAAGAGGAGACCTTTCCAATAACAATATCTAAGAGGATAAGGGTCTCGTGGTAGAAATTTCCAATTCTGAGCTGATGACACCTTAAGGCATCAATTTAAGCATTTGCCAAAGAAGTGTATTATAAAACCTCTTTCTCACAGTACTGTTTGAAGCAGGATGTAACTGAATATTACCTCTCATGAATCAGGCTTGAATTGTTACCTGGGTCCTCTTTTAGGGGATCAGTTCTGCCTGGTGGTAAGCTCTGAATATAAGGGATAATGAGCCCCATCACAACAGAACTGTATACCTAAGGGGGAATGTGTGAGGAGGCAAGTGAGGCAGGGCCTGCATGTGACTGCATGCTGGCAGACCTGTGTCCAAAAAAAACACCTCTTCATTAAGTGCTGAACTAAAACACCAAAATACTCAGCTCTAAGGCTAGGAACTATACCTCCTCAGAGTGAGCCCACATCTCCAAGTTCGTGGGCTACTCTAAGCTGTGAAAGCACGCCCTTCTGGGGGCTTCTACCACACTCCCAGCTGTGTGCATCTAGAGCTCTCAGTCGCTCGGCAGGGGTAGCTAAGCAGAACAAGCTCTTTCTGGTTAAAATGTAAATAGGAGTGGCCCTGGTGCCCTATTCATGTATCCTCAAACATCTCCACATCACGGGCCAGAGAATGTTCTAGATGTCAGCCACTGGGAAGCCAGCATGACTTGATTACTCCCTGTTCACATGTCTAAATGAATCGGAGTTGAACTGGAATCTTTTAAATTCAGAAATATCAAATTCTCTATACTACCTGTGATTATGAAAACCCTTAGTACACACACTTATTGTGTAAGCAAGACCTAGAAAGGAATGCTAAAACCACAACAGGAAATTCTGTGTAAATTCCTTAGATTTGTTCATTTAACTACAGAAATATCAGCTGATAGCACATCAATCTGAATTGCCTAAAGGGATCTGTTTAGCATTCCTGTTACCTGATGCACTGGAAAGTCAATTAGCCCAAGTTAACAAAGCCTCCATTTTGTCATCCGGACTCTATCTTCTGTGTTAATTCTTTCCAGAGAGGAATTCCATTATTTGTTTACATGAGACTTTTCATTTGCTTTTCAACATTACCTCGTGTTTTGTTCAGATTAAAAGCCCTTTATGTCTGGTTGGAAGGTTGTATTTCCTATGCTACGCACCAGGGGCTACAAGTTACCCAACTGAAATAGCTTATTTCGCTGCTATGACCATGGGCTAGGATGAAACCTAGAGACTATCTAGTACAACAGCTTCATTTTCAGATGAGGAGACTGAGGCTAGCGAGGTGAAATGACTCACCTTATGTTATAGGTGGCTTTAGCCAGAGCCAGCTAGTACTAGAGTTCCAAACTCAACCATAATTACATAGGATGAGAGTTGGAACTATTTTGGATTGAATTATGTCCCCCCAAAAGATATGGTGAAGTCTTAACCCCTGGCTTGTTTGGAAACAGAACCTTTGAAGATGTTGTTGCTGACATGAGTTTACAGCAGGTTATAAAAAAGATTAGGGTGGGTCCTAATTCAGTCTAAATGGTGCCCTGTAAAGGATGGCCGTGTGACCACTGAGTTATGCTTCAGCTGCAGGCCAAGGAACGAACGCCTGGGGCTACCAGAAGCTGAGAGAGACTAGAAAGGCTCTTTCCCTGTAGCCTTTGGGGAAAACATGGCCCTGCTGACACCCGGAATTCAGACTAGTGGCCTCCAGAACCATGACACAATACCTTTCTGTTGTTTAAAGCCACCCACCCACTTTGTGGTATTTTTGTCATGGCAGCCCCAGGGAAGTAACACAGAATTGAAGAATCTTCTGATTTCTCCACTTTTTACTAACACATGTCCATCTCTTCTCACCAAGTTACTACTGTATCCTGTGTGATCTTAACAAGGCACTTGCCATGAGCCCAGGCTTGGATACAGGTCCAAAAGGGCAGGAAATAAGATTCTCTGGTCAGCTGAAGAAAACCATTTACTTTATTCAACAAATAATGGATAACTTTTAGAGCTTTGACTCCTTGTAAAAAAATGATCTTTGGTTAATTATTATCTCCCAAGCATTTATCCCTTAATCTCTAGGTTTAAATTCTCTTGTAGTAACTACCCCTAAACCCATGCCTGTGATCACAACTGCAGACGAAAGCAGGTCGTTCTGCAGTAATTAAAAAAAAAAAAGTTCCCAATTTTTTTCATGCTAAGCTATGACAATTAGTGCAATAGATTTTCTCCTTAGAAGGATAATTGCATGTTTAAATATATTTTTCAGATTGCGGAGCTTTGTTGCCGAGGCATATTTTAAAAGACAGAAGGCAAACACATTTTGTGACCCATTCATTACTGACTTCAATCATTACAGGGACTGTACCTTCTGTAACACCAATGCTAATTATATATAATGTATCTTTCCAACATGAGATCAATTTTTAAACAGGCCAGTAAGAATGATCATGTCACAAACGTAAACTGAGCTACAGAGTGGATTCCATAACTTCATTTAACACTGACAGTAGCTCAATTTAAATTTTGAAAAAGTAAATATCTTTAATAAATTTGATGTGAATGATTATATATTTTGATACAACACTGTACAGAAGAATGCACATATATAAATCTATAGATAGAATTATATACATTTCAACATATACCACATATATATATATTTTTTCTACTGACATTTTTCTCTTTAGTAAAACAAAGCCATTTTACTGTACATAGATGTGCAATGCTACATTAAGTCCTGAGTAATTTAAGGGATCATTAATGAGCTATTATAAATTCTAGTTTTTCAACTAAAGATTCAGTAGATTCTGTAGCAAAAATGTGAACAAAATAATGTTTAAAAATATGCACTCAGCTATGCGCTCATTTTGTGCTTAGCAGAGGAAGCTGGAGAATGCACAGTAGCCAATTTACATTCAAGAAAATGTTCTCAAATATTCAGGATTAAACAAATATCCTATTTGTATGGATTTAAAGAAGTTTTAGAGATGTTGCCTATATCCAATTGGTCAAGCATGGTAGACTCCAGTCATGACTGGATTGAAAATCCCTTTCGCAGAATATGAAATTCTGTGTAAACATCATTGTTTAGGTATTATACGAAAGTTCTGATTCGAACAAGAGAAAAAAGAAAAAATACAATGAAATAATTTAAAATGCTTTTCTTGAGATACAGCCAGCTACGTGGAAGGACTGTCAAAAGTAAAAGTGTATTTTGGTGACAGAGGAAACCAGATGAAAGTCCTCTAAGGGTAGTCTGGTAAGCCATCTGCTTTGGAGGGCCCAAGTCGGCTTGGCTTGGGGAGCCCTGGAGATAATCCACGTTATTCTGCCACAGGGGACGGACTCCACTGAGCAAAGACAAGGAAGCACTATGGGAAAAGGCCATGTTTAATGGCAATGGAACAGTAACAGATGCCTGTCAGGGTCCCTACCAGCAGGTGAAGCCTCCCATTCCCTGAGGCACCTGGTATGGAACACAGGACAAGGGACAGGTCAGCTGCTGTGGCCGCTGGGCCCTGCGTGGGAGGTGGCCTTGCACCGGGGAGGCCTGCCTCGACGAGAAGGCACTGCGTTTGTGGTTCTCCGTCACTCCCACTACCCTGTCCCATGGCTGCTGTAGTCAAAGACTCCTTTCTTGAAGAACGGCGAGAACTCACAAATAGTGTGTTTTGACAGAGTCAGCCCCACTTTGCTGATGTGCAGGGGAGATGTTGCAGATTGAAGCATCACGCTGAAAAAGTTCCTGAGGTATTTCTGAGGGAGAGACAAGAGTTAAAAACACGGTCAAGACACTCTGGGGTGGAGTCAAGGAGAGAGGAAGAGATGTCCAGAAACAACTTTCCATCCACCTTGAAAGAGCAATCACTATCATTTAAAATGGCACACAGGGAACCTCCTCTGCCTTAGCCATCGGCTGTCTTAGTTATCATTACACCAACAGAGAAATATAGTCACTGTATAAAAACACCAAAAATACCAAACCCACCACCGTCGAGTAGATTCCGACTCACTGCCACCCTACAGAGCAGAACTGCCCCATAGGGTTTCCAAGTAGCACCTGGTGGATTCTAACTACCGATCTTTTGGTTAGCAGCCGAACTCTTAACCACTGCGCCACCAGGATCCCCTATACAAACACAGATGGGAGATTTCTGTGGTTCTGGGCTCTGATTCACAGCAGCACCACCTCAGGCCAATAGGCAGACTGCACCCAGGGAAATGCCAATGGGGCCTAGCAAGGGGGGCCTGCTTTTCAGCAACCGTGTCACCAATTAAAATACTATTTTCAAAAAGTCATTTTTCCCAACTTACTCATTAAAGATAAAGATGATTAAAAGGAAAAAAAAAAAAAAAAAAAGGCTAGCCACCTGTACAATGTTAAACGTGCTGCTTATTAGCATTTGTAAATTACACAGTCAGGATCAGCCTTGAAGCCTTCTCAGAAACTAAAGGAAAAGAAATACTGGGCATAAGAAGGTTGGTTCCAAGTACTAATATTTACAGATCATTTTGCAAACTGTATAATTAACAATGAAAAGAAATTCTTAATACTAAAATTAACTTCTCTGAACCCCTGTATCCCCCCACCCCCCGCATGTGTGTGTGACAACGCTGCACCCTTTTCTGGCGCTGAAGGAGCAAGGCCTATCGGAAACTAGGATCCCAGATGATGAGGATGAAATCAGAGGCTGGTGCTGGGCAGGGTGTGTTAAAGGAAAGAAGACATGCAAAAGTAGTTCATATATTTCAGGTCAAGCAACTCTTCACTCTAACAGAAAACAGGGGTGGGGTGGCTGGGTTAGGCCTAAAGTGTAAAAAATATAAACAATCCTGTCACAAACTTAAACAAAATAATTATGGACTTGAAGTAAGAAGAGCAAAACTGTCGAAGAAATACAGCCTATTCCTCAAGCAGTGGCTCCCCACCAGCGGCAATTCTGCCCCTCAGGAGATACTTGGCAAGGTCTGGAGACGCTCTGGATGGTCACGACTTGCATCTAGTGGGTGGAGGCCAGAGACGCTGCTAACATCCTACAGTGCACCAGACAGCCCACCACAACAAGAATTAGCCAGCCCCAAATGTCAAAGAAGGCCTGGCCTAGACAAAGTAGAATCTAGTGACCTCCATGAATTGTCAACTTGAAATTTACTTCTGAAAGTAGCCACTCAAGGAAAATTTGTTAGCTACTTTATACTTATAATTAACATCTGCGTAGTAACTTACAGTTTCTAAAAGTCTTCTAACACAACTCATTTTTCACAACTTTATGGAAGTAAAACTGAGGAACAATAAACTGTACAATCTTTTTTTAGCTTTATTTATTGTAAATATATATATATATATAAAACACAACCTCATTTGCCAAGTAAATGTTTTTCACGTGTACAATTTAGTGACAGCAATTACATTGATCATGTTGTGTAACCATTACCAATATCCATTGCCAAATTTGCTATCATCCTAAACAGAAAGTCAATGCTTCTTAAACAGTGACTCCGCCTTTCCCCTCCCTTCCACCCCTAGTAACCACTAATAAACTTTGTTCTCTATACATTTGCCTATTCTAGATAATTCATGTGAGATCATACAATATGTGTCCTTTTGTGACTGACTGACTTCACTCAGCATAATGTTTTCATGTAGCATGTTATCAGGACTTCATTTCTCTTCATGGCCAAGTAATATTCCATTGTATGTATATACCACATTTTTTTAATCCATACATCTGCTGATAGACATTTAGACTGCTTCCATCTTTTGGCTATTGTGCATAGTGCTAAACTGCACATTCTTTAAATGTATAATATGATGAATCTTGTATACACCTATGAGATCCCCATCAAATCATGTATACACCTGTGAGACCACCACCTAGACAGGTATACACGTGAGACAACCACCAAATCAAGATAACACACATTTTAATCACCCCCAAAGGTTTCCTAATTCACTTAATTTTATGTTATCATAATACTCTGCCTAAAATTATGTGTTATTATTGAAATACCCATTTTCGGGTGAGGAAACTGTTGCTGGGAGAGGTGATACAACTTGCTCCCGGTAGCAAGGCCATCAACCAAGAGGGAAGAGTTGAAAACAAGTATCCTTAATTCAGACTCTGTTTTCTTTGTTCAATATTCCTAACTTACTGGTCTCAAGGTAGCCTCTAAAGAAAGGAATTGAAATTAAAACAGGTCTCAATTGGAAGGTGCCAAAACCAACTGCTAAAAAATAAAGATCTTAATCCTTCTGCTTATTGGCCTCAGAGAGGCAAAAGGGCACTTTTCCGGGGAAGGAATTAGAGAATATTAACTTTTAGAGGAACTTGAATTCTGCCCAGCACGGTTACCACCAGTGCCATAGACTACACCCAACCAGCCAGTGCTCCTAATGAACACATATGCACAAATGATTGCTTTTGGAAGATCAAGAGTGAGATAACTTAGGATGAGGAAGGTGAGCTGCGTGCACATCTTGTGGAGAACCACAACTCCCCGACAGTATAACAAGCAAACAGAGCCGGAGCAGCCGGGCCGGCGTCACCCAGCAGCTCCTCCACAGCTTCTGCTTTAGGTCTCCACTAGGTTGCATTAACGTGCAGACAAGTGTTCATGACAAAACTGTCTTCAAGACGAATTCTGGTCATTTAAATCTTGGAACAGATGTTGTATCAACATTTGTCATAACTAGCTCACAAAGCTGGGTCCCTTAAAGGGCCAAAAAAGCCTGAAGAGTATAATGAGAAGCGAAAGTTAAAAACATAAAAGAAAAAGAGAAATATTTGACGCACCTTCTCTGCCAGAACGCCACCATAAAAAGAGCACAGTAAAATAACTACAGATAATGCCTTTTTCTTTAAATAAACTCATTAGCATGTCTTGATGAAAACTCAAGATGGAAAGATCTGATCTAATTCTAAACATTCTGAAGCGTTTTTCACTTTGCAAAACAAATCTTTGCTTAGCAGCAGAATTGGGCAGCCTTGGCTTTCTTTAAATAGATTGCTTCCTTGGTGCAAAGAAATGATTTGATTACAAAGTGTTTTTTGCAGTGGCTTCAAAGTGCTCTAAAGTACAGAAAGTGAAACGTGACCTTGGTGGCTGTGGGCAGAACCACATGTTTGAAGTGGGCTGAGCACATACTTCCTGGTAAATGACAAAAGCAAAGGACTAGGGCTAGGGCTAAGGATGGAAGGAGACACAAATAAGATTCCAGAAGATTCTCAAAGTCACAATGTCTCCTTGTTTGCAGTTTCCTATCATCCCCGGCACACTGCCAAGCTTGGGAAAAGCACTTAGAAGAAACCTTGATGATTGATCTTGATGACTTTTTTCCAATTGCAGTATATATACAGAAAACTGTATATAAGTGTACAGCCTAATTTGTTTTCACAAAGTGGACACCCCTATGCGATCAGCATCTAGACAAAATACATTTCCAGCCACCAAGCATCCCTCCTCACACTCCCTCCTCCCAGCTACAATCCTGCCCTCAAAGGCCATCACTATCCCAACTTTCAGTGCCCGAGATGAGTTTTCCCAGTTTTGCGTTAATGGAATCACATAGGATGTACTCTGTTGGGTCTGGCCTCCCGTGCTTAACGTGTTTGCGAGGTTCATCCACATTATGTGCAGTTGTAGCGGGTTCAGCCTCACAGCTGTCTACCAATTCACGTGTGAATATGCTGGGAAGGTGACTTCAGCAAGGGGTTGGGCAAGGGTGACTGGTTGGTCCTTTCATCTGAGCTCTTCTTCAATACTGAAATCTACCTCCACATACTTTTAGTGTCTGGCCAGTCAGTTTATTACTATTGTGTTGATAAGGAAGTTTCCCCTTAGGGTTTTAGGCTCCATCTAAGATCAGCCAATGTACTAGAACTCTGCCATTATTTATATATAGAATGTATGATTATACATACACATATTTACATAAATGTACACTTATTTATACGGCTAGTTTTTGTGGCCAGTGCCGACAGTGTTTTCCATAGCATCTGTGGGCGAAGGGGGAAAATTAAAGTCCTCCTCTCAAAGCTATCCCTTTACTGTTGATCCAAAGACATTTCAGCTTTTCCTGACATATGTAAAATAAGCACAGGGGCCAAGCTGCATCCCCAGGGCAGTACACTTTATAAGTACTGCAAAAACGGAAGGACATCAGGAGTTTAAGTGACTTATCAAGGTCAGAAGGGTAAAGAAGGAAAAGGATTTGTGAAATCCAATATCCAATTTCTGTTTCTGACTTTCACACATTTTCTCCATTAAAAAAGAAATAAAAAGCAGTAATATTTAAATCTCTGTAGCCCGTGAGGGACCACAGGAGGCCTGTAATTCTTGCCTACCCCAGTGGCTGATGTCACACCTGAGTCTTTTCTTCATTAAACGCATTAGAGCAAGAAGGGGTCTGGGAGACGGTCTGTCTGAGCAACCAAGGGAAAGGAAAGAGGCCAAGAGAAAAAAGGCCACAAAGAGATGTAGGGAGGCTGGTCCGGGAGGACAGGAGGAAGAGCTCCTATGGAGGGGAGAACAAAAGAAGCAGGGGAGAAAGGGAAATACCATGACTGAGGGAGATGCATGTCCACAATTTATTTGTTTACCAAGTTGGCAAACAGAATTTAAGAATAAGAAGAAATATATTAGTTCTTTATCTAGCTTATTTAGTTTTTGTTGTATGAACCAACACCAATGTATAAACAAGGTGTTTTTTTGCCAATACCTTCAGAAAATCAAATTTAGATGGCTAATCTTCAAGGCATATTTCAGTATTAAAACGCTCTTCTACAAGTTTCCGGTATATTTTATTGTTTTGGCAAGTTTACCTATGCAGGGGCAGCAAGCAGGGGTAGAAGTACCTAGGAGAAATGAACCCCCACTAGTCTGTCCCGAAGAAAGTGCCACCTGGCACGTGATTTTAGACATCTCCCTCAAACAAACAAAAGAAAAAATCCTATAGTGAACTGTGAGCTTTTAAAATGAGGCCAGAAAAGATGGGTAGAAAGATGAGGATATCCAGAATGTTAAAATGCCTCTCCCATGCTCCCTCAGGCTCGAGATTCACTTCCTTCTAAAAGTGGCCCTTTCTTATTTTTTACTTTTGGTGGCAAAGACCCCTCCAAGTATATACTTAGACCTGTCTCCTGTGTGCACACACAACTCGGAGCAGCTACCACCTCATTACTATTATGGAGAGACCATTTACCAAGGGCATACAATGTTCTAGGCACAGTGAGAAGAATCTTTAACGGTGCAACTCCCACAACAACTTCATGAGGTTGTTGTTGTTAGTGCCATAGACTCGATTCCGACTCATAGTGACCCTATGTACAACCGAACAAGACACTGCCCAATCCTGCACCATCCTCACAACTGCTATTATCTTTGAGCCCACTGTTGAAGTCACTATGTCAGTCCATCTGATTGAGGGTCTTCCTCTTTTTTGCTGACCCTCTAATTTACCAAGCATGATGTCTCTATCCAGTGATCGGTCCCTCCTGATAACATGTCCCAAGTACATACGACGAAGTCTTACTTCTAAGGAGCATTCTGGCTGTACTTCTTCCAAGACAGATTTGTTCCTTCTGAGAGTCCATGGTATATTCAATATTCTTCGCCAATACATGATAAAAAGGCATCAATTCTTCTTTGGTTGTCTTATTCACTGGCCAGCTTTCATATGCATAGAGGCGACTGAAAATACCACAGGCTTGGGCTGGGTGCACTTTAATCCTCTATGTGACTTCCTTGCTTTTTAACACTTTAAAGAGGGCTTTTGCAGCAGATTTGCCCAGTGCAATACGTTGTTTGATTTCTTGACTGCTGCTTCCATGGGCAATGATTGTGGATCCAAGTAAAATGAAATCCTTGACAACTTCAATCTTTTCTCCGTTTATCATGATGTGGCTTATTGGTCCAGTTGTGAGGATCTCTGTTTTCTTTATGTTGAGGTATAATCCATACTGAAGGCCATGGTCTTTGATCTTCATTAGTAAGTGCTTCAAGTCGTTTTCACTTTTGGCAAGGAAGGTTGTGTCATCTGCATATGGCAAGTTGTTAGTCTTCTTCCAATCCTGATGCTGTGTTCTTCAGCTTCTGGGATTATTTTCTCAGTATACAGATTGAATAAGTATTATGAATGGATACAGCCCTGACATACACCTTTCCTGACTTTAAACCATGCAGTATCCCCTTGTTCTGTTCAAATGACTGCCTCTTGATCTATGTACAGGTTCTTCATGAGCACAATTAAGTGTTCTGGAATTCTCATTCTTTGCAATGTTATTCATAATTTGTTATGATCCACACAGTCGAAGGCCTTTGCAGAGTCAATAAAACACACGTAAACATCTTTCTGGTATTCTCTGCTTTTAGCCAGGATCCATCTGACATCAGCAATGATATCCCTGGTTCCATGTCCTCTTCTGAATCTGACTTGAATTATTAGGTAGCGACTACTATTACCTCCATTTTATAGGTGAATAAACTGAGGTTCAGGAAGCTTAAGTAATGCACCAAAAGTCATGGAGCATGTAGGTGGGAGAGCCAAACCCAGAACTTTTGACTACAGAGCACAGGCTGCTGTCCACAGAGCCCCTCTCTGCTGAGCACTGCTGTATCCCACTGGACAAAGCCATCTACACTGGCCACCTCGACTGCTTGAGCCACATATACTGTCTTTCACAGGCCCTGGGTTTCTCTAGAGTGATGTTCCATATAGACGCTAGGAGAAGCCTCTCTCCTTATGAGGATTATGCCCTTCTTCATGGAGTATAATGCAGCTTTTCTCATGCTCCAATAGCGTATCTATACTTAATGACTTGGTGGGTACTGGCCATTTTTGACTGTTTTATATCCATTTCCCTTCCCAAAAAACACCCAGATATCCCTCTGAAGAAATCTCACTCCCTTTTCTGGTAGTCTTTCCTAGTGATCCTTTGGTTCCCACTGCAGAACCCAAAAGGACCAACTACTCCTCTTCCCCAGCCCATTACAGCGTAGGGCCAGACACGTGGCCAAAGTTCATCCCATCAGATGCACTTCCCAGGAGCTGAATCCTGATCAGCAGCATCACTTCCTCCCAGACTGTTCTGGCAAGGAGACCATGGCTGTGTCTCTTGCTCTTAGCTCTCTGAAGATGCTCCCTTGGTTCCTTTTCACACCCAGCTTCCTATTAATTCTTTGAGCTTCTCTATTCTCCTCTACAGAGCCCTTGGTGGCGCAGTGGTTAAGAGCTTGGCTGCTAATCAAAAGACTGGCAGTTTGAATCCACCAGCTGCTCCTTGGAAACTCTACGGGGCTGTTCTACTCTGTCCTATAGTGTTGCGATGAGTCAGAATCAACTCGACAACAACGGGTATTCTCCTCTAACCCTTTATCTTTCCAATAACCCCCCCTTTGCTTACATTCACTTGCTTACAATCAGGAACCATACCTGATACAGATGTTGGTATTAGGAATGGCATGCAGGCAACAGACAGTACAGAAAAAATAGGATATTTGGGGATTGGTTATCTGGCTGATTTAGGGGGAAAAACAAAAACAAAAAACAAAACTGAAAAACCAAGACCATTAACTTTGAGCTGATTTTGATTCATGGTGACACCATGTGTTAGACAGTACAACTGCTCCATGGAGTTTTCTTGGCTATAATCTTTATGGAAGCAGATGGCCAGGCCTTTCTTCCGTGGTGCTGCTGAGTGGGTTCAAACTGCCAACCTTTTGATTAACAGCTGAGCACAAAGGGTTGTTTAATTTTTCCCGTTCATATTCTGAGATGGTGACTTTGCAGCCGAATAGCTAACTAAGCTACCACTTGGAGTCTCCTGGATCCAAGGGCCCTTTGGAGCAAGGCTCTGCCAGATTATAGAGCTGCTGCCATAAAGTGTTCTGAAGAGTATGAGAAATTCAGGGACTGTTGTGTAGGGTGGCAGCCTTTTGGTCCTCAGGAGAGCCTTTGGGCTCTGCCCATTCCAAGGTTGGGAGCTTATGAGACCATTTGCTTACTATGGCCAGTCATTTTCTATTGTTTGTGATCAAGTTAACTGACATAACCCCTGAGGGGCTGGTATGTGGCAAGCACCAGTCAGGAATCAGACGAAACCTTCCGTCTACACCACAACTAAGCTCAGAGATGACGTCTGTTGTCAGATGAAGGTGTCTGCCCATGGTGCTCTTCTCTTAGGAGGAGGCTGATCCTAGTAACCTTTCACAAACAGGATTTCAGATGGGTCAGCTCATCCTAGAGCTATATGTAGCTGAGCATATATCCTAAAAGTCTCCTGCTCCAAACCCTGAAATATTCAGGTCAATGTTTAAAAATCTAACACCAATTCAAAACATGAACTAAACATTATTAATCTTCTGAACCCAAACACAGGCTAATATGGTCTATTGGCTGTGTTAATGAGTTTTGAAAGGCAAAAACACATTCCTTCCAGCAATACAGGGTAAATCAGAAATACCATAGTCAGTTATTTTAGAGCTTTAGCCTGGTACCTCAATCAATACATTGCATCAGGATTAAAAAAAAAAAAATAAGGAAATATAATGTGCTGCTACAAGTGCTTTCATTGATGAAGACATTCTTGATGAAGGTCATTATATTAACAAGACTCACATGGGATCTACAACGCTGTCTCAATATGAGCTCTGACTGAAAGGAAAAGTGCCCTGAAGCTACAAACGTTTCTGGTACCCTGACCAAATCTGGCCTTCAAGTAGCCTCTGCAGGGTTTTTTCTTTGCAACTCGAGATCTTCTGGGTGAAATGCTAGTCTGGTCCTATGAACTGATCATGTGCTCTATAGGCAATCTTGACAAAAACTCTGTGAGGTCAGCAAGATATTAAATGGTGTGGCCCTCCCCATCTTGCAGCCATTCCCTCCCAGGTCTGGGATCTTGAAAGAAGGCATGGTTTTAAACCAGGAGAAGGAGGGGAGAAGGAGAGGTAACCAAGCCCAGGAAACAATGTGAATAAGGGAGCAAGGCCAGCATGTGTAGAATCTGTCTAGCGGAACTGAAGGACTTGAGGCAGAATGTGGAGGGCCTGGAATTGGGATTTGGAAGACAGATGCAGCTTTGCAGGCACTTTGTGTAACACTGTTGGGTTTATAAAGCATGTCCTGGTTCATGAGCTCATGTGTCCTAAGGCATTCTCAAGAAGGAGCAGGAAAGGTATGCCTACCCCTTTGTTTACAGATAAGTAAACTGAGATGCCAAGAGGCAGTGAGCTGGCTGAGGTCAAAAGGCCATAAGAGGTTGGCAAAATGACTGGCTCGTCAAACTCAGGAGTAAGTTAGAATGGCCTAATACAATTCTTGAGCTGCAACCCTTCACACCTAAATGTAATGTGGCCTCTCTTTGGGGCTTTCCATACCACACACAGGTAGGCTCCCAAAATTTACTCTGAACGTCAACCAACTGCCGTGTGTGTCTGTGTGTGTGTGTGTGTGTGTGTTTGCAGATGATGTGGGAATGTTATAGGGCCTTCAGTGTTTAAAAGACCTCAGTCTCTTTATCTATTGGCTCCTTTCTCTCTATTTTAATTAGCAGAGGGATAAAATCGTGACCATTTTATATTATTAAGTTTCTGTTTAATAGGGCTCGTAATTGTAACTGCTACCTACTGCTCATTTCATGTGCAATTTATCATCCAGCTGTGTCATTCTAATGATTTTCCCAGCCATCTCACTGTTGTGGGGCCCTCTTCATTTTACAAAATTTTAGCATACATCCATAATTGGAAGTTATTGAAATTAAAATTGAAATGTTCTTTAAAAAGGTAATGGAGTCTTTCCATTGTGACATATTAACAGGAAAGAGAAGTACATTCCTCGTTCCCAGAAGTCATTAGCCATGGTGAAAGCTTAAAGGCAAGTATCAGTCTAATAAGACTTAGAGGTTTCATGTACCTTGAAGCACTTAAAAAATTCATCATCGACTGATGGATTCTGATGATAGATCAGGCCCAGATGGAGATACGCTGGGATGTTTCCAGATCTGAGAGGGTTTGGTTACCACCAGCCACATGTGATGAACTGATTCGGTGGGGTCCATATGATTCACCCAGTCACGTCTTCCCAGTTCTAGGCTCTCATAAAATCAGGTCTGAATACCTCTCTCTGGCTTTTTAGGTACCCTAAAATTTGGCTCCACTGGATCAAATATGCTGGGTTCCTTTCTCAACATGCTCCCAAATGTCATCCATACTCTGATGACATTGCTGTTGTTAGCTGCTGTCGAGTTGGCCCTCAACTCACGGTGATCCCATGCACAATGGAACAAAATGTTGCCTGGTCTTCTGCTATTCTCATGATAGGTGTGGATTGCACTTTTGTGATCTATAGGGTTTTCAGTGCCTGATTTTTGGAAGTAGATCACCAGGCCTTTCTTCCTTGTCTTTCTTAATATGGAAGCGCTCCTGAAATCTGTCCAGCATCATAGCAACATGTAAGCCTCCACTGACAGATGGGTGACGGCTGTGCATGAGGTACACTGGCTGGGAATCGAACCCAGGTCTCACACATGGAAGGTGAGAATTCTACCACTGAATCACCACTGCCTACTCCTGGTGAAAACAGGGCATTTTAATTCAAGCTGTTCATTCATTCAGCACATATGTAACGCACATCTACTCTATATGACACAATGTGCCAGGCCTGGGGTACCTAGTGTTGAAGAAAACAGTGCCCACCTTCCCAAGGTGCATGGGCTAGCCTGTGACGTTACCTCATTGTTTAGAATAATTCCTTCCTTGCTCCTGTTGGTGCTTTGCTTCTGTCATCTAAATCTTACTTATATCTTAAGGACTGGTTTAAGGTTTGGTCTTTGTTGACTCCCCTCTTCAGACTTCATTCATGTACCCAACAATCATTTATTAGAAAATATGCATGCCAAGCACTGGGCTAGGAGCTGGGGATTCAGTAGTGAATAAGACTCAGTTCCTGTCCCAAGTAACTTACAGTCCTGTCATGGAGACAGGCAGGTAACTGAAACATGGCTACAAGAGACCAGGAATGAGATGCTTTAAGAGCACACAGGAAAAGCACCCAGCCAGTCTGAGAACTGGAGACATTTAAGCCACGTCTGAAGGGTAAGAATGAACCAGGTGAAGATACTGAAAGCCAGGTCCAGGCAGAGTGAAGAACGTGTACATAAGCCTAGAGGTAGGAAAGGGAGCTTTGGGGCACTCTCCTGGAAATGGACTAAACTGGACCAGGTGCTCCACCAGTCCTCATGCCCTAGCAGTCCTCACTCTTGGTCCTGTGGTGCTGGGGTTCTGCCAGGCCTGCAGCAAGCTTCTCTCTCAGCTGCCACATAGTTACTGGTCAGGCCTCCAGGCTGCAATGATGTTTATGATATCAGAGGCCTTTCATGAGTCTCGAAATGTCTAAATAATCCTGAACTTATTTCCTCTACCATTTGCTTCAAAGGCACCTTGAGCCATGGTAAAACTTGCATTTGAACATTCAACGTGAGACTCTTCCTTGTGTTCACTGCAACAAGCTGAGCACTGACACTTGCACACCTTTTGCCAGCCTTGACTGGTCTAAAGCCAAGGGCTGACTGTGGAACAAGCCATCAACTGCTCATGTGCAAGTCAAGCTGAAGTTGAAGAAATTAAAACAAGCCCACAAAAGCCAAAGTACAACTTTGAATACATTCCACTTGAATTTACAGACCATCTCAAGAATAGATTTGACACACTGAATACTAATGACAGAGGACCAGAAGAGCTGTGGGAAGACATCAAGGACATCATACAGGAAGCAAATGGAAGGTCATTAAAAAGTCGGCAAAGAAGGAAAAGACCAAAATGGATGTCAGAGAAACCCTGAAACTTGCTCTTAAGCATAGAGTAGCTAAAGTAAATGGAAGTAATGATGAAGTAAAAGAGTTGAACAGAAGATTTCAAAGGGTGGCTTGAGAAGACAAGGTAAAGTATTAAGATGACCTTGAGTTAGAACACCAAAAGGAAGAACATGGTTGGTACATCTCAATATTAAAGAACTGAGGAGAAAATGAAAGCCTTTAATTCCATTACTTAAGGATTTATAGGCAAAAAATTGAATGATGACGGAAGCATCAAAAGAAGATGGAAATACACAGAGTCACTGTACCAAAAAGAATTGGTGGATATTCAGTCATTTTAGGAGGCAGATTACGATCAAGAACCAGTGGTACTGAAGGAAGAAGTTCAAGCTGCACTGAAGGCATTTGCGAAAAACAAGGCTCCAGCAATTGATGGACGATCAATTGAGATGCTTCAACAAACGATGCAACGCTGTAAGCACTTACTCATATGTTAAGAAATTTGGAACACAGAAATTATCAAACAATACCACTGATATCACACGCTAGCAAAATTTTGCTGGAGAAAATTCTAAAATGAATGCAGTCATACACTGCCAGAACCTCAAGACAGATTCAGAAAAGGATGGGGAACAAGGGGTATCATTGCTGATATTAGATGGATCTTGGCCAAAAGTAGAGAATACCAAAAGGACATTTACTTGGGTTTTATCGACTATGCAAAGGCATCCGACTGTATGGATCATAATAAATTGTGGATAACATTACTGTTGTTGTTGTTAGGTGCTGTCGAGTCAGCTCCGACTCATACTGACTCTATAGGATGGAGCAGAACTGCCCCATAGGGTTTCCTAGGAGCGGCTGGTGGATTTGAACTGCTGACCTTTTGGTTAGCCGCCAAGCTCTTAACCACTCTGCCACTACAGGGGAATTCTAGAATGCTTAACTGTGCTCATGTGGAAATTGTACATGGATAAAGAAGCAGTTGTTGAAACAGAACAAGGAGTTACTTCATGGTTTAGAATTGGAAAAGGTGTGTGACAGAGTTGTATCCCTTCACCTTATTCAATATGTATGCTGAACAAGTAATCTATGAAGCTAGACTATATGAAGAAGAACGTGGCATCAGGTTTGGAGGAAGACTCATTAATAACCTGCGACATGCAGATGGTACAATGCTGCCTGCTGAAAGTGAAGACAATTTGTAGCACTTACTTAATAGGGTAAGAGACTATAACCTTCAGTATGGATTACACGTGAATGTGAAGAAAATGAAAATCCTTACAACTGGACCAATAAACAACATCATTATAAATGGCAAAGAAATTGAAGTTGATTTCATTCTGCTTTGATTAACAATAAATATCCATGGAAGCAGCAGTCAAGAATTCAAATGACATAATGCACTAGGCAAATCTGCTGTGAAAGACCTCTTTAAAGTTTTAAAAGGCAAAGATGTCGCTTTGAGGACAAAGGTGCTCCTGATCCAAGCCATAGTATTTTCAATCACCTCATACGCATGTGAAAACTGGACAATGGAAAAGGGAGACAGAAGAATTGATGCCTTTGAAATACGGTGTTGATGAAGAATATTGAATATACTGCAGACTGCCAGAAGGAACAAATCAGTCTTCAAAGAAATACAATCAGGATGCTCTTAGAAGTGAGGATGGTGAGACTTTGGCTCACTTTCTTTGGACATGTCATTGGGAAAGACCAAATGCTAGACAAGGACATCACAGTTGGTAAACTGGCGGTTTGGTGAAGGCAAGGGAGGACTTTGGTGAGATGGACTGACACGGTGGCCAAAACAATGGATTTAAACATAGAAACGAGCATGAAGATGGTGCAGAACCAGGTAACGTTTTGTTCTGTTGTACCTACAGTGGCTATGAGTCGTAGCTGTCTCCATGGTAACTAACAACAACAGCACTCATCTACATCAGGGGTGGGCAAACGTTTTCTCTAAAGGGCCAGATAGGAAGTTTTAGGCTTTGCTGACCAAGAGGACAAATTAAGACTAGTATGTAGGTATTTATACAATAAGAGAGAGAATTCCTGCCTCATCCAACTCTGTTTTCCTGGGGTGGGCCATCCTGGGTGGTAGGCACACTTCGTACTCGGTAACTTAGCAGGCTGAGCAGGTGACTATCATGTTCAGTTTCACTCTCTGACTTAGTAATACCCAGATCCCAGTGTGCTGCTCTCCTCCCAGGGAGTCCAGCCATCTCAGCTTGGGCAACTGGCTAGAGGTGAAGACACTCCCTGAGTTGCTGATTCTCAGACTGAGACTCCACTGCTTGGTAACTTGCAGCTGCCAACAGCAGAGTCCCCAAAGTGCAGGTATGACCAGGACAGGCCCTGGCTAGCAACAAGGCTCAGCTGCCAGCCAGGGTGGCAGGAACGTAGAGGGTGGCCCAGCTTGGTCTCCACAGCTCACATGTTGCACACTCAAGCGATGCCCACGAACAGTATGAAAACAGGTGGCAGGGTGGATTTGGCCCACGGGCCTACACCACTTTTC
Source organism: Dugong dugon (assembly GCA_030035585.1). Taxonomy (NCBI): domain Eukaryota; kingdom Metazoa; phylum Chordata; class Mammalia; order Sirenia; family Dugongidae; genus Dugong; species Dugong dugon. The sequence continues at coordinate 52,208,950 of CM057461.1, forward strand.
TATCACTGTGTACAAATTTCCACCAATTCAGTGGCTTAAAAACACCCTCCATTTACTAGCTCACAGTTGTGTAGGTCAGAAGTCCACGCAGCGTAGCTAGGTTCTCTGCTTATGGTCTCATAAGGCCAAAACCAAGATGCTAGACAGGCTAGGCTCTCACCTGGAGGCTGTGGGAAGAACTTACTTCCAAGCTCATTCAGGTTGGTGGCCAAATCCAGTTGCTTGAGGTTGGAGAACTGAGGTCCACAATTCTTTGTGGGCTGTCAGCCAGGGTTCTCTATCTCAGTTCCTAAAGGTCACCCACATTCTGTGCCCTGGGCCCTTCCATGTTTGAAGCCAACAATCAAATTTCCCTCAGGCTTCAAATCTCTGCTTCCTCTTCCATTACCAGCCAGAGAAAGCTCTCTGCTTTTAAAGGGCTCCTGTGATAGGTAAGATTAGGTTCACCTGGATACTCTCCGTTTTGCCATATTACATAACATAACCCCAGAAGCTGTATCTCTCATCATATTCACAGGTTCCACCCACATTCAGAGGGGAGATTATACAAAGGTGAGGGTCATTGCAGTAATTCTTAGAAACCTACCTACCACAGGACTGTAGTTTGTCGACCACAAGTCTAATTGTAACCTATAAAAATATAAAACACATGGCAAAGAGAGAAGCCACAGCAGAGTAAACAATACCCAGTCAAGTCAAAACAGTACATTCACACGTCCATGCTGGCTGGGAACATCTGTAGCAGGGTCCACTGAGGCTCACAGGCTGAGCTTATAGCATCCTGCCTTCCTTATCAGCCCCCACAGGCTCAACGATGTGCTCAAGCGCTGAACTCTAGAGCAGCGCTGTGCACCAGGTCTTTCTGCAAGGATGGAAATGCTCTGTATCTATACCGTCCAATATGATAGTCATGCAGCTATTGAGCACATGGAATGTGGCCAGTGCGGTTGAGAAACTGGATATTTACTTTTATTTAATTTTAATTAATCTAAAATTAAATAGCTACATTTGGCTAGTGGTTATCGGACAGAATAATTCTAGATGAAATTCTGTAGTAACCATGCTGTATGATTTTTCTTATCTTCTAATTCATGAGTTTGGAGCATTAATTTCATTTTAAAATTTTACTTAATTTTTAAATAAGTACTACTAACATTTACTGACTCACTGACTCAAAATCTCACACACACACACATACACACACACACACAGAGAATCTTTCCAGAAGGCATAATAAAACAAAAACCTAATCAACAGTAACTTGCTTTGTATGGTAGGGGGGAATTTAGAAAATGGAGGTGAGTTGTGTAGGAGACTTTTACTGTGTGTGTGTGTATGTGTGTGTGTGTTAAATTTTGAGTCAGTAAATGTTAGTAGTACTTATTTAAAAACTAACTAAAACTTTAAAAGGAGAATATTCAAGTCTCAAGTTGCAATTTTGAAGCATTCTATGGGCAAAAAATTGTACAACGCAAGAAGGATCAAAAGAAGATGGAAGGAATACACAGATTCACTGTACCAAAAAGAACTGGTAGACATTCAACCATTTCAGGAGGTAGCATATGATCAAGAATCAATGGTACTGAAGGAAGAAGCCCAAGCTGCACTGAAGGCATTGGCAAAAATAAGGCTCCAGGAATTGACGGAATACCAACTGAGATGTTTCAACAAACAGATGCAGCACTAGAGCTGCTCATTTGTCTATGCCAAGAAATTTGGAAGACAGCTACTTGGCCAGTCGACTGGAAGAGATCCCTATTTGTGTCCACCCAAAGAAAGGTGATCCAACACAATGCAGAAATTATCGAACAACATCATTAATATAACATTATATGCAAGTAAAATTTTGCTGAAGACAGTTCAAAAAATGGTTTCAGCAGTATATCGACAAGGAACTGCCAGATATTCAAGCCAGTTTCAGAAAAGGACATGGAACAAGGGATATCATTGCTGATGTCAGATGGATTCTGGCTGAGAGCAGAGAATACCACAAAGATGTTTACCTCTGTTTTATTGACTATGCAAAGGCATTCTACTGCATGGATCATAACAAATTCTGGATAACACTGTGAAGAATGGGAATTCCAGAACACTTAATTGTGCTCATGAGGAACCTGTACATAGACCAAGAGGCAACCGTTTGAACAGAACAAGGGGATACTGCGTAGTTTAACATCAGGAATGGTGTGCTTCAGGATTGTATCCTTTCGTCATATTTATTCAATTGTATACTGAGCAAATAATACGACAAGCTGGACTATATGAAGAAGAACGCGGCATCAGGATTGGGGAAGACTGATTAACCACCTTCGATATGCAGATGACTCAACCTTGATTGCTGAAAGCAAAGAGAACTTGAAGCACTTAAGGATGAAGATCAAAGACTACAGCCTTCGGTATGGATTACACCTCAAGAAAAAGAAAACAAAAATCCTCACAACTGAATCAATAAGCAACACTATGATAAATGGAGAAAAGATTGAAGTTGTCAAGGATTTCATTTTACTTGGATCCACAATCAACGCCCATGGAAGCGGCAGTCAGGAGATCAAACGACGCACTGCTTTGGGCAAATCTGCTGCAAAAGATCTCTTTAAAGTGTTAGAAAGCAAAGATGTTACCTTGAGGACTGAGGCATGCCTCATCCAGGCCATGGTATTTACAATTGCCTCATATGCATGAGAAAGCTGGACAATGAATAAGGAAGACTTAAGAATTGATGTCTTTGAATTATAGAGTTAGCAAAGAATACTGAATATACCATGGACTGCCAGAACAAACAAATATGTCTTGGAAGAAGCACAGCCAGAGTGCTCCTTGAAAGCGAGGATGGTGAGACTTCGTCTCACGCACTCTGGACATGTTATCAGGAGGAACCGGTCCCTGGAGAAGGACATCATGCTTGGTAAATTAGAGGGTTAGCAAAAAAGAGGAAGACCCTCAATGAGATGGACTGATACAGTGGCTGCAACAATGGGCTCAAACACAGCCATGATTGTGAGGATGGAGCAGGACTGGGCAAGTGTTTCGTTCTGTTGTACGTAGGGTCACTATGAGTCTGAAACCACTTGATGGCACCTAACAACACAACAACATGTCTGCATAAGCAAATACAAATATAGATGCCCTCCCCCTCTACTTATACAAACTGGTATGTATTATACACATTCTTCTGCATCTTACTTTGTTCACTTAATTTATAATGAAAACCATTCTCTAGATGAACACAGTTTCCCCATTCTGAAATTGATGTACATTTAGGCTGTTCCAATCTTTTGCAATCCTGTTAGAATGTAAACCGTATGAGAGGAAGATTTTTGACTACTTTATTCATAGAATGTATACCAGGTACTTTAGACAGTGCCTGGCACATTGCAGGTGCTCAATAAATATTTGCTGAATGAAAGAACAAAGAACAAAGGTTATTACAAATCACCCTGTAATAAATGATCGTACAGATATTGATAAGTGTGTGACTCTACCTGTAGGGTAAATTCCTAAAATGAAATTGCTGGTTCAAAGGGTATATGCACTTTACATTTTGATAAGTATTGCCAAACTGTTCTCCACAGGCCTTATATACCAATTAATGCTCACTCAAGCAACACTGGAGAGTAGACACTCAGTATTTCTCATGGATCTGAAAAAAAAAAAAAATCTTTGGAAGGTCACTTAATTCTTTCTTAAGTCCTCAAAAAATTAGCAAATGTTGTAGCTAAAGAATTTGAGTTAGAACCAGTTCCACCTTACTCTATTAACAAATGAATAAACCAAAGTGGGTAGAAGTTGGGACTAGAATTCCAGGTAATCATATTCAACCATCTCCCTGGGCAGGATCATGTCAAATTTGAGATACCTATTATCCAGAATTTTATGAATCATAAAAAAATAATCTTAGACTAAAAGTGGAATCAACTTTTGTTCAATAAAAACTTCCAGCTATCAAGCACAAGGTCAAGAAGTGGTGAAGGTGGCCACAGAGGAAGTTGATGTGGAAGTAATGATAAGTTTGGTATTCTGCTACATTATTATGCTTCCTGAGATTCATACTCTTGTGCAGTCCCCTCCCCTTGAATCTGGGTGGAGCCTGTGAATGAAGAAACAACCCTAGATGTTCCAGCAACCCAGCAGAGCCTAGCCCCAGTGGATCCATGATCAGAATGCAGCCCCGTAAGTGACCTGACCTGAGAGCACTTCCAATAGAGGAACTACACGGCCAAGCCCTGCTCAAATTCCAGAACCACAGAATCATAAGCAAATAAAATGGTGACTGTTGTAAGCCACTAAGTTTTGAGGTAGTTTATTACACAGCAATGGATAATCAAAATACATAGGTAAGAGATGAGGGAATAAATGAAATCAGTCAATGCACAATGAAAAAAAGTTGCTTTGGTTTTCATTTATAATTTATGGCTAGACATAAATTAAAGTACTATTCTATTTCATGCCAACCTTTTCTAACAGTTTTGATATTTCTAATGAATAAGTCTGTCTTAGCAGGTACTTCTCTTCTACCAGCTACTTTTACTATCCCAAGTTTTAAAGTAAATACTTGAAATAAGTAGTCATCATTTGAAGTATGGCATTTATTTCTGATGTTATAGAGAATTCTGAGAGCTCCCAGTTAAAATTCATCAGGGTGAAAATGTTAGTCTGTGATTACAGAATCAGAACTATTCATTACAGCTATTCAGAGAATCTTCTTTATGAGTTTAATGACATAAGCATATTGTATTGAATTATTATGGTGCTGCATCAATTGGATTCATAAATTTAACACACTCAGTCTGGCTCAGATATTCTAATAAAATCCAGCAAGTTTTAAAAATTTTATAAGGGATATGCACTTAAAGTCCATGTGATATTCAATTTTTATAGGTTGAAGTTCTGGCGTGGGGTATTAAATAGCTTCCATGATCATGGTGAACCAACCTGGAAGACTCTGGAGGATTTCAAGGGGCTGGAGTCCTGGCAAGCTCATGGTGAGCCCCACAAATAAGCCACATTAGGAAGACCAAAACCTACTTGGAAAGACTGATCTCTTCTCCAGAGCACAAGTCAAAATCAGTCTCGACTATTCTGTTCATGGAGAGGGAAGAGAGGAATTGAGATTATAATGTACCTATGATAGCACGTGTGCATTGTAATAGGCTGGGCAAACAACTTCTGGAGAAACCGACTTCATTTGATTGAAGGCAACCATGGAGGACAGTTGATAGCTCGTGTTGAAAAGAACAGTTCCCAGTGCTCACCCAGTTCTTTGACTCCGGTTATTGATATTTTTGGATTTTGGTCTGTACTGGTAACAGGTTCAATACAGGTACACAGCAACTCAATTTCTTTAGCAATGAGGAGAGAACTGAAAGAAAGCCCTGGAGGTATACTGTGGTAGGTTGGGCTTTATAGCTGCTGGGGTCTAATTTAGCCCCGCTTTAGTGCTTCTTATAAGAAGCCCTGGTGGTGCTGCGGTTAAAGCAATGGACTATTAACCGAAAAGCTGGTGGTTCAAAACCACCAGTGGCTCTGGGGAAAAGATGTGACAGTCGGCTTCCATAGAGATTCCCAGTCTTGGAACCCTATGGGGTCGTATGAGTTGGAATGGACTCAACGGCAGTGGGAGTCAGTGCTTCTTAGGCAGTCACTGTGCTGTGCAGTGGGGCACAGCATAGCAGAGGTATAGTAAGTCACTTCACTCCTCTGCACTACAGTTTCCTCATCTGATTATACTGTCTGCTTCTTAGGGTTTACAACATCAAATGAGCTAACGCCAATAAAGTGCTTAGGACATGGCCCAATTCACTGTATGTACTTAATAAGTGGCTGACATTATTAGTTACATAACCTTGTCCTCCGGGAGTTAACAGGCAAATATGTTAAGTTTCTCTTCTTTTAGATGTTTAAAACCATATCGGCTTAAAATATGGAAGTATTTAACATTTTCCTTTTCAAAGCAAAGTGGTAGACAGCAAGAATCTGGAAGTTTTTTGCCCCAAAGCCACCTCATATAAGATGGCAGATCCTTTATTACAAGAGTTGCTTTAAAACAAGGAAAAGTTAACATCTTTTTCAAAATGGGGAATCATATTACCAAAAAAAAAAAAAAAAAAAATCTATTCCATACCAGGTAAATTAATTATTCCCCCAAAACTTGTTTTAAGACACATTTTGGATGCTGAGATTCTGAAAAGTGAGTGGGGGTGGAGAGTAAAAATAACAAAACAAAACTCTATCTTTTTTTTTTGCTCCTAAACTCATGGCTCCTTCCTGCACTATATAAAACTTTAGAGACTTCTGACATTTGGAGATATAATGACTACTCCAAATGACCAATTTAACTGACACAGGCTTTCAAATGAGAATCTGGCTGGTATATCTTGGCTATAATATACTAAAAACTCATTCAAAGAACCAGGCCTTGCAAACTTGAGAATCAAGACGTGCTGAATGTTAATTACTGGCATCCCAAAGCCTGCTTTCAATAAAACCCAAGAACTAGATGCAGTGATAAGGCTTCAGGGACACTGAGTGACTTTACTTCCATTCCTTCTCCAGCTGTGGCTTTGGCTGAACAGAAAGATCCTTCCCTTTAATACCTGACCTAAGGTAATATATACACTGACATGGCAAATTCTCTTTGGTTATAGTTCAGTTGGCCTTGGACCGGGCCATCACTAAATTATAGTAAGTCTTTGAATTCCAGGGCAAGAGGGTAAGCTTTTGAGACTCCCAGAGGGAAGGCTCACTGCATCGTTGTGTCTGTGGACAATGGGCTCCTGATTATCTAGGTGGGACTATTTGCCTTGCAGATTATCTTCCTGCCTTGGGAGTTATTCCTTGGTGTCCAGATACTGCCCTGCATCCCTGGAAGAAGCCATGGTCATGCCCTAGGTATAAGGAGGACTGTGGCCCCAAGTGGTGGGCCTGTGACCCCAACCCACAGAAAGGGTTAGTAGAGGATTTGGATTATCTGCACCAATGATCCCCTTCAGTGGGGACAATGACTGAGGCTTGACTACGACAGGGACAGTGGAGTCAGGAAGAAAAGCCAGATCAAAACTTCTCTAATATAACATCTTTAACTCTATAAAAGGCTGGAGTAGGTGTATTTTTCATATAAGGATATACAAATAAGAAATTCCTTTTGCAAACATATTATCTACAGAGTTAAGCAAGTAAGTTCAAAATGTAGACACTGGATACATCCATGTCCAACATGGTGCTTTGCTCATTAAAGACACTGTTAAGCCACTGATACAATCAATGAATTAGGTAATAATAAATCTTGATAAACAATGAGAAGCATAGGCTTTCTTTCTTAGGACCTCACCTTGCAGCAAAATTTACAGATTTACTACATCTACTTTCTCCCAAACATGGAAAGTTTCCTAAATTATCCTAGTGAAGGTGGCCTACCAAATCTTAATTTATGCTTCAAAGCCAAACTTTAAAAACTTTTAAAACTGTCCTGGCTATCTCTTGAAATCTGAGAAGTTGCTGCAGAAGAGAAATGAAAAACTGCTGCCAATTAGGCAGTTGATTAAACATGAATTTCCTTGGCTGTGTTAAACACCAAATGATCCTGAAAATTGTGTAAGCATCAGTTGTAATAGTTGTCCAAAACTTTTACCATCAGTGACTGTTTTCAGATGAAACACTGAAGGTTGTGCAGTAAGTTAAAGTTTTAGCAAAACGTGGACAGAAGGAAGATCTTAAAGATCAAAGGGGACTCTCACTAGCTAAGGGATCTTGGAGAAAGCTATAGGGTCATTTAACAAATAGTGGACTAACCTGGGATAATTTCACTTCTACATTTTCTGCCACAAGAAACTGCCTTTCCAAGTAAGAAATTTCAGTTGTTACTGACTGGGCCATTACTTGAATATGCCCATATTCTTTCAAACATGAAACTGTAAATAAATGCAATTTTGTGAACTGGAAGATAACCATTATAAATGGAAAAGGAAAGGTGAATCAACAACAACATATTCCAAGAAGCATAAATACCTCAGACTCTATGGAAATATTAACAGAAGATGGAGTCCTCTTGCTGCTCACAGAACATATCCAGAAAACTCTGAAATAAAAAGCCAACGTCCTCTGGATTTATTTTTCCAGCTGGCTAAAAAATCCACTGAGGGGAAAAAAGCTACGGCTTAATTTACTACCATTTTCAACTTTGATTAGCAAATGTTGTCTTGATTTCAAAATTGGTTTCTTAATTTTACTTATAAATAATGTGAAACAGGTGATCTCAATTAGAAAAGAGATTAGAGAAAGTCCTTAATCCTTCATTTTTTCTTTGGTTGCCTGGAAAGAAAATTATATATGTAAATGTAAACACGCTGCACTGAGTTGCTGGAAATAGAAATACGTCTATCTAAAAATGGATGAGAGCTTTACATGGGCAAACAATAAAAGATAAAAAAAATTGGATGGGATTGGAAAAAAACTGATGTTCTTACCCATTTGTTTGCCCTAAATACTATCTCAAAGGGCTGCAGTATATGTTGTGATTCAATTAACACTATAAAACATAAGTAACATCATGTAGGTAAGGAAAAAGGATTGTCAAGGGGAAAAATAACTTACTGAATTTTAAAATAAAGATGAAGTTTACAAAGGCAGCAAAGGACAGTATAGAGGCTCACTGGCAAAGGCCATGCATGGTGAGGGCCTTTTACCTAAGAAAAGTACAATTTATTTGGAAAACAAATCTGAGCAAGCGGAGAAAGGGGGATTGAAGCATCTCTGAGGAAGTCTAATGCAAACTAGGCAGCGCTTTATAAATGAGAAAGGATGAGTCCCAAATGTTGACATAAATAGCAAGAAGAGAGGTTTGTGGAAATGGGACAAGGACAGTGTTTCTCAAAATACATGAATGTGGAAAAAGCATTTTCATCATGCCTTCTGGGCCACTGCAACAAAAGAAATGTCTGAAGAGGAACTGCACTGACAGTAATGGAAATAAACAGAATTGATTATTTCAGGAATCAAGAAGATAGACCTGAGGGATTATAACAAAACTACAGAAAAAAAACAAACACATTGCCGTCACGTCGATTCCGACTCATAGCGACCCTACAGGACGGAGTAGAACTGCCCCATAAGGTTTCCAAGGAGCGGCTGGTGGATTTGAATTGCTGACCTTTGTTAGCAGTCGCAGCTCTTAACCACTGCACCACCAGGGCTTCTTAACAACACTATAAGATGTAAAAGTGAAAACAAGAATGTTACAACAAGGGAAGAAAACGAATCCAGACTGAGGAGGACTGTGCAGTGCAGTGTCTCTCAAACCCTCTGTGGAAAAGGACTAGTTGACTTATTTTAATATTTTTTAAATTTCCAATTTGTCACAGACTGATACTTTCGGGTTATACCCTTTCAACAAGACAAGCTCACAGCCTGCCCTTAGATGTCACAGAAATGTCAAGTTGCTACAATGTTTCCAAATGCTCACTCTGTGCTTATCTTGTAGTGGACTTGTACCAACCGTTAGCGGACTGACACTGGTTGGCTAACCGTACTTTGAAATGCACGGTGCTGTACACATGGGGGTGGAGGGGCTTGGGGAGAAAAGGGGGAGAAAGAACACGTGACTAGCAGCAGGGGCGTGGGAGAAAACAAGCACACCATCATTGACACCTCTTCTAGAGTTTTAGAAACCAGACAGTTTCTTCATGTTATAATGTTATAGATTAAAAAAAAAAAAAAAAAGGTCAGAGATGGGTAAAAAATGTGTAAATAAAAATGAGATATAATTTTCAAATATCAAATTGATAAAATTTTTTTAAAAGAATACCAGGTTAGTGAAGGTGTGACATATGAGTAGAAATGGTAAAAATGTTTCTGGAGAGCCACCCGGTTACATCTATCAAGAGCTTTACAATATTCATATCCTTTTTCCTAATTCATATCCTTTTTCCTAATATTTGTACTTTAGGAATTTACAACAAGGAAATGATAAATATTATAGGTGTACATAGGTGAATGAACAAGAACGGACACTGCAGTACTATAATCACAGCAAAATTTAAACAACCAAAATGTCCATCAAGGATGGGAGAATAAAATAAATTGTGATAGAGTATTACCTGCTGATAAAGATCATTTTGTAAAAGAACCATGTGAAAGTGCTTATGTACAGTAACAAGAATAACAACAATAGTGATATTTAATAGGGTTGGAGGAAGGTGGTTAAAGTTATACACACAGTGTGGGACTAATTTCATTCAAAGATTACCAGAAGGCATTAATTGGCCGTAGGCCCCTGGCTGGCTGCAAATGGTTTGCGCTAGCCCACTAACCTAAAGGTTGGCAGTTAAAATCCACACAGCAGTGCCATGGAAGATAGGCCTAGTGATCTGCTTCCATAAAGATTACAGCCAGTTTCCTATGGAACAGTTCTACTCTGTAACACACGGAGTTACCGCGAGTCAGAATTAATTGGATGCAAGGGATTTTTATTTTATTGCTTTTACTTTCCATTTTTTTTACATTTATGGAATGGAACATATATTTCATTTGTAACCACTGAAAAACAAAACAAAAATTAAATTCCTACTGTCCAAAGTTATGGCACAAAGGCTGATGGCCAAACCAGCTGATTGGCCCTCCAGATAGAAAGCCAAACTCAGCTCATTATGTTAACTTGTGATTTCTACCCAGAGGTGGCATTCAAGCCATTTACCAGCCAATATGACAGAGGCCCTGGAGACCTAATGCGTTGGGCATTACCTCTCTAGGTGCAAAGTGGTGAGAAGGTCTGGAGGGTCCCCGGCGAAGGGAAAGGGCAATGGGGAACATTCAGAAGGCCTGGGACAGTAGCTATTTACCAACCAGTATGGGCTATTTTGCTATTTCATACCTGGCACTTCTGTACTGGTTGGTTCCACCTCCAAACCTGCTCCTCCCTCAGCTTTCTCCATCTCAGTAAATGGCACTCATTCTTCCCACTGTCAGACCAGGAACTCTCATGTCATCTCAAGACTCTCTCAGACTTCTCTCTCCACATCCAGTCTATTCGAACACCCTGTCATCACTGCTTTAAAAATACATTCACAATCTGACCCCTTCTGCCACCATCCATCCCGTGCTCCCACCCAGGTCCAAGCCACCATCATCCCTGACCTGACTTACTGCAATGGTCTCTTCTAGGTCTCCCTGCCTGTCTCTCGTTCCCCTAACAACAGCCTGTTTTCCACAGAGCAGCCAGAGTTGTTTCTTCTATAGCTTGGGTTGGACTGTGTCACTTCTCTGGTCAAGCCCTCCAATGGTGCACCATCTTTCTCAAAATAAATATTCACAGTCCTCCTCGTGGCGTTCAAGACCCTGCGGGACCCAGGCCCAACCTACCTGCCTGACCTTACCTGCTATACTCGCTCTCTTTCTCATGTTACAACTCCCTCACCTCCTTGCTGCTTCCTGAACACCCCAAACATACTCCTACACCTCAGGCCTTTACACTCGCTGCCACCTCAGCTAGGAACTCTTGCAGACACTCACCTGCTCACCCTTTGTTTCCTTTAGGTCTCCGCTCAAATGTCATCTTATTAGAAATGCCTTCTCGGCCACCCTATATAAAATAGCATCCCCCACCCGCATCATTCTCCATCTCTCTTACTTTTTTTCTTCATAACACTCATCACCACCTGATATTATATTGTTTACTGTCTGTTTCCTTCCACTAAACTGAAACCTCCATAAAGATAGGACTTTGTTTTACTTGCTGTTACATTTCTATCGCTTATTACATATATTCACTAAAAGACACATACTGTGAATGTTAACAGTGCCATTATTCGTGATTTTCCCAACCTGGAAACAACCCAAATGTCCATCAACAGTAGAAGGAAAGATATACTTTGGTATATTAATACAACCGAATACTTTAAAAGTATAAACAATAAACAAACAACATGGATGGACGGCACAAACACCATGCTGAGTGAAAGAAGTCAGACACGGCACAGCTCCCTTTATATAAAGTTCAAAAGAGGTGAGACTGATCCATGGTGTTAGAAGGCAGGCTAGTGGTCACTCCCAGAGAGAGGAAAGGAGGTAACTGTTGGCAGAGAGTGTTAAGGGGCTTTAAGGTGCTGGTTATGCTCCAGTTTTTGACCTGGTGGTACTTACAAAGGTGTGTTCATTGTGAGAAAATTCACCAGTGTATGCTTATATCTATGCATTTTATTGCATATACACTATACCTAATTTTAAAGAAAGTTTATTTAAAAATAAAAAAATCAGAAATTATGAAAATGATTTCCTAGGAAATAAAAACATAAAACAAGAAATTAAAAATGCAGTAGAAACATTGGAAGATAAAGGTGAGGAAAAGACCCAGAAAGTAGAAAGAGAGTGAGAGAAATGGAAAGGCAGGAAATTAAGGAAGTAGACCAGGAGGTTCAACTCTGAACAAAGGGATGTCAGAAAGAAAGAACAGAAAAAACCTTAAGACAGAATATTATTAAAAAAAAAAAAAAAATCAAGAATATTTCCCAGAAATGAAGGACATGAGAGAGACTGAGGAAGCCCAGGGAGTGTCCAGCAGAGCTGAGGAGCAGAGACCCTCACAAAAGCAGCACCATGAAAGTTCAGGGCACCAAGGACAGAGAGGCGGCCCTAGAAGCTTTTGGTAGGAGAGAGGGAAGGAATTTGTCATGCACAAAAGATTAAGAATCCAAATGGCTTTGTACCTCTCAGGAAATAGTACAGGAATTAGAAGACAACAGAGTGATCCTTTCAAAATTCTAAAAGAAAATGGTTTCCAACTGCCATTTTCTATCCAGCCAGAGTACATACAAATAAAGAGATTTTCAGGCATGCCTCTAAAAATTTACCTCTCATACATCCTTTCTAAGAAGGCTACTAGAGATGTATTCCATCATGACAAGGTAGTGAATCAAGAAAGAGGAAGGCATGGGATGCAGCAAGCCGGGGATCTAATCCAAGAGAGAGCAAAGAATGGTGGAGAGTGGAGGTCACAGTTGGGAAGATATGGCTGGTCTGACTGGAGCAGGCAAGACATCTTCAGGAGAGTTCCTTCAAGGAGGCTCAATTAATGAAATACCTGCTGGTCTGACTGTTTTGAGAAGAGATTCACACAACTGACCAATAGTCTGAAGTTCAATTAGTAGTAAGTACACAAAAAGCTAAGCAAACAAACAAATTAACTGTTAACCACAAGGAGAAAGTTTGCAGGAAAGGAAAAGAAATTACAGCAAACCATTTGGTTCAGGTGTAAATACCACTTACATAATCATAGTGTAAATACTGGGCACTGACCTCACCACAGTCATAACACAACACAGGAAGACCGAGGAGGGGAATGGCAAGCATGTCGGCCCATCAGCTCCCAACCTGCCTACTGTCACAGCTGGTATCCACTGTCCCGACAGCGGCACTTCCATGGGGAGCAGCCACAAGGGCTGCCCAGCACTGAGGTCCACGGTGACTGGCTACACAACAGTCACCTTCAGCAACACCTGTATTTTGTGTTTTTAACAAAACAATGGATTCATATCTTGTTTTATTCTATCGTATAATAATTACATCTACATATATTTATATAATTATACTCATATAACATATTGAATTATATCTATAATTGACATCTCTGTGGACATCTGTAATATATACACCTATATAATTATACCTGTATAATTATATTCATATAATATAATCTATGGAGCCCTGGTGGGGCAGTGGTTGAGAGCTGTGGCTGCTAACCAAAAGGTCGGCAGTTCGAATCCACCAGCTGCTCCTTGGAAACTCTGAGGCAATTCTACTCTGTCCTATAGGGTCACTAAGAGTCGGAACCGATTTCGATGGCAATGGGTTTGGCTTTTTTAAAATATATGTAATTATACCTTATTTTATAATTAATAATGTATCTTACGTCCCCCACCCAAATGATTATTAATAAGATACTGACTGCATTTAAAACAACTTAATTTGGGGGTCTCTATATGACAATCTAGTCACCTGGGACTAAGAACCTTACTGGTGAGCCATCCCTTTATCTACTGACACTGGACGGTGTAAGGACTGAGGAAAAGAGGAAAGAGCAGGTTCTGACAGAAATGAGCAACTACAACTAAATAAACAATGGACTAATACCACTGGAAATTAACGATACAAACACAACACGTATGACTGATTCAAAATGGTCATTAATTCCAAGACAATTTTAATAATTTGGGCATCACTGGAAGGTAGTCAACATGCTTCCTACCATCAGTAGGAGCATCTCAAACCCAGCTGTTTTTTCCCCTACTTTGAGCTGTATTTCCATTCCACACTTCCCCTGGGGCCCAGGAGTTAATTAAGTGCTTCAGTTTAAAAGATCTTTCCTTATCACTCCTGTTGTGCTGCAGCATGAATGTGAGATGTAAGGGGCAGCAGAATGAGAAAATATTAAAATGGTATTTAATTAAGCAGAATAAACAATAAGGTCAACAGCAACTTGAAGGTAACACCTGTTTCTGAACAAGGAAGGCGAGCCACCTCCAGGTACCAGGTGAGGGAGAGGGCGCTTACTCGGATGCTCCTTTTGTCTAAGCCATTTGTGATATCTACTTCTGTTTCAGAGGTAATGAGACATTTAATAAAAGAAAACAAATAGTGATGCCTTGCTGTGTCTAGGAGGAGAGTCGGAAAAATCCTCCAGCTGTTTTACACTGCAAAGTTCAGACCTCATTTCAATTTGCTTTTAAAAGTAACCAGGGAAAAGAAAAATGTTCTATACTGAACTCTATAAACAGCACACAGCATTAAGTCTGCCCATCTTGAGCTGCGCTGTGTTACTTTCATCTGAGGCTATTTCCATAAGCAGGAAAAAGTTGGACAATCCCTGTTAGGTATTTGTCAAGGCCCAAACACCTTGTAAATGAGCACGGGAGCTGGGGAGATGACAGATGTTACTGATTTAATGCTAGAACAGCACATGATGTGGGGTGGTAATTGGGATTGATATTAGAATACCAAAAGCCCAATCAATGGAAAAATTACCATTGCAGCTGCATGTGGGGTGAAATGGCTTCCAAACTCCAAATTAGTCAAGTGGTAAAGAGGCGCTATTTCAAAAACATGGCTTATGTGTAGCAATATAAAATTCATAAATATATTTAATACCAGATTTCCCTGTCTTGTTAAGATCGATGTCCAGGGTCTTGGGCACCCGTGACTCATTTCATCATCATCCCCAGCTCTCATTCAGAAACAAGCCATGTCGAATCTACCTCCTGCATCTCTCTCTACTCCAGTTTTCTCCATCTCAGCTGCCATTACATCTTAGTTCAGGCCACCATCATGTCTTGCCTATGTAACGGCTTAGTATGGAATTGCTCTTCCTGCCTTCAATCTCCCCTGCCCCACCCATCCTTCCTGCAGCAGTAGAATCTCCTCCCTCCACTCCACCACTTAAAGCCTTCCATTGGCTCCTCAATGTCCTCTGGGTCAGGTCCACAGTCATGAAGATGGCGTCTGGGATCTGACTTTGCTTCCCTGTATGCTTCCCCATCAGTCCCATCTTTCCACAGTAGATACAGACTCCTGTCCAACCCTAGTCCTGCTAAATCAGAATATACTGGAACAAGGCCTGAGAATCTGTATTTCTCGAAAAGCTGCTCAAGATGATTCCAGTGATCAGCCAGACAGGTGTGCAACCACTGCTTTGGGAATCATGTCCTCTAACCACTGCAAAAGTAGCACATGACTATCCCCTTATGTGGATATCCCAGTTATTACATTGGCCTGAAATAACTTGTTGAATTATCTCTGCCCTGACAAGATATAGGGAGCCCTGGTGGCGCAGTGGTTAAGAGCTTGGCTGCCGTTCCTTGGAAACCCTGTGGGGCAGTTCTACTCTGTCCTGTAGGGTTGCTATGAGTTGGAATTGACTTGAATGCAATGGGTTTGGGGTTGGTTTGTTGTTGTATTTTTTTTTTTTTTTTTGACAAGATTGGGAGCTCTTTGAAGATGGGAACTATATGACTGACTGCGTGCACAGCAGGCTCCATCTAGGCCTGTGAAGCAGTCCTGAGTGTGATCGATGTGATCACTTTCACACAGACAGAGCAGACTCCAAATGAGAGATGAGAGAGATGAGCAGACATTGGGTGCTTCCTCTGTGTACACCTCTGAATGGCACTACCTACAAACTGCTCTTGTTAAAATGTCAAATCTGAAGCCAATCAAGCCTCTGCATCTAACTACTGGTTTTCAGAAAATGTAGGATTGGAGGATCATGGTGAACAGCATCATAGGGCTGCAATCAGCAAAACCCAGAATGTGAGCAATTCACAGGGATACATGAAATGGCTTCATAGCCAAATAATGGTGAACTAAAGGGGAAGGGGAAACCTATAGATTGTAAGAAACCTGTAATGGTCTTTCTTTCTAAAGATTAACATCTTAACATACTTCTGGGCGATATGATATGACCTCTCTGTCTTTCTGTATGTGGGCATGTACTGGGTCGGGGTATAGATGAAACAAGATTGGTCACGTTTGATAAATATTGAAGCTGGAAGCTGGGTGATAGGAGAGGGTACACACTGGGGCTCATTATGTTACTCTTCCTGGTTTTGTACACATTGTCATAAAAAATAAAATGAAAAAAGAAGGTACAGGTCACTAATAAATATATCATGGTATCGAAACATCCCCTTAAACTACTGAGGTTTGGAAAGTCAGTGATGGTTGTATAATCCTCTATGTAGTAGACATTTTGGACTGAATTCTTTGATTCTAAGAACTCTTTTAGCATCTGGTATTAACAAATTCAGCACTGTTGGGTAAAGGCAGTTTCTCTTTAGAGCCAGAAAGAGTTGCAGAGAATTGCCAAAGCAGGTCACTCTGTACCAAGGAAAACTGGGACCATGTCCTTAAGTGAAGATGCTCTTCTCTTTTCCATGGGAAATTATAACCATAATTTGATGTTAAAATGAATGTGCTCAAGTGCTTCCTGGCTCTTCACACTAATTCAATAGATTATGTTCAACTTTTCTGTCTGAAAGAACTAAAGGGCACCGCGTACTGCAGAAAGTAAGGGGCAGAGGTGGGGCAACCTAGATTGAGATTATTTTAAGTGACCCTTGAAGAAAACACCTTTAAACATTATCTCGACTGTGGGATTAAATGCAATAATAGGTCACTTAGAATATCCTAAACGATTAGACAAGATAGAAGAGTATTAAGGTTCTCTGGATCAAACATCAATGTGAAAAAGTCTCTGTTGTAACATACGAAAATTACAAGGAAAAAGGATCTTTCAACTGTTTGTCAATTATATCAGTATTCATCTGGACCCTAACCTATTTTATGGTTACATATAATTACAATACATTTCTTCACTGAGTTATATGTTTCTATGTTTTAATTTGCAAAGGTGGTTCATGGGGTGGGTACGTCATTAATTTCCAGGCTCTGAAAAGCTCTGACTCACGTTGACAGACATCTACCTTGAGTCTGGGAAGAACAAGTGAATAAAAATTGTGCTTGGTTAAAGCTAGATAAAACAGCGACTCCCAAATTTCAGATACGGAGTGAGCCACTCTTAACGAAATATAAATTATCATAAACTTGGCATTGGGTAAAATACATATGAAATGTGAAAAATATAATTTGCTTAGAGGATTATTATTTTCCTCTTAAAAAAAGTTTAACTTCATACTTTCAAGAAAAATATGGAATAGTGTTAAATCTATCCATTCTTCCTCCCCCCCTTTTTAAAGAAAAAACAGAGAACAAAGGAGAAATAAAAAGATGGAGGGAGGACAGACGTGAAAGAGGAATGAGGAAAGAAAAGGAGGGAAGAAGGAGATGTATTATGAATGCATGATGATTTATTTTTAAATGTTTACTTTTAAAATTATACTGTAAGTAACTATAACAATGACATCTGCAATGTATCAATACTTTAAAAAAAATACCTACCATTTCTTGTGTTTATTATGCACCAGGAACCTATCTAAAAATTTTATATGAATCACATCACATTTAATCCTCACAACAACTCTATGATGCAGGTACTATTATTATCCAAATTCTACAGATGAGAAAACTTATTCACAGAGAGGTAAGTAATCTGTCCAAGGTCACTCAGTCAGTAAGCAGCAGAGCAAAAATTCACACCCAGGTATACTGGACTCTATAGTGCATCCTCTCAACCATTATCCTGTATCAACTGAGGATGTATTACGGGCTATGTGTTCCATTACGTGCTTTTTACGTAAATCATTCTCATTTAATCCCCTCAACAACCCTGAAAGTTAGCTCTTCTTACCCTTGTTTTGCACTGAGAATAACGAAGCTCATAAGGGTTAAGTAACCTGCCTGATGCCATACTGCAAAGTGGTAGAACTAGCATCTGAACACAAGTTTAAACCTGTGCTCTCATTTTGAAAATGGCTTTTTGCCAGAACGAACGTGTACTATTTGCTATTCAACAGAGTTTTAACTGGTTATTCAACCAACATTTATGGAGGGCCCATTAAAGGCCAGGCACTATTCTAGGCACTGAAGAGATACGGGTGAACAAGGCAGCTGGAATCTCTGTCCTCACAGATCTCATCTTTCTCGTAAAGCATAAAATAAAACAAAAAATACCCCCAAGAACTGCTAAGAAGTGTGGTGACCAAGAAAAAACAGGGAGTGATGGGTCAGGGGCTGCTTCTGCATGGTAGGTGGGGAAGGCCTCTCTGAGAAGACATCCGAGCTGAAGGAGGTGTTCCAAGTGCTGAGATGTTACAGCTGACTTTAACCGGAATCAGTAAAGAAATGAAGATTCTGATGGCCAGCTTAGAGTTTTACGTTGGGAGTCCAATGAACAAATTTTTCACTTGTACTGTATTGTGTGAGTCCCCAAGTTGTTAGCCATCACCCCTTACAGAACACCATTCTGGAAAGGAGAATGAGGAAAATGGTAGAGAGTAAAACTGTTCCACAACAGAGTGGGCGCTCCCTCTTCCTCTCCAGGCCTCCATCTGGGGTTGGAAGCTCTTACTTTGCTTAGAAACATTTGTTTTACTTTTAGTTTCCTCTTAAACCAATGACTATTCATGGAAACCAAAGTGGGACTTTCCCCTCAGTTGATGAATCTGACTCATTGATGTGACCACAGGGTGCCAGAGGACACTGACAGGATGTTTCTTGTATAAAATGATTTCATGACCAGTGGTTTGCTTCTAGAATTCTTCTTTCTCATACTTCCCTCTCCCCCATTATGGCATAGTTTACTCCTCCTTTATGTGATTTATTATATAATTCCAACAACTCTACGGAATAGAGATTATTTTCGCCATTTAATGAGTAAGGAACTGAATTTTAGAGGGGGAAGTAACTTGCTGATGTCACACAGCCCCTGGTGTGTCGTGGAGCTGTGTTTCATACCCAGGTCTGACTCCAGAACCCTCTACATTGTTTTCATTACCACATTGTGTTTCCCATCATTTTTCAGGACTCTTAGTCCCAGGATTACAGCAAATTAAGCTCCTCTGACTCTGTGAAGCACCAATGGAACAATCCCCAAACTCCAGATCAATCTTCTCTCACATATCAATAGTCACTTAACTTATCCCCCTAAAATGCTTTGTTACTGACGATGGTGGTAATGGGCTAACCACAGAAAATAGCCCCTCTAATGTGAATAACCAAATAGCCAGAAGAAGAAATGAAAACATAAATGAGGAAGAAACTGGTTCTTTGTATGAGTTATTTCTTTAATCTTTGTCAAGGTTTGATAATGGCTCTACCATTAACCATTGTGTAAGATCAGCAGAGAGTAGATGGGAAGAATGTTAAATTAAGCGTAGGATTACTAAATATCTTTTAGAGAGCCAAATGAATGAGAACACTCACAAAACCTGAGGATTTTTAAGTCCTGAAATTTACTTTGAAACCAACGGGGCTCAACCTTATAAAATGTTTAAACAAAGTGATTCTATTGTTAGCAATTCAAGGTTTGAGAGTAAAATAAAACTAAATTAGAAATTACTGTTACTGAGAAAAGCTAGACTGTGTGTGTTGGAGGCACCACAAGCCAGAAAAGTGGTGGGGGTGAAAGGTAGGGATAGATCAATACCAACAGCCAGTATTAATTAATAGCTAGATTTGGCAGATATGACATGTGATCTACCAAGACTTTATTCTGGAAACAAGTCTTCACTTAGTTCACTGTTCCCGTTAGAAAGGACGATACCTATAAACTCTGGGCATCCCTTTCTAGTGAGGAAAAGAAAAGCAGCTAGGTGCTGGCCTGGGACTCACAGCTAAGCACAGTGTTCTCCCTTCAACTATAAACAATTTCAAAGAATATCAACACCAGATAAGGCTACACTGTGACCAGTATGAAGCAAGACCAAAAAAAAAAAAAAAAAAAAGACCACTCCATAACAATGTCTGAACACAGACAAGAATATGAGCATTGTACAAACCATGAATGAATATGAACAAAGATCCAGCTATCTTTGCTACTATGGGTGACTGCTACTTGTTTACCAATCATAGCTTTAAACTCACTCTGTTCTTCTCGCCTTCTAGATAAGAATTATTAAATACCCAATCACAGAATTACTCTAGCATCCAATCCAGAGCAAAGCCTCACTTCCTTACCCTCCCCCAAATCACCTAACACAAGCCCAACTCCTATAATAAGTCTCTTCTAACACCCTCTTACTGAGGCACCACATGCTTTCCCATGGTAAGTGTTGCCCACTGTAGCAGTGAGTCAGTAAATGTGAAGATGTTAACAAGTAGCTGTATTCCTGGGGGCTTTGGCTGCAAGGCACTGACTGATAGTTGTCTATTTTTTCTTCCATAGTCAGAAGCTCAGGAGCTGCACCAGATCAGATGGGGACCCCACAGTGGGCAGTCTTTCAGTCAACGACCCGGCAGCCAAAGAAAGAACAAACCAGCTGTAAATAACAGGTACATAAATAAGGACGAACTGTCCTCTTTTCATAATGATCCTATGTCTCTAAGCTTTTTCACTTTGGACAACGGCTCCACCATGATTAATTGTTCATTTCTACTTTTCAGATTACAATTTTACAGGCTGAAAGAAAAGATGGCATTATAGCAAGACATTCCTGGTATCTTCCAGGTACCATCATGGATAAGAATACTCACATAATCTCAGTGTTATCACCCTCAGAAACTGATTTTGCAAGTGTCAGAGAGATGATTCATACCGTTAACCTTATGACTGCTGGTGGTGGTGTGCTTTTGCATTTCCTTGGCTCTTCAAATAGATTTAAAATGCCCCCTAAAGCTCCATCAGTCATTGCCATCATTAGCATCATCACCATCAACACCACAGTTTCAATATCATCATGCCACCTAACGCTTTTTGAGCGTCTTCTCTGCACCAGATTCCATGTTCTTTGCACCTTCTCATTTAATCCTTACTACAATTCTATGAGGGTGATATTATTATTATTCCTTTTTTTTCAGAGAAGGAGACTGAAGCAGTGACATTAAATAATTATCCAAATGAGCTGAACCAAGATTCAAGACTACGATGATCTGCTCTGAGACCTGCACTTTTAGCCCCGACATTACTTTTCACCTATCTTAATAATCCTTTGGCTAGGGAGATGAAAATGGGGAAGAAAGACATGTCCTTGGGCTTCTGTCTATCCCTTACTTTGAAGAAAACTTCCTACATATCTCTCAGATTTTCACTTCTAAAGATGGCTACATTATTCTTGACAGCTTTATAATTTTAGAGTATTTCACTTCTTATTACTCAATCTTTGAAATGATACACTGTTAAGACGATTGGTAGAAATGTTTCCAAGTAGATGATAACATTCTCTGAAAGTAGTTAAGTGAAAATGTACTTCCTGTCAATCAACAAAAATAAAACAAAACAAAAAATTCATTGATTTGGGGCTAATTCTGGAAGATTTCCTGATAATCCAGTGAATAATTTCTGAAAGCAGTGAGAGGCATGCACATGAAGCATCACAGGAGATTCAGAATTGAATTGCTGCCTTCAAGTAACTTAAGAGGGAAAATTTAAGGCATAACCAGATATCCTGTAATACAAGCAAGAAAGTGACAGGAGCCTTACAAGAAGTGGAGGTGAGGTTTTCTGGACATTCTAGAACAGTATTACTCCAATATGGTCTGTGTTATAGACACTTAAACTGCAATTTAACAGAGTAATTTTATGTCTGTTGAATCTATATATAACAATAAAAAAGAACTGCACTTGTATTTTGTATGTCCTTTTAATTTAATTTTTTCTAGTAATTAACATGCATTTATTTTACAAAAGTACTGATAGTGTAAATAACTGGTCCTTTAGTTTGAGAAGCACTATACTCTGGAGTCATGCGGTTCAACTTGGGATGTTTAAGACCTATTGCTAATAATTACCTTATCACATTTTACTTATCAGAACTTATCTTGACATCCACTGGGCGTATATATATATAATATTTACATACTATGCATACATATGTATAGTACTTACACACAATATTTAAAGTCATAAAAATCTCTTCAAAATACTCCAAATTTATATTCTTTAGTAAGGAGCTCTGGTGGTGCAACGGTTAAGAGCTTGGCTGCTAACTGAAAGGTTGGTGGTTCGAACCCACCAGCCACTACACAGGAAAAAAGACCTGGAGATCTGCTCCCACGAAGATTATAGCCTAGGAAACCTATGGAGCAGTTCTGCCCTGTCCTAATGGGTTGCTGTGAGTTGGAATTGACTCGACAACACACAACAACAACATTCTTCAACAGGTGGCCTTTTTTTATACTTTGGTGAACTTTATGTATTCTCAAAATAAAGCTCTGCATAGGAACAATGTGGCATATTGTATCTTTAACAAGAAAACCATAAGCAATTGAAATTCAGAACCTTTGATAACTACTTAAGTGACTTTTTACAATCAACAATCATAACCACAACAATCATAACAAACATCTTTCCTTAAACAAAGGAAGATAAGATTATAATAAAAGGCCACAGTCAGTTAAGAGATGAGGACAGGGACAATGTGTTGCTAACTAGTTTCCTCAGTTCTAGGACAGTGCTCAGTAATTGCTGAATGAATAAGGTGGTATTTAAGAATGGATCTTAGTTAACATTGTAGTGATAATGCTGAAAGATATTTCTTCAAAAGAAATGACATTTCCTTACAAGAAGACCCCAACTCCATCTTAAAACTTACAGTGTGCTGAGTAAGAAAAGGAGCTTGTTTTGAAAAGCAACTAAGTCTGAATTGAGGCTTTGCTACTTACTAGTTACCTTTCCTGAGACTCAATTTTCTCATGTGTAAAATGGAGATAATAATAGAACTCATCTCACAAGCCAGCCGTGAGGAGTAAATGATATATTAAGCATTGTGTGCATACATTGCCATTTAGTAAACATCTAGTCAATGTGAGATAGCAATAGCGTTAAGAAATTGCTGGTACTCCACCATTTCTGACCTACAACAATGGTTCAACATAATAATAATGGTATCTTGTTTCAAATACAGTAAAAAAGCACCTTTTTTGCTCAAAATAACTCATCAGGCAAAGACTGACTGTATTCTTTTCCTGTTACCTCCCTGCTTATCTGCTAGCACCTATTTCCTAGGGTTAGGGTTTCAGAAGTGATGTATAAAGCCTGGGAAGTACGGCACACATGGTGAGAATTGTCACCATATCCTCTGGCTGCCTGACATGAGGGTCTGCCCGTCAACATGGAGAGTTAAACAGAACTGTGTCAAGCCGGGCCAGGAAGGCAGTTACACAGGGAGATTCAGCTACATTACCCACTGCCATCGAGTTGATTCTGACTCACAGCCCCCTACATTAGAAACCTTCAAAGATTCTATGGCTCTTTTAGAGCCAAAAATGCCAGGGAGTTTGAGTATGAGATACAAAGACCAACAACAAGCCAGATTCTGCAATAACTGGCTCCAGTTATAAGTCAGAGTTGGCCTGGTAACCTTGTATAGGTGGAGCCTATACAAGTTTATCAATAAGAATTAGCCCTGGAGGCTTTATTCCTCCATTTATCATACTCGTGCTCTTACTCACACCTACCTTTCACAGTGCATTACAATAAATGCTACTGTTGTGGATTGAACTGTGGCCCCCAAAAATATGTGTCAACTTGGTTAGGCCATGATTCTCAGTATTGGGTGTTTGTCCTCCATTTTGTGATTGATACAATTTTCCTATATGTTATAAATCCTAATCTCTGCCTGTGGTTAATGAGGCAAGACTGGATTATGCTGAAGAGGATTAGGGTGGGATGTAACACACTTGCTCAGGTCACATCCCTGATCCAAAATAAAGGGAGTTTCCCTGGGGTGTGGCCTGCACCATCTTTTCTCTTATAAGAAACAACAAGAAAGGGAAGCAAGCAGAAAGCCGAGGACCTTATACCACTAAGAAAGCAGTACTGGGAGCAGAGCATGTCCTTTGGACCCAGGACCCTGCACCTGAGAAGCTGCTTGACCAGGGGAAGACTGATGACAAGGAGCTTCCTGCAGAGCCGACAGAGAGAGAAAGCCTTCTCCTGGAACTGATGCCCTGACTTTGGACTTCTAGCCTACTAGACTGTGACAGAATAAATTTCTCTTTGTCAAAGCCATCCACCTGTGGTATTTCTGTTACAGCAGCACTAGATGACTAAGACAGAATTTGGTACCAGGAGTGGGGTGCTGCTCTAACAGATACCTAAAATGTGGAAGCGGTTGTGAAACTGTGA
Source organism: Dugong dugon (assembly GCA_030035585.1). Lineage (NCBI taxonomy): Eukaryota > Metazoa > Chordata > Mammalia > Sirenia > Dugongidae > Dugong > Dugong dugon. The sequence continues at coordinate 52,233,671 of CM057461.1, forward strand.
ATGGATAGAAGACTCAGAAGGAAGTGAGGAGAACTGTTAACACTGGAGAAGGCGCAGATGGTGAGAAACAGCAGCAGAGGAATGGCAGCAGCAGAATCAGGAGACCAGCTTGACACAGCGCTGGAGCTGACCCATGGAGCAACAGAGCTGACTACCCATGCGCAGATGCTTCCTGGCAGAGTGGGGTGCCTCCAGACACTTATTGGTGGAGCTAGGCTTGCCGGCCCATGGAGCAAGAGAGCTGAGTGCCTTCCAGCTGAAGTCTACTGGCGGAGTGTGGTACCTCCAAACACTTATTGATGGAGCTACAGAGCTTTGAACACTTGTTCCAGCAGGGCAGACATGTGCATGAGGCCTAAGGGCAGAGAGGACAAGGAACCAGGAAGCAGAAGCTGAAGAAACAAGGAACGCAGGAAGCCGAGCTGTTTCCATCTCAGAAGGTATGGCCACAACCTCTGGGGTTTCAAAGAATGGAGCCATGGCCTCTGGAGTTTCTAAGGGTGGAGTCGCCACTCAGATGGACTAAAAAAATGGTGCACCTAAATTCAAGGGAGCAGAGTTGCCATCCCAGGGGGCCTGAAAGGCGGAGCTGAAGCCCAGGGCCGAGGGGCCTCCACTGAGAATCCAGAGAGTATGGCCAGTACTTACAGTCTGGAGGGTATAGCTATTGTGTGAATGGTCTCAAAGAACAGAGGATTATTTTCAAGCCTTGAGGGCTAATGTAATGTGTTCTGCTCACTTGCCTGGTGCCTATTATGCCTTCTCTCCCTCTAATTTCTCCTATTTGTGAAGGAAATGTCTAGCTTGTGCCTGTGTGCCTGATCCACCACTGTACTTTGGAAGCAGATAACTTGTATTCCAGATTTCACAGATGAAGAGGAATTTTTGGATTTTGGACTTGGAGGAGACTTAAGACTTTTGTTCTGATATGATGGGGTGAATATGTTTTACATGTGGCAAGGATATGAACTGGGTAGGGGGGCAAAGGGTAGAATGTCATGGGTTGAATTGTGTCCCCCTAAAATACATGTCAACTTGGTTAGGCCATGAATCCCAGTATTGTGTGGTTATCCTCCATTTTGTGATTGATACAATTTTTCTATATGTTGTAAATCCTAATCTCTGCCTGTGGTTAATGAGGCAAGATTGGATTATGCTGAAGAGGATTAGGGTGGGATGTAACACCCTTGCTCATGTCACATCCCTGATCCAATATAAAGGGAGTTTCCCTGGAGTGTGGCCTGCACCATCTTTTATCTCACAAGAGATACAAGGGAAGGGAAGTGAGCAGAGAGTTGCAGACCTCATACCACCAACAAAGCAGCACAAGGAACAGAGAGCGTCCTTTGGACCTGGGGTCCCTGCACCTGAGATGTTCCTCAACCAGGGGAAGACTTATGACAAGGAGCTTCCTCCAGAGCTGACAGAGAAAGCCTTCCCCTGGAACTGATGCCCTGACTTTGGACTTGCAGCCTACTAGACTGTGACAGAATAAATTTCTCTTTGTCAAAGCCATCCATTTGTGGTATTTCTGTTAAAGCAGCACAAGATGACTAAGACAGCTATCATCTCAGGCCCCCACACCATGAGCACTGCCAATACCACAACCACCATACACGTACAAATAATATTTGTCTCCAAAGTAAGAAAATTCATCTCTAAGACATCTTATTCAGTTAGACATTTCTGTTATTATCTATCATTTTTACAAATAATTATTTTAACATATTTTACTTGTATAACTTGAAAAGTGCCAACCCAGTATGTATGTTGTAATATGAGAATGTTTTACACTTTTTGCTGATAGACTCAAATATAAGGTTCAAATCTTAGAAATATTTTGTCAAGGAAGGCTGAAAACAAATTCTTGCTTAAAACATTGTTTTATGCTGCTCTATAGAGGTTTATAACGTTGTAATTCTGGATTTTAAAATCCATCAGATAATTGAACAAACACTGTGTATTAGCTAATGCAGATTTATGCTGCTCTATACAGGTTTATAACGTTGTAATTCTGGATTTTAAAATCCATCAGATAATTGAACAAACACTATGTGTATTAGCTAATGCAGATTTGTCCTAGTGGAATCCAACTTTCCGTATGTGCTTACGTATTTATATTATACTTCTAGATAAAATTTCACGTAGAAATTTAAACACATGCTCTTGGAGGGAAGCATTGTCTTATCTTTGTATTCAACATCACATCTAGCACTGTCTCCAGCATTACTAGGAATTAAACATTTGTTCATTTATATCAAAAAGTAAGGTCAGGGAAAATAATTGTATTAATTTTCACATGAAAACACACTAAATCAAGCAGTGACTTCTGATACTAGGAGATCAAAAGAAGTCACAATAGTCACAGAAAATTAACCCAACAATCTTAGATGAATTTTCTATTAAAATGATGCTAATTGTTCTTGCTCCTTGAAAAGAATATAATGTTCTAAGATTTAACAGTCAACATTAGTTGAAATGCATATAATTTAAAACGTAAGTGCCTATTTCCATAACACCATACGTAAACAACCATCAAGGCAACAGAAGGAATCTTTGCATAGGCAGAGACATCAAAATAAAATTCTATTCCTCAACAGTGTATGGTTTAGTAGAACTATGTGATTAAGTAGGAGAGGCTGAAAGAATGAACATGGCTTCCATCTGAAAATACAAAGAGTTTAACGGTTCCCTGAACTTTACTCTGACATTGGAAGTTGGAAGACAAGGGTCCCGGAGTACTCACAAAGGCCCAGCACACTGAATACCTGCTCTCTTATGGTACAACTAGGCATCATGCAAATATAATTACAGCTCTAGTAGCCAGGGATGTCAACAATCTATTATTTATTGGTTTATAAACTTGTTTTTATATTCATTTTCCATGTTTCCTTTAATGATAAGTCTAGATAACTGAGGTAGATAAGCGTTAGGTAAAGAAAATCATCACAAAGACGGCGGAGTAGTCAGACACTTCCAGTGGATGCTCTTACAACAAAGACCCGAAAAAACAAGTGACTCAATTATATATGACAATCTAGGAACCCTGAACATCTCAGGCAAAGTTGAGGAACTGGACTGAGTGGCAGGGGGAGGGAGAGAAAGTACGAAGCAGTGAGGAGTTGCCAGACCTGACCAATGAGAGCCTGAGCCCTTCAGGCCTAATCAGCTCATGGGTGAGTGGTGACGCAGGCAAGCAGCAGTGCTCCGGAAGCACGTTTTCTGCACCAGGACAGACCCAGTACCAGAGAGTCTACTCGCCCACCCATAACCAGTGAGAAGCAGCCCACGACTGGCGAAAGATAAGTACTTGCTTATGGCCTACCACACGGATCAAAAACGCCCCCCTTAGGGAAAAACCTCTCTCCCATTTACTTCCCTGCTCTGCTGAGTCCCCTGGGTGGGAAGTAGGATCCGTCACACACCCTGAGCCATTCTCCCAGCCTTGGAGAGTGAACAAATTAACAAACGGGGAAAAATTAACTGCTGGCTCCCCTAAGCCAGGAACCCAGGGTAGGCACAGCTCCTTTGCCTCAGCACAGGCATAAGGGATCCACGGACTTTCAGTGTCTTTCCCCTGCATAGACTTGTGTGGGCTCATTTCAACAGCGTAGGCCCTCATTACCTCAGTACAACAGAGTATATACCTGAAGTCTAACTTCAGATGTTTCAGCTATGAGGTGGCAAGTTCATGACATTTGACACTGCTCTGCCCATTAAGCAGGGTCTTCACCTACCCACATCAGGGGCCTGAGGACTGGTGGCTCCAACCATGCCACCTAGCCACCTGTGACAGGGGCCCAAGACTAAGAGATGTCCCCTGGTCCTTACACCCAACAGCACTGGCTGCAAAACCCACCCACCTATGTGCTCTAGGGAACAGGGAAACACCTTCCTCCTGAACACTCAGGGGCGGCCGTCAGCCCCCTGCCTAGCTCAGACTGTGTGGCCCTGCTGCAGCCAGATGCCTGTGCCTACACCAATCACCCATGCCTGTCTAGGACTGTAAGTGAGAGCCCACACCACACACTTGGTGGCTATCTACCTGGGTACCTGAGCTGAATCCATATAGGAGGAGTGGGTGGACTCCTGAGCTCACATACCTAATAACAGATCTAATCACCTGGTGACAGGACATTAGAACTTCAAAGGTGCCAATAATCAAAACTGGCACATACAAGCAGTCTATCTGAGCATATCAAAACAAAACAAGAAGCTAGGACACAGTAAGCAAACATAAAATAAATAAATACAATAACTTAAAGTTCAGAGACAACAGTCAATAGCAAATCACATAAAGGGGCAATCCGTGATGGCTTCAGCAAGCTCCCAAGATAAAGAATCTAGAAATTTTCCAGAGGAGGAAAATTTCTTGGAATTACCAGAGGCAGAATACAAAATATTAATATACAGAATACTTCAAGAAGTTAGGAAGGAAATTAATCAAAATGCAGAACACACAATAGAAGAAATTAAAAACATTAGATAAGAGCATAATGACAAATTTAACAGGCTGCAAGAATCCATAGAGAGACAGCAACCAGAAATCCAGAAGATTAACAATAAAATTTCAGAATTAGACAACTCAACAGAAAGTCACAGGAGCAGAATTAAGGCAACAGAAGTCAGAATTAGTGAGATTGAAGACAAAGCACTTGACACCAACTTATTTGAGGAAAAATCAGATAAAAAGATTTAAAGAAGTAAAGAAACCTTAAGAATTACGTGGGACTTTATCATGAGGAATAACCTACGAGTGACTGGAGTACCAGAACAGCAGGGGATAACAGAAAATACAGAGAGAATTACTGAAGATTTGTTGGCAGAAAATTTCCCTGATATCGTGAAAGATGAGACGGTATCTATCCAAGATGCTCACTGAACCCTGCATAAGGTAGATCCCAAAAGAAAGTCACCAAGACATATTATAATCAAACTTGCCAAAACCAAAGATAAAGAGAGAATTTTAAGAGTGGCTAGGGATAAACAAAAAGTCATCCACAAAGGAGAGTCAATTAGAATAAGCTTGGACGCCTCAGCAGAAACCATGCAGGAAAGAAGGCAAGGGGATGACACATATAAAGGCTTGAAGGAAAAAAACACTGCCAGCCAAGAATTAAATATCCAGCAAAACTGTCTCTCAAATATGATGGCGAAATTAGGGCACTTCCAAATAAACAGAAGCTTAGGGAATTTGCAAAAATCAAACCAAAATTATAAGAAATACTCAAAGGAGTCCTCCAGTTAGAAAATCAGTAACATCAGATAACAACCTAAGACTAGAATACAGGACAGAGCAACCAGATATCAACCCAGATAGGGAAGTCACAAAAGTAAATCAAAGCTAAAACACTGAAAATAGGGAAACAGATGTCAATATGTAAAAGATAACAACATTAAAACAAAAAAGAGGGACTTAAAAAATGAAGACATAGATTTTGCATATGGAGAGGAAGTCAAGGTAATACAAAGAAATAAAAGACTGGTATAAACTTAGAAAAATAAGGGTAAATATTAAGGTAACCACAAAGGAAACTAACAATCCTACAAGTCAAAATAAAACACTAGAAAAATATAAAGACTCAGCAAACACAAAATCAACAAGAATGAAAAAGATGAAAACAAAATACATAAAGAAAAACCACTCAGCACAGAAAATTAAGTGGAACGAAGAAACTGTGAACAACACACAAAAAAATACATGAAAATGACAGTGCTAAACTCATACCTATCAATAATTACACTGAATTTAAATGGACTAAATGCACCAATAAAGAGACAGAAAGTGGCAGACTGGATAAAAACGATCCGTCTCTACGCTGCCTACAAGAGACACATCTTAGACTTAAAGACACAAACAAACAAAAACTCAAACGATGGAAAAAAAATATGTCAAGCAAACAACACTCAAAAAAGAGCAGGAGTGGCAACATTAATCTCTGACAAAACAGACTTTAAAGTAAAATCCCCAAAGGATAAGAAAGGACACTATATAATGATTAAATGGTCAATACACCAGGGGGATATAACAATAATAAATATTTACGCATCCAATGACAGCGCTCCAAAATACATAAAACAAACTCTAACAGCACTGAAAAGAGAGATAGACAGCTCCACAATAGTAGTAGGAGACTTCAACACACCATTCAGTGAAGGAGAGAACATCCAGAAGAAGCTCAACAAAGACACGAAAGATCTAAATGCTACAATCAACCAACTTGATCTCATAGGCATTTATCGAACACTCATCCAACAGCAGCCAGCTATACTTTCTTTTCCAACGCACATGGAAGAGTCTCCAGAATAGACCACATATTAGGCCAAAAAGCAAGACTTAACAAAATCCAAAACACTGAAATATTAAAAAGCATCTTTTCTGACCATAAAGCCATAAAAGTGGAAATCAACAACACAAAAAGCAAGGAAAAAAAATCAAACACATGGAAACTGAATAACGCCTTGCTCAAAAACTACAGGGGTATGGAAGAAATTAAGGATGGAATAAAGAAATTCATAGAATGAAGCGAGAATGAAAACACATCCTACCAGAACCTTTGGGACACAGCAGAAGCAGTGCTCAGAGGTCAGTTTATAGCAGCAAATGCACAAATCCAAAAAGAAGAAAGGGCCACAATCAAAACATTAACCTTACAACTGGAACAAGTAGTAAGAGAGCAGCAAAAGAAGCCCTCAGGTGCCAGAAAAAAGGAAATAATAAGAATTACAGCAGAATTAAATGAAATAGAGACTAGAAAAACAACTGGAAGAGTTAACAAGACCAAAAGAGCTTGTTGAAAAGATCAACAAGTTGATAAACCACTGGCTAAACTGACAAAAGAAAAACAGGAGAGGAAGCAAATAACCCATATAAGAAATCAGATGGGTGTTACTACAACAGACCATAACATAGTACTATGAAAAATTGTACTCTAACAAATTTGAAAACCCAGAGAAAATGGACAAATTTCTAGAAACACAATACCTACCTAAACTAACACAAACAGAGGTAGAACAACTAAATAAATCCATAAAAAAAGAAGAGATTGAAAAGGAAATTAAAAAGAAAAAGCCCTGGCCTGGATGGCTTCACTGGAGAATTCTACCAAACTTCAGAGAAGAGTTAACACCACTACTACTAAAGGTATTTCAAACATAGAAAAGGATGGAATACTCCCAAACTCATTCTGTGAAGTCAGCATAACCTGATACCAAAAGCAGTTAAAGACACCATGAAAAAAGAAAATTACAAACCAGTATCCCTCATGAACATTGATGCAAAAATCCTCAACAAAATTCTAGCCAATAGAATTCAACAACATATCAAAAAAATAATTTCACCATGACCAAGTGGGATTTATACCAGGTATACAGGGATGGTTCAACATTAGAAAAACAATCAGTATAATCCATCAGATAAATAAAACAGAAGACAAGAACCACATGATCTTATCAATCAATACAGAAAAAGCATTTGAAGAGTCCAACACCCATTTATGATAAAAACTCTCAACAAAATAGGAGTAGAAAGGAAATTCCTTAATGTAATTAAGGGTATTTATATAAAGCCAACAGCAAACATCATCCTAAATGGAGAGACATTGAAAGCATTCTCCTTGAGAACCGGAACCAGACAAGGATGCCCTTTATCACCACTCTTATTCAACATGGTGCTGGAGATCCTAGCCGGAGCAATTAGGCTAGAAAAAGAAATAAAGGGCAGCCAAATTGGTGGGGAAGAACTCACAGTATCTCTATTGGCAGATGATATGATCTTATACACAGAAAACCCCAAAGAATCCACAAGAAAACTACTGGAACTAATAGAAGATTTCAGCAAAGTTTCAGGATACAAGATAAACATACAAAAATCAGTTGGATTCCTTTACACCAACAAAGAGAATCTTGAAGAGGAAATTACTAAATCAATACCATTTACAATAGCCCCCAAGAAGATAAAACAGTTAGGAATAAATGTAACCAGAAACGTGAAAGACCTATACAATGAAAACTAGAAGACACTACTGCAAGAAACCAAAAGAGATCTGCATAAATGGAAAAACAGACCTTGCTCATGGATAGGAAGACTCAATGTTGTGAAAATGTCAGTTGTACCCAAAGCGATCTACAGATACAATGCAATCCTGATCCAGATTCCAACACTATTTTTTAATGAGATGGAGAAACAAATCACCAGATTCATATAAAAAGGGAAGAGGCCCCAGATAAATAAAGCATTACTGAAGAAGAAGAACAAAGTGGGAAGCATTACACTGCCTGATTTTAGAACCTATTATACCACCACAGTACTCAAAACAGCCTGGTACTGGTACAACAACAGATACATATACCAATGGAACAGAGGTGAGAATCCAGACATAAATTCATCCACCTATAAGGAGCTGATATTTGACAAAGGCACAAAGTCCGTCAAATGGGGAAAAGACAGTCTCTTTAACAAATGGTGCTGGCATAACTGGATATCCATCTGCAAAAAACTGAAACAAGACCCATACCTCACACTATGCACAAAAACTAACTCAAAACGGATCAAAGTCCTAAATATAAAATCAAAAACGATAAAGATCATGGAAGAAAAAATAGGGACAACGCTAGGAGCCCTAATATGTGGCATAAACACAATATGAACCATAAGTAACAATGCACAAGCACCAGAAGAGAGACTAGATACATGGGAGCTCCTAAAAATCAAACACTTATACTCATCAAAAGACTCACCGAAAGAGTCAAAAGACAACCTACAGACTGTGAAAAAATTTTTCGCTACAACAAATCAGATCAGCGTCTAATCTCTAAAATCTACAAGATACTGCAAAACCCAACAACAAAAAGACAAATAACCCAATTAAAAAATGGGCAAAGGATATGAACAGACACTTCACCAAAGAAGATATTCAGACACATGAAGAAATGCTCAGGATCATTAGCCATTAGAGAAATGTAGATCAAAACTACAATGAGGTATCATCTCACCCCAACAAGGCTAGCCTTAATCCAAAAAACACAAAATAATAAATTCTGGAGAGGTTATGGAGAGGCTGGAACACTTGCACACTGTTGGTGGGAATGTAAAATGGTACAACCACTTTGGAAATCGATTTGGCGCTTCCTTAACAAGCTAGAAATAGAAGTACCATACAATCCAGCTATCCCGCTCCTTGGAATATATCCTAGAGAAATAAGAGCCATCACATGAATAGATATATGCACACCCATGTTCACTGTAGCACTGTTCACAATAGGAAAAAGACAGAAACAATCTAGGTGCCCATCAAAGGGTAAATGGATTAACAAATCCACACAATGGAATACTACGCAACGATAAAGAACAACGATGAAGCCGTGAAACATAACATGGAGGAATCTGGAGGGCATTACGCTGAGTGAATTTAGTCAGTCACAGCAGGACAAATACTGTATAAGAGCACTGTTATAAGAACTTAAGAAAAGGTTTAAACACAGAAGACAGAATTTTTTGATGGTTACGAGGATGGGGAGGGAGGGTGAGGGTTATTCACTAACTAGATAGTAGACAAGAATTATCTTAGGTGAAGGGAAGGACAGCACACACTACAGGCGAAGTCAGCACAACTGGACTAAACCAAAGCTAAGAAGTTTCCTGAATACAATCACTTTAAGGGACAGAGAAGCAGGGGTACGGGTCTAGGGACCATGCTTTCAGGGGACATCTAGGTCAATTGGCATAACAAAGCTTATTAAGAAAATGTTCTGCATCCTACCTTGGTGAGTGTCATCTGGGGTCCTAAAAGCTTGCAAGCGACCATCTAAGATGCATCAATTGGTCCCAACCACTGGGAGTAAAGGAGAACAAAGAACACCAAAGACACAAGGAAGTATTAGCCCAAGAGACAGAATGGGCCACATAAACCAGAAACTTCATCAGCCTGAGACCAGAAGAACTAGATGGTGCCCAGCTACCACCAATGAACGTCCTGACAGGGAACACAACAGAGGGTCCCTGATGAAGCAGTAGAACGTTGGGATGGAGAACTCAAATTCTAGTAAGAAGACCAGACTTAATGGTCTGACTGAGACTGGAGGCACCCCGGAATCGCATGGCACCTGGAATATCACCCCAGAACTAAAACAACTTCCAAGGCCAACTCTTCAGACAGGTATTGGACTGGACTGTGGGACTTAAAGTGATACTCATGAAGAACGTGCCTCTTAGTCAAGTAGATACAAGAGACTAAACAGGTAGCTTCTGTCTGGAGGTGAGATGGGAAGGCAGAGAGGGAGCTGGTTGAATGGACATGGGAAATCGGGTGGAAAGGGGGAGTATGCTGTCACAGTATGGGGACAGCAATTAGGGTCACATAACAATGTATTTGTAAATTTTTGTATAGGAGACTAACTTGAAATATAAACTTCATTTAAACTACAACAATAAAAAAAAAAAAGGAGAAAAACAAAACCATCACTAGTGCTATCTTTATTTTGTATGACCTAATCAAAGCTGTAAGGGAACTTAATTAAGCAGCCTCACCAAGATAATCTTTTCTTCAAAGGCAAACTCTTCAGTTGGGTAATAGGGTCATGGCATCATAGGATGCTTTTGAGAAGCCTGCAATGATCCATCCAAAGCTCAGTCTTAAAGGTTCTAGGAGCTCTTTAAAACCATAATTCTAAAGTTTAACTCAAATGCCTGTAAGCATGGCCACACTCTGAGACTTGTTCTTCCTCAGATGGATTCTACATTGAAGATCTCGAACCTCTGAAATTCCCCTGATGTACTACAATCTCCTAGTCTTCAATTTCTCCATTTCCCCTACTTCTCCCCTTCTGCTCTAACTGCGACCTCCAGCCTCTTTCCCTAACCCTTGATCCATCAGCCTTAAGTGGATTCCACCGGCAGCCATTTCAAACTGCCTATAACTAGGAATAAGAATAATATCTAATGTGTAAGTAGCACCTCACAATTCAGAAAGGCTCTCTCAGGTCTTTTCTTATTTGATTTTATTTGCAATAGGTCTTATTATTATCCCTTGTAAAGAAACAGCAAAAGGGACTCTGAGCTTATTGACAAAAGATAGTAGTGAATTATTTATTCTTTTGTCCTTATGTCTGCCTCAGTGGCTTAAAACGGCAAGAGAGTGGCCAATGACTGAGAACTACTTGTGACGCTGTACCCACCCTTCCCACTGTTCTCAAAGAAACCCTCTGGTGTGTGCAAGGCCTCAGCACATGGATTCAGTCTCGTTAGCATTCCAACCAAATAATCAACTCTATCCTGAGAAGCAATGCAAACTAGATAAAGCAGGCAATAATGTGCACTGGCAGTGACGCAGTCAGGAAAACAACACTCTTGGTAAACCAGAGTTCTACTTGTAGCTGGCTCAGTACATTAAAAAAGAAGTTAAAATAAGTCAAAAGAAAGTAACCATGACTAAAATAAGGTATATGTCTTTTTGTTTCCAACTCTCTTGAAAAAGTAACACAATGCAATACTATAAATCTTCAGTTAATTAATTCTAAGTTTTTGCAGCCAGCACTGTACTCTCATCCTGCATTAACACCATCTGTCTACGATGGATATTTAGTTTTCACCCACAACCTGCTTCCTAACCCTTAGAATAAATGCATCTCCTTAAAAACCAGAAGTGTTCCATTCACCAGAAGGGTGTAAGGTGTTTTAAATAAACAGGTATCATTACTTTATAATCTACTGCTGCCATCTCCTGTGTTACTGAAGCAGCATCTTCACATTCATGAACAAAAGCAATAGTGTTTAACAGGAATAATTCTTACTGACCAATCATGGCAATTTTTCTACACACACCAGAAAAGCAAAGCTTAATTCTGTTACCTCTAAGTGACTTCGCCTCTCAGCAATCACACGTTCATCCTTGTTTCCAAATAGCTTCTTTGGTGGGAATTCGAGGGTAGCAAGCTGAAATACATAGTTTAAAAGAGCTGCATTAATATCACACCTATGGTCTTTGGGTTATTATTCATCTATTATTCAGAATCTCTATTGTGGGGGTAAGAAGAGAATGAGACTGGATGTTTTAAAGATGGTGGGTCTTGCTTTGCTCTGCCACCAACTACTGGCTGACCTTGAAGAGATTCCACAGCAGCCAAACGCGAAGGTTGGATGATGTGAACGCTAAGCAAGGACAGACCTGATTATAAATATTCTGTCTCAGATGACATATCAGACTCCGTGCCAGATAGTGCTTCCCAATTTGTTTTCTGAAACACAAGTTCATTCTTCTCTCAGTACCCCTCATATACTGGAATTCAATTATTTTTGTGTTGAGATGAGAATCTGAAAATACAACCTACACATTACCAGAACATTTTGTAAAATAGTTCTCAGACAGTTGCTAAGGTTCTTCATTCCATATTGCCTTTTTCCAGTTACTACTGCAAGTGAAGACTGCTCGTGGAGAAGAAGATTTCTCTCTGAATTGTTTCACCATGTTTCCTAGAAAGTGAAGCTTCATAATTTGGTTTAGCCAGGTCTTGGAATGCCACAGTCATTTTCCTTATGCTTCTCTTCTTGGCGGTATAAAACTCATCATAGTAAGATATGCTCTATTACAGACTCCCAGGCAAGAAAGAGCTCTAATCTCATGAAAACCTGGGCAGCCAGTGCTGCTGTGGGTGAGTGAGTGCTGAGCAGCAATAATTGCTGGTGCTGACAGAATTCACCACTTCCTTCCTTCCTCACCCTGTCGGGTTCAGACAAATTGAGAAGCCACTGAAGTATTATCAAGAAAAAAACGAACTTTCTATAATATAGGTCACAATATGCCACAGAATTCTTTTTCATATATACATATGCAGATACGCAGTTTATTTAAGTTTATACTGTTGCAGTAAGAGTCAAAAATTAAGAATTAACACCTGTACATATGGTACTTTAAACACTTAGTATTGAAGTATAATATACATACAGAAAAACGTACATATCACAAATGAAGGATCTGCTGAATTTTGAACATCTGAACACGTGTAAATCGCCACCAAGATCAAGAAAGAGAATCTTGCCAGCAACTCAGGAGCTCACCCAAGTGCTCCTTTCAGTCACTAATCCTCCTGCAAACGTGAACACTAGACCGGCTTCTAACAGCACAGGTTAGTTTTTCCTATTGTTGAACTTCATGTGATGGTATCATACAGTACAAACTTGTTGTGTCCACCTTCTTTTGCTCATATGTGTTATTACGTGTAGCAATAGTTCACGTATTCTCACTGCTATATAGTATTCCATTGTGTGAACATTCCACAATTTATATATCTGTTCTTGCTACTGGGCTTTTGGTTAGTTTCCAGTTTTTGGCTATTAGGAATTATCTGCTATGAACACTCTTCTATAGGCCCTCTGATGAATATATGTTCACATTTCTGTTGGCCATACTCTTAGGAGTGGAAATGCTGGGTCATACGGTATGCATGTATTCACCTTTAGTCGAAACTATTAAACAGTTTTCCAAACTAGTTTCATTAACTGAACACTCCCACCAGCAGTGTTTGAAAGATCCAGTTACTCTAGATCTTTACCAATACTTGGTATTATAGACTTTTTCATTTTAGCAACTGTGGTGGGTATGTAATGGTTTCCTACATGGTTCAAATTTACGTTTCTCTAATGACTAATGGGAGTTCTGGCAGGGGAGTGGTTAAGAGATTGGCTGCTAATGAAAATGTTGGCAGTTCGAACCCTCCAGCCGCTCCTTGGAAACCCTATGGGGAAATTCTACTCTGTCCTATAGGGTCGCCAGATGTTGGGCACCTTTTCACATGTTCACTTACCACTTGAATAGTCACTTTTTGGGAAGTGTCTCTTTTGCCCATTTTTATTAGGTGTTTGCTGATTTTTCTTATTGTTTAGAGAAATTAATTAATATATGCATTTTACATATCTTCTCCCACTTTGTAGGTTGTCTTTTCATTCTCTTAAAGTGTTTTTTCAAAGTTAATTGAGGTTGAGGCAGATGTTTGTTCCTTTTGCATTCTAGTGCTTTTTCTATCAAAGCAGAGAAACCTTGGGGGGTGGGGTGGGGTGTAGCACCAAGGGATGGATTCACTTTTTTGCTCCTTTCCTCACCAATGTGCCAATTCTGTTACTTACATTCAACTTTAAAACCAGTTCAAGGTAAAGCGAAAGAGCATGAGCTGGTTTCACTCTCTGCCTGACCACTCACTAGCTAACTACTTGTGTTTCTCTGAGCCTGAGTATTCTCCTCTGAAAAAAAAATGCAGATGATGATACCTAACTGGTAAAGAATTAATGAAGTAGTGGTAGTAGCTATTATTACTAGTTGGTAGAGATCTTGTAATTACCAAGATAGCAGCACACTCATATTCCCTTGTGTCCTCTTTCTATGCACTGGATTGACTGCATGGCTTCATGAAGCAAAGGGATTTCTGGAACCCTGGCCTCACTGGCACAAACACACTCCCTCTTTGTCGCAGCTTAGTGAAGACAGGTGCACCAGAGCCTATCTTTTGGGCTAGATTTCATTTCACACAAATGTGTCTCCCCCCAGTGCAGTGATGTTGAAAGCTTGGCAAGCATTCTTTCACAGTTGGCTGTTTTGTTGTTTTCTTACGTGGCTGATAAGGTGATGCAGTTTTTGTCAGGGGAAATTTATAGTCACACTCGCATGCTAAATCAGCAATGGTGCTGATTCCAACTCACAGAGACCTATAGGACAGAGTAGAACTGTACCATAGGGTTTGAAGGAGTGGCTGCTGGAATTGAAATGTGGACCTTTTGCTTAGCAGCCAAGCTCTGAACCACTGCACCACCAGGGCTCCTTAGGGAGAAAAGGACAACCTTAAATGACTTCTAGGCATATAATCATAAGACTATGATATTCAACTGTCAAACTTCAGAGATAAAGAAATGTAAGTCCAAAGTTAAGCGACTTAGAAAGGTTCAAAGTCACGGGTGACAGATTCAAGACGAGGAACCAAGACTGGCTCTATGTTTTTCACGTCAAGGCTGTAAAAGGAAGTCTGTAGTGTATGGGGAATGGCTTCCAAGGAGGCACATGTACTGCTAGTAAGAGCCCCTGTGAAGCCTTTGGGGGTCCAGGATTCAGGTTAAAGACAGTTAACTCCTCCCTGCATGTATTAAACCTGAAATATGAATGCATGGCAGCCAGGCAGCGCAGATCTGTAGTTTCAAAAAGAGTTGTCAATTGAACCCCACCAAGGATCTGTTCCCCAGCAACAGAACAGGACAACAACGTGGTCAGCAACAGCAGTGGGAAATGACAAGAAAGGGGAATGGGTCTGAAGGTGGGCTCCTCAGAAGTCCATCCTGGGACATAAAAAATTAGTTAGCTCCTTGTCACCTTGTTGTCGTTAGCTACCGGTGAGTCAGCCCCCGACTCATGGTGACCCCAAGCACAAATGGAATCGGGCCACTGTGATTCATAGGGTTTTCACTGGCTGATTTTTCAGAAGTAGATCACCAGGCCTTTCTTCCTTGTCTGTCTTAGTCTGGAAGCTCCACTGAAATCTTTTCAGCATCATAGCAACACACAAGACTCCACAGACAGATGAGTGGCAGCTGCAAATCAGCCGCATTGTCTAGAAACTGAACCCAGGTCACGCGCATGGTGACCTGCATGATGACTGAAGACCCAGATGAGCTGTGGGATGACATCAAGGACATCATATATGAAGAACGCAAAAGGGCATTAAAAAGATAGAAAAACAAGCAAACAACAACAACAACAAAAAAAACCAAAATGGATGTCAGAAGACAGTCTGAAACTTGCTCTTGAATACAGAGTAGCTAAAGCGAATGGAAGAAGTGATGAAGTAAAAGAGCTGAACAGAAGACTTTAAAGGGTGGCTTGAAAACACAAAGTACTATGATGAAGTTTGCAAAGACCTGAAGTTAGAAAGCCAAAAAGGGAGAACATGGTTGGCATTTCTCAAGCTGAAAATACTGAAGGAAAAATTCAAGCCTCCAGTTGCAATACTGGCGGATTCTATGGGCGAAAAATTGACATAGGAAGCATCAAAAGAAGATGGAAGGAATACACAGAGTTATTGTACCAAAAAGAATTGGTGGATGTTTAACCATTTCAGGAGGCAGCATATGATGAAGAACCGATGGTACTGGGGGAAGAAATCCAAGCTGCATTGAAGGCATTGGTGAAAAACAAGGCTCCAGGAATTGATGGAATACCAACTGAGATGTTTCAAAAAACAGATGCAAAGCTGGAAGCGCTCACTTATCCATGCTAAGAAATTTAGAAGCCCTGGCCAACTGACTGCAAGAGATACATATACATGCCCGTTCCAAAGAAAAGTGATCAAAAAGAGTGTGGAAATTACCAAACAATATTATTAATATTACATGCAAGTAAAATTATGCTGAAGATAATTAAAAAACGGTTACAGCAATACATTGACAAGGAACTACCAGAAAGTCAAACCTGATTCATAAGAGGGCATGGAACAAAGGATATCATTGGTGGTGTAAGATGGATCATGGCTGAAAGAAAAGAATATTAGAAAGACATTTACCTGTGTTTTATTCACTATGCAAGGGCATTCAACTATATGGATCATAACAAATTATGCATAACATTGTGAAGAATGGGAACTCCAGAACACTTAACTGTGCTCCTGAGGAACCATTATACAGACCAAGAGGCAGTCATCTGAACAGAATGAGGGGATAATGCTGGTTTAAAATTAGGAAAGGAGTATGTCATGGTTGTATCCTTTTACCATACTTATTCAATCTGTATGCTGAGTAAATAATCCAAGAAGCTAGACTATATGAAGAAGAATGACACTTCAGGATTGGAGGAAGATTCATTAACAACCTGCGATACACAGATGATACAACCTTGCTTGCTGAAAGTGAAGAGGACTTGAAGCACTTACTGATGAAGATCAAAGACCACAAAAAGAAAATAAAAATTCTCACGACTGGACCAATAGTCAACATCATGATAAACAGAGAAAAGACTGAAGTTGTCAAGGATTTCATTTTACTTGTATCCACAATCAACACCCATGAGAGCAGTAGTCAAGAAATCAAACAATGTATTGCACTGGGCAAACGTGCTGCAAAAGACCTCTTGAAGTGTTAAACCACAAAGATGTCACCTTGAGGACTAAGCTGCACCTGATCCAAGCCACGGTATTTTCAACTGTCTCAAATGTATGCGAAAGCTGGACAATGAATAAGGGAGACCAAAGAAGAACTGATGAATTTGAATTATAGTGTTGGCAAAGAATATTGAATATACCACAGATTACTAGAAGAACAAACAAATTTGTCTTGAAAGTACAGCCAGATGCTCCTTAGAAAGGAGGATGGTGAGACTTTGTCTCATGAACTTTGGACATGTCATCAGGAGGGACCAGTCCCTATAGTACGACATTACGTTTGGTAAAGTAGAGTGTCAGTGTGAAAGAGAAAGACCCTGAATAAGATCCATTGACACCGTGGCTACAACAATGGGCTCAAACATAGCAAGAACTGTGAGGATGGCACAGGACCAGGCACTGTTTCATTCTGTTGTACCTAAGATCACTATGAGTGGTAACCAACTTGATGGAACCTAACAAAAACAACATATAGTATACAGAATTCATAAAGTAACAACACAAAATGAAATCTGCCAAGGGAAAGATAATGTGACCCAAGTATTTCATACCTAACCAAAGTGTCTTTCAAGTGTAATGCCCAGAGACACACATTCTCAAGCAGACAAGGACTCAGGGAAAACACATCAAGGTGCACCTTTTAAAAACATAACTAACTCATCACTGTCAAGTTGATTCTGACCCATAGTGACCAGACTAGAAATGCCCCATAGGATTTCCAAGGAGCGGCTGGTGGATTCTAACTGCCCACCTTTTGGCTAGCAGCCTGAGCTCTTAACCACTGCGCTACCGGGGCTCAAAAAAAAAAACATCAACCAAGAGAAAGCACAATATAAAGATCTCATGAATAAAGACACCATGGTATAGTGAACACTGCCTCAATTTAAACTCACAACTAAGAGACAATTATGTATAATTTATGTATAAAAGAATGTGAATGCTATATATCTTGAGAATGTAAAAATAGTAATACAACTTAAAAACTGGGAAGTGGGAGTAAATAAAGTACGCAAATTGTATATTTGTTAGAAGAGCATAAATTGATAATTTATAAAATAGAAATACATCATTTTAAAACTAGTGGCCTTAATGCTTTTCATAAACCTTTTTCTTAAAGTTACAAGTATTTTAGAGGAATACACCTTGTAGTAGAGAAACATTCAGTAGTTTCTTCAGTTTCACTTCAGTTTCTTTCACTTCAGTTAAATTTAAGAAAAATAAAAGTTAATGCTTGTACTTAAAATATCTAGGATGAGCCCAATGTTATAGTTATTTCATTCTCTCTTCCTATTCTTTCTCTCATTTTAATTTGTTTTTATCATTCCATATATTCATCCTTTTATTTGTACTTATTCATGAAGATAATTAAAATAATATTCATTAAATGCTAACATTAATTATATTCAGAGAATGACTTTGGGTAATTGGCTGCTTTCTTCTTGTATTACTTGAGATTTTTATAATGAGCATGGATCATTTTTACAGAAACAATAAAATGTGATTACTTTTTAATAAATTTAACGGAACAGTTAAATTAACACTTTTTTTTTTCCTTTTCTTTTAGTAACCTGGGACTTTTGGGCAATCAGATTTCAAGTCTCTGCTCAGCGAATAGCTGCTGGGTAATCTTGAACAATGCAGAAAAGTGCTCTAGTTCCTAGTTTCATCATCTGTTAAAATGAAGGTGCTGAACTAAGATTTTTAAGTTTCTTTTCAGCTATGAAATCCTCTAACTTGGATACTGATGATTAAAATCTCTCTATGCTGAGCTAGAAGTAGCACTTCACATACCATAGAGGCATTTTACCTATTATCTTGGCTATATGGCTCTTAAGGAATACACCTTACTTTCTGTAAAAATCTTCATAGCTTTCTTATTTGAAGTAAGGCTCAGACGTGTAGAGAAAAAATGGAGCCCATGTAATAATGAAACAGGTTTCTTTTCAAGAGATTGTAGAATAGAAAAAGGACACACACAAATGGGAATGCGGTATTCATGCAAATACCCTTAAAATGGCATCTTTTCCTGCTATAGCCATTATCTTTACAGCAAGAGTGGGAAACGATGCAAAGACATTTCAGTTCTTACGAGAAAATCGTACATTAAAGTTAAAAATGATTACTGAGGTCAAATGAATTGGATATTTGGGGGAGATATGACAGGTCTAGAGAACACTGGAAGAAAATTTAACAACAGCCCCGTAGCCTACTTTGTGTAATTATGAAATTTGATTATGCAGTGTAAAACATAGAGAACAAATAAATGAGGATTAAAATAGCACATTTCTCTGGCCTAAGAGAAACATAATGACAAGCTCATTCTGTAACTTAGTAACAAAATATATTCTAAAGACAAAAGGACTGAAATAAAAAGCCATTAGAAAAATGAAAGCAATAACTTTTACGCCTATTGATTTCTAGTGAAATTTGTCTCTCCCTACTTCATTGACTTGTGCAAGTCTAAAATCCTCAGTTATTAGCTTTATTTTGGATGTTCAATCAACAAGCCCTAATTTTTATGTAGAAAAATAGATCTATGTGAAGAATTATCAACAACAGTAAAACAATTAGCATTTACTTAAAACTAGCATGACCATTTGATGAAATTATTTGTGATGCCAGTTTTGTGCACAAAGAAGTATCCATTCACTGTCCATCCATCAAATGAGCTAGCTAGCTATATGTGTGTGTACGTGTATTAGACACAGTCAGCACTCTCCGACACTGTAGTGTTTCTTAATTATCCCAGACAGAGTGAAAATTTTCATCTACAAGTTGATTTTCCCCTTTCTAATTCCCAGTTAACGGACACAGCCCAATTTTCTTCCAAGTGTCATCAAACTCAAATCCTGACTTCAATGTTCAT
The DNA here is from genome assembly GCA_030035585.1 of Dugong dugon. Taxonomy (NCBI): domain Eukaryota; kingdom Metazoa; phylum Chordata; class Mammalia; order Sirenia; family Dugongidae; genus Dugong; species Dugong dugon. The sequence goes on from CM057461.1 coordinate 52,253,667, forward strand.
TACATTACAATAAGATAGGTCAACCAGTCTGCTGCCGTCAAGAAGACAAAGTAAATGTAATGGAAAATATGTTCTTATTAGAAGCCTTTCTCTCTTGGCCAAGTTCACTTTTTAGGTTAGCCAGATCCTGTATTAAGACCAGGTAATCTTCAAGGCAACAGACAGCGTAAGTTTTGATAAATGCCATCATTATTCCTTTGGATATACATAATGACAGTCCTAAAATGTAGAAAAGAAATTAAAATGAGTAGTAGAAAGTCTTGCCTATCTCTTATGGTTTTATAACAATTAAGCAACTAACGGGATTATAAATCACTGAAAGAAAACTGTGAACAATACCAACAGAAGGTAAACACTAGACTTTTATAACACCTAATGAAAGTGCATTTTATTGTCATTCTTCACTTACTAGTCATTTTCGGTACTCCTGCAATGCTTGGTTGTGTAACTAGTACCCAAATTCTAAAGGTTAGAGGGAAGAGTTTCGTGTGGCACTCTGATTGGTCAAATCTACTCTAACTTGTCTTCTGCGAACAGACACACTGACATGATGACTGGCAGCGTGGAAACAGTCACCCCCTGCAGGTTATGGCTGTCAATTTGAGCCATTCCAGCTTTTGAGAAATGCAAATAGTGAAAACTCATCAAAGGGCTGCCATGAGTCTCATGGTTGACCAGACGGAAGCATTTCTGACTACTCAAAATTAATAGTAGTTCCCAAGGCCTTATAAGAACAGCTGTCACTGAGAAATATACTCACAAATAAGCAATTCTTCTCCAAGTTTGCCTTGTTGGAGACATAAAGCAGTAACTCTTTAGGACAACCTAAATGGATTACTGAAGGAGCAATGAGCTACCTTTAGACCTCTGATGCGGTAGCTTGAACACACCACATGGTATTTATAAGCTCCTGCTATGTGCCTAGCCCAGAGCTCATTAAGTATCTGTTGAACAAATGAACAAGGCAGGATTCCTTGCTGGTGGTCCATGTGAAGCAGCCAGAGATTACAATCAGGACGTATCTCTAATGGAGGCTGCTGTCCTGTTGTGCTGAAACCCAAAGTGCTAAACCTAGAACCATCTTAGATGTAAAATCACCCTTGGAAATGCAGTTAGGACTGCGCCAGCTTTAGTTATATTTGCTGTAAGACTACAACTTTTCCCACATGAAACCTCACTCCTCCCAAAGCCCATGTCAATCTCATTCAGGCATAAGTTGGGGTGAATGTATTTGAGTACATTCATGTATGCTGCAACAGTTTTTGAAAGTGAAAAACATTTCAGATCTGTGAGCATTTAATACTGCATTTTTAATGTAAATATGCAGATGGACTAACTCAAATGCTTGCACTTTCCATCTCTTAATATGGTGCTAATTATCTCTTGTTGGTACTGTGATAGGACAGAACTCTATTGCCCATGACATGAAATAGAAGGAACTCAATTTCTAGTTACCATCTATAGCTTGCTATGCAATGGAGTTTTACAGGGAATAGAATTTCTTTTCTTTGGCTACATATGGAGCACTCTGAAAATGGCTATGGAGAGGGAGGCTCAGTACAAAGAACACAGGAGCAGAAATCAGGAGGTATGAGCCTTGCCCCCATTTCCTAAGTCTTGGTGTGATCATGAACAAAACCCTCTCTAGGCATTCCAGTCTTCTTCTAAAGTGAAAAACTAGGCTACCCAGCCTTTAGGCCCCTTGGAGTGCTGACATTTCACACTGTAAATGGTTCAAAGCCCATTGCTACAGATGTTTCCTCACCACTTGCAGAGGGAAGCCTGATTCCAGTCCCTGTTTCATAGTCTTTGGTGATCAAAGAGAATATTTCTTCTTCATTGTCCATATTTAAACTAGCCTATCATTAATTTTGACAAGACTATTTGTCACTGGAAATCATCTTTCAGATTCAGTGATCTATAATAATGAAAAATCAACGCATGCTCACAAGATGGATGCAGAAGAAAGGATAGGTAGCATGTTAATCAGGGGTCCAGCGAGCATTACTTAAGGAATTTTTTTCCCCAATGGCTCACTCCTGGTACAATGTTAGATTTACTGAATTAGAATTTTCATTTGGGTCCTGGCTACATATTTTAAAAAGGCCCCCCAGGTAGTTCTGATGTCCTTCACTCTCTCACCTACCCTGCAAAGCAGTGATTTACACAGTTTATCAGATGCAAAGAATGATGGGACACAAATGACCCATGATAGCTGGGCCTCTGTTACACACTAGGTCAGGAAGTTGACAGAAATCTAATTTTGCCTATACAGCTGTTTGCTATTTAAAAACTCAAGGAGGCTGAGGGCTTGGTGCAGCTGAATTTATGTAAAGCTTATTGATGCCCTCTGTGGCTATGGCTGGTAGCATAATAATTGTGATGGTGAGTTGATTGTAATTTTTATATTAAATTTGGAATGCTGGTAATAAAACTGTTTGGAATACACTTCAATGATGGATGGTAAATAACTGTCCAAAATGAATACAAGGCCAATAACCAGATTCTTTTTTCTTTTTCTCTTGGTGCTGCTTTGTGGAAAATTACTTGGAAAATAAAGGTAAGAAATAGTTCTGTCAGCACAAACAGCAAGTCTGTATACAAATCAAATAATCTCTTGTCTAATTGTTGTCTTCCTCCCATTGAGAATGCCAGGTGTGAGACAGAACAATGGCTCTAACACAGCAATCTTCAATTTTTACTCCACGGCTTGAAAAACTTTTTCTTCCTCAGCTCTGCATGGAGAAGAGAACCAGCAAAGGGAGATGGCTAACTGAGGTGATCAGGTCTGACACACGGGGACCTAAAGACACACTGATTTTTTTGTTAACTGTGATGACTCAGTTGTGATGCAGGCAGGCAACACGGCCTGTCCCCCGTAACCTGCACTCTCACCATGTACAGACTTCAAATGTTCCCTTAGCACTTGTTCTGACTGAACATTTTATATAAAAATGTTCCCTGTTCATGGTTCATCCTCTTCCCTGGAGGCAGACCAACACAAACCTGTTTCAGAATCACTCCTAGCCAAGAAAATTATAAAATGGTGCTCAGTGATCAATTCTGATACTTAATCATTTTCACTGAGAGACAATTCCCCTGGGAGGTGATGTCTCCATTAGACTGAAGCATTCAAAAGGGAGGACTCCTAGTTAAATATAAAATGGACTAAAATAAAGTCCTCTCAAAATCCGACAGGGATTGGTCTCTGTGAACCTCCTAGAACGAGCAACTCTCACTGACCCTCTCGACCTCCCAGCAGGCCCACGTTGTACTGCTCTATTACGCACTTTCAGGGCCCACTACACCAACCACATGAAGGAGTGGGGGAAGATGCACTGTCTTCACTGTTCATTTTAATGTTTGAAAAGAGGATCTGGTTTTAAAATAATTTTTCTTTTTCTTCTCAGGTTCTTGATGAGCTCTGATTCTGTTCTGATGGGCTCTGATCTGGACCTACAGTTAAACTTCATGGACCCTAGACATACACAGTAATTGTACTTCTTGCTCAGAGAAAAAGGGAACACTTAACAGGGCTTTGTTTCTGAGCACATAACTTGATTGATATTTAAAAGGATTATGCTGATTTTTAATAAGAATAAAAAATACATCGTTTTCATACAAAGCACTGAAGACATGATCTGCATAATAAAATTTCAAAGACATGTTATCTAGCAGATGCCGCATAATACTCCATAGTTGCTTTCAACAACACATTTTATCTGAGGCACTCACTATCTTTTACAAACTAGCCATGGTATGATCATTATACAGATGTGGGATTTGAAAACACTGGGTTTAATCTGATTAAGATTCCATACAAGGTCAATGAAGGGGAGCAGAGAATGAACGAGAGAGGAGCTATTATCTTGCATAATAGATACCAGGGTATTAGGAGAACAAATTAATTCAAAACAAAAGGGAAAATCTATTTGGAATCCAGAAGAAACTGCTCAGATTTAGAAAATAAATAAAAATAAAACAATAATTTTTAAAACCCTGAATAATGCGGCATCTCTCCGGTGAGAAGAACTCAGCCCATGTACAGTGAATCTGAAAATCAAATGGACTTAACACTCACATATGATCCAAGGTCACTTGCAGCTAATCTGTTCTTCTTTAGTATCACAGAGGGAAAGTAATTTAGTTTTGTTTTTTATTTATGAAAACTGTCATCATACAAGAAATAGTGGATTAAATTCTTCTCTGATTGCTCCTCTCCTCCTCCCCCTAGTTTTATACAACCCAGTGGCTTCTTATCCTCTTTCAATTTATGAATTCATTTTGCTTGTAATAATCTTAAATTCCTTCTATTTTTTGAGAGACATATCTTATATCTAATAATCAACAACTACTTACTGTTTTAATTGGTTCATCAGGAACTGTACACACAGTATCTGTGAGGGTCTTCAGTTGACCAGCACATCATTCTTCTCAAGGAGATATTACAGTAAATAATTAACCACTGACTGTGAGCAAATGAGGAGGTTAGAAGAAATAGCTGAATGATGGTTCAGGAATTCTTAAAACCTTCTCCCTAATGTTGGCCATGGCCCTCAGGACTCTCAGCCTTATGTTCTTCTCTGATCTCGTTTTGTTTTGCTGTTGTTTGTTTTTTGCAAATTAAGTCTTTAAGAACACTTGACAAATTATCAAATTTCTTTACAGAGTACGTCTTGCACATGTGGACCAGAAAACATGTAGATACGTTCAAGAGCATTCACAGGGAAGTAATCACACTAGCAAAAATCTGAAAACTACCGAAATGTCCATCAACAGGACACTGGAAACCTGATAAGGTGGTATTCCAACACTCCTCATGGTAAAAGTGATCCGACTGATAACGTGCTTCTGCACAGGGGGAAACGGTAGCCATCTGGTGGGAAGCTATAGTACTGGTCTTCTCTGAGTGAGGTGACTCTTGTGACTTAGCATGTCTGCTGTGGGGAACCTGGGAACCTTTGCCTATGGAGTTGTTACAAGAGACAGATTGGCTCCCCTGTGGCCTGGGGATTCCTTGCCAGAACAGTTCTCACACCTGTCCCACATAGGTCTCATCTCCTTGTACCTAAGCTATCATCTGGGAGAGGCGGGGCAGAGACTAGCTCCTGGACAACTGAATGGACTATAACAGAAATCACTGCAAGGCTCCCTTCCATGGAAGAGGAATACCTGCTGGCAAGCTATGGTCCCTGTCCTATACTCTTCCAAGGGAACCTGGTGCTAAGTATTGCCTATTGAAGTCTTGTGAGTCTGAATGTTTAGTTGGATCCAAGAAGAGTTCCTGGTGGCATTGTAAATGGTTACCTCTAAGATTGAGACTACGGGAAATTTTCACATCCCATGTTTATATCTTTGAATAATTTCAACCTTATATCATGAACATGTGCTTTGCTTGAAAAGAACAAGATTATTGAAAGAAAAGAATCCCCATAAAGGGAATTGATACATCAAACTGTTTTAGAAGTATATTCCCAACTCAAGTTTTAAAGTGAACGAAAGAGTATCTTGGCAAGTATTATTATAGATTCTGCATATTTTGAATTCAAGTGTGTTTTTTCAATACATTTTCAGCTTGATTAAAAATTTGAGAACCTTCTATGACTAGGTAAATTTAATGTTTGATTAAAAATAAAAACATGTATCATCAACCATTTTGTTACTCTTGTAATTAAGAGGGCAAGAATAGTTCCCTACTTCCACAGAAATAATGAGCCCAATCTGGTCATAACCAAAAGCCAAACTTGTTGCCATCGAGTCGATTCTCACTCACAGCGACCCTATTGGACAGAGTAGAACGGCCCCATAGGGTTTCCAAGGAGTGGCTGGTGGATTTGAACTGCTGATCTTCTGCTTAGCAGCCAAGCTCTTAACCACTGTGCCACTAGGGCTCCAATCTGGTCACAGAGTGAGGTAAATAAAACATGTTCCCACTTGGCTATGAAACAGATCCTTCCATATGAACCCTTTGGTGTTCCTGAAGAAGTTATGGGCTTTACCATGGCAAGTGATTTCTAGGGTGTTGTGGGACCAAATAAACCCTTTGGAAGCAGTTGATTACTTCAAGAAGATTAACATTATAAACAGACAGGGAAATTATATGAGTAATAAGAGCAATCATAATTGACAGATATCTAATGAACATATTATTGATCTCAAGTCCCAACAAACACTTAGCAAGTCAGAGTATGTGAGGTTGAGCTGCATAAAAGAAAATCCAACTTTGTAGATGAAAAAACAGAGCTGGTATTCAACTTGATATTTCAAGTTTTTAATTTTTAAACTTGAACATATTCAATGAGCAACACTGTTCTATTTTCACTGAAATAAGATTTACCTATATTTAGAAGGACATATGCTACTTTGTTTTTAGAGACAATTTTTGTTTTTTAATTTTCACCTTTATATTACCATCCGTTTAGAAAGAGGCATTAGAGTCAAACTGCCTGGGCTTCTCCACTGGCTTCTCCACTTACCAGTTATGTTACATGAGGCAAGTTATTTACTTCTCTCATTCTCAACTTCTTCATCTGTAAAATGAGGAAGGTAACAGCCCTCACAATTCATAGAGTTGTCACGAGAACTACATGAGATTATGAACTTCATATGTAGAGCCTGGAACATGATAAACCATTGCCGTCGAGTTGATTCTGACTCACAGCACATGACAAGTACTCAGTAAATGGTTAGAAAAGTGGTGCCAGTTGTGGCTATTGTAAAACACAATGGCATTAGTGCACGCTCCTCAGGGTCTGTGATTAGTACAGTTTTCCTTTCAACATGCCATCTTTGTTTGGGAGCTTCCCACATTCTCTCTGCTCCTTCAGATACATACACCTACATGTTTGCTTGCTCTTTTTCATAACTAGTATTTGTTATTCCTATGAGAAAGGGAGTGTAAGTCACAAAGTTGAACTCGACACAGAAAAGCAATTTTCATTCTTGGTTATCATTTAGATCATGAGCGGGTCTTCAGGAAAAGGACTTCTGTGAGCAGAAGTCATCAACGAATATAATGGTCTGAAAGCCGAAGTTTCACTGAAGCTTAGCTAGAAATTGAAACAGGAATAAAACGATTTTTCTTAACTAACATTGGTCAAATAATGACTTATTTCTAAGAGAAGCTTCTTGAGATCTCTCCCCACCAAACTCTAGGCTTGTATTTTCCTTCTTTTTTTTTTTTAAATTGTGCTTTAGGTCAAAGTTTACAGCTCAAAAAAATATGGAACACTTCACAAATTTCCATATCATCCTTGCACAGGGGCCATGCTAATCTTCCCGGTATCGTTCCAATTTTAGTATATGTGCTGCTAAAGCGAGCACTCCTCCTTCTTTCCTGACAGTTTCAACTAGGTGTTTAACAGCCTCCTCAAATTTAATATGTCCAAAACAGAATTCTGAATTTGAACTCTCCATTACCTCAATAATCCATTGGCCACTAAAATGGCCTTTTAAAAATGTAAATTAGGTCACTTTGATACCTTGTTTAATACCATCCAGTGACTTCCAACTGCACTAGGACCAGAATTTAAGGCCCTACCTAACCTTTCTGTCCTCATAACCTACCACTCTTGCAACTATTCACAAGTCTTTTCACATGGCAAGCTTGATCCCACCCCAGGGCCTTTGCATTTACTGTTCCCTCTATTTAAATATGCTCACCTCCAGATTTTCATGCCTGGCTCCTTCTCCACATTCAGATCTCAGTTCAAACACTACTCTTTCAGAAAGGTTTTCTCTGCTTCCCCATCTAAAGCAGCCTACCACCCAGCTCTCATGCCACACTATCACTGCCATGTTTTACTTTCTCCATGGTACTTAACATTATCTGAAATTACCTTATTTATCTGTTTGTTTTTTCATTGTTTATTCTCTATGCTTCACGAGGAGGGAACATGGCTATCTTGCTCACACCTGTATTCACAGTACAGAATTGCTCAATAAAGATTTCCGAACAAACGAGTGAATGAATAAATGAAGCCAGCCTGAGTTTCTTCATTTGAAGCTCACTTAATATTTCCAACATGTTTGCAATATACTTTTTCCCCCTGAAGTTCAAGATTTTTACATGTGTGATAATATCACTTCATTAATTTTGCCTGGTACTGGGTGACTTCTTTGATTTACATTTTGATTTAGATTTTCACATCATTTTTAACCTCAACTTTTATTACATCTTCAAAGATCTTTTCTGTTATGCTTGTTGTGGTATAATGAATTACTTAATATGGTCCTTCTAGCCACAGTCTTGTAACTCCCACCCAAGTGATCAGGCAGGACTGTGTGATAGGGTAACTGGAGCCTACTAAAGGGATTGGTCAATTTTGCCATCCTGCTGGGCTTGAAATGAGCCACCCCAGAGGCAGGGAAGAGAAGGGCCCACCATCATCAAGGAAGGAGAGACCAGCAGGAGAGACCCTCAGGAGATGGCTCAGTGGGCTTCCCGGCCTATGGATTGAGAAAGCTGAGTGCCTCTGGGCAGTGAACTGAAGGCCAGGGAGAGGTGTGCCTGCAAGCACGGTTGGGAAGAGGCTGTCCTGATGGAAGAACTATATCCTTGAGTGTTCCTGAGCCTGAAATGTAACCTGTTACTTCCTTAATAAACCCCATAATCATGAGTATGGTCTGTGAGTTCTGTGTGGCTGCTGCAATGAATTATTGAACCCAGTAGATAGTGCTATGGGAGGGACGGTTGGTGTCAGAGTTGTTAAAGATGACAGAAAGAGTGGCATGTCTGACTTCTACCTCATGGGAATCAGCCTTGGGCTGCTGATCTTGATTCTCCTTTTCCCTTGTGAAGTTAGAGGAGATCAGACACTTCCCTCATGCCATTTTTACATTTGTTCTGGCATTTTCTTTAAAAATACTGCTTAGAGGTGTGCACTGATTCTTTGAAAACTCTCTTAAATATCTCTCATTTCAAATTTCAACTAAAATGCCATCTCATCAGACAGCCTTACCCTGAAACCCCCTTATATTAAAGTGCCAGCCACCCTCTGCCCCATCACTATTGTATGTAACCCACTTAAAATGATACCTGCCACATGGCATGCTGACTCTTTAAGTGTATCATTATTTTTTCCTTGTTTACTGTCAGCCTTTACCTATAAGAATTTAAGGTATATACGAGAAGACACTTTTGTCTTGTCCAGTACTGTGTTACTGGAAGCTAGGAAATGTGTCTACACAGAATGGCATTAACTAATGAAAGAATCAACATAAAATAGATACAATCATGGTATGAATAAAATATGCATGCATGTGTCTATGTATATATATTATACAAGCATGCATATTATATAAAATTTATATTTATCTCTAATCTTTATAAAAGTCTATCTACCGTTCCAAGTAAATTGCTTTTTCCATCATTACTGTGAGAATTCACTTATGTTAATACAATATGCAGAATTTGTAAATTATAAAAGTACTGATGTAGTAATTGCAAATGGAGCAGTTACTAACCTGCAAAGGTCACTTTAAAAATAAGCCACTCTGTGCATTTAGTATGTACACAATACTTCCACTTTTTATTATCAATATTAACTTTCGACATGAACGGTAAACTGCAGAAACAAACTTTACAACTTGACATTGATGCAGTTACTTCTAGAGCAGAGGCCTCTTGGGCCTCTTGGGAACACTGAACTATACTTCACACCTGAAGCTTCTTCAATTTTTAATAGAATATTAAGATGATAACAAAATACAAGAATTTCTAAATAGCTTAATTTTACCTGGACTCAAGACTCTTCTACACATCAAGGAACCATTTTATTTACAAAAAGGTATTTCTTCCTATAGGATATGTCAGATGAGAAAGGGTAGAAATTAGGAGAATGTTAAGGAAACAGTTTATTTAATGTGAAATAAATTAGGGACAGGTTTCTTTCTGACTAAATTATTACTATTATTTTATTGTGCTTTAAGTGAAAGTTTACATTTCAAGATAGTTTCTCATACAAGAAGTTATACACACATTGTTGTGTGACCATAGTTGCTCTCCCTATAATGTGACAGCACAGTCCTCCTTTCCACTCCAGATTTCCGGTGTCCAATCCTTTTTGCCTTCTCATCTCACCTCTGGACAGGAGCTGGCCATTTAGTCTCATGTATCTACTTGAGCTAAGAAGCACTTTTTTCACGAGTATCATTTTATGTCTTATACTCCAGTCTAATCTATGTCTGAAGAGTTGGCTTTGGGAATTGTTTCAGGTCTGGGTTAACAGAGAGTCTGGGGATCATGTCTTCTGGGGTCCCTCTAGTCTCAGTCAGTCCATTAAAGTCTGGTCTTTTTACTAGAATTTGAGTTCTGCACCCCACTTTTCTCCTGCTCCATAAGGTACCCTCTGTTGTATTCCCAGTCAAGGCAGTCACTGGAGATAGCCGGGCACCATCTAGTTCTTCTGGTCTCAGGCTGATGGAATCTCTTGGTTTATGTGGCCCTTTCTGTCTCTTGGGCTAATATTTTCTTTGTGTCTTTGGTGTTCTTCATTCTCCTTTGCTCCAGGTGGGTTGGGAAAAATTGATGCATCTTAGGTGGCTGCTCTCTAACTTTTAAGACCACAGATGCCAATCACCAAAATGGGACATGGAACATTTTCTTAATAAACTTTGTTATGCCAATTGACCTGGCTGTCCCCTGAAATCATGGTCCCTAGATCCCTGCCCTTGCTACTCTGTCCCTTGAAGTGTTTGGTTGTATTCAGGAAACTTCTTAGCTTTTGGTTTAGTCCAGTTGTGCTGACCTCCCCTGTAGTGTGTGCTGTCCTTCCTTTCACCTAATTCTTATATACTATCTAGTTAGTGAATACCCCTCTTCCTCCTGCCTCACCCTCATAACCATCAAACAATGTTTTCTTCTGTGTTGAATCGTTTTCTTGAGTTCTTATGATAGTGGTCTCATATAATATTTGTCCTTTTGTGACTAATTTCACTCAGCATTATGCCCTCCATTCATCCATCACAGATTCATCGGTGTTATCGTTGCGTAGTATTCCATTCTGTGAATATACCATAATTTGTTTATCCCTCCATCCCTTGCTGGGCACCTAGGTTGTTTCCATCCTTTTGCTATTGTGAACAGTGCTACAATGAACATGGGTGTGCATATACCTATTCATGTGATGGATTTTACTTCTCTAGGATATATCCCAAGGAGTGGAACTGATGGATTGTATGGTACTTCTATTTCTAGCTTTATAAGGAAGCGCCAAATCGATTTCCAAAGTGGTTGTACCAGTTTACATTCCCACCAGCAGTACGTAAGTGTTCTAGTCTCTCCACAACTTCTCCAACATTTCTTATTTTGTGTTTTTTGGATTAATGCTACTCTTGTTGGGATGAGATGGCATCTCATTGTAGTTTTGATTTGCATTTCTCTAAAGGCTAATGACTGTGAGCATTTCCTCATGTATCTGTTAGCAGCTTGAATGTCTTCTTTGGTGAGTGTCTGTTCATACCCTTAGCCCGTTTTTAAACTGGATTATTTGTCTTTTTGTTGTTGGGGTTTTATAGTATCTTGTATACTTCAGAGATTACACGCTGATTGGATTTGTCATAGACAAAAATCGCTTCCCAGTCTGTGGGTTGTCTTTTGACTCCTTTGATGAAGTCTTTTGATGAGCATAAGTGTTTGATTTTTAGGAGCTCCCAGTTATTTAGTCTCTCTTCTGGTGCTTGTGCATTGTTACTTATGGTTTGTATTGTGTTTATGATGTTATTAAGGCTCCTAGTGTTGTTCCTATTATTTCTTGCGTGATCTTTACCGTTTTCGAATTTATATTTAGGTCTTTGATCCACTTTAAGTTAGTTTTGTGCATGGTGTGAGGTATGGATGTTGTTTCACATTTTTGCAGATGGATATACAGTTATGCCAGCACCATTTGTTAGAGAGACTGTCCTTTCCCCAGTTAACAGACTTTGGGCCTTTGTCAAATATCAGCTGCTCACAGGTGGATGAATTTACGTCTGGACTCTTGATTCTGTTCCATTGGTAAATGTATCTGTTGCTGTACCAGTACCAGGCTCTTTTGACTAGTGTGGCAGTATAATAGGTTCTAATATCAGGTAGTGTGAGGCTTCCCACTTTGTTCTTCTTCTTGAGTAATGCTTTACATTTTCGGGGCCTCTTGCCTTTCCTTATGAAGTTGGTTATTTGTTTCTCTATCTCATTAAAAAATGCCATTAAATTTGGATCAGGACTGCACTGTATCTGTAGATCACTTTGGGTAGAACAGACATTTTCACAATGTTGAGTCTTCCTATCCATGAACAAGGTATGTTTTTCCACTTATGTAGGTGTCTTTTGGTTTCTTGCAGTAGTGCCTTGTAGTTTTCATTGTATAGGTCTTTTACATCTCTGGTTAGATTTATTCCTAAGTATTTTATATTCTGGGGGGCTACTGTAAATGGTATTGATTTGGTGATTTCCTCTTCAAAGTTCTCTTTGTTGGTGCAGAGGAATCTGACTGATTTTTGTATATTTATCTTGTATCCTGCAAGTTTGCTGAAATCTTATATGAGTTCCAGTAGTTTTTCTTGTGGATTCTTTGGGGTTTTCTGTGTATAAGATCAGATCATCTGCAAATAAAGATACTTTTACTTCTTCCTCACCAATCTGGATGCCCTTTATTTCTTTTTCTAGCCTAGTTGCTCTGGCTAGGATGTCCAGCACAATGTTGAATAAGAGTGGTGATAAAGGGCATCCTTGTCTGGTTTCCATTCTCAAGGGAATGCTTTCAAAGTCTCTCCATTTAGGATGATGTTGGCTATTGGCTTTGTATAAATGCCCTTAATTATACTGAGCAATTTCCCTTCTAATTTTGCTGAGAGTTTTTATCACGATTGGGTGTTGTTAGACTTTGTCAAATGCCTTTTCTGCATCGATTGATAAGATTATGTGGTACTTGTCTTTTGTTTTATTTATGTGATGGATTACACTGATTGCTTTTCTAATGCTGAACCACCCCTGCATACCTGGGATGAGTCCCACTTGGTAATGGTGAATTATTTTTTTGATTTGTTGTTGAATTCTATTGCCTAGAATTTTGTTGGAGAATCTTTACATCTATGTTCATGAGAGATATTGGTCTGTAAAGTTCTTTTTTTGTGGTGTCTTTTCCTGGTTTTGGTATCAGGGTTATGCTGGCTTCATAGAATGAGTTTGGGAGTATTCCATCCTTTTCTATGCTCTGAAATACCTTTAGTAGTGCTGGTGTTAACCATTCTATGAAAGTTTGGTAGAATTCTCCAGTGAGACCGTCAGGGCCAGGGCTTTTTTGTTGGGTAAATTACCCTTTCAATCTCTTCTTTTGTTATAGGTTTATTTAGTTGTTCTATCTCTGTTTTTGTTAGTTTAGGTAGGTAATGAGTTTCTAGAAATTTTTCCATTTCCTCTAGGTTTTCAAATTTGTTAGAGTACAGTTTTTCATAGTATTCTGTTATGATTTTTTAATTTCAGTTAGGTCTGTTGTGATATTGCTCATCTCATTTCTTTTTCAGGTAGTTTGTTTTTCTTTTCTCAGTTTGGCCCATGGTTTATTGATTTTGTTCATCTTTCCAAAGAACTAGCTTTTGGTCTTGTTCATTCTTTCAATTTATTTTTCTGTTTTCTATTTCATTTAATCCTGCTCTAATTTTTATTATTTGTTTTCTTCTGGTGCCTGAGAGCTTCTTTTACTGCTCTCTATTTGTTCCAGTTGTAGAGTTAATGTTTTGATTTTGGCCCTTTCTTCTTTTTGGATGTGTGCATTTATTGCTACAAATTGACCTCTGAGCACTGCTTTTGCTGTATCCCAAAGGTACTGGAGGGATGCATTTTTATTCTCATTTGATTCTGTAAATTTCTTTATTCTGTCCTTAATTTCTTCTATAACCCAGTAGTTTTTGAGCAAGGAGTTGCTGAGTTTCCATGTGTTTGATTTTTTCTCCTTGCTTTTTCTGTTATTGATTTCTACTTTTATGGTTTTATGGTCAGAAAAGATGCTTTGTAATATTTCGATGCTTTGGATTTTGTTAAGGCTTGCTTCATGGCCTAATATGTGGTCTATTCTCGAGAATGTTCCACGTATACTGGAAAAAAAAGTATACTTGGCTGCTGTTGGATGAATGTTCTGTATATGTCTATGAGATGTAGTTGGTGGCTGTGGCATTTAGATCTTCCACGTCTTCATTGAGCTTCTTTCTGGATGTTCTGTCCTTCACCGAAAGTGGTGTGCTTAAGTCTCCTACTATTATTGTGGAGCTATTTCTCTTTTCAATGCTGTTAGAGTTTGTTTTATGTACTTTGGAGCCCTGTCATTGGGTGCATAAATATTTATTGCGGTTATGTTCCCCTGGTGTACTGATCCTTTAATCAGTATATAGTGTCTTTCCTTATCCTTTGTGGTATATTTTATTTTAAAGTCTATTTTGTCAGAGATTAATATTGCCACTTCTGCTCTTTTTGATTGTTGTTTGCTTGATGTATTTTTTTTCCCATACTTTGAGTTTTAGTTTTTTTGTGTCTTTAAGTCTAAGGTGTGTCTTGTAGGCAGCATATAGAAGGATCGTGTTTTTTTAAATCCATTCTTCCACTCTCTGTCTCTTTACTGATGCATTTAGTCCACCTACATTCAGCGTACTGACAGGTATGAGTATAGTGCTGTCATTTTGATGTCTTTTTTTCTGTGTGTGTTGTTGACAGTTTCTTTGTCCCCCTTAATTTTCTGTGCTGAGTTGTTTTTCTTTATGTATTTTCTTTTCATCATTTTCACTATTGTTGACTTTGTATTTGCTGAGTTTTCATTTTGTTTTGTTTTGTTTTGTTTTTTATTTTGATGTTTAGGATTGTTAGTTTCCTTTGTGGTTACCTTAATATTTATCACTATTTTTCTAAGTCTAAACCAATCTTTTATTTCTTTATATTGCCTTGACTTACTCTCCAAATGAAAGATCTATGACTACATTTTTTTAATCCCTCTTTTTTGTTTTAATGTTGTCATCTTTTACACAATGACGTCTCTGTTTCCAAATTTACAATGTTTTAGGTTTGATTTATTTTTGTGACTTCCCCATCTGGGTTGATATCTGGTTGCTCTGTCCGGTGCTCTAGTCTTGCATTGTTATCTGATTTTCTAGCCAGAGGACTCCCTTTAGTATTTCTTGTACTTTTGGTTTGGTTTTTGCAAATTCCCTAAACTTCTGTTTATTTGCAAATGCCCTAATTTCACCATTGTATTTGAGAGACAGTTTTGCTAGATACATAATTCTTGGCTGGCAATTTTTTTTCCTTCAAGGCTTTATATGTCATCCCACTGCCTTCTTGCCTGCATTGTTTCTGCTGAGTAGTCTAAGCTTATCTTACTGATTCTTCTTTGTAGCTGACTTTTTGTTTATCCCTAGCCACCCTTAAAATTCTCTCTTTATCTTTGGTTTTGGAAAATTTGATTTTAATATGTCCTGGTGACTTCTTTTGGGACCTACCTGGTGTGGAGTTTGATGAGCATCTTGGACAGATATCTTGTCATCTTTCACGATATCAAGGGAGTTTTCTGCCAACAAATCCTCAACAATTCTCTTTGTATTTTTTTTTTTTTGTTGTTTGTTTTTTATTGTACTTCAGGTCAAGGCTTACAGAACAACTAGTTTCTCATGAAACAGTAGAACACATAATGTTTTATGACATTGGTTAACAACCCCACAACATGTCAACCCTCTAACTTCTCAACCTTTTCTTTTGGTGAAAATACACATAGCCAACGATACACCATTTCAAAAATTTCTACATGCACAGTTCAGTGACATTGACTACGCTCTTCCAATTGTGCTGTTATTCTCACTTAAGATGAAGGCTTACAGAGTAAAATCATTTCTCATTTAACAGTTACTACAAATGTTGCCCTATGACAATAGTTAACAATCTCACAACACATCAACAATATCCTTACTCAACCTTGGGTTCCCTATCACCAGCTTCCTTGTCCCCTTCTGCCTTCTGGCCCTTGTCACTGGACTACTGTACCTCGTTAGTCTCATTTGGTTTTACGGGGCTGTCCACTCCCAGGCTGAACAGTGAACCTCGGAGATCTCTTTGTATTTTTTGTTATCCCCCCTGATCTGGTACTCCAATCACCTGTAGGTTATTGCTCTTGATAAGTCTCCCTCTTAATTGTTAGAGTTTCTTCATTTTAATTCTTTTATCTGATTTTTCCTCAAATAAGTTGGTGTCTTTATCTTCAATCTCACTAATTCTGACTTCTGTTGCCTCAATTCTGCTCCTATGACTTTCTACTGAGTTGTCTAATTCTGAAATTTTATTGTTAATCTTCCAGATTTCTGTTTGCTGTTTCTCTGTGGATTCTTGCAGCCTGTTGAATCTGTCATTGTGCTCTACTATAACCTTCTTAAGTTTCTCTATTGCTTTGTCTGTGTGCTCCTTGGCTTGTTCAGCATTTTGAATGATCTCCTCCCTGATCTCTTGAAGAGTTCTGTATATTAATCTTTTGTATTCTACTTCTGGTAATTCCAAGAAGTTTTCTTCCTCTGGAAGATTTCTTGGTTCTTTGTTTTGGGAGCTTGCTGAAGCCATCATGGTCTGCCTCTTTATGTGATCTGATATTGACTGTTGTCTCTGAGCCATCAATAAGTTATTGTATTTATTTATTTTATGTTTGCTTACTGTGTCCTAGCTTGTTGTTTTGTTTTGATATACCCAAATAGGCTGCTCGTGTGAGCTAGTTTGATTATTGGTGGCTTTGAAGCTCTAACATCCTTTCACCAGGCGGTTAGATCTGTTATAGGTATGTAAGCCCAGGAGTCCATTAACTTTTCTTGTATGGCTTCAGCTCAGGTGTCCAGATCGTCAGTCACCAAGTGAGTGGTGCAGGCTCTCACCTACAGTCCTAGACGGGCAGGGATGATTAGAGTAGGCATAGATATCTAGCTGCAGTAGGGGGTCACGTGTGGAGCAAGGCAGGGGCTGACGGCTGCCCGAGTGTCTTGGAGGAAAGGATGTCACTGTTCCCTAGAGCGCATAGCTGGGTGGGTTCTGCAGCTGAACTATGGGCACCCGATGCTGTTGGCTGTAAGGACTGGGAGGCACAACTTATCCTTGGACCCATCATGGGTGGCTAGGTGGTGTAGGTACAGCCAGCATTCCTCAGGCCCCTGATGTGGGTAGGTAAGGACCCTGTTTAATGGGCAGAGTGGTATCAAATGTCAGGAACCTGTCACTCCACTGTATAGCTGATGCAGTCGAAGTTAGGCTTTAGGTATATACTCTGTTTTATTGTGCTAATGAGGGCCTATGCTGTTGAAATGGGCCCACACGAGTTTATGCAGGAGTGAAAGGCATTCAGAGTCCGTGGACCCCTTATGCACGTGCTTAGGCAAAGGAGCTGTGCCTGTCCTGAGTTCCCGGCTTAGGGGAGCTTCCAGATTATTTTTTCCCATTTGTCAATTTGCTCCGTCTCCAAGGCCGGGAGAATGGCTCAGGGGATGAGGCAATCACTGAAGACAGCCCAGGACCCAGTGAAGAATGGGGAGGCAGGTAAATGGGAGACAGGTTCTTCCCAAAGAGGGTGTTTTTTGATCCATGCAGTGGGTTAGATGTACGTACTTATCTTTTGCCGATCAAGTGCTGCTTCTGGCTGGTCCTAGAGGCCTGAGTAGGCTCTCTGCCACTCGGTCTCGCCCAGTGTGGAAAACACGTCCCGATTCGGTTGGCAGTGTGCCGGTTCCCGCCAGGTCAGTTCTGGCGACTCCTCACTGCTTCCGAACTGTCTCTCCCTCCCCCGTCACACAGCCTGATTCCTCAACTTTGCCTTTGATGTTCAGGACTCCTAGACTGTCATATATAATCGATTCACTTGTTTTTTCAGGTCTTTGTTGTAAGAGGGACCACAGGAAGTGTCTGACTACTCCACCATCCTGGCCCTGCCTCCTAACTAAATTATTTCTTAGGACATCATAGTAAATTATAAAAATAGTACTGATAAGCATCTCAGTGAAAACAAGCTAATTAGACTGAATGTGGATTGATCTGCTGTCAGTTCAATCCCAAATTCCCAAATAGTTGTGCCAATGGAAGGCTTTCTTTAGTTGAAGTGAAATATTAACAATAATAATAAGCCATTGTGGAAGACACAAATTCATTCTAGGTGTACTTTTGTTTGTTTAAAAAATATTTTAAAAGCTAGTCTTTGTCCAAAAAAAGAAAAGACAAGTACTGTATCAATAAAACCTGGATATCTGATTTGATGCATGAAATGCCTCTTTGCTTCTAGGTAATTCCATGTTTACGATCTACTCCCCTCCACATCTGATGGCAAAATACCTCTTATGACCCAACTTATTATTAAATGGAAGTTTGAACATAAATGTAGCATTTTTTAAGGGGGAAAAGGCATATCTATACAGAAGAATTTATAGTTCTCACTCCGTAGTTGAGAAGTTGTGAATTGATTAAAATATTTAAAATTCATCGTAAAATTCATGGAAATGATACAGAGTTTATTTATTGCTACATGACTTTCAAAATCTTGTGTTCAGAAAATATTTAAATTGTGTAGAACAGAACTGGAACAAAGGACAAAAATTTTAAAAGCTATCTTTGATAGATGAGTAACTGAAATAAAACTTAGTGAAACAGGCTAATATTTAAAGAGAGAGAAGGCAAGAAAGAGGATGAGGGAGACGGCATTGATAATGCAATCAGATCTTTCACTTTATAAAAAAAAATTCTCAGAGGGAAATAATTATTTCATAACTTACCTCTGCATACTTTAACTTCAATGTTTTATGCATTTCTCGAAAACGACTGTAACGCCTAAATACAGTCCATGTCTCATCTAAGACAGAAATCTATTAACCAGAAAAATCAAAATAAATCAGCATTAATTATTAGGAAAAAGGGACTAATTTTTTTAAATTAATTTAAAAAATTAAATTTAAAAAGTGATTAGCATGTGATATTTTGCCAGAATTAAAAACAATGTAGCTGTATAAGTAAGACTTAAATAATTGTATGCTACATAAATATGCATATTTGACTTCCAAATCTAGTTATAACCAGCATGTGCCTATGAAAAGTGAGGGGCAGATAGTTACATCTTACTCAGTTATAAAAGTGCCTTTAATTCTCCAATTGCATGGTAGAAAGGTAATTCCCAGAATGATCTTCTATTACAGCAATGTGTCCATACAAAATGTAGGCCACCAGATGCCACGACAGTCAGCAAGAGCGGGAAAAAAAGAGAGAGAGAAGCAGCAGAGGAAAAGGAGGAGGAGGAAGGAGACGGAAAAAAGAAAAAAAATGGAAGGCTAAGGGGAAGGAGGACAAAGACGAGGAGAAAAAAAAATTTTACTACATCTCAATGTTTGTTAGTATAAAAACACAACCATATATTCCACTTTTCAGAGGGAGGATTACTAATGCAGGCTTTACCTGGCAGTGGAGCTTCCTGTTTCTACTGAATGAGTTGACTAGAGTAGAAACACTGGCATGAATCAGCTCACATATTAACATCACAGTGACAAGGAGAGGTTGGTAGGCCACATCAGCCTTCACAGTCACGCCAAAAGCACAGGCTATTCCTTCTCTACCAAATGCAGTCCCAGTTGCCATCTGTAGGTGAATGAGTCTGAAATTCTTAGCTCTACTTCCTACCTTTCTTTTGAGCTCCAGACCCACATACCTAACTTGGAGACATCTTTCTTTAGATATTACACAGGAATCTCAAATTCAGCTTTCTAAAACTGAACTCAACATATTCGTCCCAGTCTCAACTCCAATTTTTCTTTGGTGGTCTCCATCTCGATGCATTTTACTACCATCCACAATGCTGTGCCAGACAGGGACCCTGAAGTCATTCCTGATCACTCTCTGTCTTAGAATCCTCCCATTCAAACAAGAGCTGAGTCTTGCTCATTTTATCTCCTAAACAATTCTTGAATCTTTATGCTTCATTTTTCCCCATTACCACCATCTTACTCTAAGCCACCACTAGGCTGTGTTTACACTTCCGCTGGAGACTCTTTTTTGTTTTAATTTGAAAAATCTGATTTTATTTTCCGAATCAAAAAGAAGTCCGTTCATGTTAAATTCAGAATGTTTAGCTTTCCATTGATGGATCAAAATACTTTCCAGATATTGTCTAACAGTGCCCAGAAATCTGTAAAAATTAACATCCAATACATCACATTTTGCCAGAAACCGTGGTGGCATAGTAGTTAAGACCTATGGCTGCTAACCAAAAATTAGTCAGTTTGAATCCACCAGGCACTCCTTGGAAGCCCTGTGGGGCAGTTCTACTCTGTCCTTTATGGTTGCTATGAGTTAGAATCGACTCAATGGCAATGGAGTTTACACCACATTTTAAAGAAAATAGTTTAAAAGTCAGATCTATTTCTAAGAAACCCTTCTCAAAGGTCAAGGCACTGGCAATTCTAATTAAAAATTTTTAAAAATGAACAATTATTGGAAATTTAATTGACAATGGTTTTTAAAAGTTAAAAATCAGATCTCTTTTAAAACAGAAAAATTTAAAATATCTGTGGGCTGTAACACCTGACAACAACTCTAATTAAACATAATACTCCCCTACCCCCAAAGTACTAAATGTATTATTTCAACTTGGAATTGGAAAATTATAAAATGAAATTTTTAAATTATACTATACACATATTACTGCACCGTTTTACCTCCAATCCATTCTTCTACACAATTGACATGGAGCCTCTTTAAAATTCAAATCTGATCATGCCATTTCCCTTCTTAACATCCTCTCAGGTACTTCATGCTGCTCCTATCAAATCTTTAACATGGCCCCCAAGACGTGCATGCTCGGCACCCACTGCCTGCAGCAGCCTCACCCTTAAGTCTTGCTCCCCTTAGGTGTCCTCACTCCTGCCCTACTCCCTGAATGCCCATATTCCTTCCCACTCCAGGGCCTTTGCATGGGCCACGTCCCTGTGTGGGAAATCTGTTATAAGAAATGCCCTTCTCAAGAACAGTAAGTCAGCCTGATGCTCTGTGCCTGTGGTGTATTTTTAAAGCTGGTCCACAAGGCACACAAGCTTGGGAAACACAGCTCCTAGCATTTAAGCAGGGGTCCATTCTCTCTGGCTATTTCCTCCTCCACAGATCCCAAATGAAGCACTGCAAGCCAGCCAGCACATTCCACAGTGACGTGAGGGCTTCCTTAGGGCTAGAGCACAGCAATGCACAGCCTTGGCTGGACACAAACCAGGGATCAGAGAGAGAACTGGAATGGGAGTGCGTTCTTTGGCCTTCCCCTGTGGTGCGATGTTGTCTGCTTGCCAGGGAAGTCCAATAAGTTAATAGAACCACGTCAGTGTTTTCTATAACAGTGACCTGGGAATATTAAGATGTGGCTGTCTCAGAGGTGAGGCTATTCAGAACTGGGCACTTTGGACTCCACAGGAAGTTATTCCTCATAGATGTCAGTTACTACAAGCAGCCCAGGTCTCCGGCAGCCCTCTCAAATAGTGACTGTTTTCTCCCCCACACGCCTCACGTCGCTGCGCTGGGAGGTGGGGTAAATATTCTTGTTCTTCAGTCCAACTTCCAAACCACTGCGTCACCATTCTTTTAAAATCCCTCTTCTCTGAAGTGCACACCTTCAGACCCTACCACTCTATTCTACCTCTTGCAAGCATCTATTCACCATCAATACTTCCCCAATTCCTTGTAAGTTTTAGGTTCTGCTGCTCCATCACTACAGATCTCGTCACGATTTTTGGTAATTTCATTATCCATACAGATGATCCTTCCTTCCAACATCCTGATTTCTTAGTTCCTTTATCTCCATCCCTATTCCTTCCTCACTCAACTTGAAAACCATGGTAAATCATTACAATCCCTGCTATGCATACTACCCCAAATCTCATTGTCCTACTGTTGAAATTCCTTGGATTAAGCTAAACTCCAACCCTTATTAAGTACAACTGTCTGCTTACTCCATGACTGCATCTGCAAGCAGAATGTAGCTAAAGAAAAACACACTACCAACCAGGCTGACTGGTCTCATTTTAAAGTCAAATCATCATCTTCAAGTCAGTAAGTCAGTCTTTAATATTACCCACCAGTCATACAAGATTTCCCAATTACATTCATTCTTCTCTTAGACAATTATTTATTAACTGTTTTTCCTCAAGCCTTCATTACCTCTTTCCCTGTCCTCCCTCTGACTGATAATCTTACTTCCTATTTCACTAAGAAAACAGAAGCAATCAAAAGAACATTTCCAAGCACCCTTGACCAGATCTACTTATCCTCCATCATTTGTGCTATACTTCAGCTTTCCTCCTGTGATTAGGCATGAGCTATCAGTGCTCCAAATGAAAGACAACCCCCCTCATACTCACTGGGTTCCATCCCCTCTTGCCTTCTGAAGGACACTGCAATAACTAAATAACTGCAATTCTCTTCTCTTGCTCCAATATGCCCCTTCTCCCCTTACTATTCCCATCAGCATCCAAACAAGCTATTTCTCTCATCTTAAACCCCATCTTGCCTCTCTTTCCCATCCAGCTATCACCTCATTTCTGTCCTTCATTATAGCAAAACTCCTTGAGTTTATTCTTGAGATCATCAATTTTTTCTTCCCCATATTTCTTGAATTCACACCAGTCCATCAAAACTACTCTTAGATACTCTTACTGAGGTCATCAAAGAACTCCATACTGGCAAACCCACCATTTAATTCTTGGTCTTGATCTTACTTGATCTGTTGGCAGGATCTGAAAAAGCTGATTACTCTTTCTTGCTTGTAATACTTTTTCAGTTAACTTCCAGGTTGCTGCACTCTCAATTTTCTTTGATGAGATTTCGCCTCATTTTCCTGACCTCTAAACATCAAAGTATGCCCGGGCTCGGTCTTTGAACATGCTTTATTTTCTACCTACACTCACTCTTTTAATGATCTCGTCCAGTCTCATAGCTTAAATTTATATGCTGATGACTCCCTGGATGCTCCTATCTCTCCCCTGAACCCAGATTCATATATCCTACTACCTGCTTGATAGTCTGCCTACTTGGATGTCCAATACGCGTCTCAAACTTAGCATGGTTAAATTTATCAACACTGATCTTACCCAAACCTGTTCCCCTTGGAGTCGGCCCCAGCTCAATAAATGACAATGGCATTCTCCTACTTGTTCAACTCCAAAACCTTTGGCATCATCCTTGATATTTCTCTTTCTCTCAAATCTCACATCCAATCAGCCAGCAAATCCTTTCTGCCAAAATCTCCAAAACATAACGAGAATCTGACTGACTACTTCTCACCATCTCCACTGTTAATATATTGGTCCAAGCTACCACCATCTCATGTCTGGATTTTTAATAGCCTCCTAGTTGGTCTCCTTGTTTCTGTCTCCCCCCACACCCCACCCTGCCTCCATCCTTCATTCTTTTCTCAACACAGCCACTTTTTAACAAGTGATCTTGTTAAAAATTAAGTCAGATCAGGCTATTTCTTTGCTTAAATAGGACATCTTCCAAAGGCATCCCATTTCACTCAGAATAAAATCTCAAGTTCTTTCACTGGCCTACAAGGATCTCTCTGATCTGCCTCCTCCTGTCCTCATTTCCAAATCTCTCCCTAGATCACTCTGCTCTAGTCACTCAGGCTTCCTTGATTAACCAGACTACATCAAACATGCTACATAGCAAGTATGGCCTCAGGGACTTAGCATGTGCTATTGCCTCTTTCTTGAATGCTCTTTTCCCATATTTTCATGTGACCAGCTCCCTCACTTCTTACAAATCTTTATTCAAAAGTCATTTTCTCGGTAAGGCCATCCCTGATTATCCTATCCAAAATTGCATCTCCCCTTTTCTCATTTCAATTCTATATATTCCTCTTCCTTTATTTTTCTACTTAGCATTTCTTATTACCTAACTTGGTAGATATTTATGTATATATCCTTTTTGTTTGTTTGTTTGGTCTCTTTTCTCCCCTAGAGGGCAGGGTTGTTCCTCCCACTCCAAGATGCTGGTCACTATACCTTAGAAGAGTATCTGACATAAAACAGGCATTCTGTATGAACAGATAGAAGATGAAGCCCCAAGATGGAGCTGTCTTAAATAAACTTAGGTTCATAGTGACAATAAGCCCGCCACACCTTTTTCATTTGTCTGGGTTAGGAAAGGCTCAAAAAGGCCTCCAATAAATTCCATATAAAGTAAATTGGACACGTAGTTCATGGTACGATGCGATTGATTACTTTTGTGTGGCTTTTCTAACCATGGTCTTGTAACTCCCACCCAGGTGACTGGGCAGGATTGTGTGATAGGGTAATTGTGGCTCACCAAGGGGATTGGTCAGTTTTGCCTTAAAAGAGAGCCAATTCCAGAGCCAAGAAGAGGATCCTACCACTATCAAGGAAGAACAGCCAGGAATGGACAGCACAGACTTTGGGCCCAGGATCCTTGAGCTGAGAAGCTCCTTGAAGCAGGAGATCGAGAGAGAGCAAGCTGAAGAAGGTGAGAAGGTGAGAAGCGGTGGCAGGAGAGATTCAACAGCAGGAGAAGGCATGGTAGGCTTCCTGGCCCACAGAGAGAGAAAGCTGAGTGACTCTGAGGCCTAGGGCCAGGGAGAGGCACGTCTGCGAGCATGGTTGGGAAGAGGCTGTCCTGATGAAAGAACTGTATCCTGAGTGTTCTTGAGCCTGAACTGTAACTGTTACTTCCCTAATAAAGCCCATAATCGTGACTCTGGTCTCTGAGTTCTGTGTGGCCATTGCAATGAACTATCGAACCCAGCAGAGAGTGCTGTGCGAGGGATAGTTGGTGTCAGAATTAGTGAAGGTGGTGGAGAGAGGAGGCTTGTCTGGCCTCCACCTCATGGGAGTCAGCCTTGCACTGTTGATCTTGGTTCTCCTTCCACCTTGTGGGGTTGGAGAACGTCAGACACTGCCCCATGCTGTTTTTACAGTGGGACTTTGGCCCGCAGTTGCCTCCTCTTCCATTTTTGAAATCTGATTAGTGAAGTGGCTATTTCAAACCCACCTCATAATTTTGAGTTTCATTCCTCCTTCTCATGGTGGCCCCAGATTAGTGTCTTTATAAGGGATACCACCTTCTCCAAAAAATCTGAATATACCAAATACTGGGAAGGGCATGATGCAGCTTAGACATACTGACAGCAGACATCAAGGGCACTAGGGCACAAGATGGCAAGACAGAACGGAGATAAAACTGCTACCAGAGAGAGTCCCAGGAAACATCCAAAAGAAACCCCTTCTGTTGTCTTGATATCAGTCTACAGTACTTATAAAGGGACATTGGATATTACCATATGTGTATGGAGCTGGGAGGAGACAGAGAAAGATGGCACACTTGTGAAGAGGAATAAACCTATTAAAAGCTTTGCATATGAATTCCTTTGAGTTGGGTTTAGTTGAGGTCAGTAAACATATCAGAATGATCTTTATCATTACTGTGCGTAGTAAGTTGAATAGCGTGCCCCCAAAATTCATGTCCACCCAGAACCTCAGAATGCGACCTTATTTGGAAACAGGGTCTTTGCAGATGTAATTAAGGTAAGGATTGAGATGAGATCCTACTGGATTAGAGTAGGCCATAAATCCAATGAGAGTACCCTTATAAGAGACAAAAATGACCACGAAGACACAGAGAAGGCAATGTAAAGATAGAGGCAGAGACTGAAGTGACGTGTCCACAAGCCAAGGAATGCCAAGGATTGTTGGCAACGATCAGAAACTAAGAGACAGGCACGTAACAGGTTCTCCCTCAAAGCCTCCAGAGGGAATTCACCCTGCCGACATCTTCATTTCAGACTTCTGACCTCTTAAGTTGTAAGAGAATGCATTTCTGTTGTTTTAAGTCACCCAGTTTGTGGCATCTGTTATGGCAGTCCTAGGAAACCAATACACTGTATTACCCTGCTGGCTTGAAAGGCCTGCCATTAATGAAGAGTGAGGCCACTCTTAAGAACTATTACACTGGGTATATAGTAAATTCTCAAAAATGGTGAACAATGCAGATCATTATAGGCACATCATGGGTAATGACTTATTTTGCTACCTCAAATCTTTCTTGATACTTTAATAAATAAGCTTCCAAATAGATCTTAATGTCTTCTGCCCTCAGTGGTTCAGGCTATCCTCTAAACCAATGGTTCTCAAAGTGTGATCCCCAACCAGCAGCATCAGATTCACCTAGGAACTTGCTAGAAATGCAAATTCTCAAGCCTCATCCCAGACCTACTGAATCAGAAACTTTGGGGATGAGGCCCAGTAAGCTGTGTTTTAACAAACTTTCCAGGGGATTTTGACGCAGGCTAAAGTCTGAACATCCCTGCTATAAACTACTGCTAGTGTTGCTGCTCCAAAATCTGATACAATCATGCCTACCCTCGCCCCTCCTCGCAAGACTCAAACTCCTTAGCATGGCTTTTCCAGACTGACCCCACTCTATATTTCTCACCCCAGCTCCCAATGGATTAAAAATCATATATTCCACACAACTTGTCAACATAGAAATATGGTGTATTCCTGGGTAGTCACAGGTCTGTTGACCAGCCTCCCTCCCACACACCCCTTAGTGCAGCTGGTGAGCTCCTGCATCAGCCTCTAGGGCACTGTCCAAGCCTGACTCTTCCCTCAGCAGCATCCTCATGCCTCCCTTGAAGGATCACTCATTCCCTTCTCTATGATTTCTTAGTATTTAGTCCACACTTCGCTCAGAGCATACATCACAGGATATTCATTTTACTAAGTCATTTTTTATTAATTCATTTATATAATTATATTAATTTTATAAATGTCTCTCCACACTACAACATTTTGAGCTTTCTAAGGCAATAAGCCACCTGCCTTTGGCAGTAACTGAGGTAGAGGTGGAGGGACTCTGACTGTAGAGATAAACATTTACTGATCTCCTACTGTGTGCCAGGTACTATATTAGGTGCTGGAAGTTTTCTAAGAGATGTACTTAAAATTATCTTGCTGATATGGGCTTGGCCCACATCAGTCAAAATAGAGAACAAGGCCTGCTGGAGTCTTGGCTCCAGTTATTTTGTTCTGGTAGTTTCTTGGAGGTTCACTGAATCAAAAATTATTCGAATTAGTCACAATATGATTTTTTTTTTTAACAAAGCCCTGAGAATATGGTGTATTCTTAATATACTTGTAACGTAAGTTTATAGTTGGGCATGGAGAGATTTCCAAATTCTTCATCCTTGAGATTTTAGCATGAGTTTAGATTAAATATAGGGATTCCAAAGATTCAATGTTTCTATTTTATATATAAAACTTTTAAATCTTCCCTCAACTCTCAACATGTAAACAGGATGCAGACAATGATGATGAAGAATGAAGACCATCAGGGAGGATCTCAGAAAAGAGGCGAGGCAACCACATGTGTGATCCCGCCATAGGAAAATGGATAAGTACTTGCAGAGCTGAGCTAGGGGAATGGTACGTGAAGTCTGGAAAAAAATACATAAAAAAGAAAATGTATATTAAAATCTTATTTTGCCACAAATTAAAATTGGATATGGAAAGGGGTGTTAATGCAGAGGGGAGTGATAGAAGATCAGTACAACAAACAGATCTGACCAAAAGACTCAATTACTTTCCTCAGTAGTGAGAATGCAGCGCTTCATTACCGTGTATCTTTGAGGAGCAAATTCATTACTTCTCTCTCACTGAAAGATTTTGCTGATACAAATAAATCCACCTTTCCTGGGTCATAAAATGATCTACTGCAACTTAAACACTATAAACATGTCCATAAGATAGATTACATTTACTTACAAACAATTCTCAATTGAGCGCTTTCCACAATTTACGTTATATACTACATATTTTCCTGGTTTAAGGATTGTTATTTTGAGATCTGTCATCAGTATATATTTACTTGTATATAATTTATCTGTGTAAAGAGGAGAATCAACAATTTTTTCTCCCAAGAAATATACTTTAACTGGTCCCCATTTTAAGCAGTTATTTCTACAGTTCTTTTCAACAACATTTATTTTTAAACAACATTTGGGGAAGCGACCTCAAGTTTATAAAAATAAAATTCCTTGTATTTAGCAATGGTTTGGGGGGAAACTGTCTAATACCAACCTGATATATACTTAAAAAGTTTTGTCAGATTTTTGCAAAATATGCTTTTATGCATCAACATAACTATGAATATGTTTGACGAAACATGCAATACATTCCACAGGTATGTATCTGTATAGTAACAATAACTGGTGTATTAGGCTTCATTAAAATATCCTCAGACAACTGTGAAAAAGGAAAACTAACACACTCTCTGAGTTGGTAGACTTCAAAGTGGAGGAGGCGAGATAACCTATGAGGTGTGGAAAGAAACTATTGGAATTTAAAGTCATGTTTATTTTATTTATTTCTTCTTGCATTTCTACTTCTGGAAGTGTTTTGTAATCAATAACTACTACATTTAGTAAATTGTAAGCTTTATAAATAAGGTAGATATACTGGGTGTGCTTGCTCAGTAAGTTTTTCACTGATAGGTATACGTAAGTAAAAAAATTCAGTCTCTAGTCTGTGGCTGGTGGAAGATGAGTTCATGGTAAAGGTTCTGCTATTTCTGGGATGGGAGAATCTAATTCATTAATTAATTTTACTCAATGTCTTATACAACAGAACTATGACCATGTTTGAGGGAACATGAAATATATTCCAAATGTATGAATCTGTATAATAACAAACATTAATGCATTAGGTTTAGTTAAAATCTCTTCTAGACAACTGTTCCAAATGGAATTAAGCTTCAGGTAGGAAAAAAAGTCAATTTCCCATTAATCACAACAATATCCTATAAGAGATTCAACATGCCAATCAATTACTCCTTACTCTGGTCCACCTCGAGGATTGCCAACTCTTTCTGAGGACAGACAGTGCCAGTACTCTCTGATTTCCGATGAGCATGTTCACTCCACATGTGCTGAATTGGCTGGTCATTTTCACTGTGACTGCTTGTAACCTCTTCGTGATCTAGCTCACCTTTCCTCTTCTGGATCACTCATCTATATGACCAGGCTAGACTCCAGGGTCAGTCATTCTGCCTTGGGAACCAGCACCTCAAAATACCTAGCTCCCTAGACCTTCCACTGAGGCCAGGAGAATCATCCAAACATGAGGCAGCTCATGTGGTCAGCTTTCTCTACTTTCTATGTCCCAGGACTGCTGAAGATGGGACCCCAGGGAGGGCAGAATGAACCTACAGGAAACATATGCTATTTACCTCAGCATCTTCCCTACTTGGGAATCGTCCCAAATCACATTCTCTGTGGTGGATACTGCAAAATGTTTTGCACTTACAATCCTCACAGATAATGATTTTTTCTACCAAGATGATTATGGTCACCCAAGACCAACTCCCTGAGCATCCTTTCAGCTCATCTCAAAATGACGCTGTCATTGTTTGAATTATATCCCCCCAAAAATGTGTGTATCAATTTGGCTAGGCCATGATTCCTGGTACTTTGTGATTTTCCTATATGGTAAATCCTGCCTCTATGATGTTAATGAGGGAGGATGGGTGGCAGTTGTGTTAGTAAGGCAGGACTGGATCTACAAGATTGGATTGTATCCTGAGGCAGTCTTTTGAGATATAAAAGACAGAAGTGAGCAGTGAGACAGGGGGACCTCATACCATCAAGAAAGCAGTGCCAGAGCAGAGCGCGCCCTTTGGACTGGGGTCCCTGCGCCAAGAAGCTCCTAGTCCAGGGGAACACCAAAGAGAAGAAGGCTGACAGAGAGAAAAAGCCTTCCCCTGGAGCTGACACCCTGAATTTGGACTTTTAGCCTACTTTGACTGTGAGGAAATAAATTTCTCTTCGTTAAAACCATCCACGTGTGGTACTTCTGTTATGGCAGCACTAGATGACTAAGACAGACACAATAGCTACATTCATTCTCCCCTTCCACTCAAAGCATTTTCATCTTCACGTAATTTTCCTTATTCACTTCTACCTCAAAAGACAGCACCTCTCAAAGGCTAACTTAGAACTGTACTCCATCTATTACCAATTCATAATTCATACTTTTCTGCCCTCAGGCCTCTGTCCACACTGTTAGAATACTCTCTAACAGTGCCTAGAATACTCTCTCATCTCCACTCACTGAAATCTGCCCATCTTTCTTCAGCAACGAAAAATCTTAAGTCAGTCTTGACATCTTCCTGATTACCCCTTTAGGACCACATTTTCTCTGTATTGTTCTATTTTTCTACACCCCTCTCCCATTTAAATGTCCCTGAGTGCATGAAGTGCTTATTCATTTTTTGTTCCTTAGTACCTCAGTACTTCTAGTATGGATATATACGTGTATGTGTGACAAGCATTGATGTATTAGGTTTAATTAAAATCTCTTCCAGACAACTGTTCCAAATGAAATTAAGCTTCAGGTAGGAAAAGAAGCCAACTCCCCATTAATCACAGCAATATCCTGTAGAGACTGCGACCTGCCAATCAATTATATATACTTGTTAAATAATGAATCAATGAATATAATGGAGACAGTGGAGTCCAAAGTCTCTTTATAATAAACACTTTTCTACTACGTTTTCCAATTCCTTTTCTATACAAACTGTGGGCAGCACAATGACCTGTATTCTAGTCTGTTCCTGACTCATCTGTAACTGTTTAAAGTTTTTAGAAAGTAGGTATTAGGGGATATAAGGAAGAGAGCTTAGGTTTATAAAACAAAGAATGAGAAAATGCCATTTACCAAATTCCTGTTGAAGAGAACACTCTCTTGATTGAAAAGAAATACTGTAATAAAGGATTTGGGAAAGAACGGGGTAGGTAAGTAAGACATTCCTAAGAGGCACATGAAGGAAAAAAGGTGGCCTCCAAACTGCCTTAAAGAGGATGTGCTCTATTAAGAGCCTTTTGTTTTCTGAGTAACCTGGTCCTGTAGGTAAGCAAGCTTGGGGATAAAAGCCAAGGAAGTGGGCTAGAGCTGAATTCCTCTGCTTAGTACAGGCAGCAACTGGAAGGATACCTAGGAAGGAAGAGTGGAAAGGCTGGTGCTTTGGGGAGAACACAATTGACGAAGGGACTATTTATTTTTTTTAATTGTATTTATTTTGTTGTTGTTATTGAGAATATATACAGCAAAAATACACCAATACAACAGTTTCTACATGTATTGTTGAGTGATACTGATTATATTCTTTGAGTCATGCAACTGTTTTCACCCTCCTTTTTCTGAGTTGTACCTCCCTCAGTAACAAAAACTTACTTCCCCTTAAGGTTTCTAACTACTCTTTCAAGTTGCTGTTGTCAATTTGATCCCACATATATAGTTCTTAAAAGGGTATTATACTTAAAGCAGACATTTTTTTTACTAGTTAAGCCAAACTATTGTTTGGTTTTAAGAAGACTTCAGGGTATTTCTGGTTTAAGGTTTAAAGATTATCTCAGGGCAATAGTTTCAGGGGTTCATCCAACTTTCATGGGTCCAGGAAGTCTGGAGTCCATGAGAATTTGAAATTCTGTTCTGCATTTTCCCCTTTTTGATCAGAATTCTTCTACGGAATCTTTGATCAACAAAATGTTCAGTAATGGTAGCCGGGCACCATCCATCTCTTCTGTTCTCCTTCTGGTCTCATGGCAAAGAAGGCAGTTGTTCATGGAGGCAATTAGCCACACATTCCATACCCTCCTCCTATTCCTGACTTCCCTTCTTTTGTTGTTCCAGGTGAATAGAGACCAATTGTTGTCCCTTGCATGGCTGCTTATAAATTTTTAATACAGTCTAAGGGGGTAAGCTCTGCTGCTAACCAAAACGTCTGCAGTTTGAATCCACCAGCTGCTCCCTGGAAGCCCTATGGGGCAGTTCTACTCTGTCCTATAGGGTCATTATAAGTTGGAAACAACTCGAAGGCAATGGGTTTGTTTTTTTGGAAGGGGGTACTTTAAGGTATTTGCTCTGAAATTTGTGAAGTACACTCTTCTCTGGTTCTTCGGAGAACTGCGGGAATGTTTACACAGCTCTCTTTCTGTAAACTCAAAGGAGAGCTGAGCTCTGCATCCAGGTGGGCATAAAACAAAAGAGACTGCATCAGGGGCCATCAGCACAGTAGGGCAAGGGAATAGCTCACGTCCAAAAAGTGTGTAAGAATTTCCTGGACTGAGTAGGCATTCTCTCTCTATTGCAGCAGGCCCAATGAACCAGCAGCTCCACCAATTTCAGGAATGCTGTCACAAAGGCCGAGGGAATAAGGTGGGCCCCAGAAGGTGCCTGGTCTCAAAGACAGTGCACTGTGCAAGGAGACAGGCATCTAGGTTAAATCTGCCATGTCTGTTGGTAATGTGAATGGAAGGTGTACAGAGCTTGGAGATCTGTCCTATCTGTTAGAAACATGGTGTGTGGAGCTCGGAGAATGAAAATTCCCGCAAGTAGGAGACCCATGCAACTGTGAGATTACCCAGGACAATCCCCACACACCCTTCTGTGCAGTGCATCAGTGTCAAGCTCGGAAACTGTCTCATAGCCCTTGTCTCCTGAACCTGGTCTGAATCTAGCCTGCTAAGAAGAAATGAACCTCACAATCAATAACTGAGTCCTACCCAGACTATAGAGAACTATGAAGCAATTTTAAATCTACTAGGGCTTTCAGGGCGACCAAAATCCAGTCTTCTGCAATAACTAGAAATAACAGCTTCTTTATGCTTCAATTTCAGCATCTTCCAAATAGGGGTAATGTCATTTATTTTAGTATACTCTTAGAGTAGTTTGAAGGTAAATTTGAGAGAGGGTATGAAGGCCCTGAGAGTCTGAGAAGACAGATGCCTTTCAAATTCAAGATCATTACTGATAAAATACTTTTCCCTTCCCCTAACACCTCTGTGAAGTAGGTGAGGGATTGGTGGAATTATTTTACTTTAAAATTGCGGGAAATTGTAAGAATGACAGCCTGAGCAATTTTCCTTTAAATTACCTAGATATCGAGAGGCAAAGCATGGAATGCAAACTCTCTGCAAGTCATCACTAGAGAATTTACTAATGAAAGGCTCTGGACTAAGACCAACCTGAAGTCTGACTTTAGCTTAGTTACTTAGCAGTAGGACTCTGGCTAAGTTACCAAACTCCCTCAGGCCTCAGTTTCTTCATCGGAAAAAATGGACTTGTAACATCTATCTTGCAGATGGACTTAAAAAAAACATAAAGCAATTAGCAGAGTGTTTGGGAACTCAGCAAGTGGCACTTGCTAGCACTGCTGAGCTTTCCTAAAGGAGAGTGCATGTACACACTGCCCAAAGGCAGCAACTGCAAAAGGGGGGGGTTCAAACCTTTTTGCATTTATTTTAAAACAGACTTTATCCCAGGAAGGGAGTTTTAAAACTCCCCAAATTCTGAAACCAAGGAGGAGGGAATATTAATATATTGTTAAAGGTGAAAAATAAAAATTTGAAGGAAAACGGAAATTCAAGGTATCACTGTTTTTCTTCTGGACTTGTGACTCCTTCGTCATTCCTCATATAGGTAGCACTGACTTTGTGAACATAGATACAACTGCCCAAGTAAAAGCAATATAAAGGACTGGCTGGTTTGTGTGAAAACTGGGAAGGAAAAACACTGGTTTTTTTCTTGATTGTTTAGTAGAAGACAAAGTTCTTAAGGAGATGGGAGGTGCTTAAAAACAAAACAAAAGAACAGGAGAAAATGTGATTCTTCAAATCCTAATGTTGTTTCTTCTACTTGCTAGTTATGTTAAAAATAGTATGCAAACTGAGAATTTGAATCCAGGTGGACCACAGCATATGGAGTACTCCATTTGTCTCAGCTGTACTAATACACATGCAGGGAGATAATCTATCACGTTACTAATAAGCAGAGACCCAAATGCCAACACACAAATCCGCTGAACATTTATATTCTATCATGTGGGGAGTAAGTATTTCTAAAAGATGTATATGTGCACGATTTATCTAATAGACTGCAATGGCCCTTATTTCTGTTCCGCCAAATAAAGAGAAATGTCTCTGTAAATGTGATTGCTTCAGCTCCCAAACTGCACATTATTCTGGGTATTTCTTCTGCATGCTTCCTGGCAGGTCTAGCCATCATCAAATTCTGCAGGTTTTTCAAAGTCTTAGCAATAACCTCAATTTACAAAAGATCTGTGCTTTGGCCATAATGTAAGATGAAAAGTTAAAATATATTAACAAAACAATAGTAAATTCTGAAAAACGGTAAGGACTTGGAAATGACTACTACGTCTAGGACAATATTAAAATAGGCCTCGAACTTCTAAAAAGTACAGAGTGATGTCTGAAAGGTATGTTAAAATGAATCCACAAAGGAACCAGTATGACTCAGTTGACCTGGATCTGACTTGGACATCTGATATCCGGTTCCATGTACTAGGTGTGGCCTCGGGCAAGTCACTCACAATTTCCTAATCGATAAAATGCAATACCCCTATTTTGGTGCATTTTCCGTACTTGTAGAAATGTGTGACACAGTGCCTGGGGTATAAAAGGTGCTTGGTAGATGTTAGTTTACTCTTCCTTGCAGAGGGGCTGCAAATTCAATTGCCTACAGAGATGTTACAAAATTCAGAAAGGCCCCAAACCCACTGCCATAGGGCGAGTCAATTCTGACTCATACTAACCCTACAGGACAGAGTAGGACTGCCCCACAGGGCTTGCAAGGCTGTAATCTTCATGGAAGCAGAATGTCACATTTTTCTCCTGTGGAGCAGCTGTTGAGTAAGTACCGCCAACTTTTTGGTTGGCAGCCAGGCGCTTAACGATTGTGCCACCAGGGCTGCTTCAGAAAGGCCCAGTAAGTGTAAAATAACAGGGAGCATAACGAGTTTACCATATTCAATTCTGCTACAGAGGATGGATGAAGCTCATAGGGTTAAGTAACACAGTAAATATCTCTAGAAGCTTATGAGATATAGGCAAATCCCACAGGATATGTCAGAATAGATAATGAGTAAGCAAGCAGCTTGTGAGACACAGCAGAATTCAAAGATGTGTTAAATATAGGCAGTAAGTTGTTAACCTATAAAACATGTCAAAGATAGAATAAAAAACAGGATAAAGCACACCAGACTGTTACTTGGAGATAAAATAAGAGGGAAGTGTTAAGTCATGAATAGGCCCTGTATGGGCTGTCAGTTATATCACCCTTAAACTGACCACCCATTGGTGACAATGACCTAGCCTGGTCCCATTCCAGTGTCACACAAGCTGTACCTGAGAAGTGCAGAAGAAAGCAGAGATGGTTGGCTGGCAAAGGTGAGCCATAGCTGCTGGCCAGGCATACCTGCGCCTGCTCTCTCCCATGGTGCAAGTGTGTGTGGCGCCTTGACCAAACCTCAGCTCTGATCCTAGAACCACACCATCAGGGCAGAGGGTTGGGGCGCAGAGAGAGCCAGGACACAGAAACACAGAGTAGCCCAGGTTTGTCTACCTGCTTCCCCACCCTGTGTGCCAACTTGCACGTCCAATCCCTTCGCTTCTCTGTGTGTGTCTTAAGATTCATTTAATAAACTGTGTGATTAAAGACTTAATTTGGTCTGACAGCCTCTGTGACTGTGCCCTTCGGGACAGTTGGCCTGACAGTGCACCCAGATGCTGCCATTTCATCAAGGTGATTTTCCACCTGACAGGGAGTACTGAGGTCTGTGGCAAAGTGGAGAACAAATGTCCACTGAGTGAGTAGCCACTGTTCAGCTCTGGCCACGTGCTGCCATGCAGGAATGTCACCCGGGTTCTCAGATCTCCTGACTTTCCACGAGATTCTGGGAAATCTGGACTTCAGTGTAAAATCTCTTATTTTTATATGTTAACTCATTCAAAATTAAAAAAATCTGTTCAGGCCAAATAAAATCCATCTTTTGCTGCCAGTCTGTTCCTGCTGTTACAAGCTGATGCGCTTCCTTAACTATTTTTCAGTCACTGGTCCAGTGGTTCCTGTCCCATGGTCCTTCAGCTGTAATTTTAGGTTCCCACTTGAACTGCCCCTCTGCCATTTACACTTTACCACATCTCACCTTCGGGGTCTCTCCTGTTAGGGACGGTGCAGCAGATCTGAGACCTCTCAGTGCTACGCATCTCCCCAGCTCTAGGCCTAGACTGAATACAACTGGAAGGGAGGACTCGTGTGTTGTATCTACATTTACGTAACTGAAAACAGAGTGACTGCCACGACTTGGGGTACTCAATGATTATTGGCAGGTGGTCCAGAAGTGTTGTTCTGGAAAACTTCCTTGAGGTTATACTTTCTGGCTATCATTCGTTATTTTTGTTTTCTCTCCTTCTCCCCTCTTTCTCAGGCCACTGACCAGGAGTTAATGCAAAATGAGGCAGCATTTTGGTGCAAGAGGAGGAGATTGTTACTACGGTATGTTAAGCAAGAATTGGATGGTTAAAATCAGGCAATCTTGTTTTGGACATCATATGTTCAAGGTAAGACATGTGGTTCCTGATATGTAAGTGAACCAAAGCTGTCATTGCTCTGTGCCATCAAGTCAATTCCGACTCATGGTGACCCTATAGGACAGAGGAGAACTGCCCCAAAGGGTTTCCTAGACTGTAATCTTTACATAAGCAGATCAGCAAGTCTTTTCTCTTGTGGAGCCACTGGTGGGTTGGAATCACTGACCTTTTGGTTAGAGGCTGAGCAGTTAACCGTTGTGCCACCAGTGCTCCTTGGACCAAAGCTACCACCAGTGCTATGGGTCAAAAGGGTTGACCTCCTAGGATGTCAGAGGGCTCCTAAAAGGAGATGAAACTAGAACATGAACTTCCATGAGCACGGGACTGGCAAGTGACCAGGAGCCAAGGACAATGTCCAGAGGGCCGACAGTGGGCATAAACATCTACCTCTTTGTGTAGAAGAGCCAAAACTAAACCCAGCTGAACTAAAATAATCTGTGGGTGTTGGTGACTGCCCAGAGTGAGGGCACATGTGCATATGCTTGTGTGCTGGAAGGTAAGGTTGAGAAAATGGAGAGAAGACAGGGAAAAAACAGATGGGAGAGACTGCATTCTTAGACTCAGGAACAAAGAAGCTCAATTCAACCACATGCATGCTGGATGGCTGGACAGCCAGCCAGACCACAAGGAGGAGCAATGGGCAAGATGACTGAATCCATCAGCACAGACAGAGCACAGAGGGGTCCATAGGAGATAGTTTACATTGGGCACACAGTCACTATGCCAGAGAGAGCATCTTGTGGGCCAGGGATATGATGGTGGTCTAGATATGTTGCTGAGGAATCTTTATGGGATGACCACCATTGGGTAGGCACTGTGTGAGGGTGGAGGAGTCAGTGCTGCACAAGACTGGCCAGGTCCCATGGAGCTTCCATTCTACTGGGGAAGGCAAACAATAAACCCAACAATAACAGAAAAGAGAAAACAACGTGACCGCAGGCTGTGGCATCTGCTGGGAGGGGATGGCCAAAGGGAGGGGCACTACCATACCCAGTAAGAGGGAGACTTGAAAACAATCTCTTATAATGACTACTTTTATGTTATACAGGAATAGAAGCTCTCAGGAAACAAAATATATATATAAAAAAAATACACCACTGTTGGCTTCTTTCTTTATATCACCATGCTGATACGTAAGTTAAAAGGCAGAGAATTTTAAACAAAGCTGGAAACATCTGCTTTTTTCTCTATAACTTATATAAGAGTATGACAACCTCTGTTAGCCTTAACCGTAGACTTCCAGGCTGGTGCTTTGTATTATGCTGAAATGTAACCTAAAAATTAAATCCTGCCCGGTCTGGTCCTAGCTAACTGAAAATGGCAAGCATAATGCAGTGTAACTGATTTTATGTATTAATCACTGAAGAGCACTTGAAGCTGGAGTTTTAAGACGACTGTGTATTCCAGTTAGTGGAATTGCTCCTGACAGTCACAGTTTAATGCAAGTGCATATTTTGCAGGTATATCCTGCTGGCCAACAGGTGACATTCAGCAGCATTTAACACAGAACATGTTCTTCTTGGAGACCAGTGAGACAGGGGCACCTTCAGCCTTCCTGCCTTGTCTCTGACACCAGTCGACGGGACAGACATCTTCATGGCCATGTAGACACAGTTCCAGAGCACCTGCTGTAAAGTACAACTTAAGGGCAATGGGAAATGATACCTTGACTCAGGAGTTTCCAGGAACGTGTCCTTCAGGGACCAGTAAAAT
Organism: Dugong dugon; assembly: GCA_030035585.1. Lineage (NCBI taxonomy): Eukaryota > Metazoa > Chordata > Mammalia > Sirenia > Dugongidae > Dugong > Dugong dugon. Next base: position 52,291,847 of record CM057461.1, read on the forward strand.
AAGGGTGGGGGGCCGACACAGAGCTGACGACTGTTTGTACTGTCAGGTGAGAACATTAGAACAAACTAACACCAAGAAAAGAGAAATTAATACACAAGCTGTGATATGTCCATACAATGGAAGCTATTCAGCAATAAAAAGAAACAAATTACTGTTATTCTCAACTTCACGGACGAATCTCTAAAATGTCACGCTAAGGGAAAGCAATCAGACACAACATAGGAAATGCAGTATGATCCCATTTATATGGCATTCTAGAACAGACACAGCTAATCTATAGTTACAGAAAGCAGACTGTTGCTCGCCTGGATGCTGGAGATAGGCACTGACTACAATGGGACATAGGAAACTTTCTGGAGTGACTGAAATGTTCTAAATCTTGACTGGCATGGTGGGTATATGGGTGTATACATATGTTAAAACTCACCAAACGACACTTAAAATGTGTACGTATGTAAATTATGCCTCAACAAAGCTGATTTAAAAAAATCGAATGTGACCAAAAACAAACAAAAAACTCTCTACTTATATATTACCACACGGGTATTTCACAAAAGAAAGTTCTTTTTAATTTTCCCCAAAATAAAGCAGGTATAAAAGACAGTCCCTGTGCATTAAATATAGTTTAGTTTAATGAAAAACTCTGATTTTATAATTTTAAAGTTTAGTGACAAAACCTCCTCAGGACCCATCAAGGATCAGAAAATGAGCATTTGGAAGCCAAGCTTTCTCCCTCCCCTCACCCCAAACTCCACTCTCTACCTCCAATGCCTTTAACATGCCCATCACTACTTCATTCAGCAACAAAGAGACAGTTTGGAGCTACCAGAGCAGAGCTTAAAATGGCAAGTGGCCAGGAAGAAGGAGTGATTTAAATGACTGATAAGCTCTATATAAGGAAGAGGTGAGCAGAAAAGGGTAGGGAGGTAGCGGGTGCAAATGAGTAAGGAAGAAGTTTTTTTAAAAAGAGAGAGCTGGGGCAGCCCATACTTTGGGCCTGCCTTGCCAACTCGTCAAGTGGAGACTCTCACCAAAGAGATTGTGTGTTCACACTAGTCAGCTCAACCGCTCAAAGGAACTGGCAGTAACCACCAGCCAGTTACACATTTAACAGGGTCTCACACCAGCACGGGTGTCAAGATCCTGCTGAGCTGATCCCAGAGGGCACAGCATCTTGCTGTGTGTATTCAGATCCCAGAAGCAGGCTGTCTAAAAGAACTTTAAGATCATCATGGGGAAGGATAGAAAACAAAAATTGATTTTTTGCTTTTTAAAGAGAAGCAATAAGAATTTTTCTAAAGTATGAAGTCCAATAATATAAAATATCTATATATACTAACACTAAATATTCTTTCATAAAGGCCTACAACTAAATAGAAAATAGTTTCTTTTAAAAATAATTTTTACCTAAGCCTTCTTAAATCCACCAGATCATCAAGAGAAGAATTTAGCAGTAGCCAAATTACTAACCTGTGTGACTGTTTCTTCTAGGAAACATTGCCTATACTTGAAATTTACAAATGATGGATGGAGGAGACTGGAACATTTAATTTTCAAATTCAAAACTCTGAGAGAGAACAAATAACCAAGAAAACCCCACAAGACCCACACGAAGACAGAACTGCACATCTAAAGTCATTAAGAAGATTCCAAGGGTAAAGTCTCTTTCGTTCCCTAAACCTTTTTAATAACAAACATGTACCCAGCACTTAGTATGTGACAGGCACTGTTCTAAGAGCTGTACATATATACACGTACACAGCCCTCACACAACCCAGTCGGACGGGTTTTATTATCCCCATTTTACCCACGGAGCACAGCGGGGTTGCATGACTGGGTGAGGTTACCTGGAGGAGACTGGCCAGGACATTAGTGTACCCAGTACATTTTAATAGCTATGCCTTTGCCGGAGCAAAGCCATTTTTATTTGTTTTGTCAGACTGTGTTTCTAGTTCCAGGCCTTGATTATCTCTGTAATGGGTATGCCCTCAAGTACAGAGGCATACCTATCTGTGAAGGCATCAGGAGGCCCTTCCTAAATGGAGAACGAGGAACTCTCCAAGTAAGAACTAACAGTCCATTTCTGGTGCTAGTGATTACAGCACCTGTGATGAACACAAAAGGAAGCAGAACAATGCCGTGCTTTCAGAGCTTGGCTTTGATAATAAGTTCAAAGAAAGCAGAACTCTTTGGATTTGGATTTTACTTATTTTGAAGTGAAAGCCTGGATTCTGAACGGCTCCATATGGTTTTCTGTACCTGATTTCTCTAACCTGCCTTTATAGTAGCACCTTTACAATTTTTGCCACATCTGCATATCATCTGTATTATTATTTGCTTGCAATTTTTACTTAAATCAACTCAGCTAAAAATAAATATCTTCTTTATCCATGTCTTAAGTTCTATCTGTGAAATCTTCAACTACAGATGATAGTTGCATTTTATCAACACATTTATCTGTTAAAATAGAATAAATCCATATACCAACCGAAGTCATCGTATGCCTTCCAGTGCTGTGAGTTCTATGTTTTTGGAGAAATCCTTTACTCCCTAATTCAGCAATACGTAAATAATGCAAACGCACCATCAGAAATTATTTTTATATATGTATATACTATTACGGGAGCCCTGGTGGCACAGTGCTTAAGAGCTTGGCTGCTAACCAAAAAAAAGTCAGCAGTTTAAATCCACCAGCTGCTCCTTGGAAACCCTATGGGGCAGTTCTCCTCTGTCCTATCAGGTTGCTATGAGTTGGAATTGACTCGATGGCAGCAATGGGTTTGGTTTTTATTTTTCTTATATACCATTACAAGGAGCCCTGGTGGTGCAGTGGTTAAGTGTTTGGTTGCTAACCAAAAGGTCCGCAGTTCAAATCCACCAGCCACTCCAAGGGAGAAAGATGTGGTGATCTGCTTCCATAAAGATTACAGCCTAGGAAACCCTATGTGGCAGTTCTACTCTGTCCTGTAGGGTTGTTACGAGTTAGAATTGATTTGAGGGCAATGGGATTTTTTTAAAAATATACTATTATATACATGTACAACTAGAACTATACACATACACACACACAAAAACACCATTTAGAATGGCTGAGAACACCTGAAAAGGAATTTAACAGGAATTGGGCATTAGGTTAGGGCAGTGGGAAATACTAGACCAAGGACATGGGATAATGTTTGAATAAGAAACCACAGAATCTGGCCAGTATGTTAACAATAACAACAACACACAAGCAACCAAGCAACAAACGTTCTCAATACAAGCCTCAAATATATAAATTAATGACCAGTTTAAAAAAAATAGAAATTTTATATGGAGATTTTAAAATCTAGAAACCTAGTTAATTAGAAAAGAAGTTATTTTGCACTGTTTCTTCAGGAAAACTGAAAAAGATGGATGCCTGCAGGGAGAAATCCCCCAGAGCCCTGGGGGTGCCCTGAGGTGCATCAGCAGCTGGGGAGGTAGCACTGGTTTCAGGATCCTACCCTGCAGCAGCTCTACGTCTCTGCTTTCTACAGCGCTCTTCAACCTAAGACAGTCTTTGAACAAAGGGCTTCTCAGGGAAGAAGAAATTTGGAAACCACTGGTGTCTTTCAGTCTTCTCATTTTGCCAATAAGGAAACTGAGGCTCAGAAAAGTTAAAAGACTTACTTAGGGTCACTCATCAAACTGTAAGAGAACCACAGTCTACAAAATTCAGCATCTAGATTTCCAATCTGGTGTTATCTGAACAAAACCACCTCCGAGAATAGTCTTATGCATTAATATACTGGTGACACTGGCGGACTTCATTGTATCAGTGCCCTCATCTATCCTTGAATATATAGAGGGGTTTATCATTAATTCCTTGAGGAGGGGATGGTGGCCAGCAACATTTAATGAAGTGTCACAAGTCAACGGAAATAAATCAGAAATAAAGATGAAGTCATTATTTCAGAAAGTATGATGTAAGGAAACACAAGCACGTATCTTCCTGCAAAGTTGTATAAATCAAATAATGTTTTAAACAGATTAGGAGAGCTTCCCAATTAATAATAATAGAAACAACAACAGCATCAGTAGTAATAATAGTAACAGCTATCATTCATTGTTTATTATATACTAGTCATTAGACTTAGCACTTCATATGTATTGATATCCCTGCGACATAAATATCATTTCCATTTTACAGATAAGAGAATTGAGTCTAAGCTCATGGGCAGGGTGACCAACTGTCCTGGCACCCCTCAGTCCTGAGCAAACCAGGATGGCTGGTCACCGGACCTATGGGCTGGTTAAGTGTGGGAACTGTCTAACTACCCAACCACCACTACCTTTTATGGGATAGTTTTCCTCTGTGTTGTACAGTCTAGAGTTTCACACACTGGGCTTAAAGAAAGGTGTGACTGATATCTTACAAAATAAGATATTCACTCGTAGCTCGTCATCTTCTACAAAAAATGAAAGAGAAAGCACTGCATAGCATCACTCACTCACTCCTCCAGAAAGGTAAAGAAGGTACACTTACCTTGACCTCAAACTCGAAGTGCTCGTCCTTTCCTTGTCCACAGAGAACATAGCGTGGAATACTAATTTTAACTGGGTCCTTCAGGTCATATGGATTTGCTCCCAAACAGCGAGAAACCATCCGCTATCAAAGGCACATCAGACAGGGAGAACAAAGAGAAACCAAGATCACTCCACTGAAAATACTCTGCTCAGGTAGGAGAAAGAAAATGTGTTTCACCTAGAGAAAAGAGCATCAAATCTGTAGAGTTTATTTAGAAAAATGAAGGTTTCCTTTTAAAGAAAAATGCTAAGCCTCTCTCATAACAAAACACCATTCTTTAGATATGCCATTCAAGAAGTTAGGGCAAAAGCACTTCAAAACGTTGTTTGGCTTTGAAGTTCCTTCCAATTTACAAGAACAAGTGAAAAAAGGGATAGATTATGTATTCTGACTTTAAAAAATCAGTATAAACCAGATTCCTTTTTGAAATATTTTGACCATCGGACAAACTTCTTTTTTTCTTCACAGACAATCAGACTGCTGAACATAAAACTGCAAAAGCTGGAAATTTTATTCAAATTTACTTCATTTTTAACTTCTAGGCATTTTTATAAGCCAGTGTTGCGTGGAAAGCGCTTTATGCCACAATTTAAAAAAAAATCCCAAGTATTCTCTTAAGGTGTCATTTGATAAAAAATAATCAGCATGGTCTGACAAATATGTACGATCTGGATGGTGGAAGCCAGAAGGGTTTCACAAGATATATTATGAAAAAAAATAAATCTTCAAAATGAGTTTTCTTGCGTGTGAATGGGAAAAAAAATCTCTAAATAATTCTTATAATTTGCACTAACCTGGGGCTTTAGAAAACATAAGAAAATATGTTTTGGGAGTAGTAGCAGTAACAACAAAAATAATAATTAGAGTTAGCATGGATTGAATACTTACTATATACCAAGAACGGTGCTAAACCATTTATATGCAGTGCTCCACCTGAACCTCACAATTCCCCTATGAGGTACTAACCATTATTAACCATATTTATCAGATGAGAGGCCAAGACTGAGAGTTTAGGTAACCTGATTGAGTCAAGCAGCAGAGCCAGGATTTGGATTCAGGCTAATCCGGAGCCCACTTTCATCGCTACTATCATAAAATTTCAGAGTAACTTCATCCATCTGAGATAAATTGAGCTAACAAACACGTCAAATATACACAGAAACAGAATTGAAGACGAGGGAAACTCCATGATTCTGCAGCGAGATCCACTCCTTTGACTGAAAAGAAAACTTTAGACAATGAGTCCTCTTTCTCACAGGCAGAAAGGGTCGTGGACCCTTAGATCCTCAGCCAGGTGTAACACGGATGGCCCATATGTGTGTGAAAGTACCGGTTTCTGGATGACATAAAGGCTCATGCTTTCTGTGAGATTACTGCTTTCATTCTAGCTTTGGCATGATACACATGAAGCTACCAAAGTCTTTTAAAACATCCTAATCTGCCCCCCCTGGCCCCCAATGGCTGGTCACCCAAGACAAGAACCATTAACTGCTTATTGCAATAATGCTATTATATTTAGCTGTCCTTAGTATCAAAAACCATAGTGAAAATTCTTAAAATGAGGGTTTCTTAATATGTGCATTACCAAAGACCCTCAATGGACTTTCAGTCCACTGCCAAATTTCTTTAAATGTAGACATTTCCTGACACATGAAATACGTTCATCTATTTAAAGACAGAAAGGCAGAGAATTTGGTGGTCTTACTTATTTTCGAAGAGTACATTAATGTTAAGAAATGTCTTTGCCAACAAATGTCCTGGCTTAGTCATGTGGTTCTTGCTCTGCTGATTAAACCCTAAGCCCTTAAATGTCTTGCTTAATAACTATGCTCTTCAGGTATGCACATAATTTCTATACCTGATACAATTCTTGGAGAATCAATTTGTTGTACTGTGTGTGTGTGCCTGCATGTGCAAGTTGGGTTGGGATCATGTTATACCTAGGGACAACCTCAGCAAAAGGGGAAGGCTACTGTAGAGATTTCAAGCAACAATTAGCAACTGATAACACTAGCTGAGAAGGAAAGATCCACTCATTCTACCTTAGGAGGAACCTGAACACTCCCTACAGATTAGACCAAAAGGCCAACACTATGGCTGACTTGGTGAGGAGTTGTCTGTGTAGAGTTATTAAGTTCTGTCCTAAGAAATGAGAATGAGGAAAGGGAGGAAGAAAGGCAATTTATCATTTCCCTTCAACTAGATGGGAACAGTAATAGAAAACAATTCTTAAACATCACAAGATCTTGTTGGGGACCACTGGCTTTCTTTCAACCTTATCTACTGGACTTCTGTCACTTTAGGCATGTAGTTGTCACACAAGTATTTACTGAAGAAGAAGTTCTGAAAGACAAATTTTACCTTTTCACAATTTTGCCTTAGGATATCTCCATTTATATACTCGAATTTTTCAAGGTCAAGTGTATTATTGGTTCTCAAAAAGGCATGGATGACAGTAACAATAAATGTAAGACAACTGGTATTGTAACTCTACCATTATCTACTCTCCTGAAGCAACCACAGGAAATGGACTTGGGATTCCAGGTGGTGTTCACTTCAGAGATGCTGAAAGAGAGAGAAAACTCAGAACTAAGGCTCAGCTCTAGAACTTGGTCTCTGAGTAACTTACCCTCCCTGAACCTCAGTCTCCTCCTCTATGGAATGTGCCATGACATTTAACAAATTCCAATTCTATGGTAGGAATCCAACTGTGAACAAGACAGAATCCTGCATTTGCGGGAGTTATGATTAGAGGCCGACTCTGACAAGTAAACTGATAGTTAAAGCATAGTGGGATTAGAAGGTTGTGATGAGGGACTGAGTGAGAAGGTGTATGAACATGCACACTGCTATCTAAAGGTCACAATTATCGCTGAGGGAGGGCTGAGGTCAAAACTGCCCTGGGTATATTCTGCTAGCTAAGTAACAGAAACTTAACTTCAACTTTCCAAATGCCTTTTTCTAAGGGCACCCCTAGCACATACAATCAAATAAGGATATCCATTAGTGAGCACCAACACTGTCCACACACAGAGCCAGATCCTGAGAATAAACTATAACTTTTACAAAGTATTTGTAATTTTTAAGACCTTTAGTTTTAAACAAGATTTGGTTGTTCCGCTCTACCTTAACTTTCTCTTTTTATAAGTCATATTTCAAAGTGTGATAAGACTATAATTGATGGTCTAGTTATTTCAGGAGCCTGTTAAGACTGGAAAGTCCTCTATTCCCAATAACGTATAATTGTGAAATTAATCCCTAACGAAAAGAAAGTTGCTTGAAGCTCAAGTTGATATATCCTTTACAGAAAAAAAATCTCTGCCTTTGTTAACTTCATTGGGTATATGAATTAAGTAAGGAATAGTTCTCTGGGAGGGAACAGATCTCCTAATGTTTACAAAGCTCGCCTAAATCTAGGACAGCCCTTTACATACCCGTACCTGCATGTGTACCTCAAAAGGTCATTCCAGACTGGATACAGGAGCCACTGCCTTTTTTTTCTTTTAAACACAATACTCAAGGGTGACAATCTTTATTCCTTTGGCTAAACTGTTACTAAGTTAAAGGTGACTTCAGGGAATAGTTTCAATTCAAGGTTTGAAGAGCAATCCAGGGCCATAGTCTCAGGGGCTCCTCCTGCCTCAATAGGTTCAGTAAGTCTGGATTCTTGAAGAATTTGAAGTTCTATTCCACATTTTTTTTCCCATTTTTATCAGGATTCATCTATTGTCTCTGATCAGAACATTCATTGCTGGAAGCTGGGCACCATCTAATTCTGGTCTCAAGGTGGAGGAGGCAGTGATTCATGGAGAAAATTAGTTCTGCAGTCTGGTTCTTCCTAAATTTATTTTTGCTTTGAAAGTAGCTATATCTTGAATATCCTGAGTTTTATACTAGACAAGTAAATGTGTACAATATCACATTATATTCCATTACTTATGGATGCTTTTGAAGTTCGATTGCATTCTTTATTTTGGATTCAGCCACAGTTTCTCTACATGCAGCAAAGACTAATCTTAGATTTGGAAGGGGACATCGGCTACACATCGTAATAGGAGGTAAAGAAACATGAAGAGTGGTATGTTTGAAGCATCTCTCTGAAACAGCTCCAGTATGGATAAAAGTATAAGACATTTCAGGCCACTTTTAAATGCACTGTAGAATGGTTTTATTTAGAAATGAAAAGTCAAGAAAAAGTACATAATTAGTAACTCAATTGTTTCTGTGCATAATAAGCATCATCTTTTAAAATAAAAATATAAAGAAATACTTTCTCATAACTTTTAATGAAATAACATTCTTGTGTCAACCAATATGCCATTTTCCATTGTGAGTAAAACACTGTAGTTGGGTTCTTAGCCAAAAGAAACAGGCAGAACATGGGCTACATTTTAAATATTCAGATTAGAATCTTCTCTACCTCCTCAGGCGGTCTCTTTCAAAAGGGACAAATTATGGAAATTAACAGGAAGTGGCATTAACATCCACTCAGATTACTATCAGACACTGCAGAGGGCTCTGAATGGTCCAGTTCTAAAAGGAGTCAGAAACTTTTCTCCCTAAACACTCTAATTATGTAATGGATGGATGAGTTCAGTATACGCTTGACTATGACAAGGTCAGACCTAAGGACTGCCATCTAACCCCTTAGAGCCTATATCCAAGCTTTGCTTCTAAAAATACAGGCAAACCTGAGTTTTATCAGATTTAACAAAATTAATAATTCTCTTCTGTTTCCAGCAGAGCACATAGTTCTAATACTGCCCTTTTTCAACCACACGTCATGATAGTTTTAATTAGAGCTACTATTTATCAAGCACTTACTATTATGTCCCAGTGGTCTGAAAATGGAGACCTGGGGCAGGAAAGATGGTGAGAATGTTATATTCTCAAATACAAGCCATGTTATAAGAAATACGGAATAAAGGTAACTTGTGTGAGCGGGTGCAAATTATTAGTACGGTAAATAGCCTAGACATGTTTACATTCATCTTCAGAAGGTGAAGTCTACCTATGTAGTGTAGGGACCTTGTCTTTATTCCATGCTACCTTTAAAGCTTAGGAAATACAACTGAACTGCATTTTGCTAAGACATGTGGCCACACGTGCTTCAGTACACCCTCACCATCCCTGTCAAGGTGTCAAGGTCAGGGCTTAATAACAGTCTGATATGAAGAAATAAGAAAATTCACATCAGGAAAAAGAAATACAGGTTTTCAAATAAAAAAGTATTTCTTTTATTTTTATATATCCTTGGGGATAAATTACCTGTAAAAAAAGTAAATAAATGACGAACTCCTTTAGACCCAGATGCTTGTGGAATACCTTGAGTTTAGTGGCCTTTGGGTGAAAGGTTAGCAGGACGTTATCAATCCATGATCTAAGTGGGAGACACGACTTCTCCCACATGGATCTGAGTTGACCAACATTGTTCCAAGGTTGAGAGACAGTGGACATGAGATAAATGTTCAAACTTGGAATCATTAAAAATATCACCATCTTTTCCCAGATCATGCAAGACTAGTTGGTGCCTTCAGAGGTCCTTCTCTCTGGACAACTCATCATTGAACAGCTGATTTAAAGAAGACTAAATTTTGGGTCCACTGTGACTAATCTGGAGCCCCGGTGGTGCAGTGGTTAAGAGCTCAGGCTGCTAACCAAAAGGCCAGCAGTTTGAATCCACCGGCCACTCCTTGGAAACCCTATGGAGCAGTTCTACTCTGTCACATAAGGTCACTGTGCGTCAGAATGGACTCGACGGCAAAGGATTTTTTTTTCCTTTCTTTTTCTTTTTTTTGGTGGACTAAGTGATACCATGGCAACAACTGCTACGTGGCTCTCTTCACCAAACATGGATATACACACTTTAGGGCCCTCAGGAGGGAAAATTAGGTGTTCTCCCTTCTACTTCTACAATGTCTTTGATTAACTATGACAAAAAAAAAGTACCACACATTTTCACTCACTGATGTATGCCAAGTCCTTGCTCTGGGTCAAATGCTGCTAAATTCTAAGATTCAGAAGAAGGGTGGTGGTGGGGTATAGATATGCTTCTACAGAGCAGAGCCATTTCAACCTACCTGCAAACCAATCAGAGAGACATAAAAGCTTTTCCTTTTTTTTGTATGCCACTGAGATGTTGGGAGCTGTTATTCAGCAACAGCTGACTGATATAACAACCATCACAACAAATATCTTAAGGAATAGGAGTCATATAAGATGCTAACTGAAAAATATGTAACTAAATTAAGAAAAGACCGAATAAGACAGTAAGTTAACCAATAAGACTGCTTGACCGTCAAAGAAGCATTATTAAAAGAGGCTCTCGTCTATTTACCAAACAAAGCTCTAAATCATCTGGGGTAAAGCATGTAAACAAAAATTATTGTAATTACTAGCTCTGTAAGGCTTAAGTATTCTCTTCCAAGGGGATGCACACACATTTTTTTTCAGCAATGAGAATGAGGAGACAAACTGTTTTGAAATGTTTTTCAACAAAGACTAAATAAATTCACCCTGCCAACCACAAGTCTGCAAAACACGCAGCTGTGAGCGAAATGGATTTTAATCAAATTCAGATGAAATCACTGTTTCAAAAGTACTCAAAGAAGTATTATCTAGAATGAATTAATAAGTCCCACAACGTAAATGTTTATGCTTATATTAGAACACTGCTAAATGCCATATAACAAACTATGCATGTACTTAACATTCTTTTGATTGAAAACCTGATTACAGCTGAGGAAATGCTACAAAGGTTGAAGACCTAGACTTTCATAACTGTTCCACTATAGTAGTATCACGGGTTCAGAACTGGAGAACAAGCCAGTGGATGCAGAGGGAGGCTCGCGAAGGCCAAAGCCACAGGGGATGATGGCATAGACACTATACCACTGGTTTCCATAGGTATTATGAAACCTTAATACTTCCCAGATAGCAAGTCAAATTCTCATACTTGAGATCCGTATTTTATTTCAAGGTAAAAAGTATACTTAGGTGAGAGAAGTGACATGTAAAATCTGAATGCCACAGGCTGCTTCTATTGTGTAGGGAAATCTGAACATGAGTTTCAATATATCCTACTTGGATCATAAAGCAGACTGGAGAAGTTATCATGAGAAATATTAACACTAATATTTTCTGCATGCCCCATATGATAAAAATACTTAAGACAAGGATTCATAACATAGTAGAATTATGCTTTTTTTACTCATGAGGACAAACAAGTTTGTCTATGTAATATTTATCACTCTTTGTTGAAATTATGTGCTAGTTATGAACTGCTGCCTTTTCCCAATGATGGCATGCCTCTTCTGTCATCTTTAATTCCATGCTCTGTTCTGCATGATCATTAATTTTATTTTTCTTATCAAGGATATATTAAAAAAAAATGGGACAACTGAAAAAAAAGGTAATAATGCAAAATATATTAGCTGAAAAAATGTGAAAATAAATTAGAAGATTATTGAACAAATATTAGAAGACTACCATGGTATATTTTAGAGTATTTTTTCATGATAGGACACCTACTAGTCAAGAATGTGACAATTTTAATGATGAGGATCACAGACTCAAATGCCTTCAGGCGTAAGACAACAGGGTGTCTGCATGTAGGGGGGTGTGGGTGGCTTTGGAAGTGACAAGAACATGCTCCATCTGAACACGTTTGAATTTAAATGCCTCAAAAAACCAAAAAGCCTCCGCCCGGCCAAACCAAACAAGGCTGGTGCCACCATTTTGTGGATCATGATCTATTTTCCAGTTTCCTGCCTTTCTCCATCTTCTGTTCACTTCCCCAGAACTTAATGAAGAAAATGCAGAACAAGTTAAGTTGTTTGTTATTAGCTCTAAAGAGGAAAAAGGGGGAATATGTACAACTCCTGGGCAGATGGAGATGGTAAGTTTCTGGATATGTTAAGCTTTGACTCCGTCCCTGTCATTGCTTAGAAACAGAAATGAACAGTCGGTTACAACACTTACGTTGTACATTATCCAGAGATTTTACAAGAATAACAAATGATCCCTCCATGCCAGGGCTAAAATGAATGGCTTAACGGGATCGCTGACTCACTCAACTGTGTCTGACATTCAGGGAGTAGCTCCCTGAGATATGCATGATCACGGCTGGGAGTAGGAGAGGAGGAGGTGGAGCAATAAAGAGGCACATCTCCTTCATTCAGAGACTTGGAATTTAATAGGACACACACATCTGTGAGACAGGAAGATATAGGCAGAGCGACTCAGGAACAGAGGAAATAAAAAATACATACAAAACATGTATCCTGATTCTTCGTAGGACTGCTGAACAGAGGTGAATAAAGAGGACAGGGTAATCAGAAGACAGGGAGATCTTAAAGAAAATCATCTTAAGCTGCTAACAGAGGAGAGTACTGACTACCAGATGGTACTTCCTGAAGACAGAAGACACGGGCAAAGCAGATGAAAGCAGGAACTCACCTCAGCTGGGAGGCCACCGCATCAGTTGGCTTAGGTCGACAGAATATCTCTGCCAGAGGTACGAGTAATGGGTGGACTGTCAGACAAGATGGAGGATAGCCAGTGAAAAGAGCCGAGGGCCTTGTAAGGGGACCATATATTTGACAAGACAGCAAAAAGAAGCCATTAGAAAAGTTAGACTTGAAAATGAAGAGCCTTTCTTGAAGAGAAATATAGAAGTTCAGAGAAAGAAGTGGAATGCGGAGGGGAGGTAGGGAGAGGAATAGTCAAAAAATAAACCCACAAGTGAAGAGCTGAAATTGCATAGATTGGAAGAGAACAGACAAAAACCATGAAGGGTGGAAGAAAAAGGCAATTAGCTGAGGGCATGTGTCACTGTCTTGATGCCTCCTATCATTGTGTTGGGAGGACGTTCTAAATCCCTGGGTCCTTATAGGAAGCTTGATGCATCACTAATGGGCTCTGCTATATAGCTGTCCTAATCACGGCTAAAACGGAGGATGTCACTGAAGGTCACTGCCAACCTGGGCACTTTTTCAGGTAGCACTAATTAGCCCGCAGGAATCCAGCAGGCACAGATAGATTCCAAGTCATCATACCATAAACCGATACGGAAGCCAAACAATCAGAAAGGCTTTAATAGCCTCACAAATAATGGGTGGACTCAAGTATACAAGTGTGAGTTTCAAGAAAATGACACAAGGTGGTGATGAAGACATTTGATCAGTGCTTTGCTAACAGCTATTTTATTTTACTGTAGATATTTAAAATATTTACATTTTCAATTTTAGGGATCTGTAGGTTTGATATAGTCGTATTCCTTTGACTGTTTTCAAAATGTTCATTTTATTAAAGATCTCAAAAAATATGTAATTTAGTATCCTCATTCATTGCTGGTGGGAATACAAAATGGTACAGGTGTAGTGGAAGAGTCTGGTGGTTCCTCAACATACTCTGTAGAGCTGTCATGATTCCGCAATTCCACTGCTAGGTATATATACTCTAGGGATCTAACAGAAGTGACACAAACAGACATATGCACACCTAGGTTCATAGCAGCACTATTCACAATAGCAAAAAGATGGGAACATCAAGTGCCCATCAACAGATGGATAGGTAAGTAAAATGTGCTACATAAATACAATGAAATACTACTCAGTGATAAAAATGAGTTCCCGAAACATCTTGGAACATGGATGCAACTGGAGAACATTATGTTGAGCAAAATAAGTCAATCACAAAAGAACAAGTATTGTATTTTCTCACTTCTATGAAATGACATGAACAGGCAAATACACAGAAACTAACGTTCATCGGTGGTATCGGTGGTTACGGGGAGGGGGAGAGGAATTAACTCTCTAGGTACTACACACTTGTTATTTTTGGTGATGGGAAAGGCAACAAACAAATGAGGGTGAAGTGTGTGCAGCCTGACGAAGGTAAACGATATCACTAAAATGTACACAAAGGGACCTTTCGGTAATTGCTATGGTGTATATGATTTTGAAACAAAAGCAACAACCACCAAAAAATACATGTGCAGGTATATATGTATGCATGTAGATACATCTGTGCAGAGGTATGTATATGTGAGTATATGTGTGTGTGTGTATATATACACACACACGTATGTACCCATTGCCGTCAAGTGGATTCCGACTCAGAGCGACCTTACAGGACAGAGTAGGGCTGCCCCATAGGGTTTCCAAGGAGCTGCTGGTTGATTTCAACTGCCGACCTTTGGTTAGCAGCCAAACTCTTAACCGCTGATATATAGGTGTATGCAAATATGTGACTGTATGCACATATATTCATGTATGTAATAAAGCACATAGGGAACACAGTTACTGGTACCTTTTAGGCATAACCAAACGCCTTGCAGGATTGCTTTCCTGGGTTGAAAGATTATGACCACAGTCTTGTGGGACATCTTGGTTAACCGGTATAATACAGTTCCTAAAGTTTATGTTCTACATTCCAGTTTGGTGAGTAGTGTCTGGGGTCTTAAAAAGATTGTGAGCAGCCATCTAAGATACAACTATTGGTCTCTACTCACCTGGAGCAAAAAAGAAAGAAAGAAATCAAAGATTCAAAGAAGAAACTAGTTTACAGGACTAACAGTCTACATGAACCACTGCCTCATCTACTCTAAAATTAGAAGAACTAGATGGTGCCCAGCTAACAATATAGACCATTCTGACCAGGGTCATAAAAGATGTACCCTGATAGAATGGGATAAAAATGTGGAAGAGAACATCAAATTCCTTAGGAAAAAAAAAAGACTTATTGGACTGGTTGGGACTGGAGGATTTCCCAAGACTATAGCCCTGAGAGCCTCTTTAAACCTTAAACCTAAACTAGTCTGAGGTCACCTTTTAGCTAAGAACAGATTGGCTCACAAAATAAAGAATATCACCCATGAGTACTGTGTTCCTTTAAAACAGCATCTATATGAGACCAAATGGTCAACAATTACTTTAAAAAAAAGATGAGAATGTAAGGGGGCAGGGAAACTAGATTAATGGAAACAGAACAACCAGAACAGAAACATTGACAATGTTCACGTCATGAAGAACGTAACTGATGTCACTGAACAATCTGCGCAGAAATTGTTGAATGGGAACCTAAACTTCTGTGTAAACCTTCACTGAAAACACAATAAAATATTACTAAAAAAAACCATGTTCTGTGTTTTTAAGTCTCCTCCTTAGATTCTTGTCAAATGTGAGATGAGCCAAAGAGCCTCATCTTATGAATTTCAGCTTAATTTCCAGACATCCCCTGCCACATTCTGACTGCCTGAAAGCCACAATCAGCTGGTGAACAATTGGGCATTTTTAGCCTCTTGAGGGTGTTCAGAGGACTATTTCTTAGGTCAGATGCAAGTCTGAGTTTTTGTAAGAAGACAAATTCTACTGTTAATAAATCCTTCTTGTCTGCAACAACATACCCCAATTCACTTAAAGCCTGACATCTGATCATACTGAATTGTGCAGCTGGAGGAGATAGCTTTAAAGACTTAGTGTGAGGATGAAAAGGCCATCTTCCCTCACAAGTGCAATGTGGGTTTTCAGAAGGACTAGTAACTGGGAACGGCCTTGGCTGACTGGCAATGGCTTTGGCTGAAGTCATCCTCAACACTGACTGCTGTGTACAGCAATAACGGAACCTCTGCCAGAGTGGGGATGCTAATCTCCATATTTCCATGAAGAAAGTAAATCATGTCAACCAAGGTACTCTGGAATTTGGATGACAATCGAACTGTGTTTGCCAGAACTAAATCAGAGATTTCTGTTTTCCAGTCAAGAGAAAGCTGAACCAGATCTTGCCTGAGCAAAGGATGACTAGTGCAGGAAGCAGCCTCAGACTCTGGCATCTAGACACACAGGAGATCACAGCATATGTGTTGAGAATGGTTTTGTGGTAACAGAATACAGTGAGCAAGAGACCCTCTACAGAGCCAGGAATCAAACACTCTGTCCGTCAAAGCTGATTTGAATCTCCTTTAGTCCCGAAAGAGGAGGAAAATGCCCACTGAGCCAGGGTGATTATCTGACAGAACCAGGGCAAATAAAGTTGAATGAAGCAGAAGCAAACACGCTGGCTGGGGATCAGGTTCTGTGCAGTTAGCAACAGCAAACCAGTAAACATCTTTGACTTCATTCATGCCACCCAAAGTTTCTGGTAGAGAAAAGCGACACGTTCAAGGTCTTTTAAAGGGCGCTCTTGAAGTTTTGGCATTCGGTCTGCTTAAATGCAGAGCTCTTTCTAGCATCTTCATATTCAAGCCGGGACACTGAGGTTGGCAAGGAACCTGGTAAACCTGCAGCTGTGAAGGCAGGAGCTGTGTAGGACATGGTGCTCTCTGCTGGCCTCGGGTCCCCTGCCTCTTCCCTGTGGCTACTGCCAACCTGAGCTTTGGGAAAACAGTGAGAGTCTGATGACACCAGCTGTCACTTCAAGGGCATGTCCAGGGATGAGTGTTTCAGAAATGGCAGATTTCTGATGAAGGCTGTTACATGGGAGGTCAGCCCACTTGTCACACAGGGTGCCCATATGCCTGGCTTGACTGATCACCTTTGTGCCAGCCTACAGCAGGTGATGACTGGTATCTTCATAAAGGTCTGAGAACTTGGGGTAAAAATACTCCAATCCATTGTTTACTTCTGTCCTGATGTTTACAACTGCTATAGGGTCACCACGAGTCAGAATCAACCCAACAGCAATGGGTTTTCTGGAAGGCTAATTTTTTTAGCAGCTACCTCTTTCTCAGCTTGCTGTTCACTATGAGACACCAAAGCTGGGGCTCCTGGAGGAACAGTGTCCCTAGAAATACTGTCAGAGGGAACAAAGCAAAGCACTTTGCTCCACCTGGTCTGGGTATTTCCACTACTTCTTGGGAAGTATGTCACAGCAAAGTCCAGATGTACTCACTCCTCAAGCTGCATTCATCTCTATGAGCCATCAGCTTACTGAACTTTCTGAAATATCCTGAAAATATTCTGCGTTGCTGGTGTTGCTTTCCTTAAACAAGTTAAAAGAGATTTTAGACAGATTACAACATTTTGGTTTGAAATTGCCAGCATGCTCAGGACAACTATATTTATAATTACTGTCCTGCAACACCTCTTGTACCAAAGACTGATCTCTTTGCTTGTGGGCTCTCTCTCGAGATGCTGAGGCAGAAGTCTTAGGGCTTGAGATGTTCCATGTCACGAGAATACTCCAGTGGGTGTTCTGATCCGCTTCCCTCCTCTCCCCTCTAACAATGCTGCAAATGACAGTGGCGTCTTTAGGCAGAAGTGGTGCAAGATACTGTGCCAGCCAAGAGTCCCTTTTCTGTTCAAGATGTCAAAAAAAGTTGAAATGCAGATGTGGGATCACCTTTTGTGATTCTTCTGCATATGATGATTCCTGCAGTCATTGGTTTCACTTTGCGGATTGATTCAGATGTTAAATAGAAAGCCTGAGCCATCTGTATTGACTGATATATGATTTAAGACTAATAAAAATTAGAACAGATGATCTAACTCACATATAGAAGATCTATTTCCATATTATATACCTTGTATATTGGTGAATATTTTGATAGATGTACATTGTACGGTATTGATTCATAGTATCCATTTCTTGGTCTCTTACTTCACTTTCATAAATCCTAAGACCTTTGATTCAATTTTTAAAAGGTCAAATTTAGTCATGAAAATAAGTACATGCCCATATATCCAAAATGTAGAATAAATCAGGGCATACTTATAAAAATCAGATGGCAAGGCCAAAAAAAATTCACAAGCATTCCAACCCAGACCATGTGTTTCTCCCCTTTTGGCTTGTTTCATGGGAATCATTAATTATGTCTGTCCTGGTTAGATTGCCATCATCCTTATCTACAAACTATCACCACGAAAGGTTCAATACACGCCTGCTATGTGTCAGGTATTACGGACACACACAAATGAAAGGCAACATCCTGCTTGTTACAACGTTGTCTTCTAAGGAGATGGAATCCAGAAGGAACACAGTGTCATTACTGGATGATCAGCAGAGGGGGGAAGGCCTGTGGAACACCTACTCTCCTGCTCTCTTCAATATTGTATGGACACCATCTATTTCTACCATCTAGTATAAGATTTTATTTTTCTTTTAAGTTTAGGAATGTATGGGAAGGACATGCCCTTCAGCAAAGGAAAATACAAGTAAAATCCTACAAATCATATGCTCAAATGAACTTTGGTTTGACAATCCACCAGAGAAATAAGCTAATCAGTCAAGATTATTTCCTTTCTACTAGCGCCAGCTCAGTCTACAAAAGGAATAGGGTTTTTCAAACGAAGAGAAGCACTCCGTTTCAGTTCCAAATGCCATATCTGATTCTGATTATATAATTCTGCTTTTTAAATACAGATCAAGGGAAAGGATACTGTTACAAATGAAATACTGGGCAAAGGGCCTCCACCATAGCCAGATGCCATTCAAATAAAGTCAAAGCACTTTTCAACCTGCAGGATTCCATTTAATTTTCAGTCTATGTAATAGCTTGCCTTCCCTATTAGCCATTAATCTCACTGGAACTTCAAAATTCTAATTATGCAACTAAACATTAAGAAAATTTAATCACATGAGCATGCTATTAATTTAAGATGACCTTATCAATCTGAAAAATCACTACCTACCTTGTATTTTAGCTTACGTTGAATGGTGCCATTGTGAAGTTTCTCATTATCCTGAAAAGAAAAAGCCCTCTATATTAAATTAGAGTGTTTTCATAGCTGGAAAAAAATTGATTTGATCAGAAATATTTAAGGGAACAAAATTCTAAAGAAACACACTCACCATTCAAAAATGACATCTTTCTATAGAATTTATATTCCCTAGGTAAACATGACTCTATTCATCATCTGCTTGTAAGAGAACTGAACCACTTATTCCTAATCTTAAAATTCTAAAAAAATATATTTAAAGCAAGATTTCCTTAGGACAGTCTTTAATATGCAGGACAGAAATGAAATGTCTTTGTTGATAAAAATCAACTTGTCACAAATATACATTTTCTCAAAGGCAAAATGTATATTTCCACTTTGGGTAATTTATAAAGTAAATTAAATGCTTTATGAAAATAGGGAGTTGTGTTTTAGGATAAAACGGGAAAACATTACAAGTAGAATTTTTATAAATCAAGCAAAGTAAGTACAGCACTTTAGGAGACTTATATTTCCTTAACAACTCTCCTAATAGTCTAAAATTTTAAAATAAAGTTACTCTCAAATTAATACTATTTACAAACTGTTAAACTCTACTTGAGCAATATTTAACTATTTATTTCTAGAATGTTCCATATTCAATCTGTATTTCAGTGTAACACCTGAACTTTCTCATTGAGAACCGGTAATAAGCCCTTACCACCACCAACTCTAACTTATTTTAAAGGTCATGTTGAGAAGGAATGACCATATGACTTCGCCCCTTCAGCTCACCTTCATCCCTTCTGCAGATGCCCTGCTGTCACTGCCAACCACATGATGCAAATCCCGAAGGCGTCTTTGGACCTCCTCTTCGATGTAGGCATTGATCCTTAAAACATGGAGACAGGGCCCTTTGAACACTTTTAACCACCTAGGACATTTTGAGCTCCTTTCTCTATCATGCCTTCATAACAGAGGCCTTTTTCATTCAAAATGCCAAACAGTAACACCACCTTGAGGCCTTGAACATCTTTCCCCTAAGAAACCCAGTGCTGCATGTTCACTATCTGGGTTTTCCCCCAAACTGGAGAGAACCTGATGAATGACAGAATATTGGGAATAGAAAGGAGACTAAGTGATCTTATCCAAATCTTTTCCAGATGTTCTTAGTGGAACCCCACGGCAGAGAAGGGGGAGTCACAGACACTGGCTTCACAAGGCTCTGTGGTCTCAGGCCTTACTCTGAGACCATACACTTCACTTGCTGAGCTTCAGTCTTTTCAAACAGAAAATGATAACAACTGTTTTTCACTGCGTATGTCTCACATACTTTGGACATGTTATCAGGAGGGATCAGTCCCTGGAGAAGGATATCATGCTTGGTAAAGTAGAGGGTCAGCGAAAAAGAGGAAGACCCTCAGCAAGATGAATTGACACAGTGGCTGCAACAACGGGCTTACACATAACAACGATTGTGAGGATAGCACAGGACCAGGCAGTGTCCTGTTGTACATAGGGTTGCTATGAGTTGCAATTGACTCAACAGCACCTAACAACAACAACAAGGTCATTTATGAAAATAAAAAAGGGTAGGTGGACATACTCTCTGTGAATCTTCACTATTAAGATCAAACAATGTCTTGCATTGTTCCTCATCTGACTTGTCTCTCCAGCTAGGTTATCTGCACTAGTTGGTAGAAATCACATCTTGAAGGGCTCTATCCTATAGGGTCACTATGAGTCAGAGTCGACTTGATGGCAACAGGTTTGGTTTGGTTTACTTTCCAAAACATCTGGCAAAGTGGGCCAAGGGAGAGTAGAAGCCAAAAACAGCTGACTTTTAAGGGAACTGTCAACTGTATATATGATACCCAAAGAATATATGTGAAGTTGTATGACACACAACCATCAACCTTCACCATTTCGGTGATTTCGGCCCAATCTCTGGTTTGGCTGATTTGGCTTTAGGCCATTCCACCCAGAGGGACCACAGAGACCAGAGAATTTTAGTGCCATTCTAGGGGTTTGGTATGCCCAAACAGAAGTCTTACTCAGTTGCAGGCCCCCTTGCCCTCAATCCTACAGACACTGATTAGATGAATTATTTTAAATTAACTGTTTTCCATGTTTACATCTTAGCATATTAAAAAAAATTCAGCTTCATCTTTCCAAGTATATGCATAACCCTGTAAATACTTTTTGTACTACTGACCAAGGTAAAAATGATTTTCTAAAATGCCAGGTAAAGAGATTATTAATATTTTAAGTAAAACATCGCAGAAGCATGCATTTAAGGTAATAAAGTGCAATATTTACCTTTTAGTACTAAAAATAAAACCAAGTGCAACTAAACCTGAGCCAAGGCCATTTACATGATCCTTTATTTAAATTTTAAACTAGCAATATGGAAGATGCAGACCTAGATTTAAAGGGATACAGAGGCTCATGCCATTCTTACTACATTTTGATATCCAAATACTCTAAATCTCCTAATATCCAGAGCTCAGGGCTACCCAATTTAAAATGTCCCTTTGACCTTGAACAGGTTGAGGAAAACAACCATCATTTTCTTACAGGCAAAGAATGATTAAGCTGATTTATCTGGGAGCTCTAAGCTATGGAACGATTCACAATACCACTCAAAGAGAAAATTATTTTTCTATAGTAACATCAGATATATTTTTATGCTATTTATGATCATTCTGAACATACTGGTACAGTTTTTATAACAGATTTCATCTATCTGTAATCAATGACATATAAAATTAACTGTCAGCACAAAGTCCTCTATCTTCGTACAGTTCAAATAAGTCTACTTCTTTGTTCTTCCCAATCTGGCCTTGCATCACTTCTTCCTGGCTGGGCTGATTTCTCTGAACCTTTTAATTCTATCTTCTCACACAAACAACTTGTACCAACAGGTCCCAGATCTTTGACTACCTTTCTAACGATAGCGCACCCCACCACCGGTGGGGCAGCAACCGATGAAGATAAAGCATGTTTCAGGCACATGCATTACTTGTTGCCTTTCGTAGATCCCTCCACATGCAATCTGATGAGTACAAGGACAAGCGAGTCGTTAAATCACATTACAAATGCAGATATGGCATCCACTAAACGTCAAGTACCTGGCATCCATCAGGGGCATCAGATGAGCCTGAGACTTTTCAGTACTGAGTGGCAAGCTAGAGGAGGAAGCCTTCCCCTCCAGGGTCCCACAATCCCATTTCTGAATGCCATCAACCTCACAGATCTTCTCCTTGAGCTGCCGGATTTCATGTTCTAACCTACAGAGACAGGAGCCACATGAATTCAATCGTTAACAGTATTTCCTGAGCCTCTTTGCTACATGAGACATGGATCCAGACAAAACCTATGTGCAAAGAGCTTTACCTTCTAGTAGAAAAGGTGTCACATACGTTTAACACAAAGCATGAGGTGACAATAGGCCACAAAGGGGGTTCAGAACAAGTGCTGCAAGTGTCTAAAAGTTGGAAGGAATTCTACCATCAAGGGCACAGATATTCCCACTGTGTCCCAAGAAGTCCTCAGAGAGGGATGTACAGGATACTGAGCCCGCCACCCCTGCTTCAATAGAACAGTTGATTATTGACTATATATTGGGATTTCACTAAATATTTTTTTGACAAAAGAAATCTATGCTCTGAAGAGTTTTTAAAATCACCAATCAAGGAGGATCTTCGTGGTCAAGGCAGTTCTAAGCTGAGTCTGAAGAGGCCAGTGGGAATCTGAACTTTTGGAAATGATGATGGAAGGTTCTCCAGGGGCAGAAGCAATATGAAAGAAAACCAGAAACCTAGTTTGGCTAAGTAGAGGGTGTGGGAAAGGGGAGGAGAGAAGGAGAGACAGAACTAGGAAAGCAGGTAGAGTACCGCAGAAATTCCAGTAACCCCCAAACTGTGGAACCAAACACTTAAATCTCCTATGATAAAGAATACATCATGAGGTCAAATGTGTGAAAGTCATTTTTCTACTGGCTCAGGCATCCTGAATCCAGAGCCAGCAGGCTAGAATGGCCAAGTCTGAAAATAAGTTTGACCCCAGGGAGGTCTGGAGTCACTCACTATGTGAACTTGGGCCAAGTTACTTAAATCTGAGTCTTATGTCTTCATGTATAAAATGAAAGTCAATTAGTCTCTCTATATTCCTTCAGCCCCAAAATTCAGAAATTCTAGACTCGGATGCTGATACACCATGATGCTCCCAGCCCTCTGGTGTCACCAGCAGCAACTTGACTGGTCTATCCTGAAAATGAAAGCCAAGTTCTTAACTCTTAGACACGTGATCTTGGGGTCCTAAGAGTCGGCACTCATGGGTACCAGAGAAGGCACTGCCCAGCTTAACTCAGCCTTTTGTCTGTCTACTGACTAGCAGATACTCACTGAGCACCAACTGCATACTATATAATATTTTCAAAGGAGGAGATAATATATATAAAAGTGGGATGTGGGGGGCCAATGGTGGGCAAAGACCCAGGGCACAATATGAGCACGTTCTCAGAGATGGCAAAGAAAATGAGCTGCATGTAAGTAGGTAATTACCAGTGTTTATAACTAAGAAGATGCCTACTGGGGTTGTTGAGGGAAGTCCCTCAGGACTGGGGCAGTTGAAAAGACTGCACAGAGCAAATGGGGTTTGAGTGAGGCTCTATAGGCCGAGCAGGATTTAAATGGTGGCCACGGACAAATTGGGCAACTCAAGAAAGGCTGCAGCACTGTGAAGAACTGGTCTACATATGCAGCAGCTGTGTGGTCAGCAGACAACGGAGCAAAGTGGTTAAGAGTTGGATGGTAAGTAGACCTAGATTCAAGTTGCTATGCTCCACTTTCTGTTGACATGGTGCTCAACTGTTACATAACCACTGCAGGCTTCAATTTGCCTATCTATAAATGGGGGACACTGGCACTCCCCTCATTTGAAGAGTAAATGATAATGCACGTACAGCATTTAACACAGAGGCTGGGTACAGAGTTATTCTCCATAACTGGCATCATCACTAATACTATTACTACTACTACTCTATTATTAAAGAGTTCTGACCGTCTGCCTCTGTTCTGACCCCACACAGGGGAAGGGAATCCCTGCTAAGGTGACAGGAGGGCTTTTCAAGTTGCTGGGAAGCTGCCTGATACATGCCACTGGGGCAGCTGCAATGAGCAGGTGGTGGGAAAAAGACAGCGAAATGGCTTCAAGCTCCTTCATAAAGCACTGAGAAGCCAACAGAAAAGCCAAGTTTAGGGCACTGCTGTCCACTCTGGTCCCACACGAACTGAATTTAATATTTCATATTTGTACAATTTTCCAAACGGCAAATCAGGTGGACCCTGGCTGAGCCATGAGGACCCTGGAAGAAAGTAAAACGTAACAGAAGCCCCACAGAAAGCTGTAGAAGCACAACAGCGAGAGCAAAGAGATCACGGTTTGTAGGCCTGAATTACACAGGCCTCAGCGAAGTCTTTTCCATCAAAACATGTTAAGCTAAGAGCCTCCTTTGCGGGGCTCCTGGAGGAATGCTGACACGGGGAAATCACTTCTGTGGAAATTGCAGTACTGCTCCCACTATTACAGAGGCTTAATACTAAACGCCCAGGGAGTGGAGCCGGTTGACAAAAGCCAGAGACATCAAGCTACAAGCTCACACGGCAATCGTCTGCACACTGCAGGGTACCTACTGACAGCATGTCCTCCACTGCTTCACAGAGTGCCCTCTGCTGCTTCCAACGTTTAGGGCTGGAGATTTGTCCAGCAATTTCATTTACATAACACATCTGCAATCATTTTCTTAAACCTCTGACCTATTTTTCTGTATAACAGCATTATGGTTTTTGACTGTAATTTTGTTGCTCTGTTTTGCCTACAGGAATCACCAGGCAGTGATTGTGAATATAATCCACAGTCTACAAGCAGATCATCTGAAAAGAAGGTTTTCCTGACCTCTTTAGACAAGATGGTAGACGAGACTTCAATCCTTCACAGTAGGGACTGCCTTATCATAAACAATTGATCCCATGTCTCTGCCCAAATGTCAGGCTGGGATCTTAGAGACCAGGAGCTTCTCTTGCAGCCCCTCAGGAGGTGCTGTGGGTGGGGAGTATGGCAGAGAGGGCTGGTTCCAGGCCCTCCAATCAGGGCTTCAAGTGAAGATCTCAACTGAAGCAAGGGTCTGGGGCTAAAAGAAAATTCTTACACCCCTGATCTCATCCACCCACTTCTTGCACAGGTGAGGGATACTGTGTCCCAAAGAGGAAACACCCTGCTCAGAGAGGTCAGAAAAGCTGAGTCCAGAGATGAATCTCCGTTGCTGGACCCCAAACTGGGTGCTGTTCACACACCAGCGGCATCAGCCTTTCTGGGAATCCTGGCATTACATCTGCAGGGCCACCAGAAAAAGTGCTGTCAAATTCATGCATTTATTCATCTTGAGAACCTACTGCCTGGTAAGCATTGTGACAGGGAATAAGTGGAGAAAGACAATGAATATCCTTCCCTTACCATGAAAATAGTTCTAGTTTGCTGGTTTCATTTTTCTTAACACCAAAAATAATATCAGATACTGTAAATCACCACAAAGCACACCTGAATACACCACTGTGTTCAGAATCATCTGAAAAGTTTTGCTTGCTTCATTTGCTTTTTAAATACAGAATCCTAAGGCCTCCCCTCAAATACTGTGAATCTGTAGAGGTGGGAGAAGTATTTTTTTTTTTTTTTTTTTAGTTTCCTACCAGGTATTGAACTCAGTATACGGTATGCAACCCGTGAACTCAGGGATGATGCTTTAATGTAAAAAGTGCTAGTCACAGAGAAGCTGTGGAGCCAGTGGTGAGGGGAGAAAGGGAAGAGGGGAGGGAAACAGACAGTGGAGGAGGGAAAGAGGAAGAAGGGAGGGAGGAAGACAAGGAAGGAAGGACAGAGGGAGGGAGGGAGAGGCACAGGGAGAAAGGGAAGGAAGGAACAAAGAAGAGAAAGAAGAAGGGAGGAAGATAGGAAAGATAATTTAAAAGGAGGAGGAAAGGGAAAGGAAGAGGAGGGAAGGGAAAAGGGAGGGGAGTGAAGAGACGGAAGAGAGGAATCACAGCTTGAAGCTTTCTCGATCTTTTGTATTTATCGAAATATTAAAACATACAGATTCCACAGGTCAGTATGGTAACGGACAAGGGCTTTGTGTTTGTTTGATTCCCCCTCCCTCCCCAACTTTAGGCCAAAGATTCTAAAACAAGGATACTAAGGAGAAATAAAAGAATGTTTAGAGGTACTTTCTAAGGTGTGGTAAAAATAAGCATTTGTCTGTGTATTAGAGAATATAAAGGTTAAAAGAATTAAAAAAAAAAAAAAAAAAGAGTGAGAGATACACCGTAAGGAGTAGGAAGCAAGCAACATTTGGTACCTACTACATGCCATGGTTTCCCCTTCCACCTCTCACCTCTCCTGGTCCTTCTCAATGGCTTCCTGCTCAGCTTCCAGGCCAGCCTGGAGCCCAGCCTGCGCGTTGGTGCTGCTGTTCACGTTGGTGAGTTTCTGCCTCTGCTCTTCCATCTCCAGGCCCAGGGTGGACCGCCTCTGCAAGGCCGAGTGCCTCCTCTCCAGCTTGGCCACTGCCTGCTCCAGTGCCTCTCTCTGCTGCTTCTCCCGGGATTCGAGAATCTCCTTTTCCTTTTTCCTCACTTTCTCTTCCTGACGTGCGATGTTGGCAGTGAATTCAAACGTGGCCTGCAGCTTTTGCAGCTGGCTCGCACTGGCTTGGTACTGTGTAAGTTGTTCTTCTTTTTCTTCCATTTCCTTTTCTACTTGATAGAGTGTGTTGTCTAAGTCGAGAAGGCCTCTGTCAAGGATTTCAAATGCTCTCTGCTTTTCTTCCATCAAAGCTGGCAGATGGTTTTGCAGGAGGTACTGCAGCTGGCGCTCTTTATACTGCAGCCTGTACTCTGCTGGCTTTATTTTCTCTAAATCTTGAGCCACCTGGGTTACATGTTGGACACGATCATCATTTTTTGCCAACAACCTAGACTTGTGTTTATTTTCACATTTTAAATGCTCTAGGATTTCTTGTTCTTCTTCAACTTCTTTCTTCAGGAGGTCTTTCTGATGGACCAGGTCCTTCTCCAGGTTTGCTAGCTTGACTAGCTGCCTTCTCTTGAACTCTAGGAAATGCAGTTGAGCCTTCTCTAGTTCCTGCCCATCATCATCCCCTTCGGCCCGCGCTTCCTTGGCCCGCAGGAGGGACTCCCGGATGTCCTCTAGGTCTCTCTTCTCCTCCTCCACACGCTGGACCTCGCCTCGCTGCAGCAGTTGGATCATCTCCTGCTTCTCTCGGATCTGCTCTTCGAGATGCGCCACAAGCATGAACTGCTCCTGCTCTTGCTCCTCCAGTCTCTTCTTCTCCAGTTCAAGCTTGGCATACTGTTCATCTTTTTCCTTTCTGAGTGAGTCCAGTTCTCGAAATATCTGAATTTTCTCGGCCTTCTCATCACTGTTGAGCTCTTGGAGCCACTGGAGTTCTTTGACACAGAGAAAGCTCTCCTCCTCTTGTTTCTTCTTCTGCAATTCGAGCTCCTGCTGCTCCCTCAGCCTCTCCTCTTCAAACTTTTCCTTCTCAGCTAGCAAATCCTTCAGCTTGCTCTCAATATGGAAGCTGCGCCGTTTGAGGCTCTCCTCCTGCTTTCGGATCTGGAGCTGCACAATTTCTGTCTCCTTGCGCTGAGTCTCCACCTCCTGCTGCATCCGCTCCAGTTCAGCCTTGTCTGATTTCTGCTTTTCCTCCATTTCTTCTATGAGTTTCCTAAACCACAAAACGCCAACTGATCATTATTTGATCACTGTGTTCAAATGTTGCTCTAACTTTCCCTGTTCTGAAAATGAAGATGCAACATAAAGCCAAACCCTTCATTAAAATAAAAAAGAGAAGGAATTGCTTTCCCTTTAATTTCCTACAGCATGCTGTTTGATTTTTTTTATTCTTTAACTCTCTAATATATCATTTGCCTAGTCTCCTAAAGTAGCCTCTAATATCATCATTTCTTTGTAAGCCTAAAATCATAATGTGTTATGCATGATATAATTTAAAAAGCCCCTGAGCTTGAAGAGAAAGAACCATGCCCAATTTAAATTTAAATGTGAATAATTTTATTCAATCTGATGACTAAAACGCAGGAGAACTTCTATCACAAGATGACATTAAATAAAAATGCTCATACTGTCCTCAACTCACGGGGGTCAAATATCTAAGTCAAGAAAATCGACAGTTCATTGTTCCAACTCAAATAACCATGTTATTTAGCATTTAATCACTAGTTTAGGATAAATGGTGATTATCAATGACCCAAAATATTAATTCATTGATGCATAACATTGAAAACAACCAGAATCTCCATTAGGATACTCAACTGCATGATTGTGGGGATTACATATTACGTTTTATCTTGGGTGGAAAAATTATGCCTAAAAACCAAACCAAAAACCCATTGCCATCGAGTCAATTCTGACTCATAGCAACCCTACAGGACAGAGTAGAACTGTCCGATAGGGTTTCCAGGGAGCAGCTGGTGGATCTGAATTGCCAACCTTTTGGTTAAGCAGCCAAGCTCTTAACCACTGCATCACCAGAGCTCCAAATTATGCCTACTGGGATGGCCTCCAAAGCAAGAATATGGGTATGTAAGAGTATCAATCAGTGGCCTCCATCTCCTGGGCCACCAAAGATCTATCATGTATGATGCTGGAAACCAAACCAATTCATCTGTGACATCTAAACTCCAGATTCTAGAAAATAAATATTCCATTTGCAGGTTGCCTATAAGCTTAGCTCCTAATCCAATATCTATCATTCCAATATCTACCATTTCTTGGGTTGTTAAATAAAACAGAGAAAAAGAAAAGGAGACGGTATTTATGGAATGTATCAAACAAAGAATTATATTCCTAACCTATAAAGAACTCCCTAAATCAACTAAACAAACACACACACTCTCCAGAAGAAAAGTGAGCAAAGAATATGAAAAGGCAAGTCACAGAAGGGGTAATACAAATGGCCAATCAATATAAAGAAAGATGTTTAAAAAGCAGAGATAAAAAAAGAAAATCTGTCATTCTTTTGGTTTTTTAAAAACTCAAAAGATAATTGCTAAGAGAAGCTACACCTTTGAGACACATTTTGTAAAGTATATATTTGGTATATTAAATTTAATTGGTGTATTAAATTTGCCTGTTGACTCTGATCCTCCTTTCTCACAAACATTCGCAGATGAATTATTTAAAAAATTCAAACATTAAGTAAAACCAACTGGCTACCAAGAAATGACCTAAAGCCCTTAGACATGTAACTAACGGACACAGAGTGAGAGGGAGGTACTGACACAGACATAGATGAAATCAGGCCAGGACACGAACACAGGAATCCACAGACTAAAACTCAGACCCCACTTGGCTTACCTTTTACTTTCTAATTTTTCAAGTTCTTCACGCTGCTGTCTCTCAAATTCAAGTCTAATAAAATCAAATGAAAATGAGTCACTTTTCTTAAAGTTTTTCTTCCTCTCTGTATACAGAGTCACATAAATTACAAAGAACATGTTTTTCAAGTATTATTTTAATTACCATAGATTAGCAAGCTTTACAATGCATTCTTTGCTCTATGACTATATTAGAAATCAGGCATACTTTTGAGTGCTTGAATTCAGACTGAAAAGAAAACATTTTAAAGGAAAACAACAAAACAACACTGTATTGAAAAGGCAGAGTTAGATGAGACTTCTGAATGATAAGCATGCCTACTCCTGCCAGCTTACACATTGGTGAGTATATAGAAATGGAGAATTTCTACCTTAGACAGATGGGTCCTTTTATAGGGAAAAGACTGCCAGGGAGGTACAGAGGGAGAGAGAGAGAGCACAGACATCAATTAAGAAAAAATTAACAGGGGAAACATCAAGAGAAAAGCAATAAGGTACTTAAAAGCCAACAGCCATGCACAAATCGAAACATCTTTTTATAAATATCACACTGCCCAATAATTTCTGAAGTAAATACTCCAAAGGTTAGCTCTATTACATTTGCACACTTCACATATGGTAATAATCATAATACTGATAATAACTGAGTACCAATAATAACTGAGAGCAGTAGTCAAATTTGTATTTTTACTACTTTATAGTTATTCTGCATGTCAGTTCGGCAAGATCCTACGTAATTTTAGCAGTTACATGATACTGGAGTTATTGGAGGCTATATAGACTGTGAACAGATTTACCACTGTGGAGTTAGGTTGCTGAGAATTTTAAAATAACTCTCTAAAATATTGATAACACAAGTCGATTTCTTCTCAACTATTACATTTCATTATTGCAAGATTTCATTATTTCCATTAAATCGCATGAATTGAAATTCTTAAACTCATACCTCTTGATGTTATGGTGAATGGTAGATACAGCTACAAAACTGAACTATGGAAAAACTGACTACAAATCTTTCTCTTTGGATAATGTACAAATCCAGATTGGCAACAGAATTACTTTTACAATGAGCTAATAAATATTTCACACAGATCTTTTTCAATTTCTTTTGGGTTAACAGCGAGAGTGAGATGTTTGGTGGCTTCTTGTAAGCAGAACTGAGTACCTATTATGTGGCAGATGCCATGTTAAGTGATTTCCATGTTATGTTACTTGTTCTCCAGCAAACCCTTAAGGTAGCAAATTGTATCTCCATTTTACAGATGAGGAACTCGAAGCTCAAAGCTCGGACATGTTAAACTCAGAATGGAAATACATGATGGAGCTAGAATTTGAACCCAAGATAATCTGCTTCCAAAATACCCTCTATTAAATCATTTTATAAGCACTGCTCAAATTTGTGATATACAATAATTAGACTAATTCCTTCACTGAAACTCGTTGTTTAGGCTTATATTTACCCTACTGTCAAATGAAAATAATTTGCAGCTTATAGGCACTGCCATCCATGAGAAATTAGTCACACAAATATCTATGAAAAGCATTTGCCAGTCACAGAGCCCAGTCATTCCATAAAGTAGGTATTAAAAAAAAAAGTTGTCACTGAGTCCATTCCAACTCATGGCGACCCCGTACTTGTCAGAGTGGAACTATGCGCCGCAGAGTTTCAATGGCTTCTTTTTTGGGAGCAGATCTCCAGGGCTTTTTTCCAATGCATCTCTGAGTGGATTCAAACCTCCAACCTTTCGGTTAGTAGCTGAACACGTTAACCATTTGCACCACCAAGGGACTCCCAAGGTAGGTATAAAAAAACAAAACGAAAAACCAAACCCACTGTTGTCGAGTCGATTCCGACTCATAGTGACCCTATAGGACAAAGTAGAACTGCCCTATAGGGTTTCTAAGGCTATACATCTTTGCGGAAGCAGACTGCCACATCTTTGTCCTGTGGAACAGCTGGTGGGTTTAAACTGCTGACCTGGTTAGCAGCCAAGTGCTCTGACCACTGGCCAACTGGGGCTCCTGAAGTAGGTATACAAAAAATAAAAAAATAAAAAACCTCGTTGCTGTCGAGTCGATTTCGACTCATAGTGACCCTATCAGAGAGAGGAGAACTGACCCATAGGTTTCCAAGGAGCGCCAGCTGGATTCAAACTGCCGACCTTTAGGTTAGCAGTCGTAGCTCTTAACCACTACACCATCAGGGTTTCCAAAGTAGGTATAGGGCTTCATTAAGCTTATCATATGATCATTCTTTCACACAACAACAAATAGAACCTTGGGAAAGTTTCCTAATGGGTATTTTCAGACTTCAGTATAAGTTTAGTCTTTCTAAAGATATATACATAATCAAAAAAGAATCACAAGATAAAATACTTTAAAAACCAGAGAATTTCTCTAATGAAATTGTGTTTATTCTTCATTTTTATTTTCTGTGAACAACAGCTCAATGTGACCATCAGTAGATACTGCTCTGGTGATATCATAAACCAAATGCTTCTCTGAAAGTTGGGAGATCTGAGTCTTAATATCTCCATCTCTAAAGTGACATTATCACTGATCACCAACTTAGTGCCAGGCACTATCTAAGCACAGGGGTTACAATAATCTGTAAGACAGATGTGGCCCCTGCCCCCATGGGGCTCCCACTCTGTCAGTGACAGTAAACACCAGGGATTCACCCCAGTGTGTCATGAAGCATGGGTGAGGAAGAACACAGTGCTATAATATGCAGAGGTGAGTACAGATCCCAGGATTTGGCAGTAACCAAAATCCTCACAAGTGGAATGGTAACATCATGATAAATGGAGAAAAAGTTTAAATTGTCAATGATTTCATTCTACTTGGATCAATAATCAATGTCCATGAAAGCAGCAGTCAAGAAATCAAACAACATATTGCCTTGAGCAAAATACTGCAAAAGACTGCTTTAAAGTTTTAAAAAGCAAAGATGTGATTTTAATGACTAAGGTGTGCTCAACTCAAGTCATAGTCTCTTCAGTCACCCGGTATGCATGCATGTGGCTCCCTGGCTTCATTTTAAGTAAGTGTAATTCACTAGTTTAGTTTACTGGAATTATCTTTGGCCCCAAACACTAATTTCTGAATGTTATAATTAAAAGGAAAAACCACAAAAGGGTGTAACTTTTACACCTATTTTTAGCATTTTAAAATGGCATTTGGAAGTACACTTACAGTGTTAGGTCCAACAAAAAGCACAGCATTCAACCTATTTTTATCAGAAACAGCCTGTTCTCTTGCATTCAAAGGCATCTAGCATTTTAGCTATAGCAGCACATCTTGTAATTTATATTCTTGTTAGTTATCACTGTCAATGAAAAAAGCAAGGGGGTGGTAATTCCTCAGCTTCCACCATTACACTTAAAGTGAGACCGTGATTATAGGAAGAAAGGGAAGGAGGAAGGAAGGAAAACTTAAATGAACTAAAAACATAAATATTCACACCCTTGTGTTATCCCAGTAGTGACTGGTTATGTACCTCTGGTGGAATTTCATTTTCTAAAAGGAGGAAAATGGCTAGTCGAGTCCAGCTAACACTCGAACAGGCAGTTTTGGTGACGGTAAAGGAAAGTGAGCTCCAGACCACAATATACTGGGAGGGAGATTTCACTCCACAACAGATGTTAGCTGAAGTTGGGGCCTTCATCTTGGGAGAGTCCCCCAAATGGATTTTTTTTTTAAATATCACTAGGTATACAATCAAGTAAGAGGGAAATTCTTGGTCAATGCAAATACCTGGATTTTTCCTAAATGACTTTTAGGTTACCCAGTAAAACTTGTGAAAGCTGGAAACGTATAAGGTAGAAACATGCCAGAGAAGGAAAATGCAAATATTTCCACTAATAGAAAGCGACAGAAAAGTGGTAAGACTGCACCCCGTCAAAGGAAGAAAACTTGCGAGACCCAGAAAAACAATGCAGTTCCATCGAGTTCCGGCTCTCACAGGTTTCACTGTAGCCAAATACAGGAATGACTTCATGGGCATGTGACCTGTGCAGTCACACAGGGCCCTGCAATTAATGCTCTGCAGTCATTATCTTGAAATTGTTAATAATTTTTTTTTTTTAACAAGAGGCTCCCTAGTTTCATGTTGCACTGGGCCTTGCAAATTATGTGACTGGTTCTGGTCAAGCCTTATGTTATCTTTGAAAGGACTCCCAGCGTGTTGCCTAGAATACGGAGTGGTATTCCTCAGTCCCTATTCTAGTAAAGGATAGATGGGATGGGAAGGAGATAGGAAAGACTAGAACTCTACAGAAGATGGCTACCTTCCCCTGACCCTTTACAAGGGTCTAGGTTCTGCAGTGGAACCTTCAGCCAGTCTCAAATCACTTTATCACTGAGAGAAACTCAAGGATATTAAAGACTAAAAAGAAAGTTTGGGTTTGGGTGCTGGGGTTTTTCAAGTCTTATCCGATCTTCTCCCTGACTCTGAAAACCCTGACATTCTAGATGTTCTTTGAAAGCTGAAGGAGAACCAGACATTCCCCAGGGTGGATGCAGGAAAATTGATGGAAGGAAGAACCTAGCTGTTCATCGAGTCTCAACTCTTCATGGAGAGGTCATGCAGTCTTTCCTGTGTACATTAGCTCTCATGTACACTTTCATTAAAAAGCTAAGAAGAGCTGCTGCTATGGACTGTGTCTCCCAAAAACATCTATCAATTTAGCTGGTCCATGATTCCCAGTATTGTGTGATTGTCCGCCATCTTGTCATCTGATGTGATTTTCCTATGTGTTGTAAATCCTACCTCTAAGATGTTAATAAGGTGGGATTAGTGGCAGTTACGTTAATGAGGCATGATTCAATCTATAAGACTAGGTTGTGTCTTAAATCAATCTCTTCTGAGATCCAAAGAAACAAACAAGCAGAGAGACATGGGGACCTCATACCACCAAGAAACAAGGGTCAAGAGACTAGTGCATCCTTTGGACCTGGGGTCCCTGAGATGAGAAGGTCCTCAACTGGGGAAGACTGGTGACAAGGACCTTCCACCAAGCCAACAGAGAGAGAAAGCCTTCCCCTGGAGCTGGCACCCTGAATTCGGACTTCTAGCCTCCGGGACTGTGAGAGAATAAATTTCTCTTTGTGGAAGCCATCCATCTGTGGTATTTCTGTTACAGAAGCACTAGATGACTAAGCCAGGTGCTTTGAAGAGACAGCTGGAATGTCTACACCCCTTCCCCTTTTTGTTTTCAAATCATTGTGTAATATGTTAGATCATCACACACAGACTGACTTACATGCAACTGCAATTCAAGATATGTGTATCAAGATGAGAGGGACAAGAGGTTTCACACTGCACTTTACTCTAGGGTTGTTAAATTAAACCCCTCTTAATGTAAAATTCAGAGTATCTAACATAAATATCCATAGCACTCTGGGAATGATTTTCTAATGAACTTTCAAATCCCTGGTTTAGAAAGTATTCACTAAAGCCTTTCCAAGGAAACAGTCTTACGTATTTTGCATTGCAAACTGCAGTGCCCAAAGAAACAATGATTGCTTCAGAAAAAAAAGTAAAATTTGGTACCATAAAGCATTTTTAGTTAGTTTCCTCCCTGACTATTTTTCTTAATAGTGGTATAACTTGCTCTAATAAAGACAGGCATGACCACAGATGTTAAACTCTGACATCTTTCCTGATCCAGCGGCAAGATCACAGAAGGTTAGAATGGAATGGGGACTCGAGAAACCATACAGCCAACCCTGCACACACCCCTATACCCAATCCCCTCTCCACCCAATCCCCTCTCCCACTTTACAGGCAAGGAGACTGAGGCCCAGACATTATGAGAGAAAGGTCCAAGGTGACCACCTCTTCAGAAGAGCTAGAAGTACAGCCCACCTCTTTCTATGCCCCATACGTTCTTACTTCTACCCTGCAATTCTGCCTTACCTCTTCAACCAAACCATGGTACATCTAACTCTAGAAACAGCCTCCCAAAGGTTAAAAATGATTCATCATTCCAAAATACTCCTCTCCCTACTGGACAAACCAGAATAGTGTACCACAGGTAATTTTCCAGCTGTCTCATTCAGACATGCATTCTGTGTACTAACAAACCTTTATCAAGCATCTACTAGGCAAAGGTAGTATATTAGAGGAGAACACAGACTGGATAGAGGGCCTTTGGGTCTTAAGAGTGAATTGTAAGTGAAAGAAAACATTCATGTATATAAGCCTCATGGAATGTGGTGATCCCAATGAGAAAGTTATACATCCAACAGAGATGGGCTAAGGGAGCTGCAGGGATGAGAGGAGGCCTGGCAGAGGAGGTGCTGTCTGGCTGGACCTTGGCAAACGGACAGAATTACAACAGGCGGAGTGTGGTAAATGGGGCAAATACAGTGAAAGAGAATTAGAAGAATGAAGAAAATTACAAGTTAAAGTAAAGGAAAAAGTAAAGGGCCTCATTTGGCTATTGTTTAGAATAAATGAAGAGAAGTAGTGAGAAATAAAACTGGGAAGATAGACAGTGGTCAGAATGTAAAAGGTCAAGCTGACACTCTCTGGGCATTTTCCCAGACAACCTTTCCCTCCACTGCCCTGTGTAGTCCTCCATCATGGAACTGAGCACAAGACCAGGAACTCGTGGGTCACTCATCCATCAAGTCATTTGTGCAACAAGCCTTCCCTGTGCCAGGCGTTGTCCTAGGCACTGTAGATTCAGCAAAGGAAGCCAAGTCCCTGCCCTTGTAAGTCCTCCATTCTAGTGAAGGGGTCAGATAAGTAATAAATAATGACTATGCTGAGTTGTGTTATGAGAAAGAATAAAGCCAGAGAAAATGATGGAGAGAGAAGGGGACATTCAGGAGAGACCCGAGTGAAGGAAGAGGGTGACTGTGAGGATTCACGTGGTCATACTAATATGAGGGAAGAGCAAGGCCAAAGACCCGGAGATGATGTGAATCAGACAGTAGAAGCACAGCAAGGCCAGTGTGGCTAGAGCAGACCAAATCAGGGGGAGAGTGACGGTATGCGAGCAAGGGTGGCCAGAGAAGGAGCCAGGGGCAACACCATGCAGGCCCTCACAGGCCACAGAGGGCAGGGGCTATCTCCTTCTCCACCCAGCGCCTTGGGAATAGTGATCCCATCTTAGTTGTATGCTGAGGGCCTGATGCAAGGCACAGAGTAGCTGTTCAGACAGTGATTGCTATGGGAGTACTCTGAAGGGAATGACATGAGGTTGAAGCCAGAAATCCAATTACACAGAGTCACAGAATACCTGGGCGAGGTGATGCTGTCAGCCAATGCAGATCTCTCTTTGCCTTAAGAAATAACAACTTTGGTACTCCCCATCCCCTCATGATACAAGCAATTCACTGCAATAAATTTAGAAGATATAGAAAAGTAAAACACGATCCAACACCATGGTTTCTACATCTTGGTTTACACCTTTTTGTCTTTACAGCCATACACACACACACACACACACACACACACACAAACACACAGAGAACCCACAAGAGAGTGTATTTTGTGATCTTTTTCTCTTGGACAAATCGTCAAATCATTATTATTAAACAACATAGTTTAATACCATGGAATTTTATAATATAGGTGCACCATGATTTATGCAAGAAATCTCATACTGTTGGGAATGTACGTGGCAGTCAATTTGAATAAAACAGTTTGGTGGGATTTACACTGAGTAGCCCAAGGTCAGGAGACACGGTTAGTTTACGAAGAGAAAAGCCATGCATGTTTGTGGACCAAAGGGAAAAAAAGAGCAGAGAAGGGAAATCTGAAGATGCAAAAAAGACTTAAGATGCACCACAGTTTATCTGCTGTGACAATATACTGTTGACGTGAAGCACTTTACAAGTCGGCTTTACACGTTTGTATACTTTGATACTGCATGTGTGAAAGGCAAGATGCTAACACACCTAACCAGGCAGTGCTTGAAACATGTGCTTCTGTTAGCACAGACTGGGGCTGAACGGTGGTGTTGGCAAGCACCTCTCTGCCTCCACTGGCTTGTCTGCCCACTCCCCACTCTCCTGTGCCCTTCCATTTCTTTGCTAAGTCTGCAACCCAACCCAATGGCCCATCCCTTCCTTTCCTTGTTTCGATCCCTGATGTTCCTCTCTTCATTCCTTCCCTTGTTGTTTTAATGTAAGCAGCAGCTGCAGTCAAATAAGGAATTCTGTATTTAGATTTAGCTGACAAAATAAAGTGGGCAACGATTTATATAAAAGGATTAATTTCAATGTTATCTATAATTGACATGAAAAAAATGAAATAGTCACAAACGTCCTTAATGACTAGGCAAGAGTTAAATAAATTATGATATAAGCATTAAATAAAGAATCCCTTCAATGACATGGAGAAAAGCTCATAATAAAATGTTAAGAGAAAAATAAGAATACTGAACCTTGTATCTAGTGTGAGCTCAGTTTTTTTAAATGCAATATATGATGCATAATTATAATAGCTGATGTATAATTAAATACATGCACTTTAAAATATAAACAAACACTACAAATGTAAACCAATCATTATTTCTTGGTGGAAGGGTTATGAAAGTTTGTGCTTATTCATTTCTGAATGTTGTACTTTATTTACCTGTTTTTATTTGAATTTTTTAATCGACCGATTGTACCAACTGTCTTAGTTCCTTTTTGCTACTACAAATCCCTGGTTCATTTCCATTTATTTCCAACTATGGTGAGACGATTAACCTTAGGTCATAGATACAGGTGGTGCTGATGGTGGTTAAACATCCGATACCACTGACTGGAGAAACAGCTATTCAGCCCATGCTGACAGAAGTGGATGGAAGTGCCTCATTTGGGATTGATTAATGAGTACCTACGCTTAATCAATAATTATTTCTTAAACATCTACTAAGGACTTAGAAGTAAGGACACAGTATTGAGAAAATCAGACCCTGTCATTTACCACTAAAAAGTTGAGACAGACAGTAGACAAACAGTTGCACCAACAGACACAATCAGCAACTATTTAAAGTGCTACCAAGGACAGATGAAGAGCGCCATGAGTGAAAGACAAGGAGACAACATTTGCATTGGGGGTTGGCAAGGCCTCTTTCAGGAAATGACATTAAAACGGAGATATTAAAGGCTATGCAGGAATTCTCACTATGTAGCAAAGAGCTAGTAGACACATGGACACATGTTCCAGGTGGAGAGAACAGCATATGCAAAGAACCCGGAAGCAAGAACATATATGCACAACTGGGGCCCTTGGCTGAATCAGCAACATGCTCTAATCAAAAGAGTTAACAAATTAGAGAGCTGGTGACATGTAATCAAGTTATTACAATACATCACTTCAAAGGAAAATCCTGCTTTCACGTAGGACTGCACTAGAGTAAATCCACCACCTTCCACACTTGCCCATAACTACCATTCATCATTTCCCTAGGAGAAGGCTCAGTTGCTCAGTTGATTTTTACAATTCAGCTTTAGATAGTTCAATTATAAAAGAGGTGAAGCAGAGATGCAGCCCATTACCAGGACAATAAGGAGCCCTGGTGGCGCAACTGTCAAGCCCTTGGCTGTTAACCAAAAGGTCAGTGGTTTGAACCTACCAGCAGCTCTGTGGCAGAAAAGACCTGGAGATCTGCTCCCGTAAAGATTACAGCCTAGGAAACTCTATGGACCACTCAACAACAACAACCCAGACAATGCAAATCTAAAGTAACTGAATAAAGACAGATTGTTCTTTGAATCTAACAGCTAGTCTTCCTGCCTAACTTTGAAAAGAGAAATCACAGGGAGCTCATCATTTAAAGTAGCTCACAGTGGAATAATATTCAAGGACAAAAAGAAAAAAAAGTCAGTTATTAACACTTAATCTCTGTTAATGGAAGAAGGAAGCCCACTTCTTTCAGCTGTTTTCATCACAAGTTCCCCCAAACTGTGTATCTTAGCAAGCTATTTAAGGCAAGCTATAGCAACTGTAAAGTTAGCAAATGGTCCATTAGAAAAAAGATAACTGAGCACAAAAACTGGAGAAGAAACCAGCCGTGCAGGAAATCAAACTTCTGAAAAATGGTTAGGCCCAATAAAATAAACCAGCAGAGACAAACACACACAATAAATAACCATCAACTAAAACACAGGCTAACTACCAAATTACCAGCAACATAAATCCTGCCAATTACATGTATAAAACTTCCATGTTCAAGGTCAGCAAGAAGAAAAAAAGGGTGACACAATTTATAAAGTACCAGAAAGTGAGAGAGAAAAAGAAAAGTGAAGCTAATGAGGTACTGTGTTTGCAAGTGAATGCAACCTTTTGCCCAGGGACTTAGGGTAGAGTCCCTGACCTCATCTGCAGGTGCAAACCTTATGAAGAGTATGACCAGCTATGACCAGATTCTGTTTCCAATGCCCCTTCTACACTGACATAAATTAAGGGGAAAACATGAATTCTTCTTAGTTCGCATTTATTTGATGTCTGCTAAATTCCAGGCACTACGCCGGGCACTGAGTGTACCTGTTTTCTGTCACCTACAGTGAAGCTAAGCTTGAATACAACGAAGGACTCCAACCTGTTACTGATGTCTTACTTTCTGCCCTATCCTTTCTTTCAGTTTAGGTGAGGGAGGGCATAAGGAAGAAATAGGGAATGGGTGAGAGATAGGAAGGAAAATGAAACTACTTTCTTTTCATGTAACTGTTGTCACCTGATGTAATGCCCTTACTACAATCTTGGTGTGTTCGGTTTTTTGAATCAAAATCCCAGACCTCTTCATTCTGAATCTAGTTCCTTCCAGCGTTACACTCCACAGCTTCACTCCCAAGCACCGGAAGGAAGGCTGAAGCTAACATCATATAGCATTAGAGCACAGCACATAGCTCAGCTCAGCACTAATTAGGTGCTTAATGAATCTTTGATGATGATCTTGATGTCCACGGCATGCTTCTAAAGAGAGTAGGATTTCCTAGATTCTAGTTCCCGTGTATACAGCCTAGAACTGAGTGTGGGAAGCTGCATTAACGGTGTGTTCTGTACTTTCAAGAAGACCACTTTCCTCTTTGCAAGAAAATGGAAACTCTCATACAGTATTGGTAGCAATGATGGTGATGCATACAACTACTCTGTAAAACAGTCTGTGAATATGCATCCAGAACCTTAAAACTCTACACATCTCACATCTTCTGGTCTAGCAATTCCATCTCTACCCTTTTTCCTTCACATGAGGAAGTAGTCATGGATAAGTGCAAAAATTCAGCTACAAATCTCTTCACCCCAATTGCTTGTGATAGCCAAGAATTAGACAACAAAAGGTCTACCAAGAGAAGATAAGTTAAACAAAATATGGAATATCACATGGACATAAAAATAATACAGAAAAATACTTATGAAAGGAAAATATCTACGAAGTGCAAAAAGCTCTTACATGTCCAATGTGAACCCACCTTGGTAAGAGAACATATATAAATATAATTGCGTGTGTGTGTGTGTGTGTGTGTGTGTAGTAAGAGAGATGGATAGAGTGGGACAGAAAGATGAAGGAACTAGGATATATAGCAACAGATTAACTCTGTGAAGACCTGAAAGCAAGAACAGATACGCACAACAAGAACCCTTGACTGAATCAGTAAGGGTTGTTCTTTTTTGCTTGTTTGTGATTTCTAAATATTCAATAATGAACAAATTAGATTAAAAATAATTATCACTCCTCTGTCTTCTTCCCTTGATTGCCAATCACTTCAGATCTTCCTGAGAGTCAGGGGCCTTGTGCAGCTATCGAGGTCAGTGGTGGCCCGATGCTGACCAAACCCCATCTCAGTTGGCTACCCTCCCTGAAGCTCCATGGTTGGCTCAAACACAGGTCTGACCCTGACTTTTGGTATTTTTTTGGTCTCACTGGGTTTAAAATCTAGGTATTTATCCTCCTGAGAATTTAATTATCCAACTAAGTCCATTCAAATGGGCTCACGATATAAGTTAGTACTTAGAGGAGGCAAATGCACAAGTGAAAATTTCTTCTTTTATCTTCAGGACTAAAATGAACTTGGAATGTATCTGATTTTGCTTAGAGCACTTTCAAGAAGCTGTGAAAGCTTCCACACACTGCCAAATTAACTGCCTGTTTGCAGCCTCAGAGCA
The DNA here is from genome assembly GCA_030035585.1 of Dugong dugon. NCBI lineage: Eukaryota > Metazoa > Chordata > Mammalia > Sirenia > Dugongidae > Dugong > Dugong dugon. The sequence goes on from CM057461.1 coordinate 52,333,613, forward strand.
AGGCAAGGAAGATGGAGCAGTCAGCTGTTTCTTCTTGAAGACTGTGCCACTAGAGGAGAATGTTCCCCTGAAGGGAAATTACTTCTTGGCAAAGAGCCTGGCTGGGCACTTCTCCAAAGCGGGGCTGACTCCCAAAGGAAGTCACCAGGCTGCTTCACCTCTTCCAAAAAATCTTGGCACCAAGTACCATACATGTGTATGTACAAATCATGGTTTCTATAGAGCCTGAGATGTGGGCCAACAGCAAGTTTCAAAACTATGCAGGAAGTGGTACATCCAACTTCATGTGCCCAGCTGGGCTGATAAAATGTTCTTGCATAGCAGGGAATTCATTTTTAATAACTCTAATTCTTACGACAATTCAGAGTATGGGTTTTTTGTTTGTTTTCTGAAATCAAGACATGGGCTATGAGGAGAATAAGTAGGTGGCCTGATGAACAAAGACCAAAAAAAAAAAAAAATGTTGTTTTGAAGGTAAATTGTATCATACTGGATACAATAATTGGAAAACCAGTCATAATTCTTTAAGAGAGCTTTGCTCTGGGAGGAACTAAATACAAAGCAATATTTTTTAGCATACTGCAAAAAACATACTCGGGGACGTGGCCAACATGGCAGAGTAGTTAGACGCTTCCTATATCCCTCTTACAACAAAGACCTGGAAAAACAAGTGATTTGATTCTATATGAATATCTAGGAGCCCTGAACAAGGCAAAGCTGAGGAAACAGACTGAGTGACGCGGGGAAGGGGAGAGGGAGACGGTTTGGAAGAAGTGAAGAGCGCCAAAGCCACAGCAGTGAAACTGCAGTGCTGCAGCCACGCTGGTCAGCAAGGAAGCAGGCAAACAGCTGTGCTCTGCGCACACTCAGGAAGCAGTTTCCACATCGAGAGAGACCCGGCAGCAGAGATTGTGCTTGGACACTCCAAACCATTGAACAGCAGCTCCCAAGTGTCTAAGATATGTACATGCGTGCGCCCTTTCACAGGGATTAAAAAAAAAAAAAAGCCCATTTTGGAAAAACCTCTCTCCCTTTTACATCCTCCCTCCGCGCTCTGTACCAGGAGTCTGCTGGGCCGGAAGTAGATCCCAAAAGGCACCCTGACCCATTCTCATAGCCTTGGAGAGGGAACAAATAAGCTATCTGGCTCCCCTAAGCCAGAAACGAAGGGTCGGCACAGCTCCTTTGCTGGCACAGGTATCAAGGGTCCACAGATTCTGAGTGCCTTACACCCCTGTATAGACTTGTGGGGACCCATCTCAGCAGCGTTAGCCCTCACTACTACAGTATAACAGGGCAAACATCTGAAGTTTAACTTTGACTGCTTCAGCTGTGAACTGGCAGATCTGTGACCCTCAAAACAGCCCTGCCCCTTAAGTAGGCACTTTTATCGATCTGCAACAGGGGCTTGAGGACTGATGGGATCACCTATAGCTCCTAGTCACCTGCTACAGGAGTCCAAGAAAAAGTGGTGCCCTCGAATCTTTACAGCCAACAGAGTGGGGTGCTCATAGTCCGGCTACAAAACTCACCTACCTACTCAACCTAGAGAATAGGGACACGCTTTCCTTTCAGACTCTCAGGGGCAGCCATCAGCCCCATGCCTGGCTCAGTGCGTGATCCCCTACCACAGCCACAGTCCAGTGCCTGCAACAATCACCCATGCCTTTCTAGGACTGGGGGTGAGGGCCTGCATCACACACTTGGTGACTGACTGCCTGGACACCTGAGCTGAACTCATACAGGAAAATTTGAGGACTCCTGTGTGCACATACTTAGCTACAGAACTATCTACCTGGTGACAGGACGTTAGAGATTCAAAGGTGTCAAAAATCAAACTAGTGCACATGAGCAGCCTATTTCGGCATATCAAAACAAGAAGCTAGGTTTTACTAAACAAATATAAAATAAAATTATAATAAATTATTGATGGCTCAGAGACAACAGTCAATACCAAGTCACATAAAGAGGCAGTCCATGATGGCTTCAGCAAGCTCCCAAAATAAAGAATCAGTAAATTCTCTGGAGGAAGAGAACTTCTTGGAATTACCAGAGGCAGAATACAAACGATTAATATACAGAACTCTTCTAGAAATTAGAAAGGAAATTCAACAGGATGCAGAAATAGCCAGGGAACACACAGACAAAGTAGTAGCAAAACTTAAAAAAGTTATTCAAGAACATAATGCCAAATTTAATAGGCTGCAAGAATCCACAGAGAGACAGCAATCAGAAATACAGAAGATTAACAATAAAATTTCAGAATTAGACAACTCAATAGGAAGTCACAGGAGCAGAATTCAGGCAGTAGAAGTTAGAATTAGTGACATTGAACATAAAGCTCTTGATGCCAACCTATTTGAGGAAACATCAGCTAAAAGAATTAAAAAGAATGAAGAAACTCTAAGAGTCATGTGGGACTCTATCAAGAGAAATAACCTACAACTGACTGAAGTACCAGAACAGGGGGGGATAACAGAAAATACAGACAAAACTGTTGAAGATTTGTTGACAGAAAACTTCCCTGGTATCATGAAAGATGAGAAGATATCTATCCAAGATGCTCATCAAACCCAACATAAGGTAGATCCCAAAAGAAAGTCACCAAGACATACTATAATCAAACTTACCAAAACCAAAGATAAAGAGAGAATTTTAAGAGCAGCTAGGGATAAAAGAAAAGTCATCTACAAAGGACAGTCAATTAGAATAAGCTCAGACTACTCAGCAGAAACCATGCAGGCTAGAAGGCAACAGGATGACATATATAAAGCCTTGAAGGAAAATAACTGCCAGCTAAGAATTATATATCCAGAAAAACTGTCTCTCAAATATGATGGGGAAATTAGGGCGTTTCAGGATAAACAGAAGTTCAGGGAATTTGCAAAAACCAAACCAAAATTACATGAAATACTAGAAGGAGTCCTACGGTTAGATAATCAATAACACCAGATAACAATGCAAGACTAGAACACAGGACAGCGCAACCAGATAATGACTCAAATTTGGATATTGAAAATACATCAAAGCTAAAACATTGAAAAAAGGGAAACAGATATCAATATGTAAAAAAGGACAACATTAAAACAAAAAAGAGGGACTTAAAAAATGGAGACATTGATTTTTCATATGGAGGGGAAGTTAAGGTGATATAAAGTAATCAAAGACTGGTATAAACTTAGAAAAATAGGGGTAAATATTAAGGTAACCACAAGGAATCTAACAATCCCACAAATCAAAACAAAAAAGTAGAAAAACATAAAGACCCAGCAAACACAAACTCTACACCAAAGATGAAAAAATACATAAAGAAAAACAACTCAGCACAGAAAATTGAGAAGAACAAAGAAACTGTGAACAACACACAAAAAGAGATATCAGGATGACAGCACTAATCTCATACCTATCAATAATTATGCTGAATCTAAATGGACTTAATGCACCAATAAAGAGATGGAGAGCTGCAGATCGGATAAAAAAGCATGATCCATCTATATGCTGCCTACAAGAGATGCACCTTAGACTTAAAGACACAAACAGACTAAAACTCAAATGATGGAAAAAAATATATCAAACAAGTAACACTCAAAAAAGAGCAGGAGTGGCAATATTAATCTCTGACAAAACAGACTTTAAAGTAAAATCCACCACAAAGAATAAGGAAGGGCACTATATAATGATTAAAGGGTCAATACACCAGGAGGACATAACTATAATAAATAATTACGCACCCAAAAACAGGGCTCCAAAATACATAAAACAAACTCTAACAGCTCTGAAGAGAGAGACAGACAGCTCCACAATAGTAGTGGGAGACTTCAACACACCACTTTTGGTGAAGGACAGAATATCCAGAAAGACACTCAACAAAGACACAGAAGAGCTAAATGCTACAATCAACCAACTTGATCTCACAGACATATACTGAACACTGCACCCAACAGCACCCAAGTATACTTTCTTTTCCAACGCACATAGAACATTCTCCAGAACAGACCACATTATCAGGCCATAAAGCAAGCCTTAACAAAATCCAAAACATCGAAATATTACGAAGCATCTTTTCTGATGATAAAGCCATAAAAGTGGAAATCAACAACACAAAAAGCAAGGAAAAAAAATCAAACACATGGAAACTGAACAACACCTTGCTCAAAAACTACTGGGTTATAGAAGAAATTAAGGATGGAATAAAGAAATTCATAGAATCAAATGAGAATGAAAACACATCCTACTAGAACCTCTGGCACACAGTAAAAGCAGTGCTCAGAGGTCAGTTTATAGCAATAAATGCACACACCCAAAAAGAAGAGAGGGCCGTAATCAAAACATTAACCCTACAACTGGAACAAGTAGAGAGAGCGGCAGAAGAAGCCCACAGATGCCGGAATTAAGAATAATAAGAATAATAATAATAAGAATTAGAGCAGAATTAAATGAAATAGAGAATAGAAAAACAACTGAAAGAGTTAACAAGTCCAAAAGCTGGTTCTTTGAAAAGATCAACAAAATTGATAAACCATTGGCCAAAATGACAAAAGAAAAACAGGAGAGGAAGCAGATAACCCGTATAAGAAATGAGATGGGTGATATCACAACAGACCCAACTGAAATTAGAAGAATCATAACAGATTACTATGAAAGACTGTACTCTGACAAATCTGAAAACCTAGAGGAAATGGACAAATTTCTAGAAACTCACTACCTACCTAAATTAACACAAACAGAGGTAGAACAACTAAATAAACCCATAACAAAAGAAGATATTGAAAAAGAAATTAAAAATCTGCCAACAAAAAAAAGCCCTGGCCTGGATGACTTCACTGGAGAATTTCTACCGAACTTTCAGAGAAGAGATAACACCACTTCTATTAAAGGTATTTCAGAGCATAGAAAAGGATGGAATACTCCCAAACTCAGAATTCAGCAACGTATCAAAAAAATAATTCACCATGACCAAGTGGGATTTATACCAGGTATGCAGGGATGGTTCAACATTAGAAAAACAATCAATGTAATCCATCACATAAATAAAACAAAAGACAAGAACCACATGATCTTATCAATTGATGCATAAAAGGCATTCGACAAAGTCCAACACCCATTCATGATAAAAACTCTCAATAAAATAGGAATAGAAGGGAAATTCCTCAATATAATTAAGGGCGTTTATACAAAACCAACAGCCAACATCATCCTAAATGGAAAGACTTTGAAAGCATTCCCCTTGAGAACAGGAACCAGACAACGATGCCCTCTATCACCACTATTATTCAACATTGTGCTGGAGGTCCTAGCCAGAGCAGTTAGGCTAGAAAAATAAAGGGCATCCAAATTGGTAGGGAAGAAGTCAAAGTATCTCTATTTGCAGATGATATGATCTTATACACAGGAAACCCCAAAGAATCCACAAGAAAACTACTGCAACTAATAGAAGATTTCAGCAAAGTTTCAGGATACAAGATAAACATACAAAAATCAATTGGATTCCTTTACACCAACAAAGAGAACCTTCAGGAGGAAATCACCAAATCAATACCATTTACAATAGCCCCCAAGAGGATAAAATACTTAGGAATAAATCTAACCATAGATGTAAAAGATCTTTATGGAGAAAACTACAAGATGGTACTGCAAGAAACTAAAAGAGACCTACATAAGTGGAAAAATATACCTTGCTCATGGATAGGTAGACTCAACGTAGTGAAAATGTCGATTCTACCCAAAGCAATCTACAGATACAATGCAATCCCAATCCAAATTCCACCAGCACTTTTCAATGAGATGGAGAAACAAACTACCAACTTCATATGGAAAGGGAAGAGGCCCAGAATAAATAAAGCACTACTCAAGAAGAAGAACAAAGTGGGAGGCCTTACACTACCTGACTTTAGGACCTATTATACTGCCATGGTAGTGAAGACAGCCTGGTACTGGTACAACAACAGATACATACACCAATGGAACAGAGTTGAGAATACAGATATAAGCTCATCCACCTATGAGCAGCTAATATTTGACAAAGGCCCAAAGTCCATTAAGTGGGGAAAAGACAGTCTTTTTAACAAATGGTGCTGGCATAACTGGATATCTATATGCAAAAAACTGAAACAAGACCCATATCTCACACCATGTACAAAAACTGACTCTAAATGGATAAAGACTTAAATATACAATCAAAAACGATAAAGATTATGGAAGAAAAAAATAGGGACAACGCTACGAGCCCTGATACATGGCATAAACACAATACGAACCATAAGTAATGTCATGGTTTGAATTATGCCCCCCCAAAAATGTGTGTACCAATTTGGCTAGGCCATGATTCTTGGTATTATGTGATTTTCCTGTATGTTGTAAACCTGCCTTTATGATGTTAATGAGGGAGGATGGGTGGCAGCTGTGTTAGTAAAGCAGGACCTGATGTACAAGACTGGATTGTGTCCTGAGGCAATCTCTTGACATATAAAAGACAGAAGCGAACAGTGAGACAGGGGACCTCATACCATCAAGAAAGCAGTGCTGGGAGCAGAGTGTGTCCTTTGGACCGGGGTCCCTGCGCAGAGATGCTCCTAGTCCGGGGGAACACTGATGGGAAGGCCGAGAGAGAGAAAGCCTTCCCCTGGAGCTGACACCCTGAATTTGGACTTTTTAGCCTACTTTACTGTGAAGAAATAAATTTCTCTTTGTTAAAACCATCCACTTGTAGTATTTCTGTTATAGCAGCACTAGATAACTAGGACAAGTAACAATGCACAAACACCAGAAGAGGGACTAGATAAATGGGAGCTCCTAAAAATCAAGCACTTAAACGCTTATCAAAAGACTTCACCAAAAGAGTCAAAAGACAACCTACAGACTGGGAAAAAATTTTTGGCTACGACAAATCTGATCGGCATTTAATCTCTAAAATCTACAAGATACTGCAAAACCTCAACAGCAAAAAGACAAATAACCCAATTAAAAAATGGGCAAAGGATATGAACAGGCACTTCACCAAAGAAGATATTCAGGCGGCTGACATATGAAGAAATGCTCATGATCATTAGCCATTAGAGAAATGCAGATCAAAACTACAATGAGATGTCATCTCACCCCAACAAAGCTAGCATTAATCCAAAAAACACAAAATAACAAACGCTGGAGAGGTTGTGGAGAGACTGGAACACTTACACACTGTTGGTGAGAATGTAAAATGGTACAACCACACTGGAAATCAATTTGGCGCTTCCTTAAAAAGCTAGAAATAGAAGTACCATACAATCCAGCTACCCTGCTCCTTCGAATGTATCCTAGAGAAACAAGAGCCATCACACGAATAGATACATGCATACCCATGTTCATCGCAGCACTGGTCACTACAGCAAAAAGATGGAAGCAACCCGGATGCCCATCAACGGATGAATGGATAAGAAAACTATGGTATATCCACACAATGCAATATTACGCAATAATAAAGAACAATGATAAAGTTGTGAAACATCGTATAACATAGTGGAAGCTGGAACTTATTATGCTCAGCGAATTTAGTCAGTCACAGAAGGACAAATACTGTATAAGACCACTATTATAAGAACTCAAGAAAGGGTTTAAACACAGAAGAAAACATTCTTTGATGGCTACGGGGGTGGGGAGGGAGGGTGATGGTTATTCACTAACTAGACAGTAGATAAGAATCATTTTAGGTAAAGGGAAGGACAGCACACACTACAAGGGAAGCCAGCACAACTGGACTAAACCAAAGCTAAGAAGTTTCCTGAATACAATCAAATACTTTGAGAGACAGAGTAGCAGTGATAGGGGGTCTGGGGACCATGCTTTCAGGGGACATCTAGGTCAACTGGCATAACAAAGCTTATTAAGAAAATGTTCTGCATCCTACCTTGGTGAGTGTCGTCTGGGGTCTTAAAAGCTTGCAAGCAACCATCTAAGATGCGTCAATTGGTCCCAACCACTGGGAGTAAAGGAGAACAAAGAACACCAAAGACACAAGGAAAGTATTAGTCCAAGAGACAGAATGGGCCACATAAACCAGAAACTTCATCAGCCTGAGACCAGAAGAACTAGATGGTGGCTGGCTACCACCAATGAATGTCCTGACAGGGAACACAACAGAGGGTCCCTGATGAAGCAGTAGAACGATGGGATGCAGAACTCAAATTCTAGTAAGAAGACCAGACTTAATGGTCTGACTGAGACTGGAGGCACCCCGGAATGGCATGGCACCTGGACTATCACCCCAGAACTAAAACAACTTCCGAGGCCAACTCTTCAGACAGGTATTGGACCGGACTGTGGGACTTAAAGTGATACTCATGAAGAATGTGCCTCTTAGTCAAGTAGATACAAGAGACCAAAGGGGCAGCTTCTGTCCAGAGGTGAGATGGGAAGGCAGAGAGAGTTAGGAGCTGGTTGAATGTTCATGGGGAATCAAGGGCGGAGGGGAGGAGTATGCTGACACAGAATGGGGTGAGCGGTTGGGGCCTCATAACAATGTATGTAAAAAAAAAATTTTGTATGGGAGACTAACTTGAAATGTAAACTTCATTTAATTACAACAATTAAAAAAAAAAAAAAACTCAGGTCTACATGATACCAAAGAAGTCAACAGATAGTTTTAATAGTTAAGAAAGCCATAAAACATGTATTAAGTACATCTGAGTGGGTGGGAGACTCTCAAAAATGGAGACCAGCTAACCTTGTAATACTAAATGGTGTTTGTAGCCCACTGAAGTATGCAGGCACCTGGAGACTCCTGAGCAGACTCATCCTTAGGGCTGAGACTGCATCCGACGGCTACAATCTACAGCTTCAGGAGTATTTGCTAAGTGCCCACTGTGTGTGAGCTTCTGGAGATTCAAAGATGAATAAGGTATGGTCCCTGCTCTCAAGAAATCTATTGGGAAGGCAGGCAGAAGCATCAATGAAATGAATTTGGAAAGAACGATGATAAAATAATGCCCAAAACCCCTGCCAGAGAAAAAAGCAGCAGTATCTGCCCAAACTGGAGATGCACAGAAAGCTTCCTCAGGAGACAATTTCTAAGCTCAGTGCAGAAAATGAAGTGGACTGGCCAAGAAGAGCAGGATCAGCACGTGCAGAGGCATGGAGAGAGGTGTGTAAGATCTGTTTTGTCCACATAAACCAAAGCATAAAATGCAAGATGGAAAGTGACAGAAGATACTGCTGGATAATGTTGAAAATCAAAGTCATGTAAGATCATGTTAGAGCTTGGAAGTCAACCCACAGGCACTGAGGGGCCAGGCCAGATGCTGGGAAAACGAGGGAGTCTTAGTGGAAGAACGGGTTACCAATAAGAGCTAAGGAGATCTGGTGAGCTCTACCTCAGGCTCAAGGTTTGGACAGGATTCCAGAGGCACGTTCCGTGAGTCTTCTATGTGTACTCCCATAGAGGATGTCAGGAATCACAGGTTACAGCCAGGGCAGTCAGAACTCTGGAACATTTGCTGAGCCTCAAGTATTGATCATATTGGCTATTTAAAAAACAAACTACTGACTGTTCAGGTTCAAACCCCGGCTAAGAATCTGCATTTCCAACAAGTTCCCAGGCGATGTTAATGCTGCTGGTTAAGGGACCAATTCTGAGAACCACTAGTAGAGAAGTGATTCTCAAAATTTATTATACATAAGAATCACCTGGGGATCTTGTTAAAATGTAGATTCTAATTCAGCATATCTTAGGGTGGAAATGCAAATTCTCAGCAGGGGTTTGAACCAGAACTAACCAGGTTCTGAGCCCTGTTGTTCTCTTCCACAAGGCAGTGAATGATGGGCAGCAAAATTCTCAGAGTGAAAAGGACCTGTCGACTTGCCTGTAGTGGGTGTAAGACAGCAAGAAAGAGAGAGCTGGGAAGACCAAGTGCTAGCATGAAGCCAATTTGGGAAGAAAAAAATTCCTAAGGAATAAAGAGGGTGGTGATTGCTATAGAACAACAGGAAAGGAGGCTGGGTGGTCAAACCTGGAGCAACAAGGGAAAGGAGCTGTTTGAACTTGAGGAGAAAGATCTGAAACAAGTCTGAGTGGACAGTAGGTGTCCAATGCACTTTTTTTTTTTAATTGTGGAGAAAACATACACACCAAAACATCCACCAACACAACTTCCACATTTACAACTCTATGACACTGATTACATTTTTCATGTTGTGCCACCATTATCGCTATCCTCATTAAAAAAAAATTCCATTACCATTAAAATAAACTCAGTGCCCAAATAACAACTCCCCCCTCCCATTCCTTTCAGCCCAGGTAACCATTAATCATCTTTGGTTTCTATATATTTGCTGATTTCATATAAGTTAGATTATACAATATTTGTCCTTTTGTGACTGACTTATTTCACTCAGCATAATGTTTTCAAGGTTCATCCACATAGCAGCATGCATTCAAACTTCATTTCTATTTATGGATGCATAATATTCCAGTGTATGTATATAGCACATTTTGTTCATCCATTCATCTGCTGGTGGACATTTCTGTTGTTTCCACCTTTTGTCTATTGTGGGAAGTGCTGCAATGAACATTGGTGTACCGGTTTCTGTTTATGTTCCTGCCTTCACTTCCGGGTGTACACCAGGACTGGGATTGCTGGGTCGTATGGTAGTTCTCTGTTCAACATTTTGAGGAACTGCCAAACTGTTTTCCAGAGTGGCTGCACCATTCTATGTTCCCACCAGCAACCGATGAGGGTTCTTGTTTTTCTGAAACCTTGTCAACATTTGCTGTTTTCTATTCCATGAATTATTTTTAATCCCTGTTTAAAAATGGTCATAGAGAGATGACAAAGAAAATATGAGTAAAAGACTCCAAACTCTGCTCTTATCACCAGGGCTTGGTGCCTGCTGAAGGTACAAGACTGATGACAGAACTCTGTGAACACGTGGGTAGCCTGTGAGATGACTAGCTAAAATGAGATGCAGTGCATTGGGCAACGTGGGCCTGGGCTGAACTGCACAGCTCTCCTTAATTTAAAGACGTTCAGAGTAATCAAAGTTTTGGATCTGTAAAGATAATGCAACTGGTTTCCTGATTTATGACAGGCTTTATAAAGATCTTCTCCACCCACTAAATCATCCTCTAAGGTGACTGAGCCTCTGTCTGTCTTAATCACCCCAGCCCCTAGCACAGGACCCTACAAATGAATGAAAGAGGAAAATGGGGTAGAACTTGTGAATATCTATTCAACAGAGCGAACAGTCTTCATCCTGTGTGCAGATGACAGGCTGCTCTCACCCTCGCTTCTTCCACTGGATGTCGAATCACTGACAGAAGATGCTAACACGTAGTTACTCAGTGTGAAAACGGGTTGAGGGCAGTGTTGGACCTCCTTCAAGTTCACAAAGGGGAAGGAGAATCAAGATCAACAGAGCAAGGCTTACTCCCATGCTTCGTGTCTCCACCATCTCTACGAATTCTGACACCAACTGTCCCTCCCACAGCACTCTCTACTGGGTTCGACAATTCATTGCAATGGCCACAAAGAACTCACAGACCACACTCACAATTATGGGGTTTATTAGGGAAGTATCAGGTTACAATTCAGGTTCAGGAATGCTCAGGATACAGTTCTTCCATCAGGATAGCCTCTTCCCAGCTGTGCTAGCAGACATGCCTCTCCCTGGCCCTCAGTCTCTGCCCAAAGACACTCAGCTTTCTCGTTCTGTGGGCCTGGAAGCTCACTGCACCGTCTCCTGCTGCCAGGTCTCTGCTGCTGGCCTCTCCCTCCTTGGTCGTGGACTCCTCCTCTCTGCTCTGGAATTGGCTCTCTTTAAGGCAAAACTGACCAATCCCCATGGTATGGCCACAATTACCTTATCACACAATCACCTGGGTGAGAGTTACAAGACCTTAGCTAGAAAGGCCACACACAAAAGTAATTAATCCACCACACTCAGACAGGAGAAAGTTCAAAGCAGACCTGTGACTCAGTTTTTCAAGGTTGTACTCATTTTCCTTCCTGCCTCTTAACAACCTGTTCCTCCTCCTATATTTGTATTTCAGCTGGGAAGCATGCACTGCCCAAGCCAGAAACTGCAAGTCACCATCTTTTTTTTCTTCCCTTCCCCATCCAATTAATCATTCAGGCCTCATGACTTTCTGCCCCAAATCTCTCTACGACTCACTCCTCCTTCTAGGTCCCTTCGACCACTGGCTCAGTTCAAGCCCTAGCCTCCAGGGCAGCTGCAGTAACTTCTTCAGAGCTCTCATCACTCTGCCATCAGAGCCATCTCTCTCCCTAGCAAAGCTGACCATACAGCTCCTCTGTTAAAAAGGCTTCATGGATGCCCTATCATCGACCGGGCTTTGAGAAAAAGGCGAATGAGCTGTGTGATCATTAAGGTTGCGTGTCAACTTGGCTGGGCCATGATTCTCAGTGGTTTGGCAGTTATATAATGATGTGATCACTTCCATTATGAGATTTGATATAAGGTGATCACTGCCACGTTGGGATCTGCTGCGATTAGCCAATCACACCAAGAAGAGTCTCCTTGGGGGGTGTGGCCTGCATTCAATACAGATGGATTTTCCGGCAAAGCTCATGGGCTTTTGCTCGCTCTGGATCCTGCAGCTGGCTCCTATTCATGTGACCTCCGGTTCTTGGGACTTGAGCTAGCAGCTTACCTGTCATCTTGCCTTCTGATCTTTGGATTCATCAGTCTCTGCAGCCTGTGAGCCAGAACCATACTATCTGACCTGCTAATCTTGGGTTCACCAGCCCCTGCAGCTACGTGAGCTGGGAGAAGCCTCCAGCTTGACCCAAGGACTTGGGACTTTCCAGCCTTTACAACCATGAGAACAATTTGCTTAATATAAATATTTATATATATGTTTATATTTATATATATATATGTATATTTATACGCTTTACTGGTTTTGCTCCTCTAGAGAAGACAGCCTAAGACAAGCTGGGTAAACTGAATTTGGCAGGGGCTTAGGAGAGGTCATGTATTCATCAAGAAATCCATCCATATTAGATTTACGTAATCATTTATTTATGATACTATTGGGAGAAGTGAATTTTGAGATTTTTCCTTCTATATTTCCAAGCACTATTTTCCAGACTGGACATTCTTGAGAAAAAGAAGAAGAAGAAGAAGGAAAAAAAAAAAAAAAAGAGTGAAGACATGAGTTACCAAATGCTTTATGAGTATGTAGAAAATAATTCAGTTGCATATTAAGCTGTACATTTTAATCATAAATTCTAAACATTCTTTAAAAAGAAGGTAACCAGACGTGATAAAAATGTTAGACATGCACAGGTATGATGCATGTGCCTGAGGAACTTAAGCTGCAATCTCTCCCCTACTCCTAATGCATCCTCCTCCAACCCAAAAGCACATCTTCCCAAAGAGCAGCTGTCAGTTTTCCAAGGGAACCACAAATGCTGGGCTTGGTTTTTGGAGCTCTCCACAGCCAGGCCCCACTGCACAGATTTATCTCTCTCTCCCCAACCTGCTGCATGACTCTCTCCTTCCAGCATCCATCTGGTGTGCTCATGCAATTTTCCTCTCCCAGAATATCTTCTCTCCGGTCTGCCTATCCTACTTGCAAACATCTCAGGGCCCAGCACATAACCCAGTTCATCTGTGATTCCAATGAGCTTGTAATGAGAATCCTCACCTAAGCAGAACTGAGGGGAGTTATTTGGGTGCCCTCACTAAGCGATGGTTGGGCATCCAGGGCCAAATCTTCTGTCAGCATTCTTCCTCTCTTACTCTCCAAGCACGGCATTGCTGCAGTCCTCTCACGTCCCTACGTCTTCTACTGCAGAGAAGAAAGGACTAGACCAAAGGCTTCAGAACGTGTTTTCACTTAGGGCTCGTCAGAGCCCCTCACTACCCCTCTTTGTACCACTCTTCCCTTGACACGGGCACTGGCTGTTTATCACAGACTGAGTGTTGCCATGGTATTGAGAGCAAGCTGAATTAAGGGAAGACTGGAGAAGATGTTTTGATGAGGAAAAATGCCTGGCCGCCATAAGCTTTGAAGGAAAGTAGGTTCCTGTGAATTAGGCTTATGACACAGATCCTGTGATGCCGGCTGGAGGGAACCTTGACGTCAGTAAGATGCTGCTGTAAGCTAGATGATCTCTCGTTTTCTAAGTTACCCAACACATTACAAGACCAAGGGGGACCTAGCACCACAAACAGAATTATTTCCTAGGCACTCCAATTCCCACCACTGCCCTCCCATCTGACCTCCCAGACACCTGGCTACTCAACCCACTTCTCTTTGCCCTGAATCATGCACTGCCTTGCCTTCATGGTCTGCAATGTTCACAAGCCTGCATCTGTTTTCCCAGGCAGAGGACACTGCCTCTTACACTTCTGTGTCCTCCACACACAGCAGGCCCTCAACAAATACACATTGATTTGCTGAAGCATCTTGGTGTTATTTTTCCATCTTGAAAAACTAGCATGTTCTTGTGTCCAAGTATTAGTTTATTATCTAGATTTTAATGACTATTTAGCTAGGGCCCAAGTATTACACATACTTCTTTCTAGTTTATCATGTGGTGCTTAATTTAGGCTGAGGGTCCTTATACCTATAACATCAAAAGTAAAATATAAAAAGCTTGACTATAGCTTTAATTCTGCTTCTCTCTGCTGAGCAGACAACTTCACAACAAGGTGTGTGCTTCCCATGAATCATAGTAGACGATTTTTCTCCAATTATGTTTTAATTCTCTACAGCAGGTGGCAAGTTGAGGGGGCCTGGAAGCCAGGGAGAAAGAAGGTATAGTGAAGTATTAAGTAATTTTTATTTGAATTTGTACATCTGAGTACTGCTGGGGTGACAGACACAAAGCGTGTCTGTTAACTGAAGCCAGGCGAACAGGCATTGTCGTCAGATGCATCTAGAACCATCTCCTAGGCCAACTGTAATTCAGTCTAAAACAGACCATTTTTCACCTGAATTCTCTGACTGTCTTGGCCTAATTCTCCATCTCATCACAAGGCTCTTTTCCCACCTTTTGCTTCAGGATCCTGAATGTGACCTTGACATTACTCAATGACTGCAGTGTCATCTGAGACTTGACATGTGCCAAACAATCTCTCTTCCCTTCACACAGTATTTTGTTTTGTAATGTCTGGAACATCTGTAGCCAGAAAAATTACTTGAAAATGTTTTCCAAACAGACCCATGTGTCTTACCTGTTTCCTAAATGTTTATTAAACATGTTATATGAATAACATTTTAAAATACAGAAATGAATAAGACAAGGCCTCTGACCTCAAAAAGTTTCAATCTAATAAGAAAGACACTCGCATGAGCAGAACCCCTACTCGGTCACCAGCCCCAGCCCATCTCCCCACCTCTGAAAAGGGCAGCACCATTCGCCTAGGTGCTCGAACCTGAAAAGTACAAATTGTCCTTCATTCCTCCCTTTACCCACACTCTATCTCCACTGCCATCAGCTAGTTCTGCTGACTCTACGTCTAAAATCCAGCCACGTTTTTCCACCTCTATGGCCACCACCCATATGCAAGCCAACAACATCTTTCACTTGGACTAAGGAAAAAGCTTTCTAAATGGTCTCCTGATTCCACTCTTAGCCTCTATGCTACATTCTCCCAAGAACACACACTATAATATTTACAGTAAACAGATCTTCAGGTTACTCTACTGCTTAAAACCCTCCAGTGCTTTCCAGCACTTTGAGAAAACACTCCATCCAGCAGCCGATAAGGCCCTACACTAGCTGGCTCTGACTGCCCCTCAACCTCATCTCGTACCACTTTCTTCTTGCTTACAACAGTCCATCTACTCCAGCCCTCTTTCTGCTTCTCAGATACACTAAGCTCATTTTGAAGGCCTCTGCTCACTTTTCCTCTGCTTGGAACTCTCTCCTTTTCCATTCCACAAGTGTCACCTTCCCTTCATTCAAGTCTCAGATCAAATGCCCCTCCTGAGGAAGCCTCCCCTGGCCATGCCATCAAATACTGCCCTGGATACTAGCATATTAGCCCACTTTGTTTTCATTTCATTTTCTGAATGTATTTTTAAATTACTTGTGTATTGCTTTTCTTCTCTAACTATCACATAAACTAGCCTTGTCAGTGTTGCTGGCAACTGTAACTCCTGTACTCAAATCAGGCCTGGTTCAAGGAGGTGTCCAGTAAACATGTGTTGACAGATGAATGTCCATTACAAAGAAGAACAAAATAAGAATGATGGAAATGGAGCAAACTACAGATGAAGAAGGGACATTTATTTTTGATTGGGGTGGGAGGAGACTGAGAATGACTTTAAAAAGAAGAAGAGATCATTAGGCCTTGGAGGACCAGAAGGTAGCAATGAAAAAAGCATCCCAGGCTCTGGGAATAGCAGAAAAGTCCCAAAGGCATGAGGAGCCAGTCCACAGCGTACCGAAACAATAAAAAGTGTATCTGAAATGGCTGGTTCCCAGCAAGCAAGGAGGGCTGAACTGAGCATGAACACAGATGGGATAGATGGAACCTTATTTTTCTAACCATGGAGAGTCACTGAAAAGTTCTGAAGATGAAAACTGGTACAAATCTGATCCACATTTTCTAAACACTGAGAAAAACTGTTGTAACATAAAAGCCAACAACCAACCAACCAAAAATAACATCACTTTTAAGATGACCACACATTTTCCAGCGTTGGGGGAGAAAAAAGGACTTAGATCTGTCAACGTAAAAGACAGAGGAGCCCACAGTTGGTGACCCTGTGTCCCAGAGAAAAGACCGACTACAGATCATATTTTGGTTTTCAAAGGCAGTAAACAGAAACATTACAGTTCCAAATTGTTTCAAAGTACAAGCCACCACCGACCGACGAGGATAATGAAGCTGGGGGTACCTGAATTCCAGGACTAGAACTGGGTCCTGAGCCGGGAGACAGTTCCAAGCCAACACTCTTCATATCACAGAACAATTTAATTAGATAAACAATACTTAACAGGTGGAACAGCACTATTTAAACGGAACCAACGACGTATATATCATATGAAACTTAAAACGAGTGTTTGAATGATTCATTCTCAGTCACCACAAAAGGCTGTTGCTAACTATTTTAAGGAATTAAGCCCTACGGCAAAACGTGCCTCCAAAGGACAGATAATACAGGTGCTCTGAGAGCATTCTCACTTTTCATGGGTCTTAGCATAGTGGCTTATTTTAAGGCAGATTTATTTAATAAGCACAACTCTCCTCAGTAACCAAGGTGGAAAGGCTGAATGACAAGACAAAGACCAACAGCAGGGAGGAAACTGCTTGTGCTTCCAGAAGTCCTGTGAGGAAGGAGGGCCCAGGAGTCTGCACTAACTAGTTTTTTTTTTTTTTTTTTTTTTTTTTTGTAATTTAAGCAAGGTAGAGGACCTGGGACTCAGCTTGCTCCCTTATAAAATGAGGAACTCAGAAATATGATCAAAGGTCCCTGCCAGTTTTAAAATTCAACAATAATGAAGAAATTCCTTGCAGGTATTTGCTTTCCACAAACCAGAGCTAAAGGAGTGAATGTCGCTGAGCACTGCTCACTGTTTATTAGAGGTGCTGAGCTCGGGACCACAGGTATAGAGTGGGCCCACAGGTCTGAGTTAGCTCCCAGCCTGGAGGACAGTAGGGCTGGAGCATGGTCAGAGTGGAATCACACAGACCTGGACTCCTATCATAGCTCTTACTATGTAAAGTGGGGGTAGGGATGTTGTGGGAATTAAAAGAGATAATGAATGTGAGGTGCTTAGCGAAGTGCCTGGTACACAGGGGCTACTAAATAAAGGGTAGTTCTAGAAGATGTTGCTGTTATTGGTTCCATTTCACTTTTTCAGCTAGTAGACTCATCTCTATTACTTTACATCAGATTCTCCTAGTAAAAAAGATAAAATCATGCAACCTCACAAAACTGGAAAGGACCCTAAAGTCCTTTCATCCAGCTCCCTGCTTTCAGACATTTTCATTATCACTATCATTTTACTAACAAAGCTACCAAGGACCTGAGTAGTTAAGCTGACCACCCAAGGTTATCTGGCCATTAAGTCCATTTAAAAAATTACCGTCTGTATCCTCGGTAGTCCCTGAGTGTTTGGAAGTAGTGAACATAATTTCCTGTGATACTAAGACTCAAGGCTGTCTCTGTTACTACAAATACTTCATAAAATGAGATTAAAGTGTATAAAACAGGGAGAATGCAATGAATAATCAAAACGACAACTCCAAATTTTAGACAGTTATGAAAATGACAATGAAGCTTGTGACAACCTATACTAATGCTTACTACGATGTTAAACAAAAAATCAGAATACAGATCCTGTTCATGTTGTGATTATAACCAAGTAAAATTACGTACCTATATAGCAAAGACTGGAAAGGAACTTAGAAAATGACCATGGCTGACTGGCTAAGGAGGCACAATTGCAGTTCATTTATACTGAGTGATTATAATGCAGTTGGCACAGAAAACGTTACAACAGAAAGAATCACAGGGAAGAAGCTGCTGCTGTTCACTTACCCTGGGTTGTACAACATGACAGCAGAGAGGTTCTCACAGGACTTGGAGAGGTCGGTCATGGATAAGCTCAAGGAGGACAGAAGGCCACTCTAAGAGCAGAGCAAAGGGCAGAGCTGTTACTTTCGTGGACAAGAGAATGTCGATGTTCATGACTCACTGCTTTCAACTGGGAAGGAGAGGGGCAATGAGGAACATGCACTTTTAATTAGAACACACAACAATCGGTGAACAACTGTTGACAAGTCAAGGACAGTCAGGCTTCGGACACTTGTCAGCCCAAACCCTAAACTAAGCACAGCAGGGTCCTGGTATTATAGGGCTGGGGAGACAGACCAGGAATTCCAAGGCCCTGCTGGTCTCCCCCACCAGGCTATACTGAGCTGGGGGAAAGGGGTCACGGCATCGGAATCATCCCAGGTCGCTTGACTCGCTCATTACGCTTACGGAGTGACAAAGATGAAGGAGGGTAAGATCAAAGGAGACCAGTAAGTAAGAGCTGGTCCTATCTTGGAAAACCATTGGCAAACACGTTTTCTCTCTTCTCTCCATCTGCAACTGTGTACCTGAAAGGGCCCTCCAGGGAGACGCTGGGTGGGAATAGATAAGAGCTTCACTGGCTTGACTGGAGAAGCCTGTAGCTTTCTCATAACTCCCCATCAAAGCACTGGCGACCTCAAATAGCCCTTAGAAAAGCAGGCCGAGATGATAGGCTGGGTAACTTGGTGGTAGAGACAAATGTTTCCTGTTGGCAGGTCAGGGCCAAAGCCTAGCCAGCTACCTGCTGGGGAAACAAGTTAGGGAGTGTCTCTCTTAGTCTCCGTTTCTTATCTCCGTCACCTGTAACGTGGGAGTAGTAAGCCTGCTGCCCAGAGAAAGTGGTAAAATATACACAGAAGTTTAGCACATGCTTGACTCCGAGAACTGTTAGCTGTATCTGGGTTATCTTCACCAGTCTAAGGACCAGTCACAATGCTACTAGACAGATTTCTCTTCATCTCCCTCCTTTCCTTCTCTCTTTGGTCCTCAGGCCACCTCCTCCCTCCAGAACTTGAAAATGTTCTTTAGATGTCCCCACCTGACCAATCTAAAATCTCTCCCAAACGTCCTAAACTCATCCTTTTTCTGTGTCACACTCCAGTGAAAAATCCAATTTACTATGGCTGAAAATAAAAACCAAGCAGATTTTTAGATGAAAGTAACTCTAACATTGGGCTAATGCCAAAAATAGATGCCGATTAAGTGGAAGTCACTCTCCACTTAACATAAAACGATGCCCAGCTTCTTTTGGAGGGGGCTGGACAGGAGGGAACAGTTTCTCCTTGCCTGCTCTGGACTTCACTCACTTGCTTTCCTACTTCACCTGTCAGTCATCTGCTGGAAGCAAATTCCCTAGAATCAGTTGAGTTTACAGAACTATTTTTCAAGTGGTTTAGTATTCCACAAAACAAAACTCTTTGAAACAGAGTGGAGTCGATTCCCTGGCCCTTAAACACCACCACAAAACATAGGTTCGCTTGTAGACACTTCACGCTGCTCACCTTCCTCTTCTCCCTGAGCTTGGCGGCTTCCTTGGGATGGTTAAAGCGAAACATGTTGGTTCTTCCCAAAAGTATCACGGCACCTGAGAACACACAAAAACAGTGAGAAATAATAAATGGTTTGCTCAGCTGGCAATGTCGTAATATGGAATTCTGCAGCTGAGATGTAATTTGCAATGTTTTATAAAACAATAATAATAAGAAAAGCTTTAATCCTAAAAATCACCTTAACTAGCTGCCATCAAGTCCATTCCAACTCACAGTGACCCCATGTGTGTCAAAGTAGAACTGTGCTCCATACGGTTTTCAATGGCTGATTTCTTGGCCGTAGATCATCAAGCCTTTCTTCCAATGTGCTTCTGGGTGGACTCAAACCTCTAACCTTTCAGTTAGCAGCCAAGTAC
The DNA here is from genome assembly GCA_030035585.1 of Dugong dugon. Lineage (NCBI taxonomy): Eukaryota > Metazoa > Chordata > Mammalia > Sirenia > Dugongidae > Dugong > Dugong dugon. The sequence goes on from CM057461.1 coordinate 52,354,048, forward strand.
ATTAACCATTTGCACCACCCAGGGACTCCTAAAGTCAGCTTATATAGTCTATTTTAAATCTGTGAATACTTTTTTTTTTAAATCGAGTGTCACAATACTAATATTACCCAAGGCAGAAGTGATGATTCTAGGCATTAAACATACTGTGAGAGGTAAAACTTAATATAAAGATAATTAGACCTTTGATTGTTTTAGAGGAGAAAAAAAAAAAAAAGAAATGAGTTCTCCAAAGAAATGTTGTAATGTCAAGCAAAGCATATGGTCACAAACTTAAGAATGTTTATTAGTTACTACAAAGGCAGAAATCTCACAGGAAAGTTCTTTTAAAAGAAAATGCAGTGAAATTGGCAGAGTATAGGTAGCTTTACAAAAATCTCCCTCAGAATCTGATCAGAAATAAACTGTGTACATGCAAAATGTGCATCTGTTTTCATGTGAAAACACTGCTTCTTGTTAAAATTTAGATCGCCCCATTAGATACACAAGAAAGACTCCTTTTTATTGACCAGGGCCCTGATTACTCAGAACACAACTCACAAGTGGCAAAGAATTCAAAGTAAATGCCCAAGGGGACCAATCACAGGGATTAAAAAAAAAAAAATCACCAAGGTGGGAGACAAATTTTAGCTCTATTAGATGGATGGATGGATGGATGGATGGACAGGCAGGCCGACAAATACTTTCTAAGGTCAGAGCTGTCCAAAGCCAGCATGGATGTCACAGAAGAAAGTGAGCTCCTTGTCCATCTCTAATGTAACATGAGCTGAGAGGCCACTGTGGCAATAAGAACGAGAGATCCTTGTACTTCTGTTCAGGGTTCTTCATTCTGAATTTTAATTACTTCAGAGCATACATACACAGACAGGATATAAATGCACTGCAAAAGCACGTGCAGTGGAGAGATGTTCATTTAAAATGGGGTAGTCAGAGAAGTAAAGCTCTCTGGATACTAAATGAGAAGTTGGGGGGAAGCAGGGTGGTAAAGTTTTTACTTCATTGTTTGATTCAAGCACAAAGAAACTCATTTGTGTGGTGTGGTGGGGGGGGATAATTTTCATCTGACTTGAAGTGTCTTAAACATATTGACTGTGGTTGTCAAGTGCCATTGAGTCGGTTCCAACTCTATGTACAACAGAACGAAACATTGCCCAGTCCTGTGCTGTCCTCACAATTGTTGTTATGATTGAGCCCACTGCTGCAGCCACTATGACCTATATTAATACTAATTAGTACTGACTTACACAAAGACAAATTATGATGATGGCACCATTTTTAATGACTTCATAAAGTCTAATTTCTACCACATCTCTGTCAGTTTGCTGAACTATGGTGGCTTGTGTGTTGCTGTGATGTTGGAAGCTATGCTACCAGTATTTCAGTACCAGTAGGGTCACCCATGGTGGACAGGTTTCAACAGAGGTTCCAGGCTATGACAGACTAGGAAGAAAGGCCTGGTGATCTACCTCCAAGACATAGATTTTACTACTTAGAACAAAAGAATTATAGTAATTTTTTCTATATTTTAAAAATGGCTGTGAGCAGATAGTTTGGGAAAATTAAGACCCGATACGGTGCTTGTAGTGGTTAAGAAAACTTCTCTAACATGTATAAAGAGAAAAAACAAAACAAACCCATTACCATCGAGTCAATTCCAACTCATAGCGACCCTATAGGACAGGGCAGAACTTCCTCAAAGGGTTTCCAAAGCTATAAATCTTTACAGAAGTAGACTGCCACATCTTCCTCCCATGGAACGGCTGGTGGGTTTGAACCACTGATCTTTCAGCTAGCAGTGGAGCTCTTAATCACTGTGCCAGCAGGGTTCCTCCCCAATATCCATAGCTGATTTCTAACAAACACAAAAAACACCCACTGCTGTCCAGTTGATTCCAACTAACAATGACCCTATACAACAGAGTAGAACTGCCTTATAGGTTTCCAAAGCTGTAAATCTTTATGGAAGCAGACTGCTGCATCTTTCTTCCACAGAGTGGCTGGTGGGTTCAAATCGCCGACCTTTTGGTTAGCAGCTGAGCACTTAACCATTGTGCCACCAGAGCCCCTACAGCTGACTTACCTTCATATAATACTACACTAATTCAAACAGGAAACATGGCTTAGGGTTGACGGCTGGCGATGAATAACAAGTGCTCTCATCAAAGGAAGCAGGTATCAGTATTAAAGTGTGCCATCAGATCACCAGTTGGCATTTGTGAATGACATAAATGTGCTGACACCTTACCAGAAAGGCACACAGGTTTTGTCCCTTCCTTGTTAATGCTTACAATTCAAATACGGATTTATAATTTCCTGCTTTAGATAAATCACTTAAACTTCTGTTTACTCTTGCTAAAGTAAAAACTACAAACTTAGATTCTGGGACTCCGGAAAAGAAAGAAAATTGATCATCAATCTCTGCTACTGAGGTTTCCACCAAGAATTATTTGCCCAAATGTATACACTGGCTGAGTGTGGTGGGGGGTGGAGGGCTGATTTTATTTCTTCTTAAAGCCTTATGGGAGGTACAAAACAAGTACATGGAACAGGTCCTGTTCTTCTGAAGAAAAATGCAGAAAGCATAGGGAATAATTAGAGGGCAATTCAAGCCAGTAGACAATAAAATCATAAATACTAACGTACAGAAAGGGAGGCATTACACTAACTGGTCTTGCTATTAGTAACTTCCTTTTCAATCCACCCCAGTGGTCCACATTCTTTGTTATGAACAATAATGCTTATTCTCTGTCAGTAACAATCTCAACTATTCATTTCCAGCCTCCCACAGGCTCCAAGCTGCTGATACCCTATTGTTCCTTCCTAAACGGTTCTTACAAAATGCTTCCCTTCTCCCTAAGCTCCAGCAGTCTCCTACCTCCATCAGTCCGTTTTCATTATTCCTAGTCTACAGTCTCCCTTTGGGCTAAACAAACGCTGCACTGTCCTTCATCTCTGGGTCCACATTACTCAGCTACTGCATGGTGGTCACCGACTCCCTTCAACCTCCACAAAAATTCACGCAACCAGTCTGCGATTGAAAAGCCCTACAAGTCTGCCTATAATGTACCAGCCTTTCTCTTCCACTTCTCCAACTTCCTACCCTGTCCCCTCTCCCATTCTCCAGATATTTCTTCACTACATACTCTGATCAAAGGATATCTAAGTCATGTTTTCACCATATACCACCACGACAAATAATTCTTGCCCTTGAGAATTCAGCTTTGGGTAAATGTTCCCTTTCTCAGCAGTCTAATCCACCCTCTGGGAAGAGTTCCGGTTCCGGGTCAAGTATGTACACTCCATCCTGTCTCTCCCACTGAACGCGGCTATAGCCTGACAGAATGCATGTAGCAGTTGTTTGAGGGCACTAAAAAGTAAACGATAGCAGGCAGATTGACAAAGACCAGAAATTGAAGCACTACTGAATTGACAGTGAATTTACCATTTCTTTTTCCTCCAGTGTTCCCAGCTTTGGATTAGCGGAAGCTCAGAAGTTGACATCAGTGCAGAGAGAGAGAACTCCAGGAGAAGCCCTCTAGTTCAGGTTCGAGGAGTGGGGAAGGGGTCTCCTGGTAGCAACCGTGGCAGCAGTGGAGAGCCTACAGATGCCTAAATCTACAAGGCAGGGAAACATCCCTCTCTGAGCAGAGCGACTGTGGTCCCAAGAGGGTGGGGCAGACCCTTACTGCCTTTTTTTTCCCCTCTCTCTGTCCTCTCACTGCTTGCACCCAAACATGGGAGCAGGAAGTACATAGAATAGTAAATAAAATTCCAGATTTCTAGCCAGAGGACAGAATATCCAAAGAACCAGAAAGTACTTGGGAGAGGGTAAAGAAATTCAGGAAAGTGACCTCAGAGGCCACTGCCCAGGTCCTCGACTGGCCATTAGGTGGCACACACAGGGAACTGACTGGAATAGCACTGCAAAGGCTTTGAAAACTGAACTGGCATTGGAACCACAACCCACAGAAAGATGACTGTAACTTATGGCCTGAATCCAATCAGGTCAATTGCCTGCTAAAACAAAAATATCAAAATTTTCCATAGGATTTAAACAAGACCCAGAGTCTCATAACACAATGTTCAAAATGTCCAGTATACAATGCAATTACTCAGCATACAAAGAATCAGGAGAATCTCACCTTGCCTGGAAACAATCAAGAAGTGCTAACGCCAAGATGATAGAGATGTTGAAATTACCTACTAAAGACTTCAAATTAGTTATTATAAAAATGCTTCAACATGGAAGAATACTTTTGAAACAAATTGAAAGATAAAGTTTCAACAAAGAAGAGATACAAAGAATAATCAAATTTTAAGACAAAAAAATAAAACAACCAAAAAAAAACTCAGTGGATGTTCTCAACAACAGAATGAATATGCCAGAAAACAAGAGTCAGTGAACTTGAAGACAAAACAATTGTAATTATCCAATCTTTGCTAAAAGTTTACCAAACAATAAAAATAAATAAACAGAGCCTCAAGGACCTGTGGGACAATATCAAAATACCTAACATTCACGGATTAACATGTATTGACCTGTGGGACAGTACCAAGATAGCTCACTTTCACAGAAATTTTGTTCATGGAGTCCCAGAACAAAAGGAGAAGTGGTGTGGTGAAGAAAAAAATACTTAAACAAATAATGGCTGAAAACCTCCCAAATCTGAAGCCAGACAAAAACCTACAGATTCAAGCAACTCAGCAAACCCCAAACAAGTAAATCCAAATAAATCCACTTCAAAACACATTATAAAGCCACCTTACAGGATTTGAAGCTGAAAATGAATTTTTAAAAGGCATAAAGGTATCACGAAAAATGGATGTGATGAGTCAAATGTGAGAAGAAAGGGGTTAAAGAGATTGTCAAATGGTTGTCTCAAGAGATGAAGTCTGGAGCACCAACAAACTGACTTCAGCGTGATTAGCTTAGGCCACTTCTTCTCATACTCAAGTGTACATCAGAATCACCTGCGGGACTTGTAAAACAATCAGATTGCTGGGTCCTGTCTCCAGGTTTTCTGTTTCAGTAGGTCTGGAATGGGGCCTGCAACTTTGCATTACTAACAAACTCCCAGGTAATGTTGATGCTGCTGATCCGAAGACCAAATTTTGAGAACCACTGCCTTAGGATCTAGGCTTTAAGAATATTTAAGGATTTGACATTCAAAAATATCTGCTGAAACAGCCCATATGATGCAAGGTACAGGTGTCAGATTTGCAGGTCTCAAATCTGATGCAGACATCTAATGAGTAAGTGCTTTCAGGTGTTAAAAATAATCAAAACTCAAACTGAAACATAAGGTTTATTCTGAGCAGTTATTCTATATGCATATAGGGAAACCTTCTGATTCCAGAAAAAACCTAATGGTTTGAAGTTTTCTAAGTACAATGAAGCTTATAAAGAGAAGAGGGAGAAGAACAGAATATCAACCATTAGCTAATCTTAACAGGATTGATTGAGCCTTGTCCTCCCCCCTTTACTGAGATCAACTGATATCAAGTTACTTCTGACTTGGCTGCTAATAATTTCACTCTTGTGATGGTTAAGGTTATGTGTCAACATGGCTAGGCTATGATTCTCAGTGGTCTGGCAGATATTATGTAACCATCCTCCATTTTGTGATCCAGTGTGAACAGCCAATCAGTTGAAAGGGGAGTTTCCTTGGGGGTGTGGCCCAGATCCAACATACACATAAGTTCTGGCAAGGTTCACACTCTGGATCCTGTATCCAACTCGTCAATTCTCTGACCTCTGGTTCTTGGGATGTGAGCCAGCAGCCTGCCATCTGACCTGTAGATTTTGGGATTTGCCAGTTCCTGCAGCCCCGTGGGCCAGCAGCCTGCTGTCTGACCTGCTGATTTTGGGTTCCTCAGGCCCTGCAACCACGTGACTCAGGAGAAACCTCCAGCCTGACTTCTGAACCACGGATCTGGGACTTGCCAGCATCCACAATTACGTGAGCCACTTCCCTGAGATTAATGTGTCTCTCTATGTACATATATATACACACACATATATACATACGCACACATCACTAGTTTTGCTCCTCTAGAGAACCCAGCCTAAGACAAACCTCCACCCACCTGCAGCAATGAGACTAAAGAGATTTAAATTAGAAGAGCCTAGAGTCTTTTTCATTACATCAGGCGGTAACGGTTTTGTTGACTATTCTTTTCTAGCAGGAAAAGATAAATTTACATTGCTGTACAGCAGTTTCTAAAAGACTTTTGCACTTTCGGTCAAGCTTTTTATGATTAATATTTGGTTTCACTGATAAGAAAAACCTTAAAATCGAAGCAAGATGTCTATTGTTAATTTTCCTCTTTAACATGGGTAAGTGCAGGTGAAATGGGGGGAGGAAGACAGTATCTGCTGGCCTTTTTAGTGCATTAGAGGTCTCTTCTGTTAACGGGACACCTTGGCTAACCTGCTGAAAGGTTCCTCTCCCTTTCCAGTTCCACTAAAATTCTTCTTTAATTTGCCACTTAACAACTCACAGCAGCCCTCCAGCAGATGACAATTTTATCAAAGACTTTTCAGCTCCACTCCCCAGACAATCACCTGCTCCTTGTTTCTGAGTACGTGAATAGATGCAAATGTATTTTGGCACTCAAGCATAACATATTCAGATGTACCTAAGTGTAAATTCCCCAGCTGCATTTTCTGCAGTACTTCTAAAAGGAGACACAAATGTTCAGTAGATCTGCCAAATTTGCAAGAAGACCAAGAGGTCCACTGATATGAACAGAAAAATTAATTACGTTTATCAACCATCAGCTCTAAAATAACATACTACAGCAAAAAGAAAAAAATAATTAAAATAAGAGACAAAAGCACAAGTATTGTATGACACCACTTATATAAAAAGATGAGAAAAGGCAAATGTATAGAGACTAAAGTTTATTAGTGGTTACCAGGGGTGGAAGGGAGGGAGAAAAGGGGTGGTTATTGCTTATAGGGTACTGAGTTTCAGTTTATGGTGATAGAAAAATCGCATTAAGGGTAGATGTGCACAGCTGATGACTGTAGTGCTGTCAATAAATTGTACACCTGTAAAAAGTTTAGTTGGCAAAAGTTATGTGATAGACATATACACAACAATGACCAAAAAAAAAGTAACTGCTTATGGACAAACACCTCATGGGATTTGGTTCCTTGGTTTGGAGAGGTTTAGGGTCATGGTTTCATGTAACATCCCAGTTAACTGGCCTAGTAACATGTTTAGTGCTCCTGTTCTACCTCCTAGTTTGCTGTACAGTGCCTGGGGTCTTCAGGGCTTGCAAATGGCCATCCAAGGCACAACAATTGGTCTGTATTCGCATGGAGCAACAGAGAAAGGAGAGTAAGGAACAGAAGGACGATATGGAAGATGTGGCTAACTGCCTCCATAAACAACTGTCTCCAATGCCATGAGATCAGAACTGGATGGTGCCCAACTACCGTTACTGAACATTTTGATCAAAGATTCTATGGAAGAATCCTGATCAAAAGGGGAAAAATACAGAAAAGAATTTCAAATTCCCATGGACTCCAGATTTTCTACAGCTATGGAGGCTGGATGAACCCCTGATAATCATTAAACCTTAAACCAAAAATACCCCTTGAAGTCTTCTTAAAAATCAAACAATAATTTAGCTTAACTAGTAAAGAATGTCTGCCTTGAGCATTATACACTCTCTTAAGAACTATCTATATGGGACAAATTGAGAACAGCAACTTGAAAGATTAGATAAGAACCTTAGGGGGCAGTGAGTGTATGTTACTGGGGGAGGAACAATGCAGAAAAGGAGGGTGAGAATGGTTGCACAACTCAAAGAATATAATCAGTGTCAGTGAAGGATACGAGCAGAAACTGTTAAATTGCTGTGTTTTGCTGTGTATATTCTTAACAAGAAAATAAATAAAATTAAGATCAGAGAAAACAGTCCCTAGCAATTTTAAGACAAATGTTGAAATAAGTTTTGAATTATAATGCACTTGGTTTTTGTAGCCATTTTAATAATCATATTAAGTATATATATTAAAAAAAAAAAAAGGGAAAAATCTGGAATCTTAAATTCTACCAAGAAGAGCTCAAGTTTTTTGAACTCGACATGACAGTCAAATTCATGCTTTCTTCTCTAACAACTGCTTCTTTTTCCTATGGAATGATACTATAAGGAGTAAGGAGAACTAAGCTTTGGAGAACGCATCAGTTGAAGAGCATGATTAAATCCAATGCTATCTATCCCATACATTATTTTTGGAAGAAGTCAGAAAAAGAGGAGGAGAAAAGTTTCTATGTACAAGGCTCCAGGTAAAATATATATATCATCACATTTAATCCTCACAATACTAACAAATGCTTTTCATTTCAGAGATGCTACCAGATAAAAATATTCTTGCAACTTAAGGCAGGGAAATACAGTTTGTGCAATCTGAAAGAAGTAAGGCAGTTAACTGATGCAGGCAAATAATTTCACCATGATGGTGACAATTTGCTAAATTTAGATAAATCTCCTATTAGTTGACATTCACAAGTGTGTTAAATGATTGAGATAAGGAAGCAGTAATTACTACATGTGCTTTTTAATGGAACAGACTAACACATTTCCAAATGAAGAGTAATTTACTAATGAAAAGACCTGTTTAAATGCAGATGATCAGCAATAAACTGGAAACTAGTAGTGAAGAGGTGGGAGTAGGAAGCTCCTGATAGTGCAGGGTGAACCAGGAGTCCAGCAGAAAGTGGAGTTAATAGGGTTAAAAATCATCACGACTTGGGTTAATACTCAATCTGTATTTGCTATTCTTGATATCTTTTACTTCTACAAAAGGCAAATGCTTGCTTAGCTCTGCTTGAAAAAGATTTGCCCGTCACGGATCCAATTAGTTGGCTGGATACCAGTGACATCCACTGGGATGACCAAGAGACAATGGGTCAGGATTGGCCATCAGGCCAATAACCATTCCAGTAAACCAGACACTGGGGTTAGGACTATAAATGACCAGAATTATCTGCACTCTAAAACTCTACATGCTGTCCATGGTCCTCAGGGGTGTAGGCACGTAACCCACACCTGACTTAGAGAGCTGAAGAGGAGATGAGATAGTGCACACATATTATTTAAGTTTGGTAGGAATAGTTAAAGCATTATGAATGAACACGTTAGTGATAATGAATGGTCTGCTCTAATTCTTTCGTGGCTTGATCTGATAAAACATGGCAGTTCCCCCAAGACCCAGCTCCAAGAGGCTTGGCCGCCATCTGTTAATTTGGACTATTTACCTTGGTAGAAATCAACTAAGAGGGCAGGACTGTACAGAAACACTATACATGATTTACTTAAAAAACTGTTTCAGGCATGGGTAAAAGGCCAGATAGTTTTTGTAGTATAAAAATGTATATTTCAGTCCTGTTTCCCAATTATTATTATATTTTAATGAAGTATATAAACTTTTTTCTTTTTTTTTTGCTTCAGCAAAATCCTTTTGTAGCTCCATGTGTTCATATCCCCTTCTTCCTCTCCAGAGATTTAAACTCTATTCTAAAACTGGCACATATTAATCCCATTCACATCTTTTTTCTTTTTACTACATATTTTAGTAACCACGAACAATGTTATCATATCATTTCTGCAGTTCCAAAACCCTAGACTGGTTCTTTCAGTCTTAAAATATGTACATTCAAAAAAAGAAGTTTCCGGAGAGGGGCAAGATGGCGCTCTAGGCAGAAACACCACGCCGTCCCTCCACAGCAAAGATCCGAAAAACTAAGCCTAACAGAGAATCAACAATCCTGAAACCCTAGAACACCAAATGAAGAGATAAAGAACTCAGCCAAACACCAAACGGAGTGAGAATACTAAAAGAGAACGGAGAGCGAGGAGAGACTCAGGCAGAGATTCCTTACCAGCTAACGCAGCGCAGATCCACCATCTTGGATTCCTATCGGAGACCAGCAAACAGGAGAGCAGCCTTGCAGAGCATCTGGTCGGAGACAGAACGACCAGTAAACTGCGGTGCGCGCTCTCCCACCACCCACCCCTCTCCGCCTCAGCTGGGGATCCCCTGCTTTCCGTGGCCAGGGTCTCTGGGCTGGGGGGTGCTGGTGCTTGGATTCCGCGCGCCTGGGCTGGCGGCTTTCTGGGAGCCGTTTGCTGGCAGCTAGCGAAACTTTCTCTGCCGCCTCCCCCTCCTTTTGCCTGGGTGCCTGGTTCCGAGTGCCGTCTCTGCTCTCTCCTGCGGGGCTGTAGGGCTGCGTGCGGGAGTGTGGCTGTTTCTGGGTCTGGGCTCCCACGTGGGTGGGATCCCAGGGCCTTTGTTCGTTCGCCCCTCTGCTTTCCGTGACCGGGGTCCCTGGGCGGGGGGGCGCCGGTGCTTGGGTTCCGCGCGCCCGGGCTGGGGGCTTTCTGGGAGCCGTTTGCTGGCACCTAGCGGACCTTTTTCTGCCGCCTCCCCCTCCTTTTGCCTGGGTGCCTGGGTCCGGGTGCTGTCTCTGCTCTCTCCTGCGGGGCTGTGGAGCTGTGTGCGGGCGTGTGGCTGTTTCTGGGTCTGGGCTCCCGCGTGGGTGGGATCCCGGGGCCTTTGTTCGTTCACCCCTCTGCTTTCCGTGGCCGGGGTCCCTGGGCGGGGGGGCGCCGGTGCTTGGGTTCCGCGCGCCCGGGCTGGGGGCTTTCTGGGAGCCGTTTGCTGGCACCTAGCGGACCTTTTTCTGCCGCCTCCCCCTCCTTTTGCCTGGGTGCCTGGTTCCGAGGGCCGTCTCTGCTCTCTCCTGCGGGGCTGTAGGGCTGCGTTTGGGCGTGTGGCTGTTTCCAGGTCTGGGCTCCCGCACGGGTGGGATCCTGGGGCCTTTGTTCATTGGCCCCTCTGCTTCCCGTGGCCACGGTCACTTAACCCTGAGACTATCGGCTTCTTGGAATTCGCGCCCCTGAGTGGGGGCTCTCTGGGTCCCATTTGTAGGCACTGACTGCTGGTGTTGCCCTTTTTTTTTTTTTTTTTTCCTCAATTTTATTTTTCTTCCTTTTTTGATTAGTTTTGTCATATTTTACCTCTTTTTCTCTTTTGTCTTTCTTCATTGCTTAATTTCTTGTCCCTCTATCTCTTCCTTCTCTTTCTGATCCCTGAATACCAGGCGATGTATGCCTCTGTACCTTCTGGCCAGGCTGAGCTGTGAAAATTGAGACCGACTCCCCCAGACCTCATAGCTGCATCAGTGCGATCCCTGGGAACTTTGCAGTTTTTTAACTTTTCTGATTTTCATTTGGTCATTCTTTCCTTTTCTTTCTCTTCCCCCTTCTGGTTTCCTCCATCCCATAGTCTCTCATCTGTACATTCCAACGACAAACTCCCCTAGCATTCTTTTATGTTTGTACGCTTTTTGCTCCTCCTCCTCTCTCCTCTCTCCCATATCCAGCTTAGCTTCACACATAACCATCTTCCCGCTGCACCCTACCTACCTGCACCGTGCACTAGACATCACATCACCAAGCGGTGCAGGCACGCCCTATTGGAACCTGCCCAGCACTGACTACCGACCGTCCTGGTGGCTGCGGTGAGTGCCACAAGCAACCCATCCCAGTGGCTCCTCCTCAACTAGATCTGCCCAGCTGTACCACAAGAACAAAAAAAAAAAAAAAAAATCTACAATCAATAAACGAGAGAAATATCTACTGAATGCCCCGAAAACAGCAAACGATATCAAAACATTTACAAAAACAAGACAAGATGGCTCCAATAGGCGTCCAAAATAAAACACCAGATAACTCTCCTGTGGAAGAAAATGCACTAGAAGTACCTGATACGGAACTCAAATCACTAATACTCGGAATTTTCCAAGAACTGAGGCAAAAAGCTGACAAACATGAGGAAAAAATAGACAAATTTATGGAAAATACAGACAAAAAATTGGAAGAATTCAGGAAGATGATGCAAGAACAAAATGCCAAAATAAATTCACAACTCGAAATTATACAAAAACAACAATTAGAAATCCAAAAGATAAACAACAAGATTTCAGAAATGGACGGTGTCATAGAAGGGCTGAGAAGTAGATTTGAAACCATGGAAGACAGGATCAGTGGAACTGAAAACAAACACTTGGATACAACTCTGTTTCAGGAAAACTCAGAAAAAAGAACAAAGAAAAATGAAGAGACCCTGAGAGTTATGTGGGACACAATTAAAAGCAAAAACTTACGAGTGATTGGCATACCAGAACAGGGGAAGAAAACAGAAAACACAGAGAGGATCATTGAGGAACTGCTGACAGAAAACTTTCCCAATATCATGAAAGATGAAAAGCTGGTCATCCAAGAAGCTCAACGAACCCCATATAGAATAGACCCCAAAAGAAAATCACCAAGACATATCATATTCACACTCGCTAAAACTAAAGACAAACAAAGAATCCTGAGAGCAGCTCGGGAAAAACAAGAAGTCACATACAGAGGAGAAACAATAAGACTAAGCTCAGATTATTCAGCAGAAACCATGCAGGCAAGAAGGCAATGGGATGACATATATAAAATCTTGAAAGAAAAAAATTGTCAGCCAAGAATAATATATCCTGCAAAACTCTCATTCAGATTTGATGGTGAAATTAGGTCATTTCCAGATAAACAGAAACTAAAGGAATATGCAAAAGTCAAACCAAACTTACAAGAATTATTAAAGGGAGTTCTTCGATCTGAGGACAAACAGCTTAAGCCCTCAGGCAGGACCTAGGACCTAGGATGCAGGTTCACATGAACCAGATACCATTCTAGGAACTGAACTACAGACGACTTTCCAAAAACAAAAGATATACAACAGGGAATCAGAGAAATCAATCAAAGGATGACAACAACATCAAAACAATGAAAGAGGGAACAAACGGCATAGGTATAGAACCTTCTAAAGGAGAAGAAGGCAAGGCGATACCAAGTAACGGTAGACTGCTTCAAAATTATAAAGATAAGGGTAAAATTCATGGTAACCACAAAAAAAGTTAACAAACCAACTCATAAAAATAAAGACGAAAAACATAAAGTCTCAACAAAAACAAAACCTACAAAAACAAAAGAAATGAACACAAAATCCACAAACAAAAGGAACTCAGAACAAGAGAGTAAGAAGAACAAAGAAAACTTCAGCATCACAAAAAAAAGCACTACAAAATGACAGCAACAAACTCACATCTATCAATAATTACACTGAACGTAAATGGACTCAATGCACCCATAAAGCGACGGAGAGTGGCAGAATGGATAAGAAAACAGGATCCATCTATTTGCTGTCTACAAGAGACACATCTTAGAAACAAAGATGTCAATTTATTAAAAATCAAAGGTTGGAAAAAAATATATCAAGCTAACAACTATCAAAAAAGAGCAGGAGTGGCAATTCTAATCTCAGATAAAATAGACTTTAAAACAAAATCTACCATAAAAGACAAAGAAGGACACTATATAATGATTAAGGGGATGATCCATCATGAAGACATAACCATAATAAATATCTATGCACCCAATGACAGGGCTCCAAAATACATAAAAAAAACTCTAACAGCACTGAAAAGAGAAATTGACAGTTCCACAATAATAGTAGGAGACTTCAACACACCACTCTCAGTAAAGGACAGAACAACTAAAAAGAAACTTAGCAAAGATACAGAAGACCTAAAGGACACAATCAGCCAACTGGACCTCATAGACATATATAGAACACTCCATCCAACCGCTGCAAAGTACACATTCTTTTCCAATGCACATGGAACGTTCTCCAGAATAGACCACATCTTAGGCCACAGAGCAATCCTCAACAAGATCCAAAATGCTGAGATAATTCACAGTATCTTCTCTGACCACAATGCCATCAAGGTAGAAATTAACACTAGAAAGAGCAAGGAAAAAAAATCAAACACATGGAAACTGAATAATAATCTGCTTACACATCAATGGGTAATAGAAGAAATCAGAGATGGAATTAAAAAATTCCTAGACTCAAATGAAAATGAAAACACATCATACCAAAACCTTTGGGACACAGCAAAGGCAGTCCTCAGAGGACAATTTATAGCAATAGATGCACATATCAAAAAAGAAGAAAGGGACAAAATCAAAACATTAACTACAGAACTCAAACAAATAGAAAGAGAACAACAAAAAAAGCCTACAACCACTGGAAGAAAGGAAATAGTAAAGATCAGAGCAGAAATCAATGAAATAGAGAACAGAAAAACAATAGAAAGAATCAACAAAACCAAAAGTTGGTTCTTTGAAAGAATCAACAAAATCGACAAACCACTGGCCAGACTGACAAAAGAAAAACAGCAGAGGGCACAAATAACCCAAATAAGAAATGAAATGGGGGACATTACAACAGACCCAACTGAAATAAAAAGGATTATAACAGAATATTATGAAAAACTATATTCCAACAAATTTGAAAACCTAGAGGAAATGGATAAATTTCTAGAAACATACGGCCTACCCAAACTACAACAAAGTGATATTGAAAATCTGAACAGACCCATAACAAGAGAAGAGATTGAAAAGGTAATAAAAAAACTCCCAACCAAAAAAAGCCCTGGCCCAGATGGCTTCACTGGAGAATTCTACAAAACATTTACAGAAGAGCTCGTACCAGTTCTACTCAAGTTATTTCAGAGCATAGAAGAGGAAGCAACACTTCCAAATTCATTCTATGAAGCCAGCATAACGCTGATACCAAAACCAGGCAAAGACATCACAAAAAAAGAAAATTACAGACCAATATCTCTCATGAATATAGATGCAAAAATTCTGAACAAAATTCTAGCCAATAGAATTCAGTATCATATCAAAAAAATAATACACCACGACCAAGTAGGATTCATACCAGGTATGCAAGGATGGTTTAACATTAGAAAATCCATCAACGTAATCCACCACATAAATAAAAGGAAAGAAAAAAATCACATGATTATCTCAATTGATGCAGAAAAGGCATTTGACAAAGTCCAACACCCATTCCTGATAAAAGCTCTCAATAAAATAGGTATACAAGGGAAATTTCTCAACATCATAAAGGGCATCTATGCAAAACCAACAGCCAACATCATTCTTAATGGAGAAAGGCTGAAAACATTCCCCCTGAAAACAGGAACAAGACAAGGATGCCCTTTATCACCACTCCTATTTAACATTGTGCTGGAAGTTCTCGCTAGAGCAGTAAGGCAAGAGAAAGAAATAAAGGGCATCCAAATTGGTAATGAAGAAGTTAAACTCTCCCTGTTTGCAGATGATATGATACTATACATAGAAAACCCTAAAGACTCCACGAGAAATTTACTGGAACTAATAGAAAGATTCAGCAGAGTAGCAGGATACAAGATAAACATTCAAAAATCAGTTGGATTCCTATACACCAGTAAAGAGAACGATGAAAAGGAGATCAGGAAATCAATACCATTTTCAATAGCCCCTAAAAAGATAAAATACTTAGGAATAAATCTGACCAGGAATATAAAAGACCTATACAAAGAAAACTACAAAACACTGCTGCATGAAACCCAAAGGGATCTACATAAATGGAAAAACATACCATGCTCATGGATAGGCAGACTCAACATTGTGAAAATGGCAATTCTACCTAAAGCAATTTACAAATACAATGCAATTCCGATACAAATACCAACAACATTCTTCAAAGAGATGGAAAAACTAATTATTAACTTTATATGGAAAGGGAAGAAACCCCGAATAAGTAAAGCACTACTGAAGAAGAAGAATAAAGTTGGAGGACTCACACTACCTGACTTGAGAACCTACTATACAGCTACAGTACTCAAAACAGCCTGGTACTGGTACAACAACAGAGACATTGACCAATGGAACAGAATTGAGAACTCAGATGTAAATCCATCCACCTACGGTCACCTGATTTTTGACAAGGGCCCAAAATACATCAAATGGGGAAAAGACAGTCTTTTTAACAAATGGTGCTGGCAAAACTGGATATCCATTTGTAGAAAAATGAAACAGGACCCATACCTCACACCATATACAAAAACTACTTCAAAATGGATCAAAGACCTGAATATAAAGCCTCAAACTATAAAATTCATAGAAGAAAAAATAGGACCAACAGTTCAGACCTTAATACATGGCATTAACAGGATACAAACCATAAACATCAACACAAAAAACCCAACAGATAAACTAGATAATTGGGATCTTCTAAAAATCAAACATCTATGCTCTTCAAAAGATTTCACCAAAAGAGTTAAAAGAGAACCTACAGACTGGGAAAAAATTTTTGGACAGTACAAGTCAGACAAAGGTCTAATCTCCATAATCTACAAGAAAATCCAACACCTCTACAACAAAAAGACAACCAATCCTATCAAAAAATGGGCAAAGGAAATGAACAGACACTTCACCAAGGAAGACATTCAAATGGCCAACAGACACATGAGGAAATGCTCGCGATCACTAGCCATTAGAGAAATGCAAATTAAAACCACAATGAGATACCATCTCACCCCGGCACTACTGGCACGAATCAAAAACACTGGAAATAACAAATGTTGGAGGGGCTGCGGGGAGACGGGAACTCTTATACACTGCTGGTGGGAATGCAAAATGATACAGCCATTTTGGAAAATGATATGGCGTTTCCTCAGAAAGCTGGAAATAGACGTACCATTCGATCCAGCAATCCCACTCCTAGGAATATATCCTAGAGAAATAAGAGTCATCACTCGAATAGACATATGCACACCTATGTTCATGGCAGCATTATTCACAATAGCAAAACGATGGAAACAACCTCGATGCCCATCAACAGACGAATGGATACACAAACTATGGTACATACACACAATGGAGTACTATGCAATGAGAAAGAACAATGAATCGGTGAACCATCTCATAACATGGAGGAAACTGGAGGACATCATGCTGAGTGAAATAAGTCAATCACAAAAGGACAAATATTGTATGAGACCTCTATTGTAAAAACCCATGAAAAAATTCACATGCAAAATGTAACAATCCTTGTTGGTTACCAGGGATGGGAGGGGGGGGGAATACTAAATAGGTAATAGGTAAGTGGTAACTTGGGTGAGAGATGAGATAGTACATAGTACAGGGGAAACTAACACAACCTGCACAAGGAAAGATCATGGAGGCCCTATAGACACATCCAAACCCCCCGAGGGACTGAGTTGTTGGACGGAGGGCTCTGGGGACCATGATCTCGGGGAACATCTAGCTCAATTGGCATGACACTACTTATAAAGATAATGCTCTACATTCTACCTTGGTGAGTAGTGTCTGGGGTCTTAAAAGCCTATGAGCGGCCATCTAAGATACTCCACTGATCTCATCCCTTCGGGAACAAGGGAGAACGAAGAGAACAGGATACAAGGAAAAGATTAGTCCGAAGGACTAATGGTCCACAGCTACCAAGGCCTCCACGGGACTGAGCCCAGTACAGCTGGATGGTGCCCGGCTACCACCAATGACTCCTCTGACCAGGATCACAACAGAGGGTTCTGGGCAGAGCTGGAGTAGGATGTAGAGTATAATTTTAACTCCCAAAAAAAAAAAAAAAAAAAAGAAGACCAGATATACTGGCCTAAAGAATACTAGAGAAACCTCGAGAGTGTGGCCCCCAGACACCCTTTCAGCTCAGAGGGGAAGTTACCTTCAAGGTTCGATGTTAAGCCTGGGAATGGACACCCCAGTAAAACTAAATGGGACTAACGATGTACAGGAGTCCGGTGACAAGGGCCAGAAGGCAGAGGGAGAGTAGGAAACTGATGATAAGGAACACAAATTGAATAAGGACACTGTCGATGTATTGTGAGATTGTTGACCACTGCTATAGGGCAACATTTGTAGTAACTATTAAATGGGAGGCTGTTTTGTCCTGTAAGCCTTCATCTTGGGCGAGAATGGCAGCACAATTGGAAGAGCATAGTCAATATCACTTAAATGTGTAAGTAAAAAGTTTTGAAATGGTGTTTAAATAAAATAAAAATAAATAAATAAATAAATAAATAAATAAACAAATGAGACTAAAGAGGTACAATAGTCCAATGACAAGGTCCAGAAGACAGAAGGGGACAAGGAAGCCCCCTGGTGATAGGGAACACAAGGTGGAGTAAGGATATTCTTGATGTGCTGTGAGATTGTTAACCATTGTCATAGGGCAACATGTGTAGTAATTGTTAAATGAAAAACTATTTTTTCTGTAAGCCTTCATCTTAAGTGAGAATAACAGCACAGTTGGAAGAGCGTAGTCAATGTCACTGAACTGTGAATGTAGAAATTTTTGAAACGGTGTATCTTTGGCCATCTGTAATTTTCATCAAAAAAAAAGGTTGAGAATTTAGAGGCTTAATACGTTGTGGGGTTGTTAACCAATGTCAAAAAACAACATGTGTACTACTATTTCATGAGAAACTATTAGCTCTGTAAGCTTTCACCTGAAGTACAATAAAATATATATTAAAAAAAAAAAAAAAAAAGAAGTTTCCATCTTGCTTCTCTCATGTAATGCCCTGAAATTCAAAGTCATCTTGTGTTTCACTGCCCTGAGCCCACTGGTGGTGCAGTGGCTAAGCATTCCACTGCAAACCAAAAAGTCAGCAGTTCGAATCCACCAGCCGCTCCTCAGAAATCCTATGGGGCAGCTCTATTTTGTCCTATAGGGTTGCTATTAGTCAGAATCATCTTGATGGCAGTGGGGTTTTTTTTTGTTTGTTTGTTTGTTTAAGACTTGTTAATGACATTTATACTCAGTGCACAGCATTTTAACACCTTCAAACAAAACAATTTTTATGTCAATTTCATTAAGTGATCCTGAGAAAGCTGTTCAGTAGCACAGCAGAATAACAGAGGAACCCAGGCCCATCAAATCTAAAAATCATGATAGCATGGCAGTAAAACAATTAAGAGCACTCAGAAGGGAAAGACAATTCTGACAATTAACCTTGAATGCCAATTAGTACTAACTATTTTCCTAAGACAAATGGTAGCCAAGTATCAATATGAACATCAAAAACTTAGTTTCAGCTGCTGAATTCACTGAATTAACCATAATAGGCATATTTCTAAATGGATTTTCAATTTAGGTAAAAGTTTGAGATAAAAAACCACTTAATAAAAATACTACATAGATGATATAATGATTACTTATCTACCATTCCTCAATTCATAAGACAATTAGAGACATAATTATAGCTATATATAGACCAAGAGGCAGTCATTCAAATAGAACAAGAGGACACTGCATGGTTTAAAATCAGAAAAGGTGTACATCACAGCTGCATCCTTTCACCATACTTATACAATCTATACGCTAAGCAAATAATCAGAGAAACTGGAATATATGAAGAAGAACAGGGCATGAAGATTAGAGGAAGACTCATTAACAACCTGTGATATGCAGATGACACAGCCTTGCTTGCTGAAAGCCAAGAGGACTTGAAGCACCTACTGATGAAGATCAAGGACTATAGCCTTCAGTATGGATTACATCTCAACATAAAGAAAACAAAAATCCTCACAACTGGACCAATAAGCAACATCATGCTAAACAGAGAAAAGATTGAAATTGTCAAGGATTTCATTTTACTTGGATCCACCATTAATGCCTATGGAAGCAGCAATCAAGACATCAAACGGCATACTACATTAGGCAAATCTGCTGCAAAAACCTCTCTAAAGTGTTAAAAAGCAGGATGTCATTTTGAGGACTAAGGTGACCTGACCCAAGCCATGGTATTTTCAATCACCTCATATGCATGTGAAAGCTGGGCAATGAATAAGGAAGATGGAAGAAGTGACGCCTTTGAATTATGGTGTTGACAAAGAATACTGAATATGTCATGGACTGCCAAAAGAATGAACAAATCTGTTTTGGAAGAAGTACAGCCAGAATGCTCCTTAGGAGCAAGGATGGCGAGACTTCATCTTGTGTAATTTGGACATGTTATCAGGAGAGACTAGTCCCTGGAAAAGGACATCATGCTTGGTAAAGTAGAGGGTCAGTGAAAAAGAGGAAGATCTTCAACGAGATGGATGGATACAGTGGTTACAACAATGGGCTCAAGCACAACAACGATCATGAAGACTGCACAGGACCGGTGCTGTTTCCTTCTGCTGTGCATAGGGTTGCTATGAGTTGGAACCGACTGGACAATACCTAACAACAACAACATATAAACAGAATGGCAATGAAATAATAAGCAATCCCTTCTAACTTAATACATAAGCTAACCAGAAAATTAAATATTAAGTTCTAGGCAGTTCCTATACTAAACAGCATGTGCTCTAAAAGTTCATTTTTTAGCGCGCTGTTTGGTACTCAGGACTGATTTTTTTCACTTCATTCCAAACAACAGTTAGCTTCCAGGAAAACCCACAAGAGACTATTTAACCCATAATATGGCAGGAACAGTGGTCACTGTAACCCACTCAACCTTGTCTGCGTCCAGTGGTGGAAGCCCCAGAAGCTCAGAAGAATGCTGGCTGTGGCAGGGAGAGCTGTGCAGAAGTAGTCGTCCAATGGCCAGGGCTACAAATCCAGGTGGGTCCAGTAGTACATGTTGACATTTGTAAGCTATTTGTGATTCAAGAACTGTTTACACTAAAGAATCCCCCAAATTAATCCCAACCATAACTGCTTCTCTGCACTTTGGGCATCTGGGTTTCCCAGCGCAGTGGCAGACTACAGGAAGGAAGAGCAGTGAACACAACTGGCAGTCACTGAATTCTTTGGGCCTCATTTTCCCTACAGGAATTAAATATCTTTAAGAGCCCTCTATGACTGAAAAAACTATGATTCTGTCATTAAAACACTCTATTGTACAATGAAGTTTTTTTTTCCAATTTTAGGGTAGTTAATGTATTTAAGTATGTTCAGAATTTTGTATACACAAATAAACATAATTCAGCAATTACATACTTTAAACACCTAAAAGCTGTAATGGAAAAAATAGATGAGAACTAAAATACAAGGAGAAGCATTTTGAATAAAAAGAAGTTCCAAGATGGAAACACATTTTAAAAATACAAACAAAATTAGATTCTACCTTCTCAAAGGATATTTTGAACAAAATAAAATGATTCTAAAATTCTTTTGAAAAAAATTAAGTCATGAACAGAAAAACAAAACATTCAGTTAAAACTGTGTCACACTGGTACAAAAGAAGAATTATAGAGTACAGGAATAAAGTGAAAAGGCAAAAAAGAGATATGATGCTATATATGTTTCTATGTTTTGGTAAAGCAAGTTTCTTTAAAAGAAACTTTGGCATAGCATGGGAGGAATATATAATAAATGATGCAACAATGTGGGGGGAGTTACATTATATCTACAATTTATATACCAAATAAACCCCAGATATATCAAATAAATATTTCTAAATAAATCTTGAAAAATACAATACTCAAACTATGAGAAAAATTACAGAAAATAGAACCAAGTATTTATTAGTTCTGAGGCAGATACAAAAACTATTACAGAAATCACAAGGACCAACAGATTCAAGCAAATCAAAAGCAGATTTTTTAAAAGTAACAAAATTATATTTAAGTAGGAAACATTACAATATTGGGAAAATAGCTGAATCAAATATGAGAAAGTGATTATAGGTATAATAGTGGAGTACTCATTCAAATTAATTAAGGAAAAAACAGGTTTCATTTCCACAATTCTAACAGGTGATAGCAAAACTGTTCATTCATTAACAATACTGAAAAACAGTACAGGCTTACTGTAAAATACTGTAGCACTAAGCATCAGTCATTATAAGGTTACTACCCTCTGACCCAACTGAGGGAGATGAGGCCAGTAATCTAGTAAGGCCAAGTAGGAAAACATGTTCCTCTCATTCGGGGTCAAGGAGACACTGTGCCTTACCATGATCCCTGCACCATCCCCTGCTGCCAGGACGAACAGCAGCAGGACTCCACCTGAGGTTCTAACAGAGATCAGACAGGTGTATCTGTCTGTGGTCTATACTCCAGTTACAAAATTCACGGGTGAGGTCATCTGGTACTTGCATAACCTCCTGTTCTCAGCACAAGAGCCTGTGAGATTCCCAGCAGGGACTGCCACTGAAGAGTCTGTGATGGTTAAGATTGTGTGTCAACTTGGCTGGGTCATGATTCTCAGTGTTTATATGGGATCTGCTGTGAGTAGCCAATCAGTTGAAAGGGAGTTTCCTTGGGTGCATCTGAATATAAGTGGACATTCTGGCTTTTGCCAGAGTCTGGATCCTGCAACTGCCTCCTGTTTGTCTGACCTCTGGTTCTTGGGACTTGAGCTAGCAGTGTATCTGCCAGTCTTGGGATTCATCGCTCTTCACAGCCTGTGAGCAAGAGCCCCGCTCTCCAACCTACTGATCTTGGGTTCGCCAGCCACTGCAGCTACGTGAATCAGGAGAAGCCTTGCCTGCCCATCTTGAGATTCGTCAATCTTCACAGTCTATAAGAGCCCTCTTCTCCAACCTGCCAGTCTTGGGTTCGCCAGCCCCTGTGGCTATGTGAATCAGAAGAAGCCTCTATCCTGATCCACAGGCTTGGGATGTTCCAGCCTCTACAATCACGTGAGCCATTCCCTTGATATAAAGCTCTCTGTATATATTTATTCACTTTACTGGTTTTGCTTCTCTAGTGAACCCAGCCTAAGATAAAGTCCTAGAGGGTGACCTCTTACCAGTCAGCCAATGATGGTGACTTACTGGGCTAAGGGCAGAGACAGTCTCTCACCATGATTAATATGTCAGACTCTCCTGCTGTCTGGCAAGAACCTGACTCTCCATCCTTGTTATGAATAGAATTGACTCTCCCAAAAATATGTATTAAAGTCCTGGTTCCTGTACCTGTGGGTGTGATCCTGTTTGGAAATAAAGAGGATTTTCTTCTGTTATATATATGAGATCATACCTGAGTAGGGTGACTCCTAAACCTAATCACTTCTGAGTTATAAAAAGAGAAGAACAGACACAGAGGCACACAGGGGGAAGAAGCCATATGAAGACAGACACACACAGCAAATGATCTACATGTCTAGGAAAGCCAAGGATCATCAAAGATTGTCAAGGATCATCAAGGAATGCCAAGAATAGCCAAGGAATGCCAAGAAATTCCTAGGACTCCCAATAAAGGATTTCCCCCTAGAGCCACACC
Organism: Dugong dugon; assembly: GCA_030035585.1. Classification (NCBI taxonomy): domain Eukaryota; kingdom Metazoa; phylum Chordata; class Mammalia; order Sirenia; family Dugongidae; genus Dugong; species Dugong dugon. Next base: position 52,377,193 of record CM057461.1, read on the forward strand.
TGAATTAGGAATTTTAGCCTTCTGACTGTGAAAAACTAAATTTCTGTTCTTTAAAGCCACCCACTTTTATTTTCTGTCTTGGCAGCACTAGGTAACTAAGACAATCCTATATTACCAGGGCTCTTGCCTTGGTTGCAAAAAAACAAGAAAAGCTGCATCTGTAATGATCACTGGATGTTCACTGTGTGGTTGGTTTGGGATGATCAGCTACTACTGCTGACCTCTAATCTTCCTGGCCAGCTCCAGGGCACTGAGATCTTTTCTAAGCTCAATTTACCTCAAAAACACAAAATATTAAGAGTAAAAAACAGATGGATTGATTGACAGATGGATGCATGGGTGGGTGATCCATCAGTTGCATTCAGAATGTCTTTTATGGACTCTATGCACCTCCTATAAAAGCACAATGTTCCTGGTCCATTGTGAGTGTCCTTTGTTTCTGAGATAACTCCTTGCAACTGACTTCTGTTTATTACTTAGCTAATACCAATAAGCACAGACGCGACAGGAGAGGGTCTGCATGAGAAGAAAACAGTAGAGACAGGAGATTGGTTATATAATGGGAGCCAGGATCTTCATTGTCAGAAAAGGGAGCTACAAATAAAGAAAAGGGACAAAACTAGAATAAACGCTACGATGTTGAGTTGGATTAAGTACTGGTGTGAACTCTTATTATCAATACATGTTTCAATATACCAAGATAGACACTGTTGTTGTTAGGTGCCAACCAGTTGGTACAGACTCATAGCAACCCTATATTCAACAGAATGAAAATTTGCCTGGTGTTGCACCATCCTCACAGTCGTTTCTATGTTTGAGCCCATTGTTCCAGCCACTTTGTCCATCCATCTCCTTGAGAATCTTCCATTTTCACCGACCCTCTACTTTACCAAGAACGATGTCCTTCTCCAGGGACTGGTCCCTCCTGATAACATATCCAAATTACATGAGATGTAGTCTCGCCATCCTTGCTTCTAAGGAACATTCTGGCTGTAATTCTTCCAAGACTTGTTCATTTTTTTGACAGCCCATCGTATATTCGATATTCACGAACACCATAATTCAAATGTGTCAATTCTTCAGTCTTCCTTATTCATTGTCCAGTTAACCCACGCAAATGAGTGAATGAAAATACCACGGCTTGGGTCAGGTGCACCTTATGCCTCAAAATGACACCTTAGAATTTTTTAACACTTTAAAGAGGTCTTTTGCAGCAGATTTACCCAACCTAATAAGCCATTTGATTTCTTGACTATACTTCCATGGGCATTGATTATGGATTCAAGTAAAATGAAATTCTTAACAACTTCAATTTTTTTCCATTTATAATGTTGCTTATTGGTCCAGTTGTGAGGATTTTTGCTTATGTTGAGGTATAATCCACACTGAAGGCTGTAGTTTTTGATCTCTATCAGTGTTTCAAATCCTCTCAGCTATCAGCAAGGTTGTGTCGTCTGCATGTCACAGATTGTTAATGAATCTTCCTCCAATCCTGATGCTGCATTCTTCTTCATACAGTCCAGCTTCTTGGATTATTTGCTTTGTATACAGATTGAATAGGTATGGTGAAAGAATACAACCCTGATGCATACCTTTCCTGACTAAACCACGCAGTATCCCCTTGTTCTGTTGGAACGACTGCCTCCTGGTCTACGTACAGGTTCCTCAGGAGCACAATTAAGTGTTCTAGGGTCCTCATTCTTTTCAGTGTTATCCATAAATTGTTATGATCCACACAGTCAAACACCTCTACATATTTAAGAAAACACAGGTAAACATCTTTCTGGTATTCTCTGCTTTCAGCCAGGATCCATCTGACATCAGGAATGATAACCCTCATTCCATATCCTCTTCTGAAACCGGGTTAAATTTCTGGCAGTCGCCTGTCAATGTACAGCTTCAACTACTATTAAATTATATTCACCAAATTTTACTTGCATGTGATATTAATGATATTGTTCAATAATTTCTGCATTCCATTCGAACCTTCTTTGGAATGGGCACAAATATGGATCTCTTCAGTCGGTTAGCCAAGTAGCTGTCTTTCAAATTTCTTGGCATAGACAAGTGAGTGCTTCCAGTATTGCATCCCTTTGTTGAAGCATCTCAGTCGGTATTATGTCAGTTCCTACAGCCTTGCTTTTTCCCCATGCCTTCAGTGTAGCCTGAACTTCTTCCATCACTACTACTGGTTCTTGATCATATACTACCTCATAAAATGGCTGAATACTGACCAACTCTTTTTCTACAGTAACTCTATGTATTCTTTCCATCTTCCTTTGATGCTTCCTGTATAATTAAACTTTTTGCCCACAGAACCCTTCAATATAGCAACTCGAGGCTTGAAGGTTTTTCTTCCATTCTTTCAGCTTGAGAAATGCTGAACATGTTCCTCCCTTTTGCTTTTCTAATTCCAGGTATTTGCAAATTTCATTTTAGTACTTTACTTTGTCTTCTCAACCTGCCCTTTGAAATCTTCTATTCAGTTTTTTCACTTCATCATTTCCTCCTTTTGCTTTAGCTACCCTCTGTTTAAGAGCAAGTTTTAGCGTCTCTTCTGACATCTATTTTAGTCTTTTCTTTCTTTCCTGTCTTTTTTTCTTTTTCTTTTTTTTTTTTTTATTGTACTTCAGGTGAAGGCTTACAGAACAAATAGTTTCTCATGAAACAGTAGTACACATATTGTTTTATGACATTGGTTAACAACCCCACAACATGGCAACCGTCTAACTTCTCAACCTTTTTATTTTGGTGAAAATACAAACGGCCAAAGACAACACCATTTCAAAAATTTCTAAATGCACACTTCAGTGACATTGACTACGCTCTTCCAATTGTGCTGCTATTCTCACTTAAGATGAAGGCTTACAGAACAAAATAGTTTCTCATTTAACAGTTACTACACATGTTGCCCTATGACAATGGTTAACAATCTCACAACACATCAACTATATCCTTACTCAACCTTGGGTTCCCTATCACCAGCTTCCTTATCCCCTTCTGGCCCTGGCCACTGGACTACTGTACCTCGTTGGTCTCAGTGGTTTTACGGGGCTGTCCACTCCCAGGCTGAACAGTGACCCTCAGAGATAACTTCACCACTAAGCTAAAAGGGTGTCTGGGGGCCATACTCTCGGGGTTTCTCCAGTCTCCTTTAGGCCAGTAAATCTGGTCTTTTTTTGTGAGTTACAGTTATGTTCTACATCCTTCTCCCGCTCTGTCCAGAACCCTCTGTTGTGATCCTGGTCAGAGCAGTCAGTGGTGGTAGCCGGGTACCATCTACCTGTACTGGACTCAGTCCGGTGGAGGCCTTGGTAGCTGTGGACAATTAGTCCTTCGGACTAATCTTTTCCTTGTATCCTGTTTTCTTCATTCTCCCTTGCTCCCGAAGGGATGAGACCAGTGGAGTATCTTAGATGGCCGCTCACAGGCTTTTAAGACCCCAGACACTACTCACCAAGGTAGAATGTAGAGCATTGTCTTTGTAAGCTGTGTCATGCCAATTGAGCTAGATGTTCCCCGAGACCATGGTCCCCCAGGCCTCCGCCAAGCAATTCAGTCCCTCAGGGAATTTGGATGTGTCTATGGGGCTTCCATGACCTTTCCTTGTACAAGTTGTGCTAGTTTCCCCTGTATTGTGTACTGTTTCACCCTTCACCAAAGATACCACTTATCTACAGCCTATTTAGTATTTCCCCCCCCACCCCTCCCATCCGTGGTAACCAACAAAGATTGTTACATTTTCTGTGTGAACTTTTTCATTCGTTTTTACAATAGAGGTCTCACACAATACTTGTCCTTTAGTGATTGACTTATTTCACTCAGCATAATGTACTCCAGTTTCATCCATATTATGAGATGCTTCACAGATTCATTATTGTTCTTTCTCGTTGCATAGTATTCCATTGGATGTATGTACCATAGTTTATCCATTCATCTGTTGATGGGCATCTGGGTTGTTTCCAACGTTTTGCTATTGTGAACAATGATGCCATCAACATAGGTGTGCATGTATCTATTCGAGTGACGACTCTTATTTCTCTAGGATATATTCCTAGGAGTGGGATTGCTGGATCGAATGGTATGTCTATTTCTAGCTTTCTGAGGAAGCACCGTATCATTTTCCAAAATGGTTGTATCATTTTGCATTCCCACCAGCAGCACATAAGAGTTCCAATCTCCCCGCAGCCCCTCCAACATTTATTTCCACTGTTTTTGATTCGTGCCAGTAATGCCGGGGTGAGATGGTATCTCGTTGTGGTTTTAATTTGCATTTCTCTAATGGCTAGTGATGGCGAGCATTTCCTCATGTATCTGTTGGCCATTTGGATGTCTTCTTTGGTGAAGTGTCTGTTCATTTCCTTTGCCATTTTTTAATAGGATTATTTGTCTTTTTGTTGTAGAGGTGTTGGATTTTCTTGTAGATTATGGAGATTAGACCTTTGTCTGACTTGTACCGTCCAAAAATTTTTTCCCAGTCTGTAGGTTCTCTTTTTACTCTTTTGGTGAAGTCTTTTGGAGCATAGGTGTTTGATTTTTAGAAGATCCCACTTATCTAGCTTATCTATTGGGGTTTGTGCATTGATAGTTATGGTTTGTATCATGTTAATGCCATGTATTAAGGCCTGAAGTGTTAGTCCTATTTTTTCTTCTATGAACTTTATAGTTTTAGGCTTTATATTCAGGTCTTTGATCCATTTTGAAGTAGTTTCTGTGTACGGCGTGAGGTATGGGTCCTGTTTCAGTTTTTTGCAGATGGATATCCAGTTTTGCCAGCACCATTTGTTAAAAAGACTGTCTTTTCCCCATTTCATGGACTTTGGGCCCTTGTCAAAGATCAGGTGACCGTAGGTGGATGGATTTACTTCTGGATTCTCAATTCTGTTCCACTGGTCAATGTATCTGTCGTTGTACCAGTACCAGGCTGTTTTGACTACTGTAGCTGTATAGTAGGTTCTCAAGTCAGGTAGTGTGCATCCTCCAACTTTATTCTTCTTCTTCAGTAGTGCTTTACTTATTCGGGGCTTCTTCCCTTTCCATATAAAGTTAATGATTAGTTTTTCCATCTCTTTGAAGAATGTTGTTAGTATTTGGATCGGGATAGCGCTGTATTTGTAAATTGCTTTGGGTAGAATTATCATTTTCACAATGTTGAGTCTGCCTATCCATGAGCATGGTATGTTTTTCCATTTATGGAGATCCTTTTGGGTTCCTCTTGCAATAGTGTTTTGTAGTTTTCTTTGTATAGGTCTTTTACATCCCTGGTCAGATTTTTTCCTAAGTATTTTATCTTTTTAGGGGCTATTGAAAATGGTATTGTTTTCCTGGTTTCCTTTTCATCATTCTCCTTATTGGTGTATAGGAATCCAACTGATTTTTGAATGTTTATCTTGTATCCTGCTACTCTGCTGAATCTTTCTATTAGTTCCAGTAGATTTCTCGTGGAGTCTTTAGGGTTTTCTGTGTATAGTATCACATCATCTGCAAACAGGGACAGTTTAACTTCTTCATTACCAATTTGGATGCCCTTTATTTCTTTTTCTTGCCTTACTGCTCTAGCTAGAACTTCCAGCACAATGTTAAATAGAAGTGGTGATAAAGGGCATCCTTGTCTTGTTCCTGTTTTCAAGGGGGATGTTTTCAGCCTGTCTCCATTAAGAATGATGTTGACCGTTGGTTTTGCATAGATGCCCTTTATTATGTTCAGAAATTTCCCTTCTATACCTATTTTATTGAGAGTTTTTATCAGGAATGGCTGTTGGACTTTGTCAAATGCCTTTTCTGCGTCAATTCAGATGATCATGTGATTCTTTTCTTTTCCTTTCATTTATATGGTGGATTACATTGATTGATTTTCTAATGTTGAACCATCCTTGCATACCTGGTAGGAATCCTACTTGGTCGTGGTGTATTTTTTTTTTTTTTTTTTTTTTTTGATATGATGCTGAATTCTATTGGCTAGAAATTTGTTGAGAATTTTTGCATCTATATTCATGAGAGATATTGGTCTGTAATTTTATTTTTTTGTGACATCTTTGCCTGGTTTTGGTATCAGCGTTATGCTGGCTTCATAGAATGAATTTGGAAGTGTTGCTTCCTCTTCTATGCTCTAAAATAGCTTGAGAAGTTCTGGTACAAACTCTTCTGTAAATCTTTTGTAGAATTCTCCAGTGAAGCCATCTGGGCCAGGGCTTTTTTTGGTTGGGAGTTTTTTTATATTACCTTTTCTATCTCTTCTCTTGTTATGGGTCTGTTCAGATTTTCAACATCACTTTGTTGTAGTTTGGGTAGGTAGTGTGCTTCTAGAAATTTATCCATTTCCTCTAGGTTTTCAAATTTGTTGGAGTAGAGTTTTTCATAATATTCTCTTATAATCCTTTTTATTTCAGTTGGGTCTGTTGTAATGTCACCCATTTCATTTCTTATTTGGGTTATTTGCATCCTCTCCTGTTTTTCTTTTGTCAGTCTGGCCAGTGGTTTGTCGATTTTGTTGATTCTTTCAAAGAACCAACTTTTGGTTTTGTTGATTCTTTCTATAGTTTTTCTGTTCTCTAGTTCACTTATTTCTGCTCTGATCTTTACTATTTCCTTTCTTCCGGTGGTTTTGGCCTTTTTTGCTGTTCTCTTTCTATTTGTCTGAGTTCTGTAGTTAATGTTTTGATTTTGTCCCTTTCTTCTTTTTTGATATGTGCATCTATTGCTATAAATTGTCTTCTAAGGACTGCCTTTGCTGTGTCCCAAAGGTTTTGGTATGATGTGTTTTCATTCTCATTTGATTCTAGGAATTTGTTGATTCCATCTCTGTTTTCTTCTATTATCCAGTGATGTGTAAGCAAGGTATTATTCAGTTTCCATGTAATTGATTTTTTTTCCTTGCTCTTTCTATTGTTAATTTCTACCTTGATGGCACTGTGGTCAGAGAAGATACTTTGAATTAGCTCAGCGTTTTGGATCTTGTTGAGGATTGCTCTTTGGCCTAAGATGTGGTCTATTCTGGACAACGTTCCATGTGCATTGGAAAAGAATGTGTACTTTGCAGTGGTTGGATGGAGTGTTCTATATATTTCTATGAGGTCAAGTTGGCTGATTATGCCCTTTAGGTCTTCTGTATCTTTGCTGAGTTTCTTCTTAGTTGTTCTTCTTTCCTGTCTTTTTAATGACATTTTGCTTTTTTTCATGCCTAACGTTCTTGATGTCATCCCACAACTCTTCTGGTTCTTAGTCACCTAGTGTTGCTATAACAGAAATAACACAAGTAGGTGGCTTTAACAAAGAGAAATTCATTCTCTCACAATCTAGTAGGCTACAAGTCCAAATTCAGGGTACCAGCTCCAGGGGAAGGCTTTCTCTCTCTGTCAGCTCTGGAGGAAGGTCCTTGTCATCAACCTTCCCTTAGTCTAGGAGCGTCTCTGTACAGGAACCCCAGGTCCAAAGGACACAACCCTCCTCTGGTGCTGCCTTCTTGGTGGTATGAGGTTCCCATGTCTCTCTTCTTGCTTCTCTGTTTTGTATCTCAAAAAAGACTGGCTTAAGACACAATCTAATCTTGTAGATCTCATCAACATAACTGCCAATAGTCCCATCTCGTTAACATCATAGTGACAGGATTTACAACACATAGGAAAAATCGTATCAGATGACAAAATGGTAGACAATCATACAATACTAGAAATCACGGCCTACCCAAATACATACATATATTTTTGGGAAACACAATTCAATCCATGACAGTATTCAACATGTCAAATCTATTCTTGAGATGGTTTTTAAATTCAGATGGAATATACTCAAGGTCACAGTTTGGCTCTCATGGACTTGCTTTAATTTTCTTGAGCTTTAGTGTGAACTTGCATAAGAGCAATAGATGGTCTGTTCTGCAGTCTGCTTCTGGCCTTGTTCTGACTAATGATATTGAGCTTCTCCATCGTCTTTCCACGTATGTAGTCAATCTGATTCCTGTATTTTCCATCTGGGAAGGTCCATGTGTATAGTTATTGTTTAAGTTGCTGAAAAAAGGTATTTCCGATGAACAAGCTCTTGGTCTTGTAAAACTGTATCATGCAATCTCCTGCGTCATTTCTGTCACCAAGGCCATATTTTCCAACTACCGATCCTTGTTCTTTGTTTCTAACTTTTGTATTCCAATCACCAGCAATTATCAGTGCATCTTGACTGCGTGTTTAATCAATTTCAGACTGCAAAAGTTGGTAAAAAATCTTCAATTTCTCCTCTTTCGTATTAGTGGCTGGTATGTAAATTTGCGTAACAGTCGTATTAATTGGTCTTCCTTATCAGTGTATGAATGTTATCCTATCACTGACAGTGTTTTACTTCAGTATAGATCTTGAAATGTTGTTTTTGACAATGAATGTGATGTTCCTCTTCAGTTTGTCATTCCCAGCACAATAAACCGTATGATTGTCCAATTCAAAATGGCCAGTGCCAGTCCATTTAAGCTCACTAACATCTAGAGTATCGATCTTCCAACAATCCCTTTCATTTTGACGACTTTCAATTTTCCTTGATTCATACTTTGTAAGTTCTAAGTACTAATGGACTTTTACAGCTGTTTCTTTTCATTTTAAGTCATGCCACATCAGCAAAAGAAGGTCCCTAAAGCTTTACTCCATCCATGTCATTAACATCGACTCAACTTTGAAGAAGCAGGTCTTCCCCAGTTATTTTCAGTGCCTTCCAACCTGTGGGCTCATCTGCCGGCACTATAACAGACAACGTTCTGCTGCTATCCATAAGGTTTTCACTGGCTAATTTTTATTTTTTCAGAAGTAGATTGCCGGGTCCTTCTTCCTAGTCTGCCTTAGTCTGGAAGCTCCACTGAAACCGGTCCACCATTGGTGACCCTGCTGGTATTTAAAATACTGGTGGTATACCTTCCAGTATCACAGCAACATGTGAGCCACCACAGTATGACAAACCGACAGATAAATGGTGGCCAAGATAGTCATAGAAATAAACATAGTTGTAAATGTTTTACACACACACATACACACATTTGCACATTTCCCTAACTCTGTCCTTGAAGAGGGCCTGAGAGATCAGTGCTCCACTTGGTACCCAGGTCTTGGTCTCTAAATAAATACCATTCTCCACTAAAAGGAGTCAGCACTCTATGGAGAAGAAATGGCTGATTCCAGGAAAGTATGAAGATGAGCCTGGAATACCTTGTGTCAGAAAAAAAAATAGTGTTCATAGAATGATGGAAACAAACCAAAACCATACAGAAGTCAGCTTGAAGGAAGTCCCGCTGGCCAAACAGGACAATTTGAGCATCAAAATAAATAATGATTAAAGGACTAAATCCTACCAAATAAAACAGCAAGTTGTGTGCACCTATTGATTTAAATAAGTTAATGAAAGAAATAATTGGCAGGAAAAGAAAGCTCTTTCTTACAGCAGAAAGCCCACTAACAAACGTAGAAGGAATGACGATATAAGAAAATCACCATTTGGCAAGGATCAGAATAATAACTAATTTGGCCAAAAATATCAATGGATGCTAAAACGAATGAGTAGAAGTATGATACAGAATGGCATATGTATGATCTCAAAGTTCCTTCCCAATATACTTATTAATAAGAAAGGGGAAAGAGTAATTTTTCAGGGGAGAAGCCTGGCAGGCACCACCATAAGAAGTGATCAAAGTGAACATTATCAGTAATGGAACAAACAGAAATTGTGTAACCCCTGGCAGGATATAAGAAAAAATAGCATCATTTCTTTAAAATCCCTACCAAAAATATATAACCTTAATCTAATTATGAGGAAACATTAGATAAATCCAAATTGAGGCACACTCTACAACACTATCTGACCTGCAGTTTTCCAAGGTGTTAAAATCATAAAAGTCAAGTAAATACTAAGGGACTCCTCCAGACTGAGACTAAAGAGCTATGGCAACCAAATGTAACACATGATGCTAGACTGACTATTAGACCTATATTAGACTATTCATCCTGTTGGGACGAATAGTGAAATTTGATTGGGGTTTCAGGATTGGACGGTAGGAATATATCAATTAATTTAAATGGTTGCGGTTAGGGATTGAATTATGTCCGGAAAAAAATATGTCCAAGTCCTAACCCTAAGTACCTATGAATGTGACCTTATTTGGAAACAAGGTTATTGCAGATGTAATTAGTTAAGATAAGGTCACTAGGGTGGGCCCTAATATCTTTATGACTGGTGCCCTTAAAGGAAGAGGAAAGAGGCAGACATACAGAGGGAAAACAGCCATGTGAAGATGTACCTACATGCCAAGGAAGGCCTGGGACTACCAGAAGCTGGGAAAGAAAAGAAAGGATCTCTCCCAAGAGCTTTCAGAGAGCATGGCCTTACCAACACACTGAATCTGGACTTCTAGACTTCAGAACTGTGAGGGAATAAGTTTCTGTTGTTTGAAGCCACCTACTTGGCAGTGATTTTGTTACAGCAGCCCTAGGACACTAATATAATTGTATAGTGGATACAAAGGGAATACACTGCTGGAAGGAAACACACACTGAAGTGTTCAGAGATAGTGGGGTGCCATGACAGTAATTTACTTTCAAATGGCTCTGAAATTAAAAAGATCATTTTACTATTCTTGTAACTTTTGTATAATACTGAAATTATTTCAAAGATACAACATCAGAGCCTATACGTATCACTATTCATAAAAAGAATATAAATAATGGAAATAAAATTATTAAAGGAAACTATTGTGCTAGGGTTTTGAATTTGAAGGATACTTTTTAACTTAAAAGGCATTCCTTTAATGTCATATTTACCTAACAGCAATAACTTAAGACAATTACATATATGGAAGCCCTGGTGGTGTAGTGGTTCACAGCTTGGCTGCTAACCAAAAGGTTGGCAGCTTGAATCCACCACTCACTCATTCAAAACCCTCCGGGGCAGTTCTGTGGAGCCCTGGTGGCACAGTGGTTAAAAGCTCGGCTGCTAACCAAAAGGTCAGTAGTTCAAATCCACCAGTTGCTCCTTGGAAACCCTAAGGAGCAATTCTACTCTATCCTATAGGGTCACTATGAGTTGGAATCTACTCGACAGCAATGAGTTTTTTTTGTTGTTGTTCAAATTTAATTCAACAAGGAAATGTGTATTACAAAGAAGCCCTTCAGCAAAAGAGTAAACAGCACAGTGAAGCAAATAGTCTGCACCCTTTTTGTCTGTAATTAATTATTGTCATGGATTGAATTATGTCCCCCAAAAAATACGTGTATCCATTTGTCTGGGCCATGATTCCTGGTATTGTGTGATTTTCTTATATGTTATAATCCTGCCTCTATGACGTTAATGAGGGAGGATGGGCGGCAATTGTGTTAGTGAGTCAGGACTCAATCTATAAGACTTGACTGTGTCCGAGGCAATCTCTTGACATATTAAAGACAGAAGTAAGCAGAGAGACGAGGGGGACCTCATACCACCAAGAAAGCAGGCCAGGAGCAGAGCATGGCCTTTGGACCCGGGGTCCCCACGCGGAGAAGCTCCTAGTCTTGGGGAACATTGATGAGAAGCCCGACAGAGAGAGAAAGCCTTCCCCTGGAGCTGACACCCTGAATTCGGACTTTTAGCCTACTTTAATGTAAGGAAATAAATTTCTCTTTGTTAAAACCTTCCACTTGTGCTATTTCTGTTGTAGCAGCACTAGATGACCAAGACACATACTTTCTCCCATTGCCTACTCTAACTTATCTTCTAGCAACAACACATACAAAGAACCGCGGAAACCAAAAACCAGATACCTTGATTTAGATGTGTGGCCTCCATGATCTGAACACCATTCACGGAGCACTGAGACCCACTCAGGGGTATCAGAGTCACTGTCCCTCCAATATTTTCAAAAATACAGTGCTCACTCTCCAAATCAAGGCCATGAAGAACTAAGACAGAAAACAAAAAAGAAAAAAAAGAATTTTTTTCTTTGAGATCTACTACAATGACTCCAAACTTTTTTTTTTTTGTAAATACTCCTTCCTTTCATAAAAGTACTATGAAGTAAACACTTATGTTCAGTGAGAAAAACTGAATTTTACAAGTTCACAGCATGAACTGATACAACTGGAAGCATCCCTTGAATGTTATCACAAAGGATCTGGACATCACCTGTTTAAGGAAATAAGTTATGGGATGTTAACCTATTTCATCTTCATGGAGAAAATAGTTCAGTAACTTGTCTTCACTGATTACCATTGAGTCAATCAATCTGTTTGATATTAAATAACATCTGCTCCATTAGCCACTAGAGGCCAGAGAGAAATATATGTGGCAAAACTGCTCCATGGATCAAGGACTTATCATGACCTCCACACTTAGAGACACTGTGTTCAAGGAGCAGAAACCAAAGGTAAGCTTGGTGTGGCACAGATCTTGGGAGAGCCAAGGAAGTTTCCAGAAGCTGTATGAGGATGCACACTGCGGCAGCCTCTGCCAATTCTGAGAGAATTTGACTTCCACAAACCTCTCAGAGAGCACGTGCTTGCTTACATTTATCTTAGCATGTATGACCATCCTGGGTTATTCTTGCTTGAGAATGGCTTAGACAAGTAAACAGTCAAGTAAACTTATACCATTTTGAGCACAGTTCTTGGCCAGTTTCTTAGGGGTTAAGCCCAGACAGCTCCTACTATCTCTGAAGAATTGTGCTACTGAACTTCTCTGTTCACAGAACATGTGTTCTTACCACTTCATCACCATTGATAGCTACACCAAAGGTCAAACACACAATTCAATGATTAGATGAAGAGGCCTGATGCCTACTTCTACTCAAAAACAGTGGAACCTGAGGACTTTTGGGAACTGGCTTTCAGCTCACCCAGTCTCATAGTAAATAGTAAATACAAGTAGGAATATGCTGGGGTTGGCTTGGTCATTGACTTACACTTGGAAAGGAAGCAGGTTTACAGCCAGCAACTCTGGGAACAGCTGGGAAGATGTAATTCCTAGCCCTGTCATCCCCACCCTGCCACCCACACATACATACAGGACCACCACCACCAAGGATGGCCTCCAGGGTGATTGTAAGCAGGACCTTATACAGCTCAGGCTGAGTCACTGGTTATCTGTGTACCTCATAAAGATTTTCAAGAAAAAAATCCATCTGTGCCCCCATCTGGGTGTACGCTGTGTTGCCTCATACTTTCCGTAGTCATCTTTGGACAGATAAGTGTCTATATCCTTCCCATCAAAAAGGGCTTATATCCTTTACCTGTGTCTGTTGTCATACTTCCGTCAATCATTGTCCCATTATGACAAGTATACTACAGTGATTTAGATAACTGTACTCTTGAAAGAGGTGACAGGGAATAGAATATATGCAGGGATGAGACAAAAGGGTTCACAGTTCCATTTTATTCACCAAACTAATTGTTCTGTGTTATTCATTTGAGTTGTGTTCAAAATTACAGAAACATATATAACGATCAATATTTTATTTGAAAAAAAGTTTTTCTACAATACTTCAATGTCAGTCATTCAAAAGAAGACTTTTCACTAAATATGATTTTAAAAAAATCATTGGAAAAAAATGACTGACAAAGATTCTTACCAATATCTTGTTCTGTTGAAGCATCTTCTCTACCAACATATGTCTGGCCCTCCTGGGAAGAAAAGTCAAATAAAATTTATTAGTATGAACAGGAGAAATGGCTTGTTTCACCATTTTTCATTTAAGACCAAGCAACCTGGTGATTGATGGGGTGAGCAATGACCCGGGCACGCCACAGTTTGCGTGTAATTAGAATTCACTGAGGCTCTGTTAACAATACCTCGTGTTGTCTGGAAAATGAGATTGAACTCCCGATGCTTATTTCTCCACAACAGCTCCTATTTTGGCATTTATCAGTAACTTGCTCATGACAGTAATCTCACTGATGTTTCCCTATCCCTTCTGATGAGTTTCCTCTCCAGTGGCCAGGGGTTTCCTTATGTCTAAAGACATAATTTACGAAAGCCCACAAAATACAAGTGCAGTATCATTCTCATTTTCAATCATGGATCAGAGGGAGGATACAGAAGTTAAGGTCACAGAGGCAATAATTGCTACTGATGTGGAATTCTGCTGTCTTGACACAAATAGCTTGCTCAGAACCAAGCCCAATGATGGGAGGCAGGAGGCACAATTTTATAATTACCACTAAGGGCCGGGAAACTGTGTATAACAAATCTCAGTTCTAGGTGCTTATATCTTACCTTCCTCAGCCTGCCTACTTGTTCCTTGCCTCCCTCTTACTGATTCTATAAAATAGAAGTGAATGGACCATCATTTATCTTTAAAACCACATAAACATGGAAACTCCAGAGACTCCCAATTAACTGTTGAAAATCCTCAAAGGGCTCAATAATTTGTTATATATTCTTTAATAGTTGTGTTCATGGCCATAGAGTATTATAATAAACCTTGCTAATGTCTTAAGAAAAAAACTGGAAACAAAATTAGAATTTTCCACGTAAGCCGTTTCTACCTTCAAGTGATATAAGATGATTCCAGTACTCAGAAGGTCATCATCAATGCCAATCAAATGCGGCAGTTCAGAATCTAGAACAACTCCAATCCCTTCTTTCCTAAGGGCTAGAGTTTGTTCCTGAAATTAAGAGGAAAAGAAAAGAAAAAGGTTACTTTGGAGAAAGATAATTTCATATTAGGTGTTCTTTAGACTGTCAAAATGAATAATATTTTATTTATTTCTCATCCAAGAAGTGGGCCTTAAACTACATGTCCAAATCCTCACTTGTGGTAGGCAAAGTGAAGTTGGAACACACAAAAAGCTCAATATAAAAATGAATTTTACCCTTTACAGCAAAGACATGAAAAACTAACTGAAATAAATGCAGACAACAACCTTGGAATCCTGATCTTCAAAAAGGAAAGATAAAGAATTGACTCAAACCTGACTGGAAGGAAAAACTGAATGAATGCAGCAAGCAAGGAGCATCACAAAACAGAGGGGCTCTACTAACCACTAACCACTCTGGCTCAATGTGGCCATTTTAAGACAAAGCCAGAAGCAAGCACAGAGGAGGAATACACGGAGGCAACCCCACAACATTCCCATAAGAGACACAGAAACCATATAGACGTACTTGGGGAGAAACAACAGCAGGGGAAGAGCTGAGATCCAGAACCAGATACACACAGGAGACGTGCCCTGACCTCAGGGTGAGTGGTGCACACGAAGCAGTGGAGATGCGAAGTGGCGGCGGGAGGTCTCCCACCCAAACAGACCCCCTCCGCTTAGTCAGGAGCAGGTCCCGAGTGCTGGCTGCAGTGGATGGGAAGGGCCTGAGTACTCATATCCAATAACCGGAGGAGTCCACCCCACCCACCCCCACCCTCCTGGTCGGAAGCAGCAGGGGACCCCTCACCCAGGACACCTCATTTGACAGGGGATCATAACATAACATCCCCCGTCAGACCCCAACTATCACCTCCCTCTGATCATCTGATTAAAGGCAGTAGGCACCCTCCTATTGCCACTCCCCGTGCCCCCCTGCCTGGTGAGTGGCGCTGGTGCTGCAACTGTGCGCGAGACTACCTACTGCTCCCTGCACCCTCCACTCCCCCAGTAAGAGGTACCAGCGTTGCGGCTACACACACGCTCTCTTGCTGCTCCCTCCCTCTCCACCTGTCCAGTGAGAGGTGCAGGTGGTGCCAACCTGCACATGCCCGCTGCGCCCCCTCGCCCAGCAAGAGGCGCAGGAATTGCAACCATGTGCATGCCTGCCTACTGCTCACTCCCACCCTCCAAGCAAAAGGTGCTAGTGGTGCGGCTGTGCACATACCTGTCGCTGCTCCCTCTCCACTCCCCTTGCATATCACAACCTCAACTACCCCATCAGTGCTCCCGCTCCCTCCCCTGGCCCAGGGAGAGGCACTGGCAGCGAGACTGCGCATACATGTGCCCACTGCTTTCCTTTCTCCCCCTGCCTGGCGTCAGGTGGAGCAAGTGCAAACATGTGTGTGCACCTACCCCCTCAACAGACACCCCCCCCCACGCTAGCAGTGATGGCCACACCCCTACTCACACAACACACCCACACCTACCACCCCACTCACTCAGTGAGGACCACTCCCTGCTCCAACACCATCAGACCTATGACAGACAGTGGCCAACCCCAACTAGACTGTCCTCAGCCACCCAGCAAGACCAGTGAACAGACCAGAGACCACATATCAAGCCACTGCCACACCCACTCAGAAACAGGGCAAATGCTCAAGTGCCACCAGACTACTGACCAGAGTGGCACGCCAGCACTACCTGCCCAGATTAAAATGAAACAAAAAATCAGGATGCAGCAAACAAATATACAAGTAGTAAATGAATATAATAATACTTTAATGCTTCAGAGACAACAGACAATATCAAATCACCTGAAGATGCAGGACAAGACGGCTCCAGCAAATGTCCAAAATAAAGAATCAGAAGGAAGAAGATGTAATCAAACTACAGGATAAGAAATTCAAAAGACTTATATATACAGCCCTCCGCAAGATCAAGAAAGACATCAAGGAAAACACACACAAAACCAAGGAAAACACAGACAAAATCAAGGAATGTACAGACAAAAGACTAGAAAGAATTCAAGAAAACAATACAAGAACAAAACAATGAAATAAATAGACAATTAGAAACCATGCAAAAACAGCAATCAGAAATCCAGATTAACAACAAAATTTCAGAAATAGAAAACTCAGTGGAAAGACATAGGAGCAGAATTGATTCAAAGGAAGACAGAATTAGCGAATAAGAGGACAAATCCCTTGCTATTAACTTGTTTGAGGAACAATCAGAGAAAAGAGGGAAGAAAAATGAGGAAAGCCTAAGAGTTATGTGGGACACTATCAAGAGGAATAATCTACATGTGATCAGAATCCCAGAACAAGAGGAAACAATAAAAAGCACAGAGAGAATATTTGAAGATTTGCTAGCAGAAAACATCCCTAACATTATGAAGGCAAGAAGGTATTCATCCAAGAAGTGCAATGAACACTATACAGGATAGATCTCAAATGAAAATCACCAAGAAATATTATACTCAAACTCTCCAAAACCAAAGCCTAAGAAAAGCTCTTGAGAGCAGCTAGGGAAAACGGAGAGATCACCTACAAAGAGGAACCAATAAGAATAAGCTCTGACTTCTCAGCAGAACTCATGCAATCTTGGAGGCAATGGGATGAAATGTATAAAAATTTGAAAGAAAAAAATTGCCAATCAAGAATTATATATCCAGAAAAACTGTCCCTCAAATATGATGGCAAAATTAGGATATTTCTAGATAAACAGAAATTAAGGGAATTTGTAAAAGCCAGAACAACTTTACAAGAAATATCAAAGGGAGTCCTACAGACAGAAAACCATTAACAAAAGGCAACAACCTGAGATTAAGACACATGGCAGCATCAGCTAGATACCAACCCAGATAAAAAATTATCACAAACAAAACAATGCTAAAAGAGTGAAAACATGGAAGCAGAAATGTCAATCTGTAAAAGACGACAAGTTCAATATAAAAAATGGAATAAATGGTATAGTTATAGAACTTCCATATGGAGAGGAAGTCAAGGCAATAACAAAAAATAAAAGACTGATTTAAATTTAGGATGACAAAGCTGAATATTACAGTAATCACAAAGAAAATTAACAAACATACTCAACAAAATAAAAAAGGAAAACATAAATACCTAGTAAACACTAAAGCAACAATAATGAGAAAACAAAGTCCACAAACAAAAAGAACACAGGACAAAAAATTAAGCGGAACAAAGAAACTGTCAACATCTCACACACACAGAAAAAAAAGCATAATAAAATGGAAGCAGTGAACTCATATCTATCAATAATCACACTAAATGTAAATGGATTAAATTCACCAGTAAAGACACAGACAATGGCAGAATGAATTAAAAAAACATGACCCACCAATATGCTGTCTACAAGAGACACACCTCAGACACAAAGATATACATAAACTAAAACTCAAAGGATGGAAAATATATATATATAAGGCAAAAATAACCAGAAAAGAGCAGGTGTGGCAATATTAATTTTGACAAAATAGACTTTCAGGCAAAATCCATCATAAAATACAAATAACATTACATAATGATTAAAGGGTCAATCCACCAAGAAGACATAACCATAATAAATACATGTGTACCCAATGACAAGTTTCCAAAATACATAAAACAAACTCTAATAGCACTGAAAAGAGAAACAGACTATTCCACAATAATAGCAAGAGATTTTAACACATCACTTTCGGTAAAGGACAGAACTAGAAACTCAACAAAGATACAGAAGATATAAATACCACAATAAACCACAATAGACCTCACAGACATACACTGAACACTCCACCCAACAACAGCAAAGTATACATTCTTTTCCAATGCACATCGAACACTCTACAGAACAGACCACATTTTAGGCCACAAAGCAACCCTCAATAAATTCAAAAACACTGAAATAATACAAATCATTTTCACAAACCATAACACTATAAAAGTAGAAATCAGTAACAGGAAGAGCAAGGTAAAAAATATCAAATATATGGAAACTGAGTAACACCTTGCTCAAAAACCACTGGCTAACTGAAGAAACAAAGATGAAATAAAAAAATTCCTAGAATCAAACAAAAATGAAAACACAACATACAAAAACTTTTAGGACACAGCAAAAGCAGTATTCAGAGGGCAACATACAGCTATAAATGTACACATCAAAAAAGAAGAAAGGGCAAAAAATCAAAGCATTAACCTTCCAACTTGAACAAACAGAAAGAGAACAGCAAAAGAAGCCCATAGTCACTAGAAAAAAGGAAATAATAAAAATTAGAGCTGAGAAAAACAAAACAGAGAACAGAAAAACAATAGAAAGAACCCAACAAGACTTGTTCTTTGAAACGATCAATAAAACCAGCAAACCATTGGCCAAACTGACAAAGGAAAACAGGAGAAGATGTAAATAACTTAAATAAGAAATTAGATGGGTGACACTGCAATGGAACCAACTGAAATAAAAAGGATCATAACAGAATACTATGAAAAATTGTACTCCAACAATTTGAAAACCTAGAGCAAATGGACAAATTTCTAGAAACACATTACCTACCTAAACTAACACAAACTGAAGTAGGAAGTCTGAATAGACCCATAACAAAAGAAGAAACTGATGAGGTAATTAAAAAAAAAAAAAAAATCCAACTAAAAAAAAGTCCTGGTCCAGACAGATTCACAGGAGAATTCTTCCAAACATTCAGAGAAGAATTCACCACAATATTATTCAAACTGTTTCTGAGCACAGAAAAGGAAAGAATTCTCCCAAACTAATTCTAGGAAGCCAGCATAACCCTGATAACAAAGCCAAAGACACCACCAAAATAATACTAATAAAAAAAATTATAAACCAATATCCCTCATGAATAAACACACAAAAATTCTCAACAAAATTCCGGCCAATAATCCCCAAGACTTTGGTCCCTAGACACCCTCCTAACTCAGAACTTAAGCCATTCCCAAAGTCCACCTTTCAGCCCAAGATCAAACAGGTCTATAATATAAACAATAACACAAGTGAGGAATGTGCTTTTTAGTTCAATCAAGCATAGGAGACCAAATGGGCAACACTTGCCCAAAAGCAAAGACAAGAAGGCAAGAAGGGACAGGAAAACTGGATTAACAGACATGGGGAACCTGTGGTGTAAAGGAAAAGGGGGAGAGTGCTTACACATTGGAAGGATTACAACCAATGTCACAAAACAATTTGTGTATAAATTTCTGAATAAGAAAACTAATTTTCACTGTAAATTTTCACCTAAAACACAATAAAACAGAATAAAACACTTCTAGCCAATAGAATTCAACAACATATCAAAAAAATATGACCAAGTAAGATTCATACCACGTATGCAAGGATGGTTCAATGTTAGAAAATCAATCAATATAATCCACCACATAAAGCAAAAGAAAGGAACCACATGATTATCTTAATTGATAAAGAAAAGGCATTTATAAAGTTCAACATCCACTCCTGATAAAAACTCTTAGCAAAATAGAAACAGAAGAAAAATTCCTCAATACAATAAGCAGCATTTACACAAAACCAACAGCCAACATGATCCACAATGGAGAGAGACTGAACCATTTCCCTTGAAAATGGGAACTAGATAATGGTGCCCTTTTTAAGATTGTATGGAAAGTCCTAGCTAGAGAAATTAAGCAAGAAAAGGAAATAAAAGACATTCAAATTACAAGGAAGAAGTAAAACTACTCTTAATCGCAGATGACATGATCCTATACATAGAAAATCCAAAAGACTTCACAAGAAAGATACTGGAACTAATAGAAGGATTCAGCAAAGTAGCAGGATATAAGATCAACATACAAAAATCAGTCAGATTCCTCTACACCAACAAAAAGAATTTCGAAAAGGAAATCAGGAAAACAATACCATTAACAATAGCCTCCCCAAAAATAAAATACTTAGGAATAAATCTAAACAGGGACATAAAAGACTGATGTAAAGAAATCCACAAAACACTACTACAAAAAAACAAAAAAGACCTACATAAATGGAAGAACATGCCATGCTCATGGATAGGAAGATATAACATGGTGAAAATGTCAATACTATCCAAAGGGATCTTTAGATATAATCCTGATCCAAATTCCAACAGCATTCTTTAATGAGATGAGAAAACTAATGACAAACTTTATATGGAAATGAAAGAGACATGGATTAAGCAAAGCATTACTGAAGAAGAACAACAAAATAGAAGGCCTCACACTTCCTAATCTCAGAATCTACTACTCACTCACAGTAGTAAAATCAGCCTGGTACTGGTACAAAAACAGACACCTAAACCAATGGAATAGAACTGAGAACACAGAAGTAAATCCATCCACTTAAGGATAGTGGATCTTCCACAAAAGCTAAAGTCCATTAAATGGGGAAGAGACAGTCTCTAAAAAATAGTGCTGGCAAAACCGAATATCTGTAGAAAAATGAAACAGGACCCATACCTTACACCATACACAAAAAGTAATTCAAAATGGATCAAAGACCCAAATATAAAACCTACAACTCTAAAGGTCATGGAAAAAAAAATAGGGATAACCCTCATAAATAGTATACCAACCATAACTAAAAATGCACAAACAGCAGAAGATAAACTAGATGAATGGAATCTCCTAAAAATTAAACATGTATGCTCATCAAAAGACTGCTCCAAAAGAGTAAAAAGAGAACCTGCAGACTGGAAAAAATTTTTGGCTATGATATATCCGACAAAGGGTTAATCTCTAAAATTTATAGAAAACTTCAATACCTCAACAACAAAAGACAAATAATACAATTAAAAAATGGGCAAAGGACAAGAATACACTTCTCCAAAAACATTCAGGCAGCTAACACATGAAGAAATGCTTGTAATCATTAGCCATTAGAGATGCAAATTAAATCTACGATGAAATGCCATCTCATCCCAACATCAATGGCACTAAAAACAGAAAACGGCAAATGCTGGCGAGGTTGTAGGGAGAACTGGACTCTTATACACTGCTGGTGGGAATGTAAAATGTATAAACACTATGGAAGATGATATGGCGCCTCCTTAGAAAGCTATAAATAGAAATACCATATGATCCAGTAATCCCACTCCTAGGTATATACCCTAGAGAAATAAGAGCCGCAACACAAATACACATATGCACACCCATGTTCACTGCAGCGTTAATCACAATAGCAAAAAATGGAAACAACTTAAGTGTCCATCAGCGGATCAATGGATAAACAAACTGTGGTACATACACACGAGGGAATACTACACAACAATAAAGAATAGTGAAGACTCCTTGAAACATCTCACAACACGGATGAGTTTGGAGGACATTATGCTGAGTGAAATAAGCCTATCACAAAAGGAAAAATATTGTATGAGACCACTATTATAAAAAAACAAGGAAAAGTTTACACACAGAAGAAAACATTCTTTAATAGTTACCAAGGAAGGGAGGGGGAGGGAGAGTAAATTACTAAATAGATAGAAGACGCACGATAATACTGGCGAAGGGAATGGCAATACACTTTATGGTGGAAGTCAACACAGCACGACAAAGGCAAAGGAAGACACTGAGAGGAACACAAGAACAAAGGGCAACTATGCAATTACTATGTAACATAGACAATCCTGCAAAAACAGTGTTAACCAACGATAATTTACAAAAAGTACACAGGTAGATATGTATGCTAAAGAGGCGTGGGAGGATGTAAGGAGCACACTCATCTGCAGATGTAGGTTAGGCTGTGGATATCTCTACATACATGTTTATTTGTACATGTTGCATGTATGCTAATATAGACAATAGAAACACAAGGGGCACAGTCATGGAAACTTCCTAGGCACAATCAAACACCTCCTGGGACAAAGATACTAGGCTTGAAGGCTAAGGACCAGAGACTCGGGAGACATCTATATCAATTGGCATAACCTAGTGCATAAAAACAATGTTCTACATCCTACTTTGGTGAGTAGCATCTGTGGCCTTAAAAGCTTCTGAGCAGCCATCTAAGATGCAATCAGTGGTCTCTTCCTGTCCAGAGTGAAGAAGAGTAAAGAAAACCAAAGACTCAAGGGTGCAATTAGTTCAAAGGACTAAGGGACCACATGCACCACAGCCTACATGACCCCAAGACCAGAAGAATTAGATGGAGCCTGGCTACCACCATCAACTGCTCTGACTGGGATCACAATAGAGGCTCCAGGCTGAGTGGGAGAAAAATGTAGAACAAAAAATCAAATTCATAAAAATTAGACCAGACTTACTGGCCTGAAAGACACTGGAGAAACCCCAAGACTATGGCCCTATGACATCACTCTGACTTGGAACTGTGGCCATTCCTGGAAATTACCTTCCAGCCAAGCAATAGGCAGGCCTACAAAATAAACAGTAACACCTAAAAGAACATGCTCCACAGAACAGTTATAAAAGACCAAAAGGGCAACATTTGCCCAAAAGCATAGGTGAGAAGGCAGAAAGGAGTAGGAAAACCAGATGAAAGGAAATGGAGAACCGAGGGCGAAAATGGGGTGAGCACTGACAGTGTGGGGATTGCAACCAATGTCATGGAATACTTGGTGTCCAATTTGTTGAATGGGAAACTAATTTGTTCTGTAAACTTCCACCTAAAACACAATAAAATCTTTTTTTAAAATGATTTCAACTTAGGCCTGATATATAACTTCCTCAAAGTCAAGCTCAAATCTCAACTTTCTTAGAAAAGGTTCCAGGGCCACCCAACTACAAAAAATAATCTTTCTCCATCTTCAGAACTTTTATTTCACTTAATATCTAGATATTTCAATATTGTATGATCCCATTTATATGAACTTTAAATAAGCAAGTGTATAGAGACCTAAGTTTATTTGTGGTTACCAGGGGCAGGCAGGAGGGAGAAAGAAAAGGGGGATTCATTGCTTAGTGGACAATGAGCTTC
The DNA here is from genome assembly GCA_030035585.1 of Dugong dugon. Classification (NCBI taxonomy): domain Eukaryota; kingdom Metazoa; phylum Chordata; class Mammalia; order Sirenia; family Dugongidae; genus Dugong; species Dugong dugon. The sequence continues at coordinate 52,400,703 of CM057461.1, forward strand.
TGTTAAGGATGATGGAAAAATTTGGAAATAGTGATGATGGTTGAATAACAAATGAACGTGATTAATGTCACTGATTCCACATGTAAAAAATGTTTAATAGCAAATATTGTGTTACATATATATTTGCCACAATTAAAAATAGAAACCTAAATGCCTCCTTATTTGTTGGCTCTTATTTCCAGTTATTGTGGATGAAATGTGCATGTTATTATCTAAGAGCAATCCTTTGCTGGGTGTTAGGTCTCACTCCACCAGAGGTACTGCATCCACCAGATCATTCCCACCTACACAGAAACCTGGTGGATATCCATCTCCCAATGCTACCATCACCACCAACTCCCTTGGCCCTACATTTCCCTTCAGCTACCACTCATTTTTTGTGCCACTTTACAGAAAGGCAACTCAGAAAAGTTTTCTGCATTTGTAGTTCTCTAATACTTCCCTTCCTGCCCTCTCCACTTCAATAAGGCTTTCAGCCTTGGGACTCTTCTCTATTTACACTCAACTCCCTTGACTCCTCACCCTGTCTCTCGGACTTCACCTGCTATCTATATGCTGATGACTCTCAAATTTAAATCTTCAGGGAAGATATCTGCCTTAAATTCCACACGTGTTTATATATCTGACTCAATATATTTATGGGGATGCCAAGCAGGCAGCTCAAACACATCAAAAAAACAACCCTTGAGTCTTCCTGCCTTCTCAAACCTGTAGACTTTCCCAGCTCAGTAAATGCCAACCTTCGTTACAGTTGCCTAGCCCAAAACTCATGGTTATCCTTTGCTCTTTTCTTTCTCTAAATCCTACATACTCAGTGTTGACTCTACCTTCAAAATACGCCCCAAATCTGGTAACCTCTTACTACCTGCACCACTACTCCCCGGCCCATTTTTTACCTAATTACTACAATAATCCAAGCTACCACTCTTGCCCCTTACAGTATATCCTCAACTCAGCAGCCAGAGGGATGTCAGGGCAGGTCACTTCTTGGCTCAGATTCTTTAAGTGGCCTCTCATTTCCTTAAATAAAAGCCAAAGTCTTTGTGATGTCCTACAGAGCTCTCCATGGCCTCATCCCCTGCTAACCTCCTGCTCTCATCTCCTGCCACCTTTACCCTTACTCATTCCTCTCCGGGAACCCACAGCTCCTTGTTATCCCTCAAACCTGCCAAGCATGCCCCCATCAGTGCTTTGGTGTTTGCTGGTCCTCCTGCTTTAATTGTTGCTGTTTCTTCTGCCATTGCTATTCCTTCTCTTCTTCTAGAGCTGGGTTTCTCAACCTCAGCACTACTGACATTTTGGACCAGACAGTTCTTTGTTGTGGGGTATGTACTGTGTATTAAAGGATACTGAGCAGTATCCCTACCTCTACCCACTAGACACCACTAGCACAGGTCCCCCCTACCCCACATTATGATAACCAAAAAAGTTTCCAGACATTACTACATGTCCCCTGGGAGTAAAATCAGCCCAAGTTGATAAGCGTTGCTCTAGATAACATACATAACTTAGTCCTTCACTTCCTTCAGGTCTCTGCTTAAAAGCTACCTTCTCCATCACCCCATACAAAATACCAGTCGCCCACATTCCTTAACCTGATCTATTTATCTCCTTAGCAATTATAACTATTTGATATATACATATCAGTTTATTCACTGTCCAATTAGAATGTAACTGAGAGCCTAATTTAATGTCTGGCACATAGTAGCTGCCCATTTAATACTTGACAAATGGGTGAATAAGGGAGTAGCAGGAAGGAAGGTCAGTGGAAACCCCTGAAGAAAGAGTCTGGGAGGTTTAACACTGCGCCCATGTGGTCCAAGACAGTAGATCTCTAGAATCAGTCTTCTAGGGAAGTCTGAGGTGAGAAGGAAACAAATTCCTGAAGACGGAAGGTAAAAACTCCGCTCTTCAGGTTGGGTTGTCCTGAGTTCAGACTGAGTCATACCCAACAGCAAAACACCGTGCTCTGTGATGTTAGGTGTGATGGGGGCAAGAAGAGAGCAAGTTCCAAGTTACTAACTGGACTGCCTTGTCAGAGATTCTCCTAGTGAATCTCTCCCCACCCCAATTCCCCAGTCAGACCGCAGTGGCCATGACACATTGCTGTAACTCCAACTTCTAGCATTGCCTGGAACATAATAGGTATCCCTTACATTCCTTGAATGAACCAACGTAGTTTGTGTCATTTAAGTATTTAAAAAGGTGCAAAGCCTGCCATTCTCTAGGTGAAGGATTCAGAACTTCTCAAGCTAGTTAGTGTAAGCCCATCAAAGCAAAACTCAAACACTACAGACAAGGGAGATCTGAAGAGGTTCTGGGGGAGGGTGGTAGACAGAGGTGTTCCCCCAAGCCTTTGTCTCTGGAGACATTTGAGTCTCGAACATACACACCAGTGCTGGAGCCATGCAAGTGGATGATGGGATGAAGTGGCAAAAAAAGATGGGTTAAAAAAAGCAACATAAAAATCACCACTTGAAAGAAAGCAATTTAATTTAACAACCATTAAATAGATACACTGAGAAAATGACCAACACATAACTTAGATTCAAGGAAATGTAAAAAGCCCATCATTGCCCTTCAATTACTTCTCTTATCAGCCAGGCTCGAATTCCAAGGCTCAGAACCTCAGGCTTTGAGATGGGAGACTTCAGTAATCTTGATTTACTACACCAAGGTCCTTGCAAATCTTGGCTAAAATGGGCTCTTTAAATAAACCAACCCCTATGCCTATCTCTTGGATATTAGCAGAATTCATACTGTTCCTCCAGCCCATAGAATTCAAGCAGAAGCAGGAAGTGTTTTTTTTTTTTTTTAAAGATATCTACTGCAATGGAGAATTTAATCACACAGCTACATTTCATAAAAACAATGTCCTCACCAGAAGGTCTGGTGATTCTGAACCCAGAAAATACTGTACACACGGTACCCTGTGGCCTTTAGGTTCATGTGAAAAGGAGTATGGCTGTTCTCATAATTCTAAACACATATGTATTTTCTGCATAAAAGTAGAGAATAATCTAAAAAAGGCAATTATTTTAAACCCCAAGAGCTCCCATTAAAACTAGAGAAATTGCTTTGGACTACATCTCAGCTTAATATTCTTTTTTTTTTTTTTTTTAAACCATTGAAAAACAGTTTTTTTCTCCATGAAATAAGTTATTCTTATAGATTTTGAAACCATGTAAAATCCGTAACTTCAGAGCCTTTTTGTCAAAAGCATTACTTGCTCCCACCCACGTCCAACACATACACAGGCACACAAACACACAGCGTGCACTCACATACACATTCATACATATAATTAAGAGAAAGTTCTCCAGGATTAGGAGTAGGGGCAGACGAATTGATGATTAATGCTGCTGTGAAGCTTTACAACATTCATGCTCCGTTCAATTACATGATATTATAAATGTGTCACCTCATAAAACCAGAAACGAGAGCTGAAATCATTGTTCAAGTGAAAAAGAAATTTCAGACAAAAATATTTATCATATATAACATATTTATTGAGTGGCACCTACTGTTATATAAATTTATGAAACACGTTTTTGATAAGATGGAAAACTTAACATAGCAGAGCCAGCCATCCCACCCGTAACTCGAAGCACAAAGAAAGACTCTAGGTCTCAAGGGAAAAAAGGGGTAAAATAAGTAAAGTTGCACATATTTTGTATTGAAACAAAGCTTTTGCTAACCCAGCTTATTCAGATAAAAAGAAAACTACTGCTTGACTAAAAGTGTCAAAACACAGTATCAGCTCATTTTAAATGTTACATTCAATACCTTTACAAATTTATCTGCTCAATAAATGTTTCTTCAACCTCCAGATACCTATTCAAGTAACCAAAAAAAAAAAGTAGCCACCTAGTCAATTCTGACTCACGGCAACCCCATGTGTTTCACAGTAGAACTGTACTACATAGGGTTTTCATTGGCTGTGATCTCTCTAAAGTAGATCGCCAGACCTCTTTCAAGATGCCTCTGGGTGGATGCAAATAGCCAACTTTTCGGTTAGAAGCCAAGCGCTTAGCTATTTGTACCACCCAGGGACTTCTTATTCAGGTAAAGTACCTTCGAATTTGAAGTGTATGTCCAGCACCTAGACTGGCACAGCATCAGTCCTGCCATACTCCAGTGGTCAAAGTGAGTGACACGGCAGCTGAGATCTAAGGGGAAAAGACCACATTAGGGCTTGAATGATGACAGGCATGGCTTATTGGGAACGACATACGCAATCAACTTCCACCCTTGTGTATGAGATTGGGCAGGGATTCTATCTCTTTTGATCACTAATCATCCTTGGTATCTAGCACAATGTCTGACAAAACTCAACAACTCTTTCTTGGATAAATGAATAAGCAAGAACCAATACAACAACTTAACAACAAAACCTATTTTTCCCTGTAGGAAAGCCTATCTGGTAGCTAAACCTTGCTTGGAAAATACCAGGAAAACTTTGGCAACATGTCTACCCAAATTAAATCAAAGGCTCTTTAAAAGTAGAAACAGTGCTTCTTTACACTATCTTAGGTGAATACAGGTAGACCAGGTACACAGTAGGCGATCAATAAATGCTGATTCGGCACCACAGGAGTAAACAGTTTCAAGTGAAAAAAAAAAATTTTTTTTTTTCTGGACAGCCAAGGATTAAAGTCAGAATCATTTTATGGAAATTTATTCTGAGGAAAATTACATTCCACCAACTAACAGAATTTTGCGGAGTTGAATCACAAGATAAAGTATACTTCATTTCCGCAAACCCCACTAAAAGCACTTAGCAGAAGAAAAGCATGAGTGCCACAATCAGGGCTCAGAGCACATGCCCACTGTAAGTGTGAGGGAGGGAGAGAAGAAGTCAGGCAGACAGGAATACTTCTGTTGTTGCTGTTGTTAGGTGCCATCGAGTCAGTTCCCACTCATAGCGACCCCATCTACTACAGAACAAAACACTGCCTGGTCCTGAGCCATCCTCACAATCGTTATGCTTGAGCCCATTGTTGCAGCTACCGTGTCAATCCACCTCGCTGAGGGTCTTTCTCTTTTTCGCTGGCCCTCTACTTTACCAAGCATGATGTCCTTCTCCAGGGACTAATCCCTCCTGATAAGATGTCCAAAGTATGTGAGACACAGTCTCACCATCTTTGCTTCTAAGGAGCATCCTGGTTGTACTTCTTCCAAGACAGACCTGTTCGCTTCTTTGGCAGTCCATGGTATATTCAATAATCTTCATCAACACCACAGTTCAAAAGCGTCAATTCTTCTTTGGTCTTTCTTATTCATTGTCCAGCTTTCGCATGCATATGAGACAAATGAAAACACCATGGCTTGGGTCTGGCGGACCTTAGTCTTCAAGGTGACATCTTTGCTTTTCAACACTTTAAAGAGGTCTTTTGCAGCAGATTTGCCCAACGCAATATGTCTTTTGATTTCTTGACTGCAGCTTCCATGGGTGTTGATTATGGATCCAAGTAAAATGAAATCCTTGTCAACTTCTATCTTTTCTACATTAATCATGATGTTGCTTATTGGTCCAGTTGTGAGGATTTTTGTTTTCTTTACGTTGAGGTGTAATCCATACCAAAGTCTGTGGTCTTTGATCTTCATCAGTAAGTGCTTCAAGTCCTCTTCACTTTCAGCAAGCAAGACTGTGGCATCTGCATAATGCAGGTTGTTAATGAGTCTTCCTCCAATCCTGATCCTCCGTTCTTCTTCATACAGCCCAGCTTCTCGGATTATTTGCTCAGCATACAGATTGAATAAGGTATGTTGAAAAGATAAAACTCTGACACACCTTTCCAGACTTTACACAGTATCCCCTTGTTCTGCTTGAACAACTGCCTCTTGACCTATGTATAGCTTCCTCAAGAGCACAATTAAGTGTTCTGGAATTGCCATTCTTTGCAGTGATATCCATAATTTGTTAAGATCCACACAGCTGAATGCCTTTGCATAGTCAATAAAACACAAGTAAACATCTTTCAGGTATTCTCTACTTTCAGCCAGGATCCCTCTGACATCAGCAATGATATCCCTTGTTCCACGTCCTCTTCTGAATCCGGCTTGGATTTCTGGCAGTTCCCTGTCGATATACTGTTGCAGCTGCTTTTGAATGATCTTCAGCAAAATTTTACTTGCATGTGATACTAATGATATTGTTCAATAATTTCCACATTCAGCTGGATCACCTTACTTGGGAATAGGCATAAATACGGATCTCTTCCAGTCTGTTGCCCAGGTAGCTGTCTTTTTTCTTTTTCTTTTTTAATTAAAAATAACTTTTCTAGAGGATAATGTTATTTATTTATTTTTGGAATACTTTTATAAATAATATAATTATCCTCTGGAGAAGCTACTGAATTTAAAAAAAAATGCATGTCTGAAGTATTTGTTAAATTTCAACCAATTTTTTCTTCACTACAAGAGGTATTGCCTAAAATATCCTTATAAATTAAGAAAAGACATTATGAAACACATTTGGAGATTGACATCACTGTGTATATATTTTTTTCATATGTGTTCTGGCTTGAAGCACCAATAAACTGACCAAGTTTGCACATATTTGAGAATGTCTGCCTCCTGCTTTGTCACTTGAATGATATCTGTGTCACCATGGGGACACATCTTGGGTCATACATACTTCCTTTCCCTAAGAATGCTGAGGACATAGCTCTATTGTTTTCAAAAACTGAATGCTGCTCTAAGGAAATAATGAACCTAGTCTGACTTTTAGTCCAAGGCAGGCAATTTGGTTTTCTGTCTGAATGTTTGAAGAATTTTTCCTTCACTCTTAAAATTCAATAGCTTAATTAGGATAGATCTCAATGTTGAGCTTTCAGAACTCAAATTTTCCTAGAACACAATACATTCTTCTCATCTGCAGACTCAGCTCTTACGTTTATTTATTCATCCCATGAATATTTTCTTGTATTATAGTCCATCTTTTGTTTAATTTTTTGACTGTTTACTTAGGGGATACCAATTATCTTTATATTACCTTATTTTTGTTTTCTATATATTTTACCTTCTGATTGCTTTAATATCTTGTTTACATTTGCGTTCACTAAGATTATCAGGTATTTACTCTCTTAGTAATTCAATTTTCAGTGATATCTATTCTGTTCCTTGATATTTCTAATTTTATTTATTAGTCCTGCAGTGATGTCCTTTTGGATATCAAAATTTTTTTTTTAGGTCTGCAATCTCCTTTCTTCATCTCATTCTGCTTTCTATTACCATTTTGCTTTGTTTACTGAATTCACAGAATGAAACAATTGTAAGGAATTCTCTTCTATGCCTTCAGGTATGTTTTCATCTAGACTGGGATCATTTGTGTCTGGCATGCTATATTTCTTTCTTTCTCTTTCTTTGCTCACCTGTCCATCTATCCATCCATCCACCAGTATACCCGTGTTTATATAGTTGCCCTACTTTTTTCTTCATCTTCTGCATTCTCAGGTGTGTCTGTCTAGAAACCACATTTACTCTAACAAAGGGTGGTTAATTCATTGCCCTGTCATACTTGTGAGCTGCTCTAGTTTGAGGGTTGAGTAGTCTGCCATGTACACACTTTTCTCTAGCTAGAGGGAATGATAGAGGTCTAAGAAGTCTCCACTGAAGCATTTATGAAGGAAAAGAAAAAAAAAAAAAAAGGCTTTGTCTAAGTTCCTGGCTCTGCCTTCATTTCCCAGAGCTATTAATTAACCTCTACTGGACTCATTCCCCCTAGTTTGAGAGGGATCCCATCCCACAGGGGCCTGGTGGGACAGTTGCCTTCAAGCTTCTCACTGCCTCACCAGGCCTTCTCTTATAGAGGCAGTCAGCTCTGCTTTTCACTTCACCTCAGTTACCACCATCTGCCATTTCTATTACTTCTCCATCAAAATAGGAAAATCAATTTGTTTCTCCCATATTGAAGGGCACTGGGTAGAGTTTTTAGAATCCTCACTGATACAGCTTCTGAGGTGCAATCCTAGGAACACTCCCTAACAATCTTCCCTCTTTCCACAAGGGCCAGCTCATACCCATTTTCTCATCTGCTTCCTACCAGTGATTTCATGGCAGTGTTGTTTCTGCAAGTTTGTTTTGCTTTTTATTATTATTTCCTCATTTCCTTGAAATCTGTATGTCCTCTCCAACTGGCCCTACAGCCTCAAAGTCATACATAAATGACTTCAACAGGCTACAAAAAGGAAAGAAATAACACAAGAGGTACTCCAGGTTTAAGAGACTTCTTGAGGAAAGACCTGGAGGCATATACACAAGGAACCAAGGACATCCAGCTTTGCTGATAAACCTGGAAAAATGGTCTAGAAAGCCAGATGGACAGGTCACGTGTTTGGTCAGATACCAGGCAACAAATGAGAATTCTGAAAACGGGAAGTGGTTGATGCTTGAGAAGGGAGATCTGGCAGGGATACGTAGGATGACTAGCAACAGAGGGAGAAGGGAGGTGGAATTAGAAAGGGAGGGCTTGAGAGACACTGTGCAGGTAGACGGTGATAATGCTGAATTTTACCCTAACCCTGTCATATTGAAAACAGCAATGATTAAAGAAACATCCTCTCCCCCCACACACACACCTTTTTTGTGTTCAAACAATGGCTTACTGCAAATAACCACCCTTCCTGTATCACTTAGACATGGAGGACCCCTTGTTTACCTATGACAAGGCCCGACATAGACCTTCCAGACTCCCATCCCTTGAGTAACTTAATTGCTTGCCCACATTTACCAATCAGAAACAAAATGCTTAATTTAACTTTAGTTAAGGTTCTCTCCTTCCCCCAAGTACCTGAACTTTGGCCCACCCTCAATCTGAGCCAACACAAAACCAAAACCAAACCAACTGTTGTCAACTCTGACCCATGGTGACCTCATGTGTTTCAGAGTAGAACTGTGCTCCAGAGGGTTTTCATAGCTGTGACTTTTTGGAAGCGAATCACCAGGCCTTTCTTCTGAGGCAACTCTGGGTGGGTTTGAACAGCCAGTCTTTCAGTTAGTAGTCAAATGCTTAACCATTTGTTCCACCCAGGGAGTCCTGAGCCAACATCCTACCCCTTTTTAAGGGCCCCTCCTGGAGAATTGGCCGACCTCAGCATAAACATTCTGATTTACTGTTAGACGATGTCACCCTTTCATTCCACCTCCCCACACCTGAGTTTTTTTCCAGCCTTGTTTACTCTCAGTCTCTATAGAAGAAAATGCTTTTTCTCCAAACTCTCTGAGATGTTTGCTCATCTTATGGTCAGAGCATTCTCCCTATTACAATAGACTCCTCCACCGAGTGTAATAGTTCCTTTCTTCCTTTTCCTTCTGAAGAAAGCTTCTCCCTACCTAAGTCTGGATTTGTTTTTTATTTGACAGCGGATTCTGTATGACAATTAGTCTATACTGATTGACTTTCAGTAAAGATATTCTCCTGAACAACTTTACATATACTTCCTAATTAGAAACAAGAAAACTGGAAAGTTGCAAGAAAATCTGAAAATGTCCAAAAGATTTTTATTGCTAGGGGGGAAAAAGAATCCTTACACTTCCTAGTAATACTTCCTAGGCATTCAGCAAGCAGACACTGTTTATTTGTTAAAAATCAAATCACCCATCAGTTTGACTAGCAAATGCCATCAAGTAACTTAAGAATTTTTGAATAATATGCAAATGATAAACAGTTATTTTCAAACCAAACCAATTAACTCTGAAATCCCAAAGTACACCACAAGCTGGTATAAACCCAGAAGTCACTGTTTCTTGTTTTTTTTTTTTTTTTCCCCCCACAAGGAAAGCATTCTGTCTATCTAACAAAGGAAGGAAACAGTAGTCAAGATTACCAGGAAGATACCAACTAAACTGTATCTGCCAACTGCCTGGACTACCATCCCACTCCCCACCCCGCTTCCCTCACAGGACCAGAGCAAGTTATGACAAAAAGGGATAATAATCTCCTTCATGCCTCTCTAGGAAATGATTTTTGCTGTTTTCCCAGAGAGAATGATAAAGTGAATAAAAATAATATTTGTCCCCGCAAAGCTTACTGGTAACATGTAACCCTTCATGTAAGAGTTCTACTAAATTATTTGAATCATAATCAGATTTAAAAAAAAAAAACTACCTGCTAAAACTCCCTACTCAACTGAAAAAGAATGCCCACCTCCTCCACATCTATTCAGAGAAGAAAGATACAAGTAACAAACATATCAAAAATAATACCTTGTGTAATGATTTGTATACAATCGGCTAATACATGCTGACCTATTTTTCCCCCTAGACTTAAAAAACACAAATGTATTTGTTTGGTTCTGAACAGTTCCAACAGGCAAAGCTTCATCACCTTTCTTACATGGAGGGGCTGTGTGTACCTATTTACCTGGAGATCTGGGTAAGAGAATAAACCCTCAAATCACTTCTTTCAACAGGATATTTTGTAAAAATTACATTGGCATACATGCTTGTCATCTACCACACCTCTACAGGATAATAAGTCAGAGGTTAAAGAACAAAATAAATTTGGAGCCAAACGGGATATCAGAATCTGGTGCTAACCAAGAAGGAAAATAAAAATCTGTGGAAGTTAAAAGGCTGGAAGTCTACCTAAATTGAAAATGTATGCTAGATACCAGCGATCTAGAGGTCAGGGGACAAACGACGATCAAACTTCATAAGGCTGTGGCTTCAGGAAGAACGAGGTCCAAGTGGAAAGGCAGACTTCGAAATCCACAGGTTGAGCAAAACAGAAAGAATCAAGTGGGTCAACCTGGAAGTCATCCTTGACCCCAGTAGGTGCTACTGGCTCTACCTGAACTACACAGACTGAATCCTCCGGACTTTCTATCTCTACCTCTGTTGCCCTGGTCCCAGCTATCACCAGCTCCTGCCTCGAGTTTCTCATTTCCCTCAATTGGTCTTTCTGCTTCCCCTCTGGTCACCCTACAAACTATCTTCCATAGGGGAGCAGAGCCATCTTTTCAAAATGTCAAGAGGTTATACATAAAACTTTACAATGGTTTCTCATGCATTTTGAATAAAATCCCAACTCCTCATCATGGCCTCCTTGCCTCACTTTATCTGACCCCTGCGCACCTCTCCAACCCATACCTCTCCACTCTCACTTGACTCCAGCCACAGTGGTCTCATCATTCCCATCACAGGGCCTTTGCATGTACTGTTGCCTCTACCTGGGAAATTCTCCTACATACTTACGGCTTGCCCCTTCTTGTTAATCAGCTCTTATCGCACAGACTGCCTATTCTCTGAGGGACTGGGGACACCAGTGAGGGAGATGAACAAGACCCTTGCTCAGACAACACTTACCTCCTATGAAAATAACCCTACCCCACTCCCGGTCACACTCTATCACTCCACCTGGCCTTCTGTTTTCATAGCCCTCAAGGCTATCAAAATTATCTCATTCATTACTTTATTGTCTGTATGCCTCTCCAGAAGGAAATGAGGAAGTCAAGTCTATGCCAACATGTCAGGCTCAGGGAAAGAGAGATGATGGGGATGTTATTAGTGAGGCCAAACTACTGAGCAGTATCATGACCTCTGACCCTACGGCTGAGACTGTCTTCTATCAGTCCTGTTTTTATGCTCCTTGCCAAGCAACGGCAGCTCCTGAACTTCAAAATCATAATACAGCCAGAAAAACTCAGAAGCTTATAAGGGAATCTTATATAAATACGCACTGCATTGGGCAAATCTACTGCAAAAGACCTCTTTGAAGTGTTAAAAACCAAAGATGTCACTTTAAGGACTAAAGTGTTCCTAAACTCAAGTCATGATGTTTTCAATCACCTAATATGCATGTGAAAGCTGGATAATGAATAAAGAAGACCAAACAAGAATAGATGCCTTTGAATTATGGTGTTAGTGAAGAATATTGAATATACCACAGGCTGCCAGAAGAACGAACAAATCTGTCTTGGAAGAAGTACAGCCAGAATGCTCCTTAGAAGCAAGGATGGCAAGACATTGTTTCACTTACTTTGGACATGTTATCAGGAGGGATCAGTCCCTGGAGAAGGGTACCAAGCTTGGTAAAGTGGAGTGTTAGTGAAAAAGAGGAAGACTCTCAATGAGATGGACTGACAGTGGCTGCAACAATGGGCTCAAGCATAACAACTGTGAGGATGGCGCAGAACCAGGCAGTGTTTCATTCTGTTGTACCTAGGGTCACTATGAATCGGAACCAACCCAATGGCACCTAACAACAACATTTAAATGTTAAGGTTTGATTCTAGGAGTCTATCACAAATAATTTAACAAGTGCCCCCAAAATTTGTACCCATAATTACAAAGTTGATATCAGACTGGCACCGCTCACATCATAGAAATTGAATGAGGAATACTTTTTGCATGACTTAGAAACAATCCATATTATAGTATCTATGGTCAGAAGGAAAACATTTAGAACAGATGGTGAACAGTCCCAGGACTCACAAGGGCAGAACTAGGAATAGAGGGTCTGGCAACCACCTACTCCATGGTATAAACAAATCTACATTTCCTGGTATCGTTGGCAGTTGGCCTCTAAAACAGTAAATAAAATTAATAATGTTCTCTCAATGAACAGAAACTCTTGGGGAAGTTCAATTTTCACTACACTCCCACTGCAAAATATCATTCCTTATTTAAATGCTAAACAGCTAAATGTTGGCACACAGTTCAGAGAATGTGCTGTGTAGATATTTCTGATGAAACAGTCCTCTCTTCAGGCTGAGCAAATCACCCAGATGTCGGTATTTAAATTACATAAAATGTATTGTATTAATTAAAGAAATTATGTGTAAAAATATGCAAGAGCAAATTTCCTCGTATTAATATTTAACTAGACTTTTTAAGTAGAGCAGGATCGGTGATCACAAGTACTTTAGTATATTTGACCTCAGGGGAAGCCCAAAATATTCCGGAAGGTTTACCAAAGGTTCTACAAGGGCATTTATTTCTATACAGTACAAACTTGAACACAAAGTGAGAAAATTAAGTGAAAGGATGACTTCAAGTGATATGTTTTAATCCAGGAAGCTTCAGTCTTATACCAGTCTTAAACCTTGGTCTTACAAGACTGCCTTCTCTTGATTCGCACTCACAGAAATGAATGACACTCATCTCCACCTCCCAGTCTTGGCCCAAGTGATGCCTACTGGGGACAACATGCTAGCTCCCTTCCTCCACCTGAACCTTACCCATCCTTCTCCTCCCCAGGAAGCATTTAGAGCCTACTCGGGTCCACTGTGGCCGGCCTTCCTCTGCACTGACTACACAATTATGTGGACTAATAGTGTGGATCTTAACCAATAGGGGCTAGTTCCTAAACTGGTATTAGAGTTTACATGTGCACACAGTTTGCTTCCCCCACTAGACCAGGGGATCACCCGAGAAGCTTTAAAAAAAAAAAAAACTACTATGCCTGAGCCCTGCACCATGTGCTTTAAATGAGAATATCAGGGCAGGCCCAGGCAGGAGTACTGTTTTAAGCTCCCAGGTATTTTGCATCCAGGATCATGCTATAATTTTCATTATTCCCCAAAGGACCGAATCTCTATTCCGCTGGGTGCATTTTGAAGATGCTGAAAATGGCAAGTGTTGTGGACTATCAGCTCAAAAGCCCTCATCCCCCAGTTAGCTGCTCTGTGATTCATGCAACTAATACTGAATGAGCATGTGCTACTTGCCCAGTGCTAGTCTACACTATTCAGTGAATAAAACAGACAACCCTCTATATATTTTTATATCTGTCTATATATATATTTCTGCATTTCTGTTTAACCAAGAAGTTGCAAAATCCTATTACATGACATAGTTATTCCAAATAATATTTATCCTGACAAAATTCTCACCCATTTCCATAGATTTTCAGAGTTTTAGCAAAATTCAACTCCAGTGGGCCAAGCCAGATGCTAATGGGCTATGAGCGTCCAGTCATAGATGGCATGTCCTTCCTCCTGAGTCCCATTTAATGACACAGCACAGCATGCCAGCAGATAACAGGCAGTGTCACAGAAAGACCGGCATGTCTCTGTATTTACATCATCAGTAAGAAAGGTTATCTTTTTCTTCCTTTGGGCAATGTAATGAATTAGCTTGACACTTATTCTTCAAGAGTCTGTATCATTAGATCCACTTTACAGAGGCAGAAACCAGTTGGGATGGCAACTCCTCCCCAACTCAGCACACACTCATCATACAAACACTGCAATCTGCAATGGCCCAGAACTAGGAAGGAGAAGAGAGCCCTATGGAGTCACCCACCAATGCCACAGATGAAGGACACGTTCACTGAGTGCTTCGTGGCTGGACTTCAGAAGACTCCTGAGAGGCAGGTGTTACTACCAATCCCCTCCCAGCTTTAGAGATAAGAAAACTGAGCCTTAAAGAGATTACACCATTTGCTGAAATCACACAGCTAACTGGGTGGTAGTGATACTTGCTAACCTCTGAACAGAAGTTCTCCAAAATCCATACCGTCACACCTCCCACGCTGTCTCTCTATAGCCTACCTTTTCCAATTTTAGGCCCTTACTCGGAACCTTCCACTTCTGCTATGCTGATGACCTAAATCAGCTGTTATGTGTCTTCCAAGTCTACAGTACATGAGGAGAAATAAAATAGAAAAAGAAACACCCCTAAACTCTGAGGTACCAGTATCTAACAGCATGTTTAGAACAAAATAAAGCCTTAAATCACGACACAAAAAGTTAAACCAGTCTCAGTTGATTTAATATGAGAAAGTATTTGGCATATATTAGAAATAAATATTATTTTCATCACTGTAGCACCTATGCTATTGAATAATCAGAAACTTTAAACTGTCCTCTAGATTACAGAGAAAATGATTTCAATTTCTATTTAAAATGTATGCACGGGTATGCATATATGTATTAATATAGAATATATCATAAATATAATAAATAAATATGAGAAAGAGAGAGAAACAAAAGAGACTGAGCCTGACAGAGACAACCCCTGGAACATACGAAAAAGAAACAGAGGTTAATCGCTGGGTAATTTTTTTCTTTACGCTTTTTCATTTTCCAAATTTTTTATGGCAAACACACTTATAATCAAAATAATGCAATGCATGTAATAAATAATTTTTTAAAATAAAAGGACATACTTCCATCTAAAAAGGTTTTTAACTTATTTTACTGAACTTATTTTATTTAAAAATATATTATACATATATTTACTTTATTATAAATATATCTCCAAGGCTGAGCTTTATTGTGTTATATAATGTTCTGAAGATAGAACTTTAAAATGATAAGAAAAAAAAATGTGTAGCTGAAAATAAAGAAAAAAAGGAAATTCCGGGCACCCTTTTCTCGCAGAAATGAAGCCTGAAAGACCTATTACTGCTTTCAGTGAAAACCTATCATCCTCCACAGGCATCAAGAACACACTCAGGAAAATATCATTTGAAACTATAAAGGAATCATAAAGGTGCTTCAACATGATGTTGCACGGCATCTGGATTCTAGTTCTTTTAATAAAACAGGAAATTAAATATTAAAGCAAACATCCTGCGGTTTACCTTTTTTGCAAGATGCTTTTTACCTTTCTTTTACATAAAATAGGGGACATAATCAAAACAAACAAACAGCAAGAAGATGCCTTCTCGAACAGGTGAGAGGAGAGCAGAGGCTAATTCCTTGACTTGGAGCAGAGAGTTCACTTGTTCCTTAACCACTTGAGCCAGGAGTCATTACCAGCAGGTAATTAGAAATTAAGAAAAAAAGAAGAAAGAGATGGAGAGAGCAGGAGGAAGAAAGGAGGGAAAAGAGAAGATGGTAAACTTCTACTCCTGGAAATTTCTTCCTGAAAGGTGAGCTACTCCCCAAAGGAGGCTGCCTGCCTGTTGTATGTGAGTCAAGACCATCACCCAAAGAATGGGCCCATTCCTTTTCCTAGTTAGTAACTGTCTTAGCTATCTAATATTGCTATAACAGAAATACCACAATTAGATAGCTTTAACCAACAGAAATTTATTTTCTCAATTTAGGAGCTAGAAGTCCGCATTCAGAGCACCAGCTCTAGGGGAAGGCTGTCTCTCTCTTATCGCATAACCACCCTCCTTACTCTGTTAATCTAGTATCTGCCCCAATCACAAATCAAATTAACCTAATCAATCCAAGTATTCCAACAGCTGCTTAGACCATGAGCAGTGAGGGTTTGTCAGGAACACACATCAGCACAGACATGCGTCTCTTCCCCAGCTTGTGCGGTAAATGTGGGAAAAAGAAGGAAAGCCCAGCACAGAGAGGTGGCTTGGGCACTAAACCAACTTGCCTCTATGGGAAACCCTATGAGGCAGTGCTACTCTGTCCTGTAGGGTCGCTATGAGTCAGAACTGACTCGATGGCTATTCGTTTGGTTTTGGTTTGGTTATGAACCTATCAAGAAGCCCTGGCGATGCAACAGTTAAGTGCTCAGTTGCTAACCTAAAGGTTGGCAGTTTGAACTCACCCGGCAGCTCCTTGGGAGAAAAACCTGGTGATCTGCTTCCATAAAGATTACTGCCTAGGAAACCCTATGGGGCAGCTCTACTCTGTCACATGGGGTCACAATGAGTCAAAACCGACTCATCAAACAACAAGAACAACATGAACCTAGCAAGCTAACACTTTGCAAACTGCCTGCCATTTCCATCCTGTCCCGTTGAGAGTTCATGTGACTTGTATCACAGCACAACAATTCCAAGGACTAGCTCTTCCTCCCCCGATCAATTTAGCAGGAGTAATAATGTATGTCTTGGTTGTGCAAATACTCTTATAGTCAAGAATATTTTACATAAGCATTCATGTAAGTGAAACATTACACTTTAAAACATTATTACTATACCTTTAGCAAGATAAACTGCAGTCAGTCAAAAGGGCACATTCCACTCAAATCATGCTGGAGGACTTTCCAAAGCCCAAATATAATTTTAAATACTGACTGCACAAGGCACCAATAGTTTATTAAAATAAGAAGCATAATCTATGTTAAAAAGAAATTACATTTGAAAGCTTTTTACAAATAAAGCATAGGTACAGCTAAGGTTCTACAACTCTTCAGGGAAATGTGAAATTCTCAGAAAATTTCTGATTATCCTAATGAATATAAAAGATAAAAAGTAAATATTGTTTGCTGATCTGGTCCATTATTAGTAAAGCAGTAAACCAAATATAAGATACACATGTGTCTTAGTTACCTAGTGCTGCCGTAACACAAACACGGCTTTGAAGAACAGAAATTTATTTTCTCACAGTTCTGGAGGCTGAAAGTCCAAATCAAGGTCTTAGTGGTGTCAAGTCCTTCCTTGTTGGTATCCCCAAGCCACCAGGAATTCAACATACTTTTTCTTTTTGCGGGGGGGTCACAATTCAATTCGTAACAACAAGCTACACTCTCCAATCCTACATTTCAATCATTTTAGCCAACAGGTGCAGGATTAGCCTTTTACCTAATCAACTAACCTCTCACAGCCACAGTCGAGAGTCAAAAGGAAGCCAACAACTCTTTCCCGAAGCCATTACAACACTCAAGCACTAAAACCCATCATCTGCGTTCAGCTTAAAAAAACCATTTACATGCTGTAAACTAGATACAACCACTTCGGAAAACTGGCAGGATTTAGTTAAATAATACCCACACCATTTGACCCAGCAGTTCCAACTCTAGGTATAGGCCTTACAGTGTCGGTAGACAAACTACAGCCTGTAGGCCACATCAGGCCCGTTGCCTGTTTTTGTAAGCATCTTAAGAATGATTTTTATATTTTTAGATGGTTTAGAAAAAAACAAAAGACGGATATTATTTCACGGCATGTAAAAACTACATAAAATTCAAATTTCAGTGTCCATAAATAAAGTTTTATTGGAATACAGTCATGTTCACCCATTTCCGTATTGTCTATGCTATGGCTGTTTCTGCGCTACAATGACAAAGTTGATAAGCTGCAACGTAAGCAATATGGCCAGTAAAGAGGGAGCTATTACTATCTGGCCCTTACAGAGGCAGTTGGCTGACCCTTGACCAACAGAAATGCATACATGTGTTCACCAAAGACATACTCAAGACTGGTCATAGCAACACTACTCAAAATGGGTAATTTGCCATTTAAAGTTTATCCATACAATGGGATAATATATACTAATGAGAATGAACAGATAAGAGCCACAGTAAACACTACGGGTGAATCTCATAAACATGATGTTGACTGAAAAAAGCCAGACAGACAAAGAAATATGTTCTGAGACTCTGTTTATCTAGGATTCAAAAACAGTCTATGTACACAGAAATCAAAACATGGATACCTTTCAAGAGGAGGGTAATGACAAGGAGGGGGCACGGATCAGGGGTGCTTGAGGGGATCAGAATGTTGTTTCTTATCTGGATGTTGGTTATACATGCAGTTACTTTGTAAATGTGAATCACACTGGACACTTATTATTTCTGTACATATTTGTTCTATGTCAACACTTCCAATGAAAAGTTTACTAAAATTTAAAAAGAAACTATTCACAGAGAGTTTGTGCAGGCTTGATAATGTGACTCCTTGACACTCAACAGAGCAGAAATGGCCAATGAGAAATGGGAAAGGACATGACTGTGAGAGGCTGGTGTGGGGATACTAGCAGGGCCTTAGGAAGGAAGTTGGCCAGAGGAGGAAGAGAACTGACTGTTCAGGTCTGGGCCCGGCAGAAGTAGCACTTAATCCACATCACTGCTGTTTCTGCTGTCATGCAATGCAGACTCCAGAACACAAAATGTGGGGCAGTAATGGGTAACTTACTACTGAAGAAAGCAGTACAAAACATGCCTCAAAATATCCCCACACATGGACTTACAGTGTACTTGAGTTTCAGAATGATGCCTTGCCTGAGTCATTAAGAATATGAGGTGTGTTTACACTACAGTGGGCTCTGGCTCTTCACCTCAGCCCTTGTTATTTTAACCAGTTCACCTACCCAGGGTGGGGTGGATCTTTCTCCAAAGGTGACACACCAGAAGTCGGACCGTTTTCCAGCCCTGCCGCAGTGTCTTCTCCCTTCCTTGGAATTTTTTCATTGTTCACATCAACACTAAGTACAAATCCATCCATGACAGGTACTCAGGTGTTTTTCTACTGCTATGCTGTATTTAAGATGACAGGCAAATGTGTTGTGTATTTTCTGAAAATTTTCTATCCCAAAGGGATAATGTGTTTCTTTGCTCTAAGGGGTAAACTTTTGCAACCTAGAAAACAGAATGGCTCGCTTACTTACAATAGCATCAGGTAATGAGGGCTTGTGGGGTCAGGAAGGCAGTTCCTTCCACTGATATTAAACTAGCACTGATAATTAACCTTGCTTAGTTTTGTAAAAGGTGAGAAACCAAAGTAAATACAAATGTAAAACTGTAATAGTTTTATACTGCTGTATAACAAATTATCATAATCTTATCTTCTTAAAACAACACAAAATTATCATCTCAGTTTCCTTGGGTCAGGAGTCTGGGCACGGTTAGCCAGGTCTTCTGCTCAGGATCTTACCAGACTGCAATTAAGGTACAGCTGGGGCTATGGTCTCATCTGAGGCTCAGGAGGTCCTCTTCCAACCTCATTCAAGTTAGTAGAATTCAGATCCTTATGGTCATAGGACTGAAGTTCTCATTTTTTTTGTTGGCTGTCAGCCAGGGGTCACTCTTAGCTCCTAGAGGACACCTTCAGGTCCTGGCCAAGTGGCCCTCATAACACAGAGGCTTAGATTTAGCAGGAGACTCTCTCTCTAGTCTTCTATGACAGAGTACTGTACAATGTAACCTAATCACAGAGTAATACCCCATCATATTCACAGGTCTTGACCACATTCAAGAGGAGAGGGACATACAGAGCATGTACCCCACAGGATAGGAATCTTGGGGCCATCTTAGAATTCTGCCTACCACAAAAATGCATAAAGGTTAGTTTACTTCTTAAAGGTATTTGCAATATAAAAATTTCTATTTTTTTTTCTTCTGAGTCACTAAAGATCTGAAGTTTCATAGAAATAATGAAAACTAAGTTTCTTTTTTCCAAATAGGAAAAATAAACTAATTTTTTTTTACCAACAAAGAAAAAAATGTACATCTACACAGCAGCAGTTAAGCAAACTATCTGAAAGAATGTCCAACTGCAGGAATAGACTAAAATGTTCATTTTCATCACATCTGTCCTAAAAATATTCTCAATTCTTCCTTCTACCTTCTTTCTTTAATTTAGTGATATACTCTGAAACATATCAAGGAGGAAGCACTGTCAGTGGAGTATGGAGCTGTTCCTGCCCCTTCCTCAATTTTTTCAACACTGGACTAACAAAGAATGTTAACCCTGGCACAGAGAGAAAGGAAAGATACTTTGTTCTTATTTTTATTTATGCAAAAAATTATATATTACATAGTATTGTTGTTATATATTATTTTTGAACCTCTTCCTTTTTTTACACAAATGATAGTGTATTATGAATATCGTTTTGAACTTTTCTCTCTATCTCTAATTTAACAATATTTTTGCAGCTCATTACCTATTAATATATAAAGAGCTTCCTCAGTTTTTACACAGTTACTTAACATTCTATTTTGTGGATATACCCTAATTTATTTACCTTGTCCACTATTAGTGGGCATTTACATTGTTCCCAGAATCTTTTCAACTGCTTGTTATTGCCAGCAATGCTGGGAAGAATAATCTTGCTCATATATTGAAGCTTTCAGTGCTGAGGGAAAGAATGGACATTCATAATTGATTCTCTAATACACATCACCCCCCACTCCACTGCCACTGAGTCAGTTCCAACTCATGGTGACTCTATGTGTTAAACAGTAGAACTGTTCCACAGGGTTTTCCTGGCTGTAATCTTTGCAGAAGTATATCACTAGGCCTTTCTTCTGTAGCTCCATTGGGTGGGTAAACCAGCAAGCTTTAGGTTAGCAGCCAACTGCAAATCACTTGCACTTCTCAGGGACCTTATATACATCACAAACAATACAAAAATCTTCATCAGGGTGTGGATTCTAAATGAGCTGATAGCTATTCTAAACCGTACATAAACCAAAAAACCCAAACCTGTTGCCATCAAGTCGAATTTGACTCATAGTGACCCTATAGGACAGAGTACAACTGCTCCATAGGGTTTCCAAGGAGTGGCTGGTGGATTCGAACCAAACTGTTGACCTTTTTTTTGGTTAGCAGCAGACCTCTTAACCACTGCACCAATAGGGTTCCTATAAATCTGAAATCATTCCAACGAATATCAAGAACTTAACAAGAATTAATTTAACTATGCTTTTAAGTGATCAATTTGAATAACAAAAGTCACAAATAGATTAAAACTCCAAGTGCTTGCAAATGTTACAACCAAGGCCTTGATGACCCTTTTCTCAAGATTGGACCTTAATGTTCACATTATGTTTTTGCAGAAGTCAACATGTTTAGTTGGCGGCAGATGGTGGAGGGTAGGGATGGAATTGTTGGGTCCTTTTTTTCAAAATCTCAAGGTATTCACACTGTGACGTTCAAGTCTAGAGTAGTACGACTCTGTATGGACCACAAGCTGTTACCATTCTATCACAAGTACAGAAATTAAATGTAGACATTCAGAAACTTTTATAGCAATTTGA
This sequence comes from Dugong dugon, assembly GCA_030035585.1. Taxonomy (NCBI): domain Eukaryota; kingdom Metazoa; phylum Chordata; class Mammalia; order Sirenia; family Dugongidae; genus Dugong; species Dugong dugon. The sequence continues at coordinate 52,422,321 of CM057461.1, forward strand.
CAGAGTAATTTTATGCGCACTGAATCCGATAATAAAATACTGAGGCTTGTACTTTTTTTGTTTCTCTATTTTTATATTTTATTATCCTAGTAATTCATTTTTATTGTATTTTATGGAAGTATCAGTATGCAGGGATGGATTACCCAATAAACAAGGAACGCACGGGCTTACTTACTAATCTGTAGTGCACAGTTTCACCTGTTTGTCACCACATTAAAGATCAAAGATGTGGTAAAACCCACGTGAAACTGTGCACTACAGATTAGTAAATAAGCACAGTTAAGCCCATGCGTACCTTGCTTACTGTAAACCCACGCGTACTTTGCTTACTGGTTAATCTGCCCGTCAGTACGCAATGGATTAAAATTTTAAATAAACAGAAAAGCCTGTCTTTGTCCATAGATAATTTGGGGCACACCCATGTAGAGCACCTCCTTCTCTTGGAAGGTCTGGCAGAATGGACAGCCTGGGACATATAGAAGCTGCTGTCATGGCCTTGATTTCATCAGTCTCCAGAATGAGTGGAGAGATGAGACAGGCTTGTCACCTTGTCACCTTTAATAAAAACAAAATTTACCCTGTACATCAGTGAAACAATGAGAAAATAATCAGGGATGTTAAAAGTCCACTTCTTTGTTAAACGATAAACTTGAAAGATTAGGAGAAACCATGAAGGCAATTCCGTTCTGGTTTTAATTAGAACAATGTCAAACATTATCTGACTCCAACTTCAACAGCCCTGTGGTCGTTATCAAAACACCAGGTCGAGGTTAGTTTTTGCTTTAATTAATCTAATGAACCACTTATGCCTGGCTTCAGCAGACAGTTTTGAAATGTCACTGCATACCTCGGGGCTGCAAACAAACCAAGTGGCATGCTCTCCTTTACCACCTTGATTCCACTGACTCTTGCCCACAGCAACGTTTTTCATCTGCATCCTCATACGCTGTGATAATGTAGTCAATCTGTGCTTTATTAACCCAATTAAATTTTTTTAAATGTTAGGCAAAGGAAATATGCAAAATTAGAACAATTCAAAAGAAAACATGAGAATACAGCTGCCAGACTTGGGTTATCAAAAAAGTCCACTGGGTCTAAATGTTAAACTGGGAAAATACTGTTCTTATCATTAGAGAACACTCTTTAAAACCTAAGTATTGTACCAATTCAGGCCTAAAACATCAGTAGACATGCTAGGTAGAACTGTGGATTTCTGATTACTTTGCATGTTGAACAGTAAATGCTCCTATATAAAACATGATAAAATACTAGGATTTACGAAGATTATCCCTACATCAGATTAAATCCACCTATATGCACTAACTGTACTCCATTAATGTGGCAGAACAAGAACCTTGTCTTTTTAAACTTGGTCTTCCCAGCACCCAGCACAGGGTAGCCACTCAATAAGAAATGAATGCTCCCGTGCAAATTAAGTGAGGATTTTAAATACCTCAAATCACGGACTGTATTTGAAAACAAGAAGAATTTAATACATCTCTTTAGAGGCTTATCTAATTTACCTTAGATGTGAGCTATTTAGAATATCTTTTTATTTTTTTCTTCCTCCTGTCCTAAAAGATTTACTATGGCCTAAAAAGTCTACCCTTAATTTAGAAAGTCAAAGAGGGCTGCAGATAAGAAACAAATCACAGAGACTCATTCTGATGTGAAAAGTACTCCCATGTTTCTGATCACCTTTTTGATCAGAGACTCACCTCCAACTCCATTATCATGGGGAGAGAGTTAGGTTATGGGGTGCTGGAGGGTTACTGTGACTTTATTGAACTGTTTATTAAAGAAAATATGTACTAGGCATCTACACTGGAAAAGTCAATTAAAAATGCCCACTCCAAGTTAAAAGCTCTAAATAAAAGTTCTGGCTTACGATAGCAATTGCAGAAACCAGTGGCAGCTTTCTACCCTCATTCATCTAGATCTAAGATTTTACTGAAATCCTAATGAAAAATAAATGGAAATTAACAAGCACCTTGGAATTTAGAAATATTGGTCAATAATGGGCCACAGCCTGGGAGGGATTTCTATCAACAAAACCAGAGACAGGTTTCTAAGGCAAAACAGTCGGACAGAAATAGTGTTTTCTACCCATGCCCCTCCATATCCCCATTGCCAATTCTTGGCAGGAGGGACTTCCTGTCTCAGGTAACCTAGACTGTTTCACTACCCATGCTCTTTCTACATCAATTCAATAATTCTCACTCACACCCATCAACAGGACCAGGGTGGAAAGAACAAGCCATTGTGCACCATGTCTTAGCACGTGACGGAGGTAACAGGAAGGGGAAGAAGGAGGGAGAACTACCCATACGGTACCCTATAAAGAGAATGGTTTCTTATGCTGCATTTATGCCAAGATAAAAAGAAAGATGTTTCAATTTATTAGGAATAAATCTTCCCTTAAATAGTCCCATAAAATACAATGGCAATAGGCCATGCGTTTTCCAAATGGCAAGCAGAGCCAGACAAATGATTCAAAGATATCAAGAATTTGGCAAAAGGGCAGTCCACATAGACCAGTCCCTCAGCTTGAGATTTTGCAAAAAATTTCAACAGCAAGAAAGTACAGTATTGGGGACCAAGGGACATTCCCTTAGGCCTGGACAGGCCATTGCACATCAAAGCATAAGCAAACAACAAATAGTAACAAGCACAAGTAACCACCACAACAAATAATATTAACATCAACAGCAACACATAAGAAACATCCACAAGCCAACAGTTTCATCAAAAAGCAACAACAATACACAGAAGTCAACAACAACAGAGACCCTCCTAGCAAAATGATTTTATAAAACAAAAATAAAGGGAACAGCGTATTCAAGGTACTGGAAAGAAAGCATGTTTTGCTCTATTTTGTTTACCATAACAGAAGCTGATGCAGGAAAATAAGACCTTAAGAAAAAAAGATAGACGAAACAGCTGACGTGAATGCAAACTCAGAGTTAAATTCTGTATTAGAAAAGGTAAGAACAAAATCCACACTGTAAACAACCAAATGAGTGAAGTAGGGAACAAACATGAGATGTGCTCTAGAATGCAAGTGTAAAGAATTGAGATGAAAACAATGTAGGAAAAGATGACAGATACAGAGGAAGAAAAATGGAGAATCTAAACTGAAGGTAACAGGTACTCCAGAGGAAGAGAAGAGAATAAATGAGAGTGGCTACAATCAAAGACTCAATGGAAACAAGCTGAAAAGAGGCCAGTATATAGGGAAGAAGGCTCTCTGAGTAAGAAGATAAAAGAACCCTGTTGAAAATTTTAAATCTAAAAAATAATTTAAGAATCTTACAAGTATCAAAACAAAAGAGGGGAATGTTAACAAAGGAAGAAACATTAGGCTGATGTAAGACTTTCCCTCGGCAATACTGAACTCCAGAACACAAGGAAGTGACGTTCACCAAGTTTTGAAGGGAAAAGAGCAAAAAATTCTACACACACGGTTTTTCATTTGCAAAGGTAGCAAAGCACCAAAGGAAGGTCTGCAAACTTGCTCTAAAAAAATTACTCTTGATGCTAAAAAAGGGGTGATCTAAACAAAGAACTTAAGAATGGAGGTGAGGATAGGGGGATGCAAAATCAGTGATAGTAAGCAATGAAAACAAAGATTATTCTCAATAATTGTTGGAAATAAGGTTATAAAACCAAATGCAAATATCAAAATGGATAGGTAAATTAAATAAAATTATTAGTAATAAAATATAAAACCCTTCATATGATGTCAACAGCAGTAAAATGGATGGCGGATGGGTGAGGTGATTCCTAGGAAGAAGCGGCTAGATCTGAATTAGACTGACCCAATATAATTTGGTTCAACAAACATTCACTCATTGAGTACGTCCTATGTGCAAGGCTCTGCAGGGCAGGAAGGTGAACCAGAAACACAGCTCTTAATGAAAAGAAGACATGAAACAACAATAACTAGCAAGACTAAACACCACATACACTAGAGGAAGTTTGAAGAATTAAAGGGAAAAAAAAAAGGAAAGAGAGAGAAGAATAACTTCTATCTTTCAGAATCAGGAAAAGTTGCAAATCTTGAAACCTTTTTTGAAGCAAGTTATCCAAATTGATACACCATGGTCAGGGTGGGCCATGGTACAGGACAGGCAAATACACATTTTTAAAAATTCTAAAGGTGATCTAGCCTATTTCAGCATTAATCAACGGTAAGGTTGACATTATGCTTGAGTTTTAACCTCTTCTATCTTACAGATGTTTGCTAATTTACATCACAAAGGAAATAAATATGAGGTGAGAGGAGACACAAATACCTGTACACACACCTCAGCCTGGTGTTTTTACAACTCGAAACTGGACTCATCACAATAGAAATGACCTTTACAAATAAATCGCAGCTCTACCATTAAACATTTGCACACAGTACACAGAAAGCCCATCAAGAGCCTTCTAGACTCAAGTGCAAAAATGGCAGGTTACTGGCTTAAAGGTGGTGAAGTTCTACAGCAGAAGCCTTCCCAGCAAGAGGTAGACAAAGGAGGACGGGAAGCCAAAGAAGATCTGAGAACTCTGTGTGTGGCCACATTTGCAAGCACGTGCGCGCACGCACACACACACACACACACACACACACACACACACACACACACACACACACACACATCCTCACCTGCCCAACAGGCTCGCCCCTCTGCTCACATTACATGTACTTTTTTTTAATTGTGGTAAATACATATGTAACATGTACATATGTAAAAATAACATGTACTTCTATTATTGTTCCTGTTTGAATGTAGTACAATTACATGCTTATATGTCTGTCTCATAAGGGACGGCATCTTATTCAGGTTTGTAACCTGTCTTAGTTTCCTAGCGCTGCTTTAACAGAAATACCACAAGCGGGTGGCTGCAAAGAACAGGAATTTATTTTCTCACAGTTCAGGACACTGCATTTCTGAATTCAGTGTGTGGCTCTAGGAGGAGGTCCTCTCATTTGTTCCAGCTTCCAAGAGCTGGCAAGTCCTAAAGTTCCTGGGCTCCACAGTCTTTAGTCAGCACCCATCCCCCACCTCTGTGCACGCTTGTCTCTGTGCCTAATCTGCTCTGTATAAATCCCCAAAGTGGTTAGGTGTAAAACACACTGCAATGTGGCCTCATTAACATAACAAAGAAAACCCTATTGCCAAATGGGATTACATCCACAGATGTAGATGTTAGGATTCTAACATGTATTTTTTGGAGACACAGTTCAATCCATCACGTAACCCTCGCGCCTTACAGTGCCTGGCATACGATATATGCTCAACAAATGACACCAGGCTGAACTGAACTTTAAATGAGAAGGGACGCAGGGCATTTAGAAACAAACATATTCATATTTTAGGCCCATACTTTGATCAACAGAAGTTTAATTCTTAAGAGGTTTGAATGTGTCACTCTTTAAAGAGAGATAAATACTAAAATGATGTGAGCAGGTATATCTTACGGTTTTTCACCACAGAGTACCATGATTTGTCTGAAGTAACCAGAAATGTAGAGTGTGAGTGGAATGCAAGCAACCCAGATGACAGTGTAATTACCCTTCCTGTGTGTGCCCAGACAGGTTTGGGTCAGTAAAAAACCTCTATATCAATGTCTCTTCCAAATTACACAGAAAATAAGCTTGTCAGCATATATTCTGCAAGCTGCCCTCCAAGCTCACAAATAAAGAATGTCTGAAAAATACAAATGAGAAAGACTGAAATAGAGCAAATCATTTGCATCGCATGTAGCTAATACCTTCAGGGAAAACATCTTCTATAATTGTAACTTCCTGATTTGGCCTTCTGATGGGAGACATTTATAGCAGGAAGTGTAGGATGCTGCTTGACCCGGGAGACATAAAAACACATTTCACAGAATAATGATGGACAAGAAAAAAAGAAAAAAAAAAGTGGACTTCCTCTAGTCACTCTGAAAGTTTATGAATCATACACAATTGTATGTCTCTTAGTTTTAATTTTTCACTGATGGTGATTCTTGATAAATCATAAATGACCCAAAATAGCTCTCCTAAGTAATCTGAAGATGTCTTCCTTTGGATCACAATGCCATCTGCACTAAACTGAAGTGGTCATTACTAAGCCCCTCCCTCAAAAAAATCATTTCCCAGAATATTTTAATCAAGTTCATTTAAATTCCTATCATACAGACTTCGCAAACAAAAGTCAGGTGAGAAATTAATTATTAAATCTACTTGGTACCCATATTCACACTAGCCAGTTCTGCTGACAGTTACATATCCAATGCACAGAAAACATTCTCATAGATATCTACAGAAAGACTTCGATAACTAAATTATTTTATTCACATCTTAAAAATGTTTATCAATTTTAAAAGGAATACATGGGACCTATCCAGGTTCTGGTTGGAGTATTGGGACTGTCCATGCCTGAAATCTTCCCACTCTCCTAAAAACCATGAAAAGCAACTAGAAGAATGAATAAAATCCCTTATGATGTATATTTCAGAAAAAATAAGAGATATAAAAGATTAGTACACCTCAAATAACGAGTATGAGGGAATACACCCTGCTTCTGCAGAATGGATGGCACAGGAAGCCACTAGATGCAGCTGGGAAGAATGGGGGAGACAGGCAGTGAGAAGTGCCATTAGAAGCAGAACCCAGAAAACACTTGCAAACATTCACCACCAGAAGAGGGGCTGCCCTCAGGGGGACTTGCTCTGGGCAGGTCTGGGAATGAATAGGATAGAGCATGAAGCTCTGGGGAAAGCAGAGAGAAAAGGCATGGAAAGAACTGAAGAGCAAAAAAGTCAGCGCAATGTAGCAAAGAAACTGCCCTCTCCAGTAGAAACAGAAAATGACATCTTTCGCTTAGAATCCAGGAAGATTGCCCTAACCCGTCCACCCTCATAGGATCTTCCTGCTAGTGGGTGATTTAGGAAAACTCAAATGATTTGAATATGAACAATAAAGCAAGTAAAACTACGTATCTACTCCAAGAAAAATAGTAATTAGAATTACTTCTCAGCAGAAGAAAATTCATCAGAAAAATATAGCTGCCAAGCAAAAAAGTTGCTATAAAACATTCTAAAAATTCATATATATGAGTAGACAACACAATGATGGGAGAAGAAAACACACAGAACTCATAAGGTAGAGGAAAAAGAAAAATCAGAATTGAAGACTAAAGTACAAATAGCACATAGAAAAACAGAGATCATGGAAAGCACAGTAACCAAAACTATGGGACAGACCACATATCTGAAATCCAAGGCAAGCAAACTTCCCCGAAATAAAGTAATACTCTAAACCAGGAGTTGACAAACTACAGCCCACAGGCCAAACCCAGCCACGTCTACTTGTTTATAGACGATCTGTAGCTCCAATTTGTGCTACAACAGAGTCTTGAGTAGTTGTAACAGAGACCATATGGCTCACAAAGCTGAAAATATTTCCTATCTGGCCTTTTCCATAAAAAAATTTCCCAATCCCTGCTCTAAACAATTAATTGGAAGGTACATTTGCCTGGAAACACTGAGACATGCACTAGGAAAACCAGGGACTTTAAAGAATCCTTTGGGAAGCCAGGCAAAAAGATGAAGTCACTTACAAAGAAAACATAATCAGACTGGCACCACACTTGAAACATCAACATTCAGTGCCAGAAAATAATGGAGCAATGCCTATAAAGAAAGAAAGTGTGAACCAAGTACACATGCTTTCAGAAAATATTCTTCCTGAGAAATCTGCCAGCAACAAACTTCATGTAACCAAGTTTCTCATTAGCGAAACTTTAGCAAGAAGGATTGATGGAGATCACTCCAAATATATATATATATATATATATATATATATATATATATACACACACACACACACATATATATATTTATGGTGAAAATATACACAGAACATACACCCATTCAACAATTTCTACATGAACATTTCAGTGACGCTGATCATTCTTCACGTTCTGTCACGGTTTTTGCTAACTCCATCCACACGGTTTCACTACTGTTGACTCAGACTGACTACCCCTTAAACTTCTCTCCTATGCTTTCGAGTTACTGTAAGTCAATATATTTAACTGAGAGACTAAAACTACAACAAAGCTGGAGATAAAGATGGCTGAACAGCAGGTAAATAACTGACAAGGCAGCAATAGCACGATTCAGGACGCACAGGCAATGCTGAGGCAGAAAGGATACCATTTTAAGCGGATAAATTGTATTCAAGGATACAAAATTATACACTAAGAAAAGTAACATAACTGACTAAAAGAAGACCTAGAGGAGAGAGAGGAAACTGAAAGGAGAAATCAAGTTAATTTCATTTCTTATTGTCAGGAGTCTTTTGTGAATATTACCATAAAAGCAACTTAAAAAAAAAAAAAAAACCCAGCTGCCATGGAGTTGATTCCAACTCACAGTGACCCCACACATTTCAGAGAAGACACGTGCTCCATAGGGTTTTCAATGGCTGATCTTTCAGAAGTAGATTGCCAGGACTTTCTTCCAAGGTGCCTCTGGGTGAACCTGAGCCTCCAGACTTTAAGTTGGCAGCTGAGCTTATTAACCATTTGCCCTGCCCAGGGATTCCAAACAAAAATACAAACCTCCCTAAATACAAGAAGTACAAAATACATATTGCTAAGCAAACAGAATCCACAGGGAAAAGATCCTTTAAAAATGCAAACACATGTGCATAAATAATGCGTACGTTAATATGACATAGTTAAACCAGCCATATTAGTCATATCAATAAATATAAAGGGGCTAAAGTCAATGATTTTCAGATTCATTAACAAAGCAGAACCCACTGAAAAAACTATGTTAGGTACAAGAGATACACTTAACACAAAGTAAATCCAAAGGTCCAAATTTAAGTTAGGAGCAATGGTAGACAAGGCAAACTCAAACCAAAGAGTGTAGAGGTCACGAACTTGACATTAAATAATGTAGATTCAATCATGTAAACAGTGTGACACAGGTGTGTGTAAAAATAATGTGAGGGCCGCATGTGACCTCCCCTAACTTCAAAAGGGAGAAAGAGAATCAAGAACAATAGCCCAAGGCTGATTCCTATGAGGGGGAGGTCAGACATGCTTCCTGTCTCCACCATCTTTACCAATTCTGACATCAATCTTCCCTCCGACAGCGCTCTCTACTTCTCTGTTGGGTTCAGTAATTCATTGCAATGGCCACACAGAACTCACAGACAATACTCACCATTATGGAGTTTATTAGGGAAGTAAGAGGTTACAATTCAGGTTGGGGAACACTCAGGATACAGTTCTTCCATCACGACAACTTCCTTCCAGCCTTGCCGCAGGCACAACTCTCCTAGGCCCCTCGGCCTCTGCCCAGCTCAGCAGCAAGTGTTACAAAGCTCTTTTAGCTCTGCCAATAAGTGTCCAGAAGCACCCCACTCTGCCAGTAACCCTCGGCCCAAAGGCACTCAGCTTTCTCGCTCCGTGGAGGAAGTCCACTGTGCCATCACCTGCCAGTCTCTCCTGCCAGTCTCCTGGTTCTGCTGCCTCTGCTACTGACATTTCTCTGCTTTTGCTTCTCACTGTGTTGCCGTCTTTGATGTTACAGCTCTGTCTCTGGGTCTAGGAGGGTCTCAGCACACAGAGCCCAGGTGCAAATGACGCGCTCTGCTCACTCCTGGCTCTTCTTCCTTGGTGGTGGTGAGATCCTCCCCCTGCTCTGGAACTGGCTCCTCTTCAAGTCCAGCAGGAAGGCAAAACCAACCAATCTCCTCTGTGGGCCACAACTACTTTATTTTGCACAGTCACACCCAGTCACTTGGATGGGAGTTACAAGACCATGGTGAGAAAGGCCACACAAAAGCAGTCCATCGCAACACAGTATGTGGTAGACAAACAAAAGTAAAAACCTGAAAGTTTAGAAATACACCTAAACACATCTGGGAATTTAACAAATAAATGATAAGCATGGCATATTAAATCAGTAAGTAAAGATCAATTTGTAAATATATGTAGTGTGACAAGTAGACAGCCATTTAGGCTCCATACTTCGGATACTTTACACTGGAAAACTCTAAGCAGATCAAAGATTTAAATGTAAAATATAAAACGATGCAAGTGCTAAGAAAAATCAAAGTCCACTTCTTTATAATCTTGAAGTGGAGAAAGCCTTTCTTACTCTGATTCAAAATCCAGAAGCCACAGAAGAAAAAAAAGATTAATAAATTTCACAAAAAAGCTACTACGTTGCTACACATACATACATTCACATAGACAGACACACACACACACACACAGCCCAAAGACAAAATGAAAACACAAATAAAAAATTAGGAAAAAATATTTGCAAATTATACCATGGATAAAGGGTTAATATATGAAGATCTCCTAAAATGCAGGGAAAGGAGATGACTAAGGAGCCTACAGGAATTGGGAAAATTATATGAACGGAGATTCACAGAAATGGAAATACAACTGGTCTTTAAATAAAAGATTCTCTTAATTTCACTCACAATAAGAGAAATGCAAATCAAAACTACCATGATCCATTTCTCATCTATCAGACTGGAAAACTTTACAGTTTGACAACACACTCTGTTGGACAGACTGTGGAGAAAGCAAAATAGTATAACCCCTGTGAAGAGGAATTTGGAACATCTTCCTAAATTGCTTATTAATTTATCCTTGACTTGGCAATCTCACTTCTAGAATTCTGTTCAATGGATTCACAAGAAAAGTATATTTATTTTAAGTGTCTGTGTAACACACACTTTATAACAGCACTCTGACTACAAATGCTTCTTAATGAAAAGCATTCTAAGGACAAAAAGACCAACAAAGATACTTTAAACTTCATTCAGTAATTTTATTTTTAGTTATAATATTACCAATGCTATTATGAAACAGCTTTCAAATACATCAAATAAGTACAAATAGAATAAATCAAATAAATAGTTTGTTCATGGTTCTTAAAAATCAAGATGTTCAGTGTGTAAGAGGAAAGACATATAGTTATGAAATCAAAGAAATTAATTATAAACACTTATGTATCAAATGGCTTGGAAGCTGTGGCATTCCAGCAGCAATGAGCATCCCCACTAAGTGAAACCAGAGCCCCTTGAAAAAATGGCCGATTTCAACTCTCAGACAAAAGGTTCAATATGTGCCTAGGACATTTGGTTCTGACAGAAAGCTTTCAAAGATGTATAAAGTTGTAATACGGGCACAGGCTGAAGAACAACCACTGAACAAAACTGTGACAGTTTGGACATCAAAAAGAATAATGACTGTAGTTGACTGAAACAGCTCAATCTAGGAAATCCCATGAATCTATAAAAATAGTCAAAAATAATTCAAGGAAAAATTCACCTGTTACCATTTGAAGAGGCTATGAAACCAACCCCGTATCTTGAAAAATGATAATTAAAGGGAAAAAATAAAGTACTTATCCCACCTTTCCAGAAGGAACTATATTTCAGAGCATCTGGCTCCATTGATAAGGTGAAATTCTACTGAAGAATGTTAGCTAAAAAAGGAGGAAGGGATGGTGAAATTAGAAAATCATTATTCTGCAACTTCTAGTGAAATCATTGATTCAGGCAAGAATTATCAACTGGTGTCAAAACCAACAGGTAAATGGCTCACGGGAACTACAGTGACAATGTATATTCTTTATTTACTTCCACCTTACTGCCCAACAAGATTTTGCACACAGTTATGCCATAGGTTTTTAAAAAATTAAAAACAGGGTGAAAAAACAATACAAAAAGTCACTAGTTAAATTAAGGAATGAGGACAGGCTACAAAGTGCCTGTTAGGAAGTCCTACATATGCATTCATTTAGGGTGGGACAAACATTTGACCCTAAATGCAAACGCAAAGAGGGAGCATGCTTGGCTACATGATTCACAGTGCCTATGAGTTAAAAATTAAAACCCTACCTCAGCACGGTAACCACTGTCCTGGATCCTGAGAGAATGTCCCCCATGGGTTCTCCCAGAGAAACACACAGACTTGTCCTTAACAGTTCCTCAGATTAAACACTGCAACCAGTTTTCTAGGGCAGGTGGTAAAATGTCCTTCAACACAGGTTAATAGTAGTTTGCCAAAAGTTAGTTTAATAAAAGTAATTCTACAGAGAGGGAACAGGATCCAATCCAGGCATACAATTCTGATGGTCTTGCCTAATCTAGGGAAAGATTTTCAAGTATCTAGAACCCAATTCACCACATTTTACTCATATAAACACATGGCAGATTCATATTTCCTATGGGAGGATCAATTTGGAATACATAGCTCTCCAATGCTTAAATTCTCAAATTCAACCTGACATTTAATACCTTTGCAGTAGATTGCTTTTCTTTCTTAGAAACTAAAAATGGAAACAGAAAAGACCTTCCATGATCTTGCTAAAAATAGTTCCACTTTTTGTTTTATTCCAATTAGGCACAAAAAAAATTTTTTTTTTTATTCCAAGAACCAACATGATAAGACCTGTAAACCCCACAGAGTAACCCTACAGAGGGAAGAGATAGGCCCTAAGAGAGAAAGCTAACATCACAATAGCTAAGATGTAGGTAACAACAAGTTACATAGCAAGTAAACAGTGCACCAAGGATTTGGTCTTAAGTGATCTGACTTCAGAGGCCATGATATTAAACACTATACTCTACTGCCTCCCAACATCACATACTTCTGCCTCCCAATATCACATACTTCTCCCAGAACTACGGATTCTGTCCCTATGTTGTACTTCCTTTGCCACACCTGGCTTCGGGAAGAATATGAAGGTGGAATCTAAACTCGCTTACCATTTTCAGTGACCTATGAATGTGGAAACCCTATGGGGCAGTTCTACTGAGTCGTACAGGGTCACTATGAGTCAGAACCAAGTTGACAGCACCTAACAACAACAACATGAATGTGGCACAGTAGACAAGGCTTCATCCAGTGTGGTAGGGCCTGCTTCACCACACAGCTTTAGGCTTCAGGGGTGGAATTATAAGGACAGATTGATGATGCCTCAATATTCCAACCATCTGTCAAATCAAGAGACAGAGAAACATAAATGACGATAACCCCTCCCTCATTCTCCTCTCCAACTACATACTCTCATTTACCACCTAGTCTCAGTTTAGACAAACAAAATGGTTCTGGAATAGAACTACAGCAACCTCTTTCTCTTGCTTACAATACTCATAAACAACATTCTTCTTTGATATGTATTCTGGGAGGCCTTTTAGAAACTTACTTTAAGAAACACTAAGCACACAACAATTTCTTCTTTGTGGACAAACAAAAAAACATTAGCAAATTGTGTCAACAGCCTATTGTTCCTTGAGGAAGAGCATTCCAAAGGTAAAACTCTTGATGTGACTGGGACTTCTAGCTAGGGTCTGAGCCAAATCTTTGCTTGTCCTCAGCAACTCCATTTTAAATTTCTAAATAAAGCTTCTGTCATATGATGCAGCCTGTCACATCTGTAAAATTTTCCACTGTACCTTTGACTTAGACAAAAGCAGTTTCTATAGAAAAATGTGGTTTTGCCCATTCTATTCTGCTTGTCCAGAAGTTCTAAGATGAGCTTATGGTCAGAAACAGCCGATGTAGAAATCATCATAGGTGTTAAACATGTGACTTTGGTGGTAGTCGACTGTCGGAAAAAGCCCCCTCCGCTCCCCCTAAAAAAAAAAAAATGTTTTTCTAATTATGCCTGAGTCCTTATAAAGCCTGGAATTTTTCCATATCCTTGTCCTAACACCTCCTGTAAGATCTGTAAATGTCAACCATCACAAACGTTTTAGTTATAACATTCTGCTTGTCTTTATAAGCCTTTGTAGAATGAACAACTCCCCAAAGCACTTTGTTCAGATTATTCTGACACTGTTTTCCATTTTACAAAATGTCTTTTATGCCATAATAAAACTTTTTTTTTTTTTTTTTAAATTTAAACAGACTATTGGTTATTTCACAACATCTGGTGTCAGAAAACATGGGATCCATAGGCAGTTTCCTCCAGCAGCCCCCAGAGAGCCAGAAAAATAGGGCTCTGGACCTAGCTGAGGCAGTTGGACTCTGCTTTTTCTTCCGACCTGTGGAGACTGTCTGGGTAAGTACCTCTTGGACTGAGCTTTCACTTGTGTCTGAAGCCTCCAAGTTTTGCTCCTCACTTACTTTCACTCTCACTGGCTTATTTTCATTATTGTAAATTTACTTTCATTCTTAATTTGGCCTGGATTTGTTTTCCCCTTTCTCCCTGTTCTGGTTCTGACATGGGTAAGTCTACTCCTTGAGTCTTGGTTCATTTTTGAGTCCAGGTCTAGGTTTTCCACTTGCATGTCTGGGTACCTTTGATTCCAAGACAAAAATCAAAAGTAGTTCTCTGCCCTCTACCAGGACACCGTTAGAGAAATCTGTCCTTGAGATTTGAGGTTTTGGTGGCAGCACAATCTCAAATCTTTTGGACTTCAAGGAAAAGCAACCTGGAATTGGATATCCACTCTTTCATGCTAATCTAATTTTACTGTGCACATTTGTTTAACAGGGAAATGAGTAACAACAAATCCAAAGGCAGAGATTACCCCTGGGGGACTCCCACATAAAACAGCAAAACAGTGAAATTGTCTTCCTAAACGATACAGTCTTGAGATTCAATAAACTAGTAAAAGTTAAAATCTCAGGTGCCTATCACTCCTCTTTCTGTCTCCTTTGCTTTCAGCTTGCTATCTATACATCCTGCTGAGATTTTAGCAGCTGAAATCTTCAGAAGTTGAGCCTTCAAGACTGGAATTTGAGATTTTCAAAACTAGCATTTGAGGTTTCAGAAGCTGAGTCTTCAGAACTAGCACCTATGTGAGCAGAGCTAATACGTGGCCGCTACTCTATCTTATTTTTAAAATGCGCAGTTTTTCTTATAATTTCTGCTTCTCTAGCCAAAACTGCTGGGAAGTTACTTTCGATTTTCTAAGTGCACAAAGATCTTTTCATGCGCCTTTCAAGTTTCTAATGTGGGGCAAAATACTAGTTTCAAAAGAATGAAACCAGATATCATATGGCTGCTACAGAGGAATCTCAGAGTCTTTAAGCCATCAACCAACAACCCCACAGCAGACTCTGCTAATAATTTTATTTGACTCTAGAAGACCAAAATTTCAACCTATTCTTAACATTATAAATAAATAAGCCTAGATTTCCCCCCTTCCCAGGATGCTGGTTTGGGGTCATATTCAAACACTATAAGCTAAATATATTTGAAGTAATTTATAATCTCAGTAATCACTTTAAAGGAACTGGGATCCCCATCTGTTTACATCATGTTGAATATAAACTTTGATGTGCTTTTTTCTATTTCTCTTTTTCAAGTTTCATGCCTTGTTTTGCTGATTTTACTTTCTACAAACTTAAAATTTGGCTGTTCTTAAAAAAAAAAAAGGAAATTATATCTCTTCTTAAATTAAAACTTTAAATAATATATTCTGGATGTTTGTATAGATTAAGAAGAATTAGAAACTCATATCTGTTTTCAAGATTTTTCTTAAAAAGATATTAGAGAAAATGACAACCTCCAAATGTTTCGGTTTCTTTTGTAGTTCGTAGCACTACCTAAAGTTTTTCTTAAGTTCTTAACAATATATGTGGTTTGTGCGGTTCTTCTTTTTAATTGTTTTATGTCTAAGTTTTGTCTTGTAGCCATAAATTATACTTTCAATAACATACTAAAAGACATCAATTATTTAGTACAGCAAAACATTTAAATTATTGCTTCTTCACAGGATCCTATAACATGTTAAAAAAAATATATATATATATTCTTTCTCACCTCCAGATGATATTATTCTAATTAGTTTAATAATAAATAAGTGCTTATACAAATTAAATAAATTAATGAGTCTTAACTCAAATCCTAGCCTAACAAGTTTTTATGTCAACCTTAAAAGTCAAACTTTCTAAATAATTTAAGCTAGATATTATATAAAATGTGTTTTAAAGAAAATAATTTTTATTAATAAGAAAAAAAAAGACCAAACTGCTTATTAAGAAATGAAATAATAAAGGTCTGAATAGGCAATATAGACTATTTAAACAAACTTACTTCAATAATAATTATGCTTTATAATGTATAAGTTTGAATTAATTTTTAAGGCTTTTAAGTAACTTACTAGTCTTGAAATTAAGTTAACATTCATTATAATTAATGTTTATAAATTCTAACTTCTTATGCCACAGAAATAGACTTATATATGTACACATATAAGTGTACATATATATTAATATATAGTATATTCATAATAATAAACCATTAATTTTTGTCACTTAAAAAGGGGCACTATTAAGAATATATAATAGAAATAAGAAATTTAAAAGATTAAAAAGGAATTTGTTTAATATGTCAAAATTCTCATTTCCTGCAACTTTAAGTTTAATGAATTCATTTATCAAAAACTTTTAAGAGCCTTAGTGTCAAATAACCAAGAGTTGAGTTTCTCATTGTTAAGCAAATATCATTTCTCAGTAATCTATGCTAGACCCCTAACAACTTTGAAATTTCATAAGAAAAAGGTTTAATAAGTTTTGATTTATATGAGTGATTAAGATTTCATTAAAAGCCAGACAAAAATTGTTTCTGTTTTATAAAGAAATAAGTACTAAAAAATTTTAATAATATGTTATAAGAAATTTTTTACATAATTTTAATTGTTAACTTGGTCTTGTAGTTTAACTGGGGAATTAACATCATTATCCATAAATTTTTTTATTACTATTCAAATGTATGATCACATGGTAATAAAATGTTAGTTTTAAGACTATTATAAGTTATAGCTATACGTCGTTAAGAAACAAGGATAATCGTTATGTCTAAAGGTATTTTCTTCTGTGTAAAGTTGTTTTTTTAATAATAAATTTTACATTGCTTCTGTAACTCTTTTAAGAAACATTTTCATAAACTAACCATAAACACGTTAAGCTGTCATCTACAAATGGATTTTACTTCACTACTTAACGAAATTATTTCAATGAAATATTAATATTTTAAATTTAACTTAAATTCAATGAAACTAGACTATATCAAAGTTATACAAAGAATTATAATATTTCATATATGTGTATCATTGGACTAACTCAAGATTTTAAAAACTAACAAAACTTTCAGACTACTACTGATCCAGAACTATATAAACCCAAATTAACTACATGGAATTGGGTAAACTTAAAGGATCACTATACAGTTTATATAAAATGTTACTAATATACAATGTTCTATTATGTTAACTACACGATCTCCTATAAATTAGAAGAAAATGCATTACTGAAATAATGAATTAATTAATGATAAAATTATAGAAATAGTTCTTCAAAACTGAATAGCCCTCAACATCCTTACTTACTGCACAAAAAGCACCTGTCTTTACTAAAACTGATTGCTGATGCTGAATCTTAACAATCCTGTTCCTTCCTTAAAAGATTTTATAAATAGTTTTCCTTTTAAAGTTAACTGCCACTACTTTACTTTAAAATCTTTCTCGTTGTTTCTATTACTATAAAATGCTAAAACAGTCATACATAACTTTAAAAATGTATCCTTCAGAAAGGTTATGGACGCTCCATAGATACATCCACACTCCTGAGTGGCCAAATTGCTGGGCTGAGGGCTGTGGGGACCTGCTCTTGGGGAACATCTAGCTCAACTGGCATAACTCAGTTTATAAAGAAAATTCTCTACATTCTACCTTGGTGAGTTGTGTCTGGGATCCTAAAAGCCTGTGAGCAGCCATCTAAGATATGTCACTGGTCTCATCTCTTCGGGAGCAAGGGAGAATGAAGAAAACAAGATACAAGGAAAAGATCAGTCCAAAGGACTAATGGACCACAACTACCACAGCCTCCACCAGACGGAGTCCAGTACAACTAGATGATGTCCGGCTACCACTCACTGTTCTGACCGGGATCACAGCAGAGGGTCAAAAGAATCAATGGCAAAAAAAAAACCAAAAATGTCCCTCAGAGGTCAAAGAGGCACTTGACACTCAAAAGCCGAGTATAACTAAACTACTTTTTATTAGTCTATGCTTACTGAAAAAGGACAAATCTTTTTGAACTTGTCAGCCTGCTAAAGGACTAAAACTAAAATTTAAATGCCACACCAACCAAGAGCAGACAACCTGAGAAGAAAACAGCTGAATCCAAGGATGAGAAGAAGCCAACACCTGGGTAAACTGCTTTCATTTCCAAGATTCCTGGACCAGGCCTGGATCTAAAACTACTAATCTGGAATCACTGAACTGCATTTTACTCTTTTCTTAAATTTTTAAAAAAAATTTCTTCTTCTTTACATGCAAAACATTATTGTTATTTTAATATTAGCTACTCTGCTACATTTTTATCATACAACTCCCTACTTTTCCATGCAAATAATAATAATCTAAATAGTAATACCTGTTGTTGTCCAAAGACAATTTTATTCTAACCATTAGTAATAAATCTTTTTGTTTTTAAATTACTTGTTTAATCAGAACTGCTAGGAATTACAATTGTTATCTTTGCAATTTGCTTTGTACCTATAATCATTCTTTCTTTTATTGCCTTATCGCATTGTTACGATATTATCCCTTATTATTTTAGTATCTTTACTATTCTCCAGCTAAAATAGCGTCCTTTTATAGACTTAAGAGAAGTTAACTTAAATATTTTACTAATAAGAATATAATCAATTTACATGGCTCCTAACCAAACCTAACTTTGCTTTGACAAACTTTAATATTACTTGTTCATCATACAAACAATGAACATCTTTGTAATCTAATTTACTTTTTTTCTCATTCTCCTTTTGATTATAATATTGTCTCAAGTCAGTATTATTCTTTACTTTAGCATTTTATTTATTTTCCTTGTAAACCTAAACCTTTTATTTTTAATACAAGTTATTGAAGTCATTGCTCTATGCCTAATACTTGTTACATTTAAAATAGTTTTCTTTAATCAGTTAGTATTTATCACTTAGTAATGTTTATATAGATATTTTATCATAACATTTATTATGCTATTCTAGTCTATTTTCTTAATAATAGTACTCACTGCTTCTCAAAGTAATTTCATTCTAAAATTATAACTTAATTATCCAGAATAAGACTTGTTTATTCCATTATGCTTATCTACCAACATAAGTAAACACAGAAGCCAATATCATTGCTATTTATATAGTTTCAATGATAACACCTTTAATCACATAGAAAGACAATGCTTTTGTAAAAACAGCCCAATCAATAGCCGATGGCACCAATTCAGCTCAATATTAAATCTGCCATTCCTCTCCAACCATAGTAAATAACTTTTCAGGTCCATTAGCTTCTCTAGTACAAAACAAGCCAACACTTCCTCTAATATTTTTAAATAATATCCAAAAGGCATTAACTTTTAATTAACTCTGAAACTCTTAATTAAAAACCAGTTAACTTTATTGCTTATTGTTATTATAAAATATTTACACAAAAGAATTTGGCCTCATATCTTGGTTGGGGGTCTTCAGTCTGTCAAGTTGTTCCTTTCACTTTGGCCTTGCTATATTCACATCCCGATAACAACAAGATCACTGAAACAGAGTATTTAAACAATAACATGGTGAAACATACGGCTACATAATGCCCAGCCACCCTTCACCTGGAGTCTTAAGAACATACAAATAACAAACGGATTCAACGACTGACAAAACTGCCGGTGGTGGTGCCCAGTATCCATCCAATGACATCTGAGCCGCGTGATTTGTCTGATAGTGTGCGGGGTCTTCGATGACTTACAAGGTAAGTGGCCACCCATTTAACCCTTTAAACCCTTGCAGAAGGTGGGTTACTCCTTTCCGGGTGAGACAAGACCAGCTCACCCTGAATATGAGGCCCTACAAAGAGCAAGGCAACAATCCTGATCCAAGGACAAAGTCTATGCAGAAGAAAGGTAGTCAGAAGTGTGATCATCGAATTCCCAAAGGAACTCCTGATCAAAAGGGAACACTGGGGAAGAGCATTCCAAAGCTAAAGCTCTTGATGTGACTGGCAATTCTAGCTAGGGTCTGAGCCAAAACCCTGCTTGTCCTAAGCAACTCCATTTTAAATTTCTAAGTGAAGCTTCCATCAAATAATGCACCCTGTCACTTCTGTAAAATTTTCCACTGCACCTCTGACCTAGGCCATTTCTACAGAAAAATGTGGTTTTACCCACCCTATTCTGCTTGTCCAAAAGTTCTAAGAACATGAGCTTGTGATTAGAAATGGACAATGTAAAAAGAAGATTATTACAGGAGTTAAACATGTGACTTTGGTGGTAGGTTGATTCTCAGAAAATGCCCTCTTTGTCCCCCCTAAAAAAAATATTTTTTTAACTTTTGCCTGAGTCCTTACAACACCAGTACTTTTCCATAACCTTGTCCTAACGCCCCCTCTAAGCTCTGTAAATGTCAACCAATATCACAAACATTTTAGCTGTACTAGTCTGCTTGTCTTTTAAGTCTTTGTAAATGAACAACTCTCCAAAGCACTTTGTTCAGATTATTCTGACACTGTGTTTTCCATTTTGCAAAATGCCTTTTTGCCATAATAAAACTCTTCATTTTTAAATTTAAACAGACTAATGGTTATTTCACTACTACATCCTAAATAAGATATGTGTGCACTATGGTTAAATGGCAAATTATACATATTCTGAGAAGGGCAGAGAATATGTAATGTAAAACATGTAAAATCTGTGCAAATAATGTCTCTGCCCAGAAATCTTGCTGTTTATTCTAATAATGAAACTCAGTGGATGACTTTGCTCAAATAAGGTTACAGACTTATAATTTAATTTTACCACAGTCCTTGCTTCTGCTCAAGGAGATGTTAAGAAAAGAATGGGGGTTAGGGGACTGAACACCACCTGCCCTCTGAAGCAATAACCTGTCTCCCCCATGTAATGCTTGGCTGTGGTTTGTAATCCCATCTTCAACAGCTGAACAGGTCATACGTGCATGCTGTCTAGCCTTATCTTGGGTAAATAAAGAGGACTGTGAGATAACACCTTGAAAGATCTCTACCTCTTGGAATCTGAAGCTTTCAACTTAATGTATTTGTGAAGACTCACAGTAAGGACTTCTCCAGATAAGAACTCATCCTTGATGTGTAAAACATTATTATAATCAAGGACAATTTCACTGCTCAGGCATGACTATACACATCACTGGTCTAAGATCACAGTAAAATAGACAGAAGCAAAATCCTTTTATTCTTTTAGGGGGACAAAAATAAATGAATAAGAACCTAACCTGCACTACCAAAGTAGAGAAGAATAAAGAGGAAACTTTCAAATCAGTATTTTAGGACGTGGAGGAGGTGAGATACTTTTCTTTAACTTTGTGAGGCCTTTCTACTTTAATCAACCATGAAATCTGTTAAAAGATTCTGCCACAATCTGTATCAAAACAATATAGCTTTGCTGTGAGCCATTTTATTGCCAAATGTAGCTCCTGTGAGAGCAGCCCTCCAAGATATCAATGGCTGCCCAAAACAAACATCAGAAAAATGACAGATGCAGCATAAACAATTGCCCAAATGAGCAAGTTCTTGCAAAGCAATCAAGATGACACAAAATTAATATGGTTGCTTTATACAAAGATAAAATGTTGAATTAGGAATAATTTCAGCTTCTCACAACTCTCACTTTTCCTATCAATTTGTCACCTAAGAAAATTGTTCAATCAAGGGTGGGCATGAAAATAAAAGCTATTATTAAGAAATCATATTCTATTACAAGAGTCAAAACAGAAAGATGCTACTGAAATTCATGTGCTGACAGCATTTCCGCTATAATCTTTTAATGGTCTAATGTGTATGGGTAGTATATGCTGTGCTTTTTTTTTCCATAAGACTCTATCTTTATGAATATATATGGTTTAGTATTTCAAAAATGGTGTGCAATTGTTTGTAACAGGAGGCTGAACAAAGTGTCAAATTCTAGCCAACATCAGATTCAGATAATAGCTGACATTAGATCACACGAAAAGCTATGAAAGACTGGGGGAAAGGAAGACTAAGAAGGAAGGAGGGAGGGAAATCTATGTATAAATGTCCTGACCTCCCCAGCCCCTCACTAGTCACTCTGCAGGAAAGCCAAAGAGACTAATGATATGATTTCTAGAAAGTACTTTGAACTCTTTGGAAGAAAGGTGCTATAGAAATGGAAGGCGTTAGTTTTCTTATTACTCTAAAAGGCATATTCATTCACTTCAGGATGAAACATAACACAAGTAACATCCAGCCTGCTTACTTTTAACAATGAAAATTAATCAAATCTGAAGTCTTCTTAGAATTTACATTAAGCAAACGCCAATTCCCCATTCACCATCTCTAATGCTTGTATTATCATTTGTTTAACACGTGCCTAGAGTCATGATTTCTTGCCCAACTAATATAAATGTAATTATAAGTATACTACTGATATTTCTGCCTTCTTCTTAGAATTATACCCTCATCATTAAGGCTATCATTCACAAACATTTACTCATTACCTACCCTGAGTACTACAAAGAAGCATGAAATGCAGTCCTTGACCTCAAGAAGCCTGCTGCTGTAGGGAGGTGACATATACATAAAACATAAAAACCAACACTCTGGGTGGGGGTGGGTATCGGGTTCTCCACAAAAGAATTTTCCCCAAAGTTTAGTCTTTCCTTTTTAAAGTTCCAAACTGTTTTCTGAGGTGTAATTACATTCAAACAGAATCTTCCTAAAAGGAACAGCACATGTTCCTGCCCTCACGAGGCTAGAACACTATCATTTATCCCTAGGACTCTGAGTCATCATCATGACCTCAAATGACTCAAGTGTATCATAACATCACCCTCGCCTTTGGTGGGGCCTCTAAGATGGTGTACAGACTGTTTTCAGTCTAAACAAAGGAACCATAAAAATGTTTGGATTTGATTAAATTACACCAGCTCTTTTAAAATCATCAGGTTGTCACCTACCCCTGCTATCATGGGCCTGCTCCTCGCAGCTCCTATCCCACTTCTAATTTCCTTTTTCTAATCATCTGTGAGGTGTGGAAACTAAAACACCCTTCTTAGATGTGTGCACAGAAAAGCCTATCATATCAGTAAAAACTCTTAAAACATTCTAAATATCTTCTAGCCTTTCTTTGACTTCCCACCTATGCTTCAAAGAACTTGCTCTCTTTTAGTGCTCAACAATTTTCTAGCTAGTTGAAACTGTCAAATGAATTAGTGTCTCATTTCTCTATTCACAAATGCCTCATTTAAAAGAATAACAGGATATGAAAGTGGGGAAAACAAGGAATAGTACTAGAAAAAAAAAAGACAAAATCTACTCAGAAATTTCAAGTTATTTTTACTACGAATCCAGACAGAATAGGATTGACTTGATCAGTGCCTACACACATTATGGTAAAGTGCTTTCAAGATAAGCAGAAAATACCATAAAAAAATACAAATAAAAAAATAAGTGCAGGATGGGTTCAAAGTAACAAAAATCAGTTTGGTGTAAGATTTCTCCTAAACTCTAAAATTTGGAAAAAAACTTACAGGAACACCTCTAAGCTTTAACAAAAAGATCATGAATGCTACAGGTAATAAAGCTATCATTCATATACAAAAGTTACCACCATCCCAGGGATGACACCTCCATTCAGCTAAGAGACAAATCAAAACGAAGATGAGGGATGGAGGGCATCAATGGTCAAACACACTGGTGGGAAGCAATGAAGGTAACAATAAACACTGAGTTTAATCTAAACATAGTCTAGATGCAGATGTTACTGGTTGCCATGGAGTCGATTCCAACTAATGGTGAACACAAGTATGCAGAGTACAACTGCTCCACAGGGTTTTCAAGGCTGTGACTTTTTGGAAAGAAATCGCCAGGTCTTACTCCCGAGGCATCTCTGGGTGTGTTTGAATCACCAACCCTTCGGTCACTAGTCCAGCACTTAACCATTTGTGCCACCCAGAGAATCCTAGATGCATACAGAAACATTAAAAAAAATAAACCTTCTGATCAGGGCCACAATAGATGAACCATGATAGAATAGGAGAAAAATGCAGAACAGAACACAAATTCTTAAAGCCCAGACTTACTGGACTAGTTGAGACTAGGGGACTCCCTCAAACTATTACCCTAAGATCCACCTTAAACCTTGAACTGACTATCCCCTTGAGGTCACTTTCTCGTGAAATAACAGATTAGCACACAAAATAAACGATATTGCCTGAGAGTACAGTGCTCCGTTAAAACCCCATCTATACAAGACCAAAGATCAATAATTACTCTAAAGCAAAGATGAGAAGATCAGGAGGGCAGGGAAACTAGAGTACTGGAAATGGAACAATCAAAACACGATTAAAGAGAATGTGGACACACTTTGAAAAATGTAACTAGTCACTGAAAAATTTACGTAAAAATTGTCAAATGAGAACCTAATTTGCTGTGTAAACTTTCCCAAAAACATAATAAATTATTACTTAAGGGCACAATGGCGCTCTAGGCAGAAGCACCTCGCCATCCCTCCACAGCAAAGATCCAAAAAACTAAGCTGAACAGAGAAAACAACAATCCTGAAACCCTAAAACATCAAATGAAGAGATAAAGAACTCAGCCAAGCACCAAATGGAGTGAGAAAACTGACAGAGAATGGAGAGCGAGGAGAGATTCACGCAGAGGTCCCCTATCAGCTAACGCAGGGTGGATCCACCATCTTGGACTCTGAATGGAGACCAGCAAATGGGGTACGAGAAAGCAGCTTCCCGGAGCTTCCGGCGGGAGACAAAACAACCAGTAATTTGCGATATACGCTTTCCCACCCCCAAACCCTTCTTCACCCTCACTCGTCCTCCTCTACTTCCCGTGGCCACAATCTCTTGTCCAGGAAGCACTGGCTACTTGGATTCCACCCAACCAAACAAGCCGGCTCTCTGAGTGCCATTTATTCCTGCTTGTGTTGCTTTTTTCTGCGTCTTTTGATTTCTTCCTTACCTCTCACCACCTCCCGCTCCTTTCGCTCAAATACCTGGTTACGTGTGCAATCTTTGATTCTTCCCGAGGGCCTGCAGAGCTCCACTAATTTGTGATATACACTTTCCCACCCCCTACCCTTCTTCACCCACACTCGGTCTCATCTGCTTCCCACGGACACAACCTCTTGTCCGAGAAGCACTGGCTGCTTGGATTCCACCAGCCCGCACTACCTGGCTCTCTGACTGCCATTTGTTGGCTGCTGGTGTTGCTTTTTATCAGCTTCTTTTGATTTCTACCTTACCTCTCACCACCTCCCCCTCGATTCATTCAAATACCTGGCTCTGTGCATCAACTTTGCTTCTTCCTCAGGGGCTGCGGAGCTCCATTCAAGTGTGGAACTGCTTTGGGGTCTGGGTTGCTGTGCTAGTGGGATCCTGGGGCTTTTGTTCATTTGTTTTCAATTGTTTGTTTTTTTTTCATTTTCTTGAGTTCACAGCCCGTTCTGTCCAGACGGTGCTACATGGCTTGGAACCCACCCCCTCAGCTTGCACAAACGTGCAGAGGGATCCCTGAAGGGCATTTCTTTCTTCGTTTTTTTTTTTTTTTTTTTTTTTTTTTCTGTTTTTATGGGGCTTTTCTTGTTCTTTTTTTTTTTTTTAAATTTCTTTTCTCTTTTCCCTCTTTTTCCCTTTTTGTCTTTCTTCATTACTCAATTTCTAATCTTTCTATATTGTCCTTCTCTTTCTGTTCCCTGAATACCTGGCATTGTATACCTCTACGCCTTCTAGCCAGGCTGTACTGCAACACCTGAGAACAACTTCCCCAGACATCACAGCCGCACCGGTGGGATCCCTGCTGTTCTTTTCCCTTTCCGATTTTTATTTATTCATTCTTTTCTTTTTTTGCCTCCTCTTCCCCTTTTTGTTTTTCTTCATTTCATAGTCTCTCATCCCTCAACTCCAACAGCAAGCTCCCCTAGCATTCTTTTTTCTTTCTTTGTATGTTTTTGGCTCCTGTTCCTCTCTCCTCTCTCCCATAACCATCTTAGCTCCACACATAACAATCTCCCCACTACATCCTGCCTACCTGCACCATGCACTTAACATCACACCACCAAGCAGCACAGGCTCGGCCTACTGGAACCTCTCCTGCACTGATTACCAACCCGCCTGGTGGCTGCAGTAAGTGAGATAAACAACCTGTCCCCATAACTCCTCTTCAGCTAGAGCTGCCCTACCATACAATATCTGAATAACTGACACTGCCAACTGGAGAAGGAAGCGAAAAGTATTGTGCTCACAGACGAGCAAACAACAAAGAACACACAGCCCACCTGCTCAGACTTAACAAAACTTTAAAAAAAAAGGGACAAAACAGACAAATCTACCATCACGAAATGAGAAAAATAACTACTGAATGCCCCAAAGACACCAGACACTATCAAAACATTTACAAAAATGGGGCAGGATGGTTCCAGTAGGTGTCCAAAATAAAACACCAGATGATTTTCCAGTGGAAGAAGAGGCACTAGAACTACCTGATAGGGAATTCAAATCTCTAATACTCAGAAATCTCCAAGAGCTGAAGCAAAAAGCAGACAAAAATGAGGAAAAAATAGACAAAATCATGGAAAATACAGGCAAAAAATTGGAAGAATTCATGAAAATAATGCAGGAACAAAATGCCAAAATAAATTTACAACTAGAAATTATACAAACACAACAATTACAAACCCAAAAGATAAACAACAAGATTTCAGAAATGGACGGTGTCATAGGAGGGCTAAGAAGCAGATCTGAAACGGTGGAAGACAGAATTAGTGGAATTGAAGACAAACACTTACATACAACTCTGTTTGAGAAAAACTCAGAAAAAAGAACAAAGAAAAATGAAGAGACACTGAGACTTACGTGGGATACAATCAAAAGCAAAAATTTGCAAGTGATTGAGTTCCAGAACAGGGGGAGAAAACAGAAAACACACAGAGGATCACTGAAGAACTGCTGACAGAAAACTTCCACAATATCATGAAGGATGAAAAGCTGGCCATCCATGAAGCTCAGCGAACCCCGTATAGGATAGACCCCAAAAGAAAATCACACAGGCATATCATAATCACACTGGCCAAAACCAAAGACAAACAAAAAATCCTAAGAATCAGCTTGTGAAAAACAAGAAGTCACATACAGAGGAGAAAAAATAACACTAAGATCACATTATTTGGTAGAAACCATGCAGGCAAGAAGGCAATGGGATGACATATATAAAATCTTACAAGAAAAAAATTGCCAGCCAAAAATAATATATCCTGCAAAACTCTCGTTCAAATATAATGGTGAAATTAGGTCATTTCCAGATGAACAGAAATTAAAGGAATATGTAAAAACCAAACCAAACTTACAAGAATTATTAAAGGAAGTTCTTTGATCTGAGAACAAACAACTTCAGCTCACAGGCAGAATCTAGGACTCAGGATCGTACAAGCCAGATACCAATCTAGGAAATGAACTCTCAAGGACTATCCAAAACCAAAAGAAATACAACAGGGAATCAGAGCAGTTAATCAATAAATGACAACAACATCAAAACAATAAAAGAGGGAATAAACGGCATAGGTATAGAACCTTCTAATGGAGAAGAAGGCAAGGCGATAGCAAGTAATAATAGACTGCTTCAAACTTAGAAAGTTAAGGATAAAATTCATGGTAACCACAAAGAAAGTTAACAAACACACTCATAAAAATAAAAAGGAAAAACTTAAAGATTCAGGAAAAACAAAAGAAATGAAAAAAAAATCCACAAACGAAAGTAACTCAGCATAGGAGAGTAAGAAGAACAAAGAAAACGTCAGCACCAAAAAAAAAAAAAAAAAAAAAAAAAAACCACTACAAACTGACAGCAACAAACTCACATTTATCAATACTTACACTGAATGTAAATGGACTCAATGCACCCCAAAGAGACAGGAAAGTGACAGAATGCATAAGAAAACAGGATCCAACAATATGCTGTCTACAAGAGACATACCTTAGAAACAAAGATGTGATTTTATTAAAAGTCAAAGGTTGGGAAAAAAATATATCAAGCTAACAACTACCAAAAAAGAGCAGGAGTGGCAATTCTAATCTCAGATAAAATACACTTTAAAACAAAATCCACCTTAAAAGACAAAGAAGGACACTATATAATGATTAAGGGGATGATCCATCATGAAGACATAACCATAATAAACATCTATGCACCCAATGACAGGACTCCAAAATACATAAAAAAAACTCTAACAACACTAAAAAGAGAAATTAACAGATCCACAATAATAGTAGGAGACTTCAACAAACCACTCTCAGTAAAGGACAAAACAACTAAGAAGAAACTCAGCAAAGATACAGAAGACCTAAATGGCACAATCAGCCAACTTGATCTCATAGACATATATAGAACACTCCATCCAACCACTGCAAAGTACACATTCTTTTCCAATGCACATGGAACATTCTCCAGAATAGACCACATCTTAGGCCAAAGAGCAATCCTCAGCAAGATCCAAAATGTTGAGATAATTCAAAGTATCTTCTCTGACCACAATGCCATCAAGGTAGAAATTAACAACAGAAAGAGCAAGGAAACAAAATCAACTACATGGAAACTGAATAATATCCTGCTTACACATCAGTGGGTAATAGAAGAAATCAGTGAGGAAATCAAAAAATTCCTAGAATCAAATGAGAATGAAAACACATCATACCAAAACCTTTGGGACACAGCAAACGCAGTCCTCAGAGGACAATTTATAGCAACAGATGCACACATCAAAAAAGAAGAAAGGGACAAAATCAAAACATTAACTACAGAACTCAGACAAATAGAAAGAGAACAGCAAAAAAGGCCAAAACCACCGGAAGAAAGGAAATAGTAAAGATCAGAGCAGAAACAAGTGAACTAGAGAACAGAAAAACTATAGAAAGCATCAACAAAACCAAAAGTTGGTTCTTTGAAAGAATCAACAAAATCGACAAACCACTGGCCAGACTGACAAAAGAAAAACAGGAGAGGACACAAATAACCCAAATAAGAAATGAAATGGAGGACATTACAACAGAACCACTGAAATAAAAAGGATTATAAGAGAATATTATGAAAAACTATACTCCAACAAATTTGAAAACCTAGAGGAAATGGATAAATTTCTAGAAACACGTGGCCTACCCAAACTACAACAAAGTGATGTTGAAAATCTGAACAGACCCATAACAAGAGAAGAGATAGAAAGGTAATATAAAAAAACTCCCAACCAAAAAAAGCCCTGGCCCAGATAGCTTCACTGGAGAATTCTACAAAACATTACAGAAGAGCTTGTACCAGTACTACTCAAGCTATTTCAGAGCATAGAAAAAGGAAGCAACACTTCCAAATTCATTCTATGAAGCCAGCATAACGCTGATACCAAAACCAGGCAAAGACGTTACAAAAAAAGAAAATTACAGACCAATATCTCTCATGAAAATAGATGAAAAATTCTTAACAAAATTCTAGCCAATAGAATTCAGCATATCAAAAAAAATAATACACCACGACCAAGTAGGATTCCTACCAGGTATGCAAGGATGGTTCAACATTAGAAAGTCAATCAATGTAATCCAACACATAAAATGAAAGGAAAGAATCACATGATCATCTCAGTTGACGCAGAAAAGGCATTTGACAAAGTCCAACAGCCATTCCTGATAAAAACTCTCAATAAAATAGGTACAGAAGGAAAATTTCTGAACATAATAAAGGGCATCTATGCAAAACCAACGGCCAACATCATTCTTAACGGAGAGGCTGAAAACATTCCCCTTGAAAACAGGAACAAGACAAGGATGCCCTTTATCACCACTCCTATTCAACACTGTGCGGGAAGTTCTAGTTAGAGCAATAAGGCAAGAAAAAGAAATAAAGGGCATCCAAATTGGTAATGAAGAAGTTAAACTGTCCCTGTTTGCAGATGATATGATACTATACACAGAAAACCCTAAAGACTCCACGAGAAATCTACTGGAACTAATAGAAAGATTCAGCAGAGTAGCAGGATACAAGATAAACATTCAAAAATCAGTTGGATTCCTATACACCAATAAGGAGAACGACGAGAAGGAAATCAGGAAAACAATACCATTTATAATAGCCCCTAAAAAGATAAAATACTTAGGAATAAATCTGACCAGGGATGTAAAAGACCTATACAAAGAAAACTACAAAACACTACTGCATGAAACCCAAAGGGATCCACATAAATGGAAAAACATACCTTGCTCATGGATAGGCAGACTCAACATTGTGAAAATGTCAATTCTACTGAAAGCAATTTACAAATACAATGCAATCCCGATCCAAATACCAACAACCTTCTTCAAAGAGATGGAAAAACTAATCATTAACTTTATATGGAAAGGGAAGAAGCCCCGAATAAGTAAAGCACTACTGAACAATAAGAATAAAGTTGGAGGACTCACACTACCTGACTTCAGAGCCTACTATAAGGCTACAGTAGTCAAAACAGCCTGGTACTGGTACAACGACAGATACATTGACCAGTGGAACAGAATTGAGAACCCATATGTAAATCCTTTGACAAGGGCCCAAAGTCCATCAAATGGGGAAAAGACAGTCTTTTTAACAAATGGTGCTGGCAAAACTGGATATCCATCTGCAAAAAAATGAAACACGACCCATACCTCACACTGTATACAAAAACTACTTCAAAATGGATCAAAGACCTGAATATAAAGCCTAAAACTATAAAGTCATAGAAGAAAAAATAGGACCAACACTTCAGGCCTTAATACACGGCATTAACAGGATACAAACCATAACTATCAATGCACAAACAGCAAAAGATAAGCTAGATAACTGTGATCTTCTAAAGATCAAACACTTATTCTCTTCAAAAGACTTCACCAAGAGTAAAAAGAGAACCTACAGACTGGGAAAAAAGTTTTGGACAGTATAAGAGACAAATGTCTAGTCTCCGTAATCTACAAGAAAATCCAACACCTCTACAACAAAAAGACAAATAATCCTATTAAAAATTGGGCAAAGGAAATGAACAGATACTTCACCAAAGAAGACATTCAAATGGCCAACAGACACATGAGGAAATGCTCGCGATCACTAGCCATTAGAGAATGCAAATTAAAACCACAATGAGATACCATCCTACCCCAGCATTACTGGCACGAATCAAAAACACTGGAAATAACAAATGTTGGGGGGCTGCGGGGAGATCGGAACTCTTATGCACTGCTGGTGAGAATGCAAAATGATACAACCATTTTGGAAGATGATATGGCACTTTCTCAGAAAGCTAGAAATAGATATACCATTCGATTCAGCAATCCCACTCCTAGGAATATATCCTAGAGAAATAAGAGTCGTCACTCGAATAGACATATGCACACATATGTTCATGCAGCATTGTTCAGAATAGCAAAACGATGGAAACAACCTAGATGCCCATCAACAGATGAATGGATAAACAAACTATGGTACATACAGACAATGGAGTACTACGGGACGAGAAAGAACAATGATGAATCTGTGAAGCATCTCATAACATGGACGAAACTGGAGGGCATTACGCTGAGTGAAATAAGTCAATCACAAAAGGACAAATAATGTATGAGACCTCTATTGTAAAAACCCATGAAAAAGTTCACACACAAAATGTAACAATCTTTGTTGGTTACCAGGGATGGGAGGGGTGGGGGGAAATACTAAATAGGCTATAGATAAGCGGTATCTTGGGTGAAGGGTGAGGCAGTACACAACACAGGGGAAACCAGCACAACTTGTACAAGGAAAGGTCATGAAAGCTCCACAGACACATCCAATATCCGAGGGACTGAACTGCTGGTTGGAGGGCTGTGGGGACCAGGGTCTCGGGGAACATCTAGCTCAATTGGCTTAACAGTTTATAAAGACAGTGTTCTACATTCTACCTTGGTGAGTAGCATCTGGGGTCTTAAAAGCCTGTGAGCAGCCATCTAAGATACTCCACTGGTCTCATCCCTTCGAGAACAAAGGAGAATGAAGAGAACAGGATACAAGGAAGATTAGTCCAAACGACTAATGGACCACAGCTACCAAGGCCTCCACCAGACTGAGTCCAGTACAGCTAGATGGTGCCCGGCTACCACCGCTGACTGCTCTGACCACGATCACAACAGAGGGTTCTGGACAGAGCTGGAGAAGGATGTAGAACATAATTCTAACTCACAAAAAAAAGGCCAGATTTACTGGCCTAAAGGAGACTGGAGAAACCCTGAGAGTATGGTCCCCAGACACCCTTTTAGCTCAGTGATGAAGTCATTTCTGAGGTTCACCATTCAGCCGGGGAGTGGACAACCCCATAAAACCAAATGGGACTAATGAGGCACAGCAGTCCAGGGGCAAGGGCCCGAAGACAGAAGGGGACAGGAAAGCTGGTGATAGGGAACCCAAGGTTGAGTAAGGATAGTGTTGATGTGTTGTGAGGTGTACCAACTGTTAAATGAGAAACTATTTTGTTCTGTAAGCCTTCATCTTAAGTGAGAATAACAGCACAACTGGAAGAGCGTAGTCAATGTCACTGAACTGTGCATGTAGAAATTTTTGAAATGGTGTATGTTTGGCTATGTGTATTTTCACCAAAAAAAAGGTTGAGAAGGGAGAGGGTTGACATGTTGTGGGGTTGTTAACAATGTCATAAAACAATATGTGTACTACTGTTTCATGAGAAACTATTTGTTCTTTAAGCCTTCACCTGAAGTACAATAAATATATATATATATATTACTCAAAAAAAAGACCTTGAAAAATACACAGTACAGCAATATATCAATAATATGGAATTAAAGCCCCAACACATAGAAATTTTAAAAACAAATATTCTCTGAATTAATTATTGGGACAGTAAAGAAAATAAAGGTATGACAAACTTTCAGAAAATAATAATATAAATATTACATATCAAAATGCATTGGATACTGCCAAACGTACTCTCAAAGGAAAATACACAACCTTAAGTAATTTCATTTTTAAACAAAAAGCACAAAAATAAACAAAATTTTTTTTAATATAAAAGAAAGAATTAAGAAAATAAGACATAAGCAGAAAGTAATCCTTTAGGAACAAAAGATAAATGTACGGCATAAAGATAAGGGCACATAAATAAAAGGCAGACCTCTACTGAAAGAATGAATATAAATACACAAAATTAATAATGAGAAATATAGAGAACATATGCTAAAGAAAATAATATATCTTTTCTGCATCCTTGAAGAGCAGTTTTCCAAACTGTTTTCTTCAACCTACTTAGAATAAAAAACCCTGAAGTTCACAAAACTCATTGGTTCCACTTTCCAGCGGAAAAAAGAACTCAATAAGTAGAAAAGAAACAAAATCATGTTAACTACTTAAAACAAACACATACATTTCACCCATTACCAAAACCCAAAAATCAAACCCACTGTCGTCAAGTCAATTCTGACTCATAGCAACCCTACAGGACAGAGTCAAGCTGTTCCATCTGGTTTCCAAGAAGCACCTGGTAGATTCAAACTGCTGACCTTTTGGTTAGCAGCCGTAGCACTTAACCACTACGCCACCAGGGTTTCTAGTCTACCCATTACTATACATGAAAAGATTAATTAAACAACACATAGCAAACTATATTGATCACAGTGATGCCAAATTGAAGGTAATTTATAAGTTAAAAAATAAGAATATCAATGATTGAAAACCATGACCAACTCAAGATGATATTGAAGTAAGAGTGACTAATAGCAGAGCTCGCCCTGAAAATTAGTCACATATCTTAAAATACTAATAGTATTTTTCAGTAATTCAAAATTTAACCTTATAAGTACCAAATTTTAGTAACCTAAGTTACTAACAAGTAACTGTTAGGTATAAAAACAAAAGCTCACACAATTGTTACCATCTGCTTCTAAGAACTACATGAATTTTTTAATAAGTTTCTAGCCCACTAGAAGAGCCAAGGTACATACTTCGAGAATCATCACCCGATAGCAGTAGTCTTCAAACTGGAAGTTTTCTAAGGGCTGGAACTTCCAGGGGATGTTATACATGGATAGTTTTAAGGGAACTAATTTCCAAATCTTGAATTTTCTACAACAGCTCTGTCTGAGACCTGTCTAGAATCTCTCTCTCTCTCTCACACACACACACCTTCCTTATATTTCTGTCCCCCCTCCTTTTTCACAACTGCTCTTCTTCCATCTTAAAATACAAAAACATACCTGTTACCCATCCTGAATTTTCTGTGGTGCACTCAAGATGCCAAACCAAGAGAAATTTTGGAATATTTCATAAAGTCTAAGCCTCCTTAATCACCCCCACGTGTCTCCATTTGTCGTACTGTGGGGGCTTGCATGTTGCGGTGATGCTGGAAGCTATGCCACCGGTATTCAGATACAAGCACAGTCACCCATGGCAGAGAGGTTTCAGCTAATCTTGCAGACTAACACAGACTAGGAAGCAGGACCCGGCAGTGTATTTATGCAAAGAATTAGCCAGTAAAAACCTTATGAATAGCAGCAGAACACTGTCTAATATAATGCCAGAAGATGAGCCCCCTAGGTTAGACAATTGGGGATGAGTTGCCTCCTCAAAGTAGAGTGGACTTGAATAAGTGGATGGAGGGAAGCTTTCAGGACCTTCACTTGCTGATGTGGCATGACTCAAAGTGAGAAGAGACAGCTGCAAACATCTATTAATAATTGGAACATGGAATGTACAAAGTATGAATCTAAGAAAATGCCAAAAATGAAATGGAACATAAACATCAGTATCCTAGGCATTAGTGAGCTGAAATGGACTGGGATGGGCCATTTTGAATCGAACAATCATATGGACTACTATGCCAGGAATGACAACTTGAAGAGGAATGGCATTGCATCGTCAAAAAGAACATTTCAAGATCTATCCTGAAGTACAACACTGTCAGTGATATGATAATATCCATACGCCTACAAGGAAGACCAGTTAATACAATTATTATTCAAATTTACACACCAACCACTAAGGCCAAAGATGAAAAAATTGCAGATTTTTACCAGCTTCTGCAGTATGAAATTGATCGAATATGCAATCAGGATGCACTGATAATTACTGGTGACTGGAATGGGAAAGCTGGAATCAAAGAAGAAGGATCAGTAGTTGGAAAATTTGGCCTTGGTGAAAGAAACGATGCCGGAGATCACATGATAGAATTTAGGAAGACCATCATCTTCTCCATTGCAAGTACCTTTTCCATCAACATAAGTGGCAACTATACACATGGACCTTGTCAGATGGAATACACAGGAATCAAATCAACTATATCTGTGGAAAGAAATGATGGAAACGCTCAATATCATCAGTCAGAATAAGGCCAGCGGCCAACTGTGGAACAGATCATCAATTGTTCATATGCAAGTTCAAGCTGAAACTGAAGAAAATTAGAACAAGTCCATGACAGCCAAAGTATGACCCTGAGTATACCCCAGCTGAATTTAAAGACCATCTCAAAAACAGATTTGACACACTGAATATTAATGACCAAAGACCAGATGAGCTGTAGAATGACATCAAGAACATCAGACATGAAGAAAGCAAGAGGTCATTAAAAAGGCAGGAAAGAAAGAAAACACCAAAATGGATGTCAGAAGAGACTCTGAAACTTACTATTGAATGTTGAGTAGCTAAAGCAAACGGAAGAAATGATGAAGTAAAAGAAATGAACAAAAGATTTCAAAGGGCAGCTCGAGAAGACAAAGTAAAAGTACTGTAATAACGTGTAAAGTGCGAGATAGAAAACCAAAAAGGAAGAACATGCTCAGCATTTCTCAAGCTCACAAGAACTGAAGAAAAAATTCAAGCCTTGAGTTGCAGTAGTGAAGGATTCTATGGGAAAAATATTAAACGACACAGGAAGCATCAAAGGTAGATGGAAGGAATACACAGAGTCATTATACCAAAAAGAATTGGTCGACGTTCAACCATTTCAAGAGGTAGCATGTGATCAGGAGCCAAGGTACTGAAAGAAGAAGTACAAGCTGCACTGGAGGAATTGGCAAAAAACAAGGCGCCAGGAATGGATGGAACAGCTACGGAGATGTTTCAACAAACAAGTGCTGTGCTGGAAGTGCTCACTCGTCTACGCCAAGAAATCTGGAAGAGAGCTACCTGGCCAATCAAATGGAAGAGATCCATATTTATGCCTATTCCCAAGAAAGGTGATCCAACCAAATGCGAATTATTGAACAGTATCATTAATATCACACGCAAGTAAAGTTTTGCTGAAGATCATTCAAAAGTGGCTGCAGCAGTATATCGACAGGGAACTGCCAGAAATTCAGGCCGGATTCAGAAGAGGATGTGGAACCAGGGATACCACTGCTCGTGTCAGATGGATCATGGCTGAAAGCAGAGAACACCAGAAAGATGTTTACCTGTGTTTTATTGACTACGCAAATGCATTTGACTGTGTAAATCATAACAAATTATGGATAACATTGCAAAGAATGGCAATTCCAGAACACTTAACTGTGCTCATGAGGAACCTGTACATAGATCAAGAGGCAGTTGTTCGAACAGAACTGGGTGGTTTAAAAGTTAGGAAAGGTGTGCATCAGTGTTGTATCCTTTCACCATACTTATTCAATCTGTAGGCTGAGCAAATAATCCAAGAAGCTGGACTATATGAAGAAAAATGGGACATCAGGATTGGAGGAAGACTCATTAACAACCAGCGTTATGCAGATGACACAACCTTGCCTGCTGAAAGTGAAGAGGACTTGAAGCACTTACTGATGAAGATCAAAGACGACATCCTTCAGTACGGATTACATCTTAACATAAAGAAAATAAAAATCCTTACCACTGAACCTGTAAGCAACATCATGATAAATGAAGAAAAGATTGAAGTTGTCAAGGATTTCATTTTTCTTGGATCCACAATCAACACCCATGCAGCTGTCAAGAAATCAAAAGACACACTACCTTGGGAAAATTTGCTGCAAAAGACCTCTCTGAAGGATTGCAAAGATGTCACCTTGAAGACTAAGATGCGCCCGACCCAAGCTAAGGTGTTTTCAAATGCCTCATAGGCATGCCAAAGCTATACAATGAATAAGGAAGACTGAAGAAGAAATGACACCTTTGAAGTGTGCTGGTGAAGAATACTGAAAATGCCATGGACTGCCAAAAGAAGGAACAAATCTGTCCTGGAGAAGTACAGCCAGAATGCTCCTTAGAAGCAAGAATGGCGAGATTATGTCTCACATACTTTGGACATGTTGTCAGGAGGGATCAGTCCCTGGAGAAGGACATCATGCTTGGTAAAGTAGAGGGTCAGCGAAAAAGAGGAAGACCCTCAACAAGATGGACTGACACAGTGGCTGCAACAATGCACTCAAGCATAACAAGGACTGTGAGGATGGCACAGGACCAGGCAGTGTTTCGTTCTGTAGTACACATGGTCCCTATGACTCAGAAGCAACTCGACGGCACCTAACAACAACTCCTTAATCAAGACATATGACAGGACTCCTTGTCCTTCCGTGTCTTACACATATTTCTGCTAAGGGCAAAACCTAGTGATAGAATCTGGGTATTTTCACCTGTGTTAGGATGCTCTGAATTCAGATATGTCAGAGTCCCTTGAGAGTAAAACAAACAGAGGGAACCATAAGACATACTGAAGATTAAAAGAGAAAAAACAAACCCACTGCCACTGAGTAAATTCGGACTCATAGCAACCCTACAGGACAAAGCAGAACTGCCCTATAGGGTTTCCAAGGAGCAGCTGGTGGATTTAAACTGCTGAACTTTTGGTTAGCTGCCAAGCTTTTAACCACTATGCCACGAGGGCTCCATACTGAAGATTAAAAAAAAAAATAAAAAACAAAATCCATTG
The DNA here is from genome assembly GCA_030035585.1 of Dugong dugon. NCBI lineage: Eukaryota > Metazoa > Chordata > Mammalia > Sirenia > Dugongidae > Dugong > Dugong dugon. The sequence goes on from CM057461.1 coordinate 52,460,225, forward strand.
TTGTTGAGTCAATTCTGACTCACAGTGACCCTACAGGACAGAGTAGAACTGCCCCACAAGGTTTGCAAGGAGCAGCTGGTGGATTCGAACTGCCAACCTTTCGGTTAGGAGCCGAACTCTTAACCTCTTGCTCCACCAAGGCTCCATCCATACTGAAGACAGAAGTTCTTTATTTCAAGTCAGCAAGCACACTGAACCTATCTCTCCCCATCTAACGATCTTAGAATTAGAAGACAGAAATGTCATGATGCTATATAAATAGGGATTACTGTATTTGTTTGAATTGAAGACTGAAGTCAGGCTTTTTTAAATAAGAAGCTGAGTTTTTCAACTTCACGGCAACAATTAAGTCTACAGCTTCATGGTTTTACACACATACTATAAAGACAGACAAAAATACACTTAAAGCTCCTAATATAAAGAAACACCCTCAACCTTTCCAGAGGCATATGGAATTTAACAAGGTGTCTTGAAGTAAAAAAAGCAACAGGTATGATTAATAGCTTTCTGATAAATTGAGATAAAGCCTTTTTTGGTGAGCTTCCCAGAAACAGAGAAAGTGAATGATTCTAATGACTAGGTTAACAAAGCCTTTTTGAAAGTCAGGTGGTTTCCAATTATTAGCTTTTAACAAAATTGAAGGAGGATTAAATCTCAGATGCCAGCACAGAGACTATTAAAAATAATTTCTGATGACAGATCACCATGTGACTTTCAGTTTATTATATAAAAACATTTCAAAGAATTGACAGACACTGCTAAAGCAACTCTCCCTCTATTCCCAACAACTCATCTATGTGAAAAGGTTTACAGGGTACATTTGGGTACCTCTAATCAATGTCCCTGTGAATAGTCATCCACGAGGACATGATCTAATTGGGGCGAAAGCCTCGTATGTTTTTTAAATGACATGTTTCTAGTAACATTTATGCTAATTATTTACCAAAATACATAATACTTATGTTGTGTTGATAAAGTATGTACCAATAAAAAGTTATAATAACTCACTCCGGAAGAAACTTTCTTAATAATTACAACATCATGATTTTAGAAGTTATTGTATGATTATACTTAAATTCGTTTGCATGGTTTTATTGCCAGGATTATGATAAGATGATCAAAGAAAAAGTCCTAAGCACAAAAACATATTAAGAAAAAATTCTGTAGAGAAAATTGAATGGATAAATAAGTTTAAAAAGAAAAGAGAATTATATAAAATTTCCTAACAGTTACAAAAGAGACTTTTTATGTATTTTTACATGGATGATTCTTGTTTCTGTTGTTAGTTGCTGTCGAGTTGATTCCAACTCCTGGTGACCCAATGTGGGCAGACTAGAACTGCTCCACAGGGATATCACGGCTGTAATCTTTCAGAAGCAGATCACCAGGCCTGTCTTCTGAGGTGCTTCTGTGTGGGTTCAAACCAACAACCTTTCGGTTAGCAGTCAAAGGCTTAAACGTTTGTGCTACTCAGGGAGTCCCCAAAGGGATGATGGTGGTTATCAAATTTCTGTGGTTTAAATTTCACTGCATGCATTTCCAAGAGTGATACAAATTTTATTTGAAAATTTCATAATTTAAAATTCACCAGAAATTCATCTTTGTGCAGCTGTTAAATGTGTGACAAAACAGAGATATAACTTACATATGTGTGAGTGGGTTGCATAGTGTTGCAAAATTCCTTTAGCAGATAAGTAAAGGAGTTTGAAGGCCCCTGCCCTCTAGCACCTAGCATGGTTGCTATGCTAACCATGGCTGGCACATACTCCCAGCTCCAGAAGCAATCATCTGGGGGTTGGGGGGGTGGGAAGAATACCCTGGCATCCACTGTTAAGTTTTTCTTCAAACAGATTAAACTCTGAGTTCCTTCTTTAACTCTCTCATAACCTGTATCCCAACTGCCTACCACAACGGCACACAACAGCCACACAAAAGGTGTTGGCGTATAAAATGTCATCTGCCAAGGGTTAGAGATTAATTCCTTGCTCTCTGAGAAGCTGTTAACCCAAGTATTTATCGGGCACAGGAGATCAGATGGGTTTTGAACTTTAGACTACATACAGAGAGGCCAGGAGCTGAGTTTCTAACCAGCATGAATTCTGGAAATGGCCTTTGGTAAATCATTCAATAGTCAGATGCTTAATGCAGGTCTCCATCTATTAAAAAATAAATGTAGAAGAGAATTGCAGAAGAGGCCTCAAGAGGATTAATACATGCCTGGAAAACCATTTCTAGTTCCTAGAAGAAAGAACCACTTAACAATGGACAAGAAAGGATTTCAAGTATTCATTTATTCTAGTGTATTCTTGGCCTCCAGATAAAACCAGTACCTGATTCCACACAGCGCTGGGGGCAACACTGGTATTTAACTACAATCAATGAGAAGTCAAGAGTTCTTTAATAAAAAAAGATTTTTTCCTAATGTAAATTAGGTCCACAGCCTCTAGCGTCTTCGGAGACAGTCAAACCATGTCAGTGTACCTTGCTGCACCCACCCACCCCTAGCAAAGCCTTTCACACCCCTCTAAAGTATATGCAGCTATTTCAATGCCCCTGTGCACTATTTCTAATTTTAAATTCATTTTGAGATGTCTTTTTTTTGGCTTTAACAAATATAAATTTATTTTCTCACAGTTTAGTAGGCTAGAAGTCCGAATTCAGGGTGCCACCTCTAGTGGAAGGCTTTCTCTCTCTGTCATCTCTGGGGGAATGTCCTTGTCTCTTCAGCTTCCGTTTCCTGGTTCCACTGAGATCTGCATGTGCCTTGGCATCTATCTTCCCCCAAGTGCTGCTTGCTTGCTTGTTTAATTTCTTTTATATCCAAAAAGAGATTGATGCAAGGCACACACTACACTAATCCTGCTTCATTAACATAAAAATACAACCCATTCCCAGATGGAATTATAACCACAGGCACAGAGGTTAGGATTTATAATACATGTTTTGGGGGACACAATTCAATCCATAACAGGAACCAAATATGAATCAGGTATCACATGCATCCTCATCTACTGAAAGATCTTGCTCCTTTCCCAGCCAAAATGTCCTGCCCACTCTCTGTTCCCCCCATATGGAGGATAACCTAGGAAACTAGACATCCTTCTTGTAACTCAGAGAAGCTCCTTCCATTCCATCTTCAGATATGAGAGGCAACTATAGCATATGCGTGCAAATCCCATGAAAGTCAAGTCTAAATTTTAATAAACACTGCAATGGACTACTACTAGTTGCCCTTATATCTGTTCTCTCCTTAGTATTAGAAGCCTGTTTTTGTTCATTTGTTTTTTTTTAATTTTTATTTTTTTTAGTGTCCCATACAAAATTTTATACACACATTGTTATGTGGCCCTAATTGCTCACCCCATTCTAGGACAGCACACTCCTCCTTTCTGCCCCTGATTCCCCATATCCTTTCAACCAGCTCCTAACCATCTTTGCCTCCCCATCTCACCTCTGAACAGAAGCTGCCCCTTTGGTCCCTTGTATCTACCTGATTAAGGGGCACACTCTTCACGAATATCACTTTATGTTCCACAGTCCAGTCCAATCCCTGTCTGAAGAGTTGGCCTCGGAAACTGTTTTAGTTCTGGGCGAAGAGAGAATCCAGGGGCCATGCTTTCCGGGGTACCTCCAGTCTCAGACCATTAAGTCTGGTCTTCTTACTAGAATTCAAGTTCTGCACCCCGTCCTTCTGCTGCTCCATCAGGGACTCTCTGTTGTGTTCTCTGTCAGGGCAGCAGTTTGACATATTTTAAAACGTGTCTGTATTTATACAAATTCCTATCAACACACACATGTGCATATGTACTCTCTACATGGATTCTCTAAAATAATTCAATAACAGAAAAGTGAAAGAAAAAAATCACTTTTAAACTTAACCAGCCAGAACCCCACATATACACTTACATATCTGCATGTTATTGTTGTTGTCACGCACTGTCAAGTCAATCCTGACTCTTTGTTCTTGTTGTTAGGTGCTGTCGAGTCAGTTCCGACTCATAGCGACCCTGTGTACAACAGAACAAAACACTGTCTGGTCCTGCGCCATCCTCACAATCGTTGCCATGCTTGAGCCCATCTTTGCAGTCACTGTGTCAATCCATCTCATTGAGGGTCTTCCTCTTTTTCGCTGACCCTCTACTTTACCAAGCATGATGTCCTTCTCCAGGGACTGATCCCTTATGCTAACATGTCCAAAGTACGTGAGAACACGTCTTGCTATCCTCCCTTCTAAGGAGCATGTACTTCCTCCAAGTCAGATTTGTTTGTTCTTCTGGCAGTCTGTAGTATATTCAATATTCTTTGCCAACGCTACAATTCAAAGGTGTCATTTCTTCTTCAGTCTTGCTTATTCACTGTCCAGCTTTTGCATGCATATGAGGCAACTGAAAATACCATGGGTCGGTCAGGTGCACCTTAGTACTCAAGGAGACATCTTTGCTTTTTAACACGTTGAACAGGTCTTCTGCAGTGGATTTGCCCAATGCAGTATGTCATTTGATTTCTTGACTGTTGCTTCCATGGGTGTTGACTGTGGATCCAAGTAAAATGAAATCCTTGATAACCTCAATATTCTCTCCATTAATCATGATGTTGCTTATTGGTCCAGTTGTGAGGATTTGTTTTCTTTATTTTGAGGTGTAATCAGTACTGAAGGCTGTGGTCTTTGATCTTCACCAAGTCCTCTTCAGTTTCAGCAAGCAAGGTTGTGTCATCTGCATATCACAGACTGTCAATGAGTCTTCCTCTAATCCGGATGCCATTTTCTTCTTCATAGAGTCTAGCTTCTCTGATTATTTGCTCAGCATGCAGACTGAATAAGTATGGTGAATGGATACAACCCTGATGCACCCTTTTCCTGATTTTATTAAACAACACAGTATCCCCTTGTTCTATTTGAACAACTGCCTCTTGGTCTACATAGAGGTTCCTCATGAGCACAGTTAAGTGTTCTGGAATTCCCATTCTTTGCAATGTTATCCATAATTTGTTATGATCCACACAGTCAAATGCCTTTGTATAGTCAATAAAACACAGGTAAACATCTTTCTGGTATTCTCTGCTTTCAGCCATAGCGACCCTATATGACACAGTACAACTGCCCCATAAGGTTTCCTAGGCTGTAATTACCGGAGCACATCACCAGGTCTTTTCTCCCATGGAGTCGTAATCATACCGCAGATTAAGACTAAGCGCTACCCTAGCCAAGGCTGAAGAATGCAGTTCTATATCTTTTCTCATTTAAAAATGCTTAGTGAGTAGACAACTAAATCATTCTTACTTTACTTCTTGCTTGTTTTTCTTTTGCTCTTGAACTTAAGAAATCTGAATGGGAAGCAGAATGATGGAAGCTCCTGAGACTCAAGCTCTTGTCTGTTTTTTGCCATATACCCAGTGTCTAAGACCCTACCTGGCATACTGTGTTGTTGTCAGTTGCTGTCAAGCTGGCTCCGACTCATTGTGACCCCATGTACCACAGAACGAAAAACTGTCTGGTACCATACCATCTTCACAATTGTTGGTATGATTGAGTCCACTGTTGCAGCCACTGTGTACTCTGGATGCCTTCCAACCTAGGGGACTCATCTTTCAGCACTATATCAGGTAATGGTCTGTTGTGATCCATCAGGTTTTCATCGGCTTACTTTCAAGAGTAGATCATCAGGCCATTCTTCCTAATTTGTCTTAGTATGGAAGCTCCATTGAAACTTGTCCACCATGGGTGACCCTGCTGGTATTTGAAATACCAGTGGCATAACTTCCAGCATCATAGTGACACATAAGCCACCACAATACAACAATTTGACAAGTAGTGAGACACACAGCAGGCACACAAAAACGACTTGTTAAGCAGATGGTATAATATGATACAAACATAAAGGGCAATGTCTCACCACACATTTCAGAAGCGAAGGGCAGGAAAGTAATAGTGAAGTTTGTCTGGCTTATTTATATTAAAATTATTATGATGAGCCAAAGATGACTAAACACAGACAAGGGCTTGAATGAGAACCTACAGGTGAAGATTAATTTCAAAGAAACAAAGAATTGAGATGGTTTCCCTTTCCACTCAAGGGATGTTAACAGAGCGTCTTCACTCTGTGTCTCATTCATCCTCCCTCGCCCCTCTCAGCTCTCATATCCCCCAATGACAGAAACAGAAAACAGAGGAGACAGGAAGAGAAAGATCAAACAGAAAGGAGGATAAGAATGACAATGGATTGAGAAGCACACTCTCATGTATTTTTTGAGGGGAGGGAGCAGACCACGAAGACTCCTGGCTGTCTCTCAAACACCAATGCGGGGCCCACTGTGGAACTTTTCCCCTTCCATGAGTTTACAAAATGAAAGAAGTGACCAAAAAAAAAAAAAAAACCATAACTCCCGGCTACCACCACTGACTGCTCCAACAGGGATCACATTAGGGGGTCCTGGACAGAGCTGGAGAAAAACGCAGACCAAAATTCTAACTCACAAAAAAAGACCAGACTTACTGGCCTGAAAGAGACTGGAGAAACCCCAAGAGTATGGCCCCCAGATACCCTTTTAGCTCAGTAATGAAGTCACTCCTGAGGTTCACCCTTCAGCCAAAGATTAGATAGCCCCATAAACAAAATGAGACTAAAGGGGCACAACAGCCCAGGACAAGAAGGGAGAGTACTGGCACGTTGTGGGGCTGGTAACCAATGTCACAAAACAAGATGAGTACTTGTTTAATGAGAAGCCAGTCTGTTCTATAAACCCTCATATGAAGTACCGTATTAAAAAAAAAAAAAATTGTATACCAGATATTGTGTTTTCAAAAAGCAAAAGGTAAAGCTGTAAATTCACTTTGAGGAAAAAAAAAAAAGTAAGTTTTAAAAGACTAAAAAAAAGCCAAAAATTAACAAACATTTTGTTTGGCTGCTGAGACTGTGGGTGATGTATTACTTTTTTCTCACTTCTCTCATACCCAAGTTTTCTGAGTATGAAATTACTGCAGTATTTTTTAAAAATCAAGAAAGCCTTAACAACGAAAATACTTGTATATAAAAGACAGTATTCTTTTATGTATGATTATTAATAACTATTTCCTCAATTTTGTAGCTGAAATGTTAGTATTTTTACTTTAATTTTCCAATGCATACCTAGCAGTCTGTTACAAAGTTTACTCTTACTAATATCTGACTGTACTTGTAACTACAAGTTTTTCTCTGCCAATGTACTGAATACAAATTGTATCTTTTCAACTGATCTCTCATGATTAAAAAAAAAAAACACACACCTGCAAGTAACTAATCAAGAATATATTATATGATACTCTGTATGTCTTGTTGAGTATAACAACATTTACTGTATTTTATGTTAATAAAGTAATACATACTTAATATAGAAATTTTGAAAACTTCAGATAAACATAAAAAACTACCTTTGGTCCCACTCTCCAGAAGCAACTACTGTTAACATCTGGGATATATCAATAAATACTGAAATAATATATTTAATAAAATATGATGTCTTAAAGCTAGCATCTCATAGCAAATACAGTTTCATATCTTATTTTTCCTTACTATTACATCCTGAGACAATACCTATATCATTCAATTCAGGTGTAATATTTCACTGAAGAGATGTAATGTAACTTATCTACCTCCCCCCACTATTGACTTTATATCCATTTTATAAGTATTTCAGTGTGTTACATATTCATAGACAGATGAAAATTTTCATTCTTGCCACTAAGTAGGATTTTCTAACTCCGACTAATTTTCTAAAAGTTGATGACCGACTCCATTGTTTTTTTCAAAAGCCAGGTCACAGCTCCCTGGATGAGAGCAGCAATAAATGTCTTTGCTAACTTCACCTGGCCAACTAGCTGTGAAGATTTCCCCTGGACAGACTGCAAACCCTCCCACCCCCACCAAACAGAACAAACACACACACACACATCTTTGTATTGAAAAGTACTATCAATACTGGCAATAAAGTACTATCAATATTGGAAATATTGGGTAGCATTAATAAAAATCTTGATTTTGAAGCATAAAATAATTAGCCCTAGCCTATATTTTCAACTATCATTCTGTGAAGACAAAGCCTCTAGGACTAGTAGCTTTGTCTCTGATACTAAGCGGTCCCTTCCAGCAACAGGCATCAGCTCTGCACCATGACCAACATTTTACGGGCACTGAATAAACCTTACGGCACAGGTATGCCTCAACTACATGATGACCATGCCCAGGTAGTGTAAAGAGCATAAACCCCTAACATTTTTATACTGGCACAAGAATTTAAACCCCTGCCTCAGGGTGAAATGTTCCTCAGTACTCCTTACAGACCTTACTCAGAAATCCATCTCATGTATTTAATCGCACATAGCTCATACACTTACGTTAGAGACAGGACTAATTTTTGAATAATGATATACCTCAACAAATAATATTTACTCATAAATACCTTAATAAAAACATGATGACAAAAAAAATTAATCGCAGAACTGTCCACAAGCAAGTCGGGAACTCTTTTAATCCAGCCACTGAAGTCATATCACCCAAAGTGATTATTACACATATTAAAGTCACCACAGGAGAGGAAAAGTACAGCTAACTTACTATCTATGGCACTTGTAAATGTTCTAAATGAATTCTTACTCATTTTCATTACGATTTTTGTTAATTATATCTTCTTAAGATCTGTGATTATACGAACTCTGAAAGTAATAGCATTATTTTGCTAGCTTCTAACCTACATACAGCTCAAAACATCTAAACAGATAGGAATGCAACATTCAAAAATTCCTTGCCTTGCCTAACATTAACATGAACTCAGGTGAGAAAAAGATATTACAACAACCATAGCCACTATCATTTATTGAGCAAATTTTATTTTTCCACGCCAGGGATCAGCAAACTAATGGCCTGAGAGCCAAATCTAGCCCTCTGCCTGTTTTTATAAATAAGTTTTATCAGGACACAGCTACGTCCATTTGTCTATGTATACTCTGTGTCTGCTTTCCTGCTATAATCTGTGTCTGCTCTCTGCTACGACAGATTTCAGTAGTCATGACACAGATCCTATGACCCACAGAACCTAGAATACTTACTATCTGGTCCTTTACAGAAAAAGTTTGCCAACACCATTTCTAGGTACTATGCTAGGTATGCACTTTGTATAGATGATCTCTTTACATAGATTATTCAAGGAGGTGGAACAATTATTATTCCTGCTCTAAGGAGGACAAAAATCGGGTTTATCAAGATTAACTGATCTGACCAAGGTCACAAGAGGTAGAGCCAGGCTTTAGCCCCGAATGCACTGGCTCCAGAGAGGAAACTCTAAACCACTAAGCTGTAGTGAGTGGGAGCTGGAGGGATAACTCATCCCCAATTGTACATGAACAAAAAAATCTTAACTTCACTGGTACAAAGGTAAAGGGCCTAAGCCAATCTCAGGAATGTAGAGACTTCCCACACTCTGGAGAAACATTTCCTGAATTGCATCACTGTCTCTGATATCACAGTATGACCAACTTTCCCATGATGGTGTTTGCTCTTGCCACTCTGTGGATCAAGATCGGATCTCTGGGCTCACTGATCACCAGCCCACTGACTCTGCATTCTGCCCTTATCAACCTATTCTATATGCCGTTACCATGTCAATTACCATCTAGTCAATTCCGACTCATAGTGAACCTATAGGACAGAGTAGAACTGCCCCACAGGGTTTCCAAGGACCAGCTGATGGATTTGAACTGCCAACCTCTTTGGTTAGAAGCCATAGCGCTTAACCACTGAGCCACCAACACTCCAGTGCTGCTTAAGTCACACCACTGCCCTGGGTTAAACAGACTTTGGTGTGCCAACCTTAGGATCAATCACAGTGAATACCAATGATTGATGAGAAAAAAAACAATACCCAGGTTCTGAGAAATTAAACACATCAATTGTTTTTCTAAATATAACTGTCTTCTAAGACAAAAGTTTTTTAACAGAAAACTGTTCACCATTTTAATAGTAAAAGACCAAAAGCCAAAAAAAAAACCCAAACCTATTGCCATGGAGTCGATTCCAACTCATAGTGGCCCTACAGGACAGAGTAGCACCACCCCACAGGGTTTCTGAGGAGCAGCCAGTGGATTCAAACTGCCAATCTTTTGGTTAGCAGCCATTTCACTTAACCACTGCGCCACCAGGGCTCCAAAAGACCAAAAGGCAACTTAAAAAGAATAAAAAGGCCTTTTGTTCCAAGGAATCCATTTAGACTACAAGTTTTCTTGAACTCTGAACACCAAAACTGAAAAAGGCAACTGGGTTAGAGCCAAAATGGAATCCTCAGAACACAAGTAAGTTTGAGGCAAGTAGACCTTCTCACTACACCCATCTTAGAACCACAGAGCACAGTAGTATAATAAAGGCTCTCACAACTTTCTATGAATAAGCCACTTAATTTTGTTTAACCCAGTTTCCCAAATGTATCTGAAGGATCTTTTTTTTTCTCTCTCTCTCAAGCAAACTTTCTTATACTAGAGTCAGTCAATAACCATTTCTTTAGTGTCTGCTATGTGTCAAGCACTGAACTACAGACTGGAATTAGAATTTCAGGGAAAACACATATTAAACACATAATTACAGATGAGATGAACTAACACAGTAGCTGCAACAATGGGCTCAAACAAAGCAAGAATTACGAGGATGGCACAGGACCAGGCAATGTTTCCTTCTGTTGTACACAGGGCCGCTGAGTCGGAACCGACTCAATGGCACCTAACAACAATTACAGATTATTAAATAAATATCCGTATGCACTGAAAGAGATATAAGGAATCTAGAGAACATACTTTGGGAAATGCTGGCATTGTGGAAATGATGCCAGACATAGGAATCAGAAAATTCTGTTCTGACCTCAACTCTGACACTAACTCCCTATGTAATCCCAAAGATCACTCAACAAGGAACATACCCTGTGCAAGCCTCAGATTCTCCCTACTATGACATGAAAAGGCTGGATAAGATCAGCTTGAAGGCTCTATCCATTATGAATATTCTGACATTAATTCAATGTGAAGTGGGGGAAAAAGAATAAGAAATTTCAATACACTACTTAGATACCTCGAAAGATACACTGATAGCTAAGAAACTGAACTGGAAAAATGTCTTCGGAATAGATGTCCAGAATATAAATTAGCTCAGAGTGTTTATTCTGAGGTAATAATGAAGCAGTAAGAGTTTTAAAGAAGAAAGTAAGGCCCACCATGATCCGATCCATGCTTTCTCTCCTCCATCCTCCCACCCCCATGCTCCAAGCTTCCTCAATTTCTCTGAGAGTCCCAATTACCCAGGGTGATAGATTCTTCTAAGCTCAGGCCATTACAAAGCTTTTCTCACCCAACCCAAGGCTGCCAACACCAACTTCGTTTTATGGGTAGCCTCAAGATCAACTCTTCTCCAAACCTTCTTGACATCACCACTGCCTCTCCCAGTAGACCTGACGTGTTGACCAAGGCTTCCTTTGTGTCTCCACCACTAGCCAATCTTGTCACCTACTAGTAACGAGTTTCTTATTCACTCTGGTGCAATTATTTATAATAGAAAGAGTGTCTACACTGTAGGGTTGTTATGAGATTCCAGGAAATTAGTACATGCAAAGTGCTTAGAACAGTGCCTGGCGCATAGCAAGTGCTTGTGGCCAAGACAGCCTTCTGTTTTCTCTTTCTTTCTTACTGTAAAATGGTGATAGTAGTAGCATCAGAACCTGTCTAATTTCAGGGGGGATAATGACAATCAGGATCAGCCGAAGGCTGATTCCCATGAGGCAGAGGTCAGACGTACCTCCACTCTCCAACCTTTTTACCAATTCTGACACCAGCTGTCCCTCCCATGGCACTCTCTACTTCTCTGCTGGGTTCAATAATCCACTGCAATGGCCACACAGAACTCACAGACCACACTCACAGTTAAGTGGTTTATTAAGGAAGCAACAAGACACAGTTTGGGATCAGGATCAGGAAGCATGCAGGCAAAGTCTCCCTCCTTCAGTGCAGGACAGCTCTCTCAGTTCCTCTTGGCCGTGCAGGCCTCCTCTCAGCTCCCTCAGGACAGCCTTCCTCTCGGCCCCCAGGGAGGAGGCTCCTCTCGGCACCTTAAGGACAGGCTCATCTTGGCCCTGCCATCTGTCACCACCGACTCTACTGCAGGGCCCCTTCTGGGCCTGTCACAGAGGGCTTTGACACTGGGTCCCTTCTGTACCTCTGTCTGCAGTGTTACAGCCCTTGACCTGTGTTACAGCTCTTTTAGGAGACTCCTGGCCTCCTCTGTCTCCCTCTCTCTCTGCTGCTTCTCTCTTCTCTCTTTTTTCTTCCAACTGCCTCTTCCTGCTGCTTCTCTTTTTGCTTCTGTCTGAAAAACCTCTGTGAGGTTGGCTACATATACACACAACTCTTTGTCAATTTCAAGGTACAGCCTTCCCACCAGGGCCACAGACTGACCAAACCCCTCTCGATAGGCCACAGGCACTTCATTTGCATAACAGGCTACAGGCACTTCATTTGCATAGTCTCTTGACCAATCCCTGCAAGGTGCATACCAATCACGGAGCAGGCTTCAGCCCAGGACCACAAGAAAAGTATCAAACCACAAGTTGTTTACAGCTTACCCAGAAAATGTCAATCAACCTGGACAAAAGTAACAAACCCTCTGGGGCAGAAAACTAGGGCAAAGGTAACTCTTTAGGGCTTAGAGGGGAAAATCTCTCAAACTGTTTTTCCAAATAACCAGGCAAAAGGCCACATAAAGGAACTCATTTCACCACACTTACAAACAGAAAGCCAATTTTGTTAGGGGTTGGCAATGTGCCCAGCTGAAGAAACTAACTTAGAAGGGGCCGCGTGGCACAGCTCTGCAATGAGATATAAACCACAGTTGTTGAGCAGGGCTTAAAAGATGGGTAAACTCAGCTAATATACAGCCTTCAACTTTCCCCATTTCCTCTGACTAAGTCTCAGATGTGATGATTTGGCTGCAAAAATCGTGAAGGAATTACACAGACCTCGATTCGGTCAACCGTGAGCCACTAAACCACTAAAGCCACCAGCAGCTTGTCCTTGCAGTTCTCATTCAGGGAGGAAAAATAGACAACCTTAATTGGCTTAAGATACATTTTCTCAAGTTGCTGGAATGCACTGCAGTTAACTCTTTGTTACTATTTATATCACACCTATAACAATTTATTTCATTTATTTGTTTACAAGTTTGGTTCCCCATCCAAAGTGTCTTATTCATGTTGACACTACACGTCACACCAAGCAGATGCTAAATAAATGTTAAATGCATGAATGAAGTGACAATATGGTCACCACAGTTTGTCTTTAATTCTTTTGTAAGAAAAAAAATGATCCTAATGATTTCTCATCCTCTTCCCTCCCTAACTGAATATTCTTTATTATTATTTAGCATTTATAAAAGTGCTTATAGCCACAACATGGATGAACTCTAAAAACAGTACACTGAGCAAAATAAGGCAGTCACAACAAAACAAATACTGCATGATCTCACTAATATAGAATAAACAAATAATATAGAAACCAAAGATTATTAGTGGCTATAGGGGTGGGAGGGAGGAGGGAAGGAAAGTTTTTGCTTAGGGGGCACTGAGTTTGTGTTAATGGTAATAGCATAATTTGGGAAAGGACAGAGAGAAAAATTGCATAACTTGAGAAATATAAGCAATGTCACTTAATTGTACATGTAGAAATTGTTGAACTGGCATATTTTTGTTGAGTATATTTTCACCACAATTAAAAAGAAAAAAACCAGGATGACCAGAAGGCAGTGAGATAACATATTTAAGGCGCTGAAAGGGGAGGAAAAAAAGTCAACCAAGAATTGTACATCCAAGAAAACAGTCCTACAAAAATGACAGCAAAATTAAGGTATTCCCAGATATTAACATCAGCAGGAGTTTACTGCCAATAGTCTTACCCTGAAATTAAGGGCATAGACAGTAACTCAAAGCCATTGAAAGAAATAAATAATATCAATAAATGTTTAACTATATACTTTTGGAAAAAAATGCCCATAAACTACCTGAAACTAAAGGTATTTATTTAAGAAACACTTATGTAAGAGCATTATGTGGCAGGCCCTGCTTTCAGTGCTTCTACAAGTAACTCATTTAATTCTCAGAACGACCCAATGAGAGAGGTATGATTATCCTCATTTCACAGATAAGGAAACTGAGGCACAGAAAGGTTTAAAAACTTGCCCAAGTCACATAGCTAGCAACTGGCAGAGGTGAGATTGAACTCTATGCCACTGGATTCCAGAGCTCATGTTCCTACCTGTCACTCTCTTGCCACCTCTCAGTTATTAACTGTGGCAGTACTTTCTTCTTCTTATTTCTACATAAAATGAGGAACGAGCTGGGAGGTAATTCAATCTGAATATCTGTGATAGTTCTTGGCTCCACAAACCAGCAGAAACCAAAAGAGAGACCTCTGCATGCACTATGTCAATAGTCGAGGCTACTTTGCTGGAACAGACATTGTCAAATGTACAATGAATCGTGACAGAAAAAGGAAACAAGGAATTACACTGTAATTTTTTAAAGACTTAAAGATGAGGAAAACTCAAGGTAAAAAAAGAAATGACACTACAAGGACAGTTTTTTAAGGGGAAAATATAAGTAAATGTCTGTCTTAGTTATCTAGTGCTGTTGTTTTTAATAAAAACTGCACAAATGGTTGGCTTTAAAAAACAGAAATTTATTTTCTCACAGTTCTAGAGGCTGAAAGTCTGTATTAGGGTCTTGGCCCTGTTAACTCCTTCCTTACTGGTATCCCTCCACATTCCCTGGTTCCTTGGCATGTAGACAACTCTCATTTGGTGTCAGTCTTCCCCTGTGTGTGTGTCTCTGTGTCTATTCTGGTCTTTTTATAACTCAGAAGTCATAAGGTTTAGGATCCACCCTACACTGGTATCTCATTAACTAACAAAAGAAAAACCCTATTTCCAAAGAGGATCACATCTACAGGCACAAGGGCCAGAAATTTAACACATATTTTTAGGGAACACAATTCAATCCATAACAATGCTAAAGTAAGCCTTCTAGTGGCAAACTAATCAAAATGACCACCTAAGACCCAGATTAAGAAAAACCTTTCAGCTGTAAGGTATAGTCCAGATATTCTGCTCTTGAAACAACTTCAGAAAAACTATAAAAAAATAGTAAGTAAAGAATCTCCAGAAACATGGAAATGTCTTATATCCTTCTGTAACAATTCTCAACTTGACTGCAAGAAGATACTCCATCTAAAAAATCATTTATACTAAAATGTTCACAATTTATATCTTACATAGATTCAGCATCCAGGAATCAGGACCTAGACCCATGTCCACTTACCAATACCTGTCATGTCCTTTCAAATAACTTCACCACAAAGGATTCTGGAATTAAAAATAGTATAGTGTGTTTTTTCTATCTCCAGCGACATCTAGTGCTCAGAAACTAAAACGCAGCCTAGGGCACAACATTTATTCCAGGATTTGTTCCAATTATTACCTATTAAATGCATATGATAAAACAGGAATTGTATAGCCCTTAATAAATGGTATTTTCCATAATAAGAATTTCCAATTGCCAACTGTCTTCTAATCCAAAATTAAAAATATCTCATAAGCTTAACCAAATAATTAAGAAAATGCATCTGTTTGGTTGAGGTGAAGAAGTTACTTTGTTCTCCAATTTTTTGTTTGTTTCAAATGCAAATATATATTTATGTCCTAACAGCAGACTTGAATATTAGGAGATTCTGCACACATTAAAAAACTTCCTATTAAATTTAACCAAAAGGCACTCTGGCTTAACACAATAAAAAATACAAGACATTTATTTAAAACCAACTTTCAGAATTGTCTGAAGGAGAATAATTTAAACGCAGATGAAGCGCATTATAGAATGGTTTGCTGATTTAGGTAGACCACAGGTTAAAACTTGCCTGCAATTTTCACATATAAGTATGGACATACATATTCTAAAGACGCAGGCAGCCATATTCTCCTCATCAAAGTGAAAGCTCATTGTGGTGCTAAGAAGCCAGGCAATAGAATACCATTTTAAAAGAAAAGCAAGGTATAATTAAAGAGCACTGGATTATGAGTGAGCGAACAGTTAGCTAGCCCTGGTTCTACCTCTAGAACTTCTAGACCATGTTGTTTAACTTCTCTGGCTTCAATTTCTTCATTTGTTTAAAAAAAGGGCAGAGGAGGGAGCTAAGGCAAGAAGAGATAAGCCTAGATACTCTCTTGGGCCCTTTGTCCTACCAACATTCTATGTTGTATGAACAAGATTATCTCTAAGTTGTCTTAGAGCATTTTTTGAAATCATTTTAAAAACACACAATGACACAGCACTTTGAGGAAGAAAAAACTAAGACAAGTTATTACTCAGGCAACAAAGGAGATATGATTGAAATCAGTTTGGAGTATACAAAGAGCTCTTTAAGACTCACGACCTGGATCAAGACACATTAAATTGCATCCACTGTGACCCTGCACTTTCTAAACCAGTAAGTGCTGTTGAAAGTCTTTTAATAAAGATCTTCAGAAATCATTTAATATAAATGGGTTTTATTGCTAAACAAAGGTATTCATAAATATTCTGGTTAAGTGAGGTTTTCTCACCAGAATAAGTTTAGGTCATTGTCTAGGTTACAGAGAATGTTTATTGAAAAGGTTTTCTCACGTGAATAAAGAGCTCTAAGTAATTTAAAACTTGCGTGGAGTTTTCCACTGTAATTATGATTACTATCTCCTCACCCTGCAGAAAGAACCCCAACCTGGCTTTAAAAAAAAGCGCAATAGCTTGGAGGCAACAGCTAAAAAGAGAGAAAAGGGGGTAGGGGACCAACAGAATATGTAGTCCAGTAAATTCAACGAAGAAGAAAGAGAGGAAATGAGGTAAGTTGAACCCAAATACCCGCCACATTTGGAATGACTCCCCATCACTGCACTGGTAAGCCCTGGGTACCTTAGAAGCCCTCCTTGAGCATTTGTGAAAAGCCGGTGACTGAGTGAGTAACAGCTCTCTGAGATAGCTGGGTGGCCAGTTAATGCATAAACAGTTAAGTGAGCTGGAGAGGGCTGGAGGCGTGCCCAGTGACCGAGGATGTGCAACATATCCTAGGGACAGCATATTTGATGACAAGGCCTGAAGCGAAGTCATATGGAAAATGATGCTAATTAAAAATAATGGAAGGTTTTTTTTCTTCATTCCATCAGGAAAGTCAAAATAGAACCGCAATGTGATACCACCAAATACCCACCAGAATGGCTGAAATAAAAAAGTATTTTAAAAATAGCAAATATCGCTGAGGACAGGGAACTGGGCCTCTCATACATGGTAGGTGAGGGTGTGAAATGGTACAACCACTTTGGAAAATAATTCAATGAGTGGAGTGAATAAATAAATGGTGACATATTCACATTATGGAATAATATGCAACAATGAGAATAAATACAACCACGTGCAAAAACATAGATGGAGCTCACCAACAGTGTTGGAAAAATGAAGCCAGTTACAAAGAAATACATTCTGTGTGATTCCATGTATATAAAGTTCAAAAACAGGAAAAGCAAAGCTATGCTTTTCAACATCAGGCTAGACATGTCCCTTGGAGGAAGGAGTGGTAACTCGCAGAGAGATAGCAGGGGAGGACTTCAGAGGTCCTGGTAATGTTGTTTTTTCACCTGGGTTCTGAATATATGGGTGTGTTCAGTTTGTGAAAATCCATTAGGATTTTATACATGCAATTTATGTCATCTTCTGTATGTATGAAATACCTTAATGGCCAAAGTGAGACAAAGTTCAGAGGGCACATTTAAAAAGGAAGAGTGGTCCAAAACAAAGTCCCAGCAGCAAGGGACAAAAACACCTGCTGTAATGGTGACAGACCCCGGAAGACAGAAAAAGGTGGCGGGGTCCCGTACCCAAGACAAGGACCAACAGGGACAATTCCATGTAGTCTCCTAAGGAAGCACCCAAGTCCTTCTCAGATATAAGAAATCCTTAGAGCTCACCTACATCAGCCCTCTCCATTCATGACTGAAAACAGAGACCAAGCGAGAGAGGGTATACCTTGTCACACAACTAGTTAGTGATACAGCGAAGTGTGAAAGCCAGATCACCGCAGTTAATTACACTTAAATAATTATAAAACAGTCAAGACATTTCAAAAGAATGAATTACATGACCACCCAGAATGTATCAGAACTCAACAAGGGCAAGGCTAATTATTTCAAGACACTTGAAATGAGATAAGCAATTAAAAGGAGATGAGATGCATACAACACCATAGAGAGAAGAGGAGGATCAGAAAGAGAAGGAAAGGGAACGCAATCTTAAGAGAAATTTAGGGCAAGACACAGTGCAGATGAAATACGGAAAACTATCACTATGCCTCTACATTCCTTTTCTTCATACGCAGCACTCAAAATAATAATCCTTTGCACGTCTGGACCATTTTTCCCTTGCCGAAGAGCACATTTTAGATCTCTCTTTTATAAACAACCATCACTGTAGTAAAGGGCAAAGAACAATTACATAAAAACAAGCCTCATATGAAATAAAATATTATCCATAAAGGTAGAAAAGAACACATGGCTGGCTGGATTGTTTTTTTTTTTTTTAAATCTGAAGATGCACAGAGAAATCATTAATATAAGAACAAATGCTAATACACATTTAAAATACATGATACCCAGGGAAATAACCGTGACTCTTTGCTTAAGAAAAAGACCAGAAGCAAGTCAAGGCAATGCAACCTTGGTGGGAAAATCGCTTATTATTAAAGAGAGAATTACAAAACACAAAAGGAAACATGAGCCATTATTTCACAGAAAGCAAATCTTGTCTTGACATTTACAGAGATAACAGAGCAGATGGGGCTCAAGCAGTGGTCATTATCTATTTTGGTTTTTAAAACACTGATGAACAAAAAATTCACTGCGAATACAGGATCACTTCTGAAGACTACTTTTTCGTATCAGTCACTACATGAAAAAGCACAAAAAAGGCAAGAGTCAGAGAAAGACAAAACAAACCCAATGCATTTGAACATGGAAAAAAGTAGAAATGATACAGCAATTAACAAGAGGTCAGTTTCAAACAATAAGAATTAGCATAGTGGGAGTCACAACCCAGATCTCAAGACAAAGTCAAATTCTCACCACCCCCCCTACACCTTCCTTAACCCTGTGCCCTCTGGGCTTCAGTTTCCTTATCTACAAAATGCAAAAATGGAAAAAATAATAATACCACCCTCATAAGGCTACTGAACGAAATAAACAAGTTAACATATATGACTTGGAATTGCACTGTGCATATGTGGCTACTGAGCACTTGAAATACAGCTAGTGCAATGGAAAACTGATTTTTTAATATTATTTAATTTACTGGTTTAAATTTAAAAACCGATACTCAAACTACTGAAAAACTAAGTATGTTTGGAACATATTTGGTATAGTAATCTACTTTTTCAACTGTAAATTTTATAAAATAAAAACACAGATCAAGTATCCATGCAAATTTAGCATATGAATTGAGATGTACTGTAAATGTAAAATTCATACATTTTCAAACACATTATTAAAAAAACTATAAAATATCTCTTTAATAATTTTTATATTATTATATGTTGAAATGACAGGTTAAATATAATGTATTATTAAAATTCATTTCAGCTACTCCTTTTACTTTTTTAATGTGGCTATCAGAAAATTTTAAATTGCCTATGTGGCTTGGACTACATTAGACAGTGCTGACTTAGAGAACAATGGCTGGGGGGGGGAATAGGAAGAGTATAATAAATATTACCTACTACTATTATCGCTATTATACTATCAACATTAATTGCCACATGCAAGGCAATTTTGGAGGTTCAAAAACCATTAAAACATATCTCTACCTTCTGGATTTCAGTCTAGCAAAGGAAAATCAGACATAACAGTTTTATAGGACATAAATTATTAATATCTAACTATGAAAAAAAGAGAACTTTAAAAAAAAACTACAAAAAGTATATGATAAACTCATTGAAAACTTTTGAAACTGCCATTATAAGAATCAAAAGAAATCAGAATAAATTTGTGTCAATCACCCAATTAGATTAGACCCAAGTGAAAAGAGAAAATAAACTCACATCAGGAACCTACACAGAAGGAAGGCAAATGTATTCTGTTTGTAATTGCAGTTTTGCTCCTGCTGGGCCCAGGTAGGATCCACTGAGGCATGGGGTCTTGCCCTGTTCCTCTGCCCCAGCCCTTGCTGGGAAACAGCTGCACAGGGGCTGGGGCTTGTTTGGATCAGAGATACTATGATTGGTCATAAAGACTAGGCAGACATGTACTGGAGAAATACGGTCCAGGGCCAAAGCCACATCAGGAAGAGAGAGCAAGAAGCCCTGTGTATACATATACCCAACAATACAGGTTCAACAATGTTCACAGAGGCACTACTCATAATAACCAAAAACTGGAGATAATAACCCAATAGAGATAAGCAACAGGAGAATGGATAAAATGAGTGCACCAAAATCACATACTGAAACACCATACAGCAATAAAGAAGAACAAACTACACACTTCACAAAAGAATACCAAAAGCAAACCCACTACCGTGGCACTGATCCCAACTCAAGGCCACCACATGTGTTTCAGAATAGAACTGCTCTACCGAGTTTTGTTGGCTGTAATTTTTACAGAACCAGATCATCAGGCCCACAGCATTGCTGGGTAGGTTCAATCTGCCAACCGTTAGGTTAGCAGCCAATCACAAACTACCTGCACCAACAGGCAAGACATAAAAACAAGATATACTGCATAATTTCATTTGTATGAAGCTCAAGAACAGGCAAAACTCATCTGCATTAATAGATGTTAGCATGGTGGTTATCTCTGGGCGACAAGGGGACAGGAAATATTCCATATTTTGATCTGGATATGGGTTCTGTGGATGTACATATATGTAAAAATTCATGAGTGTACACTTCAGATTTGCATACTTTATGCACATTAAACCTCAACTAAAACAATAATAAACTTTTTTTTTCTTTTTTATAAAGGTCCTGTGAACAAATTAGCCCATTTAATTAAAAAATGAATCTGTTCAGCTGCAATTTATTTCAAATGGCATTATCCGATGCTTCCAAATACTCGCATGAGTATACAATTTGGGGACACCGCAGGAAGTCACGCGTGTCGTTTTATTCTATGCACCTACAACAAATGCAGAGATGGGCTTAAGAGGCAATCTTCCACATGCTTAACGGCAGTGCTTCTCAAACTCTTGTGAGGCTCAGGGCGCTTGTTTAAAAATAGAGATTTCAGACTACCACTCCCAACAATTCTCCTCCCAAGAGTCTGCATGAGGGCCCAGGAAACTGTCTTTTAAAAATAAGTCCCCAAGTGATTCTGAGTAGAAGCCACTTCTGCAGGGAAAATCAGCTTCCTATGATAAGGAGCCTGGTGGCATAGTGGTTAAGTGCTGGGCTGTGAACCAAAAGGTCAGCAGTTCCAATCCACCAACCCCTCCTTGGAAACCCTATGGGTGGTTCTACTGTCCTACAGGGTCGCTACGAGCTGGAACCAACCTGATGGCACTTAACAACAACATAACATGGAGAGTAATTAATATTTGTTTTAGATGCAAAACTGGACTTATCAACAGCAAGCTCTGATGCTTGATTCAGTCAAATCTGCTAGGATTGCCAGTATAATATAATTTTTACTTTAATGGCAACAGCAATAAATGCTTAAATACATTAATATGTGGTGCTCTGGCTCTAGAGAGAAAAACCATCCTCAGTAATGTCTGTGTTGTTAGATTCTTTCAAGAAAAAATCAGAGCTATTTGGAGCTAAGTCCTCTCATCTACATGACAGAAAAAACTTGCTCAGTAAGCCTGTTTTTAGCTGAGAAAGCTGGCACTATAAAGTAATATATGTTAGAAATTTATAGCCACCCCGCCCCCTACAAGTAACAGAATATCCTGGTAATAAATATCCACATGTAACTTAGGCCCATATTTCTTTCTCAGTAGATGCCCACTTGCTAATTATACTGTTTTGCAAACGCATACTTCTTAAAACCATCACTTCTGCTAAGAGATTTGAAGCTCTGCTGCCTGGAGTTAGGAGAAACTGCTGTCATCCTTAAATAATGCAAAGGCAGAATCAACCAGGATGGGACGGAAAAGTAATCTACCAAAACCTGCTGTTGCGTTACAGATGGAGGGCAATGCCAACTTGCCACTCATAGATACTGTTCCTAGGTAGGCTGGGGTGGAAAACATCAAGCTATAGGGATCAACTGAAAATTAAGCCAAATTCAAAATTATCTATGAAAAGCTGCAGAAGAGAATGCAGCCACGTTTAGAGCTCACTTTAAATCGTGAAATCAATATAAAGGAGAAAAGAAAAATTCATGTAAGTGCATGAAATTCATTATATTCCTTCTTTCAATTCTAACACCAGAAAAGAGAGGTTTCTCCTGTAACAGTGTGTTCACACCACAGAACAGATTATTCAGCTGGTCCTTTCGTGTACTTTTCCAGCTGAATATAGGATTTCTGAGTGAAAAAGAAAGTACTCTAAAATATTTTCTCTTAAGAAATAAAAGAATGTTTCAACTAATTCGCATCTCCTGTTGACCTGGAACGCTTGTGCTTGAATGGGCTTGGCCTCACCCAAGATGCAGAAGTGGGCTCTGATTCATCTCAGCCAATCATGGCAACCCACTTTCTTATCAAAGCAATTGATTTAAGATAGCATAGGCCTAAGACAGTCACCACAAGTTCCTTCAAGATAAAAACTGCCGTGGAAAAAATATCGTAGGCTTGGCACTACTAACATCCGAGCTGGTCTGTGAATAGCTCAGCTCAGCCTCTGACCCTACCAAGTTCTTCAGTCGACTTCCAGTGTTCTAGCACTGATAGTCATCTCCCCTATTGATTATCACATCCCAGTTTCAGAGAACAATGAACTTCGTTTATTACTCTGCCTTCCATCTTTAAAGAAAAAAAAAAGTTGTAAGAGCAGAACTTTAGAAAAGGGAGCACACACAGTTTGACAGAAACGAACAGCCGGAGTCTAACGAGCAGTTGACAAATTAACAACTGCATGCTATATAAACTGCAGTCACAACCTTTTTCTCTTGCTGTAAAGATCAAGAGCAAGTCAATGGAGACAGTATGTATGAATGCACTAAAAGAAAGGGCTTTGCACGCAGGGGTGTTGACAGTGGCTTTCATTCAAGCCTACACACGAAGTCATCCACGTTAGTCTGCACTGTATTATTACCATCTGCATCTTACAGTGAGGGTCTGAGAAGCAGAAAAGTCCATGAGACCAAGGTCAGAAGAATGATAAATGGTGGCTCCAGAATAGCGCACAGGCAAAGGCGTGTTCAGCAGGCCGAGAACCAGCTCCTCGCAGAACAGCGCACAGGAGGCAAACAAGTTCTTCTAATGCCCGCTTTCTCAAATCATCTTTATCACCATCCGCCAAGCCAAATCCTCTCTCCTTTGAACACTCTCTCCTCTGGAGAGGCTGTAACACGTACTACCTCATACACGCACAACTGCAAGTCACTGAGGCTGGTTCGGAAGGGAAAGGAGCAAGGAGAATAAAAAGAGATGCTTGCGGTAGATTTTTTTGAAAAAATGACAAGAATTACTCCTCTCCTTGTACTTGTAACTATGCCTTTGGGTAATCCCCTCACACCTGACTCTGGGTTTAACCACATGACTACCTTTTCCAACCGGACATTAGCAAATGAAATGCAAGTGAAGGTTTGAAAAATGTTTGCACATTGCGGCTTGTCCTCTTTCGCTGTTCTTGGGACCTTGAACCGCCAAATGAGCCTGAGCTGACCTGATGGAGGACGAGAGGCACAGGCCAAGCACCCATTGAATGAGTGAGGCTATCCGGGACCATCCAACCCCGTGGCATGAGTGAGAGCAATAGAAATCTGCCGAGCCAGCCTGGACCACAAACCAAGGGAAATAATAAGAGTTTGTTTAAACCACTAGGTTTTGGGGCAGTTTGTTATATAGCAAAATTTCTTGGACTTGTCTTAGAACTTCCCAGAAACAGGAGAACAAAATGTAGTTCAACAATTCCTTCACTGAGCACTTCCTAGCTATAAAGCACTAGGACACAACACACTTAGGATTATGAGAAATACACAGACAAGTGAAGCAGGTCCCCTGACCTCCAGAAGTTTATAATCTAATAGCAGGCACAACAAGCATAGACAGTTACAGTGCAATAGAAAGGAATCAAACATCATTCCCTCCCATCTCATAGAATGCCATTACATGAAGGAAGTCATTCCTCCGGACAACTTCTCCTATAACATACAGCCATTCATTCAGTGTTCAGGCCTATGCAGCAGTGAACAAAACAGATGGAAACCGTGTCCTCACGGAGCTTACAGCCTAATGGATATAAGTGTATATAATGCTCTCTATGTCTTAGGGGATTTTCAACAGCTTTATGTATATGAATTCATTCAGCATGAATGGCCTTTTTTAATACAAATTTACTTACTAGAATACTGGAACTGAAAAAGAAAGATGTCTATTTTTCATAATCTGAGGCCTCAAATGCCGAGTCTGGAAGCTGAGCTATATTGTTTAATCAAAGGCTTGTTCTGTTAGAAATCAGAGAGAGAAAGAAAAAGAATGAAAAAAGAAAACAGATTTTATGGGAGCTTTACAAAAAATGTACAATTTTAGGAAAAAGTCTTCTAGCACTAGAATGCAATTTCCCCAAGAGCAGGAATTTTTTTGCTTTGCTCACTGGGCACACCTGATGCCTAAAACTATGTCTATTCCACAATATGCTCTCAATAAACATGTGTTTAATGAATGAGTGGATGGATGGATGGATGGATAAATGGATGACATAAACTGAGGCAAAATGGGCAGCCAGGATATTAAAGGGAAGATATTTCCAAATTCCTAATAATGCTGGGAACTTCTTTAACAGCACATACAGCCACCCTCGTTTATTAGGATGTAAGCATGCCCAAAGGATGGTCATCATCTTTTATGCTTTGTTTGCCAAAAAGCTGTTCAAAGTTTAAAATTAAAATTTTTGTAAGTTATAAAAACACAATTCACAAGAAAGTAACTTAGATCTTAAGAGCACGTCCTGCATGTGGACAACACTAAATAAGCAACTACTGAGCTGCACTTATTCTCTTTTTCTACAATGGAAACCAAGGAGAAAGAGCACTGACTCAAAACTGCCACTGTGGCCAGTCTCTGCTTGGACGGACGCGAGGAAATTCAATGTATCATCTTCACGTAGCCGAATGAGTTCTGGAGACAATACTTCATATTTTTAAAACTGCTGTAACTAAGTATGAACAAAATGTGTGACTATCTGCCATCAGAATTTTGAGCCAAGGAATGTCCAGACAGCTCTTGATAATGAAGTTGGTGACCTATGGCTGAAAAGGATGTTTCCCTTAATCCAAATTTTGGGCGAATCAACGTTCATGAAGTTCCATCCTATACCTACCCCCAGACTCAATTCTTGCACCAAGAAGAGGTTAAGATTAACTGCATCTAAAGGAATCAGAGGCCACAAAAAATGCCATCTCTTCCATCTTTTGTTTGTAGGTTTTCTATAAACTAAACAGAGGATTCAGTGCTTCAGACATCAGGAATCCAGAAGACCACAGGAAACTTGTTCCACAAACCTGACCCGCCACAAGCCTGCTGAGCAACAGCCCTCGTTATTAGTCCTGCTCCCAAATCCATTACACTCTCTAACAGGCATCTTCTCCAAGAAATGGAAAACTACAGACAGCTGGAAAAAAAATCTCTTATAGTTTGCCATAATCTTCCAAACACAAAGTTCAGCTAATTGATTCTATCATAAAACAAAAATGTTGTTATTGTTATTAGGTGCTGTTGAGTCCGTTCTGACTCACAGCAAACAAATGTACAATAGAATGAAACACTGCCTGGTCCTGCACCATTCTTACAACTGTTGCCACACTTGAGCCCACTGCTGCAGCCCATGTCAGTCCATCTTGTTGAGGATCTTCCTCTTTTTCGCTGACCCTCTACTTTACCAAGCATGATGTCCTTCTCCAGGGACTGATCCCTCCTGATAACATGTCCAAAATATGTGAGACGTAGTCTCGCCATCCTTGTTTCTAAGGAGCTTTCTGGTTGTACTTCTTCCAAGACAGATTTGTTCGTTCTTTTGGCAGTCCACGCTATATCTAATATTCTTCGTCGACACCACAATTCAAACGGCATCAGTTCTTCAGTCCTCTTTATTCATTGTCCAGTTTTTGCATGCATATGAGGCGACTGAAAACATCATGGCTTGGGTCAGGCGCACCTTAGTCTTCAAGGTGACATCTTTGCTTTTCAACACTTTAAAGAGGTCTTGCGTGGCCGAAACAAAATAACAAAAAAATAAGTTGGTTGGAAGCATGCTTCCCTATGAAAATTTAAACTCAGAAAATCTTAAACCAGGAAAAGATTTCAATTTCATTTTAGTATATTTATTACTCAAAAACTCTGAAAGAGTAAAAAATTATCTTCAAATGTGTTATCCACCTTTGCCATCGCCTTGTAGTGCCCGGCTTCCTCTATTCCACCACAGAGTAGAAGAAGGATACTATAAGCCAATGGAATATTAAGACACCAAACTTCAGTCATTTGCATTAGGATCCCACCATCCCATGGATTCTAATATGCTCCATCTTCCAAATTCAATTCAACAAATACTATTGTTTACTACTTATGTATAACATATATCAAAATTCCATATAACGAAAGGCTGGGGGGAAAAAAAAAAAACTTTAATTCACCTCACACTCTTACAAATAACTTATAATTTCCAAAGAAGAGCCTCTTCTGTTGCAGCTTCTGGGTATGAGTAGCCTCCTCCCCCCACGCCACCCCCATGTCAGGAGTCCTGTGGAAGGCAATGAAAACGCAAAATCAAGTCAGACACTGACAGAATCAAAAGACGTGCTTTTCAAAAGGAAGAGATCCAATTTATTAAAAAATAAGAAGAAGAACCTATGCTAGAGGGATTCAGCCAGGGGCACGCTATGGGCTGCAAGCCCCACCCTGCAGTTCTGCTCAGGACAGATGCTGCACAAAGCCCACTCTCCTTCTGTCACACCATCTGCCAGATAGTTGTGAGTTTTATGCTGGAGTCCAAACTGTTGGTGATTTGTTTTGAAGCACAGAGCTCAAGGAGTTATTTGGAAGTCAGATAATGTACCTTTGAGCATTTTTTTAAATCATTTACAAAAGGATGGAACAGAAAAACCAAAACGTGCACAAAGCAGACAAACCAAAAAGAGTGTAAGGATTGAGGTGGGGAGAAAAGAAAGTAGGAGCGGAGAAAGAAGGTCGGGATTCCTCCTGTTAAAGGATCACCTGAAAAACTCCAACAGCAACAAAACATACAAGGTTTGCAAAAAGCCGAGGCAAAAGGTACGTGGGAGTAGAATTAAGCACTCAGTTTATAAGACACTTTAAACACTAAGCATAATACTGCAGCAAAAGGGAAACCAATAGTAAAGGCCTCAAGAATCCACTGATCCCAAGGCTTGGAGAAGCTGGAATGATCACACCGTTATCTTCTAAGTCCCTAAAGAGTCATCACAGTTTAAGAAAAACCGAGCAAGGACGAAAAACACATTGGGGTAGCATTCTAAGAGAAGACTAGAAAGAGAAAAACAATATGTTAACACACCAGATTCTGAGAAGCCTTCATACAAATCAAGAGATTGGGATGTGGAGCATACAGTCTGGTGTTAGACAAGGTCTAACAACATAACAGAAACCACACCAGTATTGAAATCCGAGGGACTTCAGGACACAGAATTGGTTACTCAGCTGAAGCCATGTGGGACAGTGAGGCCACCCACAAACTGGCAACAGCAGGAAGCCAGTGCCACCCCTTGGCTGGAGGGGCAAAAAGGAAAAGGAAGTGATTCTGGAGCCAGAGCTGTGTCACCAGGCAGTACTACAGCCACACTGGATCAGAGAAGATATACCTGGGGCCATGCAGAAGACACACCTGCCACTGGAGATGCTACACGGGGCCCAGGGAAGAGGTGGGGGGAATAGCAGCGGAGGGGGGGGGGGGTCCCTCTCCAACCTCCCACCAGCGAGTCTCATAGCTGCCTGAGAAAGGGCAGCCCACAGGAGTCAGACATGGAAATGAAAAGATTCGAGTTCCACAGATCAAAGCCCATGGCTCCATCTACTATCACCATGAGCTTTGCTGAAAAGAGGCAGTGCCTTTTCATCAATGCCTGTGTTTACCCAGGAGCCTTTCACTCTCCCTCCACCCACATTCAACAGGTCCTTGGGTTTCCCTCATCCAGGGCAAAAGGAGTCACTGCCTAGAGGCAAAAAGAGGGAACAAAGTTAATCCTTGGCTTTTGAGCATCTAAGGGCTCAGGACCTGGTGATTTCAAGGGCAATTTAAGGGGCTTTGGAGCAAAATGCTAATTTTAAGGGACCTCTACTTACACACTGACTTTAAACTCCAATCCCTGCATGAAAGGGGGTTCCTCTATATTCCTAAAGCCACTCCTCATGACGTATACTGAAAAACTAATCTCAAGTCCCAGCTGACACACAGGAAATATATGCTCACAGCACAGTTAGCTTAACAACAACAAAGATCATGCTGAACATTAAGATGACTGTTTCTACTCCTTTCACTAGTCCCCTCTTCAAACAATACCCACCAATCTCCTCTGAAATGACTGTCAAAAAAGTTGGGCACAAAAAGTCAACAAGGCATCACTGTGTCAATAAACACTAAATCAGTCCTGATGTTTACCTTCAATCCCCTCGATGTTTTAACTCTTCAGTCTTCTCTCCAAAGGTCTCTCCTTCAATGTCTAGAATTTAGGGCTTGGAAGGGATGACAATAAGAAACCAGCAGAGGAAACAACAGCATCCTTATGATGAAGACAATCATGGAAATTTAATGCTTCACTGGGTTTGTCTCTACAAAACGTGCAGATCCAGTAGGAGAGCAAGATCCCAGAATTTAAAAATTGATATTTTAAGGTGGTGTCATGGATTGAATTATGTCCCCAAAAAAATGTGTGTATCAATTTGGCTGGGCCATGATTCCCAGTATTGTATGACTGTGTACCATTTTGTAATCTGGTGTGATTTCCTTATGTGTTGTAAACTCCATCACTATGATCTAGTAAAATGGATTAGTGGCAGTTATACTGATGAGGTTTACAAGATTAGTGTCTTAATCCAATCTCTTCTGAGATATAAAAGAGAGAAGTGAGCAGAGACACATGGGAACCTCATACCACCAAGAAAGCAGTGCTTGGAGCAGAGTGCATCCTTTGGACCTGAGGTTCCAGTGCTGAGAAGCACCCAGACCAAAGGAAGACTGATGCATCACAAGGACCTTCCTCCAGAGTCGACAGAGAGAAAAAGCCTTCTGGAGCTGATGCCCTGAATTTGGACTCATAGCCTACTGGACTGTGAGAGAATAAATGTCTCTTTGTTAAAACCATCCACTTGTGGTATTTCTGTTATAGCAGCACTAGATGACTAAGACAGGTGGGCACGTGTTGATTAAGGAGCCCTGGTGATGCAATGGTTAAGCACTCAGCTGCTAACGGAACAGTCAATGGTTTAAACCCACTAGCCACTCCGTGGAAGAAAAAACCTGGCAATCTGCTCCTGTAAAGATTCCCAACTAGGAAACCCTACAGGGCAGCTCTACTCTGTCCTGTAGGGTCACTATGAGTCAGAAATGACTCAATGGCACACAACAACATGTGTTGATTAAACTATTGGTCCCGCAGTAGGACTGTACATTTATACCCTTTCCATGGCCTCACTGTAGGTGAATATACTCCTTCATCATCCCTTGACTTTCCATTGAGCCAAGAGACTTGTTGCTTCAGTTAACAGGATGTCAACAGACATGACGTGAGCAGAGGATTGAGATGTGCTTACATGACTGGGCTTCTGTGCTTATACCTTGGCCATGACCATGAGAAGGACAAGGCCCGCATAGCCAGCTGGTACAAAGGGGATGAGAGACAAGTAGAAAAGACCTGGACCCAACCACGGCCTGGATCCAAGCCCTGCCACACCACACTACCCCAGCCAACCCCCAGCCAACAAGCACATGCAAGAGGAAAGATATTAAATGACTGTCGTCTAAGCCACTGGCTTGGGTGCTTTTTGTGCAGCACTATTGAAGCAACAGCTGACTGATGAAACACAGACAGCAGAAATTTGGGAAAGATTACACACACAGAAAAGGCACCAACTCACTGACTAACAATCCTTTTACTCATCAATTTCCAAAGAATGTTTTCCAAAAAAAGCATTTGAGAAGCTTTCTTCTTCACCTCAGCCCTCAGGCACTGTCTTCCAGTAAGAAATGAAGACAGACCTTTAAAATACCAGGCCTGAGCAGAAAAGGAGTATCAATTTAAAGCACAATACTAACAGAGAATGTAAAATGGGCTTGCAAGGTCAAAAAAGTGAAAAATTTAAAATATCATTAGACTTTCTCATCATCTTTAACGCCTAGCACGTAACACAATTTTTTTCCTCATGTAAAAATTATAAAAAATAATAATGATGAAATTTATGGAAAACTGAATTGGAATCAGAGGAGGATTTAACTCCAGAGCCCAGAATCACCTTATGAGAAACCACATATGTAAAAAGTTTAGAGGTTTCACCATTGAGACTCGGAATGTGGCTATCTTTGCAGAGACGATATAAAATCTCAACTACAGTCACAAGGAGAAACACCACAGCAGCAGAAGAGATGATGCTTAAATCTTTCAAATGATTGTTGCATTGCCTCCTGTGCTAACGGGCACCTGGTATACTAATGACTTCAAATAGTTAAACATTTGATTTTTTTTTTTCCCCCTTTAAATGGAACAGATTTTAGTCCTCCCTCTTTGGCAAATTTACCCAGGAAAGTGTACACAGTCAGATGACTCGGGCTTCATAAATTGTGGGCTGTCGCACTGCTTGTTAGAGTGGATGCAACTTACACTACGAAAAATACTTACATCTTTGCCAGTGCTTATTCCACCCCTGACTATTCTGAAATCTGAGTGAGATCTCTGCTGTTTCCCACACAAAAATCTCTCAACAAAGGAAACACTGAGGAAGTACCTCAAAACAATATATTATTATTATAATCAAGAGGAAGGAAAAAAGCCTCAACATAAAAGTCCTCACTTATTATAGCACCTTCTGTAGCTGGAAATTTTATCTCTAGGGCCATCATGTCTTACCACAACTCGAGCTTCAGCATGACCTCTGACTTCATAAGAAACAGTGTTTCTAATCCCACAGTAAACAAATTGCCTAAATAGTACAAGGAGAACCTTATGTAATCTGATATCCCCGCTCTCAGAGGTTTGTTAGATGCAGAATCCAACAGCTAATTCCAGCTTTCACAAATTTACCCCCATTTTCATGTAAAAGGGATCCAAATTTGGGTTCTGCCAAATGTTTAGTTAAATCTCATCTATTTAGCCTCACCAATATTAGGTCTAGATTTGAATCCTTTAACAAAGCTAATCCTTACTGACTATCTTCCACAATGAATGTTGCCAGAAATGCAGACAATCACCATCCAGCCCTCAGGACATAAAGGAAAAATTCTGATAGGAAATTCTAATTTACAAATTCCTGAAAACTAGCCATGCTATGCAAGTATACTATACAATATTAACATGGGAAGTCTTTATTTTATTTAACGTTATTGCTTTTATACTTAGCTTAACAAAAGCGCAAAGGCAAAGTAGAGATCCTTAAATGTTAGAATTCTAATATTTGCTGAGTCAAGGATGAAAACTCCAACAAGCAAAAGCAAACATGTATAACATCAACATAACCTGTATGTGTTAAAATACACACAGCAACAATGTCTAATAACTCCCATGCCCATTCTTTCAAATTCAAACCAGAATCCCACCTCCAAAAAAGTCACTCATCAGCTCCACTGATCTTACCTTAAGCAAAGTACACAACACCCACGTATGAGGGAAAAAAAAGTTTTACTTATTTAAGCCACCACAGTAAGACTAAGACGTCTTTTACAGTCCTTACTTTCAAGATATTTTGGGTTTCATTCCACTTATTTGTCCATTCCTTGGTCAACTCTTGAACCTAAAAGGAAGAATATGCATATATGATTGTTCTATAAAAAATTATGATTTTCTTCCAGTAATTCTACAAACCCTTATGTCTTATGGAAGAATGTACTATATTTATTTTTAATTAGATAGTGATTTCCACCCTTGAAACAATCATCACCAAATATATATCAAAACAAGCTGATCTCATCCTGCATCCTACATTATAGCAAAAGAAAGAACAGACAAGAATTTGCCAATTGTCTGGAGTTTTACAAGTCATTTTCATGGTGTACTTAAATAAAAGCTGCTTCCCTGGATATTTACCAAAATTTTAAGTTCAGGGATGACAACATCCCATTAAATGGATTAATCTTTCATGTGGTGATTAAATTACCTTCGATGCTGAAGTTTTCTTTTAGGAGATAATTTGCTTTTGTAGCTAATTAATAGGGTTTATAAGTCTCATTCTGTCTTTAAAAAAAAAAAAAAAGGAGGTTCTTTAATTGACTCTCTTATTAAGAGCAAAAATTTGATAAAAATCAGCCTCTTTCCAGTCTGCTTTAACTTGGGAGTAAAAACATCCCCCACTACTGATCACAGCACAGTTGGAAATTGCTTCTCAAAGTTAATGGAAATATTCTCATAGTTACATAAAACTTTTTAAATGATCCGCCTGGGGGCACAACGGTTAAGCGCTTGACTGCTAACCAAAAGGTGAACAGTTCAATCCCACCTAGCAGCTCCACAGGAGAAAAATCTGCTCCCATAAAGATTTCAGGCCAGGAAACCCTATGGGACAGTTCTACTCTGCCACACAGGACTGCTATGAGTCGAAATCAACTAGACGGCATACAACAACAACAAGTGATTAATTAAGAAGCAAAGAGTGATGCTTCAATCAGGAGGTTAAAAAAAAAAAAAAAAAAAGAATGAACAATGTGTTCCATGGACAGGAATTCACCTAAGACTAAGAGAGAGGATGCAGCCCTGGCAGTGCAGTGGTTAATCGCATGACTGCTAACCAAAAGGTCTGTGGTTAGATCCCACCACCTGCTCTGCAGGAGAAAGATGCGGCAGTCTGCCTTCGTAAAGGTTAAAAAATAAAAAACCTGTTGCAGTTGAATTGATTCCGACTCATAGGGGACTTTTAGGAAAGAGTAGAACTGCCCCATAGGATTTTCAAGGTTGTACTCTTTACGGAAGAAGACAGGCTGCACACTTTGTGAAAGAAAGTGTTTGCTATTGACAAAGAAGGGAAGAACAAGGGGAAAATCAAAATCTATCCCATTCACCTATATCCAGTCATTCAGTGGCAGTTCATTTTACTCTCAATTTACCATAACAGAACTTAATGTTGAGTTCTACGTCAGCATTTTTTTAATAATGTTTCTTCTTTTACTTAAGTCAAAATCTATCATCATCTTGGTGAAAAGCATAAGAAACCTGACAAAACAGCTTCTCTTAGGTAATTGTTTTTAATGATTTGGAAACACTGCAACCAAGCAGGCACTCCAGTCCTGACTCTGGTCACCTGACAGGCCAGCCCTCACAGAACTCTGATGATAACAAGAAGCCATGTGACTATCGTGTTTGTTTGTTTGGGAAAAGCTTTCATAAAGGGAATATTGTTACGCCTTCTTTCCATACAGAAGGAAAAAGACTGGTGTACTGAATTTATTAGTTTATACTAATCAGTTAACATATACATTCTCACTGGCAATTTATCTGAGAAATACAAAACCTTCAATAATAAATGATTCTGCATTTCACCAATAGATAAGTTCTCACTGAAGAAATTGAGCCAATCAGTCCCTTTCCAATTCAATCAAATAATTCTAGCTTTAGAAAATTACAATTATGCCATGATTTATTTTACTAATGAATTTAAATCAAATAATCTTCACTTATAAATTAATAAAAAATGGAAGTGTTGTGATACCACCTCTATCAACGTAATCATGTGAGATTTATAGCCAAGCAGATGGCAAGCAATTAAAAAGGGTCAGCAATATGCCAGACACAATTTCAGAAAATGTTAAGAGCACGATAAGCAGTCATTTCTGTCACAGCATGCATAATATATTCAAATTAAAATGTTTATTGGTATCTATTAACTTGCTAGGTATTCCTGAAAACTATTATTAAGAAACAATTTAAGACTATACGCAGACGTTTCATAGCACTCGAAATTAGAATTTCAAGCACTAAAATACAAAATTTTATGAGAAATACAGGGATTAAGACATTAATAATTTTACCAATGCTATTATCAGCATAATCTATTCCAGGAAGTGTCAGCAAGTTCCTAACTACAGCCCAGTTTATATCTTCAATATAAACTGTGTATTCTTGAGAGAGTTTTTACCAACAGAATCCAAGCTTCTTTCTCATTCTGTTTTAACCATTCAACACAGTGAACAAAATCAACTCCAAAAATTGTTCTTAATGCCTATTTCTCTTTTCATAGAGGCTTTTTTTCTTTTTTTTGTTAACAAAAATGGCATATAAGCAGGTCAGCCATGAAGCTGGTCTTCAGAGAGCACAGGCACACAAACACTGGCTTTGGCCCCTGACATCTCCAGAGCTCTTCTCTCCTCAGGCTGGTCACTGCCACTCTCCCTCCCAGCCTCAAATCTCATTCAGTTTAAGAGAAACTAAGCATCCACCTTAAGTATTTAGAGAGTCCCAAATGCTGCACTTCCCATTGGATGACAGAAAACTAAACCCTGGTCACTGGTAAGCTTTGGGGTGTCCTGCTGTTTAGTGAACGTTGAACACAGACTCCCCAGACCAGGGACACCTGTCTACTCTGATGGCCGGAGCCACCTCAGTGCTTTGCCAGGGCAGGCGTGTAAATTATAGTTGCAGTTAGCCATTCTGTGACAGGCAAAGTCCACTTACTAAGTCATAGAGAATGTGATTCGATACATAAAAAGTCAACTATTGTGCTTCTCTAAAAACGACCCTGGAATTCAGCTCCCAAAAAAAAAAAGACTATGGGTGGGAGTTGGGGGGATGCCTAAGTATAACCAAGAGAGAAGATGAATCTCAAATGAGAGCACTAAAGAACATATACTTAAAATTTAAGTGTCAGTTATTTAGTGCTGCTATAACAGAAATACCACAAGCAGGTGGCTTTCACAAACAGAAATTTATTCTCTCACAGTTTAGGAGGCTAGAAGTCCGAACTCAGGGTGCCAGCTCTAGGGGAAGACTCTCTCTGTCCACTCTGGGGGAAGGTCTCTGTCTCTTTTCAGCTTCTATTCCTAGGTTCCTTGGCAATTATGTGGCTTGTATCTATCTTCCCCCTCTGTTTGTGCTTGCTTGCTGGCTTAATCTGCTCTTTTATATCGAAAGAGATTGATTTAAAGCACACCCTACAATAATACTGTCTCATTAGTATAACAAAGAAAACCCATTCCCAAATGGAATTATAACCATTAGTGGTAAAAAAAAAAAACCCACCAAATCAAATCCATTGCCATCAACTCAATTCCGACTCAATAGCAACCCTCTAGGACAGAGCAGAACTGACCCACAGGGTTTCCACAGAGCAGCTGGTGGATCCAACTCCTGACGTTTTGGTTAGCAGCCAAGCTCTTAACCACTGCGCCACCAGGGCTCCATTAATGGTATAGGGGCTAGGAGTTACAACACATATTTTTAGGGAACATAATTCAATCCATAACAAACAGTGAAAGTTATGATTTAAAAAATAAGTCAAGGTATCACTTACTCTTGCTTCATTCTGCTGAAGTTTTTCCTCCATACTTAAAGCTGTAGGGGAGTCTAAGAGGGCGATCTACAAGTTAAACCAGACAAGAGATCGCCAATTAGGAAAGAGCAACAATCTAAAGATTTTTTCCATGAATATAGTAAATTAGCAAACATTTCCAAATAAACTATACATAGAGGTGAAAAATAATGTCCCCTCCAAAAAAGTGTCAATTACAACTAAGTCTTTAATTCATAGGGCACATATCTCATAATATTCAAATCTGTGGCACCCAGGTAAACCTACATTTGCAATGCAAATCAGCAAAGAAAAAGAAAAAGACAAACGTGTAACTGATCTTTTACCAAAATCAAATATGATCTAAACCCCTATAGCTCCTAAAGGATTCATCTGTTTTGAATACGTACAAACTACAAAACTCAAAAGGTAAAAGGGTGAGCTCTACTCAACCACAGGTTTCTGAGATTCATCTGTGGGGATACATGCAAATGAAATACATTTATTTTCACTGCCAAATAGCAGTATGCCCTGGGTACACCACAGTCTATTTACTCATTCGCTTATCAATGCTGCAGAAGTATAAACAACAAAATCAGGTTAAAACAATGGCACACTGTACAATGAATGCAACTGGAATTGTCAAAAAGAATGAAGTGCCTTTATTTGTACTCGGTTTTCCCCAAGATATACTGTTGAGTGAAAAAGGCAATATTAAGAATAGGCAAAAACATGCTTGCACGTGACCATAATAATTGCAAGTTTACACACCAAACTGTAAAGGTGTGGTGATATACTTCTGAAAAATCAGCCACTGAAAA
The DNA here is from genome assembly GCA_030035585.1 of Dugong dugon. Taxonomy (NCBI): domain Eukaryota; kingdom Metazoa; phylum Chordata; class Mammalia; order Sirenia; family Dugongidae; genus Dugong; species Dugong dugon. The sequence goes on from CM057461.1 coordinate 52,496,953, forward strand.
CCCTATGAAGCACAGTTCTACCCTGACACACATGGGGTATTACGCACTGAAAAAGGACGAAAGACTAGTGAGCATCACGTATCTATCACTCAGCTTAAGGACTAAAACGTTATGAGTCAGCCGAAGCTTCTTGTGCACCTCTCTGCCTAGGTTCCATTTTCCTTTCCTGTCTCTACCCATCTCGTTCCTTTTAACAATTCCAATTCTACTGTACAGCACCTCATTGTATGGATATTCTTTATGTCAGTACTCTCCTATTAATGAAAATGTAGCTTTCTCTAATTGTTTGCTTTCCCGGCATTGCTACAATGAATATCCTATGCCAACTGACCGCCTACATGGATATATGAATAGAACTAAATTCCTGGAAGGGGAATTTATGGGTTATTTATATGTGTGATTATTTTAAATTGCCAAATTGTCCTCCACAAAGGCATTTTTTTTTTTTCATTACTCTTTATTTTTCGATTTCTTTTCAAACAAACATAACACCCACGAGGCGGTCCTCTTAGGTTTAGGTAAACATTTAGATTAACAAGACAACTGTGGCCACGCCTGGCATTTGTCTGTGCAGCAGAAAGCAAAGCTTGCCAGCAGGGACGCACAGGTTCCACTTTCTGGGCAAGGTCCGCACAGCAGTCCGGGCAGCAGTCCTCACAGTTGTCCAGGAGCTATCCTCCTTGGCCCTCTGAGTAGCCACTCACATTGGAAGTATCAAGACTCACACGATCATGTGTGAAGTTCACCCTGGCTTAGAAGCCCACACTCCACAGGAGCCAATATCTCTGGTAACAAACCACCTGATATATACATCCTCCAGGTTCCCCACAACGGACACACCCGGTTCTAGGAGTCACTGCTCTCACGAAAACCCAAAGCATGACTTTCCGGCAAGCATTTACAGTCCTATCAGTTGCCATCAAGTCAGCTCTGACTCATGGTGACTTGGTGTCAGAGCAGAACTATGCTCCATAGATTTTTCAATGACTGATTTTTCAGAAATAAATCGCCAGGGCTTTGTTCCAAGGCACCTCTGGGTGGACCCAAACCTCCAACCTTTCGGTTAGCAGCTAAGCACTTAACCCTTTGCACCACCAGGGACTCATAGTTCTATGTAGATGCAATGTACCAATTAGGGACTATTTTTATCATTAGAAATATTGCCTGCTTATACAGCTGGCATTCCATTTTTCTGTGGTTTGCAGAGGCTGAAGCCAGAAGTTAACCCAAGGTCAATTCTGCCCTTGGTGAAAAAGAGTTTTATTAACCTGTTACTACAACGCATCACTTCACTTAGCATGTCATCTTGCACACAGATGGTACTCAATAAATATTTTTCACTGAGGAAATTAAAGTGACAGACTTTAACATGACCACACTATTTATACATGATTGGTATTTTTTTTTTAAACTAATTAGTATGCCCTTTAATAATATGGTTAATTTTAAAGAATCCACTGTCGGGATTTTTCATCTAAATTAAAACAAACATTCCTACCACATCATCAGCTCAGTAGTAGTTGAAGGCTATTACAACCACCACCCCTGCTGGAAAAGGATTTTGAAGTAGCACATGTAAAGAAAGGTCTACTTAAGTCGTTTATTAAAAAATCTTTGATAAAACTAAATCATTTTCAATCGAATTATTCTTTGCAAGGTTTCTGTTTAGAAGAAAACAGTTCATGATTAAATAATATACAGATAAACTTCATGTGTCTTTAAATCAAGAATAACACTATATCAAATCTGTAGCAATATTAACTCCACTAACAATGTATAAGGAGCCCTGGTGGCGCAGTGGTTAAAGCATAGGGCTGCTAACCAAAAGGATGGCGATTCAAACCCACCAGCCACTCAGGGAGAGAAAGATGTGACACTATGCTTCCCTTAAGGTTATAGCCTTGGAAACCCTATGGGGCAGCTCTACTCTGTCCTATAGTTACATTCACTGTGAGTTAGAATCCACTGGACTGCAACAGGTTTTTAACAATGTATACAAGCACTTCTTTCTTCCCCCCTTTGTCAATATACTGCATAATCAATCTTTTTGATCTCTGCCAATCTAACATGTGAAAAGGACATCTCATTATTTTTAAGAACTTTGAGGTAAAATTTACATGCAGTAAAATTCACAAATCTTAAGTCCACAGTTTGATGATTACATATCTATATACATATACAAATATATGTATATAGTTTTACATATACATATATATACCGATTCCAATTATTTTTAGAATGTGCATTTATTATGTTTCAAATGATACTGAGCATACTTTCAAAGGTTTAAAAAGTCATTTAAATTTTTTTTTTCTATGCATTGTGGACTTGCATCCTTTGTTCATTTTTCTGTTGGGTATGGGTTTGATCTTTTTCTTATTTTTTTATAGAAGTTGTTTTCATAACAAGAAAACTAGTCTTGTTGCATGAGTTGCAATTTTTTTCTGGTTTATGATTATAGGAAATTCTAATTATGTTATATAAATATTGTAAGTCCTTACCTATTTTTGTCTACTTGAGCTCTCACAAAATGAGAAAGAGAAGTTAAAATTTCCTGTGATAAATCTGTGTCTGGCTTTCTCTCCTGCTATTTCCTATACCTTTTTTTTTTTTTTTTTGTTATTGTTTTCCTTTCTGAAATTTGATGTCATGTTTGATTTTCATCATAAGTTGCACTCTTTGACATGATAAAGTGCTCTTTTTTTAAGCTCACATAATGCTGTTTTTGCACTGCTTTCTTTCCTCTTAAATTACCTGGTAGGTCTTTGCCCATTCTTACAAACACCATATAACTGAGTTTTAGTTTGTGACTCCATCTGAGATGCAGTCTATCTTAAAAGTTTACACATACTGATACTTCCATTAACTATCTATCATTTAAAATTTATCTTTCACCCCTTGCTGTAAAGATGAGGAACTTATCCAACTTCCATCTTCTCTTCCTGACTCCTTTGGTTCCTGACTTTTGCTTTTAATTTCAGTTCTACATTGTTTCATTGTTATTGCTTCCATAAACATTCAAGAGAGAAGAAAGAGTAAAGAAATATTTTCTCACTGCCAAATTAAAAGCAGAAGTTTGAAAGTATGTGTTAAATATAATAAAACAGAAGAGATACTTCAAAAGAAAAGATATCCAAATGCTCACTGTTATCAATCATCTGAGAAATGCACACTGAAACCATCCTGTGATACCACTATATACCATCAGAATCGTTACAATGAAAAATGTACAATACCAAGTGTTGACAAGGAGCTGGAACAACTAGAACTGACCCTCTCACATATCGATGGTGGAATATAATTAGTATAAGCACTCTGAAAAATTGTTAGGCAGTATCTACGAGAACTGAACATATGGACATCTTCTGACCCAGCAATTCCACTCTTAGGTATAAACATAACACGTATGTAGCTCTATGTTCACTAAAAGACATGCATAACAAAGTTCATCACAACACTAATTTTAAGACCCTCAAACAGGATACTCTCCCAATATCTATCTAAAGTGGAACAGATAAATGGGTTGGGACATGTCTGCATGATGGAATACTATATAGCAATGAGAATGACGTACAGCTGTATGGAACAACATGGATGAATCTCACAAAAACAATGTTGAATAAAAGAATTCAGATCAAGAGAGTATGTACTGCGTGATTCTATATATATATATAAATGACAAAAATGGGCAAACCTCATTTATGCTGCTAAAAGTCAGGGTATTACCTTTGAGGGAAGGGGCAGGTGGTGCCTGTAAAGAAGCAATAGAGGTGCTTCTAGGATGCTGTTAAGATTTGGTTTCTTGATCTGGGTGTGGGTTAGACGGGAGAGTTCAGTTTGTGAAAAATTTACTTAACTGTATACTTAAAATATGCAATTCTTTTGTACATATGTAATACTTCAATAAAAAGTTTATTCAGTAAAAATTTTATATAGTAGTTTATATGATAAACAACAAAAATTGTATAAAAGCTTATACATATAAACCACTACAGATATAGAGATATAGGTGAAGCAAATACATGTCAGAATCTTTTGCTTTTTTAAATTGTGCTTTTAGAACTCTGATGCACATGCTATTTTGCAAGAGAAATACAAAAAATTATTAAAAGTAGAAGCTGATTTTTATTTAGCTGTGCTTAAATAAGTAACTCTAGAAATGAAACTTTGATTTGACTAAGTAACATTCTCAATGAACCATGAGTAGAATATTCTGGGAAAAGAGCAATGTTCTCAGAAAATTTATACTGGGATTATTAATAAGCATTTACGAATACCTGCTTGTTTTATTAAGCATCATAAAACTAATTTAGGATAAGCTTGTATTGTCTCAAAACAATTTAGAGCTTCACAGCACCATGAATTAGTTTAAATCGGACTCCCGTTTTTATTGTAATGTATTAAGTTTACCCAAGAATTTTGTCTTCAATGTGTTCTAAAGTAGACTTAATCATCTTTTCCACCCACACCTCCAAAACTACAGCCACAAAAACATTCCCTTAATTACAGTGGTCTTTGGTCATGAAAGAAACACAAGAAAAAAAGACTACAAATATAATGCAACCATTTGGCCTCGTATTTGGCCTCTAAAGAAGTAATTCTTTAGAGAGGATCTGTAAAAACTTTAATATTCTGTCCATGTGGTTAAGGTTTCTTTTTAAGTTTTCCTCAGTTTAATTCGAAAAGGCCAATCCTTCCTTTTTCCCTTCCTTCTCATAACTTAGTAAAAGGACAAATACAAGAAGTTAAAGCTAGAATTTTCCAAATACTTTCACTCACATACAGTACCGTGGGGAGCCTATCAAATTATCTTTAAATGCTTACTTTAAAATAAATAATGCATTTAAAACATTGAGAAAAGATACCAATAACTAGGTATATAATAAAAACAATTATTTTGGTTCATGCTGTAAGTTGTATAAAAAAACAAAAAACCCTCTGCCGCCAAGTCGATTCCGACTCATAGCGACCCTAAGAGACAGAGCAGAACTACCCCGTAGGGTTTCCAAGGGGCAGCATGTGGCCTGATAAAATCACACCCAGCTGGATTCTTCATCCTGACAGTTCCCGTTCACACTGGAAAGCTCCACATGATCAAGTCACACGTGTGTGAAGGTATTTTTAAGTGCAAGGAACAAATTTCTCTTCAACTGCTGTCATCTTATGGGAAAGAGCTGTCAGGGATATTTCAGGACAAAGGAACATCAGTGAGGTTTTCGTCCAGTCGATATTTTCTCAGTCCAAACCAGTTATGGGATGCCAAGAGCTTCAAGTGCCATACAGTCCTACATGGAGAGCACTGCTCTAGAGATGGGTGCATTAAAGAAAAGCTTTTTTTTTTTTAATGACAGACTTAAGACATCCACTCACGGGTTAAGAAAATGGGAGGAAACGCATCTGTTTCATTTCTAACTCCGGTCTAAGTTCAACATTTTAAAAAAGCTATCCTGGATTGTCTTTCAAGGGTGGTCTTTCTTCACAACAACCCACTAGAACTTAACTGTAACATGATTCGTCGTAGAATGTACCTGTACACTATGCAGTTTATAAAGAAGTTTACTGTGAAAACACAAAAAGACAAGGCTTCCTCAGTAGAATCCCAAAAGGACATTTCAACAATCAAGCAAGGCCTGAGGGACATCACCTCTGCCAAGCCACAAAGTGTAATATCACAAGCATCACTGAACTGCTGCAACCACCTCTATAAAGGGCCATATGAAATAAAAATTTAGAAAGGTGTTCAAATAAATCTTTCATTCTGTTAAAATACATTTTCAAATCATGAAATGCATGGGTAGAATTTCAGATATTACTCTAAGCACCACAATTTCTTTCCACTAATGGAGATTATGCCACTAATCCAATTATATGCTAAAATTCCATCTATGATTGATAATTAATCATTTCAGGTTTAGTGGGTAAAATCTTATACCAGAGCACATAATGAATGCAAAGGCCAATCAGAGGTTGATGTAAAGGAGAGACTGGCTAACTCATCCAATCTTTACTTAGCACTTATTTGGCAACAGGTTTGGTTTTTTGTTTCGTTTTGCTTTTTATTTACAAAAATTAGTACTACAAGCGAGATAACTGTCTCATTAAGATCTAGAAATAGATGTCATTACTCAAAGAAAATTATCCATAAATCTCAGAAAAAACACAACCTGATTCCCTTGAGCAAGCAACGTTTTCAGTCTGGCTATTTCAGCTCGGAGCTCACGGATGAGTTTGACGTTGGCGTCCTCGTTAATGGTAGGCTTGTTGATGATGTTTTTGGCTCTATTTGCATAGCGAAGAGTACTTAGGGTTTCTCCATAATTGACATCAGCAGGTGAAATGGCTGTGAAGAATGTATTCAAAAAATAATTCATCCAGCACTCCGTGTTTCATTTAACACAAAGTTGGTTTGTAATTTAAAAGTCAGATTAACCCCAGGTCATTGGATAGACTAAATATTCATGGCCATAGTAATGAATATTAAAAATTATCTACGATTTGCAGGAGAGATGCTCACTGTATCAAATTACATGTCATTTTTCTCATCTTAAGTCTAGGATCAGCCATCTAACCAATTCTAAAATGATACATGAGATATCTCGCTGTAGTTAGGAGAGTTTTTTTTTTTTGTTGTTGTTGCTGTTGTTGAAAATATAGGAAGAAGATTTCCAGACTATTTGTACTTCTCAATATTAAGTAGGAATTAAAACACATTCAAATACTTTTAAAAGGTCTGGCAAAGCCTACTGTCTTTGTAAACATCTAAAGCATAATTTTTGATGAGTCAGTGTATCAGTCAATTCTTTTCCTTGCAACACTTTTAGTTGATGCCACCCCTCACCTCCATACCAAGCTTTAAGGTTTAGGTAACTACACAACTGCGTCTGAGGCGTATACCCCAGGGTAGATCCCTCACTTCCGTAATTAAACGCATGGTTTGGGGAGGGCATGAGGTAGCGGAAGACCCAGGAGGGGAAGGGCAGGGAAAGTCAGGAAGGGGGAGGAGAAGGGGAAGGGAATTGGAGGGAAACAACTTTGTGAGTTCTCTTCAACAATTATCTCCTTTTTCTACATGTTTTCCCTACTCTGCTTCTTTAGTCAATTGGTCAAAATACAAAAATAAAGTATATTATTTTTATCATTATTTTTTGTTATAGCTCACAATTCTTAATTTTAAACTCACTGACTGCATTAAACAGAGAAACAAAGTTGGGTTATTTTTACTTTGAGTCCCTATAATTATTCCCTCCTAAGAGTTAGTGGGGGGCCCTGGTGGCGCAGTGGTTAAGAGCTACAGTGTGCTACGGCTACTAACCAAAAGGTCAGCAGTTGAAATCCACCAGCCGCTCCTTGGAAACCCTATTGAGCAGTTGTACTCTGTCCGATAGGGTCACTATGAGTTGGAATCGACGGCAACAGGGTATGAGCTGATGGAATAGTCTCAAACATATCAAAGATCATGGGAATAACGCAGGATCAGGCAATGTTTCATTCTGTTATACATAAGGTGGTCATGAGTCAGACCTGACTCAAAGGCAACTAACAACAACATGAGTTAGCGGATTTAAGAGTTTCTATCTTGTACTTTAAGTGAAGAAAACCCAAGAGTCATTGTGCATGTTATTACGGTTTCCATAACCAAGAACATGAAAAGTCTATGGAACTGGGAAAGGGAAAAAACAGTTAATAATACAATACTATACCCCCACTGCCATTGAGTCAATTCTGACTCATAGTGACCCCATAGGGTTTCCAAGACTGTATATATCTACACAAGCTGACTGCCACATCTTTCTCCCAAGGAGCTGCTGGTGGTTTCGAACAACCAACCTTTTGGTTACCAGTTGATCGCTTTAATCTCTGCACCACCAGGGCTTCTTTAATATGATGCTATAGACTGGACCATATTAGGTGATTTTTTTCAACACAGAAAAACCAGTATTTTTTTAAGGCGCAAACAGTGCTACTTTCTAATGAGCCCTTTTAACTTAAATATTTACTGCTCATTCACACAAAACACTGTATGCTAAGAAAAAGAACTTAAAATTCTTACTGGCAATCATGATAGTTTTGGAGTTTCCTCCAAGGCTATCTTTTAACAACCAAGTTAAAACAGAATCCCTGTAAGGCACGAAGACTTGCTTCTTCTTTGCAAGAGGGTTTGCTGCATCCTGAGATAAGTCAGCTACAGGAGGGAAGAGAAAAAAAGGAGAGAAGACAATTGTTAAAGTTTTTTTCTTTCACACTGGTTCTAAAATGCAGAGGATATTACCTCGGTTTGTAACACAAACATTAAACTTAACTGTTCCGTGCTAATACAGTACCACAAGGAATAAACAGAGGCAAGAGACAAGTTTAAACCTACCTAAGGCAGAAATGACATTTCCTAGGGTCACGAGGGATTTGTTGATATTCCCCCCTTCCTTTAGTCTAACCCCGGTAGCACCAGTGGCATCTGCACGTTCACTTCCGGCAAGATCGACTAAGTGGATCTTACTCACTGTTTCACATGGCATTTCAGAGTCAAATTTTGCCTGTGGTAAAATATAAAAGCAAAATTGAAGAGGGCCCTGATGTTGTTTATGACACAAATTCTAATTATTTTCCACTCCCCGCTGTGATCCCCCAGGGTAAGTTTTTGTTTTAGTTTTGTTGTTTTATTGTCCTTCAAGCTGATTACAAAACTTCCAAGATTAAATTCAATGCAACAGCAGTGTACCACATGTGATTCTGAAGAACCAATCCTTCACTCAAATCACTCCGTCGTTCTCAACAAAAGTTGGCTGAATCTGGCTGTGGCCGAATATGGACCTGGAATTCAGCACCGAGGGGCACTCAACACAGAGAAGAGTAAGTAAGCAAGTAACTAGCACTGGCCCCATATGGCATCTGCAGCATTTCCAAGCACAACAGCTACCCAAAAGATCATAAATACAGACAACTACATAAAAGATCATTTGACCATTATTCAGTGATAAAACACTGTCTCATAAATTATAAAAAAATCTGAAAATCTTAAATACCATATTCCTTGTTTCTGAATTATATCACAATTTTACTTTCCCAAAGGCTTTCAGCCTAGGTTTTGCAGTCTGCTCCAAAATGTTAAAAAGAATTACAAAATTCTGACAGAAATGTAAACTTCTGAGAAACAGGCATTTCTAACCAGAAAGCAGAAGAAAAACCAGTGAAACTACAGTAAAGCAAGGGTAAAACAAAAGGTAGAGTCTTGGAGAGTTTAACAGGAGTTGCTCTGATTGATGCATAATCTTCCATTTTCTTTGCTCTCTAATTTCCCTAACTAATAAAATTCTGTTTTTTGCCAGGAGGTGACGTGTTCAATCTGATGAGTTCAATCACTGACACAGGTTAGGACATCCCAAAGCCCCAGCATAGGCTGAAGCTCTCAGTGGACCCTAAATTTCTGCATTTACCTTTACCTGATCTACCGGCCTAGGTACTAAAGTAATACTTACCCTCAATAATTTCCACACATATTCAAGATGCTCTCCACCCCCTGATTATAAAGAATTCTTAGATGAGCAATTATAAATGTTCATTTTCCCTTAATATCATTCTAATAATCATAATCAACATTGTGGGGTGAGCTCCATGGAGTGATAATGTACCACACTGAGCTACCTTGGCCTCCAGCTGGCCTGACTCTCAATCCATTATTTCCTACAGAGTTTGCAACAATGAAAACTTTTGCTTAATTAAGCACAGAGCACATTTTTTTAAAGTCTAGAACAGGGTAGAAGCCTGCTAACTATTTCTTAAGGGTGCAGACCAGGACATATCAAATTACTGTGATTCAATGACAGAGGAACTCAGCTCACAGCACATGTTCAACTCTAATTAACAAAAAATGGTAGTCTCCTCTGCCTGCTGCTGCTCCCGGTTCAACAACGATCAGTCCTCAGCCAGAGCTAATCTGCAGGCAGAGACCTCAGGAATCCATTAGCTGCCCTCACCTGAGTGAACTTGATGGTGAAGATGGCGTGAGACCGGCTGCTGACATCGTTCATCCCGGTCGCTGCCGTCGTCCGATTGATATTTCCTGCATCCATAAGTTCTTGTACATCACCGTAATTCTGGACTAAATGTTTGGATAAATCTGAAAAAAAAAAAAAAAAAAAAAAAGGAGGAGGAGGTGAAGAAGTATCTCTAATATACAGTAAATGGAACAAGAAATTCCATTTATGCTGACTTGTTTAATGATCTCACTTGTTACTACAGCATGCTGGTTTACGATGCAGACTTAGGAGTTGGGCTGCCTGGGTTCAGATCCCAGCTCTGCTACTTACTAGCTGTGGGCTTACATTGCTGTAGACAAGTTATTAGCTTCCTGTGACTCAGTTACCTCACCTGATAACGTGTGTGCCTACAACATAGGGTAGTTAGGGTAAACATTAGCAATTACCATCAACCTCATTACCGTTGGTCGCAGTACTTAGAAAGGGAAATGTAAAAGCACTCCCTCTTCAAAACCTTAATGGTCCCATGCAAAATCCAAAAGCATTTTTTAAATCCTTCAAAAAAAATTTTTTTTCAATGTTCATGTGGTTCCAAAGTGAAAGGCTGCACAAGGTATACTGTGTGAAAGGTCTCCCTCCCACTCCTATCCACCAATCTACCACTCAATTCCCCCTCTGTAGGCAGTGAATGTTATCAGTTTTTCTGGACCCTTCCGGAAATAACCCATACATAACAGAAAATTATATGTGTATATACATATATATTTATATATATACACACACACGTATATATGAGCCCTGGTGGCGCAGGGGTTAAGGTGCTTGGCTTCGAACTCACCAGCCACTCCACGGGAGAACAACATAGAAGTCTGCTTCCATAAAGATTTACAGCCTTGGAAACTCTATGAGGTAGTTCTACTCCGTCCTACAGGGTCGCTATGAGTCGGAATCAACTCAATGGCAATGAGTTTGGTGTGTGCATGTATCTGTATCTATAGGTATAGATACACACACACACACACACACACATATCCATATATCCATCTTCCCCTTTGATACAAATGGTAGCTAGCATATTATAAACACTGTTTTACACCCTGCTTTTTTCATGTAAAATATAGATTGGAGAACATTCTGTATCAGCTCTTAAAGCAATTCCTCATTCATTTTTAAGGCTGCAGAGTATTCGATTACATGCACGTGCCATAACCAGTTTAACCAGTCTCCTATTGAGACTATAGAGTTGTTTGTATTTTTTTCCGATTACAAATAATGCTGCTACAAAGAATCTGGACACAGTCGTTTCAAATGTGTGTGACTATATCTGCAGAATAAACTATTAGAGGTGGAACTGCTGGATCAAAAGATATTTATAATATTGATAGATGTAGTAAAATTTAAAAAAAAAAATCGGAGGCGTAGCAGCACAGTGGTTTAGAGCTATGGCTGCTAACCAAAAGGTCAGCAGTTAGAATCTACCAGCTGCTCCTTGGAAACCCTATGGGGCAGTTCTACTCTGTCCTATAAGGTCGCTATGAGTTGGAATCAACTCGATAGTAACAGGTTTGGGTTTATAGTAAAATTATCCTCCATAGAGAATAATTCATACCCAGGGGCAGCAACGTACAAGACTGCCTGTTACCCGACACCCTCCATGTGCTGTCTTATCAGGTCTACTTACATCTGCCAGGGAAAGCTGACAAATGTTATCTCAAAATATTTTTATTTTGCTTTTCTCTTACTATGAGTGAAGCTGAGCATTCTTTCCTCCATTTAAAATTCATCAGTATTTCCAGTACTGTCCATTTCTCTACTGGACTGTCAGACTGTCAGACCTGTCCTTACTGACTTATAGGGGCTCTTCGTATAGTAGGGAAATTAGTTCTTTGTCTGGAAATATCTTCCCCATTTTGTCATCTGGTTTTTTACTTTGTTTATGGTGTTTCTGCCAAGCACAAAGTTTTATATTTAATGATTTCAAATTTAATATCTTTTATTTTATGGTTTCTGAGTTTTAAGCCAAAATTTAAAAACCCTGCCTTTCTCCAAGTTTCTGGAAAAAAATTAATTCATAGTTTCTTTTAGTCATTTGATTATTTCTTTTTCTAACGTTTAAATCTTTGATCCATTTTTTATCTATCCTAGTGTAAAAACTGAGATATAATACCAAGTAACTTTATTTTCTCGTGGGCAGGCTGAAAATCCATACTTCCCTTACTGTTCTAACAGCACATTTATCAGAAACTAAATCCCCATAAGTATCTGGGTCAGATTCTGGATTTTCACCCTGTTTGATTATTCTGTTTGTTCATAAACACCAGCTTTACAATGTGTTTTAACATCTGATAAGGCAATGAAAAGGAAAACATAAAGGCATATGTTAAGGTGAAACTATTAATAATAACAGGTATTCCACACTCCACAAAGTAGCTACAGAGTCACACACCTTGCTGTGGGCACAGGAGGGGAAAGTTCAGTTGGGAGTTTAATAAATCAGAGACAGGGTCCTGCTGATGCACCTGGTTATCTCCAGGAAAAAAAGACAACAGAGAACAGGTACATCTTTAAACTCCTGACCAATTCTCAGTCTTGCCTCCAAGGAGACACACCTGAAGGACGATGCCCACATGAAAGTATGTCTGTGTGTGATTCCTATGGCAGCCATCACTCAGCCCCCGCCCCTCGCACTCCAGACGGGGCTCTAGAATGCAGGGTGAGGGAGATGAGCTGCACTGCAGGGATGGCCTTCAATCCGGCCTATTTTTTAAAGAAAATCATCAGCAAGGGCTGGCCCTTTCAACCATTATTACTTGTGTCATTCCTCACAATTGACTGTGTGTGACACAAGTGGTATATCACAACACAAATCCTGAGGAAACAGTACAGACAACTCTGCAAACACTCTTCTTCACAGGTAAGAGGTCTTAGAATATCTTTATTATCACATATCATCATTTAAAAAAAAAAAACACCCATTGCCATCAAGTTGATTCCAACTCATAGTGACCCTACAGGGCAGAGTAGAGCTGCCCCAAGGGTTTCCAAGGAGCAGCTGGTGGACTGAAACTGCCAACCTTTTGGTTAGCAGCCAAACGCTCAACCACTGTGCCACCAGGGCCCCATATATCATTAGGGTCAGTAAAAACACATCACTAAAATGCAATTCCATTTAAGAGACAGGATATAGGTTTATGAATCTTGCCTAACAACACTGGAAACAAATTTCCAGAGTTCTTGAAGTCAGAGGAAATATACCGGCAAGCTCAACGAAAGCAGTGAAAGCCCAGTAAAGAATGAACCCCTTAAATTAATATTGTGTAGTGACAGCTCATACCATTTTGTTACTAAAATAAAATGCCAAAAATAAATTGTCCTATCTCCCCATTATGCTACTTCTTTTTTTCTCTTAAAAGTCTTATTTTTACACAAATTTCCAAGAAGTATAGGGCTATGAAATAGTCACACTTACCCTCAACATAAGGTCCTTCTTTTGGATGCTCACGGACTCTTAAATTGAAGGTTTTGGATGACTTCCGCCTAAGTAGATCTCTCACATGTTCATTATAAATTTCTAAGTAGCTAAAATTGTAAACAGAATTGAATTAAAAAAAATTATTTCAGGCATTAATAACTACAACAATAACAACATTAAAAACAGAAGAAACCTACTTTATAGGTAGAACTATATACCTATACTGTGCTAATTATTTCATTTAATCCTTACGCTAAACCAGAGGTAGGTACTATTATTATCCCCACTTTATAAGTTGGACAACACAGGTTCAGGGTGGTTTAAACAACACATCCAAGGCCACACAGCCCTGAGAGGTAAAGCAGACAATAAACCCTAGATAACCATGTCTCCCCTGGTAACCACCAAAGACGCTGACTCCCCATACAGATTTAATTTCAAGGAGGAAAAAGCACTGTAACCATCCAAGTTATTGATTAGATTTATAGTAATCCTACCAACATAATGACACAAACTTAGTTCAGCTGAAAGAATAAAGGAAGCATAGTAGGTACACACTTAAAGCCTCACTACATTTAAGATAAACATCCTACACTAGAGTTTCTGACCAAGCTGGGTTTTCTATCAGCCTCCCAAATCCTGGTCAAAACTGTCCCCAAGAAAGTTATTGAAAACTTAAAGTGTTTTTAAGCTTTATTTCCAACTACCATAAATACAGGAAGAGGAAAAGGCAAAATTTTTCTTTAGAAAGTTAATGGCCTTATTCGTTCCTACTGCCTAAAATCAAGCCAAACAGTCTTGGCTCCAACCAAGCGCACACTCGGTCAATCAGGCCACGGGTCCTACCTGACTTCAGTTCGAAAAGATGCTTCATCCCATCTGGTGGTTTCATTTATCTGACTGAAGAGCCCTTCACAGATCCGAGGTATTAAGCCAGAATCACCCTACAATGGGAAGCAGGAAGGCTGCAGCTGTCACTTGAAATAAAAGCAACCTACGGCTGAATGTGCACTTTGCTGGAGTGGACTGGGAGTTGAGCAGCCTGCACGCCAACCCCAGTCCTACCACCTGGGACCCCAGACACACTCTTTACACCTCCCGGACTGCTTCCTGTTCTCTGAAATGAGAGGGTTCGGCCTTACGGTTTCTACGTGCTGGGGCTTTGGTAATATAAGGTCATCAGTTGTTAACCAGTTAAATCATGGCGTGCAAGCCTAAGACGACTTATTCTCTAGCTTTCAAACAAGACACTCTACAGCTGTAGAATAAATGTTAAAAATCTGACCTGGTCAAATGACCAAAGAAGGTGAGATATACACTGAGCAGAAGGGAAACATCAACAAAACCCTAGTAAGTCCTCGAAGTAGTTAATAATTGTCTTAAAACTTAGGTGACAAGACCGCATTAAAACGTACAGTGAAACCTGTGACAACCAGTGCTCAACGGGTCTGCCTTGTTTTTCTGGGTCTCACAAGTTTTCCATCTTTGACTGGGTACAGTCGGATCACTTTCCTATCATTGGTTTTAGTGGAAAATACTCGAGTTTTCCTTCTCTGACAGGTTTCCACCTTACACAGGTTCCGGCTTTCGCAGTTTTTACTTGAGTATATCCTACGTTTAATGTACTAACCCCTAGACTGGTATTCCTAGACAGGAGGATTTTAATCCATCGTATTACTTATACAATGTGGGCATAATATTCAATAATATTCACGTTTTAGTCAGTATTATCAAGTTGATGAACCCCAGAACAACACTAAAGGTCAGGTAAGCCAGAACCCCAGAGCTTCAGAACCTGTATCTCTAATGTTTTCTTCTGAAGTCCCTCCCTCCATTCACCCAACCTCTGCCCCCAAAATAAAAGGAATATCATCAGTGCTTTAAGAGAAATTTTGTTCTTCATACTATTAAATCAATACCAGTTCTTATCAAGAATAAGTGCACCTTTGCAGTCAATGTCATGGAACACTTTGCGTAGAATTTGTTGAACAGGAAACTAATTTGCTCTGTAAACTTTCACCTAAAACACAATAAAATATTTAAAAAAAAAAAAAAAAAAGAATAGATGGGCCTTTCACCATATTTTTTTTTCTTTAAAAAGAATAAAAAAGAATACCCAAAGCACTGTATTCAACTATAAGGTCAGAGGAAAACAGGCGCAATTTATGAGTGCTCTATAAATGTTTAACTTACATAAAATAGCTACTAGGGAACCAACACGTAAATCTGATTTGTAGAGATAGCTTTATTTTTAAAGACACAGTAGAAAGTAGGAAGAGAGAAGCAAGATAAAAGGAAATGTAAAACTCTTGAAATTATCTGCTCTTCACTTATTAGTTCTCTGTGTTTCTGCCTTGAGGATTTGTAGCACATTTATCTACTTCTTATGTAAAGGGAAAGCCTGGATTTAAGAAGTCAGGTTATATACACTGAAATATTTCATCTAGAAAGACCTACCTTCCTTTAAAACACTACTTCCACTGACCACCCAACCTTTAGCACAGACACTATGGTGCCTGCTGATAGGAGCCCTACAATCCTCTGGCAGTATCTCCACATCTAGAACATGCCCAAGTCTTGCAAGTCATTGAACAGAGCTTTCACTATGACACAAGAATATTAAAACACACAAACACTATCTAAATCTGGAGAAAACACAGAAAGAGATAAAGTTCCTCCAATAATGTCTAGTTTTTACTCCTCCATATTTTGGGACAAGTAGAAGAACGCTAAGTGTGTTCATTTATACAGCGTAACTACTAACCTCTATAAACTATGTATGTGACTATGAAAACTACATATAAACTATATAACTCTGATTCTTTTTATGTATTTGCTCAAATTATGCAGTACCTTTCCACCAAAGATGTAGATTTTTTAAATATTTTTCTTGGGGGAAAAATGTTTTGAATAATTTTAAAAAGAACAGAGTTCAGTAATTCTATACAAACTTTGTGTTAGCAGAAAAGAAGAATAAATTACTTGCGGGCCCAGCATACTTTTTTTTGATAAGATTATAAGGCCTTTAAAAACAGAAAATGAGCTGGGACTTGCATCCATTATTCAAGCTTATAGACTTAAAACTATTTCTAACTTAAAATCTCTCAGAGGAAATTTAGTCCAACTTATTATTGAGATTTTTCTTACTATTAAAGAATGATCAGAACACGAAACCTAAGTTAGTACAGACCAAGTAGGTAAGAGATAATTCTGTCAGTCCAAAGAGAGATAATGAGAAATGTTCTCCCCACACAGTGTAAACG
Source organism: Dugong dugon (assembly GCA_030035585.1). Classification (NCBI taxonomy): domain Eukaryota; kingdom Metazoa; phylum Chordata; class Mammalia; order Sirenia; family Dugongidae; genus Dugong; species Dugong dugon. The sequence continues at coordinate 52,513,662 of CM057461.1, forward strand.
TACGGAATTTCCCATCATAGTGTATGACTTTCCTGATCCAGTTTGCCCATATGCAAAGACACAAGCATTATAACCTTCAAATGCAGATTTCACGACATCCGTGCCCAGGGTTTTGAAAACCTGAAAGCCAAACAAAAAAAACCACAAAAGATACAATTACCATGGATTTTTTAACAAGTTCCTTCAGTGTTAACAATACTCTTGAACGCTACTTTCATCTCTTAAGGATTACACCATTATAAATAAATCGTTGCAGAACCAAATAACAGACTATGTACCTCAGTTTTTTAATCAAAAGTAAACTTTGTAAGCAAGTAAAGAGCAACCCTATCCTCTTTCTTATTTAAGTCAACAAAAATATCCTGAAATATAAAAATGCAAACAAGGCCAACTGGCAATTGTGTCTAGAAGCAAAGATGATTTTAAAGCATGATGATTTATCAATTCAGAATTACATAAATTCATAAACCTATTCATTCTATCCATGCTTCCAGAACTTAGTATTCAAAACCTAAAGGTCACAGAGGCCAGAAAGTATTGCCCAAACCATGCCAAACCAATGCCACCATTTTAGGGGTTTCACTGTTCATCAAAATAAATCTCACATCTCTGGAGGTTCTCAGGGAGCTGAGTGACGGGTGGGTGTGGAAGAGGCTGGGATGGCTGGGCTCCCCCATCTCAGAGTCCAGATAACTCTACCTACCTGGATATTTGCCCAGAGTGAAGGGAGCAAGGGAGACAATTGTGTGGGGCCTGGGATTACGCCTACAATGGCCTGAGTCCAGGTCAGCTGCACCATGTAGTTCTAGGAGGCCACTTAGGGGAATGAAATGGAGTGAAGTGTTCATACTTTACCCAGGCAACTGATGTAAAGGAGGTAAGTCAAGATGTGTGTTCATCCTGGTTATACCCAACTGGGAAGGGGACTAACTAAAACTTTCCAATCCCCCAAAATGTTCACATAAAAAACCAACTCCAATTACTGTCAAGCAGCCTAGAGCACAGATCACAAGCTGCTGCACGTGAGAATCACCTAGGGTGCCTGTGAAGTCCCAATGCCCCTCACCACACCACACCCCACCCCTGTCCCCAAAGCCCAGACCAATTAAATAAGAATTTCAGGAGTGTGAATCCAGGAACTAGGATTTTTTTAAACTCCCCAGGTGATCTCAAAGTGGCCCAGGGCACTGACGCCTACCAATCAGCCCAGGACATGGAGGTGATTCCACATGGGAAGCCAGATTCCCATTAGGACATGCACACTGAGGCTGACGTCAGAGTAATGTACGGAGCCACCCCACAGCACGGATTGAGGCCTGCCAGGCTGAGCAGAACGCCTACACCGACAGGGCTGAGGAAAACTGGCCTTCATGATCTCAGCTCCACATAAACCATCCCTGCTAACAGCACAGACTGTCATCCCAGGATGAGAGAAACATACCACCGACTGAGGGGACTGCGCTTTCCACAGGCACCGTCTTCCCGCCATCTTGTTTGGACTTTGTTTCCTCAGTCTCGTCAGTCAAAAACAGACATATTTTAATTTCCATTGAGTCACTTCCACAAATAGCCAGTCTCGTTCGTTCTGAGTTAATTTTGTTTTTTTTATTTTTTATTTTAACTTTAGGAGCTGGTATTTTCTGATCTTATACTCATGTTCTGATGACTTAATTCTCAACTATGTAGCAGCTCATACTCACTGGGCATTCTCTAAATCTTTTCATGTGCTCATATAATAGACAGACAGACAGACAAATAGAAACTATAGAATCCACTCCAACTCGTGGCAACATTATGTACAACAGAATGAAATGTTGCCCCATCCTGCATCATCCTCACACTCAACAGCATGTCCAAGTGCACAGTGGCCGCTATTAGGCCAGTCCACCTCACTGAGGGTCTCCCTAGCCCTTGCTGGCCCTCTACTTCACCAAACATGATGTCCTTCTCCTGACTCATCCCTTCTGATGACATGTCCAAAGCAAACAAGTTGGACAATATTCTGTTTAATCCATAAGGCTTCCATTGAATGGCTAATTTTCAAAAGTAGATCACCAGGCCTTTCTTCTTAGTCTGTCTTACTCTGGAAGCTCCGCTGAAACTTGTCCACCAAGGGTGACCTTGTTGATATTTAAATAGTGGTGGCATAGCTTCCATCATCACAAGCCACCACAGCACAACAAACTGACAGACAAGTGGTAGGTTCATGTATTAATCCTCATTAGAATGCTATAAGGCAAGTTGTGTTTCAAGACCCACTTTTTAGATGAGGAAGTTGAAGGGGAAAAGTTAGGTAAATGGGAACACCGGTGAGTATCATAACTGGAATTTGAACCCAGACCTTTCTTATTCCAAAGCCTATGCCTTCTAGACCCTCTTCCCACACCTTCTAAATCAGCACCCAGAATTCAACACTACCTGGAAGGCAATTCCCCAGACTTATGCTATGAAAAAGCTAGAATCCAGGCCCCTAGTTTGAGGTGCACTTTTACCATTATTTATGGAATATGAAAAGAACTTCTAGTTCCCCAAGTCTTTCCAATTAAACAAACAAAAAAGCAAATATCATTTTTATTATTTAATGGAGTGCCAGTGGATAGAAAGAAAAACTTCCCATGAACTTTCCAAAGAATAAAGGAAGGATCTTCTCTTATAGTTTTGACTAAGACTAAAGCAAAGCTGTAGAAAATACCATATCTAAACCAAACCCAAAGGCCTTCTAAACAAAATTCTTCCCTAGGGTTAAAATCACATCCATCATTTTATTATTACTTTATCTTCCAGAAAGCTAACCCAGCCGGACTTTTCTGACAGACTCAGAGGTTCAGGGGGGCTAGCAGTGGTGTACAGGACTGCAACACATGTCTAGAAATGCAAGTCTGGAAGAGCAGATATCCAGGCCTGGCCCAGTCGTAGGTTCAAATAACACACCCAAAGTAGGTGGGTGCCAAAACCCAGAGAAATGGCAAGACACTGCCCACATCTCCAGGGTTCTTGGCAAGGAAGACAGGCTGGCTCATCCACAGCCCCCACAAAAGCACAATCTACAGTTGGGGAATATTCTTGCATCATACTCTACTGAGATCTCTCACCTGGCCTGGTTATCCAAAACCCACCTGGCTGCTTGTCTGAGCACAGACTTCAAAGTTAGTTTCCAGAGTAATCCAAAGCATAGCCAGGGCCTCTCTTGAGAAGAACTGTCCACAAGAGGGCCCTGTTAAAACAAAGACTGTCCCATCTAGCTTGTCAACTGGGATATTTAAGGTTTCAAATTTCTCCAGGATTGAGTTAAGGAACTGGTGGTGCGAGATCAAAGCCTCCCTATGAAGGTTTAAAGAATCATTAAGAAAATTATACCTCCTGGAGGTCACCTTTCAGCCAAATAATAGACTGGCCCATAAAATAAACAATAACACCTGTGAAGAACGTGTTCCTTAAAACAACCAACTATAAGAGACCAAAAGGGCTGCATTTTCCCAAAAGCAAAGATAAGAAGGTAGGGAGGGGCAGGAAAACCTGAAGAATGGAAACGGGTTACCCAAGGTAGAAACAGGCAGAGTGCTAACACTTTGAGGGGACTGCAACCAATGTCACGAAACAATCTGTGTATGAATTATTGACTGGAAAACTCATCTGCTGTGTAAACATTCACCTGAAGCACAATAAAATGTCTAAAAAAAAAGAAAAGAAAATTATACCTTATTTAATGGTCTTTAATTTACATGAGTGTGGATTTTAATTGCTTCTTAACTTTTTCTCTAATTCTAAAATTAACTTGGAAAGAAGAAATATGAGTGATCATCAACCTGGTATTTGTTTAATGTTAAGGGAAACCTGACTTGAACTACAGTGATAAGCATGATATGTTTTCCCAAGAGTCCTATACATTAAATGATTAACAACAACAAAAAACACAGGATCATGCTAAAAGCTCGGCATCTTCCCAAGTTTCTAGCCTCCGGGATACAAACAGTCAGCTCACTTCCTGTACTTATACGTGGCATCATGAAAACGTAGTCAAAATTCAAAACTAAAGCTCTTTTTACCAAGAGGTTTAAAATTAGGAGTGAGGGAAGATTATTTTCTCTTTAATGTCTAAAATGGAGTGCTTAAGAATAGATATTTTTGTGCATCTACGTGTGTGTTATTAACATATGGTTCTACTAGAAAGCAGTGTTTACTAACATATCTCAGGGCTTTTCTAGTTTTGTGGTTTCATGAAACAATCTCAGGTTATTTACACAGAGTCAAAGACCCCAAAGCATCTGAGAACAGGTGCTGCATGTACACCTAAAGCATTATGGTTATCTTCATCAGTTGAAAGCTTTTCACAATCTAAAAATATTTTTTAATTCTGGGCATTTATTTTTAACTCCCAGAAGAGCTAATTTTGTTTATGCTTCCCTGATCTTGACTCTTCCAGAACTCAGAAAATGCCATCTCTTCCCATAAAGTAACCTTCACCTGAAAATGGGTTCATCCAGTCAGCAAACCTTTATGGAAGATCTCCAGCATGCCACGCCCTGTCATTTTACAACGCTCTACATCTCCATCCCCAGGCTTTCCCTCAGCACAGTCCTCTGTCCCAGAAGTCCTCAGGGGGAATATTCAGCTGCTCATTAGGTAAATTAGAAGTGGAGACCTTCCCAATTCTTCATTCATCCTCCACTGAAGACTCTGAAGACTGCGCACAGTGAACTGGTTTTTCCCTGAACAAACTCTCTGGCACCCACAACTTCATCTTTATTCCTATTAAAGCCAAAATATGGATCTGTAACATTCTATTCCTCACCAGACTGCTAACTACCAATGCTGACGAATCCAGTCACCTCGACCCCAAAGCCATCTTCATTTACTCATTCACTGATTCATTCATTCAACAGGGCTCCCTCTCCATCTGCCATTCAGAACAGGCCACACCTTTTCTCTTGTACGTTAAGACTTTCCAGTGGCATCCCACCACTGTATATACATCACCTCCAAGATCAGCTACTTATTAGGTGTATGAACTTGAGCCTCTTCAACAAAGGAAAACAGAGCTAAAATTTATCTCAGTTGGCTTTTGTGAAGATTAAATGGGATGGCATACATGAGCACCAACCAGAGTTCCTGACACCAATGGGAACACAAGCAACATTGGTTCGTCTTTCCTCTCCCTGGCCCTCTTTAATACCACCTCCAGGAACCTCATCTCTTCATTGCTTCCATCCCCATTGCTGCTATCCCTCTCTATCTGTCCCTGATGTTTGACTCAACAGTTCCTGCATATGGTCACTCCCATCCTTTCCTTTGAACACCTCCTCTAAGTTCACAGCCTATCTTAATGCCCAACATTTTCACTGCCTCAGAAAGCCATCCTCCTCCACAAACCATTTCTAAGCCAACTATATCTGGGCTTCTCATATATTAAGGTGTTTGCAAGTTACCTGGGGATCTTACTAAAATGCAGATTCTGATAATGTAGGTCTAGAATAGGTTCTGAGAGTCTGTACTTCTAACCAGCTCCTAGGCAAAGCTGATGATGATGGTGCATGGATACACTTCAGTCAAAAGGGAACTAGACAACAATGTCCCTTCATGTTCTAATTTTCAAGATGCCACTGCATGGATTCCAACCCAGAGGAGGTAGGACAGGAATTCTTATCCCCATTTTAATACATGAAGAGCTGAAGCTACACATTTCCAAAGCCACACAGAAGCATTAACAAGCCAGAAAGAGAGGCCTGGCCATGAAGCCCATGTTCCTCCCCCAACACTAGAGTTTCCCCATAACCCCACCCAGCTTTTCTCACCAGAGAAATATACTTATCCTTCTGCTCACATGAAATGTCAACATCAGCATTTCATGGCCTTCTGGGAAGATTTTTGTGTCTGTTCTTATCTGCCATGACACATCTACAATTTTAGACCTTAAAAGCCTACAGAGCAGGTTTCTTGGACAAATTCCAGCATAATTCTAGGTTCTCAAAGAAAGATTCTAGACGTTTCTGAGAGTCCACCAAATCAGGGGAAACGTGACTTGACTTTTACATTACCTCTTAAAGCTCTGCGTCACAGCAGGACTCACAGTTAAGTGGCTTATTTGCTGGGTGTAATGGCATATAAATGCCTGCCTCCCAAAATGCTTTATTTGCACAGCTCCTTCAAAATAGTAGCCATGTCCATGTTTTGAACCAAATCGAAATTATGTTCACCATGCTCAGAAGTAAAAAAAAAAAAAAAAAAAAATCAACCTTTTCGCGTCTGAGCTCTTCAAACATCTAAGATACGGTTCAGTGTAATAACCAATAAGCTAAGTAACAAGAATTAACTTTAGAAAAAAATTAGCAAGATGATTCAAAGAGCTTAAGAGTAGGCATGTTCTTCTCTATATGAAAATAAATCAAAATAAAGATTTTAAAAATATCATACCATTTCTTGTGTAACATAATCTGGACTTTTTGTATCAGCAGAATAAAAAGAAAAGTCATAGGTGAAAGTCTTCGTCCGTTCTCTTCCGGAGTCCCCAGTTCCTCCTTCTGGAATCTAGAGAGAGATGATTTTAATGGTAATAATAATATAAAGAGAATAATAATGATAATGTAAAGAAGACTGTCATTTTACAAGTGAGCCAATTTAGGGGAAAAAAATGGTTCTTCCTAAAAATACATATGACAATAACCACTTTTCATATTTATACCCCAACTAAAAATCATTTCATCCCTCCCCATAACCTTCCTAAAAAAAAAACAAAACTTAAATAAATAGAACGTAAATGCCTTCTCCCAACAATCCAGGCTCTGTGATATGAGCCAAGACTACTTTTCTGGACTTTTTGTCATAATTGTCTTAGATTAACCCAAAACTCCAACCACATTCTATTTTTTCCAGCTTCAATGCTTTTTATTCTTCCCTTGACCTGAATCACCACAACTGGGCTCTGCACAACTCCAGGGGGTGTTATTCACACAGATCTTGGTGTGACTGGCGCCCCCTGAAGTGGTGCACTTCACTGACCCCATTCCAAACACCAGGTCAGATGACACCTCTTCCATGAAGCTTCCCTTGTGTACACCAGCCAGAAATCATTTCTCTCACGTGTGAGGGCCTCGACTCTACTGGGACACATCACACTGAAAGTTTATTGCAGATGTTTGCATATATATAGCCCACCTTGCCATATACTTAAATTAAACCAAAAACCGTGTTCGAAAATCTTCATAAGCCCCCAAATCCTCACACAGTTCCTTGGACACATGCTGAATAAATTCAATGAACACCATATTTTCCAACATGATTCACATATATAAAGAACATCCGTCAAAGTTCTTATAAAAATGTTAAAAGTCTGGGCATCTGTTCGGGTTACTCAAATGGCAGACAAGGTAATATTTGTAAAACTCAAAGAGCAATAGAGTAATCAAGGGAAATAGTTTACAAAATGCAGAAAGAAAGGAGACTCATCCAAGGCCAGGGATCTCCTCACTCTGTTTCAGTAAATACAATGTTTTAATGATTAAACTTTTACTAAAGCACTGAGAGTAAACAAAGATGCATGAAGCAAGGATAAGAGAACAGCAGCAAATGGACAAATAATGACTGGTAGAACCCTGAGATGACAGAAATGGGAGGTCCAAGGAAGGCAAGCTCGGTGTGGGCCAGATACAGCTGGAATGGTGCAAAGGATTGTGGTGAGTAGAGAATGCCTCAGGTAAAGGGACAAGGGAGCCTCAAAGGAGGCCTGTCAAATGACCCAGAGCACTGCCCAGCTGGAAGACTGGAGCATTCCCCAGCGCCTATCACTGGGGATCACACTGCACTACACTGAAATTGAAATTCAAAGTGTCCACTCCCTCGAGCAATGAATGAATAGAAATCCACTCCTCGGAAGCAGACAGGAGCTTTATCAGAACTTGGCCAAGGAACAGCAGGCCTCAGAAACCCAAACATACAAGGTAATGGAAATATCAAAGGAGGATGGTCCTGAGCTCCTCTGTGACTTCTTTATTATTCATTCTACTCCTTATTTCCTCCTAACTGAAAAGTATTCAAGGTCTTTAACAAATGCACTGACCAAATAAGCAAATAGGATACTTTAACTGCAGGAAGAAGGACTTGCCTTATTAGAAAATTTAGTGTTTGTTTGTTTTTTGTTTCATTCCCTAATTTTTGAATAATAATACCAGGTCCTACTGCAAAATTTATGAAACATAGTGACGATGGAAAAAAATATGGAGCTAAAGCTTTTTAATAATTCATAGAGTAAAGTCAATTGCTAGGCTAAGGATCCCCTACTTGGATAGAAGATAAAGATGTCTGGGTCAGGGTTAAACTCACAAGCTCACATACCAGAGGTAGAGTTTAGGTCTGGCTTCCAGATCAAATGAAACTAGGGATGGGAGAAGAATCAGGGGATCGACTCTTCATGACTAGCCTCAAGCCAACAGCAAGTTGACTTGGCTTATTGAAATGAGAAAGGAATGCATAAATGGTACACATGATTTATTCACCCATTAAGTCACTCCAACAGTAAAGCAAACAAGGGCCGTGATGAAACTGAAGCAAGGCCAGCTCATTACTTGCCTTTAAGTTTGTGATTGTTGTTTTGCTTTTCTCCATTTGAATAATGAACTTGGCTTCCAACTCCTTTTCCCTGCAACAGAAATAATTCACTATTCGTTAGGAGGAGAAAAAAAATTGTTTAAAAAAAAAAAGTTTTCTTTACTTATTAATATGTGAATTTTTTTTAATGACACGTGAAGAACATTCCCTGCTAATACTCCTAAATCCTCATAACCATGAAGATACACAAAACAGATGCCAGCATCAAAAAACTATGCATGAAAAATGTGTTGTAAAAACCTAGAAGAATTTCTAACTGTAAGCCAAAAGGAACGTAAATGACAGAAACCATGGAGGGCTTGACTCATGAAAAAAGAAGCCCCACACATCTGATTACAAAAAGAAAGACACTTCATCCCTCCACCAGGATAAGAACCAAGGAGAAAACTGAACTTGTCACGACCAGATGCCACTTCTAGAACAGCTAGGGCACTGCTTCCTCTTCCTACCTTCTTTCTACATCCACTCAGAAACAGCAATTCCCAGAAAATAGCAAAACAGGAAGTAAACAGAACTTCTAAACAGTACAGTTCTCTATAATAAATGACTGTACATTCACACAATGGAATATTACGCATCTGAAAACAAATGAGGAAGATCTCTATATATTGCTATAGAGTGGTTACAAGGACATATCGTTACGTACAGAAAACCAAGGTGTAGAAAAGTATACATAACATGCTATATATACTTATACATCTTATATTTAAAAATAAAAAGAATAACTTATGTTTATTCTTTTTCAAATGGCTACCTATAGAAAAGGTCCCTGGGTGGGGCAAACAGTTAAACACTCCACTACTAGCTGAAAAGGTTGGCTGTTTGAACCCACCCAGAGGCACCTGGGAAGGCAGGCAGGCCTGGCAATCTGCTTCTGTAACGTCACTGCCTTGAAAACCCTACGGAGCCTGCACACACAGGGTTGCCATGAGTCAACTGCAAATAACAACCTATAGGGAGCCCTGGTGGCACAGTGGTTAAGACCAAAAGGTCGGCAGTTCAAATCAACCAGCTGCTCCATGGAAACCCTATGGGGTAGTTCTACTCTATCATACAGAGTCACTATGAGTCGGAATCGACTAGATGGCAACGAGCTTTTTTTTTTTTTTTTTTAAATAGGGAAGGAAGAGAATGAAGTGAAGGGAACAGGAATGGAAACTAGGTTTCTACAAATATCCTTTGTTAAGGAGATGATCTTTGGAATGATAAAAACATTTTATACAAAAGTAGGCTAAAGTAAATGAAACTAATTATGTATAGTGGAAAACTGCACTTGAAACTATTTCAAGTGACTGTAGGCAGGAACTGGATTGCTTCTCAGTTCAAGTAGATACACAAGACTAAATGGGCATCTCCTTTCTGGAGGTGAGATGAGAAGGCAGAAAAGGTATAGGAGCTGGTTGAGTGCACACGGGAAATCCAGGGTGGAAAAGAGGAATGTGCCGTCACATCATAGAGAGAGCAACTACAGTCACATAACAATGTGTGTATAAACGTTGATGTGAAAAACTAAGTTGAGCTCTTAACTTTCACCTACAGTAAAATAAAATAAATAAATAAATTTACCCCTATCTTCCAAAATTTGAACTAGTTTTTTAATACTTGGTATCTCCTTTACTTCCTCTCCATTTGAAAGATCTATACGTATACTATTCCTTCCTTTATTGTTCTGACATTGTTCTCATTTACAGATTCACCTTTCTAGTTCCCGGTTGTAAATCTTTTAGTTTTGTTTTATCTTTGAGGGTTCATTACCTATGTTAGTATCTGGCTGATGTGGTCTTGCATTCTAGATTCAGACCTTTGTCTGATGTTGTGGTTCTCTAACCAAAGGACTCCCTTTAACGGTTCTTGTAAGTCTGGCTTGGTTTTTACATATTCCCTTAATTTCTGTTTATCTGGAAACGTCCCAATTTCTACATCATATTTGAGTGAAAGTTTTGCGATATATATTTTCTAGGTTAGCAATTTTTTTCTTTCAGTGTTTTCTATATGTCATCCCACTGCCTTCTTTCTTGTATGGTTGCCACTGAGTAATCACAGCTTCATCTTATTGATTCCCATTTATGACTTTTCATTCTTCTTGAGCTGCTCTCAGGATTCTTTCCTTGTCTTTGGGATTCTAGTGTGATTATGATATATTTTGGTGATTTTCTTTTGGGCTCTATCCTATTTGGGGTTTATTGAGCCTTATTGGATGGTCAGCTTTTTGTCTTTCATGATATTAGGAAGTTTTCTGTCAGCAGTTCTTCAATTATCCTCTCTGTGATTTCTGTTTTCTCCCCGTTTTAGAATTCTGATCACTTGCAAATTTTTGCTTTTGATTGTATCCCACTTCTTTCTCAGGGTTTCTTCATTTTTCTTCATTATTTTCTTCGATTTTTCCTCAAAAAAAGTGGTATCCAAGTATTTGTCTTCAATTTCGCTGATCCTGTCTTCGTGTTTCAAATTGTTCCTCAAACCTTTTATGACATTGTCCATTTCTGAAATCTTACTGTTTACCTTTTGGATTTCTAATTATTGGTTTTGTACAATTTATAGTTGTGTATTTATTTTGACATTATGTTCCTGTATTATTTTCCTGAATTCTTGCATTGTTTTGTCATTCTTCTCCATGATTTTGTCTGTATTTTAATAACGATTAAAGAAACAATCCATCATGAAGATAAAATCATAAATATCATGCAACCAATGACAAGGGTCCAAACTACATAGAACAAAACTCTAGAAGTACCGAAAAGAAAAATTTATACTACCAGGAGACTTCAACACACCATTACCGATAAAGGACAGAACATCTAGAAAGAAACTCAACAAAGAAACAGAAGCTCTAAAGGCCACAATCAACCAACTTGACCTCATAGACATATATAAAACACTCTACCCAATGACTGCAAAGTACATACAATGTACATGGAACATTCTCCACAACAGACGACATCTTAGACCACAAAGCAACCTTCAACAAAATCCAAAACACTGAGATAATATAAAGTATCTTCTCTGATAACAATGCCATCAAAGTAGAAATTAACAACAGGAAGAACAAAGAAAAAAAATCAAATAAATGAAAACGGAATAATACCTTACTTAAATGCTACTAGGTAATAGAAAACATTAAAGATAGAATCAAAAAATTCCTAGAATCAAACAAGAGTGAAAACACATCATACTAAAATATTTCAGACACAGCACAGGCATTGCTCAGAGGTCAATTTATAGCAATAGATGCACACATCAAAAAAGAAGGAACAAAACCAAAACATTACCTACACGACTTGAACAAAAAAAAGACAACAGCAAAAGAAGCATACAGACACCAAAAGAAAGGGAATAATAAAGATTAGAGCAAAAATAAATGAAACAGAAAAACAACAGACAGAATTCAAAAAAAAAAAAAAAAACAAAAATTCATTCTTTGAAAGAACAAACAAAATCAACAAACCACTGGCCAAACTGACAAAAGAAAAATAGGTAAGGATGCAAATAACCCAAATAAGAAATGAAATGGGGGACAATAAAACAGTGTGAACTGAAATAAAAAAGACCATAACAGAGTATTACGAAAAACTATACTCCCAACAAAACTGAAAACCTAGAGGAAATGGACAAATTTCTACAAACACACTACTTACCCAAACTAACACAAATGGAAGTTGAAAATCTGAACAGATCCATAACAAGACATTGAAAAGGTAATTTAAAAAAAAATCCCAAGGAAAAAAAAAAGCCCTGGCCCCGATGGCTTCAGTGGAGAATTCTAACAAACATTCAGAGAAAAGCTTACAACAGTACTACTTGAAGTATTTCAGAACATACAAATGGAAGGGATACTTCCTAATTCATTCTATAAAGCCAGCATAAGCCTGATAACAAAACCAGGCTAAAACACCACAAAAAAAGAAAATTACAGACGAATATCTGTCATGAATATAGATGCAAAAAATTTCAACAAAATTCTAGCCAATAGAATTCAGCATCATATCAAGAAAATAATACACCATGACCAAGTAGGATTCATACCAGGTATGCCAAGATGGTTCAACATTAGAAAATCAATCAACTAATCCACCACATAAATAAAAAAATCACATGATCATCTCAATCGAAGCAGAAAAGGCATTCAACAAAGTCCAACACCTATTCCTGATAAAAACTCTCAATAAAATAGGTATAGAAGGGAAATTCCTCAACATAATAAAGGGCATCTATGCAAAACCAACAGCCAACATCATTCTTGATGCAGAGGCTGAAAACACTCCCCTTGAGAACGGGAACAAGACAAGGATGCCCTTTATCACCACTCCTATTTAACACTGTGCTGGAAGTCCTAGCTAGAGTAGCAAGGCACGAAGAAGAAATACAAGCATCCAGAGTGGTAATGAAGAAGTTAAACTGTCCCTGTTTGCCGATGATATAATACTATACACAGAAAACCCAAAAGACTCCACAAGAAAACTACTGGAACTAATCGAAAGGTTCAGCAGAGTAGCAGGATACAAGCTAAACATACAAAAACCAGGTGGATTCCTATACACCAATAAAGAGAACGACAAAAAGGAAATCAGGAAACCAATATCATTTATAATAGTCACTAAAAAGATATTTTCGAATAAGTCTAACCAGGGGTATAAAAGACCTATACAAAGAAAACAACAAAATGCCACTATAACAAATCAAAAGAGAATTACATAAAAGGAAATACATACCATGCTCATGAATAGGTAGACTCAGCCTCGTGAAAATGTCAATTTCACCTAAAGCAATCTACAAATACAATTCAATCTCAATCGAAATACCAACAGAATTCTTTAAAAAGATGGAAAAACTAATCATTAGCTTTACAAAGAAAGGTAAGAGGCCCCGCATAAGTAAATCACTAGAGAAGAAATAAAGCAGTATTGAAACTACTTGACCAACCGACTGGAAGAGATCCGTATTTATGCCTATTCCCAAGAAATGTGATTCCATCAAATGCAGAAGTTATTGAATACCATTAATATCACACGCAAGTAAAATTTTGACGAAGATCATTTAAAAGTGGCTGCAGCAGTGCATCAACAGGGAACTGCCAGCAATTCAAGCCGAATTCAGACGAGGACATGGAACCAGGGCTATCATAGCTAATGTCAGATGGATCCTGGCTAAAAGAAGATAATACCAGAAAGATGTTTACCTGTGTTTTATTGACTACACAAAGGCAATCGACTGCGTGGATCATAACAAATTATGGACAACATTGCAAAGAATGGGAATTCCGGAACACTTAATTTTGCTCATGAGGAACCTGTACACAGACCAAGAGGCAGTCGTTCAGACAGAACAAGGGAATATTGCATGGTTTAAAGTCAGGAAAGGTGTGCGTCAGGGTTGTTTCCTTTCACCATACTTATTCAATCTATATGCTGAGCAAATAATCCGAGAAGCTGGACTATATGAACAACATGGCATCAGGACTGGAGGAAGTTATTAACAACCTATGATATGCAGATGATACAACCTTGCTTGGTGAAAGTGAAGAGGACTTGAAGCACTTACTGATGAAGATCAAAGACCATAGCCTTCAGTATGGATTACACCTCAACACAAAGAAAACAAAAATCCTCACAACTGGACCAATAAATGACATCACGATAAATGTCAAAAAGAGTGACGTTGTTAAGGATTTCATTTTACTTGGATCCACAATCAACACCCATGGAAACAGCAGTCAAGAAATCAAATGAGAGAATGCAAAATGATACAACAATTTTGGAAAATGATATGGCACTTCCTTAAAAAGCTAGAAATAGAAATACCGTACGATCAAGCAATCCCACTCCTAGGAATATATCCTAGAAAAATAAAAGTCATCACTCGAATAGACATATGCACACTCATGTTCGTGGCAGCATTGTTCACAATAGCGAAAAGATGGAAACAACCTAGATGCCTATCAACAGAGGAATGAACTATGGTACATACACACAATCCAGTACCATGCAATGAGAAAGAACAATGATGAATCTGTAAAGCATCTTATAACACGGATGAAACTGCATGACATTATGCTGAGTGAAATCAATCAATCACCAAAGGACAAATATTGTATGAGACCGCTATTGTAAAAACCCATGGAAAAGTTTACACACAAAAAGAAACAATCTTTGTTGGTTATGAGGGATTGGGGGGGAAATACTAAATAGGCAATAGATAAGTGGTATCTTTGGTGAAGAGTGAGACAGTACACGATACTGGGGAAACTAGCACAACTTGTACAAGGAAAGGTCATGGAAGCTCCACAGACACATTCAAACTCCCTGAGGGACTGAATTGCTGGGCAGAGGACTGTGGAGACCATGGTCTCGGGGAACAGCTAGCTCAACTGGCATAACACAGTTTATAAAGACAATGGTCTACATTCTACCTTCGTGAGTAGCGTCTGGGATCTTAAAAGCCTGTGAGCAGCCATTTAAGATACTCTACTAGTCTCACTCCTTCGGGAGCAAGGGAGACTGAAGAGAACAGGTTACAAAGAAAAGATTAGTCCAAAGGACTAATGGGCCACAGCTACAAAGGCCTCCACCAGATGAGTCCAGTACAGCTAGATGGTGCCCGGCTACCACCACTGACTGCTCTGACCGGGATCACAACAGAGGGCTCTGGACAGAGCTGAAGAAGGATGTAGAACAAAATTCTAACACACACAAAAAAAAAACAGATTCACTGGCCTGAAAGAGACAGGAAAAACCCCAAGAGTATGGCGCCCAGACACCCTTTTAGCTCAGTGGTGAAGTCGCTTCCGAGGTTCACCGTTCAGCTGGGGATTGGACAGCCCCATAAAACAAAACAGGACTAATGAGACACAGCAGTCCAGGGACAAGGACTAGAAAGCAAAAAGGGACAGGAAAGCTGGTGATAGGGAACCCAAGGTTGAGTAAGGATAGTGTGGACATATAGTGGACATGTCATACAGCAAGATGTGTACTAACTGTTTAATGAGAAACTATTTTGTTCTATAAACCTTCATTCAAAGTGAGAATAGCGGCACAACTGGAAGAATGTAATCGATGTCACTGAACTGTGCATGTAGAAATTTTTGAAATGGTGTATCTATGGCTGTGTATATTTTCACCAAAAAAAAAAAAGGTCGAGAAGGGAGAGGGCTGACATGTCGTGGGGTTGTTAACCAATGTCATAAAACAATATGTGTACTGACTGTTTAATGAGAAACTATTTGTTCTGTAAAGCTTCACCTGAAGTACAATAAAAAAAAAAAAATCAAATGATGCACTGCGTTGGGCAAATCTGCTGCAAAAGACCTCCTTAAAGTGTTAAAAAGCAAAGATGTCACCTTGAAGACTAAGGTGCGCCTGGCCCAAGCCATGATTGTTTCAATCACCAAATATGCATGTGAAAGCTAAATGATGAGTAAGGAAGATAGAAGAAAAAATGATGCCTTTGAATTATTACATGGCGTTAGCAAAGAATACTGAATATACCATGGACTGCCAAAAGAACGAACAAATTTGTCTTGGAAGAAGCACAATCAGAATGCTCCTTAGAAGCAAGAATGGCAAGACTACATCTCACATACTTTGGACATGTTATCAGGAGGAATCAGTCCCTGGAGAAGAATATCATGCTTGGTTAATTAGAGGAAGACTCTCAACTAGATGGATTGACACAGTGAATGAAACAACCGGCTCAAGTATAACTACGACTGTGAGGATAGCATAGGACTGGGCAGTGTTTTGTTCTTTAGTACACAGGGTCGGTATGAGTCAGAATCAGCTCCATGGCACCTAACAACCACAACAAATTGAAGAAGAAGAATAAAGTAGGAGGACTGGCACTAGTGACCTCAGAACCTACTATACAACTACAGTAGTCAAAACAGCCTGGTACTGATACAACGACAGATACATTGACCAATGGAACAGAATTGAGAACCCAGATGTAAATCATCCACCTACGGTCACCTGATCTTCAACAAGGGCCCAAAGTCTATCAAATGGGAAAAAGACAGTCTTTTTAACAAATGGTGCTGGCAAAACTGGATGTTCATCTGCAAAAAAATGAAACAGGACTCATACCTCACACCATACACAAAAACTAATTCAAAATGGATCAAAGACCTAAATGTAAAACCAAAAACTATAAAGATCATAGAAGAAAAAATAGGATTAACGCTAAAGGTCCTATAACACAGCGTTAACAGGATACAAACCAAAACTAACACATAAACTCTAGAAGATAAACTAGATCACTGGGATCTTTGAAAAATTAAACACTGATGCTCATCAAAAGATTTCACCGAAAGGTGAAGAGAGAAACTACAGACTGGGAAAAAATTTTAGGCTAAGACAAATTCAATAAAGGTCTAATCTCTAAACTTTACAAAAAAAATCCAACACCTCTACAAGAAAAAGACAAATATTACAATTAAAAAATGGGCAAAGGATATGAACAGACACTTCACCAAAGAAGACATTCAAGTGGCTAACAGACACATGGGAGATGCTCGTGATCACTAGCCATTACAGAAATGCAAATCAAAACTACAATGAGATATCTTCTCATCCCAACATTACTGGCACGAATCAAAAAAACAGAAAATAAGAAATGTTGGCAAGGATGCAGAGAGGTTGGAACTCTTATGCACTGGTGGTGGGAATATAAAATGGTACAACCATTTTAGAAAATGATATGGTGCTTCCTTAAAAAGCTAGAAATAAAAATACCATATGATCCAGCAATCCCACTCCTAGGAATATATCCTAAAGAAATAATAGCCATCAGACAAATAGACATATGCACACAGATGTTCATTGCAGCACTGTTCACAACAGCAAAAAATTGGAAACAACCTAGATGCTCACCAACAGATGAATGGATAAATAAACTATGGTACATACACACAATGGAGTACTATGCAACGATAAAGAACAGTGATGAATCTGCGAAGCATCTCACAACATGGATGAGTCTACTGGGCGTTATGCTGAATGTAATAAGGCAACTGCAAAAGGACAAATATTGTATGAGAACACTACTATAAAAACTCATAAAAAGATTTACACACAGGAAGAAAAGTCTTTGATGGTTACGAGAGGAGAGGCGGAGATGGAAAAACATTAAACAGACAACAGATAAATGGTAAATTTGGTGAAAGATAAGACAGTATACAATACTGGGGAAGCCAGCACAACTTGTACAAGGCAAGGTCATGGAAGCTCCGTAGACACATCCAAACTCCCTAAGGGACCAAATTACTGGGCTGAGGGCCATGGGGACCATGGTCTCGGGGAACATCTAGCTCAATTGGCACAACATAGTTTAGAAAGAAAATATTCTACATTCTACTTTGGTGAGTAGGGTCTGGGGTCTTAAAAGCTTGTGAATGGCCATCTAAGATACTCCATTGGTCTCAACCTAACCGGAGCAAGAGAGAATGAACAAAACCAAAGACACAGACAAAGATTAGTCCAGAGGACCAATGAACACAAGCAGATGGTGCCCAGCTACCACCACTGACTGCTCTGACAGGTTATCACAATAGAGGGTCCCAGACAGGGCTGGAGAAAAACATAGAACAAAATTCTAACTCACAAAAAAATAAATAAAAGACCAGACTTACTCATCTGACAGAGACTGGAGAAACCCTGAGAGTATGGCCCCTGGACACCCTTTTAGCTTAGTAATGAAGTCACTCCTGAGGTTCACCTTCAGCCAAAGCTAGACAGGGCCATTAAACAAAAAGAGACTAGATGGACACACCAGACCAGGGACAAGGAAGAGAATACTGGAGAGAAGAGGAAAGCTGCTAAAGGGGAACCTAAGATCGAGAAAGGAAGAGTGTTGACATGTCGTGGGGTTAGCAACCAATACCACAAAACAACATGTATATTAATTGTTTAATGAGAAGCTAGTTTGCCCTGTAAACCTTCATCTAAAGTACAATAAAAAATAAATTATAAACTAAAGTTGTTGCAGATAACTTCTAAAATACCCCCCAATGACCACGTCCCCTGGTGTTTATGCCCTGGTATTTATCCCCTCCCCTTTATAGAGTTGGCTGGACCTAGTGACTCACTTCTAATGAATAAAACCAAACCAAACCCATTCCAACTCTTAGGGACCCTACAGGACAGAGTAGAACTGCCCTGTAGGGTTTCCAAGGCTGCCATCTTTAGGGAAGCCAACTGCCACATCTTTCTTACGGTTGGAACCACCAACCTTTTTTTCCACTTAGCAGCCAAGCGCTTAACCACTGCAACACCAAGATTAGGTTAGAAAAAGACTGTGATTTCTGTCTGACTGGCTCTCTCCTGTGTTCTCTCTCTTAGAACCCTCACAATGGGAAAACTAGCTGTCCTGCTGTGAGCAACCCTATGGAGAGACCCACATGGCAAAGAGCTAAGGCCTCACAGGAGTGAGCTTGGAAGCAGACTCTCAGCCAAACCTTAAAATGACTGCAGTGCAGGCTAGCACCTTGACTGCAGCCTTGTGAGAGACCTTGAGTCAGAAGACCCAGGTAAGGCTTGCCCAATTCTGGACTCACAGATACTGTGGGATAATAAATATTTGTCTTACAAGCTCCTAAATTTTGGGTTAATTTGTTAAACAGTGATATATAACTAATACAAAGGTCATGTCAAAAGGACTCAGAAACCAACCTGAGCAAGTTCCCAGTGGCCATAATTAAGAAATCTGACCACCAAAAAGGATAATAACTACAATAGAGCATAACACATAAAATACGCTGTTATGGACTGAATTGTGTCCCAAAAAAAATGTGTTGAACTCTTAATCCCAGTATGTGTAAATACGACCTTGTTTGGAGACAGGAGTTTCTTGTGTTACGTTAATAAGGCCATGTCTGATTAGGGTGAGGCCTAAACTTAATCACTTCTAAGTGGTGTCTTATTAAAAAGAGCACAATAGGCACAGAGACACACACACAGAGGGAAGACAGAGGCTACTTGAGGACCTGTCTACAAGCAAAGGAACGCCAAGAAACACCAAGAAACTCCCAGGGCTATGGACAATGAAGGACCCTCTCCTAAAGATCATGCCTTGATTTGGACTTCTCGACTCCAAAACCGTGAGAAAATAAATTTCTCCTCTTTAAAGCCACCCACTTAAAATATTTCATGTTACAGCAGCACTAGGTAATTAAGACATATAATTCAGTATCTGAATACTTAAAAAAATAAAAACTCAATGGTCAATCTGGGAGATCAAGGAAACCACATTATTATTTTGAAAACTAATAAAGGGAAAGAATCAAGCATTTATCCTGCATTTCCTAAACAATCTGTATCTCAAGGTAATCAAACAACTGTTGAAGGAAATTTCTCTTTTAGAGGTATTCCAGCTAATAAATAAAGAAAGAATGACAGAATTAGAATATCATCATTTTGCTACCACTAGTGGAGTCCTGGTGTTGCAGTGGTTAAGAGCTCAGCTACTAACCAAAAAACTTCGGCAGTTCAAATCCACCAGCCGCTCCTTGGAAACCCTATGGAGCAGTTCCACTCTGTCCTATAGGGTTGATATGAGTCGCAATCGACTCACTGACTCAATGGTTTGGGTTTTTTTTTTTTTTTTGAATTAGTGGATTTAGGGAGTGATCATCAATCACTGCTAACTCAGTCTTACAAGACAACCAGGTATAATGGTATAATGTAGGTGCTAACTAAAGTACCAACACCCACTCCCAAAAGACTTAACTCTGATCAATGCTCTATACTGAACTACCCGGAAATACAGAGGGAAGTGGGAAAATGCCAAACACCACCAGGGGAGGCGAAGAGCATAATCCAGCCTGTGGGAAGTGCAACTGAACAAATGACCTGGTGTTTTCAACAACAACAAACTGCTAGGAATGTGAGATGGAACGGGATCCTATAAAGAAGACTCTAAAGACATATCAGCCAACTGGATCTCAATTCAAACAGAAAAAAATTTTTTTTTTTTTTTTTAATTATAAGACATATTGAGAAACGTAATACTGGCTGGATACTTACTGATATTAAGGAATCGTTATTAACATTTTAGTTGTGATAATGGTATTATGTGTGGACCCCAAAACCAGTGTGCTTGACATGACTAAGATGGCTGTCCCAGATCTAAATTAAACTCCTGTTTGAATTAAGCTGCAACTTGGCCTAAAACCTCTGCTCCTGCTGTTCCCAAAAGACACTTCAGTTTCTTGTAAAAGTTTAACTGCTTGTAACACAGAAAGGAGCCATGGTCAAGACTTTAGCTCGTATGAAGAATTGTTTGTTAAAAGATGTTTGTCAAGAATGTTTGTGCAGCTTGATCCAGGTGTCTTAGTCAATGTCATGGATTGAACTGTGTCCCCCAAAAAATGTGTGTATCAATTAGGCTGGGCCATGATTCCCAGTATTGTGTGGTTGTCCTCCATTTTGTGATTGGAACTTTATGTTAAAGAGGATTAGGGTGGGATTGTAATACCCTTACCCAGGTCACATCCCTGATCCTATGTAAAGGGAGTATCCCTGGGGTGTGGACTGAACCACCTTTTGTCTCTCAAGAGATAAAAAGGAAAGGAAACCGAGCACAGAGGGGGGACCTCATACCACCAAGAAAGCAGTGCAGGAGCACAGCGCATTCTTTGGACCCGGGGTCCCTGTGTGAAGAAGTCCCTAGTCCGGGGGAAGACTGATGAGAAGGCCAAAGGAGACAGAAAGCCTTCCTATGGAGCTGACGCCCTGAATTTGAACTTTTAACCTACTTCACTATGAGGAAATAAAACTTCTCTTGGTTAAAGTCATCCACCTGTACTTCTGGTACAGCAGCACTAGATGACTAGACAGTCAACATGCTCCAGGAGGTTAGAAAATAGAATTGCTAATGTTAAAAAGGTCTGTAGCTCAACAACCCCCTTGTAACTTTTTGCCACGTACCCCCTTCATGCCTGTAAGCACACAGGCTTTTTTCACTCCACCTAATAAAAACTTCACTGTCCTCACATTTTGGAACATTGTGATATCCTGCCTGGGTATTACAATGTGCCCAGGTTCACAAACCCTTTCTTCTTCCAATAAAACTCTTCGGTTTCACTCCCAATGAAATGTAAGACTGGTGCTTTGCTACATTTCTTGGTGATCACGAAGGGACCTAAAGATGAACTGACCTCGCAACCTCCGAGGTGCCAGGGACTTGGACTAGCAACAGTACTAGGCTGGGCCATATTTGGGCCCTCCATTTCCATGGCGGATTCAAGAGTTGTGTGGGGCAAGGTAAATACCTCTCAGATCTTAGCCTCCGCTTTTCTTTGCATAGAAGCTGAGTTTTATTGTGTGTTTCGCCTTTCTTTCTTTTCTGTTTTTATAACCAAAACATAAGTTCCTTTAGTTTTTAGGTTCCCCAGGGTATGGTCATTGCTTAACGATCTCAGAAGCTGAAAGCCACTCAGAAACTATAAGCATGAGCCAGATCAAAACACTGCCCAAAATTTCTGCAACACTAGTTACACTGTCCGGTTCTGAGGCCCTGAAAACCCCAATCTTTTGTTTAACGACTCTCGAGCTAACTTTACACTGCCTTTAGAAACGTGGGAAATGCCAAATCTAAGAGCAATACTGAGTGTCCTTCAGGGTCTCCTGCTCATTACATAAACAAGCATTTCAGTTCTTTGTCATGTTTGTTTTTGTCTGCTTGGTATGACCTAACCAAGGGTGGTTCAAATGATCAGTGGCCACTTTGGAGAACCTTTGATCTTTTAACATTAATTTTTCTGTGCACTAAATTAGAACAGAAAGGGTCCCAGATTAAGCAGTTACAATTGGATGCTCTTTTCAATTTTTTTTTTTTTTTGAGGACTCAATAACATATCAAAACAGCAAAATATCCTCTCTGCATAATACATTTCCAAATTGACTAAACAGAATAAAGAACTGCAGAAGACAATTTCTGAAATCACTAAGCAAAATAAAGAATTACAAAATCAAAGTTCTGCTACACGTGCACCCTCCACTGCAGCCTCCTCTGCAACTCTGCTGGCACTCTCTCCACTTTATCCTCCTCTACCTTCTTACCCTTCGGAAAACACTTTAACTGAACTTCCCTTTTTTCCAAAAGAATCTGCTAAAGATTCATAGCCAGAGAGTCCAAAGTCCATTCCTGAAATGCCTTGTAAGACTCACCCTGGCAGAATCTGGACTGCGCACCAGAGAAAAGCCAAAGAACTCTATTATTTCTTTTATTCCGTAGACTCACACAGAATTACATACCATTATTAAAGATTTTGCAAACTTTGTGAGAATCCTTATACGTTTGCTAAAGAATTCAAAGCCCTTATTGAAGCTTATTAGCCAGGATTGCTTGATTTATATCAATTAACCCATATGTTAGTTGTTCCTGGGGAAGCCAAATTCTGGTTAGAATATACTGAACAGAAAAATCCTCAAGATAGTTTAGTCTTGGATACAAACAAAACAGCCAAAACCCATCTCACAGAAGCTGGAGATAAGGCACAAAGTTACGTGAAGTGATCCCTAAGACTTTTCCCCCCATAACTGATTGGACAAAAATCCATTCTTGTATAAAAAATAAAGGTGAAAGTGTATATGACTATCATGCCATATTATTCCAGAAGTTTTCAGAACATCCTGGGTTAGACCATTTAGATGAAGAAACTAAGGAGACCTTTAATGTACTATTTATATCTGGCTTCAAACCTGAAATTTCAGTCTTAGTTAAAAGATACCGTCTAGATTAGAAAGCCACTCCCACTATGGAATTGACCAATTTAGCTCATGAGCTTCCCCAAACCTTGCAAACAAAGCAGACTGCTAAGGCTAATATATTAATGGAATTTCACTTACAGCACCTATAAGGCCCTAATCAGACTACATTTTAAACCCTCCAACGGATCTAAAACTAGTCTCTGTCAGTATTGTGAAAAACACAGCCATTGGAAAAATGAATGATTTAAATTGAAAAATAAATAGAATGATTCAGAATGAAGGGGCCCTGATGACAATACAGGGACTTTTCCCATGGTGGCTCTGAACTCTCAAACAACTATATATATTAATGGGGAACCTTGCTAATTTTTTAATTGCTACAGTAACAACTTTCTCTGTCATTAACCCCATGTGTTTACAAAAGCCCCTGCCTCAGAGTACAAACACCTCAAAAATAGTGGGGGTTACTAATAAAGAACAAACACTAGTTCATTCTCAACCTGTGCAAATATCTTTTTTTCCCATAGAGGATTTACATCTTTTTCTGATGAGTTCTGACATTCCAGTTAATTTAATACGAAGAGATATTTTATCTAAATGGAAGTCAGTTATAGTTTAATGAAAAGTGGGAAATAATATTAATCTTGCCTGAGAATCAGAACTTAGGGATGGATAACATTCAAAAAGAAGAGGCTCTTTGCCATATGAAGTCCTTACTATGCCCCTTCTGAATTGTTTGTTCAGGGTCCCTCCCAGCTGAGGTAATTTCTCAGATTCTTGAGACACTGTAAGCCACAACTTCTACATAGGTTGGCCAAATTTTGCCCACTGAACCTACTAAAATAAGTGGACACATCTATGCTTTTGCCTAAAATTTCCCAATATCCACTTAAACGAGAAAGGAGGGACTATTGTTAAGGATTTTCTTTCTAAAGGGTTATCCCCTACACTAGTTCTTGCAACACTCCTATTGTCTTAAGTTATTTAGTGCTGCTGTAACAAAACACCACAAGTGGATGGCTTTAGTAGAAATTTATTCTCTCACAGCTTAGGAGGCTAGAAGTTCGAATTCAGGGTGCCAGCTCCAGGGGAAGACTTTATCCACTGGCTCTGGGGGAAGGTCCTTGTCATCAATCTTCCCCTAGGTCTAAGAGCCTCTCAGGCCAGGGACCCTGGGTCCAAAGGACATGTTCTGCTCCCAGCTCTTCTTAGTGGTAGGAGGTTCCACTCCTCTCTGCTCATTTTTCTCTTTTGTATCTCAAAAGAGATTGACTAAAGACATAACTTAGTCCTGTAGATTGGGTCCTGCCTCGTTAACATAACTGCCTCTAATCCTGCCTCATTAACATCATAGAGATCAGGATTTACAACACATAGGTAAATACAAGAGATCACAAAATGAAGGACAACCACACATTACTGGGAATCATGGCCTCGTCATGTTGACACACATTTTCGGGGGATGCAATTCAATCCATAATACTCTACCCTGTGGCCCCCCAAAACTCATGTCCTTTCCAAATGTAAAACAATTTCACCCCATCATATCATTCCAGAAGTCTTAAATCAACTCTAAGTCCAAAATCTCATCTTCTGTGAAATTCCTCTTCATCTGTGAAATCTAAAATGCAAGTTATTTGCTTCCAAAGTACAATGGTGGAACAACCACAAAGTAAGCATTTCCATCACAAATGGCAGAAACTGGAGGGAAACATGGGGTAACAGGTACCACACAAGTCAGCAGAACATATTACATTAGCTCTCAAGGCTTGAAAATAATCTTCTGTTCTCTGACACCATTTAGGCAACGGCCCTGCCCTCCAGACCCTGGGTGTTGGCCACACTCCCTGGATTCTGGGTGGAGATCACCCGGCCTTGGCCTTTAGCTCCACCTTTCAAGCCCACTGGGACAACAACTCTGATCCTTCAGATTTGGGAGGCCCCATTCCCCCAATCAGTCTGAGTGGCAACCCAACACCTTGCCCCTGGCAGGCCCCGTTCTTCTGCCACTTGGGCATGGCATCCTCACCCTCTCAGCTTTGGGCAGTGGATAAGGCCCCATCCTGCTGGCAGTCGTGAAAGGTAGACCCACATTCCAGAACTGAACTGGTGAAGATCTGACTCTTTGAAACCTAAGAGGTTGTGGCCCCATCCTTTGAGACCCAGCAGGCCACAGCTGCACCCTTTGAGACACCAGAGGTTGTGGCACTATCCTTTGAAACCGAGGCAGCTCTGCTTCTTGCGTTTCTTGTCTCTTCAGCTTCTATCTCCTGGTTCCTTGGTCTCTTGTCCCCTCGGGCCTTGTGGATGGCCTGGCATCTGCCCTGCTTGGGCAAGTGTTGCAAAAGTCTTTAGCTCTACCAGTAAGTGTCTGGAGGCATCATCCCACTCCACCAGTAAACCTCAGCCAGTAGGCACTCAGTTCTCTTGCTCTGTGAGCTGGCAAACCTAGCTCCACTGATAAGTGCCCAGAGGCACCACACTCTGCCAGGAAGCCTCCTGCTTGAAAGCATTCAGCTCTCTTGCTCCATAGGTCAGCTCCTGCATTGTCTCATGCCAGTCTCCTGGTTCTGCTGCTGCCATTTCTCTGCTGCTGCTTCTCGCCGACTGTGTCACCTCTGGTGTTACATTTCTCTTCACTTCTTTCTAAGCCTTCACCAGAATTGTCTTTGATGTATATAATTCCACTAACAGTCTCTTCAAGGCAATCTAGGCTTTTACTATAGGCACCTTAAAACTCTTCCAGGATCTACTCATTCACAGTTTCAAAAGCGCTTCCACGTTGTAGGAATCTCTTAGAACAGCACCACATTCTCCTGGTACCAAATTCTGTCTCAGATACCTAGTGCTGCTATAATAGAAATAACACAAGGGGATAACTTTAACAAACAGAAATTTATTCTCTCACAGTACAGGAGGTTAGAAGTTCGAATTTAGGGAGCCAGCTGCAGGGAAAGGCTTTCCCTCTCTGTTGGCTCTGAGGGAAGATCCTTGTCATCAATCTTCCCCTGGGTCTAGGAGTCTCTCAGTGCAGGAACCCTGGGTCAAAAGGACACACTCTGCTCCCAACTCTTTTCTCTTAGTGGTAAGAAGTCCCTCTCCTCTCTGCTCACATCTCTCTTTCGTATCTCAGAAAAGACTGACTAAAAATACAACCTAACCTGTACATTGGGTCCTGCCTCATTAACATAACTACCTCTAATCCTGCCTCATTAACATCACAGGTGTCCAGATTTATAACAAACAGGTAATTATGTCAGATCACAAAATACAGAACAATCACACAATACTGGGAATCATACCGTAGCCAAATTGATACACATTTTTAGGGGACACGATTTAATCCATAACACCTGTCCTTCCGGTTAAAATGTCACATAATTGAGGCTGAAGATTTGTCCAGGGCCTACATGCAATTAACCTGTCATTCCTAGATTTCTGGTTGTCCCTAACCAACATGTACTACTTTCCAATGATCCCCCTTACACAACATGTCTTACTGTACTAGACCTTTGTAGTGCATACCTGTAGACCCTGAAAGCCAATTATTTGTTTGCTTTCACTTGGGAAAACAAATAATTTACCTAGAGTTTCATGCCACAAGGATAGATGTAATCTCCCACATATTTTCTCAGATTTTGCATGCAGAGTTGCTACCTTTGCAATCTCCAAATGAATCTACTTTATTACAGTATGTCAATGACTTACTGGTGGGCTCTATCTCTCAACAGGCCTGCCTGGAGGACAGCATAACTTTATTAAAGCATTTAGGTACTGGAGGACACACAGTTTCAATAGAAAAACTGCAATTAGCCCAGCCTTCTGCCAAATACTTAGGTTATTTTATCTTTGCAGAAGGCATTTCTACTGACCCCAAGGGAAAACAGGCTATTGCAGCTTTTCATTTACCTAAAACAAAGGAAGAATAAAGGGGATTTTTTGGACTCTGTGGCTACTGTCAAGCCTGGATTCCCAAATTCTCTCTCATGAGTCAACTTTTACACAAATATTTGAAAACCTCTGTGTTTGATCCCTTCTGTCTTACCTGAGAAAGATCAAACAGCAGTAAATAAACTGACAGAGGCTTTGACTAACACGTTCACTTTAGGATTTCCTAATTATCATTTGGACTCTTCTGTATTTGTACATGAAGTTTCTGGTAATGCATCAGGTATTCTTAACCAAAAACACAAAGGACAACACAGGCGTGTAGGTTACTACAGTCTGAAGCTGGACCCTGTGGCCAGAGCCTACCCCCTTGCCTCAGGGATGTAGCTGCTACTTCAAAACTAGTAGAAAGCACTGCAGATACAGTTTGGGGATTTTTTGTTTGTTTGTTTATATGTACCCAAAGCCACGTCTGTTTTACATAATTCTGCTTTACTCAACACTTATCTGCCAGCAGGCTCACCTTCTGTGAGGTCCTTCTTCTGGTAGCCTCAAATATTAGACTGTACACAATTGCTAATTTAAACCCAGCCACTTTTCTCCCTGTAACTAATAAAGATGATTGTGTCTCTCAAGATTGTCTAGACCTGAGTCTGGGGACTATGCTTTCAGGGGACATCTAGGTCAACTAGCATAACAAAGTTTTTTAAGAAAATGTTCTCTATTCCACATTGGTGAGTGGCATCTGGGGTCTTAAAAGCTAGTGAGCGGCCATCTAAGATGCATCAATTGGTCCCAACTCACCCGGAGTAAAGGAGAACTAAAAATGCCACGGACACAAGGAAAGTATTAGCACAAGAGAAAGGGCCACATAAAGCAGAGACTTCATCAGCCTGAGACCAGAAGAACTAGATGGTGCCCATCTATCACAATGACCGCCCTGACAGGGAACACAACAGAGAGTCCTTGACGGAGCAGGAGAAAAGTGGGATGCAGAACTCAAATTCTAGTAAAAAGACCAGACTTAATGGTTTGATTGAGACTGGAGGGACCGTAGAAGACATGGCCCCCGGGCTCTCTGTTAGCCCAAAAGTAAAACCATTCCCGAGGCTAACTCTTCAGACAAAGATTAGACTGGACTATGAGACATAAAATGATACTCATGAAGAGTGTGCTTCTTAACTCAAGTAGATACATGAGACTAAGTGGGCAGCTCCTGTCCAGAGGCGAGATGAGAAGGCAGAGAAGGTCAGAAGCTGGTTGAATGGACACTAGAAATCCAAGGTGGAAAGGAAGAGTGTGCTGTCACAGTACAGGGAGAGCAAGTAGGGTCACAAAATAATGCGTGTATAAATTTTTGTATGAGAGACTAAGTTGAATTGTAAACTTTCACTTAAAATGTAACAATAAAAAAAAAAAAAAAAAGATTGTCTAGACCTAATTAAGTAGATTTTGGCTCCCCACAGTGATTTAGAAGAAACTCTTGACAAATCCTGAAATGATTTTATTTGTAGATGAACACCTGACTCTCACTAACAGGCTGGTTATGCTATTACAACTTCTACTGAAGTCCTTGAAAGTCAGGTTCTTCCCAAAGCCACTTAAGCCCAACAAGCTGAGCTTATTGCACTCACTAACCCATTGCTGTCTAGCCGATTCCCAACTCACAGCGACCCTCTAGAACAGACTAGAATTGCTCCATAGGGTTTCCTAAGAAGAGCTGGTAAATTCAAACCACTAATCTTTTGGTTAGCAGCCGTAGCTCACCGTAGCTCTTAACCAGTGCACCACCAGGGCCCCCCATTGCAACACCAGGGCCTGCAAACTTGCTAGAAGAAGGTCCATGAGTATTTTTACAGATCAAAATATGCATTTGAAGTTGTTTATGATTTTGGAAATAGTCTCCCACATGAAAGGCGATAATTCTACCACTCAACTACTAACAAACTGGTTATGTAATATTAGTGTCTTTCTATTAGGTTCAAGGGCTCCTAACCTCCCTAAAAAAATATGCATAGCAGGGGGAGAGGAAGAAATGTGGCAGGCTTATTTATGAGTCCCATACCTTTCCTCAGTTTCTTAAGAGGCTCTGTGGCCCCAAAAGATAGGAACCCCTGTTCAGACTCTTGTTATTTAAAATGTGGTCCTGGAAGCAGAAGCAGCAGTAGTCCCTGGGAGCTTGTTAGGTATGAGAACTCTTAGACCCTACCCCAACTGTATTAAATGTGAAACTGCGTTTTAACAAGATACCTAAATGATTCCGATGAACATTAAAGTTTGAAAAGCACTGCTCTGACATTACGTTTACTATTACATAATGATTTACTGGTTTTATGCTTACGTTTATAAAACAAAATGCCATGATGTTCTCTACTTCTTACGTTGGGAAACTTACTAACTTTGTTCTCTGATGTCTTAGTTATCTAGTGCTGCTACAACAGAAATACCACAAGTGGATGGTTTTAATAAAGAGAAGTTTATTTCCTCATAGTCAAAGTAGGCTAAAAGTCCAAATTCAGGGCATCGGCTCCAGAGGAAGGCTTTTTCTCTCTGTCGGCTGTCTTCTCTTCGGTATTCCCTCAGACTAGGAGCTTCTCTGCACAGGGACCCCAGTCCAAAGGATGCGCTTTGCTCTCGGCACTGTTTTCTTGATGGTATGAGGTTCCTGTCTCACTGTTCACTTCTGTCTTTTATATCTCAAGAGATTGCCTCAGGACACAATCCAGTCTTGTAGATCAGGTCCTACCTTACACAACTGCCACCCATCTTCCCTCATTAACATCACAGAGGCAGGTTTTATAACACATAGGGAAATCACACAGTACCCAGCCAAACTGATATACAAATTTTGGGGGGACATAATTCAAACCATGACATGTGACCTTTCAGTTTTATCTTTAAAATCATACTGAAGTATATGATTATAACATAAGGGAGTTGACGATGTCTCTACTCTTTGCTCTTATGTTCTGGTTTATGATCAACAGCTATAAATGCCTGACTTAATCTGATCTGAGAAATCATCTGAGTATCATGACGTCCAGTTCCCTCATTCTCAGCACCCTGCCAAGCTATCAGCTTCTAGCCCTTTCTATACCCCAGCAGTTTCTCAATGTTAATCTAAGAATGTAGCCACTATCTTGGAATTTATTTTGAAGAACAATCACAGGTCATCAAGATGGAAGCCATCTGTCCTCAAAAAGGAAAGTTTATATTCTAACAACAATTACCTAGCTTGTTTCCTTCTTAAGCATAAAAACTAAAGGTTTAAAAAAAAGGTATAATTTTACGGCCAAAATAATCTCTAAATATGCTATTTTATAGCAAAGATGTTAGCTAGAGTTTTAGCCATGAGAGTAAATCCCTCACTAGTTCCTGAAAATATTTAAGAAAAACCAATGAAGTGGATAGTTGGAGTTACTAAGTACTGAAACTAACCCTTTGATTCACTTATCCCTTGAAGATTCCAAGAGAGTTATCAAACTTCCAAATATGTCAAAGGTGAAAGAGGGAAAGCTCCAGTACGCTCTTACCCTCCACACTCTGATGATCGATCCTGCTCGGCCTCCTCTGTCTACTGGAGACTCTGGCTATGGTCATGGCCTTCTCTTCACCCCCAGAGGCTCTCACTATGATAGGTAACTTCAAAGTCCATATGGACACTTCATCCAACAGCCCTGCCTTCCACTCCCTCACCCCATTCAGTTACCAAGTCCTGTCTAATCTACTACCTGTCCAATTTACGTCAACGGCCACTTCTTTTTAGTTTCTATGCCTCCAGTCTTGCACCCTCCCAGCCACACCATACACTCTAGTCTGCTATGAGAGAGATCCTTCCAAAATACACACATCATGATGCTCCCTTGCTTTCAACTCCTTCCATGACATCCCAAAGACGACACGATAAAGTCCAAACTCTCAGTGGTATGCAAAGTCCTTCCTGAGGTGAAACTAGCTCATTTTGCAACTGAAACACTATGCTGTTGTTGTTGCTGCTGTTGTTAGGTGCTGTCAAGTAGGCTCCGACTCACAGTGACCTTATGTACAACAGAAAAAAACGTTGCCCAGTCCTGTGCCATTCTCACAATTGTTGCTATGTTTGAGCCCATTGTTGCAGCCACTGTGCCAATCCATCTCACTGAAGCTCTTCCTTTTTGTTGCTGACCCTCTACTTTACCAAGCATTATGTCCTTCTCCAGGGACTGGTCCCTCTGTAACATGCCCAAAGTACATAAAACAAAGTCTCACCGTCCTCTCTTCTAAGGAGCATTATGGCTGTATTTGCTCTAAGACAGATTTGCCCGTTCTTCTGGTAGTCCACAGTATATTGAATATTCTTCACCAACATAATTGAAATGGATCAACTTTTCTTCAGTCTTTCTTTTTAACTGTCCAGCTCTCACTTGCTATGAGGCAACTGAAAACACCATGGCTTGGGACAGGTGAACATTAGTCATCAAAGTGACATCTTTGCTTTTAAGATTTTTAAAGAGATCTTTTGCCACACATTTGCCCAATGCAATATGTTGTTTGGTTTCTTGATTGCTGCTTCCATGGGTGTTGCCTATGGATCCAAGTAAAATGAAATCCCTGACAACTTCAGTATTTTCTCCATTTACCATGATATTGCTTACTGGTTCAGTTGTGAGGATTTTTGTTTTCTTTACATTGAGCTGTAATCCACACTGAACGCTGTAGTCTTTAATCTTCATTAGTAAGTGTTTCAAGTCCTCTTCACTTTCGGCAAGCAAGGTTGTGTTATCTGTATATTACAGGTTGTTAATGAGTCTTCCTCTAATCCTGATGCCTCATTCTTCATATAATCTACCTTTTCAGATTATTTGCTCAGCATACAGATATACTCACCTCAAAGTAAAGTAGAGAAGATCAGTGAAAACAACAGAAACCCTCAAAAAAATAGATTGACACAATAGCCACAACAATGGATTCAAACAGTGCAAGACCAGGCAACGTACCATTTTTCTTTACATACGGTCACCATGACTCAAAGGCAACTAACCTGGCCAACCCCCACCTATCCATCTGGACTTGGCTTAGACTTCACAACCTCTGGTGATTTTCCCCAGTTCTTTGTCATACCCTCTTGTTAGATGGCTGTCTTTCTTGTCTCAGCCACCAGACTGTGAATTTCTTAAGGACCATGTTGGTCTGGGTTTACAACACCAGCTCCTAGCACAGTGTCTGTAACTTTGAGGTGTACATAAAATGGCTGCTGAATGTGACAAACTGACTGACTGAAGTATTCACGAATGGCTCTCACCCCAGCCTCCTCTTTACCATGTCCATTCTCTCCCTAAGCCCCTCTCCCTCAGAGCTCCTTGTCATTCTTGGCTTTCACCTTCCTGCACACTATCACTTCCCACCCACATCCCTGGTTGTCTGGGTTCTAATCTGACTCACCTAGTCCTAATAAAGCTTCAAAAACAATTTCCCTTCATATATCTACCTAACTCATTTTGCTCATACAGATTTCATCCCTGTTGATCTCATTTCTCCAGTTAGTCTAGAAAATTCCAGAGAAGCTCTCCCCATAACCTGAGTCAACCATCACAAGAGCCACACTTCATGATCAGTGCTCAGTGCTTGAATTCGTAATCCTTCAACTGAAAACTATTAAATATCAGGCACTGAGAGGTCCTAAGCCTTGTGATAATTTTCTCTGACATTTAAGAAACATAGGAAATAAATATTAGAATTTTTTATATACTGAGAAAATAAATAATCCTGAAAGATCACTGGAACACTGATTTGACAACAGAGCAAAATGAACTATGCCTCTCCCTGGCCACTTTAGTGAATTGAGTTTCTCAACTAAAAAGTCAATTATAGCCCCTTCATATACATAAATAATTTATCTGAAAGGCCTGGAAACTAGATCACAAGATGCTATAAATGCACCAAATAGAGTTAACTATACTGAGTTGGACATCAATACTGAAGACAGAACAGGAAAGGAAAAGACTTAAATGTCCAGTCGGGGAAAAAGCTGAATAATGTCAGCTCTCAAATATGTGAAAATGTATTAGGAAAAACAAGGCCTATGTTAATTCAAATGTTTTGGAAATATGTTTTTAAATTATTCAGCAATTCAAATTGATTCCATTGGTCAGCTGATGATATTTAGTCACTCTATAATAAACAGCTGGACTGGATGACTCTGGAATCTGCAAACTGAACCATTAGTTTAGAGGAGTCTAAAGAGTGCAGGGGCAGATTATCCAATAGGCAAGGTAAGCACAGTGCTTACCTTGCTTACCAGATCATCTGTAGTGAACAATTTCACATTTTTTCACCACATCAAAGATTTTGCTTCTAGGTATGGCTGGCATCTCTCTCCCCACCCCACAGCACCTTCCTACAGAATCAAAGCTTCATTTCAACTTAACAATCCCCGACACGGGTGAATGACCCAGTAAGCAAGGTAAGCATGGGCTTGCTTGTGCTTACTAGTCTGTAGTGAACAATTTCACATGGGTTTCACCACACGCAAGCTCTGTAGTGAACAATTTCACGTGAGTGTCACCACATCTTTGATCCACTTCACATGAAACCCATGTGAAATTGTTCACTACAGATTACGAAGTAATCACAATCCTGTGCTTATCTTGCTTACTGGGTTATCCACCCCTGAAAGAGTGGCTTATTCACCCAGAGTTCTAAAAGAAACCAGTATCCCCAAATTCACATTACAAGTTACATTCTAGGAAACAATATTTAACTACCTTCATTTTGGTGTCAGGATACTCAATAGCAAAAATAAAAATACATTTTTAAAAGGAATGCATGAGCTTACATGTACTGACATAGAAAAATGTCCAAGGAACACTGTTAAGTAGGAAGAAAAAGCAAATAACAAAACAGTATGCATTATGGGTTGAATTATGTACCCTCCCCTAAAATATGTGTTGAAATACTAACCCCGTACCTGTAAATATGGAGCCCTAGTGGTGCAGTGGTTAAGAGCTCGGCTGCTAAGCAAAAGGTCGGCAGTTTGAATCTACCAGCTGCTCCTTGGAAACCCTATGGGGCAGTTCTACTCTGTCCTATAGGGTTGCTATGAGTTGGAATTAACTCAATAGTAATGGGTTTTTGTTTTTTTTTTCCTTTTGGTACCTGTAAATATGACCTTGTTTGTATATAAGGGGTTTTCTCTTGTTACATTTATGAGGTTATACCAGTGTAGGGTGGATCCTAAACCTAATCACTTCTGAGGTACAAAGAGAAAAATAGGCACAGAACACATAAAAAAAGAAAGCAGACACCATGTGAGGATCATCTACAAGCCAAAGAACACCAAAGAACCGAGGAATGTGCAAGGCTACCGACAAAGAGGGAAGCTTGAGACCATGATTCGGACTTTCAGCTCCCAAAACTATAAGAAAATAAATTTGTTCTTTAAAGCCACCCACTTGTGGTATTTGTTACAGCACCACTAAATAACTAAGACAGCATGCAAACTACAATCCAACTTGTGGAGAAAAAACTATATTATTATTAATAATAAAACAAAAAGAATATACACATATATGCTTCTAGATGCCCAAAAGATTTCTGAAAGAATAAACAGGAAGCTGTTAACAGTGGTTACCTCTAGAGAGTGAATGGGAGCAGGGGCTTCAGAGGAGGAGAAAACAAACATTTTGCTGTTGGAATTTATTGTAGCATGATTTTATATTACTTTTATAATGTAAATAAATTTAGTTAGTTAAAAGGAAAAAATCCCTATTTTAAAATGTTGTGACTTCTCAGTACTTGAGGATAAGTCCACTTCCCTCATTGGCATAAAAATGAGAGCTGACTTATTTTACCCTCATCTCCCAATTGACCAGACACATATCTTCCCATGCAGCCACAGAGGACGGCTCCCTGTGGCCTTGCATTTCCCACCTCCCCATACCTTCACTCATCCTCATGCACTGCCTGGATTTTACCTCTTCCCTTCCTCACTGCTCTGCAACTCCACTAGCACCAAAAACCAGGCCCAAATCCTCCGTCAGTAAAGTATTTGTCAATAAATTACTCAGTCCCTCTGGTCCACTCAATAGCATTTCTCTTTTTCTCTTTTATTATGGTTCAGATAAAATACAGGACAGCCAGTTAAATCTGAATTTCAGATCAACAGCACTTAATTTACTACATGTCCCAAGTACTGCATACAGCATACTTTATTTTTGTTTGCTAAACCTGGCAACGTTATCTCTCATACAGTGATTTTGCAGGCATTAGGCTGTTCCAAGTTAGATGCATACGTATTCATCTCCCTACTCCAAGCCTACATAGTTAGTTGAGTCTTCAATAACATCTGCACCCTCAGGACCCAGCAAAGTAGCAAAGACTCCATAAATATGGTCTCCTCACCTATCTTAGTGTAGAAACAAACTCAGGGATGGCTGTTCTGAAACCAGCACTCCCTGTGCTGCCCCATATCCTTTCTGGCTGGTTCTAAGTGTTCTAGGGTAGACTAGAGAGAGAAATTAGCTCACAACCTGGGCCTATACTCCAGGTTGCTCTCCATGAAGTCATAAAAGCCTTCAGATTAATTTTTAAGGAAACCCAAGGGAGACAAGTACTGAAAAAAATTGGACTGGGTTTTCTAGCAATCATCCTGACTTTACCTCAGCTTCTCAAAAATGTGCCACAGTGGGCAGTTCGAGGTGAGCAGCACTGACCTCGACTGGCAGCACCTCCCATAAGGGGAGCTGGGCTTTCTGGTGAGAAGTCAGCACAGTCTTCGCTAGATCCCTGTGGGCTACCACTATGGATGAGCTAAGAACAACGCGTTGCACAGACTCAGATATTATGAGCCTCCCATGCTAAGTGAAATCCTCGGCTAACCCCTTCCACAGCAGGAGGGAGACTCTTAAGCTAAGCCTTTCGGTATCTTCCCTGGGATAGAGAGGGCTTAATAAATCTAAAAAATGAGGCAAAGAGCCAACTTTTACAGGTTGGGATCCCTGAGAAACAGACAATCTGAGGAAGTTTTAGCATGTAGGGTATTTACTAAGATGTCTTTGTGATCAACACCTGGAAAAGGGATAAGAAGGAATCAGGAGTGGGCAGAGGGAGGAACTGTGCCCAGTAAAGACCCAAGGACAGCCTTGGCTGACCCCACTGGCAGTTCTGGGGCTTCAGAGTTACCCTAAGTTGAACCAAAATGCCCAGGTCTTTATACCCCTACACTATGAGACATGGACCTTGGGCTGCCTGGACAAGTGGCATAAACTTGGGCAGACGGCTGAAGTGAGAAACCCCTGAAGGGGCTGACAGTTGAAAGCTGTGTGTTATCAGCACTCCAGCAGCTGGGCAACAAGTCCTTAATCAAAGGAGGGCACAGGCAACAATCACAATGTCCACCACACCAACTCCCCTTAAAAATGCTGCCGGATACTATGCTGAGAAGAGGTAGCATTAGCCACTACCCCAACTCCCCAGCAGAGAGCATGGAACTCGGGGCTACCGAACAAGAAAGAAATAGATGCTTTTTTATTTGTTTAATTCCAGCTGAAGAAAGAATAGCCTAACAACTAGAACTGTCTGAATACAAAATGAGTCACCTTGAAATGTATCAGATTATCACTAAAGAGATTTAGTCAAAGGCTGGACAGATCCTTACTTGGGATGCAGCATGAGATTTACGTATTCTTTCTTCCCACAAATATTTAGTGAGGACCTACACCAAGCCAGGCAATATTCTAAGTGGTAAGGATAAAAAGTTAAACAACCCGGCCCTCATGGAATCTAAATTTTAGTGAGGGAATTACAAAAAACAAATAATATAATTTTAGATAGTGGTGAGTGCTATAAAGAGTGAGGAGAGTGTAGTGGGATATGACTGACAAGGAAGAGGCGGGGGAGGCAAGCAGTCAGAAAAAAGACCTGAATGGAATGAGAAAGTGATTCAGTCAAACGTCTGGGGGAAAGGCATTTCAAGTAAAGAGAAGAGCAAGTGAAAAGCAGGAATTAGCTAGACCAAGAAGGCAAGTATGACTGCAGAAGAGGGAGGGGGAATCAAAATAGTAGATGAGGCCAGAAGAGGGTGAAGGGAACAAAGCATGGCAGGTCTTGCAAGCCTCAGCTAAATGGTTAAGACTTTGGAACTTATATGTGATAGGAAGCCACTGCCCACCATAAGGTTTTATGCAGAGGAGTGGCAAAATCTCATTTACAGTTTAAAAGATCCTCTAGTTTGCTGTGTGGAGACTCTAGAGGAGCAAGAGTAGAAGCAGGGAGACCACTAGGAGGCTACTACAGGCTACATGAGAGACAGCAAACCAGGGTGGTGAGAGTAGAGACACATCCAAAAGACGACAGAGCCAGATCAATGATTTCAAGCCCAGGGAATCAACAGAATCACCTCAAGAACCCTAACCCCCACCTACCAAATAAGAATGATCAGGAGAGGGGCCCAGAAGCCTGTATTTTTTAAGCACCTAGGAGATTCTGAGAATAACCAAGGTTGATAACCACTGTCCCAGCTGATTTATCGTGTCCCCCTCCACTCTGTGGACTAAGATTTTGTAAGAACAAGGTGTGAAAACAGACTTTAAGCTCCTTCTGAAATGACTCTTCACTAGGTGGTCTCATCCCTTCTTTTGAAAGATAAGCCCGCTTCCAATTCCAAAACTCCAGAATAGGATTATGTCTTTCAGATTATCACTGTTGGCTTCACACTGGAGCTTCTCAACTGAACCCTAGTACGCTGACTGTTCGCAAGTTATCGTTATAAAGTACATAACTAGTACCATTCCAGAAAAAAAAGAGAGAAGTACATTCATTACATAATGGATGCCTTAGTCAGGGGATTAAGGCCCTGATTGCCGTAGTGGTTAAGCGCTATGGCCACTAACCAAAAGGTAGGCAGTTCCAATCCACCAGCTGCTCCTTGGAAACCCTATGGAGCAGTTCTGCTCTGTTCTATACGGTTGCTATAAATCAGAATTGACTCAATGACAGTGAGCGTGGTTTTTTTGGTTTCCACTCATGGAACTCTGGTCCCAGTTAAGAAAAACTGGTAGACAATTAAAGAATTCCATATATTATAAAATTCAACCTTGAAATTATAAAGGATTAAATTCTGCCCAAGAATAAAGATCATAATGATACTTTCCTGAGAAATTTTGGATACTCTAAACGGAGGACAGAGAGAGGGGTGCAAGATGGGGAGGGGCTTGAGAGCCAAGATGAGCTTCAGAGAAATGCACCCTTGGCTAGAAGAGGATGGACTCAGAGGGGAGGAGGAGACCTAGCCCATGACCTCATCTCACACATAAGGAAAGTGAGGCTCAGGGAGATTAAATGACTTGTTCAAAGTTGGTACCACAGAGTTAGCACTGCAGAAGTCTATAGAAATGAAGCAATCAATTCATCAAAGCCACAGACGGCTGCTAGCATCCCTCATTTAATTTCAGCTAAATCCTCCTGAAGGTGGAAGGTCACGGGTTCCCACAGGAAAACAATAGGGTGGTCAGCACATTTAAGGAATCCAAATAGGGTACGTATCATAGGGTATGTGTCATCTAACGCATCAGGAATATACAAGGGGACACAAGAAGCTCATCCAGCCTCATCTACCACACAGCCCTGAAGCACCTAAACTCTCCCCATCCATTCCAAATTATTCCTTCTTCCCAGGACTCACAAAGACCCACCTCTGGGCCTTTGCTCGTGCTGGTCTCTCTGCCTGGAGTGCATCTTTCTCACTTATACTTTAAAGCCCTTAAAAATATCTCCTGAAGAGGCAAAGCCAACATGGTGCCCTAAACATATGCATTATGTTGTCCCTCTGCAGCAAAGACCCGAAAAACTAAGTATAACAGATACAAATGTCAGTCCTGGAAATCTAAGCATCAAATGAAGGGATAAAGAACTAACTCAAACACCAAATGGAAGAAGAAACTGAAGGAAAACTGAGAATGAGGACAGATACGGAACAGAGGTCCCCTGCCAACTTACACAGCACAGTGTCTCCATCTTGGAAAACAGCCAGCAACGACCCTGGACAGGGAGTATGGAAGGGCAAAACTTCACGGAGCTCCCACAGGAGACAGATCAGCCGGTAACCAGAGAAACACACTTTCCGACCCCTCAACCTTCGGTCACATATGCCACCTCCAACGCTTCCAGCTGGGCCACTAGACACAGCCTGGGCAGAGAGCTACCAGCCCACCGCCACCCCAGGTCTGCCCCACCCCCACCTGGTGGCTCCTGCCATGCCATTTTTTCTCTTTCTTCTTCTTTCTCCCTCTTGCCTAACGCCATACCCCAACTATAACCCTTTCCACATGGCCACGCTGTGCTGCCTTGGCTAGACAGTCATTGGCCCACTGCAACCCTGAGGTTACCCCACCCCCAAATGGTGTGCCATTTTTCCTCCCATTTCTTTCCCCACCCACACAGCCTCGTGTGTCCCTTCCCCCATTCCCACCAGGCCCTGGGCCCATCCTACTCCCACTTGACAGCTACCCTTTTTTTCCTTCTTTCTCTCCTCTTTTCTTTTCTCCCACCCACCTAGCCCCCCTAAAACCACTGATCCCCATGTACCACCATGGATAGAGCATCCCTGGCACTCAGACCCATCGCCCGACCAAGTTCACATCCCCCCCACCATTCGACCAGCTGCTAAATGGTGGGAAGTCAGCCCATACCATTCCTTGTTCGACATTTCTGTCTATCTGGTGAGCGGCTGTGAACGATTCAACACCACTGGGCCAACGTTAGGAGACAGACAGTGCCCACCCAGACTGCCCTCAGCCACTCATCAAACCAGTATACAATGAAGAGGGCTCACATGCCTTCTGCTGCCCTGACAACCCAGACAAGGGGTGAGAGCTATCACATCCACAGACAGGCAGAGAGCAAAGCACACTTGGATGGCCTGCCATGACATAACAAAAGAAAACAAAGAAGCAGGATGAAACAAACACATAAGTAATAAAGAAAATGATACCTTAATGTCTCGGAGACAGCAGACAATGTCAAAACATATACAAAAGTAGAACAAGATGGCTCTGGCAAGTAGCAAAATAAAGAATCAGATGAATTTCTGGAAGAAAATGCAATGAAATTATTTGATATGGAATTCAAAAGATTAATATTTAGCTTTCTCTAAAAGATTAAGAAAGAAATCAAGGAAAACACAGATGAAACCAAGGATAAAACAGACAAAATCATGGAAAACACAGACAAATCAACAAAAGAATTCAGAAAAACAATATGAGAACAAAACAATAAATAAACAATTCGATATCACACAAAAACAGCAACTAGAAAACCAAAAGATAAACAAAATTTCAGAAATGGACAACTCAACAGAAGGTTTTAGGAGCAAATGTGAAACAACGGAAGACAGAATTACCGAGACTGAAGACAAACCCATGGACTACACTTTGAGGAAAAATCAAGAAAAATGAAGAAAACCTAAGAATTACATGGGACACAAGGGCAAAAATCTGCCCATGATCAGAGTT
Organism: Dugong dugon; assembly: GCA_030035585.1. Classification (NCBI taxonomy): domain Eukaryota; kingdom Metazoa; phylum Chordata; class Mammalia; order Sirenia; family Dugongidae; genus Dugong; species Dugong dugon. Next base: position 52,554,337 of record CM057461.1, read on the forward strand.
CCAGAACAGGTGGAGAAAATGGAAAACACAGAAAAGATTCTTGAGGATTTCCTGGCAGAAAACTTCCCAAATATTATGAAAAACTAAAAGGTGACCATCCGAGAAGCTCAGTGAACCCCATATAGGATAGATCCCAAGAGAAAGTCACCAAGACATATCAAAATCGCATTTACCACAATCGAAGACAAAGAATCCTGAGAGCAGCTTGAAAAAAAATGAAGTCACTTAAAAAGGGGAAACAATATGACTAAACTCAGATTACTTGGCAGAAACAAACTATGCAGCTAAAAAGTCAATGGAATGACATATATAAAACACTAAAAGGAAAAAACTACCGACCAAGAATAATGTATCCTACAAAATTCTCTCTCAAATATGATGGTGAAATCAGAACATTTCCAAATAAACAGAAATTAAGGAAATTCATAAAAACCAAACCAAGCTTACAGGTAACATTAAAGGTAATTCTTTGGTAAGAAAACCAACAACATTAGACAACAAGTGGAGTCTAAGACACTCCGACAGCATCAGCCAGATACCAACCTAGGTAAAGAACTCTCAGTAATAAGATAAAACTAAAATACTTAAAACAAGGAAACAGAGACATCAATCTGTAAATGATGACAGCATCAAAACAATGAAAGAGAGAACGAACAGTGTAGTTATAAAACTTTCAAATGTAAAGGAAGTCAAGGCAATATGAAGCAATAAAAGAATGGTTCAAACTTAGGAAGATAAGGATAAATTTCAAGGTAATCACAAAGAAAACAGACAAACCTACTCATTAGATTTTAAAAAAAAAATCATACAGTCTCAGTAAACACAAAAATCTATAAAACAAAAAAAAATTCACAAACAAAAGTACTCAGCACAAGAAAGTAAAAGGAACAAAGAACAGGTCAGGGTCAAAAAAAAGCACAACACTATGAAAACAATAAACTCATACCTATCAATAATCACACTGAATGTAAATGGCTTAAATGCAACTATAAAGACACAGAGAGTGGCAGAGGGAATAAAAAAGCATGACTCATCAATACATTGTCTGCAAGAGGCACCCTAGACAAAAAAACACAAATATATTAAAAATCAAAGGATAGAAAAAATATATATCAAGCAATCAGTAACCAAAAAAGGGCAAAAGTAGCAATACCAATCTTGGATAAAACAGGCTTTGAGACAGAATCAATCATAATAGACAGGGAGGACATACAACAACTAAAAGGACAATCCACCAGGAAGACATAACCCTAATAAACATCTACACACCCAACAACAGGGCTCCAAGATACATAAAATAATCTCTAACAGCACTGAAAATACAAATAGTTCCACAATAACAGAAGACTTTAACACACCACTCTCGGTAAAGGACAGAACATCTAGAAAGAAACTTAACAAAGATACAGAAGATCTAAAGGCCAAAATCAACCAGCTTGACCTCATAAACATATACAGAACATTCCACCCAACAGCAATAAAGTATACATTCTTTTCCAGCACACATGGAACATTCTCCAGAATACACCACATTTTAGGCCACAAAGCAACCTTCAGTAAAATTCAAAACATCAAAATAATACAAAGTATTCTCTCTGATCACAACACCATAAAAGTAGAAATCAATAATAGGAAGACAAAGGGGAAAAAATCAAATACGTGGAAACTAACACCTTGCTTAAAAAAACTGGGTAAGAGAAGAAATCAAAGAGGGGATAAAAAAGAATGCCTAGAATCAAATGAGAAAGAAAACACATCATATTAAAACGTTTGGGACACAGAAAAAATAACACTCATAGATCAATTTACACCAATCAACACACACATCAAAAAAGAAGAATGGGCTGAAATCAGAAAGTTAGCCCTACAATTTGAACAAACAGAAAGAGAACAGCAAAAGAAGCCCACAGCCACCAGAAGAAAGGGAATAATAAAGATCAGAACAGAAATACAGAACCAAAAAATAGAAATACAGAACAGAAACATGATAGAAACAATCAACAAGACAAACAGATCATTCTTTGAAAAGATAAACAAAATCAACAAACTACTTCCCAGACTGACAAAAGAAAAACTGAAGAGGATGCAAATAAAAAAACCAAATAAGAAATGAAATGGGGGATCTTACAACAGACTCAACTAAAATAAAAAGGATCATAACAGAGCACCGTGAAAAACTGCACTCCAACAAATTGGAGAGCCTAGTGGAAATACACAAATTTCTAGGAACACACTACCTACTTAAACTAATGCAAACTGAGATAGAAAATCTGAACAGACTCCTAACAAGAGAAGAGATTGAATAGGTAATAAAAAAAACTCCCAACAAAAAAAGTTCTGACCCAGATGGCATCACTGGAGAAGAGCTCACACCAGTACTACTCCAACTATTTCAGAGCATAGAAAAGGAAGAAATACTCTTGAATTCATTCTATGGAGCCAGCATAACCCTGACACCAAAGCCAAGCAAAGACACCACACAAAAAAAGAAAATTACAGACCAATATCTCTCATGAATACAGATGCAAAAATTCTCAACAAAATTCTATCCAATAGAATTCAGCATAATAAAAAAAATAATACACCACAACTAAGTGGGACTCATACAGGTATGCAAAAATGGTTCAACATTAGAAAATCAATCAGCATAATCCACCACATAAATAAAAGAATCACATGATCATCTCAATTGATGCAGAAAAGGCATTTGATAAAGTCCAACACCCATTCCTGATAAAAACTCTAAGATAGGAACAGAAGGGACATTCCTCACCATAATAAAGGGCATCTATACAAAACCAAAAGCCAACATCACTCTCAATGGAGAGAGGCTGAAAGCATTTCCCCTGAGAATGGGAACAAAGGATGCCCTTTATCCTCATTCCTATTTAACACTGTGTTGGAAGTCCTAGCTGTAGTAGTGAGGCAAGAAAAAGAAAGAAAGGCCATCCAAATTGGTAAGGAAGAAGTAAAACTATCCTTATTCACAGGTGATGTGATTCTATACCTACAGAACCCCAAAAATTCCACCAGAAAACCACCTGAACTAATAGAAAGATTCAGCAGAGTAGCGGAATACAACATCAACATACAAAAATCAGTTAGATCCCTATAGTCCAACAAAGAGAACTTCGAAAAGGAAATCAGGAAAACAATATCATTTATAATAGCCCCTAAAAAGATAAAATACTTAGGAATAAATCCAACCAGGGATGTAAAAGACCTATACAAAGAAAACTACAAAACACGGTTCCCAGAAACCAAAAGAGACCTACATAAATGGAAAAACATACCATGCTCACGTATAGGCAAATTCAACATTGTGAAAATGTCAATTCTACTCAAAGCAATCTACAGCTATAATACGATCCTGATCCAAATACCAACAGCATTCTTTAACGAGATGGAAAAACTAACCACCAACTTTATATGGAAAGGAAAGACGCCCCAGAAAAGCAAAGCATTACCGGAAAAAAATAATAAAGTAGGAGGCCTCACACTATTTGATTTCAGAACCTACTATACAGTCACAGTAGTCAAAACAGCCTGGTACTAGTACAAAAACAGACACATAGATCAATGGAACAGAACAGAGAACACAGATACAAATCCATCCACCTATAGTCAGCTGATCTTTGACACAGGACCAAAGTCCATTAAATGGGGAAAAGAGTCTTTCTCACAAACGGTGCTGGCAAAACCGGATTATCCATCTGTAAAAAAAATAAATGAAACAGGACCCATACCTCTCACCATACACAAAAACTAACTCCAAATGGATCAAAGACCTAAATATAAAACCTAAAATGATAAAGATCATGGAAGAAAAAAGAGACAACACTAAGGGTCCTAATACATGGCATGAAGAGAATACAAATCATAACTAACACTGCACAAACCAGAAGATAAATTAGATAACAAAGAGCTCCTAAAAACTAAACACTTATGCTCATCAAAAGACTTCACCAAATGTGTAAAAAAGTGTAACAAGGAGTCTGGCAAGATGGCGCTCTAGGCAGAAGCACCGCGCCATCCCTCCACAGCAAAGATCCGAAAAACTAAGCCAAACAGAGAATCAACAATCCTGAAACCCTAGAACATCAAATGAAGAGATAAAGAACTCAGCCGAGCACCAGATGGAGTGAGAATACTGAAAGAGAACGGAGAACGAGGAGAGATTCATGCAGAAGTCCCCTACCAGCTAACACAGCGCGCATCCACCATCTTGGACTCCTATTGGAGACCAGCAAACGGGGGTACGAGAGAGCAGCCTCACGGAGTGTCCAGTGGGAGACAAAACAGCTGGTAATTTGAGGTGTGCGCTTTCCCACCCCCTACCCCTCTTCGCCCCAGCTCAGGCTCCTCTGCTTCCTGTGGCCGCGGTCTCTTGGCTGGGGGAAGCCGGCTGCTTGGATTCCGCACGCCCGGGCAGACGGCTCTCTGGGTGCCGTTTGTTGGCTGCTGGTGTTGCTTTTTTTTTTTTCCTTTTTCTGCTTCTTTTGGTTTCTCGCTTGCCTCTCGCTGCCTCCCCTTCCTTTTGCTTGGGTGCCTAGCTCTGAGCGCCGTCTTTGCCCTTTCCTGCAGGGCTGTGGGGTTCCGTTCGGGTGTGCAGCTGCTTCCAGGTCTGGGCTCTCGCGCTGGTGGGATCCCAGGGCCTCTGTTCGTTTGTTCCTCTGCTTCCCGCGGCTGTTGTCTCTTAACCAGGGGGCGCCGGCGGTTTGGATTCCGTACCCCCGGGCAGGCGGCTCTCTGGGTGCCATTTGTTGGCTGCTGGTGTTGTTTTTTTTTTTTCTCTCTCTGCTTCTTTTGATTTCTCGCTTTCCTCTCGCCGCCTCCCCCTCCTTTTACTCGGGTGCCTAGCTCTGAGCACCATCTTTGCTTCTTCCTGCGGGGCTGGGGGGCTCCGTTCGGGTGTGCGGCTGCTTCCAGGTCTGGCCTGCCACGCTGGTGGGATCCCGGGGCTTTTCTTCGTTTGTTCCTCTGCTTTCCGCGGCCATGGTCTCTTGACCAGGGGGCGCTGGCTGCTTGGATTCCGCGCGCCTGGGCGGGCGGCTCTCTGGTTGCCATTTGTTGGCTGCTGGTGTTGGGTTTTTTTTTTTTCCCTGCTTCTTTTGGTTTCTCACTTGCCTCTCACCACCTCCCCCTCCTTTTGCTCGCGGGCCTGGCTCCAAGCGCCATCTTTGCTCTTTCCTGCAGGGCTGTGGAGCTCCATTCGAGTGTGCAGCTGCTTCCCGGTCTAGGCTGCCGCACTGGTGGGATCCTGGGGCTTTTGTTCGTTTGTTCATTTTGAATTGCTTATCTGCTTTCTTTTCCTTTTCTTGAGTTGGGACCCCTTTCTGGCCAGGCAGAGCTGCGTGCCAGGCAGACTCCCCTTCAGCTTCCATAGAAGTGCAGAGGAATCCCTGAACGCATTTCTTTTTTCGTTGGTTTTTTTTTAATTTGTTTTCTTTTCTTTTCCCTCTTTTTCTCTTTTGTCTTTCTTCACTGCTCAATTTCTCGTTTCTCTATCTCTTCCCTCGCTTTCTGATCTCTGAATACCAAGCGTTGCATGCCACTGCACCTTTTGGCAGGGCTGTGCTGTGAAACCTGAGAGCAACTTCCCCAAACCTCACAGCTGCATTGGTGGGATCCCTGGGAACTTTGTGGTTCTTTAACCTTTCTGATTTCTATTTTTTCACTGTTTTCTTTTCTTTCTCCTCCCCCTTCTGTTTTTCTCCATTCCATAGTCTCTCATCTCTCCATTCCAACGGCAAGCTCCCCTAGCATTCTTTCTTGTTTGTATGTTTTTTAGCTCCTGTTCCTCTCTCCTCTCTCCCATATCCAGCTTAGCTTCACACATAACCATCTCCCTGCTGCATCCTGCCTACCTGCACCGTGCACTTGACATCACACCACCAACCTGTACAGGCAAGGCCTATTGGAACCTGCCCAGCACTGATTACCGACTGCCCTGGTGGCTGCAGTGAGTGCCACAAACAACCCGTCCCAGTGGATCCTCTTCAGCTAGACCTGCCCTGCTGTACCACATATGAGTGACTGAACCGGTCAGTTGGAGAAGGAGGCGAAAAGTATTGAGCGCACAGTCAAGCGAACAACAAGGGGCATGCAGTCCACCTGCTCAGACATACTAAAAAAAATTTTTTTAAAAAGGGACGAAACAAAAAACTCTACAATCAATAAGCAAGGAAAATATCTACTGAATGCCCCGAAAACAGAAAACAATATCAAAACATTTACAAAAACAGGACTGGATGGCTCTAGTAGGCGTCCAAATTAAAACACCAGACAACTCTCCTGTGGAAGAAAATGCACTAGAAGTACCTGATAAGGAATTCAAATCACTAATACTCGGAATTTTCCAGGAACTGAGGCAAAAAGCTGACAAACATGAGTAAAAAAAGGACAAACTGATGGAAAATACAGACAAAAAACTGGAAGAATTCAGGAATATGACGCAGGAACAAAATGCCAAAATAAATTCACAACTCGAAATTATACAAAAACAACAATTAGAAATCCAAAAGATAAACAACAAGATTTCAGAAATGGATGATCTCATAGAAGGGCTGAGAAGCACATTTAAAACCGGGAAGACAGGATCGGTGGAACTGAAGACAAACGCTTGGATACAACTCTGTTTCAAGAAAACACAGAAAAAAGAAAAAAAAAAATGAAAAGACCCTGAAAGTTATGTGGGACACAATTACAAGCAAAAATTTATGAGTGATTGGCATTCCAAAACAGGGGGAGAAAACAGAAAACACAGAGAGGATCATTGAGGAACTGCTGACAGAAAACATTCCCAATATTATGAAAGATGAAAAGCTGGCCATCCAAGAAGCTCAATGAACCCCATATAGAAGAGACCCCAAAAGAAAATCACCAAGGCATATCATATTCACACTTGCCAAAACCAAAGACAAACAAAGAATCCTGAGAGCAGCTCATCAAAACCAAGAAGTCACATACAGAGGAAAAACAATAAGACTAAGCTCAGATTATTCGACAGAAACCATGCAGGCAAGGAGGCAGTGAGATGACAGATGACATATATAAAATCTTGAAAGAAAAAATTGTCAGCCAAGAATAATATACCCTGCAAAACTCTCAATCAAATTTGATGGTGAAATTAGGTCATTTCCAGAAAAACAGAAACTAAGAGAATAGGGAAAAGTCAAACCAAACTTACATGAATAATTAAAGGGAGTTCTTTGATCTGAGGACAAACAGCTTCAGCCCTCAGGCAGGACCTAGGACGCAGGATCGTACGAGCCAGATACCAATCTAGGAAATGAACTCTCGAGGACTATCCAAAAACAAAAGAAATACAACAGGGAATCAGAGCAGTCAATCGATCGATGACAACAACATCAAAACAATGAAAGAAGGAATAAACTGCATAGGTTCCAATGGAGAGGAAGGCAAAGCGATACCAAGTAAGGGTAGACTACTTCAAACTTACAAAGATGAGGGTAAAATTCAGGGTAAACACAAAGAAAGTTAACAAACGAACTCATAAAGATAAAAAACATAAAGTCTCAGCAAAAACAAAAACTACAAAAACAAAAGAAATGAACACAAAATCCACAAACAAAAGTAACTCAGCACAAGAGAGTAAGAAGAACAAAGAAAACTTCAACACCACAAAAAAAAGCACTACAAAATGACAGCAACAAACTCACATCTATCAATAATTACACTGAATGTAAATGGACTCAATGCACCCATAAAGAAATGGAGAGTGGCAGAATGGTTAAGAAAACACGATCCATCAATACGCTGTCTACAAGAGACACGCCTTAGAAACAAAGACGTGAATTTATTAAAAATCAAAGGTTGGAAAAAAATATATCAAGCTAACAACTACCAAAAAAGAGCAGGAGTGGCAATTCTAATCTCAGATAAATAGACTTTAAAACAAAATCTACCATAAAAAACAAAGAAGGACACTATATAATGATTAAGGGGATGATCCATCATGAAGACATAACCCTAATAAACATCTACGCACCCAATAGCAGGGCTCCAAAATACATAAAACAAAGTCTTTAACAGCGCTGAAAAGAGAAATCAACCGTTCCACAATAATAGTAGGAGACTTCAACACACCACTCTCAGTAAAGAACAGAACAACTAAGAAAAAACTCAGCAAAGATACAGAAGACCTAAATGGCACAATCAGCCAATTGGACCTCATAGACATATACAAAACAATCCATCCAACCGCTGCAAAGTACACATTCTTTTCCAATGCACATGGAACGTTCTCCAGAATAGACCATATCTTAGGCCAAAGAGCAATCCTCAACAAGATCCAAAACACTGAGATAATTCACAGTATCTTCTCTGACCACAATGCCATCAAGGTAGAAATTAACACCAGAAAGAGCAAGGAAAAAAAATCAACGACATGGAAACTGAATAATACTCTGCTTACACATCAGTGGGTAATAGAAGAAATCAGAGATGGAATAAAAAAATTCCTAGAATCAAATGAGAATGAAAACACATCATACCAAAACCTTTGGGACACAGCAAAGGCAGTCCTCAGAGAACAATTTATAGCAACAGATGCACATATCAAAAAAGAAGGGACAAAATCAAAACATTAACGACAGAACTCAAACAAATAGAAAGAGAACAGCAAAAAAAGCCCACAACCCCCGGAAGAAAGGAAATAGTAAAGATCAGAGCAGAAATAAATGAAATAGAGAACAGAAAAACAATAGAAAGAATCAACAAAACCAAAAGTTCGTTCTTTGAAAGAATCAACAAAATCGACAAACCACTGGCCAGACTGACAAAAGAAAAACAGGAGAGGACACAAATAACCCAAATAAGAAATGTAATGGGAAACATTACAACAGACCCAACTGAGATAAAAAGGATTATAACAGAATATTATGAAAAACTATACTCCCAACAAATTTGAAAACCTAGAGGAAACGGATAAATTTCTAGAAACACACAGCCTACCCAAACTACAACAAAGTGATGTTGAAAATCTGAACAGACCCATAACAAGAGAACAGATTGAAAAGGTAATAAAAAAAACTCCCAACCAAAAAAACCCCTGGCCCAGATGGCTTCACTGGAGAATTCTACGAAACATTTACAGAAGAGCTTGTACCAGTTCTACTCAAGCTATTTCAGAGCACAGAAGAGGAAGCAACACTTCCAAATTCATTCTATGAAGCCAGCATAACGTTGATACCAAAACCAGGCAAGGACATCACAGAAAAAGAAAATTACAGACCAATCTCTCTCATGAATATAGATGCAAAAATTCTCAACAAAATTCTAGCCAATAGAATTCAGCATCATATCAAAAAAATAATACACCACAACCAAGTAGGATTCATACCAGGTATGCAAGGATGGTTTAACATTAGAAAATCAATCAACGTAATCCACCACATACATAAAAGGAAAGGAAAGAATCACATGATCATCTCAATTGATGCAGAAAAGGCATTTGACAAAGTCCAACACCCATTCCTGATAAAAACTCTCAATAAACTAGGTATAGAAGGGAAATTTCTCAACATAATAAAGGACATCTATGCAAAACCACTGGCCAACATCATTCTTAACGGAGAGAGGCTGAAAACATTCCCCTTGAGAACAGCAACAAGACAAGGATGCCATTTATCACCACTCCTATGTAACATTGTGCTGGAAGTTCTAGCTAGAGCAACAAGGCAAGAAAAGCAATAAAGGGCATCCAAATTGGTAATGAAAAAGTAAAACTGTCCCTGTTTGCAGATGATATAACACTGTACATAGAAAACCCTAAAGACGCTGCAAGAAATCTACTGGAACTAATAGATTCAGCTGAGTAGCAGGATACAAGATAAACATTCAAAAATCAGTTGGATTCCTATACACCAGTAAGGAGAACAATGAAAAGGAAATCAGGAAATCAATACCATTTTCAATAGTCCCTAAAAAGATAAAATACTTAGAAATAAATCTGACCAGAGATATAAAAGACCTATACAAAGAAAACTATAAAACACTACTACATGAAACCCAAAGGGATATACAAAAATGGAAAAACATACCATGCTCATGGATAGGCAGACTCAACATTGTGAAAATGGCAATTCTACCCAAAGCAATTTACAAATACAATGCAATCCCGATCCAAATACCAGCAACATTCTTCAAAGAGATGGAAAAACTAATCATTAACTTTATATGGAAGGGGAAGAAGCCCCAAACAAGTAAAGCACTACTGAAGAAGAAGAATAAAGTTGGAGGACTCACACTGCCTGACTTGAGAACCTACTATACAGCTACAGTAGTCAAAACAGCCTGGTACTGGTACAACGACAGATACACTGATCAATGGAACAGAATTGAGAACCCAGATGTAAATCCATCCACCTACGGTCACCTGATCTTCAACAAGGGCCCAAAGTCCATCAAATGGGGAAAAGACTGTCTTTTTAACAAATGGTGCTGGCAAAACGGGATATCCATTTGCAAAAAAATGAAACAGGACCCATACCTCACACCATATACAAAAACTACTTCAAAATGGATCAAAGACCTGAATATAAAGCCTAAAACTATAAAGTTCATAAAAGAAAAAATAGGACCAACACTTCAGGCCTTAATACATGGCATTAATAGGATACAAAACATAACCATCAATGCACAAAACCCAACAGATAAGCTAGATAACTGGGATCTTCTAAAAATCAAACACCTATGCTCTTCAAAAGACTTCACCAAAAGAGTCAAAAGAGAACCTACAGACTGGGAAAAAATGTTTGGACAGTACAAGTCAGACAAAGCTCTAATCTCCATAATCTACAAGAAGATCCAACACCTCTACAACAAAAAGACAAATAATCCTATCAAAAAATGGGCAAAGGAAATGACCAGACACTTCACCAAAGAAGACATTCAAATGGCCAACAGACACATGAGGAAATGCTCGTGATCACTAGCCATTAAAGAAATGCAAATTAAAACCACAATGAGATACCATCTCACCCCGGCATTACTGGCACGAATCAAAAACACTGGAAATAACAAATGTTGGAGGGGCTGCGGGGAGATGGGAACTCCTATGCACTGCTGGTGGGAATGCAAAATGATACAACCATTTTGAAAAATGATATGGTGTTTCCTCAGAAAGCTAGAAATAGACATACCATTCAATCCAGCAATCCCACTCCTAGGAACATATCCTAGAGAAATAAGGGTCGTCACTCGAATAGACATATGCACACCTATGTTCATGGCAGCATTGTTCACAATAGCAAAACGATGGAAACAACATAGGTGCCCATCAACAGATGAATGGATAAACAAACTATGGTACATACACACAATGGAGTACTATGCAACGAGAAAGAACAACAATGAATCTTTGAAGCATCTCATAACATGGATGAAACTGGAGGACATTATGCTGAGTGAAATAAGTCAATCACAAAAGGACAAATATTGTATGAGACCTCTATTGTAAAAACCCATGAAAAAGTTCGCACATAAAATGTAACAATCTTTGTTGGTTCCCAAGGATGGGAGGGGTGGGGGGGAAATATTAAATAGGCAATAAATAAGTGGTATCTTGGGTGAAGGGTGAGACAGTACACAATACAGGGGAAACTAGCACAACTTGTACAAGGAAAGGTCATGGAAGCCCCATAGACACATCCAAACCCCCTGAGGGACTGAATTGCTGGGCGGAGGGCTCTGGGGACCATGGTCTTGGGGATCATCTAGCTCAATTGGCATGACACAGCTTACAAAGACAATGCTCTACATTCTACCTTGGTGAGTAGTGTCTGGGGTCTTAAAAGCCTGTGAGTGGCCGTCTAAGATACTCCACTGGTCTCATCCCTTCGGGAGCAAAGGAGAATGAAGACAACAGGATACAATGAAAATATTAATCCAAAGGACTAATTGTCCACAGGTACCAAGGCCTCCACCGGACTGATTCCAGTACAGCTAGATGGTGCCCGGCTACCACCACTGACTGCTCTGACCAGGATCACAACAGAGGGTTCTGGACAGAGCTGGAGAAGGATGTAGAGCATAATTCTAACTCACAGAAAAAAAAAAAAAGAGACCAGATTTACTGGCCTAAAGGAGACTGGAGAAACCTCGAGAGTATGGCCTCCAGACACCGTTTTAGCTCAGTGGTGAAGTTACCTCCGAGGTTCACTGTTCAGCCTGGGAGTGGACAGCCCAGTAAAACTAAATGAGACTAACGAGGTACAGGAGTCCAGTGACAAGGGCCAGAAGGCAGAAGGGGACAAGGAAGCTGATGATAGGGAACACAAGGTTGAGTAAGGATACTGTTGATGTGTTGTGAGATTGTTAACCATTGTCATAGGGCAACATTTGTAGTAACTGTTAAATGAGAAACTATTTTGTTCTGTAAGCCTTCATCTTAAGTGAGAATAACAGCACAATTGGAAGAGCGTAGTCAATGTCACTGAACTGTGTACGTAGAAATTTTTGGAACGGTGTATCTTTGGCTATGTGTTTTTTCACCAAAAAAAAAAAAAAAAGGTTGACAATTTAGAGGGTTAAAATGTTGTGGGGTTGTTAACCGATGTCATAAAACAACTTGTGTACTAATGTTTCATGAGAAACTATTTGTTCTGTAAGCCTTCACCTGAAGTACAATAAAAAAATAAAAATAAAAAAAATAAATAAATTAAAAAATAAAAAGTGTAACGAGAACCGGCAGACTGGGAAAAAAATTTTGGCCACGACATATCCAACAAGGGTCTAATCTCTAAAATGTATGGAATACTTCAATACCTCAATAACAAAAACACAAAATAATTCAATTAAAAAATGAGCTAAGGACATGATCACTTCACCCAGAGAAGGCATTCAGGTGGCTAACAGACACATGAGGAAATGCTTGCGATTATCATGGTGTTGGCAAAGAATACTGAATATACTATGGATTGCCAGAAAAATGAACATGTCTGTCTTGGGAGAAATACAGCCAGAGTGCTCCTTGGAAGCAAGGATGGGGAGACTTTGTCTCATGTACTTTGGACATGTGATCAGGAGGGACCAGCACCTGGAGTAGGATATCATGCTTTGAAAGGTAGGGGGTCCCAGTGAAAAGAAGAAGACCCTCAATGAGATGGAATGACACAGTGTCTGCAATAATGGGCTCAAACATAGCAACGGTTGTGAGGATGGCACAGGACCAATGTTTCATTCTGTTGTACACAGGGTCACTATGAGTCGGAACCGACTCAACAACACCTAACAACAACAACATTCTAGAACTCAAGCACTAAAGTAAAAGTACTGCTTCAAATTTAGTGTACATTTTTAATTTATGTGCAGATGTGCTTTCCCCATATCAGCTCACTTGGCAGATGTTCACTCCAAAGGTAGAAAGGAAGCTCATCTCTTCCCACAGACCCACAGCTGTGACTCTGACTCCAGGACCAAGGAATAGGGGGACCCTCTGTCTCCTTTGAGTCACAGAAGGAGGAAAAACAGGGACACACCCATGGTCACACTTCTTCAATATGCTGTCCCAAAACACACAAGTAGCACATTCATAAAAGCAGAAGTTTAGAAGGGGAGGTGTAAGTTTAAATATTAAAATATTAAGAATTTAAGAACGTCTATTTTCTACTTCTTTTTGTTTTCCTGTGTTCAGAGCTTAAATCAACTGTTCAATGCCTAAAGATATCAGAATTTAGTGCTTCAGTGCCATGAAACACTAAGAAATGAATCTTCTCTGCTCTTCCACCCACGACCCTCCTACCAGTTTCATTTCTATTTTAGAAAACTCTTCTCAGTGACAGTTTTTGCAGGAAAAAGAATACAATACCTGGCCTGTAAAGAGAAGATGGATTCTTTTACAATATCACTAAATACACCAGTTAAGGGAAAGGTACAGTATGCTCTAAAATACTAAATTTCAAGACTTTTTCTTCAAAAGACTTCAAGTTAGAGTGCAGTAAGATGCAATCTTGGATTCTTGTAGCTTTTCACCAAACACAGTACCTAGCACTATTTGATGTTGCCAAGCAGAGTGGTTTAATATTTGGGGGGGGGGGGGGGTTAACAGCATGACTTTAGGGTATGATACATGGAGAAAAACCTGAAGCTGTCAAGGATTTCATTCTACTTGGATGAACACTCAATAGCCAGGGAAGCAGCAGTCAAGAAATGAAACGACATATTGTATTGGGCAAATCTGCTGCCAAAGACCTCTTTAAACTTCTAAAAACTTTAAGCATGGCTTGGGTCAGGTGCACTTTGATGACTAAGGTGCACCTGACCCAAGCCATGATCTCTTCAATCACCTCATACGTATGCAAAAGCTGGACAATGAATAAAAAAAGAAATGATGCATTTGAATTGTGGTGTTGGTGAAGAATACTGAATATACCATAGACTGTGAAACAAACAAATCAGTCTTAGAAGAAACAGAACCAGACTGCAACTGCTGGAATTCATCTTGCTTACTTTGGACATGTCATCAGGAAAGACGAATCGCTACAAAAGGACATCATGTTCAGCAGGTCCGGGAAAACGAGAGAAACCCTCAGTGAGACAGACTGACAGAACAGCCACACCAACGGGCTGAAACATATCGAAGATCATGAAGACAGCGCAAGAGCAGGCAAAGCTTCGTTCTGTTCTATTCAAGGTTGCCATGAGTTGGAGGCCAGATAACAGAAACACCAACATTCTAACTACATGCTGACTGTCTGATCTGAACACATGTAATGCAAGTTCTGCCTTGCCTGCATCAAGGCAAGGCCCCTTCCTTTAATTCCCCTAGAGAACTTTCAACGCTTACTCACATATTAAGCTAAAGAGAGTGACAGTTACTAGACGCAAGATTAGGTCATGGACAAATGCAGATGCCTTCCCTTTATAAGGGTCTGTGGGGATACAGAGACTATAATTCAAGTTCCTACCCTTCCAGGGCCCACAATCACCCCATTTAAGTGACAGTGAATAGGCCAATAAAAGCAAAAGTCTGGGGGTGGGTGAGTGATTCACCTTACCTGGGAGCGGGAGGCCAAACTAAGGAGAAACCTGACTGGTCAGCATGGTAAGTGAAACAAAGTAGGTCCGAAAAGGAGACTTAATCATTGCCTAAAGCAGCACCCACATTTGTTTATACTAGGGGCCCCGTTCTTCATATAGTCCAGCTTCTCGGATTATTTGCTCAGCATACAGACTGAATAGGTATGGTGAAAGGATACAACCCCGACGCACACCTTTCCTGACTTTAAACCATGCAGTATCCCCTTGTGTTCGAGCGACTGCCTGTTGGTCTATGTACAGGTTCCTCATGAGCACAATTAAGTGTTCTGGAACTCCCATGATATCCCTGGTTCCATGTCCTCTTCTGAAGCTGGCCTGAATTTCTGGTAGTTCCCTGTCAGTATACTGCTGCAGCTGCTTTTGGATGATCTTCAGCAAAATTTTACTTGACAAACACTAAATCTATTTGGAGTCCCTGAGTGCAAATGGTTAACACACTCAGCTGCTAACTGAAAGGTTATAGGTTCGAGTCCACTCAGAGCTCCCTCAGAAGAAAGGCCTGGCAATCTACCTCCAAAAAATCAGCCACTGAAAAAATCTATGGAGCACAGTTCTACTCTGACATGCATGGGGTCACCATGAGTGAGAGCAGACTCAAGGGTAGCTGGTGCTGGTTTATTTACCCGTCCATAAAATGGAGATGTGTCTACCTGCTCTACCTACCTCAAAGGGGGCTGCAAGGTTCAGAGGATGGATACAAAGCACATAGGAAATGACAGAAATGAAAACTGCTATCCTTAGAATCATCAGCACAGTTGGCAGAAGATCCTTTTAGGACTCTACCTTTCAGAAGTTCCAGGTTCCTGGCTATAGCCATGGCCCTCTTTCCTGATCTTCATAGCAATCAGGAAAGGACCAGTACCTCTACATGTTGAATGGAAGTTAAAGATGTTTATGGCACAATAGTGGGAACAAGCTAAGACCATTCAAAGATGACACCTCCCCAAAATGTTGAAAACACTAATATTGTAGGAAAAGTGGGAAGGCAAAATAGTTTAAAGTCAATAAAGCATTTCATATAAACGAAATAAAAGATCTGAAAACATATTCTAAACTGGAAATTTTAAAATGGCAGCTCAGGGCTGGGACAGGTACACTCTGTGTTTCAAAACATCTGTAATTACTTGCCAATACTTTAAAAAATTAGAAGGTTCTACACGAAAATCTGACTTCCGAGTTGAAATACAGATGGACATGGAATCCTGCGCCCAAATTCCACAAGCAGCACCCAGGGGGGAACAGTGCTGCGGCTCCCCACCCGCTCAGTCATATAGTGCCCTGCCTGGCTCCCCAGACAGGTGAGCTGAGACTCCTGGAAGAAACCAAAAGGCTTAAGAGAAAGGATTATGCCTCTAACAGTAATAAAGTTTTTTAAATGACTAAGTGGCAGCACATTTAACGGATCTGATTGTGGCTTCTCAAGATTCTATGATGTACTTTCTATTAGATTTTATTACATCCTCCCACCCATGGTGACTCTAATGTGGCTTCTCAAGATTCTATGATGTACTTTCTATTGGATTTTATTACATCCTCCCACCCATGGTGACTCTAAGGGAGACAAAGCAATAAAAGCGCTAAAGGATGTGATAAAAATAATCAAGTTCACTTTTTTTTACGTATTTACTACAAAATATGATTTAACCTGGCCAGAAACGACTTGATGGCAATGGGTTTTTTTATGTTTTTTTTTTTTAGGGGCAAATAATATTTGTTCTGTTTTTTTCTAATTTCTTATGTAGGATTTATTAAAGAAACCACTTATTAAAGTAAGTGGTTCTCTCTGATTTCCTTCTGTCTTTTCAGCAGAGGATGCATCTCCCTACCTTATTTCCTTCTGACTGCTTGGCAGTATTTTCACTTGCAGATGCCCTCAATGTGTGCATCTTTGGAAGAATGAAGCCTCCCATTCCCCACAGCTGTAATCGGGCAATATTAACGGGTTCTTAAAACTCACGAATTCATTCCAGATACCATGAAACTGAATATACCACTACAATTTACAAGCAGAAATAAAACAAATAACCTTGTCATCAAGACAGAAGGGCCTACGGTAAGAAAGCCCTCTGATATTACAAGTGTCATCTGCAATAAAACCGAGACAGACTGCAAAAGACATCGGGCCTTACTTCCAGGTGCAGCTGACCACAGTCCGTGCTCCCAGTAAAGCAGGCCCCTCCTATGACGGCTATATGAGGGGGAAGGACATCTCAAGTTGCACCTGGCGCCTCTGATTTTGGCGCTCCTTTCAAAGAAGAAGGTGAAGAGGGGGCCGGAGTTGTCTCTTAATGTAACAGCACTTATTGTGTAGGGCCGAGAGGCCTCATCTTGTGATAAGGCGATGACATCAAATGAGCAATTCTACTTCTGTTCCACTCAAGTCCTCAACTCTCAAGTGTCGCCCTTCCATTCTTTTATGATTAAACATGCTTTTTAATTCAGCCTCCTTTCTCCTGCAGGCTGATGCTTCCTCTGAGCCTCCCACATGTTCCAGAGCTCCTCTGCTTGCATTTTAAAAGCCTGACAAACCCAGTTCAGCACTTGAAAGAGTAAGCTCTTCAACACAAGTGTGAAGAAACAAGGTTCTTTTGCTTCCTACAAGTCACACAGAAAAGGGGCTTGAAAACAGCGGTGTATGTCTCTGAAAATAAACAAGTGGATAAAATCTCATCACGCTGAAGCTGCCAAAAAAAATCAAGCTGCTAGTATTCTAGCCAACACACCATCAATACACAGCCACAAAGAACTTCTCTCAATCCCTGGAATGAAGTCTCAGGGCTTCCCACATGCTGCTCCCCCCACCTACTACACCATTCTTCCCTGGCTAATCCCTTTCTCAGGGGCTGGCTGAAATGTCTCTCCTTCAAGTTGCCTTCCCTGATCCTCCAAGTATGAGTTAGTCCCTGCACCCCCCACTACAAGCTTCCACAGCACCTTAGTGCCTTGTACAACAAAAGCAAGAAGTGGGCCTAGCACACATACTACTATATCCCAAGCAGCTGGCCCAGTGGTTTTTAAGGGTTTTGGGGTATCTGCGAGGTCAAAGGAGTCCCTGGGTGGTATAAACAGTTAGCATGCTCAGCTGCTAACAGAAAAGACGGAGGTTTGAGTCCACTCAGAGGTGCCCTGGAAAAAAGGCCTGAAGACCTGCTTCTGAAAAATCAACTACTGAAAACTCTGTGGAGCACAGTTCTACTCTGATACACATGGGGTCGCCATGAGTCAGAACAGACTCCATGGCAACTGGTTTCTTTTTATAAGGTCAAAACTATTTTCGTAACACCAGCCAATCACTTATCTTTTTCTCTCTCATTGTCTCGTGGGTATACAGTGCAGCTTTCCAGAGACTACAAGACACACTCTGATGGGTAAGGAAATGCAGGCTTACATATTCTTGTGTTTTCATTCCTAATATGAAAATTGTAGATATAACCCCCAAAAACAAAAGCTCTTTGGGGTCCTCAAAAATTTTAAGAATATCAAAAACCCAAAACCAAACCCATTGCAGTTGAGTTGATTCCGACTTACAGCGACCCTACAGGACAGAGCAGAACTGCCCCATAGGGTTTCCAAGGAGAGCCTGGTGGATCTGAACTGCCAACCTTTTGGTTAGCAGCCAACCACTTGACCACTGCACCACCAGAGCTCCTTTAAGAGTAGAAAGTGTCCCAAAACCAAAATATTTTGAGATTTGCTACTCTAGCACAAAGCCTGGCAGATATCAATCTGCAAATACTCTGTGAATGATAAATGAATGTGGCAATCAAGCCATCAATGATAGATGGATGGAATCTCTTTCTATCAGTACACTGAGGTCTAGGTGGTTGTCTGCTATGGACAAGAGACAGAAAGTAGAGACGTCCAGGGATCAGTTCACTCTCTCCTGGTTAAGAAAGGAAAGAAACAGCTTTCAGAAACCATCCCGCAAGAAAGCTCAGGACCATTGGAAGGTATCTGGAACTCTAAACCAAACCCTCCCACAGGTCATCTCCAGAACGTTTTCATATAGTTGACTACCACTCGTTCTGGATTATTCAGAAAGGGGTCAAAGACTGTGTCACACAGCCCATCCTCCCAGTCACCAGGAGTCACCTCCCACCCACTTCCCCCACCCCATCGTGTCAGTCACTATGAATTCTACTGTCATGGATTGAACTGTGTCCCCCAAAAATATGTCAACTAGGTTAGGCCATGATTCCCAATATTGTGTGGTTGTTCTCCATTTTGTGATCGATGTAACTCTCCTATGTTGTAAATCCTAATCTAAGCCTGTGGTTAATGAGACAAGATTAGATTATGTTAAAGAGGATTAAGGCAGGATATAACACCCTTACTCAGGTCACACCCCTGATCCAATGTTGGGGAGATTCCCTAGGGTGTGGCCTGCTCATTTTTATATTACAAGAGAGAAAAAGAAAAGGGAAGAGAGCAGAGAGTGGGGGACCTCATACTACCAGGAAAACAGTGGCAGGAGCAGAGCGTGTCCTTTGGGCTCAGGGTTCCTGCACAAAGAAGTTCCTAGTCCAGGGGAAGACTGATGACAAGGACTCTCCTCAAAGCCAACAGAGAAAGTCTTTCCCTGGAGCTGATACCCTGAATGTGGACGTCTAGCCTCCTAGACTGCAAGAAAATAAACTTCTCTTTGTTGAAGCCATCCACTTGTGGTATTTCTGTTATAGCAGCACTAGATGACTAAGTCATCTACCTCTTAAGTATCTCTCCATTCCTTCAGGACTTAGCTTGGATGTCCAGTCCTCCAGGCAGATTTCTCAGCCCCTCTCACTAGCCTGGGGTTAGGTACCTCTGTTAAAGATTCTTATGAAAGCAGTTTCCTTTTCTGCTACAGTACTCCCCACAGCCTCTAAGTATATACTCATTTGCGGAATTTTTATAATGTTTGTCTCACCAAGGAGACTGTAAGCTCCAGAAGAGCTGGAACGTGGCTGGCTTTGCTTACAACGCTGCTGACAAAGAGTCTGGGACAAAGCGGAAGCTTAATAAGTGATGCATGGATTGTGGAATGGTTTGGTGGGTGGGTGGTAGCTGACAGGTTTAGGTGGTTGGATGGTGTCTTAGGCTGGGTTCTCCAGAGAAGCAAAACCAGTGAAGCATGTACATATATACATATATATACAAACACACACGTATATACCAAGCCCGTTGCCGTCAAGTCGATTCTGACTCATAGTGACCCTACAGGACAGAGGAGAACTGCCCCATGAGGTTTCCAAGATGAACGGCCAGGGGATTCGAACTGCCGACCTCTTGGTTAGCAGCCACAGCTTTTAACTGCTGCGCCACCAGAGCTCTTTCTAGCCACTTCCTATTTCCCTCCCTTTGCCCCTTAGCCTCTTTCTCCAACATTGTTAACTCCTTACCTGTTTCCTTTTCCTGTCTTTAAAACAAAAACAAACAAGCAAAACATGTCTTCTCTGCTCAACCTGAGGACTGGGATCTGAGCTAGGCCATATGCCTCAAAAAAGGAGTAAATAAATTTGAAAAGATGTTACTACAGAAGCAGCACTGTATAGGTGAACAGAGACTACATTCTCGGCTTCCTTTCATCTCTCCGCTAACTGGAAAGGTAGTCAACAGGTGCCACTTCCATTCCTTCACCATCCAGGCACACCCCCCAGCCTCTTGCAACAATGGCAACATTTCCCACCTCTCAGCTACCACAATTCTCTGCAGAGACATGAGTTAATCACCTAAGCCAGCCAGCTTGTCTTGGGCCTTGACCTGCAGCCTCTGACACTGCCATACTCTCTGGCTTCTAAACATCTAGTCTCCATTCCCTCACTGGTCCTGGAATTTCCTCTCTTACTCTTCTTCCTTTCTCTCTCAATGTTCCTGCTCTCTCTCCACTGCCTGTCTAAGCATGGATATCAGTAACAACGATGATTACAAAAAAGAACAGCAGCTATGACTTAGCAAAAGGTTATTCTGTGCCTGGGAATGTGCTCAACACTATCTACACTATCTCTTGTCAACTCCTCAACAACTTAGATGGTATTATTTTACAACAGCGGTTCTCAAATGTTATAATCTCATGACTCTTTTAAACTTAAAAGTTACAGAGCATTATCTGAGTACTTTCCTTGGACTGGTTTCAAGGGATATCAAAATGAGCTCAAAAAAAGGTTCAGATTTGATCCAAGGGAGGCCTCAGGTAATTTAATTTGAATACTTGTCCAGGTTTGGGCACAAAGGGTTATGTGCCCCAGTTTGGAATACTTGACCCAGTTTGGGTGCAAGGGATTTATCTGCCCCAGTCTGGGTGCAAGGAATCTTGAACTGGGTCCAAGGAAGGCCTCAAATAACTGTAGTTGAATACTTGAACTGGGTTCAAGGGAAATTGAACTGGATTCGAGGAGTATCTCCAGTAATTTTAAAATGGGTCAACCTGACTCAAACAGCTCAGAATTGTGTAGCTACTTTTCTGTGTGTGTTGTCTTGTTTTGTGTTGTGCTGTTTTAAGAGTGCTATACTGCTGCTGATCATCATAAAATGGAAAATCATAAGGTAGAAGAGAGGCCTAGACCTTACAAGCCTGTTGTCTCTGCTGACTCCACAGACCAGTGACTGTATGCTTCTCATCAAAAATGGTGTCCACTTAGACGAATTCTGTAGTAGGTCACCTAAAAAGGTGGGTCAGATTGTGTCTTGAGGACTTTGGTTTTGACCTAGAGACAGCATTTGGTCTGGGATTTTTTATTTTGTTTTGTTTCTCTGTGTGCTGTCATGAGGTTGCTTGGAGTCTTAACTCCAAGAAAACCTGCTTCTTGTACCTGTCTTATGATTTGGGCTTTCAGTAGCTACTCTGAGAAGCTTTGACACATGTTGGTTCATTCGAAAAGTGCACTGAAAATGGAAGAATTGCTTATTTTGATTGGTATAACAAGGCCTCAAAAAAATGAAAATTATTCTAAATTTATTTCTCTAAAAGATTCTTTAAATCGCACAGAAGATTAAGGTTATGAAAATGAAATATTTTCCTACCTCCGGGTGATATTATTAAATTAGATTATAATATTCCTTCAAACAGCTTTATTATAATTGGTTTAATGGTAAATAAGCATTTTGTGATACTTAAGGTTGTGTGTCAACTTGGCTGAGCCACGATTCTCAGTGGTTTGGCAGCTGTAATGGAGGGTGGCAGTCGTATGACGATGTGATCACTTCCATGATAAGATTTGATATAATGTGAACAGAAAAAGTTAAAGAACCAACAAAAATAACATGTTCCACAAAAAAAGGATGCCACAGACCAGTACCTGTGAGACCAGAAGAACTCGAACTCAGACTGGTGCCCAGCCAACACTCAGTGATCAAAGATTCTAACTGAATCATGATCAGAAAAGAGGAAATGTCAAACTGAGACTGATAGCAGGTATCTCACTTTGATATTGAGATCTTCTTACTCAGGAAACCAAATATTCACTCTAAAGAAATTCCTAACAAAAATTAATCCTTCCAGCAGTTTCTCTCTCATCCAAAACTGCAAATCCTTTCTTGCTTGTGCTAAGCTGGCTTGCCGAATTTGAATTTTCAAGAGAAAATGGTGCTCTAGGCAGAAGCACCACGCTATCCCTCCACAGCAATGATCCAGAAAACTAAGCCAAACAGAAATGACAGCTATCCTGAAACCCTCAAACATCAAATGAAGAGATGAAGAACTCAGCCAAGCAACAAATGGAGTGAGAAAACTGACAGAAAATGGAGAACGAGGAGAGATTCATGCAGAGGTCCCCTATCACCTAAGAGAGCAAATCTGCCATCTTGGACTCCTGTCAGAGACCAGCAAATAGTGGGTACGGGAAAGGAGCTTCACAGAGCTTCCAGCAGAAGACAAAACAACCAGTAACTTGCAATATATGCTTTCCCACCCCCTACCCTTCTTCACCCCCACTCAGCCTCCTCTGCTTCCCGCAGCCACAGTCTCTTGACCAGGAAGCACCAGCTGCTTGGATTCCACCCCCCAGCGCTGGCCAGCTCCCTGAGTGCCATTTGTTGGCTGCTGGTGTTGCTTTTTTCTGCTTCTTTTGTTTCTACCTTACCTCTCACCACCTCCCGTTCCTTTCGCTCAAATACCTGGCTCCGTGTGCCATCTTTGCTTCTTCCTAAGGGGCTGCGGAGATCCATTCGAGTGTGGAACTGCTTCCTGGTCTGGGCTGCCACACTGGTGGGATCCCGGGACTTTTGTTTTGAACTGTTTCTTTTCTTTTCCTTTTCTCGAGTTGGGAGCCCGTTCTGGCCAGGCAGTGCTAAACAGCTTGGGACCTACACCCTCAGCTTGCGCAGACGCACAGAGTGATCCCTGAGGAGATTTCTTTTTTCATGTTTTTTTTTTTCATTTTATATTTTTTGGGGGGCCTTTTGAGTTCTTTTTTTCTTCTAATTTATTTTGTTTTCTTTTCCTTCTTTTTCCTTTCTTTTGTTTCTTCATTGCTCAGTTTCTCCTCTCTCTATACCTTCCTTCTCTTCCTGTTCCCTGACTACCTGGTGCTGAATACCTCTACGCCTTCTAGCCAGGCTGTACTACAACACCAGGAAACAACTTCCCCAAACCTCGTAGCCACACCAGTCGGATCCCTGGGACTTCTGCTGTTCTTCTTCTTTCTAATTTTTATTTATTCACTCTTTTATTTTTTTCTTTCTTCCTTTTTTGTTTTTCTCGATTTCATAGTCTCTCATCTCTCCACTCCAACAGCAAGCTCCCCTAGCATTCTTTTTTGTTTCTCTGTATGTTTTTAGCTCCTGTTCCTCTCTCTTCTCTTCCATATCTATCTTGTCTCCACACGACAATCTCCCGTCTCTATCCTGCCTATCTGCACTGTATGCTTAACATCACATTACCAAGCAGCACAGGCACGGCCTACCGGAACATGCCCTGCACTGATTACGGGCACGCCCCTGTGGCTGTATTAAATGCCACAAACCACCCATGCCAGCAACTCCTCTTCAGCTAGACATGCCCTGCTGTACCATATCTGCGCAACTGACCCTGACAACTGGAGAAGGAGGCAAAAAGTAACCTGCCCAAAGACAAGCAAACAACAAAGAAAACACAGCCCGCCTGCTCAGATACAGCCAAATTTTTAAAAAAGTACAAAACAAACAAATCTACAATCACTAAACGAGAAAAGTAATTACTGAGTGCCCCGAAAACAGCAGACAATATCAAAACATTTACAAAAACAGCACAAGACGATTCCAATAGGCATCCAAAATAAAACACCAGATTACCTTCCAGTGGAAGAAAAGGCACTAGAACTACCTGATAGGGAATTCAAATCTCTAATACTCAGAATTATCGAAGAGCTGAAGAAAAAAGCAGAAAAAAATGGAGAAAAAACAAACAAATTCATAGAAAATATAGACAAAAAAATGGAAGAATTCAGGAAAATAATGCAGGAACAAAATGCCAAAATAAATTCACAACTAGAAATTATACAAACACAACAATTAGAAATCCAAAAGATGTTAAAACAAGATTTCAGAAACGGACAGTGTCACAGAAGGGCTGAGGAGCAGATGTGAAACGGTGGAAGACAGGATCACTGGAATTGAAGCCAAACACATGGACATAACTCTGAGGAAAACTCAGAAAAAAGAACAAAGAAAAACGAAAAGACCGTGAGAGTTATGTGGGATAAAATCAAAAGCAAAAATTTTCGAGTGACCGGAGTTCTGAACAGGGGGAGAAAACAGGAAACACAGAGAGGATCACTGAAGAACTGCCGACAGAAAACTTCCTCAATATCATGAAAGATGAAAAGCTGGCCATCCAAGAAGCTCAACGAACCCCATATAGGATATACCCCAAAAGAAAATCATTGAGGCGTATCATAATCACACTGGCCAAAACCAAAGACAAAGAATCCTGAGAGCAGCTCATAAAAAACAAGAAGTCACATACAGCAGAGAAACAGTAAGACTAAGCTCAGATTACTCAGCAAAAACCATGCAGGCAAGAAGGCAATGGGATGACATATTTAAAACCTTAAAAGAAAAAAATTGTCAACCAGGAATAATATATCCTGAAAAACTCTCGTTCAAATATGATGGTGAAATTAGGACATTTCCAGATAAACAGAAAATAAAGGAATAGGTAAAAAGCAAACCAAACTTACAAAAATTATTAAAGGGAGTTCTTCCATCTAAGAACAAACAACTTCAGCTCACAGGCTGAATCTAGGATGCAGGATTATACCAGCCAGATACCAATCTAGGAAATGAACTCTCAAGGACTATCCAAAACCAAAAGAAATACAACAAAGAATCAGAGCAGTTAATCTGTAAATGACAACAAAATCCAAACAATAAAAGAGGAAAAAAAGGGTGTAGGTATAGAACCTTCTAATGGAGAGGAAGGCAAGGCGATACCAAGTAATAATAGACTGCTTCAAACTTAGAAAGATAAGGGTAAATTTCACAGTAACCACAAAGAAAGTTAACAAACATACTCATAAAAGGAAAAAGGAAAAACAAAAGTCTTGGCAAAAACAAAACCTACAAAAATAAAAGAAATTTTAAAAAATCCACAAACAAAAGGAATTCAGCACAGGAGAATAAGAAGAACAAACAAAACGTGAGCACCAAAAAAACAAAGCACTACAAAATGACAGCAACAAACTCACATTTATCAATACTTACACTGAATGTAAATGGACTCAATGCACCCACAAAGAGACGGGAAAGTGACAGAATGGATAAGAAAACAGGATCCAACAATATGCTGTCTACAAGAGACACACCTTAGAAACAAAGCCGTGAATTTATTAAAAGTCAAAGGTTGGAAAAACTATAACAAGCTAACAGCTACCACAAAAGAAGAGGAGTGGCAATACTAATCTCAGATAAAGTAGACTTTAAAACAAAATCCACCTTAAAAGACAAAAAAGACACTGTATAATGATTAAGGGGACACTCCATCATGAATACGTAACCAAAGAAACATCTATGAACCAAATCACAGGGCTCCAAAACAAATAAAACAAACTCTAACAACACTGAAAACAGAAATTGACAGTTCCACAATAACAGCAGAAGACTTCAAAACACCACTCTCAGTAAAGAACAGAAAAAAATAAAAGAAACTCAGCAAAGATACAGAAGACCTAAAGTGCACAATCAGCCAACTTGACCTCATAGACATATATAGAACACTCCATCCAACCACTGCAAAGTACACATTCTTTTCCAATGCACATGGAACGTTCTCCAGGATAGACCACATCTTAGGCCACAGAGCAATCCTCAACAAGATCCAAAAGTTGAGATAATTCAAAGTATCTTCTCTGACCACAATGCCATCAAGGTAGAAATTAACAACAGAAAAAGCAAGGAAAAAAATCAATTACATGGAAACTGAATACTACCTTGCTGACACATCACTGGGTAACAGAAGAAATCAGAGATGGAATGAAAAAATTCCTAGAATCAAACGAGAATGAAAACACATCATACCAAAACTTTTGGGACACAGCAAAGGCAGTCCTCAGAGAACAATTTATAGCAATAGATGCACACACCAAAAAATAAGAAAGGGACAAAATCAAAACATTACCTACGCAACGCAAATAGAAAGAGAACAGCAAAAAAAGCCCACAGCCACCAGAAGAAAGGAAATAATAAAATCAGAGCAGAAATAAATGAAACAGAGAACAGAAAAACAACAGAATCAACAAAACCAGAAGTTGGTTCTTTGAAACAATCAACAAAATTGACAAACCAGTGGCCAGACTGACAAAAGAAAAACAGGAGACAACACAAATAACTGAAATAAGAAATGGAATGGATGACATTACAACAGACCCAACTGAAATAAAAAAAATCATAGCAGAATATTATGAAAAACTATACTCCACAAATTTGAAACTCTAGAGAAAATGCATAAATTTCTAGAAACACACTACCTATCCAAACTACAACAAAGTGATGTTGAAAATCTGAACAGACCCATAACAAGAGAAAAGATTGAAAAGGTAATTAAAAAAACTCTCAACCAAAAAAAGTCCTGGCCCAGATGGCTTCCCTGGAGAATTCTACAAAACATTCACAGAAGAGCCTGTACCAGTACTACTCAAGCTATTTCAGAGCATAGAAAAGGAAGCAACACTTCCAAATTCATTCTATGAAACCAGTATAACGCTGATACCAAAACCAGGCAAAGATGTCACAAAAAAAGAAAATTACAAACAAGTATCTCTCATGAATATAAATGCAAAAATTCTCAACAAAATTCTAGCCAAAAGAATTCAGCATCATATCAAAAAAATAACACACCACGACCAAGTAGGATTCATACCAGGTATGCAAGGATGGTTCAACATTAGAAAATCAATCAACATAATCCACCAAATAAATGAAAGGAAAGAATCACATGATCATCTCAATCGAAGCAGAAAACGCATTCAACAAAGTCCAACACCCATTCCTCATAAAAACTCTCAATAAAATAGGTACAGAAGGAAAATTTCTCAACATAATAAAGGGCATCTATGCAAAACCAACGGCCAACATCATTCTTAACGGAGAGAGGCTGAAAACATTCCCCTTGAAAACAGGAACAAGACAAGGATGCCCTTTATCACCACTCCTATTTAGCATTGTGCTGGAGTTCTAGCTAGAGCAATAAGGCAAGAAAAAGAAATAAAGGGTATGCAAATTGGTAATGAGAAGTTAAACTGCCCCTGTTTGCGGATGATATGATACTATACATAGAAAACCCTGAAGACTCCACAAGAAATCTACTGGAACTAACAGAAAGATTCAGCAGAGTAGCAGGATACAAGATAAACATTCAAAAATCTGTGGGATTCCTATACACCAATAAAGAGAACGATAAAAAGGAAATCAGGGAAACAATACCATTTATAACAGCCCCTAAAAAATCAACGACTTAGGAATAAATCTAACCAGGGATGTAAAAGACCTATACAAAGAAAACTACAAAACACCACTACAAGAAACCAAAGGGATCTACATAAATGGAAAAACATACCATGCTCATGGATAGGCAGACTCAACATTGTGAAAATGACAATTCTACCCAAAGCAATTTACAAATACAGTGCAATACCAATCCAAATACCAACAACATTCTTCAAAGAAATGGAAAAACTAATCATTAACCTTATATGGAAAAGGAAGAAACCCCAAATAAGTAAAGCACTACTTAAGAAGAATAAAGTTGGAGGACTGACACTACCTGACCTCAGAACCTACTATACAGTTACGATAGTCATAACAGCCTCGTACAACCCACAGATACATTGACCAATGGAACAGAACTGAGAATCCAGATGTAAATTCGTCCACCTATGGTCACCTGATCTTCGACAAGGGCCCAAAGTGCATCAAATGGGGAAAAGACAGTCTTTTTAACAAATGGTGCTGGCAAAACTGAATATCCATCTGCAAAAAAATGAAACACGACCCATACCTCACACCATATACAAAAACTACTTCAAAATGCATCAAAGACCTAAATATAAAGCCAAAAACTATAAAGTTCATAGAAGAAAAAATAGGACCAACACTGCAGGCCCTAATACACGGCATTAACAGGATACAGACCGTAACCATCAACACACAAACCCCAGAAGATAAGCTATATAACTGGGATCTTCTAAAAATCAAACACCTATGCTCTTCAAAAGACTTCACCAAAAAAGTCAAAAGAGAACCTACAGACTGGGAAAAAATTTTTGGACAGTACAAATCAGACAAAGGTCTAATCTCCATAGTCTACAAGAAAATCCAACACCTCTACAACAAAAAGACAAATAATGGGCAAAGGAAATGAACAGACATTTCACCAAAGAAGACATTCAAATGGCCAACAGACACATGAGAAAATGCTCACGATTACTAGCCATTAGAGAAATGCAAATTAAAACCACAATGAGATACCATCTCACCCCAGTATTACTGGCACGAATCAAAAACACTGGAAATAACAAATGTTGGAACGGCTGCGGGGAGATCGGAACTCTTATGTACTGCTGGTGGGAATGCACAATGATACAACCATTCTGGAAAATGATATGGCGCTTCCTTAGAAAGCTGGAAATAGAAATACCATATGATCCAGCAATCCCACTCCTAGGAATATATCCTAGAGAAATAAGAGTCGTCACTTGAATAGACATATGCACACCTGTGTTCATGGCAGCATTGTTCACAATAGCAAAAAGATGGAAACAACCTAGATGCCCATCAACAGATGAATGGATAAACAAACTACGGTACATACACACAATGGAGTACTATGCAACAAGAAAAAACAATAATGAATCTGTGAAGCATCTCCTAACATGGATGAAACTGGAGGACATTATGCTGAGTGAAATAAGTCAATCACAAAAGGACAAATATTGTATGAGACCTCTATTGTAAAAACCCATGAAAAAGTTTACACACAAAAAGTACCAATCTTTGTTGGTCACCAGGGATGGTGGGGGGAGTACTAAATAGGCAATAGATAAATGGTATCTTTGGTGAAGGGTGAGACAATACACAATACTGGGGAAACCAGCACAACTTGTGCAAGGAAAGGTGATGGAAGCTCCATAGACACATCCAAACTCCCTGAGGGACTGAATTGCTGGGCAGAGAGATATGGGGACCATGGTCTCAGAGAACATCTAGCTCAATTGGCATGACACAGCTTACAAAGACAATGCTCTACATTCTACCTTGGTGAGTAGCGTCTGGGGTCTTAAAAGCCTGTGAGCAGCCATCTAAGATACTCCACCGGTCTCATCCCTTTGGGAGTAAGGGAGAATGAAGAGAACAGGACACAAGGAAAAGATCGGTCCAAACGACTAATGAATCACAGCTATCAAGGCCTCCATCAGACTGAGTCCAATACAGCTAGATGGTGCCCAGCTACCACCACTGACTGCTCTCGCCGGGATCACAAGAGAGGGTTCTGGACAGCGCTGGAGAAGGATGTAGAACAAAAGTCTAACACAAAAAAAAGACCAGATTTACTGGCCTAAAGGAGACTGGAGAAACCCCGAGAGTATGACCCCCAGACACCCTTTTAGATCAGTGGTGAAGTCACTTCTGAGGTTCACTGTTCAGCCCGGGATTGGACAGCCCCATCAAACAAAACGGGACTAATGAGGGACAGCAGTCCAGGGACAAGGGCTAGAAGGCAGAAGGGGACAGGAAAGCTGGTGATAAGGAACCCAAAGTTGAGTAAGGACAGTGTTGATGTGTAGTGAAGTTGTTAACCATTGTCATAGGGCAATATGTGTACTGTTTAATGAGAAACTATTTTGTTCTGCAGGCCTTCATCTAAAGTGAAAATAGCAGCACAACTGGAAGAGTGCAGTCGATGTCACTGTACCATGCATGTAGAAATTTTTGAAATGGTGTATCTTTGGCTATGTATAGTTTGACCAAGAAAAAAAAGGTTGAGATGTGAGAGGGTTGACATGTCGTGGGGTTGTTAACCAATGTCATAAAACAATATGTGTACTACTGTTAAATGAGAAAATTTGTTCTGTAAACCTTCACCTGAAGTACAATTAAAAAAAAAAAAAATGGGCAAAGGATATGAACAGACACTTCACCAAAGAAGACATTCAGGCAGCTAACATATACATGAGGAAATGCTCATGATCATTAGCTGTTAAGAGACATGCAAATCAAAATTACAATGAGATACAATCTCACCCTAACAAGATTAGCATTAATCCAAGAAACATAAAATAATAAATGCTGGAGAGGCTGTGAAGAGACTGGAACACTGTTACACTGCTGGTAGG
The DNA here is from genome assembly GCA_030035585.1 of Dugong dugon. Taxonomy (NCBI): domain Eukaryota; kingdom Metazoa; phylum Chordata; class Mammalia; order Sirenia; family Dugongidae; genus Dugong; species Dugong dugon. Next base: position 52,585,182 of record CM057461.1, read on the forward strand.
AATGTAAAATGGTACAACTACTTTGGAAATCAAGTTGGTGCTTCCTTAAAAAGCTAGAAATAGAAGTACTATAGGATCCAGCAATCCCACTCCTTTGAATATATCCTAGAGAAATAAGAGCTGTCACACAAATAGATATATACACACCCATGTTCACTGCAGCACTGTTCACGATAGCAAAAAGATGGAAACAACCTGGTGCCCATCAACAGATGAATGTATAAACAAATTATGGTATAGTCACACAATGGAATACTATGCAATGATAAAGAATGATGAATCCATGAAACATCTCATAAAATGGACGAATCTGGAAGGCGTTACGCTGAGTGAAATTAATCAGTTGCAAAAGGATAACTATTGTATGAGACCACTATCATTAAGAACTCAAGAAAAGGTTTAAACACAGAAGAAAACATTCTTTGATGGTTACAAGGGTGGGGAGGGAAAGAGAGATGTACTCACTAACTAGATAGTAGGTAAGAATTATCTTAGATGAAGGGAAGGATAACACACAATACATGGGAAGTCAGCACAACAGGACTAAATGAAAACCTAAGAAGTTTCCCGAATACAACCAAACACTTCGACGGACAGAATAGCAGGGGCAGGCATCTGGGAACCATGGTTTCAGGGGACATCTAGGTCAACTGGCATCTGGGGTCTTAAAAGCTAGCGAGCGGCTATCTAAGATGCATCAATTGGTCCCAACCTACCTGGAACAAATGAGAATGAAAAACACCAAAGACACAAGGAAAATATTAGCCCAAGAGACAGAAAGGGCCACATAAACCAGAGACTGTTTATCAGCCTGAGACCAGAAGAACTAGATGGTGCCCAGCTGCCATCAATTACCACCCTGACAGGGAATACAACAGAAAGTCCCTGATGGAGCAGGAGAAAAGTTGGGTGCAGAACTCAAATTCTAGTAAAAAGACCAGACTTAATGGTCTGAGACTGGAGGAACCCCAGAAGACATGGCTCCTGGACTCTGTTAGCCCAGAAATGAAACCATTCCCAAAGCCAACTCTTCAGACATAGATTAGACTGGACTATAAGACAGAATACTCGTGAAGAGAGTGCTTCTTAGCTCAAATAGATACATAAAACTAAATGGGCAGCTCTTGTCCAGAGGCAAGATGAGAAGGCAAAAAGGAACAGGAACTGGTCAAATGGACATGGGAAATTCAGGGGGGAAAGGAGGAGTGTCCTGTCACATTATAGGGAGAGCAGCTAGGGTCACGTAACAATCCGTGTATAAATTTTTCTATGAGAAACTAACTTGAACTGTATACTTTCACTTAAAGAATAATAATAAAAAAATTTACAAAAAAAAAAAAAAGTCATTCTTCCACTTAATAAGGTCCAAACCAGTTGGAGTCATCTCTGATTCTTCTGCCTTGCTATCCTGCTGATTGGTCTTCAGAACGTCTTTGCAAGAACAAAAATCAGAATATAAAACCATGTATACATTACGTTCCCACACAGAGGAAAAAAAGTTTGAGTAGCTCTCTCTGGATCATGGAATTATGAACAATGTGTGATTTGATATCCTGCGTACACTTTTCTGCAGAGCATGAATTTTTTATAAACATACATTACTTTCACAATCAGAAATATAATGAAAGCTTCTTCAGGGTTCTGTTTTTGAGTTTCATTCCCTGACTATGCCCTCTCCTGTTACAACTCCAACTTAGTCCAGAATCAACTCATCGCCGGTCATGTTTCAATTTTCTTTACGGTCTTCCTGCACTGGTCTCTGCCCACTCAGACAGACATCTCTGAGCCAGGGGGTCTCCAATCACAGAGTAGTGGCAGGAAAGTCAATTGGGTAATAGTGCAGAAAAGGCACTCAGCACAGCACTTGGCAAACAGTAAATAAATGTTCGCTGTTGCTTGATGCTAGTATTATTTCCCTACACTGCTATTAAGTGAAAGTTCTTAAAACACTAGTTGGCATATGACAACTTCCTGTTTTAAAACTATCAGTGTCTCCCAGGGTTGAATAATAATAGCCAATATTTACAGAGCCCTACCTTTGAGCTTGGCAAGTGTTATTCATTTGATTGCTATTTCAGCCCCATCAGGGGGAGTGAATATCTCCATCTTACAGATGAAGAAACAGAAGCAAAGAGCAGTTAAGTAAAATGCCCAGCACAAAGCCAGGAAATTGCAAAGCTGGGATTCAAACCCTGTTTCGGTCTTACTGTCCAACAAAACCTTCCATGATGACAGACAGGTTCTTTATCTGTGCTGTTCAATACGTGGCTACTGAGCATTTGAAATTTGCAATGTGATTAGTGTGGCTGAGTAACTAAAGTTTTAATTTCAATTCAAATACCCACATGTGAGCAACCGCTCCCATATGGGCCAGCTCAGGACTCTGGACAATAAAAGCCCAAACTCCCAGGCTTAACAAAGAAAAGGCTTCAGAATACTGTGCCTACCTGCCTCTCAACTAATTCTTACAGTCTAAATCCCTGGTAAGCTGTACACATTCCTACTTCCTAGCCATCCCCTGCCCTCATCTCACCTAAGTCTTCTGTATAATGAAAGGGCTTTCAATTCAGAGTAAGATAGACTTGGGTTCAAATGCAGATTTCGCATTGTCCTGCTTATGTGGGCAGGTTGGGCAGGTTGTTTCAGCCTTTGTTCCTGGTCTGTAGAATATGGTGAAAATTCTATTTCAAAGCATAGTTTGTGAGCCCTTCGTGATATTCTCTAAATGACAGCTACTAATACCTGTTCAGGGCTAAGTTCATACTCCACCCCCTCTAAGAGGATCAAGGCAGCCCTGGACATCTTTCCCGCAGCCTAGAAAATCCCCTAGAGGCTCCATCTCAACCAGTTACTTATGTGTGGTATGTGTCTGCACCTTCTCTGCTACTAAACCAGCAGTCCTTTCAGGCCAAGGGATTTTGTCATCAGTAAGCCCCATGGCAGCAAGTCACCACAGAAAGTGTTTTTGAGGGGACTGGAGACTGTTCAGCCCGGCATCATTATCAGAGGGGTGTCAGCTTACCATCGGTAAAATGGGGAGGAAAAAAAGACCTATCAGTCTGCTGGTGGGAGGAGGAAAGGAAGCTGTCTGTGTGAAGAAATGACCCCATAGTGCCTGCTACATGGCGGAGTCTCAACAAATGCCTACCATCTTTAATAAAAGAAATGTCTGTTGTCATCATCACAGATCTAAAGAGAATAACAATGAGCTATTTTCGCTTTGACATTACTTTGCTCTTGAAATGAGAAGACTTCAGAACACCCTAACAATATCAATCCCAGTCAAAATACCACTGGCATTATTTCTCCTTCTTTTTCTCTTTTGAACTTAATAGAAATGACACTGAATTCCCCCTGACAAACTAATCAGGAATAGGCTAAAGAACTGCCAGAAAATGAAAGAAATGGGGTAGATTTGCCTTATCAGATAAGAACGTGCATTATAAAGCTATATATACCTGGTGCCTCACCTTGTTTTGAAATAAAGTTACAGTAATTAAATTGTAAAAGTAACAGTAATATCAACCTCTGATCTTTATGGAGCCACAGGGATGGAGCACTTTCTCTACATGCATTATCTCAAGTGAACCTCACAAAAGCGTTTCAAACTGCCCACTGCAACTCCTTAGTGGGTTTTAAGGTAAATTTAGTGGGTGTAGGAATAGTATTTTTTAATAAAATAGAATAGAGTAGAACAGAAAATAAAAGGTTGAATTGCATGGGTAAGAGTAGACACTTAATGAATTTTTTACATATCCAGAGTGGGAATTTGAAGCGTTTCTTACTGTGAATTACACTAAAACATATTTGAAAAAAAACCTCTTGCCTTTTAACAATTTTATAAACCAAAAAACCCGTTGCCATCGAGTAGATTCCAACTCACAGCGACCCTGTAGGACAGAGCAGAATTGCCCCATAAGGTTTCCAAGAAGTGGCTGGTGGATTAGAACTGCCTACTTTTTGGTTAGCAGCTGAGCTCTTCACCACTGCACCACCAGAGCTCCATATTTACAGGTACAGGGTTATGTTCAATTATTATCTCCATTTTATGGATGCAAAAACTGAGGCTTAGAACAATTGAGTCTCTTGCTCCTATTTACCCACATTGAAAACTGACAGCCGAGGTTTGAACCCAGGCAGTCGCCTTCGGACTCTGACCCTCTTCAGCCCAGTAGGATAGAAGAATTATCTAGTATTCTACCCACATAGAAAAACCTATATGAAAAAAACAAGCATGCTAAACCAATGTAAACAGACAAATCAGTACATAAATTATTATTTTATTGTCATTTTGGAGGAAAAAAACAAATTCGATTCTGTGAAATTGTAAAAAATGAAACCAATAAGAAAGAAAAGACTGGGCATAACACCAATGGAAGAAATCACAAAGAAAAAGGTGTACAGTTAGAATACATAAATGTTAAACTTTTGCCAATAAAAAATATGAACCAAATTAAATTTCTGAGAACTTTTTACTCATATTAAAAAACATAGCTGTGACTGCCCTAAGTTATTTATGTTTCTCAACATGTAAATGCATAACAGTAAGTCTCTACCGCCTAAGATTCCTGCCAAAGTTATATAAGATTCTGTAAGTGGCCATATGGCAGAGAGGCTGGCACATAGCAAACTTTCAATAAAAGTAGCTGCTGTTACAGTTAAGCTCTCGACTACTAGCCACTCAGGTCGGCTGTTCGAACTCATCCAGAGGCACCTCAGAAGACAAGCCTGGAAATCTGCTTTCTACAGGTCATGACCTTGAACACCCTATGGAGCAGTTCTACTCTGCACACATGGAGTCACCATGAGTGGGAATCACAACTAACAACATTATGATGATGCAACATAATTGCTCTTTTGCATTTGAAACTACTACTTCTGCCACAGAACCGAAAGCCACAAGGTAGTAATAAAAAACAAATAAGCTCATCACATCTTGCCCTGAATCAAGCACTGAGTGTTCCTTACCAGAACAACTGGTTACCATTACCGCAAGGACTCCTAGCTCAGAAAGGCAGCCAAACTCAATACCCCACTACCTCGCATCCCATCGTCTATGAGCCTGGCTGCAGAGCCCGTCCTCACTTCCCAAACACACCAGACATTTCTCTCCTGTTGGTTGCTCCCCCTTTCCCCAAATCTGCTCTACTCTAAAAATTAATACTAAAATATTATGTTAACTTCTTTCAGTCTTCCTCCACAACCAACTGAAACATCTTTCTCCAGTGCCAATGACTTTTAAGTAATTTTTTTAAATGACATAAACAAGTTTTTAATTATCAATTATAAAACTATTCATGAGCAAACAAAAATTCGAACAGGAAAAAGGAAAAAAAAAAGCTTTCCCTCTTCCTCTAACAGGTTCTTCTTCAGTTCCTCTCTTTAACCACTGTTAAGTTTCTTATGAATTTTTCTCTACAGATATAATCGTGTATGTGTGTGTCTAAGTATATACACTTTTTTTAAAACACACAATTCTAATATACCACATGTGTATATGTGTGGATGTCTTGCTTTTCTCACTTAATCCCCTATCTTGGAACTCTTTTAAAAGCAATGCATTCTAAGTGCTGCATAGCGTTTCACCAAAAGAAGTCCATAATTTATATAACAAATCCTCCAACTGAGTACATTTAGATCATTTAAACTTTTTTTTTTAAACAAAAAAAATGATACAACAAACATTCTTACACATACAAATTGGTAGGTAGGAATATAATCCATATTATAAACTCCTAAAATGAAAGTTCCCAGACCATAAATTTCTACCATCTGACATCTACCATCAAGTTTCCCAACAGGAAAGTCTCAGAGGTTCTGACCCTTTACCCTCCCAATATAAAAGTATCTATTTCACTACTCCTTCATCAGTACTTGATGTTCACTTAACATTTACCAACATCACTAGTAAAAAGTGGTTTCTTATTGCTATTATAATTTGCATTTCCTTCCTAATGAGTTAAGTCGAGTATTTCTGGTTGACTATTTGCATATCTCTTTTTACTTCACTGTCAGTTTTTATACCATTGAATCTCTTTGCAAGGTTACTTGTCTCTAAGATGAAAGCCATTGTCTTACTCTCCTCATCAGGGCACCATCTCAACAACATTTAACACCAACCACCACTAAGTCCTTCAGGAGACACTTGTCCCTTCTCTGCAACTGTGCAAGATTTCCAAATGTCAATACTCAAGTTACCTCAGACCTAAGCCCGTGTTTCCAACAGTTCCCTGAACTCCAGCAGAGAACGGAATGTCCTTCTGGCGCCTCAGAAAACGACCAGGGTCAACATGCATACAGTATTCTCTTGAGCTGGACATTGTGTGCTTGCACGTGACAGCTATTACATCTCATGTAACTCTGTATCTAAAACAGCAATTTACCAACTTCATCCATCTACCTTCCGCAAACCTCTTCCACTTCCTTGAGCATCAAACCTCAGTTAATGGCTGTACACTGTTACCCCTCCTCCTTCTCCCCATTCAGTGAGCTGCCAAATCCTGTAAATTCTGCCAGTGAACTTTCTCAGTGTACATGTTGCACCTTCCCACCTCCACTTCTGGCCCAGAATGAGGCTTCTTTACCTCCTTCACCAACCTGGTACCACCAGGGTTCCCTGCTGAGAGCACAAATATCATCATGTCAATCTACCTCCTCAAAGCACACGACTTCCAGACATGCTTCCTGCAATCCTTCCATATATCTGGGCTGTAGGCCTACACTGGCAAGGACTGCACTCTAGCACCACTCACAGCCAGCCTTATATTTTATGAGTCATGCCAGTATGTAGTCATTCCCTCACCAGACAGTGGGTTCCTCAAGATACACACGAGGCTTCACTCCCTCTGTCCCGGAGACAGCACCCAGCACAACACTGTGCCTTCGGCAGGTACTTGGTAAATGCTTTCTAAAGTTAATCAATACAAATATTCTAGCATGTGCTCATTTATTCCAAAGAAGGAAAAGCACCTCTATATACACGTAGATCCATTATATTAAAAATAAATAAATAAAAGTTTTTAAATCATTTAAATGACTTTAGGGCCTGGCTGAGTGTACACAGGAACACATATATTTTCTTAGGGTTTACAAAAAAGTCAAACCCCTTCCCTAAACAGCTTTAGAAATAACTCGAAAATAACAAAAGCACTGATTTCTAAAAAAGCACTGGTTTCCAAAGATTACAAGCCAAAATAATGACTTCCTACTTACCAATATGGATTGACACAATAGTCACAACAATGAGGTCAAACATATCAAAGATCATGAAGACGGTGCGGGGCCAAGTAACATTTCATTCTGTTATACATAAGCTCACCATGAGTCTGAGCTAACAACTTGCCAGTAAAAAAAAACAGATTCAGATGAGTCAAATAAGGTGTCTAGTTCTAGCAATCTCTTGATTTTCATCTCCTGATGCCCCAATCAGCTGTCAGAACCACCAAACACTGACCTCCACAAAGCGATACTGCCTAGATGGAAAGGCCATATGGTAAGCCAAAAGTCCAGCAACCCCACTGAGAAGCCAGTAAAAACAAACGGCCTTGTGTGAACTGCAATTATCAACTCAGAAAACCCATCCCAATTAGGTCTACTTCATTATTCAAAGTTAAACCAAGTTTAAAAAGTAACTTTTCCAAAGCATCTCTTTAAACCAGTTAGTTATAAAGGGCTCACCAAAAAGGAAGCACGAATTATTTTTCAGTGACTATAGTTAAATCATTCTGAAAAGCATTACTTTGTTGAAATGTATAACAAGATTAAGTTCTAAATGTGTTTAAGTCTCTTCTTTCTCTTAACAGCAGCATATTTCAAACACATGTGCTCAAGTGACCTTTTTTTTTCCCAACAGTCAAGAAGTTTGTCGAAGTTTTCCCACCCATCCTTTAACCTTAAGTGATGAACTGCTAAGTTACTGATTAGGAGTTACGGTCAATATCAGGACCCTAACTCGAAATCATCTCTAATTAGGAGATTAAAATGTTGCATCTTTAATAGTTTAAGAGCTTCTTAGTTGGCACAAGTAATGGCTTCGCCTGACAGCTGGAGGTGCCCCCACTGCCACTCCCACATTCCTCTCTGGAAAGATTTTACTTCTGCAGGGAGTGGTCCCTTTATGCTTTATAAAAGGATACAAGCAAACCTCCCCAAGTTAACGGCAAGGGAAGAGTGTGTAGGAATTTTCTGCATACCCTTACGAACTCTACCCTGAATCCCCTCCAGGACGGCGTGAAAAGCGTAGCAAAGCAAGAATTCCACCAGGACCCCAGAGGCCACAACCCGGGCCAAGTGGGCCAGGAGTCCCGCCCGTGACACTCAAGTCCAGGCTGGTCTTGGAGCGGAGCTGGAGATCCCTCAGGGTGGGGGTGCGGCGAGGGGGGCGGAGCGAGCGGCCCCACTCACCTGCGATTCATGGGCCGGACCCTGACGGCCACCTTGACTGATGCCATCGCTCATCCCGGCCTGGCCCACGCGGGCTCTCACCGGCCCGGAGCCCTGCGGCCGCCAGCGACTCCCACAACTCTGCCGGTGGCTCCCGCCCACTTCCCTCCCTGTCTCACTCCCTGTCTCACTTCCTCAGTTCGCTTCCGGACCTGGTGTCCCGCGGCGGCCCCACTAGCCAGGCCACTGAGCATGCCCAGCGCGGCTCCAGCCCGCGTGATCCGCGCGCCCGGGTTTGGCGGCCGCCGGGAAGCGCGGAGGGCGGGGCCGGGATGCTTGATGCGGCCTCCCCGGGTCGTCAAATCGACAGCAGCCGGGTTGCTGGCAGTGGCCTGGAGATGTCCGAGTTCAAGTAAGGTGGTTTCAGGAAAGCTAGAGCCTTTCTCTGTCGCCGGACTACCTGGGAGTAGGGGATCCAACAATTTAGGACCAGAGCTAGAATCACAATTCCAAGGGTCGAATTACCCCACCAAAAACCAAACCCTGCCATGGGGTCGATTCCGACTCATAGTGACTCTATAGGATTGAGTAGAACTGCCCCACAGGGTTTCCAAGGCTGTAAATCTTTACAGAAGCAGACACCCACCTCTTTCTCCCTGGGAGTGACTGGTGGATTTGAGCCGCTGACCATCCAGTTAGCAGCAGAGCCCTTTCGAATTACGCAAAACACAATTTTTCAGCCCTTAACAAGGACCTGGCTTTACCCCACCATAGATTAGTTTACCCATTTTACAGACATAGAAATGATCACAGTTGATTAGTAAGGTCGAGCCTTCTCTGCTATTCCAAGATGGTCCAAGCGTGTGTTTGAAACTCATCGATTCAGGGGCACTGAGAAGCGAAATCAAGTGGGTACTGGATGTTTTAAACGCAGGCAATTTCTGAAATCGCTGAATTGAGATCTTAATTGGACTTTTTTTGCACTTGTGTTACAGTTTAGTAGTGTTAGTTTTTCATCATGAAGGTTTTAGTTAGAGTGGGGACAGTGGTTATCTCTTCAAGGCTTAGGGCCTCTTTTCGTGACCCCCTGCCCCTTCCCTGTAGAACTTAAATTCATCCATTTCTTCAGTCATTCATGCATGCACGCATTTGTTCCTGCGTTCGTTCACACACACCTAGAAGCCACTTTTGAGGTGCAGGGTTACCTGCAAGTCACATTAACCAAGGCTCAGCAATGCCTTCCTCCTCCTGCCCCTTTCAGAGCCACTCAGCATAAACATCACTACCACTGCCACCCCTAGCCCCAACCTCTGCAGCTGACAGGAGGGGCAGCCAAGCCCAGAAAGTACACTGCCTCGCCCAAGATCAGTAAGTGAGATTACCTGCTCAATCTGGGCCCAGGTCCACAAAGGGATGCCCGCCCCACCTCGTCAGCTCTGGTATTTCCGCAGGGCACCCAGCTAGCAATCAGCGGCCATATTCAAATAAAGGGTACAGGATCAGGCAGGAGGGGCTTCTCCTCCAGAAAGCCCAATTTTAGTGTGGACCACAAGGAATCTACACAAGGCCCAGGAATTAGCCCCAGCTCCAAAACTAACTGGCTTTAGGAGTTCTCCGGACTCCATTTACCCGGCACCTCTGAGGCCTTGCATCATCTGCAAACAAGTCCATGGAATTTGTAATGCATGAAGGGAAAGGATGTCTGCAAACACGTGACCTACTCAAACCAGGTATCATTATTTCAAAATCTTCCCTAAAACCCCATGGCTAACCCGTCTGGGGCCCTGGTGGCTCAGTGGTTAAGAGCTCATCTGCTAAACAAAAGGTCGGTAGTTCAAATCCACCAGCTGCTCCTTGGAAAACCTATGGGAGAGTTCTACTCTGCCCTACAGGGTCGCTATGAGTCGGAATCGACTTGACGGCAACGGGTTTGGTTTTGGGTTTTCATGCTCCTGGAGCCCTGAAAACCCTGGGCTTTCCGGCTTTCCAGGCTGAGCGCTGGGTACGGATCCCACCATTGGGCGGCGGGAAAACTCGGAGGGCCAGAGTCTGGAGCTAGCGAGCAGACCAGCCATGCGCGGTAACTGCAGATAGGCTTGAGGCGCCGCGAGGAAACCGGCACGACGCCAATAGGGCAGGGGCGGGGCCCACCTTATATGGAAGCTGCGTGGAGACAAACAAAACCCCTTCAAGGAGGGCGGAGCTGGGCGGGGCTGGAACGCACCCCGGAGGGTAATGGCCAGTCCTACTACGGACCTCGGCCGCGGGGTCGGGATCTCAGTGCGCAGAACAAACTAGGGGTTCAAACCCCAGCAAGGCGAAAGCAATTCTTTAGGAACACTGTTAAACAAAAGCAATTCTTTAGGAAAACAGTGTTAAACTTTTAGGAGCAGATCTAACTTACTCGTTAAAGCGGTTTTCTGTTTGGGGGTTTACTGGTTGGTTTTATAGAAGATTTATGCATTCATTCGTTCCTAAATTTATTTTCAGCAGCCTAGCACATAGCAACAACACATCCTAGGGAGCCCTGGTGGGAGCGTTTGCTACTTAAAGGAAAGGTTGAAGGTTTGAACCTATCTAGCGGATCCTCAGGAGAAAGACCTGGTGATAAGCTCCCATAAAGATTCCATAACCAAAGAAGAAGCGCTTGTGGATTCGACTCATAGCGACCCTATGGGACAGAGTAGAGCTGCCCCAGAGGATTTCCAAGGAGCAGCTGGTGGATTCAAACTGCTGACTTTTTGGTTAGCAGCTGAGCTCTTAACCACTGCGCCACCAGGGCGCCTTACCATAAAGATTACAGCCTAGAAAACCCTGTAGGGCAGTTCTGCTCAGTCACATGGGGTCACTGAGTGGAAATCAAGGGCACCCAATAACAATAATACATGCTTAGGGGGTGGGGGACAAAGCAGTGCTTTGCAAACTTTAATACTATGTTATGAATCACCTGAAGATCCTGTTAAACTGCGGATTTTGATCCTGTGGGTGCGGGGTGAAGGCTGAGATGCTGCATTTCTAACAAGCTTCAGGAGTGTGGAGGCTGCTGGTCCACAACCCACACTTGGAAGAGCAAAGGGTTAGATGATTTCTAAGCAAACTGTGTGTGTTTTGAAATACTAATAGTGGGAAACACCTACAGGGGCTCTTTAATGTAGGTTCCAAAGGGTCGGTGGATAAATTTCAAGAAATCTTTATCAGTTATGTATTGCTGCGTAACAGCCCAAAATTTAGCAGCTTAAAACAATAACCATTTATTATTTCTCACGATTCTGCAGATTGCTCATCTCACTTGAACTAACTCATGTGGCTGAGGGCTGGGAGGCTGACACCTTTTTCATCCCCAAAAATGTTAGACTGTGTTTACTGAAGAGACAAAGCAGCCTTCCAAGAGGATGAGCCCAATTCATGTGCTGTTGGAGTCACTTTTGCTTATGTCTCATTGGCCAGGGGCAGTCAAATGACCAAGCCCAGAGCCAGTGTTGGAGGGGCAACCCACCAGGAGGGCGCATTAATGAAAGCCGATAGAGTTAACATTGGAAACCCTATGGGGCAGTTCTACTCTGTCCTATAGGGTCGCAATCGAATGGACTCCACAGCAACAGGTTTGGTTTTTAACCTTTCCAGAAGCAGATTACCAGTCCTTTTTTCCACAGAGCCATTAGGTGGATTCGAACCACCAACCTTTAGGTTAGTTGCCAATTGCAAACTGCTTGCACCACCCAGAGATCTGAGAGCAACCACGAAATTGGATGGGGGAAAAAATTACATCTTTATTAGCCTCTAAATAAAATAATAATACCTGAGACTTTTACACCACTAGAAATCACAGATATTTTCATGTTAAATTGCAATTATTGCAGCTCTTTGAAGTTACGGTAGTCATCCGATCTACCACTAGATTTTGTTATTTAATATAAGCACATCTATTATTCTATCACAAACTTATTTTCTAATGTTTTATAATTGTATTTCAGTATAATTGATTTTCCTTCTAATCCTATGTATTTTATGCATTTAAAAATATTATTATGAAAATGTTGTTTTCACCAGACAGTCAAAAGTGTCCACAGCACAAAAAAAAAAAAAAAGCTTCAGAACCTATGATTTAGAAATTCACTTGGATAGATGAAGGACATTTCTATTTTCCAAGAAGGTTGAATGATCATGAAAAGGAGAAGGGAAGATCCTAAGGCCTGGGTTAAAATCCAAATGGGTTTACATAAGAATGCAGTATTAACACTCATCAATAAGGCTTTTGTGTGTGTGTGTGTGAGAGTGTGTGCGTTGCATGTGTGTTTTGGTTCTTGTGGATGTAATTTATTTTGGTCTTCATTTACTGTTGGGTTCCCCACACCCCACCATTTTTAGCAATCTTATTTTTTGCCAAATAGTTGTGAGACCTTAGGCAGTGATTTAAACTACCTGGGTTTTAGCTCCCTCATCACAAACTGAGACAGCACTGGACCAGAATCTCAAAATATTTGAATCATCTTGAAATACTATCATCAGAAGAAAAATACTACATCTCTATCAGCTATGATTTTTTTCTCCCTAAACTCTAAGAGATAAAATTGATTTACTCTCTCACAAACATGACTTTTTAAAAACCTTGATAAACAGCAGACTGGCACACTTAAATTGGGACATAGGCTACAATTGATGTCTCATAAACCCATCTGTTTTCCCATGAGCTGGAAGTACTGTCCTCAAGCATTCTATCACACAGCACACTTAATATCTCCTTATGAGGAGGTCTTACACATGAGGGACTTAAGTTGGATTTAGGAGCTAAGCAGTGAGCCAATAAACAAAAATAAGTGTTCTTGGCTGGTTTTCAAATAGATGTATAATAGTATCAGAGACAGAAATAATAGATGCCAAATCCAAACTCAACACCATTTTCATTTCTAAGTCATAAAATTTAAAGGTATTATTTAGAATCTTCTAAAATATTAAGTATTAAAAGCAAGAATAACCTGAAAAACTATACTTTGAGACCTGAGAGTGAAATCTCAGTTCCAAAGTAATAGTAAAGATAATCACAAAAATCATACATAGTTATTTTGCTACAAAGCTATAGACAGGTAACCAGGAACGCCAGCTTGTTTTATAGCAGGAGTGAATGAAGAAATTGCAGCTAATTCAATTTAATAGAAACTATCACCCTAAACCATAGTCATTTTATATACTAAGATGAAAAAAAGATTGTTTTCTGTTGCATATAACTATATCTCTTGTCTCAGTCATCTGGTGCTGCTATAACAGGAATACCACAAGTGGATGGATTTAGCAAAGAGAAGTTTATTCTCTCACAGTCCAGTAGGCTACAAGTCCAAATTCAGGGGTTCAGCTCCAGAGGAACGCTTTCATCATCAGCTCTGGAGGAAGGTCCATGTCATCAGTCTTCCCTTGGTCTGGGAACTTCTCTGCACAGGAACCTCAGGTCCAAAGGACGCGCTCTGCTCCTGGCACTGCTTTCTTGGTGGTACGAGGTTCCTATGTGTCTCTGCTTGCTTCTCTCTTTTATATCACAAAAGAGATTGCATTAAGACACTGATGTTGTCAACCTCATTAGTATAACCTCATCACAGTGATAGAATTTACAACACAGGAGGAGATCACATATAATCGCGTCATAATGGTAGAGTTTACGACACATAAGGAAATCCCATCAAATAACACAATCATACAATACTAGGAATCATGACCTAGCCAAGTTGCTACACACATTTTTTGGGGGACACAGTTCAATCCATGACACCTATGGTCACTAACAGTTCAGAATTGATGGACTTTGTAAAGTCTGTGGCAGAACTTCAACTTTTTAAGAATGAGAGACCACATTTAGTTGAAGGGATGGGGAAAAGTTTCATGGATGAATTTGTTTTTGAGATGGACCTTGTAGGTGGGACAGAATTTGAACGCCTAAGATGGGTGAAGAAGTGACTTCTGACAGAGGATAACTTGAACAAATGTTTGTGTAGAGTTGAGACAGCAAGGTCCTCGTCTGGGAATTGTGAGAAAGCCTCTTTACCTGAAGTAGAGTGTGAGGGGTTTGAAAATAGTTATAAATTCTTCCCCTTTCTGTGCTCATACCTTGCAATGTCACTTTGCAAGTCTCCTCAGCCAGAGATGGAATCTCTTTCTCCACCTCTTCAATATGGCTGGCCTATAGAATATAGCAGAAGAGACTTGGTGTTATTTCCAAGGAGAGACCACAAGAGACCTTGCGTGCTTCCACTCTCACTCTAGGAATCCTGCTGTTGTCATGTGAGCAAGCCCAGGTGAATCTGCTGAATGATGACATGACCCTGTCAAACCCATCACCACAGCCAAACGCCAGCCAACCACAAGACATATGAGTGGGCCCACCTTGGACCAGCCAGCCCCAGCCAACTTATCAGCTGTGTAAGTAAGGGCAGCCAAGAATAATTGAGCCTATCCAGATCAGCAGAACCACCAGGATGACCTGTAGGCTCCTGAACAATAGATCAATGGTTGCTGTTTAAGTCACTCAGTTTAGGGTGTGTGTGTGTGTGTGTGTGTGTGTGTGTGTGTGTGCACGTGTCTGAGTACTTGCATCCAAACACATTCTAATTCACATAATAAGAAAGGTTTGAGATAAATATGGCAATTCAGGAGCCTTCTTAATCACATAGAAATATGAGTGACATAAAAATGGCAGTGAGCTGGAGTACTGATCAAGGAACCTTGGAGTCATAGTTCCGAGCTGAAAGAGCCTTCATGGTCATTTTGTACATTACCCATGAGGAGATCAAGGCTCAGAGAGGCAATGTGACTGGGGCCACCACTTTTCTCACCTCCCTGCAGAACTTAAATAAAGGAAGCAGATTTATGGAAGAATGGTCTCTGAAAATATTCATTCTCTGCAGGTTCATCCTCTGCATTCCCACCTCCAAAAAATCTTTGCTCCAACTGTGCATCCTGCAGGAATGCCTTCTCCTCTCCTCATCTTCTAGGTTGAGTTCTACCTCTGGTAGTCTTCCCGCACAACACCGACTCACAGTGATGGTTCCCTCTTCCAAATGCTTGATAGCATGTTCTGCCCATCCATTTGTTACTCGTTAAAGCATTTTAAATTTTAGTTTTTTGTGTCTCTCTTCTAATCTGATTATAAATCATTTAAGGATAAAGAAAGGAGCCCTGGTGGCACAGTTATTAAAGCGCTCAGCTGCTAACCCAAAGGTTGGCAGTTCAAACCCACCAGTCGCTCTGCAGGGGAATGATGTTGCAGTCTACCTCCATAAAGATTTACAGCCTTGGAAAGCCTATGGGGCAGTTCTACTCTGTTCTACAGGGTCGCTATGAGTCAGCATTGACTCGACAGCAGCGGGTTTGGTTTTGGCTTGGTAAGGGTAAAGAATAGGCCTTATAGTTTCTATGTTCCCAGTAGTGCCAGCTTGGGAAAGGTTTAAGTCAATGATTAGCAAAACCAATAATCTCACTACACTATTCCGTTTCTGTAGGTGGCCAGTATATAAATATGAATTTCTATGTGATGATTCCCTGGCCCCTTTTGTCCTTTTTTGTTCCTTTAACCAGGTCATAACATAAAGGTTATGCCATTTGTTACTGTCAAGCTTAATTAAGCCCGTTATAATTCGTTAACCCCTGTGCTTGGTTTGTAATTAACATTGATTAACACAAACAAGTACAAACTAGGCCAGAAGCATTTTCCAGAACTGCTGATTACAATTATATTGGTAATTTAATACAGTATTGAAGATGGCAGGGAAGTAATTTGCACTCTCTTTACATAAGGCGACAAATGCTACAACGCGAGGCTAAGCCAAGAAACAAAATACATTGTTCATGGGATTCATCTGATGAAGCCTTCACCCTGTTAACCCTCCCCAGGACTGATTTAAACCTTGGGTAAGATTACTAAAGGCACGGCTCCAAACTACTTGCTTAATTGCATTCTTGAGCCAAAAAAGGAGAGTGACTCAAAGCTACTGATGGGTGGTGGCACGTCCAGTCACAGCAGAGTAGCTCTGAAGCCCCTGCCAGATGACTCTGGTGCTGAGATCTCATTTTGCAGTTCTGGGATCAAGTCCAGGGTTTAATGGCAGCAGGTTAAACTGTGAAGATGCATGACAGTGAATGCCCAAGAGGCGCTGGATTCGAAAAGCTCTGGGTGACTAATAACCTGGAAATAATCTCTTTCTGCCTACAAAAAAAAAAAAAAAAGAAGTATTCCAGATGGTTTTCAGTTGCATTTCTCCCTGGCCTCACTGGTCAGGAACGTATTGTTGCATCCAAACCAGTTGCCCTCAAGTCAATTCGGACTTGTGACAACCCCATGTGTGTCAGAGTGCAACGGCACACCATAGGATTTTCATAGCTGTGATGTTTCAGAAGCAGATCACAAAGCCTTTCTTGCGAGGCACCTCTGGGTGGGTTCGAACTGCCAAACTTCGTTTGTGCCATCCAGGGACTACTGTTCTTATATCTTGGTGAAGGGGAATCCACCCTGCACCCCTGGGAATACGGTAGATTGCAAGTAAGACATGGATACTTGAATTATGTGTATTTCCAGGAATAAAGCTGTCAGACTTAGATAGAAGCTGTAGCAGTTTTGTTCTGGGTGAAATAAGTAAGTGGGATTTGCCTCACTGCACTCCAGGGAAGGATTCAGGGAATTAATATTATGCAAATCAATTGACGCTCTTCAGATGACTTGATAATGAGGCAATGGAGTTCTTACAGGCCACTGTTAGTGCTCCAGAAAGTATACCACAGAAATCACTGACACGTTCTAAAAGGAAAGTTAGTACAAAACGGGATGTTTCAAAGTCTTTGCCGAGAGTTCTGTAGTGTTCATGAAGAGCCCTGAGATACCAAGACTCCTGTGTAAGTGCGTGACTTGCAAGAAGAAACCTGCTAGATGAAAATACACGGAGAAGTTTGCTGAAGGTCCTATAGCTTCTCTTCTAAGTGTTGAAGCTTAGGTTTGAACCCAGATGTCCGTGTCCTCTGAGCGCAGGCTTTCTCTTTCACTCCCTCCTCCTTGCCTACTAGAGGATATGTTAGTGAAAGCACTAGAAATGGAAAAGCAGCCATCAGAAGCAGAACTAAATAAAGAGATAGAAAACACAAACATTGTTACAAAGGATCAACCTTAAGCAAGACTGTGATGTTGTTGGTGACATTTGCCTTTGGTGTCCACAGCCTTCTCTTCCTGCCATTATCAAACACCATTAAAAAAGAAAAGTTACCATCGAGTCAATTCCAACTCATGGCAACCACATGTGTGTCAGAGTCGAACTGTGCTCCAGAGGGCTTCTAACCGCTGAGTTTTCAGAAGTAGATCACCAGGCCTTCCTTCCAAGGTTCTTCTGGATGGACTCAATCCTCCAGCCTTTCACTTAGCAGCTAAGTGTGTTAACCATATTCAGAGTCTTGTATCAATCATAACTGAGCATAGAGAGCTATTTAATCCTCTCTATCTCTCTCTCAGTTATAAGTATATGGTGATGCTAGATTCACCCAGGCTTTTTTTTTTTTCCTTCGTTTTTTAGATTAAGATATAAATATATTTCAGCAGGGTGCAAAAGTGTACAAATCTTAAGTGGATAGTTCAGTGAATTTTTTCATATGTAACCACCACCCAGATGAGATTGAGAACCTTTCAGTCACCCCAGAAGCCTCCTTCCAGGAGTTTGGTCAGGTTAACCGAGGGATCATTTTCAAACAGTAATATTCATTCTTTTTAGTGTACAGTTGTATAAATTTTCACAAATACACACAATTGTGTAATCACCAATATAACCAAGATATAAAACAGCACCATCATCCCCCAAATTCCCATGTATCCCTTTGTAGAAACCCCTCTACCCACCCCCAACCCCTGGCAACCACTGCTCTGTTTTCTGTCCCTGTAGTTTATCTTTCCCAGAGTTCCATACAGTGGAATAATATAGTATGTGGCCTTTTGAGCCTGGCTTCCCTCACTTAGCATAATGCATTTGAGATCCATCCATGCTGTTGCAAGTATCAATAGCTCCTTTTTAGTACTGCGTGGTAGATATTCAATTATATCACAATCTGTGTATCCATTCACCAGTTAAATGACATTTGGGTTGTTTCCAGTTTTTGGCAATTACGAAGAAAACCACTAGAAACATTGACATACAGGGTTTTACATGAACGTAAGTTTGCGTTTCTCTTGGGTTACCTAGGAGTGAGATTTTTGAGTCTATGATAAGTGCACATTTAACTTTATCTAAAAAAATTTTAAAAACTTCCAAAGTATTTTCCAGAGTGGACGTACCATTTTGTATTCCCACCAGCAATGTATGAGAATTTTAGTTACTGCACCTCCTCACAGACACTTGACATTGTCAGGTTTTTAAAATCATTCTATTAACTGTGTGCCACAGATTCTTGAAGTTGAATAAGAGTTTATTGTTGTCATCAGAGAAGACTTACAACAAAATCAGTCTTAAACTTCTAACTCTCTGTGTGTGAGAGCGACTTGATGCCTACTAATTAGGCACCTCGTATTAATGATCCTACATAGTGTTACATTTACTCAGTCAGTCCAATTTTGATTAGCTACCTTATATCAAGCCGCATTGACACCAATTTCCCTTAGCACAGTTGTAGGAAAGCAAAATCCCCAAATCTCACCTATCACTGCCCTACAGGTTATGCCTAAAGGTTATGGCTCTTCACTGGTGTCTTTAAAATACTCAACAACCTCACTCTAATTACCTTTGTTTAGGTGTGTTTTCTGTACACAGAAAATGACACATCCTTTCAGCTTGTACTTTAAAAAATGTTGTTGTTGTCAGGTACTGTCGAGTCAGTTCCGACTCATAGCGACCCTATATACAACAGAATAAAACACTGTCTGGTCCTGCGCCATCCTCACAATCGTTGCTATGTTTGAGCCGAGTATTGCAGCCACTGTATCAATCCATCTCATTGAAGATCTTCCCCTTTTTCACTGACCCTCTACTTTACCAAGTATGATGTCCTTCTCCAGGGACAGGTCCCTCCTGATAACATGCCCAAAGTATGTGAGATTAAGTCTCGCCATCCTTGCTTCCAAGGGACATTCTGGCTGTACTTCTTCCAAGACAGATTTTTTCATTCTTCTGGCAGTCCATGGTATAGTCGATATTCTTCACCAACACCATCATTCAAAGGCATCAGTTCTTCTTAGGTCTTCCTTATTCATTGTCCAGCTTTCACATGCATATGAGATGATTAAAAATATCATGGCTTGGGTCAGGCACACTTTAGTCCTCAAACTGACTGACATCTTTGCTTTTCAGCACTTTATAATGTATCTATCAAAAACACTCCTAGACTGGAGGAAGAAAAAAAGTGCTTCTTTGCAATAAACAAAATTGTCACACTTCAGGGGCTTGCTAGAGAATTCAATCACTTTCCTGCTCTGCCCTCAATATGTACAAGGCCTTGCTTACATTGCAATTCTCTAGAAGTAGCTGGGACTGATTTTTCTGTCTCAGGCAGGAGCACGTATAGCCAGAACCTGCTCCTCTTGGATTTTTCACACAAATTCCTCCTGGCCTGTTGCTTCTCTCTCGATTTCATTGCTACTGCCTTATTCATTTGCATCTGCCTTCCCCATCCGTTGGCTCTAATGGTGTGCTGTCAGCAATTAGGCTGTGATACATACGCCACCAACAATACATTACTTACATCCCTACTCCCGCCAGCTATTTCTATTTTTCTGTCTTCCCCAGAGGAATACAACTGACAATGTCAGCTATGTCTTTCTAAAATTTTGTTATTGATTTTAAATGGGTAATATATGCACAAGGAACAAATTCAAAAGGTGCAAAATCTTCCAGTCCCTTCCCTAACCCCCCAGTTCCCTTGCTCAGAGGCACTACTGTAGCCAGTATCTTATGCTTTCCCAGAAAGAGATACAGTATACATTTACTAACATATGATCTAGAAATTTTTATTCTTTGCACAAGAGGTAAAAAACTATAACATCTTTTTGCAATTTGCTTTTTTCACCTAAAATATATATCTTAAAAGCATTTCATCTCAGTATACCTGAGAATGTTGAGTATACTTCAGTAGACCTGTCTCATTCTTTTTAAGAGTTGTATAATACTCAACGTTGTATGTACTATGATTTATTTTACCAAAAATTTTAAAAGTATCTAAAATAATGACTAAATGGCTTAAATAAAACAGAAGTTTATTTCATGTAAAGAATGAACAGAGTTAGGTGTTTCACAGCTGGTATGACGCTTTACAGTCTCAAAGACTAAAGATTCTTCTATCTTATTGCTCCTTTTTTTCTTAGCATATGGATTTGTTGTCATGTTTCAAGATGGCTACTTAAGCTCCAGCTTTCATTTTTGCATTGTAGCCTGAAGAAAGACCACCACGTTCCTTCTCAATCAGGACATTTCCCAGAATCTCACAAAGCTCTTTCAGTTGTATCCTATTCTCTAAAACCTAGTCACAGCGTCACACACAACTGCAAGGGAGGATGGAAAAGAGTCACAATTCCAGGGCCCTGTTAAAAATGTGGGGTTCTGGTGATGCAATTGTTAAACAGTGGGCTGCTAACCAAAAGGAGAGTGGTTCAAACCTACTAGCGGCTGCAGGAGAAAAGATGTGGTGTTCTTCTCTGTTATGGATTGAATTGTGTCCCCCAAAATTATGTATCTGCTTGGCTAGACCATGATTTCCAGTATTGTGTGGTTGTTCACCATTTTGTGATCTGATGTGATTATCCCATGTGTTGTAAATCCTAAACTCTATGATGTTAATGAGGCAGGATTAGAGGCAGTTATGTTAATTATGCAGAACTCAATCTACAAGATTAGGTTGTATCTTGAGTCAATCTCTTTTGAAATATAAAAGAAGGAATCAAGTGGAAAGGATGGGGACCACCTACAACGAAGAAAGAAAAGCTGGGAGAGGAATGTGTCCTTCGGACCTGGGGTCCTTGCGCTGAGAAGCTCCTAGACTAGGGGAAGATTGATGATAAGGACCTTCACCCAGAACTGCCAGAGAGAGAATGCCTTTCCATGGAACTGGCACCCTGAGTTTGGACTTCTAGCCTCCTAAACTGTGAAAGAATAAATTTCAGTATTTTAAAACCATCTATTTGTGGTATTTCTGTTATAGCAGCACTAGAAAGCTAAGACATGGTCCCATACAGATTGTTGTTGTTGTTAGGTGCTGTCAATTCAGTTCCAACTCATAGCAATCCTGTATATAACAGAAGGAAACACTACCTGGTCCTGTGCCATCATCATGTAAGGATTACAGCCTAGAAAACCCTGTAGGGCAGTTTTACTCTGTCCTATCGAGTCTTCATGAGTTGGAATCAACTTGAAGACACATAACAACAACCTATAGAAGGAAGAAGGGGAGAATGACTATTGGAGAATAACAATCAGCTTCTGCCTCAGAATTGTTTCCAGTCTTTTGTTCTTACGTACAATGCTGAATGAAGTAGATATCTTTGTGAGCATGCCATTTCACACATCTGGGGAGAACTATAGAATTTCTGGGCCACAGGGTGTGTGCATTTTAATTTTGATGGCTATTTCCAAATTGCCATCCATTGACAACATACCAATTCACATTCTTACTAAAAATTATATAAGAATGTCAATTTCCCCCTACCCTCAACAGCCCTGAGTGTATTCACACTTTTTTATCTTTACCAGTATGATAGCTAAAATATGGTATCTAGGAGTTGTCTTACTTGGACTTTCTCTTATATTTAGTGAAGTTGAGTGTTATTTATAAATGTCTAAGAACTGCTTGTAGTTCCTTATCTCCAAACAGTTTCCATTATTTGCCCATTTGTTCATTAGATCATTTCCTTGTTACTCTATAGAAAATATTTATAAGTTGGGGAAATTAACGTTTTTCAATGCTATTCATTATAAATATTTTCTTCATAGTTTCTCATTTGGCTTTGTTTATCATTCCATGCAGATTTTTCTATGTAGTTGAATTTATTCCTTTTTCAAAATTGCTCCTGGGTTTTGTGACATTCTTAGGAAGTAACTTTCCATACCAAAATTATAAAATAAACTCTTGAGACAGCGAAGGGACCATGCCCTTCTCTGCCCAAAGAGAAGTATATGATTAAAGTCAGGTTAAGTAGCCTATCTCTCCTGGAATCTGAATTGTGAAAGGAATGGCATAATGATGGTTGGTTTTCTTTTTTATAGTAATAATAACTACTATTATTTTTAAATCATCGATCCATCTAGAAAACATTTTAGTATGAGATATAAAGAGGATCCAACTTGCTTTATTTTAACATCACTCCTGGTTTTCCTGGCCCCACTGCATCATCCATCTTCCTCCACTGATTAGATGCTTTGGTTGCATCTTAAAGGGAGGCCAGAAGTTCTTTTCTGCCTAAGATGAGTACATCTTAATTCTACTTTCTATTTGGCATATCCTGCACTATCACTGATATATATTGAATAGAAAGTCTATGTCAAGAAATTTGGAAGATAGCTTCCTCGTCAACCAACTGGAAGAGATCCGTATTTGTGCACATTACAAAGAGAGGTGATCCAACAGAATGTGGAAATTATTGAACAATATCATTAATATTCCACACAAGTACAATTCAAAAGCGGTTGCAGCAGTACGACAGGAAACTGCTAGAATTCAAGCCAGATGCAGAAGAAGATGCGGAACGAGGGATGTCATTGCTAATATCAGATGGATTTTGACTAAAAGCGGAGAATACTAGAAAGATGTTTACCTGTGTTTTATTGACTATGCAAAGGCATTTGACTGTGTGGATCATTACCAATTATGAATAACATTGCAAAGAATGGGAATTCCAGAACACTTAATTATGCTCATGAGGAACCTGGACATAGACCAAGAGGCAGTCTTTTGAACATAACAAGGGATACTGTGTGGTTTAAAGTCAGGAAAGGTGTGCATCAGAGTTGTATCCTTTCACCATACTCTTTCAATCTGTATGCTGAGCAAATAATCTGAGAAGGTGGACTATATGAAGAAGAACACAGCGTCAGGATTGGAGGAAGACTCATCAACAGCCTGTGATGATAGGCAGATGACACAATCTTTCTTGCTGAAAGCAAAGAGGACTTGAAGCACTTACTGATGAAGATCAAAGACTGTAGCCTTCAGTATGAATTGCACCTCAACCTAAAGAAAATAAAAATTCTCACAACTAGACCAATAAGCAACAGCATGATAAATGGAGAAAAGATTGAAGTTGTCAAGGATTTCATTTTACTTGAATCCACAATCAACGCCCATGGGAGCAGCAATCAGGAAATCAAACGGCGTGTGGCATTGGACAAATTTGCTACAGAAGACCTTTTTAAAGTGTTGAAAAGCAGAGATGTCACTTTGAGGACTAAGGTTCACCTGACCAAAGCCATGGTATTTTCAATTGATTCATATGCATGTGAAAGCTGGACAAGGAGTAAGGAAAACCTAAGAAGAATTGTTGTCTTTAAATTATGGTTTTGATGAAGATATTGACTATACAATGGACTTCCCGAAGAACAAACAAATCTGTCTTGAAAGAAGTACAGTCGGAATGTTTCTTAGAAGGAAGGATGGCGAGACTTCGTCTCAAGTACCTTGGACATGTTATCAGGAGAGAGCAGTCCCTGGAGAAGGACATCAGGCTTGGTAAAGTAGAGGATCATCGAAAAAGAGGAAGACTCTTCGATGAGACGGATTGACACCGTGGCGGCAACAATGAGCTCAAGCATGACAGCAATTGTGAGGATGGCACAGGACCAGGCAGCATTTCGTTCTGTTGTAGATAGGGTGGCCATGAGTAGGAACCAACTTGATGGTACCTAACAACAACAACATCACTGATATTATTCTTTGCACTATTTAGAGTTACATGTTGCAATTGTGTCCAGTTTGCCAATGAGTAAAGTTAAGCACTGAGTGATTCAAGCACCCAGACTCACATGGTCACAGTCTAGATACTGAACTATATAATGCTAAATCACAGGGAGGTGTAGGGGAAGGAATTCAGGCTTTGGAGTCATGCAGACCTGACTGAGTCAACTAGAGGTCTTCGGTTGTAAGTGTTAGAAATTTAGTTAGTCTCCTGTCTTAGGTCCTGTTGCTTGGGCCAGGAGACCTGCCTGCAGGAGATGCACTAGGAATGATCACCAAAGCAACATCTCGGCGAGTACAGGAAGCAGGACAGGGCAGAGGAAGAAGTTGGACTAACACAGAGGTCTCCATGCTACAGGAAATTCCACGGCAGCTTGTTTGGCCTGTCTCGCAATTTTTGCATCAGAATTCCAGCCCCATTGCTTGGCAGGCTCAGCCACTTTTTGCATTAAAATTCCAGTTCCTTTGCTTGGTCAGCCTTGCAATTTTGCATTAAAATTGCAATTCCTTTGCTTGGCCCACCCCGTGAAAATCCTGGTACCTGCGTGGTATGATTAAGAATGTTGCAGACCTAACTTGCATGAACTCCCTATTTGTAAACCCCTTAGAAATAACTTTTCCCCTCTCCCTCTTGAAGCAGTCTTGGCAGCAACAGCCCCAATTTCTTCCTTTCCTTGCACAAAGAAATTAAAGGCACCTTTACACTCTCACACCTCAGTCTCTCATTTATTGGCTGATATGAGTCACACCGAGCAAAACCTGAGGTTTCCACCCAGTAATAGAACTGTGATGTAATTGCAACAGAGGCCTCAGTTCCTCCAACTGGGAGTTCTGGAACTAGGATGGCCTGTCAAGATTGGACCATATTGAGGCAAGGGGTTCTTTGTACCCCAGCAGGCTGTCCCCAGGAAAAAGGGCCTATAGTTGGATAAGGAAGCTAGCTCCCTGTTGCTGAGGACGATGGCTGAGAGGGACTCAGCTGTGAGTCATCAGCTGTCTCCATTACCAGATTCTGGGCAGTGCACCCCTATACCCCCACACCTACCTAAGCTAAAGAGGATTTATTAGAAGGATATGGGGGTATTTCACATCATGGAGGGACAACCTGAAGGAGCAGGCCTCAGAAAGGACATGGCCAGGGTAGCTGCAGGAATCTGGAATGCAGGAACAAATGGAGCAATTTCTTCAGGCAACAACCATTGGAATAATCAGCCCCAGTCATCATTATGCCATTTCTTCAAGATTCAGATTCCCAGGATAGACCGTCTACAGACCTGACTTTAATCATATAGTCACCCTTTGGGCAGAGAAGGGCATAGCCCTGTGATTGACAGTCCAAGAATGTTGCACAATGTGGGGGAAGGATTGTTAACAAACAGCCAATCAAGATGTCATTTCCAGAAGATGGAGGTGGGTACTGGGTAAACTAAGGGGAAAAAAAGAGGAAAACAGTGAGCATCCATTGGGTCTAGGCCATCTGAATTGAAGTGACAATTTTGGGTGTTCTGTGGCAAGTAGTAGATGCCTCATCTATAAAGTAAAAATATCACTTTCCTCATATGATTTTTCAGGCCTAAATGACATATCTATATCTATCTATATATATGTGTATATATATATATGTGTGTGTGTGTGTGTGTGTGTGTGTGTGTGTGTGTGCGTGCGTGTATACATTCACAAATTACGCATATATACATGAATATATGAACAAAAATGTATATATGTGTATGATGCCTATCTAATAAGACCGACCATTTATTTGAGTGTCTAAGTTCCTAGGACTTTCTCAAATTATTTTCTATCATTTTATCTGTGTGCATTTTGCCTCCCCACCTCTTTCTTGAGAGCAGGATGAACATCTTCTATGTCTTTTTCAATGTGCTATCACCCAAATTCTAGATCTGGAAAAGTCCTGAGAGCTGCCCCTGCCCTTCACAGAGAAAACTAGAGGAGCAAAGTTTCAGTTTTATATTTCCCCTACTAGGTGCGTGGGTGTGTGCATGATTTTGCATTTAAAAAATAAATAGGTAACAAATTGTCAACATTGGAATGTGAAAACCAAAAGGAGTGTGTGCCTGGGGTGTCCTCGGCCCTTTGTGATGTAGACCGGCAGGCCCCTCTTGGGTGTTTCTCAGTATTAGGTGGTCTGTGCTAGGAGCAAGGTGAGAGCAGAATGCCTGGGGTTAGGACACTGGAGCCTACCTAACAGAGGTCAGACGCCAGTGAAGTCCTGGAGTGGAGATGCAGCCCATTCTCCCCTTGCTAATTAAAGAGAGAGACATTGATCACTGGGCCTGGCAGAAATTGAGTGGAGAGGGGGGCTGGTGGAGAGAGGGTGGAGGAGCGTGGCTGGCATTCTGTCCCACATATCTATTATCAAAAAGAGATCTAATTCCAGCAACAAGGCATAAACTTCACTCCCACACACAGCCACCAAGAGGAATGAATGGCTTCTGTGGCCGCTTCTCAGCTTGCAAATGTTTTCTCTCGGAGGTCACACAAACAACTGATAAATCCATTTCCCTGAAACAAATGCATCATGGAGGTCTTCTTGTCGCTGTCAGAGGTTATGAGCAGCGATGATGGAGTGGGGTAATGACATCGCAGAGTGATTGAAAGGGTTTACTATGTGATTTCCTATTTGATTCAGACAAAATAAAACCATTATCCGTGCTTCATCTTTTTTAAAGAGATTGTTTCCTGAGCTCTTTCGTGCTTTCAGCCTGTTGCTGCACCAAGGAACAATATTAGCCTGTCATAATTATAGCTTAGTTCATCACCACAGTCAGCCCCTACTCTCCTTGAACTCTTTCCAGAGAAAATGAATTTTCGGGGTCTATCTTATCCCTTGTATTTTGCCTTTTGAAGAAAATGGTGTTGTATCTCTGCATTTTGCTGCAGACAGCTGTCTGCCAGCACAGACTCAGGCACACTGGCACTGAAAAATCTGCGGGCAGCCACGTAGGAGAGACTGAGACCCCCATGAGCTCATGGGTCAGCAGAAATGAGACACTCAGACACTTGGATGAGGTGGAGCCAAGTGTATGTTTAAGTGGGTTAAGGATATACTTGATGATAAAGGAAATAAAATTCCCTGGTGCTTTTTTTATCTGTCACTAAGGCACGTCTGAGGCTGTGGGGTCCTGTGACCAGTCCATGGTGAGAGTATCAGGGAGCACTCAGTATCCTCACTCTCATGCATTTAATCAGTAACCAGTTGTCAACAAGTGGATTCCGATTCATGACAACCCCATGTGCATTAGAGTAGAACTGTGCTCCATAAGATTTTCAATGGCTGATCTTTTTTTTTATTATTGTACTTTATTTATTTTTTTTTTTAATATATATTTTATTGTACTTCAGGTGAAAGCTTACAGAGCAAATAGTTTCTCATGAAATAGTAGTACACATGTTGTTTTCTGACATTGGTTAACAACCCCACAACGTATTAAGCCTCTAAATTCTCAACCTTTTTTTTTGATGAAAATTACAGATGGCCAAAGATACACCGTTTCAAAAATTTCTACATTCACAGTTCAGTGACATTGACTACGCTCTTCCAACTGTGCTGTTATTCTCACTTAAGATGAAGGCTTACAGAAAAAATAGTTTTTCATTTAACAATTACTACACATGTTGCCCTATGACAATGGTTAACAATCTCACAGCACATCAAGAATATCCTTACTCCACCTTGTATTCCCTATCACCAGGGGGCTTCCTTGTCCCCTTCTGTCTTCTGGACCTTGTCAGTGGACTATTGTACCTCTTTAGTCTCATTTGTTTATTTATTTATTTATTTATTTATTTATTTTTATTTTATTTAAACACCATTTCAAAACTTTTTACTTACACATTTAAGTGATATTGACTATGCTCTTCCAATTGTGCTGCCATTCTCGCCCAAGATGAAGGCTTACAGGACAAAACAGCCTCCCATTTAATAGTTACTACAAATGTTGCCCTATAGCAGTGGTCAACAATCTCACAATACATCGACAGTGTCCTTATTCAATTTGTGTTCCTTATCATCAGTTTCCTACTCTCCCTCTGCCTTCTGGCCCTTGTCACCGGACTCCTGTACATCGTTAGTCCCATTTAGTTTTACTGGGGTGTCCATTCCCAGGCTTAACATCGAACCTTGAAGGTAACTTCCCCTCTGAGCTGAAAGGGTGTCTGGGGGCCACACTCTCGAGGTTTCTCTAGTATTCTTTAGGCCAGTATATCTGGTCTTCTTTTTTTTTTTTTTTTTTTTTTGGAGTTAAAATTATACTCTACATCCTACTCCAGCTCTGCCCAGAACCCTCTGTTGTGATCCTGGTCAGAGGAGTCATTGGTGGTAGCCGGGCACCATCCAGCTGTACTGGGCTCAGTCCCGTGGAGGCCTTGGTAGCTGTGGACCATTAGTCCTTCGGACTAATCTTTTCCTTGTATCCTGTTCTCTTCGTTCTCCCTTGTTCCCGAAGGGATGAGATCAGTGGAGTATCTTAGATGGCCGCTCATAGGCTTTTAAGACCCCAGACACTACTCACCAAGGTAGAATGTAGAGCATTATCTTTATAAGTAGTGTCATGCCAATTGAGCTAGATGTTCCCCGAGATCATGGTCCCCAGAGCCCTCCGTCCAACAACTCAGTCCCTCGGGGGGTTTGGATGTGTCTATAGGGCCTCCATGACCTTTCCTTGTGCAGGTTGTGTTAGTTTCCCCTGTACTATGTACTATCTCATCTCTCACCCAAGTTACCACTTACCTATTACCTATTTAGTATTCCCCCCCCCTCCCATCCCTGGTAACCAACAAGGATTGTTACATTTTGCATGTGAATTTTTTCATGGGTTTTTACAATAGAGGTCTCATACAATATTTGTCCTTTTGTGATTGACTTATTTCACTCAGCATGATGTCCTCCAGTTTCATCCATGTTATGAGATGGTTCACCGATTCATTGTTCTTTCTCATTGCATAGTACTCCATTGTGTGTATGTACCATAGTTTGTGTATCCATTCGTCTGTTGATGGACATCGAGGTTGTTTCCATTGTTTTGCTATTGTGAATAATGCTGCCATGAACATAGGTGTGCATATGTCTATTCGAGTGATGACTCTTATTTCTCTAGGATATATTCCTAGGAGTGGGATTGCTGGATCGAATGGTACGTCTATTTCTAGCTTTCTGAGGAAACGCCATATCATTTTCCAAAATGGCTGTATCATTTTGCATTCCCACCAGCAGTGTATAAGAGTTCCCGTCTCCCCGCAGCCCCTCCAACATTTGTTATTTCCAGTGTTTTTGATTCGTGCCAGTAATGCCGGGGTGAGATGGTATCTCATTGTGGTTTTAATTTGCATTTCTCTAATGGCTAGTGATCGCGAGCATTTCCTCATGTGTCTGTTGGCCATTTGAATGTCTTCCTTGGTGAAGTGTCTGTTCATTTCCTTTGCCCATTTTTTGATAGGATTGGTTGTCTTTTTGTTGTAGAGGTGTTGGATTTTCTTGTAGATTATGGAGATTAGACCTTTGTCTGACTTGTACTGTCCAAAAATTTTTTCCCAGTCTGTAGGTTCTCTTTTAACTCTTTTGGTGAAATCTTTTGAAGAGCATAGATGTTTGATTTTTAGAAGATCCCAATTATCTAGTTTATCTGTTGGGTTTTTTGTGTTGATGTTTATGGTTTGTATCCTGTTAATGCCATGTATTAAGGTCTGAAGTGTTGGTCCTATTTTTTCTTCTATGAATTTTATAGTTTGAGGCTTTATATTCAGGTCTTTGATCCATTTTGAAGTAGTTTTTGTATATGGTGTGAGGTATGGGTCCTGTTTCATTTTTCTACAAATGGATATCCAGTTTTGCCAGCACCATTTGTTAAAAAGACTGTCTTTTCCCCATTTGATGTATTTTGGGCCCTTGTCAAAAATCAGGTGACCGTAGGTGGATGGATTTACATCTGAGTTCTCAATTCTGTTCCATTGGTCAATGTCTCTGTTGTTGTACCAGTACCAGGCTGTTTTGAGTACTGTAGCTGTATAGTAGGTTCTCAAGTCAGGTAGTGTGAGTCCTCCAACTTTATTCTTCTTCTTCAGTAGTGCTTTACTTATTCGGGGTTTCTTCCCTTTCCATATAAAGTTAATAATTAGTTTTTCCATCTCTTTGAAGAATGTTGTTGGTATTTGTATCGGAATTGCATTGTATTTGTAAATTGCTTTAGGTAGAATTGCCATTTTCACAATGTTGAGTCTGCCTATCCATGAGCATGGTATGTTTTTCCATTTATGTAGATCCCTTTGGGTTTCATGCAGCAGTGTTTTGTAGTTTTCTTTGTATAGGTCTTTTATATTCCTGGTCAGATTTATTCCTAAGTATTTTATCTTTTTAGGGGCTATTGAAAATGGTATTGATTTCCTGATCTCCTTTTCATCGTTCTCTTTACTGGTGTATAGGAATCCAACTGATTTTTGAATGTTTATCTTGTATCCTGCTACTCTGCTGAATCTTTCTATTAGTTCCAGTAAATTTCTCGTGGAGTCTTTAGGGTTTTCTATGTATAGTATCATATCATCTGCAAACAGGGAGAGTTTAACTTCTTCATTACCAATTTGGATGCCCTTTATTTCTTTCTCTTGCCTTACTGCTCTAGCGAGAACTTCCAGCACAATGTTAAATAGGAGTGGTGATAAAGGGCATCCTTGTCTTGTTCCTGTTTTCAGGGGGAATGTTTTCAGCCTTTCTCCATTAAGAATGATGTTGGCTGTTGGTTTTGCATAGATGCCCTTTATGATGTTGAGAAATTTCCCTTCTATACCTATTTTATTGAGAGCTTTTATCAGGAATGGGTGTTGGACTTTGTCAAATGCCTTTTCTGCATCAATTGAGATAATCATGTGATTTTTTTCTTTCCTTTTATTTATGTGGTGGATTACGTTGATGGATTTTCTAATGTTAAACCATCCTTGCATACCTGGTATGAATCCTACTTGGTCGTGGTGTATTATTTTTTTGATATGATGCTGAATTCTATTGGCTAGAATTTTGTTCAGAATTTTTGCATCTATATTCATGAGAGATATTGGTCTGTAATTTTCTTTTTTTGGGACGTCTTTGCCTGGTTTTGGTATCAGCGTTATGCTGGCTTCATAGAATGAATTTGGAAGTGTTGCTTCCTCTTCTATGCTCTGAAATAGCTTGAGTAGAACTGGTACAAGCTCTTCTGTAAATGTTTTGTAGAATTCTCCAGTGAAGCCATCTGGGCCAGGGCTTTTTTTGGTTGGGAGTTTTTTCATTACCTTTTCAATCTCTTCTCTTGTTATGGGCCTGTTCAGATTTTCAACATCACTTGTTGTAGTTTGGGTAGGCCATGTGTTTCTAGAAATTTATCCATTTCCTCTAGGTTTTCAAATTTTTTGGAGTATAGTTTTTCATAATATTCTGTTATAATCCTTTTTATTTCAGTTGGGTCTGTTGTAATGTCCCCCATTTCATTTCTTATTTGGGTTATTTGTGCCCTCTGCTGTTTTTCTTTTGTCAGTCTGGCCAGTGGTTTGTCGATTTTGTTGATTCTTTCAAAGAACCAACTTTTGGTTTTGTTGATTCTTTCTATTGTTTTTCTGTTCTCTATTTCATTGATTTCTGCTCTGATCTTTACTATTTCCTTTCTTCCAGTGGTTGTAGGCTTTTTTTGTTGTTCTCTTTCTATTTGTTTGAGTTCTGTAGTTAATGTTTTGATTTTGTCCCTTTCTTCTTTTTTGATATGTGCATCTATTGCTATAAATTGTCCTCTGAGGACTGCCTTTGCTGTGTCCCAAAGGTTTTGGTATGATGTGTTTTCATTTTCATTTGATTCTAGGAATTTTTTAATTCCATCTCTGATTTCTTCTATTACCCATTGATGTGTAAGCAGATTATTATTCAGTTTCCATGTGTTTGATTTTTTTTCCTTGCTCTTTCTAGTGTTAATTTCTACCTTGATGGCATTGTGGTCAGAGAAGATACTGTGAATTATCTCAGCATTTTGGATCTTGTTGAGGATTGCTCTGTGGCCTAAGATGTGGTCTATTCTGGAGAACGTTCCATGTGCATTGGAAAAGAATGTGTACTTTGCAGCGGTTGGATGGAGTGTTCTATATATGTCTATGAGGTCCAGTTGGCTGATTGTGTCCTTTAGGTCTTCTGTATCTTTGCTAAGTTTCTTTTTAGTTGTTCTGTCCTTTACTGAGAGTGGTGTGTTGAAGTCTCCTACTATTATTGTGGAACTGTCAATTTCTCTTTTCAGTGCTGTTAGAGTTTTTTTTATGTATTTTGGAGCCCTGTCATTGGGTGCATAGATATTTATTATGGTTATGTCTTCATGATGGATCATCCCCTTAATCATTATATAGTGTCCTTCTTTGTCTTTTATGGTAGATTTTGTTTTAAAGTCTATTTTATCTGAGATTAGAATTGCCACTCCTGCTCTTTTTTGATAGTTGTTAGCTTGATATATTTTTTTCCAACCTTTGATTTTTAATAAATTGACATCTTTGTTTCTAAGATGTGTCTCTTGTAGACAGCAAATAGATGGGTCCTGTTTTCTTATCCATTCTGCCACTCTCCGTCGCTTTATGGGTGCATTGAGTCCATTTACGTTCAGTGTAATTATTGATAGATGTGAGTTTGTTGCTGTCATTTTGTAGTGCTTTTTTTTGTGATGCTGAAGTTTTCTTTGTTCTTCTTACTCTCTTGTGCTGAGTTCCTTTTGTTTGTGGATTTTGTGTTCATTTCTTTTGTTTTTGTAGGTTTTGTTTTTGTTGAGACTTTATGTTTTTCGTCTTTATTTTTATGAGTTGGTTTGTTAACTTTTTTTGTGGTTACCATGAATTTTACCCTTATCTTTATAATTTTGAAGCAGTCCACCGTTACTTGGTATCGCCTTGCCTTCTTCTCCTTTAGAAGGTTCTATACCTATGCCGTTTGTTCCCTCTTTCATTGTTTTGATGTTGTTGTCATCCTTTGATTGATTTCTCTGATTCCCTGTTGTATATCTTTTGTTTTTGGAAAGTCGTCTGTAGTTCATTTCCTAGAATGGTATCTGGTTCATGTGAACCTGCATCCTAGGTCCTAGGTCCTGCCTGAGGGCTTAAGCTGTTTGTCCTCAGATCGAAGAACTCCCTTTAATAATTCTTGTAAGTTTGGTTTGACTTTTGCATATTCCTTTAGTTTCTGTTTATCTGGAAATGACCTAATTTCACCATCAAATCTGAATGAGAGTTTTGCAGGATATATTATTCTTGGCTGACAATTTTTTTCTTTCAAGATTTTATATATGTCATCCCATTGCCTTCTTGCCTGCATGGTTTCTGCTGAATAATCTGAGCTTAGTCTTATT
Source organism: Dugong dugon (assembly GCA_030035585.1). Taxonomy (NCBI): domain Eukaryota; kingdom Metazoa; phylum Chordata; class Mammalia; order Sirenia; family Dugongidae; genus Dugong; species Dugong dugon. The sequence continues at coordinate 52,618,814 of CM057461.1, forward strand.
GTTTCTCCTCTGTATGTGACTTCTTGTTTTTCCCGAGCTGCTCTCAGGATTCTTTGTTTGTCTTTAGTTTTAGCGAGTGTGAATATGATATGTCTTGGTGATTTTCTTTTGGGGTCTCTTCTATATGGGGTTCGTTGAGCTTCTTGGATGACCAGCTTTTCATCTTTCATGATATTGGGAAAGTTTTCTGTCAGCAGTTCCTCAATGATCCTCTCTGTGTTTTCTGTTTTCTTCCCCTGTTCTGGTATGCCAATCACTCGTAAGTTTTTGCTTTTAATTGTGTCCCACATAACTCTCAGGGTCTCTTCATTTTTCTTTGTTCTTTTTTCTGAGTTTTCCTGAAACAGAGTTGTATCCAAGTGTTTGTCTTCAGTTCCACTGATCCTGTCTTCCATGGTTTCAAATCTACTTCTCAGCCCTTCTATGACACCGTCCATTTCTGAAATCTTGTTGTTTATCTTTTGGATTTCTAATTGTTGTTTTTGTATAATTTCGAGTTGTGAATTTATTTTGGCATTTTGTTCTTGCATCATCTTCCTGAATTCTTCCAATTTTTTGTCTGTATTTTCCAAAAATTTGTCTATTTTTTCCTCATGTTTGTCAGCTTTTTGCCTCAGTTCTTGGAAAATTCCGAGTATTAGTGATTTGAGTTCCGTATCAGGTACTTCTAGTGCATTTTCTTCCACAGGAGAGTTATCTGATGTTTTAATTTGGACGCCTATTGGAGCCATCTTGTCTTGTTTTTGTAAATGTTTTGATATCGTTTGCTGTTTTCGGGGCATTCAGTAGATATTTCTCTCGTTTATTGATTGTAGATTTTTTTTTTTTTTTTTTTTGTTCTTGTGGTACAGCTGGGCAGATCTAGTTGAGGAGGAGCCACTGGGATGGGTTGCTTGTGGCACTCACCGCAGCCACCAGGACGGTCGGTAGTCAGTGCTGGGCAGGTTCCAATAGGGCGTGCCTGCACCGCTTGGTGATGTGATGTCTAGTGCACGGTGCAGGTAGGTAGGGTGCAGCGGGAAGATGGTTATGTGTGAAGCTAAGCGCAGTTTACCGGTCGTTCTGTCTCCGACCAGATGCTCTGCAAGGCTGCTCTCCCGTTTGCTGGTCTCCGATAGGAATCCAAGATGGTGGATCCGCGCTGCGTTAGCTGGTAAGGAATCTCTGCCTGAGTCTCTCCTCGCTCTCCGTTCTCTTTTAGTATTCTCACTCCGTTTGGTGTTTGGCTGAGTTCTTTATCTCTTCATTTGGTGTTCTAGGGTTTCAGGATTGTTGATTCTCTGTTAGGCTTAGTTTTTCGGATCTTTGCTGTGGAGGGACGGCGTGGTGTTTCTGCCTAGAGCGCCATCTTGCCCCTCTCTCCTATTATTGTACTTTAGATGAAGGTTTATAGAACTAACTAGCTTCTCATTAAACCGTTAGTACACATATTGTTTTGTGACATTGGTTACCAACCCCACGACATGTCAATACTCTTCCTTCTCTACCTTGGATTCCTTATTACCAGCTTTCCTGTCTCCTCCTGCCTTCTAGTCCTTGCCCCTGGTCTGGTGTGCCCCTTTAGTCTCATTTTGTTTTATGGGCTTGTCTATTGTTTGGCTGAAGGGTGAACCTCAGGAGTGACCTCCTACTGAGCTGAAGTGCTGTCCAAGGACCATACTCTTGGGGTTTCTCCAGTCTCTGTCAGGCCAGTAAGTTTGCTCTTTTTTTGTGTGAGTTAGAATTTTGTTCTACATTTTTCTCCAGCTCTGTCTGGGACCCTCTATTGTGATCCCTGTCAGAGCAGTCGGTGGTGGTAGCCGGGCACCATCTAGTTTTAATAGACTCAGTCTGGTGGAGGCCGTGATAGTTGTGGTACATTAGTCCTTCTGACTAATCTTTCCCCTGTGTCTTTGGTTTTCTTTATTCTCCCTTGCTCCAGACTGAATGAGACTAGTGGAGTATCTTAGATGGCCACTCACAAGCTTTTAAGACCCGAGACGCTACTCACCAAAGTAGAATGTAGAACATTTTCTTCATCAACTATGCTATGCCAATTGAGCTAGATGTTCCCTGAGACCATGGTCCCCAGAGCCCTCCACCCAGCAATTTGGTCCCTCAGGGAGTTTGGAAGTGTCTATGGAGCCTCCGTGACATTGCCTTGGACAAGCTGCACCAGCTTCCCCAGCATTGTGCACCGTCTCACCCTTCACCAAAGTTACCACTTATCTATTGTGTATTTAGTGTTTTTCCATCCCTACCTCTCCCCTCCCTCGTAACCATTAAAGAGTGTTTCCTATTGTGTATAAACCTTTTCATGGGTTTTTATAGTAGTGTTCTCATACAATATTCGTCCTTTTGTGATTGACTTATTTCACTCAGCATGATGCCCTCCAGATTCATCCATGTTGTAAGATGCTTTGCAGATTCATCATTGTTCTTTTTCATTGTGTAGTACTCCATTCTGTGTATGTATCATAGTTTATTTAACCATTCATCTGCTGATGGGCATCTAGGTTATTTCCATCTTTTTGCTATTGTGAGCAATGCTGCAGTGAACATGGATGTGCATATGTCTATTTGTGTGATGACTCTTATTTCTCTAGGATATATTACTAGGAGTGGGATTGCTGGATCATATGGTATTTCTATTTCTAGCTTTCTAAGAAGGTGCTTTGTTGAAAAGCAAACATGTCACCTTGAGGACTAAGGTGCACCTGACCCAAGCCATGGTGTTTTCAATCACCTCATATGCATGCGAAAGCTGGACAATGAATCAGGAATACCAAAGTAGAATTGATGTCTTTGAATTGTGATGTTGGCAAAGAATATTGAATATACCAAGGACTGCCAGAAGAACGAACAAATCTGTTCTGGAATAAGTACAACTAGAATGCTCCTTAGAAACAAGGATGGCTAGACTTTACATACTTTGGACATGTTATCAGGAGGGATCAGTCCCTAGAGAAGGACATCATACTTGGTAAAGTAGAGGGTCAATGAAAAAAGAGGAAGACCCTCAACAAAATGTATTGACACAGTGGTTGCAACAATGGGCTCAAGCATAGCAACAATTGTGAGGATGGCGCAGGACCGGGCACTGTCTTGTTCTGTTGTGTGTAGGGTCACTTATTTTCTATTATTTTGATGCATGCCAGTAATGACAATGGTTAATCTTTTGGAAGTATATCATCAGGCCTTTCTTCTGAGGCACCTCTGGGTGGACTCAAACCTCCAAGCTGTCACTTAACAGCTGAATGTGTTAACTGCTTGCACCACCCAGTGACTCCCTCATGCTTTTACCACCTGAAAACTCAGGAAGTCATGTCATTACTGTCCTGGCCCCTGGCCCCTAATCCTCCTTTACTCAGCAATGGAACTCCCAGTGACTGGCTGTCTGCTATCTGATTTCCAGGTTTCAGATTTCTAGCACTATATTGGAAAGGGTTTTCCATCCGGGGGCTTTCCAAGCATCGGGCTTCAACCCAGCCTCATACACTTCCAGACAAGGAGTAGAAGGTCTTCTGGCCTGTTGCTTCACTCAGAATCAAAATATTTTTAACTAACCTCCATACATGGTATAGCTAATGTTTACTGCCATCAACTTGTCCATTCCGTATTTAGATGTGGTGACCACTTATAATTGACAGAGTTGGTTCAAGATAAGGGAAGAGAAGAAATATGGAAAGGAAATCCACGAGAAGAGATCACGGATTACCGAACCAAGAAACTAGTGAGTTAAAGAGGGGAGTGGTGTGTGTGTGTTGTGTATACATTTTATAAGATAGTAGTGAACATCATCAGAACCTTATTGCTTAACTTTCAAGAAAAATACAATAAAATATTATTATTAAAAAAAAAAAGTTCCCACCTGCCCTGGCCGGCTCCCTGAGTGCCATTTGTTGGCTGCTGGTGTTGCTTTTTCCCACTTCTTTTGATTTCTTCCTTACCTCTCACCACGTCCCCCTTCTTTCGCTCAAATACCTGGCTCCGTGTGCCATCTTTGCTTCTTCCTGAGGGGCTACGGAGCTCCATTCGGGTGTGAAGCTGCTTCCAGGTCTCAGCTGCCACACTGGTGGGATCCTGGGGCTTTTGCTTGTTTGTTTGTTTTCTTTTCCTTTACTCGAGTTGACAGCCGGTTCTGGCTGGGCAGTGCTGCACAGCTTGGGACCTACCCCCTCAGCTTGTGCAGAGGCACACAGGGATCCCTGAGAGCATTTCTTTTGTTGTGTTTTTTTTTTTTCTTCTGTTTTTTGGGGGCTTTCCTTGTTTTGTTTTTTTAAATTTGTTTTGTTTTCTTTTCCCTCTCTTTCCCTTTTTGTCTTTCTTCATTACTCAGTTTCTCATCTCTCTATACCTTCGTTCTCTACCTGTTCCCTGAATACCAGGCAGTGAATACCTCTATGGCTGTACTGCAACACCTAGGAACAACCTCCCCAGACCTCATAGCTACAGCAGTGGAATCCCGGGGAGCTTTGCTGCTCTTTATTCCTTCTAATTTTTATTTATACATTCTTTACTTTTTTTTCTTCTTCTTCCCCTTTTTGTTTTTTTCCATTTCATAGTCTCTCATCTCTCCACTTCAACGACAAGCTCCCCTAGCACTTTTTTTGTTTGTTTGTATATTTTGGCTCCTGTTCCTCTCTCCTCTCTCCCATATCAATCTTAGCTCCACACATAACAATCTCCCCCCTCCATCCTGCCTACCTGCACTGTGTGCTTAACATCACACAACCAAGCAGCACAGTCAAGGCCCACCAGAACCTGCCTTGCACTGGTTACTGACCCACCCTGGTGGCTGTAGTAAGTGCCACAAACAACACATCCCAGCAACTCCTCTTCAGCTATACCTGCCCTGCTGTACCATATCTGAGCGACTGACCCTGCCAATTGGAGAAGGAGGCAAAAAGTATCGTGCCCAAGAAGAGCAAACAACAAAGAACACACAGCCCGCCTGCTCAGACATAGCCAAATTTTAAAGAAAGGATGAAATAAACAAATCTACAATCAATAAACGAGAAAAACAACTACTGAATGCCCCGAAGACAGCAGACAATATCAAAACATTTACAAAAACTGGACAGGATGGTTCCAGTAGGTGTCCAAAATAAAACATCAGATGACTTTCCAGTGGAAGAAAAGGCACTAGAATTACCTGATAGGGAATTCAAATCTCTGATACTCAGAATTATCCAAGAGTTGAAGCAAAAAGCAGACAAAAATGAGGGGAAAAAAGTCAAATTCATGGAAAATACAGTAAAAAAAGGAAGAATTAGGGAAAATAATGCAGGAACAAAATGCCAAAATAAATTCACAACTAGAAATTATACAAAAACAACAATTAGAAATCCAAAAGATAAACAACAAGATTTCAGAAATGGACAGTGTCATAGAAGGGCTGAGAAGCAGGTTTGAAATGGTGGAAGACAGGATCAGTGGAATTGAAGACAAACACTTGGATACAACTCTGTTCGAGGAAAACTCAGAAAACAGAACAAAGAAAAATGAAGAAACCCTGTGAATTATGTGGGATACAATCAAAAGCAAAAATTTGTGAGTGATAGGAGTTCCAGAACAGGGGGAGAAAGCAGAAAACACAAAGAGGATCATTGAAGAACTGCTGACAGAAAACTTCCCCAATATCATGAAAGATGAAAAGCTGGCCATCCAAGAAGCTCACGACCCCATATAGGATAGACCCCAAAAGAAAATCACCGAGACATATCATAATCACACTTGTCAAAACCAAAGACAAATAAAGAATCCTGAGAGAAGCTCATGAAAAACAAGAAGTCACATACAGAGGAGAAACAATAAGACTAAGCTCGGATTATTCAGCAGAAACCATGCAGGCAAGAAGGCAATGGGATGACATACATAAAACCTTGAAAGAAAAAAATTTCCAGCCAAGAATAACATATCCTGCAGAACTCTTGTTCAAAAATGATGGCGAAATTAGGACATTTCCAGATAAACAGAAATTAGGGGAATATGTAAAAACCAAACCAAACTTACAAGAATTATTAAAGCAAGTTCTTCAATCTGAGAACAAACAACTTAAACTCACAGCCTGAATCTAGGACGCAGGATTGTACCAGCCAGATACCAATCTAGGAAATGAACTCTCCAGGACTATCCAAAACCAAAAGAAATACAACAGGGAATCAGAGCAGTTAATCTGTAAATGACAACAAAATCCGAACAATAAAAGAGGAAAAAAGGGCTGTAGGTATAGAACCTTCTAATGGAGAGGAAGGTAAGGTGATACCAAGTAATAATAGACTGTGACAAAAACTTAGAAAGATAAGGGTAAATTTCACAGTAACCACAAAGAAAGTTAACAAACATACTCAAAAAAAATAAAGAGGAAAAACATAAAGTCTCAGCAAAAACAAAACCTACAAAAACAAAAGAAATGAAAAAAAAATCCACAAACAAAAGTAATTCAGCACAGGAGATTAAGAAGAGCAAACAAAACATCAGCACCACAAAAAAAGCACTACAAAATGACAGCAACAAACTCACATCTATCAGTAATTACACTGAATGCAAATGGACTCAATGCACCCATAAAGAGACAGAGAGTGACCAAATGGATAAAAAAAACAGGATCCATCAATATGCTGTCTATAAGAGACACACCTTAGAAACAAAGACATGAATTTATTAAAAGTCAAAGGTTGGAAAAAAATATATCAAGCTAACAACTACCACAAAAGAGCAGGAGTGGCAATACTAATCTCAGATAAATAGACTTTAAAACAAAATCTACCATAAAAGACAAAGAAGGACACTATATAATGATTAAGGGGATGATCCATCATGAAGACATAACCATAATAAACATCTACACAGGCAATGACAGGGCTCCAAAATACATAAAACAAACTCTAACACTGGAAAGGGAAATTGATAGTTCCACAATAATAGCAGGAGACTTCAACACACCACTCTCACTAAAGGGCAGAACAACTAAAAAGAAACTCAGCAAAGATACAGAAGACCTAAAGGGCACAATCAGCCAACTTGACCTCATAGACATATATAGAACACTCCATCCAACCGCTGCAAAATACACATTCTTTTCCAATGCACATGGAACATTCTCCAGAATAGGCCACATCTTAGGCCACAGAGCAATTCTCAACAAAATCCAAAACGTTGAGATAATTCAAAGTATCTTCTCTGACAATAATGCCATCAAGGTAGAAATTAACAAGAGAAAGAGCAAGGAAAAAAACCAATTACATGGAAACTGAATAATACCTTGCTTACACATCACTGGGTAACAGCAGAAATCAGAGATGGAATGAAAAAATTCCTAGAATCAAACGAGAATGAAAACACATCATGCCAAAACCTTTGGGACACAGCAAAGGCAGTCCTCAGAGGACAGTTTATAGCAATAGATGCACACATCAAAAAAGAATAAAGGGACAAAATCAAAACATTACCTACACAACTCAAACAAATAGAAAGAGAAAAAGAAAAAAAAAAAAAAGCCCACAGCCACTGGAAGAAAGGAAATAATAAAGATCAAAGCAGAAATAAATGAAAAAGAGAACAGAAAAACATAGAAAGAATAAAAAAAACAAAAGTTGGTTCTTTGAAAGAATCAACAAAATCGACAAACCACTGGCCAGACTGACAAAAGAAAAACAGGAGAGGATGCAAATAACCCAAATAAGAAATGAAATGGGTAACGTTACAACAGACCCAACTGAAATAAAAAGGATCATAACAGAGTATTACAAAAACCTATACTCCAACAAATTTGAAAACCTAGAGGAAATGGATAAATTTCTAGAAACACACTACCTACCCAAACTAGAACAAAGTGATGTTGAAAATCTAAACAGACCCATAACAAGAGAAGAGATTGAAAAGGTAATTAAAAAAAAAACTCCTAATAAAAAAATGCCCTGGCCCAGATGGCTTCACTGGAGAATTCTACAAAACGTTCACAGAAGAGCCTGTACCAGTACTACTCAAGCTATTTCAGAGCATAGAAAAGGAAGCAATGCTTCCAAATTCATTCTATGAAGCCAGGATAATGCTGATACCAAAACCGGGCAGAGACAACATAAAAAAATGAAAATTACAGACCAGTATCTGTCATGAATATAGATGCAAAAATTCTCAACAAATTTCTAGCCAATAGAATTCAGCATCATATCAAAAAAATAATACACCACGACCAAGTGGGATACCTACCAGGTATGCAAGGATGGTTCAGCATTAGAAAATCAATCAATGTAATCCACCACATAAATAAAAGGAAAGAAAAGAATCACATGATCATCTCAATTGATGCAGAAAAGGCATTTGACAAAGTCCAACACCCATTCCTGATAAAAACTCTCAATAAAATAGGTATAGAAGGGAAATTTCTCAACATGATAAAGGACATCTATGCAAAACCACTGGCCAACATCATTCTTAACGGAGAGAGGCTGAAAACATTCCCCTTGAGAACAGCAACAAGACAAGGATGCCATTTATCACCACTCCTATGTAACATTGTGCTGGAAGTTCTAGCTAGAGCAACAAGGCAAGAAAAGCAATAAAGGGCATCCAAATTGGTAACGAAGAAGTAAAACTGTCCCTGTTTGCAGATGATATGACACTATACATAGAAAACCCTAAAGACGCTGCAAGAAATCTACTGGAACTAATAGATTCAGCTGAGTAGCAGGATACAAGATAAACATACAACAATCAGTTGGATTCTTATACACCAATAAAGAGAACAATGAAAAGGAAATCAGGAAAACAATACCATTTATAATAGCCCCTAAAAAAATAAAATACTTAGGAATAAATCTAACCAGGGATGTAAAAGACCTATACAAAGAAAACTACAAAACACTACTGCAAGAAACCCAAAGGGATCTACATAAATGGAAAAACATACTATGCTCATGGATAGGTAGACTCAACATTGTGAAAATGACAATTCTACCCAAAGCAATTACAAATACAATGCAATCCCAATCCAAATACCAATAATATTCTTCAAAGAGATGGAAAAACTAATCATTAACTTTATATAGAAAGGGAAGAAGCCCTGAATAAGTAAAGCACTACTGAAGAAGAAGAATAAAGTTGAAGGACTCACACTACCTGACCTCAGAACCTACTATACAGCTACAGTAGTCAGAACAGCATGGTACTGGTACAACGACAGATACATTGACCAATGGAACAGAATTGAGAACCCAGATGTAAATCCATCCACCTGCAGTCATCTGATCTTCAACAAGGACCCAAAATCCATCAAATGGGGAACGGACAGTCTTTTTAACAAATGGTGCTGTCAAAACTGGATATCCATTTGCAAAAAAATGAAACAGGACCCATACCTCACACCATATACGAAAACTACTTCAAAATGGATCAAAGACCTAAATATAAAGCCAAAAACTATAAATTTCAAAGAAGAAAAAATAGGACCAACACTGCAGGCCCTAATACACGGCATTAACAGGATACAGACCATAACCATCAACACACAAACCCCAGAAGATAAGCCAGATAACTGGGATCTTCTAAAAATCAAACACCTATGCTCTTCAAAAGACTTCACCAAAAGAGTAAAAAGAGAACCTACAGACTAGGAAAAAATTTTTGGACAGTGCAAGTCAGACAAAGGTCTTATCTCCATAATCTACAAGAAAGTCCAACACCTCTACAACAAAATGACAAATAATCCTATTAAAAAATGGCAAAGGAAATGAACAGACACTTCACCAAAGAAGACATTTAAGCGGCCAACAGACACATGAGGAAATGCTCGCGATCACTAGCCATTAGAGAAATGCAGATTAAAACCACAATGAGATACCATCTCACCCCAGCATTACTGGCACGAATCAAAAACACTGGAAATAACAAATGTTGGAGGGGCTGCGGGGAGATCAGAACTCTTATGCACTGCTGGTGGGAATGCAAAATGATACAACCATTTTGGAAAATGATACGGTGCTTCCTTAGAAAGGTATAAGTAGAAATACCATACGATCCAGCAATCCCACTCCTAGGACTATATCCTAGAGAAATACGAGTCGTCACTCGAATAGAGATATGCACACCTATGTTCATGGCAGCATTGTTCACAATAGCAAAACGATGGAAACAACCTAGATGCCCATCAACAGATGAATGGATAAACAAACTATGGTACATACACACAATGGAGTACTATGCAACAAGAAAGAACAACAATGAATCTATGAAGCATCTCATAACATGGATGAAACTGGAGGACATTATGCTGAGAGAAATAAGTCAATCACCAAAGGACAAATATTGTATGAGACCTCTATTGTAAAAACCCATGAGAAAGTTTACATACAAAAAGTAATAATCTTTGTTGGTTACCAGGGATGGGAGGAGTGGGGGAGAAATACTAAATAGGCAGTAGATAAGTGGTATCTTTGGTGAAGGGTGAGACAGTACACAATACTGGGGAAACCAGCACAACTTGTACAAAGAAAGGTCATGGAAGCTCCATAGGCTCATCCAAACTCCCTGAGGGACTGAATTGCTTGGCGGAGGGCTGTGGGGACCATGGTCTCGGGGAACATCTAGCTCAATTGGCATAACACAGTTTATAAAGACAATGTTCTACATTCTACCTTGGTGAGTAGCGTCTGGGGTCTTAAAAGCCTGTGAGCAGCCATCTAAGATACTTCACTGCTCTCACCCCTTCAGGAGCAAGGGCGAATGAAGAGAACAAGATACGAGGAAAAGATTAGTCCAACGGACTAATGGACCACAGCTACCAAGGCCTCCACCAGACTGAGTCCAGTACAGCTAGATGGTGCCCGGCTACCACCACTGACTGCTCTGACTGGGATCACAACAGAGGGTTTTGGACAGAGCTGGAGAAGGATGTAGAAGAAAATTCTAACACACACAAAAAAAGACCAGATTTACTGGCCTAAAGGAGACTGGAGAAACCCCAAGAGTATGACTCCCAGACACCCTTTTAGCTCAGTGGTGACGTCACTTCCGAAGTTCATTGTTCAGCCGGGGGATTGGACAGCCCCATAAAATAAAACAGGACTAATGAGGCACAGCAGTCCAGGGGCAAGGGCTAGAAGGCAGAAGGGGACAGGAAAGCTGGTGATGGGGAACCCAAGGTTGAGTAAGGACAGTGTTGATGTGTAGTGAGGTTGTTAACCATTGTTATAGGGCAACATATGTACTGTTTAATGAGAAACTATTTTGTTTTGTAAACCTTCATCTAAAGTGAGAATAGCAGCACAATTGGAAGAGCGTAGTCGACATCACCAAGCTGTGCGTATAGAAATTTTTGAAATGGTGTCTCTTTGGCTATGTATATTTTCACCAAAAAAAAAAAAAGGTTGAGAAGGGAGAGGGTTAACATGTCGTGGGGTTGTTAACCAATGTCGTGAAACAATATCTGTACTACTGTTTAATGAGAAACTATTTGTTCTGTAAACCTTCACCTGAAGTACAATTTAAATTAAAAAAAACAAGTTCCAAAGGGGGAAGAAAAGAATCTTATTGTTGGTGATTTGGTTTCTTTGGAATCTGAAAGTAGGAGGATAGATAGACACTCCAATCATTCATACTTCTAAAATTTTGCCTACATAGTCTCAAGCTGGAAAAAGCATAGCCCATTGTCATCCTTTTAATCTATTTGCTCCACAGAATTGAAACATATTTACCAACAATAATATCAATTTTAAAAAAAAATAAACAGGCTAATGGCCACCTGGGAGAAGATAATTGCAATTTCTAAAGCTGACAAGGGACTAATATTTAAAATATGCAACTAACTCCTGGAAATCAATAGGGAAAGTTAAGAAGTCCAGTATAAAAACTGCAAAGACTATGGATAAGCAGTTCGCAGACAGGGAAGATTGAAATATATAAAAATAAATATGTGAGAAAAATCTGCAACTTGACTCAAAATCCAAGAAATAACAATGAAACAAGAACTCTACTTTGCACCCATGAGAATAGCAAAAACTTAAGAAGTATAAAAAAAAAAAGACAGACGTTGAGAAACCTGTGGGTAGACCAAGTTCTTCCATGCACTGCTGTTGGAAATGTAAAGTCAGACATCCATTCTGGAAAATAAACTGATGTTGTTTCATGAAATTAAATATGTTTAAGCCAAATGAGGCAGAAATCCCTCTCTTGAATATCCTAGAGAAATTCTTGGGTAGGTTCAAAAGGGAGGATGAACGAAGATCTTCGTCACAGCATTGTTTGTGGCACTGTGGGTGGAAGAAGGCAACTCATTGTCCATCACAGGGAGACAGGATACATGACGTTAGTGAGTGCAACATGGACTACAATGCAGCAGTTGGAACAACAGATTAAAGGTACACAGCAGCATGGAGCTATCATAAAACAAAATTTTAAGAAAAAAATTAAAGAACAGACTGAGATATATAGCATCTTTGTTGTTAGTTGCCATCAAGTAGGCCTTGACTCATGACAACCTCATGCACAACGAGATAGGACTGTTGTGATCCATAAGGTTTTCATTAGTTGATTTTTGGAAGCAGATCACTAGGCATTTCTTCCCAGTCTATCATCAGCATCATAGGACACACAAGCCTCCACTGACAAATTGGTGGTGGCTGCACTTGAAGGACGTTAGCCAGAAATCAAACCCTGTTCCCCCCTATGGAAGACAAGAATTCTACCACTGAACCACTATTGGCCCATATTTAATACTATTTATATAGATTAAAAGCTCAAACAGATACAAAGCAACACTAAGTGTTTTTAAAGGATTTATGTGTATTAGGGATGTATATCAGCACATTACAATGGGTGCCAAGGAGGGGGAAAAGAAAATTGGAAATGAGTAGAAAGAAAGAGGAAAAAACAAAAATAAAACAGGAAAGAGGACTTGCAATAAATAGACTGCTGATGATAGCATCTGAGGAACTGATGAACATGGTTAATTCATGTTTCCTTACCTGACAGCAGAAAAAGAAAAAAAAGAAGAACAACAAAAAAGAATGTAAACAGTAAAAGAATATCCAATGACCAAAAGCTGAGTTAATCATTATATATCTATCCATCATTCTGACATAATGATATCTATATCCCACAACCCAGAACATTCCAGAACAGAAAGCAGTTCCACATCATCAAAACGAAAGCTCCCATTATATTAAATAGTGAAAGACTAAAAGCTATTCCCTTAAGATCAGGAACAAGTTTAAGATGTCTGTTTTCACTGATTTTATTCAATATTGTACTAGCCAGGAAGTTCTAACCAGAGCGATTAAGTAAGAAAAAAGGATAAAAGCCATCCAGATTAGAAAAGAAGTAAAACTATTTTATTTGCAGATGAAGATGATGTAAGCTTTTATACAAAAAAACCTAAGAAATCCACACATATTACATCCTTCCATTCATATAGAATGTCCAAAGTAGACAAATCTACAGAGATACAAAGTAATTAGATGTGGCCAGACTTGGGATAGGGAGGAGTAGGGAGTGACTGCTAATGAATTTCTTTCTGGGATGGTAAAAAAATGTTCTAAAATTACATAGTGGTGAAGATTGCACAATTCTGTGAATATACAAAAAACCATTCAATTGTACATGCTAAATGGCTAAATTGTTATTGTTGTTGTTAGGTGCCGTTGAGTTGGTTCCGACTCATAGCGACCCTATGTACAACCGAACAAAACACCACCCAATTGTGCACCAACCTCACAATCGTTGCTACGTTTGACCCCATTGTTGCAGCCACTGTGTCAATCCATCTCGTTGAGGGTCTGCCTCTTTTTTGCTGACCCTCTACTCTATCAAGCATGATGTCCTTCTCCAGGAACTGGTCCCTCCTCATAACATGCCCAAAGTACTAGATAAAGTTTCCCCATCCTCCCTTCTAAAGAGCATCTGGCTATATTTCTTCCAAGACAGATTTGTTTGCTCTACTGGCAGTCCACAGTATATTCAATATTCTTCAGCAACACCACAACTCAAAGGCATCAATTCTTCTTGGGTCTTCCTTACTCATTGTCTAGCCTTCACGTGCATATGAATCAATTGAAAATACCATGGCTTAGGTCAGGTGAGCTTTAGTCCTCAAAGTGATATCTTTGCTTTTCAACAGTTTAAAGAGGTCTCTTGCAGCAGATTTGCACAATGTAATACGTCATTTGATTTCTTGACTGCTGCTTCCATGGGCATTGATTGTGGATCCCAGTAAAATGAAATCCTTGACAACATCAATATTTTCTCCATTTATCATGATGTTGCTTATTGGTCCAGTTGTGAGGTTTTTTTTTTTTTTTTTTTTCTGTATGTTGTGGTCTAATCCACACTGAAGTCTGTAGTCTTTATCTTCATCAGTAAGTGCCTCAAGTCCTCTTTGCTTTCAGCAAGCAAGGTTGTGTCATCTGCATATGGCAGATTGTTAATGAGTCTTCCTCCAGTCCTGGTGTGGCATTCTTCTTCAAAGAATCCAGTTTCTCGGATTATTTGCTTAGCATACAGATTGAATAAGTATGCTCAAAGGACATAACCCTGACTCATGCCTTTCCTGACTTTAAAACATGGAGTATCCCCTTGTTTTGTTCGAACGACCTGCCTCTTGGTCTCTATACAAGTTCCTCATGAGCACTATTAAATGTTCTGGAATTCCCATTCTTCGAAATGTTATCTGTAATTTGTCATGATCCACACAGTTGAATGCCTTTACATAGTCAATAAAACACAGGTAAACATCTTTCTGGTATTCTTTGCTTTCAGCCAAGATCCATCTGACATCAGCAATGATATCCCTTGTTCCATGTTCTCTTCTGAATCTGGCTTGAATTTCTAGCAATTTCCTGTTAATATACTGCTACAATCATTTTTGAATGATATTCAGCAAAATTTTACTTGTGTGTGATATTAATGATATTGCTCAGTAATTTCTGCATTCTGTTGGATTACCTTTCTTTGGAATGGGCACAAATATGGATCTCTTCTAGTCAGTTGGCCAGGTAGCTCTCCTCCAATTTTGGAATAGACGAGTGAGCACGTCCAGTGACGCATCCATTTGTTGAAACATCTCAATTGATATTCAGTCAACTCCTGGAGCCTTGTTTTTCCCATTGCCTTCGGTGTATCTTGGACTTCTTCCCTCAATACCGTCATTTCATGGTCATATGCTGCCTCCTAAAATGGTTGAACATTGACCAGTTCTTTTTGATATAGTGACTCTGTGTATTCCTTCCATCTTCTTTTGATGCTTCCTGCATTGTTCAATATTTTGCCCAAAGAATCCTTCCATATTGCAACTTGAGACTTGAATTTTTTCTTCAGTGCTTTCAGCTTGAGAAATGCTAAGAGTACTCTTCCCTTTTGATTTTCTATCTCCAGGTCTTTGCACATTTCATTATAATACTTTACTTTGTCTTCTCCAGCTACCCTTTGAAATCTTCTGTTCATCTCTTTATTTCATCATTTATTCCGTTTACTTTAACTACTCTACATTCAAGAGCAAGTTTCAGAGTGTCTTCTAACATCCGTGTTAGTCTTTTCTTTCTTTCTTGTCTTTTTAATGACCTTTTGCTTTCTTCATGTATGATGTCCTTGATGTCATCAGTCATTAGTGTTTAATGCATCAAATTTATTCTTGAGATGGTGTCTAAAGTCAGGTGGGTTATACTCAAGGTCATACTTTGGCTCACATGGACTTGTTCTAATTTTATTCAGCTTCAAATTGAACTTGCATAGGAGCAATTGATGGTCTGTTTTGCAGTTGGCCCTGGCCTTGTTCTGACTGATGAACTCATCTGTCAGTTTGTCATACTGTGGTGACTTGAGTGTTGCTGTGATACGGGAAGCTATGCCACCAGTATTTCAAATACCAGCAGTGTCACCCATGGTGGAAAAATTTCAGCGGAGCTTCCAGACTAAGACAGACTAGGAAGAAAGACCTGACTATCTACTTCTAAAAAACTTGGTCAGTGAAAATCTTATGAGTAGCAACTGCTAAATTGTGTGCCACCTAAATTATGTCTCAATAAAGCTTTTAAAAATGCAATCTTTGTATGCTTTGTTTTGTTTTTACTATTACATAGGTATCCCTATGCTGAAAGTCAGCATTAAGAGGAAGAGGAAGCTAATTCAGTGCTTTTAAAGAAGAATGCCAAACACCTTGCTTTAAACGATCAGTCACACATAAAATAAATACGAAAATAAGCATTTTGTTCCTTCTGTTGCATATCATGAACACATTAACTCAATGGAAAAGAAAAAGAAAACTCCAGTGATGTTTGGCTAAAATACACAGTTACATCTATCAGTGCAAGGAAAAATGTTCAGAGCATTAGGCCTGGACACATATTGAAAGGTCCTTGGAATTAGCTTTCTAGGTTTGATACTAGCACCAATCACATCAAAGAGAGTGAGGGCACAGTACACCAGAAGGTAAATTAAAAAAAAGTCTGTTTTATATGCAACTTTAGGAAATAATTTTCCCGTGGTTAGGGATATACACCAGAAAGAACCCACTGTCAGACTACTGCACCATCAGGTTAGCTGTGGTATACCTAGAAAGACTGAATCTGTTTTCAGTGGCAGATCTTGGTCCTCTTCACCAAGAGAACAAAAGAAGACTTTGTTTCATTTCCTGACTCAAAGAAAGGAATCTGTTGCACCTCACATTGCATGGGTAGTGGCTCAAGTCCGAATAACTATCAGCTATATTCATCAGTGCTATATTCATCAGGTTAATGCTGAGAGTAACTATAAAACATGTTTCTTAGTCAACATACTAGCCTTTATAGAAGAATTGCCTTTCTTCAGGAGACAGAACTGTGCGTGTTATTTTCTCATGTTTTCTTGACCCCATGAGATAGAAAGCACATCTAAGACACATACCAAATTTGCGTGGTGGGATGCTGTGCTCCCTGGCAGCCCCAAGGACCTTTGCTTAGAAGACAAAAATTTGTTTATAGAACTTTAGTGTGGTAGATGGGCAACACTATTAGTAGAATAAAAAAGTCCCAAAAAATAAAACTCAGTATTGCTGTATAAAATTGTGAAGTTTCTTATTTTCAGCCTAATTTTAAATTTTGGCATCTTGTTATCTTCCTGAGAAGCCTCTGGGCTAATCACAAATTCAGACAAAGCTGAATTATGCAGATCATCTACTTTTGTGGTTTTGTGACTGAGCAGGCTGCCTGGGGTGAAGATGTAGAAGTAGCCCAGAATATCCCAGTAGACACAGGTAAAATGAACTAAAGAAAAAGTCCTACATTTTTTATAACTTAAAAACTGTCAAAACAATCAGGAGTAAGTCCCCATTTCCTCTTGAAATATGAGCGGAGCCAACTGTGTATATAATCAGTACCAAATGTAATTGCTGGATAAGGAGCCCCTGAGTGGCACAAACAGTTAAGCACTCAACTACTTGTTGTTAGATGCAGTCGAGTTGATTCCAACTCATAGTCACCCTATGTGCAATAAAACAATGTTGCCCAGTCCTGTGCCTTCCTCACGATCATTGCTGTGTTTGACCCCATTGGTGTAACCATTGTGTCAATCTTCTGATTGAGGGTTTGCCTCTTTTTTTGCTGAACTTCTACTTTACCAAGTATGATGTCGTTCTCCAGGGACTCGTCCTTCCTGATAACATGTCCAAATTATGTGAGATGAAGTCTTGCTATTCTCACTTCTAGGGAGCATTCTGGCAGTACTTCTTTCAAGACAGATTTGTTCATTCTTCTGGCACTCCGTGGTGTATCCAATATTCTTCACCAACACCACAGTTCAAAGGCATCAATTCTTCTTCGGTCTTCCTTATTCATTGTCCAGCTTTTGCATGCATATGAGGTGATAGAAAATACCATGGCTTGGGTCAGGCGCAGCTTAGTCCTCAAAGTGATGTCTTTGCTTTTTATCACTTTAAAGCGGTTTTTTGCAGCAGATTTGCCCAATGCAGTATGTCTTCTGATTTCTTGACTGCTACTTCCATGGGCGCTGATTGTGGATCCAAGTAAAATGAAATCCTTGACAACATCAGTATTTTCAAAGTCTGTAGTCTTTGATCTCCATCAGTAAATGCTTCAAGTCCTCTTTGCTTTCAGCAAGCAAAGTTGTGTCATCTGCATATGGCATATTGTTAATGAGTCTTCCTCCAAATCTGATGCCACGTTCTTCTTCAGAGAGTCCTGTTTCTCTGATTATTTGCTGAGCATACAAACTGAATAAGTATGGTCAAAGGATACAATCTTGAGCACAACCTTTTCTGATTTTAAACCATGCAGTATCTCGTTCTGTCCAAACAAACAGAACATGCTTCTTGGTCTATGTACAGGTTTGCATGAACACAATTAGGTGTTCTGGAATTCCCATTCTTCACAATGTTATTCATAATTTGTCAGGATCCACACAATCAAATGCCTTTGCATAGTCAATAAAACACAGGTAAAGATCTTTCTGGTATTCTCTACTTTCAGCCAAGATCTATCTGACATCAGCAATGATATCCCTCATTCCATGTCCTATTCTGAATCCGTCTTGAGTTTCTGGCAGTTCCCTGTCAATATACTGCTGCAACCATTTTTGACTTATCTTCAACAAAATTTTACTTTTGTGTGATTTTAATGATATTGTCTGATAATTTCCTCATTCTATTAGATCACCTTTCTTTGGAATGGGCAAAAATATGGATCTCTTCCAGTTGATTGGCTAAGTAGCTGTCTTCCAAATTTCTTGGCATTGATGAGTGAGCACTTCAACATTGCAATCCTTTGTTGAAACATCTCAACTGGTATTCAGTCAATTCCTGGAGCCTTGTTTTTTGCTAATGCCTTCAATGCAGCTTGGACTTCCTCCTTCAGTGTCATCAGTTCTTGATCACATGCTACCTCCTGAAATAGTTGAACATCAACCAATTCTTTTTGGTACAGTGACTCTGTGTATTCCTTCCATCTTCTTTTGATGCTTTGTGTGTCGTTCAATATTTTGTCTATAGACTTCTTCAGTACTGCAACTTGAAGCTTGAATTTTTTCTTCAACACTTTCATCTTGAGAAATGCCAAATGTGTCCTTCCCTCAGCTACTAGGCAGTTCAAATCCACCCAGAGACACATTGGAAGAGTTGCCGGATGATCTACTTCTGAAAAATCAGCCATTGAAAACCCTGTGGAACACAGTTCCATAGGGTCTCCAGGAGTTGGAATCAACTTGAAGGCAACTGTTCTTTTGTTTGTTTTAACGGCCTGATTAATTTGATCTTTATGTGGACTACAAAGCCAGATAATTTAAGGCAATGAAAAGCAAGAAAATAAATAAATAAAGCCCTTTCTGGGAAGCAACCAAGCTGGAATGGACCCTGGAAATATAGCATAGTCAATCCTTTCTATGTATAGTTTCCAGAGATTTCAGTTACCCAGAAATGCCCACATGCTTCAGCATTGCAGTGACACAAAGTTCTCTCCCTGGGCCTCTGCAGTCCACTCCTTTCTTTGCACCCATGAGCAAATGTGGGGAGATTAACTGAAATTAAATCATGGCTGTCCTGCCCCAAATAAATACCAAGAAGACGCCAAGAGAGAATGAGATGTGAGAAATTGGGCCTGTGGTAGTTAATGTTATATGTCAACTTGTCTAGACCATGATTCTCAGTATTATGTAATTATCTTCCATTTTGTGATCTGATGTAAATCTCCTCCATTTTGTGATATAATGTAATTACCTCCATGATGTAATCTGATGTGATCAGCCAATCAGTTGTAAGGGGAATTTCCCCAGGCTTGTGGCCTGCACCCAATATAAATGTGAATGTTCTAGCAAAGGTCACTTGCTTGCTCTGGATCCTGTTTCTGGCTCATCATCATGTGACCCGTGGTTCTTGTGACTTGAACTAGCAGCTTGTCATCTGACCTGCTGACTTTGAGGTTTGCCATATCCACAGCCCTGTGAAGTAGCAGCCTGTCCTCTGATATGCCAACTTTGGGATTCACCAGCTCCACAGCATCCTGCCATCTGACCTGCCAATTCTGGGTTCATCAGCCCTTGCAACCATGTGAGTCAGGAGAAGCCTCCAGTCAATGCCTGACCTTCGGACTTTGGGACTTGCAAGCCTCCACAACCGTGTGGGCCATTTCCTTGAGATAAATCTCTATCTATCTCTTTATGTATACACACGCACACACATGCACACACACACACTTAACTTCACTAGTTTTGCTTCTCTAGAGAACCTAGCCTAAGACAGGGCCTAAGGTTTAATTTGACCAGGCTAACTAGCTGGTGAAGATGGGCAGTGCTTCATTTATTTAAAACAAATCAAGAATTGTCATTACATATTGATTTAATCCATTCTTCAATCTATAAACACTTACTGAGAGAATCAAGTAAGCTCTATCTAGCCTCTGCCCTCATTTTCCAACTGTTTACTGGGGAGAGACAAGTAAACAATTTCAATGCTGTGGGATAGGTGCTAAGGCAGCATGAGGATTCAAAGGAATCAAACGCTTCCAAATACTCTGAAGAAGAGATACACGGCGGGGTACTAAGAGCTTCAACTCTTCTTTGAGCTCCATCCCCATCTACCAAAAAGTACCCGATTTGGCTGGAGCAAAGAGCAAGGCTGACTTCTTTCCACATTAAGGAGTGCGGAGGGAACAGATGGGCTGTGGACCTTGCTTAGAATGCCTTATGTGCCCGGCAACAGGAAAACATGCCCAGGGCTTCCTATTTGTCACGTGTGTTCCAGGGTTTCTTTAATGATAAGAATATGCATAGCAAGGGGAAAGAAGACCAAATGCAAGATATACCAGCCTCCAGAGATTCAATTTTACATTCCAGTAAATACTACTCACAACAGTGAAGAAAGCTCAGGTTTACTCCATAGCTCCTTTTGCTAATGAGCACTGATAGTGAATGTCTGCAGCTCAGTAATAGCAGAAAAATGGTAGACTGCCTCTGAGGTGTGTCTTTTCAGCCCTGGAGGATGGTGAGGAGACCCTGGGAGGCTCCCAGGAACACAAGAATAAGGAGCAAGTATGTGTGCTTCTGGAGCCTAGCCTTGGTTCACATGCACCAAAAGGGCGTCCCAGAGGTGGGACAGAGGAGCGTTCCTAATCATAGAAGGGGCTTGTACAGGATAAGCCCCTCAGTCTCGCAGGGAAGAGAGATAGGTTGCTTTGTTATGTACAACTCATTCTATTCTTGAGGCTCTTTTTCAAAGTATGGCTTCTTTTAAAAGTCTGTTGGGTTTGTACTATAGTTATATAAGAGGTCAACAATGGAGTAAGAGGGGTGAAGGGTATATAGAACTTTTTTGCTTATTTCTTTGCAACTTCCTATTACTATTATTATTTCAAAATAAAGTGCAAAAAGAAGTCTGTTGATGCATCAGGCATAAAGTAAAAATAATAATAATGATAAAAAACTCTCTTCACTTAAAAATATAAGTTCTGGAAGCATATTTGTCTGTGATGTGGTTTACCTTAGGTAATGCTTTGATACACTGTTCTCTATAGTGTATCATTGCCTCTTCATTTAGTCAGTTGTTCATTTACTCATTGAATTTCTTCATCCACTGTATATTAATTGAGCACCTATTATATGCCAGGGCATTACTGTAGGTGCTAGGTATATATTGCTGAGTGAAAGTGCACAAGATTTTGACCTCATGGTTCTTATAGTTTAATAAGGAAGACACCCATTAAAAAAGAGCTCAAAAGAAATGCATAATTGTCACTTTGACAAATACTCTGAAGAAGAGATACATGGCGGGGTACAAGAGCTTCATCTGAGATTCTTATAAGAACTAAATGAGATGCCATATGTGAAATACTTTTAAACCTATTAAATTCTTTGCAAATGTTGGCTGTCATCAATATTTGATGCCGTGTGGAAGTAAAATTTTCTTTTAAATTCAGCCCTTCACAAAGTGTCCCAATCATTAGCAGCTTTCTATAGTCTCAATGTTTCTCCAACCCCCTCTTGCCAGGGAAATTTTAGATCTCACCTGCCCAGTTCAACCACACACCCAGGCACATACATGTAGCCTCCCATCCACATAACTGGAACAAGCACAAAAGTGTAACTTGACACAGGCCTCTGAAAAGCTGGCCTGGGATCCTTTGAGCAGCTGGCGCCCCTTACAACTTACTTCAGGGCAATCAGGAAGCTGGCTTCTTTCGAGGACGTGCTCATGTGGCGTTGGGGAAGATCCAAGCGCTGTTGAAGAATTTCCAAGCTCAGTTTTCAGAGAGCAGCGCATCTGCTGACACAAGTGCCTATTCCCACAGGAAAAACTTGGCCTCCTTCCCCTTTGCAGGGACCCTTTGGCCAGAACGATCTACATTCCAAGCACAGAAATGGTTCTCAGCCTAACTGAGAGGCAAGGGGCAAACTTGGGGGTTGTTATGCTGGGAGCCAGACTTGAAGGAATGAGAGGACAGAGAGTGTCAATGGAGAGAGGCATGCCTCACAGGGAACTCTGGGAGCCACAGAATTGAAAAATCTTTGAGTTAAACAAAATGTTTCTGAGATGCAATCAACTTATCTACTGATCAACTTGATATTGAGTGTGAGGGAAGTTGAAG
This sequence comes from Dugong dugon, assembly GCA_030035585.1. Lineage (NCBI taxonomy): Eukaryota > Metazoa > Chordata > Mammalia > Sirenia > Dugongidae > Dugong > Dugong dugon. Next base: position 52,641,352 of record CM057461.1, read on the forward strand.
ATGAATTTGAAATATATACCATAAATAGAGTTGAGAGAAAAGGAGAGAAACAAAAAATGAGATGGAGGAATGATGACTTTGATCCAACTGAGCATGAAGTGCTGGATAACATCAGGAAGAGGTGTCCAGAAAATAGTTCATGCCTGGAAGCTCAAGAGGGGATGACATTATACACCATCCAAACAGAAGAGGCTGTGGACATGATGGGAACAGGCAAGCTAGGTTAAGAAGAGCCAGGGACCAGTTGGTGCCAATAAAATTTCTATTCTAGTGATCCTCCCAAGCCCACTTCTTATGTCACAGAATGAATTGTCATCACATCCTTACTCCCTGCTTCTCCATAGAATCCTGCACACCCCCAGCTCCCACCAGATCAATTCCTTAGAGTGTGTGACGTGGAGAAACAAAAGCAGGTGGCCAGAGACACAGCTCCCCATTGTTGTGTGACTATGGACAAGGTAGTGAACTCCCCTGGCCTACGTTCCTCATCTAGGAATGGTGACTATAGTAGTGCCTACCTCATAGTGTTGTTGGGCGTACTTAAGCTTTCAACACAGTCTCTGTAAGTGCTCTACAAATATCAGCTATTGTTTATATTGGGAAAGGAGCAAGAGATGGAATGCATACAAAGGAAAGACAATTGTCTCTTTTCATACTAATATTGCATAAAAATAGAGTTCAGGTTATATAGTAACCATTAAACAACAAAATTTATGACAACAACAATTTAATTTATATTCTACATACACATATGTGGGACATTTGTGTATATTTGTACATGTATGTAAGCATTCATGTGTGTGAACACACATGTACATACCCACATATGTATAAATGTATCAGTTCCTCAGAAAAACATCACTCTACCAGATCTTCTTCAGAGTACTTGTATCAATTACAGTTTTGCATTTCTTTGTGTGATTAGTTGAAGCCTATCTTTCCACTAAGTTTTAAATACCACTCAGACATGGAACTTGTTTATTTATACAGCACCATGGATCCCTTGCATAGCAATGAAGACGGCATGTAGTGGGAACTCAGTGACCATTTGGTGTATGGTTGGATGGATGAATGGATGGATAGAACAGAGAGAGGATAATAATGAATAGAGAATGCCGCCAGAACATTAGCTACGATAACAAATCTCCCAAAGACAAATATTCCAGGATTAAATATCTTGAGGGAAAAGCGGATTTGTTTACTTACATGATTCCCTAATAGACTTCTAAATAGAATTTTGTTTCTAAAAACTTGAAGAATAAAATGAGTCATGAATGAATTGAAATGGATTACTGGATCATGAATAAGTGACATAAAATCTAAAACACAATAATTTATTCGATACTACACAAATTGATCTATAGAGTCAATGCAAGCTCAATCAAAATTCCAATAGGCTTCTTAACAGAAAAGTAAACACCAATCCTCAACTTTATATGGAATAGCAAGAGGCCCTGAATAGCGAAAGCAATGTTGAAAGAGAAAAACAAAGTAGGAGGACTCACATTTCCTGATTTTAAAGCATGTCATGCAGCTACAGTAATCAAAACAGCCTGGTACTTGTATAATAATAGACACATAGACCACAGGAATAGAATTGAGAGTCCAGAAATAAACCCACACATCTATGGTCGATTGATTTTTGACAAGGGTGCTAAGTCCCTTCGATGAGGAAAGAAGAGTCTTTTCAATAAAAGATGCTGGGAAAATTGGATTTACACATGCAGAAAAATAAAACAGGATCCATTCCTCACATCATACACAAAAACAAATTCAAAATGGGTTAAGGACCTAAATGTGAAAACTAAAACCATAAAATTCTTAGAAGAAATAACAGGGCAATGCTGTCAGGTCTAGCTTTTAACAAAGGATTATCTAATATAATAACAAAAGTACGAACAGCAAAATACAAAATAAATAAATGAGATCTTATAAAAATTAAAAAAGTTTATTCATCAAAAGACTTTACCAAAAAAGGTGAAAAGACAAGCTACTGACTGGGAGAATAGCTTCAGAAACCATATATCCAACAAGAATCTAACAACATATATACATATAAAACCTAGACATTTTAACAACAAAGAGATAAGTAACCCAATCATAAGATAGGCAAAGGACTTGAATAGATATTTCACCAAAGAGAACATTCAAATGGCCACCAAAACATGAAAAAATGCTCAACTTCATTAGCCATCAGAGAGATGTAAATCAAAACCACAATGAGATATCATTTCACTCCTGTTAGGATGGATAAGATGAAAAAAGAAAAATAGAAAATAACAAATGTTGACAAGAATGTGGGGACATTGGAACTCTTATTCATTGCTAGTGGGAATGCAAAATGGTACATCAATTGTGGAAAACAGTATGGAAGTTCCTCAAAAGCAAAAAAATAAAACTACCATGTGACCCAGCAGTTCCACTCCTAGGTATATACCCAAAAGACTTGAAAGCAGAGATTTGAAAAGAGACTTGTACACCAATGTTCATTGCAGCACTATTCACAACAGCCAAATGTGGAAACAACCTAAAATAAATGTGCAACAACAGATAAACGGATAAACAAAATACAGTACATACATACAATGGAATGCTACTCAGCCAGTAAGAGAAATGAAGTCTTGATACACTGCTACAATATGGGTGGAGCTCGAAGACATTAGGCTGAGTGAAATAAGTCAATCACAAAATGACAAATATTGTATGGCCTGACTTATATAAAAAGACAAAAACAGGAAATGTATACAGAACAAAGTTTCTTAGTGGTTACCAGGGGCAGGAAGGAGGGGGGTGGTTATTGCTTATAAAGTACTAACTTTTAGTTTATGGTGAGGGAAAAATCGCATTGATTATGGGTAACGTTGCACAGTCGATTAATGTAATTGCTGTCAATAAGTTGTATACCTGTAAAAAGTTGAATTGGCAAAAGTTGTGTGATAGATATATTTACAACAATGACAAAAAAAAGAGTAGCTGCTGAGGCTGCTTATGTACAGTTAAACACCTCGTGAGATTTGGTTCCTTGGTTTGAAGATTTAGAATCATGATTTCATGGGACATCCCAGTTAATTGGCCTAATAACATGTTTAGTGCTTCTGTTCTACCTCCTAGTTCATTGCATAGTGCTTGCGGTCTTAAAAGCTTGCAAACAGCCATCCAAGGTACAACAATTGGTCTATATTCACTTGGATTAACAGAGGAAGAAGAAGAGTCAGAAATAGGAGGAAGAAATAGAATGTGTGGCTAATTGCTTCCATGAACAACTGCATACTTTGCCACGAGACCAGAAAAACTGGATGATGCTTAGCTACCATTACTGAACATTTTGATCAAAGATTCTACAGAAGATTCCTGATCAAAAGGGCAGGGAGGATGAAGAACAGAATTTCAAGTTCTCATATATCTATATGGGATCAAATTGACAACAGCAACTCGAAAGATTAGATAGGAAATTTAGGGAGCAGTGAGTTTATGTTAGTGAGGGAGGAACAACTCAGAAAAGGATGATGAGAATGGTTGCACAACTAGAAGAATGTAATCAATATCACTGATTTGTACGTGTAGCAACTATTGAATTGGTGTATGTTCTGTTGTGTGTATTCTCAACAACAACAAAACAGAAAGTATAAGAACAAAACCCACTATAATTTCTCCCAGCCCTGCTCCTTTCCAATTTTATGTGCAAGACAACTCCTTTAAGCCAGTGTTAAACTGAACAACCCACCAGCAAGCATTCACTCACCACCAGTTATGTGTATGACATTATATCTACACTATGTGAAAAAGGCAAGATGTGTGCCCCCAAAGGAACTACAATGTTTTAAGAGGTACAGACATATTTTGAAAATTATCATTTGCAATAACTGATATTTATCGAATTCTTTCTAAGTTTCAGTGTTCTATGCACTTTTTAAGAGTGATTGCTTTTAAACTTCACAGTCACTCCTTTTAGTAGGCATAAATTCTCACCATTTTATAGCTGGGGAAGTTGAGGCATAGAGAGACTAAACTACTAGACAATGATCACATGGCAACTCAGAGTGCCACACTTTAGGAACCCATGCTCTTTACCACCACACTTTATTCTCTCTCAGCAAAGCTATGTAATGGAAGAGTCAAATAAGCATTAAGAAATTAACTGTACAGACTTCCGGTTAAGATGATGGCTTAGGTAGCTGCACCATAAAGTCCTCCTACAACAAAGACTTGAGAAACGAAGTGAAACAGATACAAACTACAATTTTGGGTATCCAAACATCCAACAGAAGTTTGAAGAATTGGACTGAGCACTGACTGGAAAGAGAGTTAAAACAAAAACAGTACGAACAAGGAGATTCTCAGATCATCCCATCTCTGCCTACTGACCCAGTGCAACATGACCATTTTGAGATAGCAACAAATGGCAGCCCCAAGTGAGGAGACCAGGAAGGCAACATCATGGAACATACAGCCAGAGGCAGAGATATTGTGTAAACGTAGAAAGAAATGAGGTGGGACTGTCGCATTCTGGGTCAGAATTAGCCTGAGAAGGTGACACGTGTGTTATAGATTCAATTGTGTCCCCCAAAAATATGTGTTGTAAATTCTAACCTCTATGCGGGTGGTTATAATCCCATTTGGGAATGGATTGTCTGTGTATGTTAATTAGGCAGGACTAGCGTAGGGTATTCTTGAGTTAACCTCTTTTGAGATGTAAAAGAGATTAAACAAGCAAGCAAGCAAGCAAGCAAGCAAGCAGAGACGGGCAAAGACAGATTCCAAGCCACATGGAGATCTCCAAGGAACCAGAAAACAGAAGCTGAAGATACAAAGACCTTCCCCCAGAGCCGACAGAGAGAGAGAAAGCCTTCCCCTAGAGTCAGCATCCTGAATTTGGACTTCTACTCTCCTAAACTGAGAAAATAAATTTCTATTTGTTAAATACATCAACTTGTGATATTTCTATTATAGTGGCACTAGATAACCGAGACAACTAAGAGTGCCATAACTTTGAAACTAGGGAAACACAGGTAAGTGACACTGAACCGAAGTTAGACAGACTGTATTGTTGGAACCTCAGGACAGAGGATTGATAATACAGGGAGTGCATATCTACAGAGGGACAAAGGTAGGTACAAGAAAGCTGATGAGGACAACCTTGGAAGATGGCGCTCTAGGCAGAAACACCACGCCGTCCCTCCACAGCAAAGATCCGAAAAACTAAGCCTAACAGAGAATCAACAATCCTGAAACCCTAGAACACCAAATGAAGAGATAAAGAACTCAGCCAAACACCAAACGGAGTGAGAATACTAAAAGAGAACGGAGAGCGAGGAGAGACTCAGGCAGAGATTCCTTACCAGCTAACGCAGCGCGGATCCACCATCTTGGATTCCTATCGGAGACCAGCAAACGGGAGAGCAGCCTTGCAGAGCATCTGGTCGGAGACAGAACGACCGGTAAACTGCGGTGCGCGCTCTCCCACCACCCACCCCTCTCCGCCTCAGCTGGGGATCCCCTGCTTTCCGTGGCCAGGGTCCCTGGGCTGGGGGGTGCTGGTGCTTGGATTCCACGCACCTGGGCTGGCGGCTTTCTGGGAGCCGTTTGCTGGCAGCTAGCGAACCTTTCTCTGCCGCCTCCCCCTCCTTTTGCCTGGGTGCCTGGTTCCAAGTGCCGTCTCTGCTCTCTCCTGCGGGGCTGTAGGGCTGTGTGCGGGCGTGTGGCTGTTTCTAGGTCTGGGCTCCCGCGTGGGTGGGATCCCGGGGCCTTTGTTCGTTGGCCCCTCTGCTTTCCGTGGCCGGAGTCCCTGAGCTGAGGGGCGCCGGTGCTTGGATTCCGCGCGCCTGGGCTGGAGGCTTTCTGGGAGCCGTTTGCTGGCACCTAGCGAAACTTTTTCTGCCGCCTCCCCCTCCTTTTGCCTGGGTGCCTGGTTCCGAGTGCTGTCTCTGCTCTCTCCTGCGGGGCTGTAGAGCTGCGTGCGGGCGTGTAGCTGTTTCTAGGTCTGGGCTCCCGCGTGGGTGGGATCCCGGGGCCTTTGTTCGTTCACCCCTCTGCTTTCCGTGGCCAGAGTCCCTGAGCAGGGGGGCGCCGGTGCTTGGATTCCGCGCGCCCGGGCTGGGGGCTTTCTGGGAGCCGTTTGCTGGCACCTAGCGAACCTTTTTCTGCCGCCTCCCCCTCCTTTTGCCTGGGTGCCTGGTTCCGAGTGCCGTCTCTGCTCTCTCCTGCGGGGCTGTAGGGCTGCGTTCGAGCGTGTGGCTGTTTCCAGGTCTGGGCTCCCGCGCGGGTGGGATCCTGGGGCCTTTGTTCGTTGGCCCCTCTGCTTCCCGTGGCCACGGTCACTTAACCCCGAGACTATCGGCTTCTTGGAATTCGCGCCCCTGAGTGGGGGCTCTCTGGGTCCCATTTGTAGGCACTGACTGCTGGTGTTGCCCTTTTTTTTTCTCAATTTTATTTTTCTTCCTTTTTTGATTAGTTTTGTCATATTTTACCTCTTTTTCTCTTTTGTCTTTCTTCATTGCTTAATTTCTTGTCTCTCTATCTCTTCCTTCTCTTTCTGATCCCTGAATACCAGGCGATGTATGCCTCTGTACCTTCTGGCCAGGCTGAGCTGTGAAAATTGAGACCGACTCCCCCAGACCTCATAGCTGCATCGGTGCGATCCCTGGGAACTTTGCAGTTTTTTAACTTTTCTGATTTTCATTTGGTCATTCTTTCCTTTTCTTTCTCTTCCCCCTTCTGGTTTCCTCCATCCCATAGTCTCTCATCTGTACATTCCAACGACAAGCTCCCCTAGCATTCTTTTATGTTTGTATGCTTTTTGCTCCTCCTCCTCTCTCCTCTCTCCCATATCCAGCTTAGCTTCACACATAACCATCTTCCCGCTGCACCCTACCTACCTGCACCGTGCACTAGACATCACATCACCAAGCGGTGCAGGCACGCCCTATTGGAACCTGCCCAGCACTGACTACCGACCGTCCTGGTGGCTGCGGTGAGTGCCACAAGCAACCCATCCCAGTGGCTCCTCCTCAACTAGATCTGCCCAGCTGTACCACAAGAACGAAAAAAAAAAAAAATCTACAATCAATAAACGAGAGAAATATCTACTGAATGCCCCGAAAACAGCAAACAATATCAAAACATTTACAAAAACAAGACAAGATGGCTCCAATAGGCGTCCAAATTAAAACACCAGATAACTCTCCTGTGGAAGAAAATGCACTAGAAGTACCTGATACGGAACTCAAATCACTAATACTCGGAATTTTCCAAGAACTGAGGCAAAAAGCTGACAAACATGAGGAAAAAATAGACAAATTTTTGGAAAATACAGACAAAAAATTGGAAGAATTCAGGAAGATGATGCAAGAACAAAATGCCAAAATAAATTCACAACTCGAAATTATACAAAAACAACAATTAGAAATCCAAAAGATAAACAACAAGATTTCAGAAATGGACGGTGTCATAGAAGGGCTGAGAAGTAGATTTGAAACCATGGAAGACAGGATCAGTGGAACTGAAGACAAACACTTGGATACAACTCTGTTTCAGGAAAACTCAGAAAAAAGAACAAAGAAAAATGAAGAGACCCTGAGAGTTATGTGGGACACAATTAAAAGCAAAAACTTACGAGTGATTGGCATACCAGAACAGGGGAAGAAAACAGAAAACACAGAGAGGATCATTGAGGAACTGCTGACAGAAAACTTTCCCAATATCATGAAAGATGAAAAGCTGGTCATCCAAGAAGCTCAACGAACCCCATATAGAAGAGACCCCAAAAGAAAATCACCAAGACATATCATATTCACACTCGCTAAAACTAAAGACAAACAAAGAATCCTGAGAGCAGCTCGGGAAAAACAAGAAGTCACATACAGAGGAGAAACAATAAGACTAAGCTCAGATTATTCAGCAGAAACCATGCAGGCAAGAAGGCAATGGGATGACATATATAAAATCTTGAAAGAAAAAAATTGTCAGCCAAGAATAATATATCCTGCAAAACTCTCATTCAGATTTGATGGTGAAATTAGGTCATTTCCAGATAAACAGAAACTAAAGGAATATGCAAAAGTCAAACCAAACTTACAAGAATTATTAAAGGGAGTTCTTCGATCTGAGGACAAACAGCTTAAGCCCTCAGGCAGGACCTAGGACCTAGGATGCAGGTTAACATGAACCAGATACCATTCTAGGAACTGAACTACAGAAGACTTTCCAAAAACAAAAGATATACAACAGGGAATCAGAGAAATCAATCAAAGGATGACAACAACATCAAAACAATGAAAGAGGGAACAAACGGCATAGGTATAGAACCTTCTAAAGGAGAAGAAGGCAAGGCGATACCAAGTAACGGTGGACTGCTTCAAAATTATAAAGATAAGGGTAAAATTCATGGTAACCACAAAAAAAGTTAACAAACCAACTCATAAAAATAAAGACGAAAAACATAAAGTCTCAACAAAAACAAAACCTACAAAAACAAAAGAAATGAACACAAAATCCACAAACAAAAGGAACTCAGCACAAGAGAGTAAGAAGAACAAAGAAAACTTCAGCATCACAAAAAAAAGCACTACAAAATGACAGCAACAAACTCACATCTATCAATAATTACACTGAACGTAAATGGACTCAATGCACCCATAAAGCGACGGAGAGTGGCAGAATGGATAAGAAAACAGGATCCATCTATTTGCTGTCTACAAGAGACACATCTTAGAAACAAAGATGTCAATTTATTAAAAATCAAAGGTTGGAAAAAAATATATCAAGCTAACAACTATCAAAAAAGAGCAGGAGTGGCAATTCTAATCTCAGATAAAATAGACTTTAAAACAAAATCTACCATAAAAGACAAAGAAGGACACTATATAATGATTAAGGGGATGATCCATCATGAAGACATAACCATAATAAATATCTATGCACCCAATGACAGGGCTCCAAAATACATAAAAAAAACTCTAACAGCACTGAAAAGAGAAATTGACAGTTCCACAATAATAGTAGGAGACTTCAACACACCACTCTCAGTAAAGGACAGAACAACTAAAAAGAAACTCAGCAAAGATACAGAAGACCTAAAGGACACAATCAGCCAACTGGACCTCATAGACATATATAGAACACTCCATCCAACCGCTGCAAAGTACACATTCTTTTCCAATGCACATGGAACGTTCTCCAGAATAGACCACATCTTAGGCCACAGAGCAATCCTCAACAAGATCCAAAATGCTGAGATAATTCACAGTATCTTTTCTGACCACAATGCCATCAAGGTAGAAATTAACACTAGAAAGAGCAAGGAAAAAAAATCAAACACATGGAAACTGAATAATAATCTGCTTACACATCAATGGGTAATAGAAGAAATCAGAGATGGAATTAAAAAATTCCTAGAATCAAATGAAAATGAAAACACATCATACCAAAACCTTTGGGACACAGCAAAGGCAGTCCTCAGAGGACAATTTATAGCAATAGATGCACATATCAAAAAAGAAGAAAGGGACAAAATCAAAACATTAACTACAGAACTCAAACAAATAGAAAGAGAACAACAAAAAAAGCCTACAACCACCGGAAGAAAGGAAATAGTAAAGATCAGAGCAGAAATCAATGAAATAGAGAACAGAAAAACAATAGAAAGAATCAACAAAACCAAAAGTTGGTTCTTTGAAAGAATCAACAAAATCGACAAACCACTGGCCAGACTGACAAAAGAAAAACAGCAGAGGGCACAAATAACCCAAATAAGAAATGAAATGGGGGACATTACAACAGACCCAACTGAAATAAAAAGGATTATAACAGAATATTATGAAAAACTATATTCCAACAAATTTGAAAACCTAGAGGAAATGGATAAATTTCTAGAAACATACGGCCTACCCAAACTACAACAAAGTGATATTGAAAATCTGAACAGACCCATAACAAGAGAAGAGATTGAAAAGGTAATAAAAAAACTCCCAACCAAAAAAAGCCCTGGCCCAGATGGCTTCACTGGAGAATTCTACAAAACATTTACAGAAGAGCTCGTACCAGTTCTACTCAAGTTATTTCAGAGCATAGAAGAGGAAGCAACACTTCCAAATTCATTCTATGAAGCCAGCATAACACTGATACCAAAACCAGGCAAAGACATCACAAAAAAAGAAAATTACAGACCAATATCTCTCATGAATATAGATGCAAAAATTCTGAACAAAATTTTAGCCAATAGAATTCAGTATCATATCAAAAAAATAATACACCACGACCAAGTAGGATTCATACCAGGTATGCAAGGATGGTTTAACATTAGAAAATCCATCAACGTAATCCACCACATAAATAAAAGGAAAGAAAAAAATCACATGATTATCTCAATTGATGCAGAAAAGGCATTTGACAAAGTCCAACACCCATTCCTGATAAAAGCTCTCAATAAAATAGGTATAGAAGGGAAATTTCTCAACATCATAAAGGGCATCTATGCAAAACCAACAGCCAACATCATTCTTAATGGAGAAAGGCTGAAAACATTCCCCCTGAAAACAGGAACAAGACAAGGATGCCCTTTATCACCACTCCTATTTAACATTGTGCTGGAAGTTCTCGCTAGAGCAGTAAGGCAAGAGAAAGAAATAAAGGGCATCCAAATTGGTAATGAAGAAGTTAAACTCTCCCTGTTTGCAGATGATATGATACTATACATAGAAAACCCTAAAGACTCCACGAGAAATTTACTGGAACTAATAGAAAGATTCAGCAGAGTAGCAGGATACAAGATAAACATTCAAAAATCAGTTGGATTCCTATACACCAGTAAAGAGAACGATGAAAAGGAGATCAGGAAATCAATACCATTTTCAATAGCCCCTAAAAAGATAAAATACTTAGGAATAAATCTGACCAGGAATATAAAAGACCTATACAAAGAAAACTACAAAACACTGCTGCATGAAACCCAAAGGGATCTACATAAATGGAAAAACATACCATGCTCATGGATAGGCAGACTCAACATTGTGAAAATGGCAATTCTACCTAAAGCAATCTACAAATACAATTCAATTCCGATACAAATACCAACAACATTCTTCAAAGAGATGGAAAAACTAATTATTAACTTTATATGGAAAGGGAAGAAACCCCGAATAAGTAAAGCACTACTGAAGAAGAAGAATAAAGTTGGAGGACTCACACTACCTGACTTGAGAACCTACTATACAGCTACAGTACTCAAAACAGCCTGGTACTGGTACAACAACAGAGACATTGACCAATGGAACATAATTGAGAACTCAGATGTAAATCCATCCACCTACGGTCACCTGATTTTTGACAAGGGCCCAAAATACATCAAATGGGGAAAAGACAGTCTTTTTAACAAATGGTGCTGGCAAAACTGGATATCCATTTGTAGAAAAATGAAACAGGACCCATACCTCACACCATATACAAAAACTACTTCAAAATGGATCAAAGACCTGAATATAAAGCCTCAAACTATAAAATTCATAGAAGAAAAAATAGGACCAACACTTCAGACCTTAATACATGGCATTAACAGGATACAAACCATAAACATCAACACAAAAAACCCAACAGATAAACTAGATAATTGGGATCTTCTAAAAATCAAACATCTATGCTCTTCAAAAGATTTCACCAAAAGAGTTAAAAGAGAACCTACAGACTGGGAAAAAATTTTTGGACAGTACAAGTCAGACAAAGGTCTAATCTCCATAATCTACAAGAAAATCCAACACCTCTACAACAAAAAGACAACCAATCCTATCAAAAAATGGGCAAAGGAAATGAACAGACACTTCACCAAGGAAGACATTCAAATGGCCAACAGACACATGAGGAAATGCTCGCGATCACTAGCCATTAGAGAAATGCAAATTAAAACCACAATGAGATACCATCTCACCCCAGCATTACTGGCACGAATCAAAAACACTGGAAATAACAAATGTTGGAGGGGCTGCGGGGAGACGGGAACTCTTATACACTGCTGGTGGGAATGCAAAATGATACAGCCATTTTGGAAAATGATATGGCGTTTCCTCAGAAAGCTAGAAATAGACGTACCATTCGATCCAGCAATCCCACTCCTAGGAATATATCCTAGAGAAATAAGAGTCATCACTCGAATAGACATATGCACACCTATGTTCATGGCAGCATTATTCACAATAGCAAAACGATGGAAACAACCTCGATGTCCATCAACAGACGAATGGATACACAAACTATGGTACATACACACAATGGAGTACTATGCAACGAGAAAGAACAATGAATCGGTGAACCATCTCATAACATGGATGAAACTGGAGGACATCATGCTGAGTGAAATAAGTCAATCACAAAAGGACAAATATTGTATGAGACCTCTATTGTAAAAACCCATGAAAAAATTCACATGCAAAATGTAACAATCCTTGTTGGTTACCAGGGATGGGGGGGGGGATACTAAATAGGTAATAGGTAAGTGGTAACTTGGGTGAGAGATGAGATAGTACATAGTACAGGGGAAACTAACACAACCTGCACAAGGAAAGGTCATGGAGGCCCTATAGACACATCCAAACCCCCCGAGGGACTGAGTTGTTGGACGGAGGGCTCTGGGGACCATGATCTCGGGGAACATCTAGCTCAATTGGCATGACACTACTTATAAAGATAATGCTCTACATTCTACCTTGGTGAGTAGTGTCTGGGGTCTTAAAAGCCTATGAGCGGCCATCTAAGATACTCCACTGATCTCATCCCTTCGGGAACAAGGGAGAACGAAGAGAACAGGATACAAGGAAAAGATTAGTCCAAAGGACTAATGGTCCACAGCTACCAAGGCCTCCACGGGACTGAGCCCAGTACAGCTGGATGGTGCCCGGCTACCACCAATGACTCCTCTGACCAGGATCACAACAGAGGGTTCTGGGCAGAGCTGGAGTAGGATGTAGAGTATAATTTTAACTCCCAAAAAAAAAAAAAAAAAAAAAGAAGACCAGATATACTGGCCTAAAGAATACTAGAGAAACCTCGAGAGTGTGGCCCCCAGACACCCTTTCAGCTCAGAGGTGAAGTTACCTTCAAGGTTCGATGTTAAGCCTGGGAATGGACACCCCAGTAAAACTAAATGGGACTAACGATGTACAGGAGTCCGGTGACAAGGGCCAGAAGGCAGAGGGAGAGTAGGAAACTGATGATAAGGAACACAAATTGAATAAGGACACTGTCGATGTATTGTGAGATTGTTGACCACTGCTATAGGGCAACATTTGTAGTAACTATTAAATGGGAGGCTGTTTTGTCCTGTAAGCCTTCATCTTGGGCGAGAATGGCAGCACAATTGGAAGAGCATAGTCAATATCACTTAAATGTGTAAGTAAAAAGTTATGAAATGGTGTTTAAATAAAATAAAAATAAATAAATAAATAAATAAATAAATAAACAAATGAGACTAAAGAGGTACAATAGTCCACTGACAAGGTCCAGAAGACAGAAGGGGACAAGGAAGCCCCCTGGTGATAGGGAACACAAGGTGGAGTAAGGATATTCTTGATGTGCTGTGAGATTGTTAACCATTGTCATAGGGCAACATGTGTAGTAACTGTTAAATGAAAAACTATTTTTTCTGTAAGCCTTCATCTTAAGTGAGAATAACAGCACAGTTGGAAGAGCGTAGTCAATGTCACTGAACTGTGAATGTAGAAATTTTTGAAACGGTGTATCTTTGGCCATCTGTAATTTTCATCAAAAAAAAAGGTTGAGAATTTAGAGGCTTAATACGTTGTGGGGTTGTTAACCAATGTCAAAAAACAACATGTGTACTACTATTTCATGAGAAACTATTTGCTCTGTAAGCTTTCACCTGAAGTACAATAAAATATATATTAAAAAAAAAAAAAAAAAAAAAAAAAGAAAGCTGATGAAAGCTGCAGAGTCCCTAGTAAGTATAAAGAAAAGAGGGATCTAGGAATTAGTGATGAGATTTCCTATCAGCAGTGGTGCCCATCCGTTGGGATGGGAGACATCCATTGAATAGTAAAACGGCCAAGTGATAACCAGAAATTCCCCGCAACTGGCCTCATGCTGCCCTCTTTTCCCTTTTGAGCAACCCCTACCTCCACTGCGTATGCAGCCTGGTGCCCCCAGAGCCTCACTCACTGCACACTTCACCTGGCCCACCGTGTAATGCTCCCACACTCTACCTATTTCTTCAGGTCATCCCCACATACACAGAGGCCCTCTGCCCTTCCACCTCTATTGGGATGCCAGTCTGTACATAGTAGAGGACTTACCTTACCCGTTTGTGTAGCATTGCCTCCTTGTGAGTGCAAAGATGACCTGTCCTATTCTTCAGAGGTGGTACTAATAGCTCACACCAACACACAAGGATCACGTAGCCACCCAAGAGCTGCGGAAGGATTCTAACTACCCGGCATCTGGTGTCCCTCATCAGGTTCGGGATCTGCTCTCACAAGTCCATGCAATCCTATAAGGGAAGACATATGTGCGAAACCTCAGAAAATTTGTGTGTGTGTGACCAACCATACCCATCAGTGAGAAAAATTACAGCCACCCAACCAGCAGCACCAAAGTCATACACAAACCAATATTACAAAACAACAACAATTAAAATAATGCAAAGGAAAGTAGTCAATCTAAACAGAAAGGGAAGAAGCTAAGTTCTGGATATATCAAATAAAATAATTTAAAAATAAAGACAAGCAAACATATAACCAACAAAGAAATATATAATTAAAATAAAACGTTAATGTCTTGAAGAAAACAGTCAATTACAAATCATATGAAGAAACAAGATAAGATGGCTCAAGCAAACAAACAGGATAACGGGATGGAAAAAATTTCTGAGGAAGAACTGATACCAGAACTACCTGAAAAAGACTTCAAACAACTAGTATTAAGGGTCCTCAAAGAGATCAAGGAAAACACAGAAAAAAATCTAGATGAATTCAGGAAAACAATACAAGGACAAAACAAGAAACTTAATAAAGAAATAGAATCCTTACAAAAACAACAACTAAAAATTCAGAAGCTTAACAATAAAATAACAGAACAAAACAACTCAGCTGAAGGACATAGTAGTAGAATTCAAACAATGGAAAAAGGAACCAGTGAAATAGAAGACAAAACCCTTGCAATTACTCTATATAAGGAATAAACAGAAAAAAGATTGAAGAAAATCTAAGAAATCCTACAGGTTATGTGAGACACCATCAAGAAGAACAATATACACATATTAGGAATCATAAAAGAAGAAGAAAGAAAATGGAGGCCATTACAACAAACTCAACTGAAATAAAAAGGATCATAACAGAGTACTATGAAAAACTGTACTCCAACAGATTTGAAAAACTAGAGGAAATGGACAAATTTCTAGAAACACACTACCTACCAAACCTGACATAAACTGAGGTAAAATATCTGAACAGACCCAGAACAAGGGAAGAGATTGAAAAGTTAATTAAAAAAAAAAAAAAAAAAAAAATCCTGGCCCACATGGCTTCACTGGACAATTCTACCAAACATTCCTACAAGAGTTCACACCAGTACTACTCGAACTATTTCAGAACAGAAAAATAAGAGATACTTCTGAATTAATTCTGTAAAGCCAGCATAACCCTGATGCCAAAACTAGGCAAAGACACCACACAAAAAAGAAAATTACAAACCAATATCTTTCATGAATATAGATGCAAAAATTCTCAACAAAATTCTAGCCAATAGAATTAAGCATCACATAAAAAAAAATACACCACAACCAAGTGGATTCATACCAGGTATGCAAGGATGGTTCAACATTAGAAAATCAATCAACGTAATCTACCACATAAATAAAACAAAAGAAAAGAATCACATGATCATCTCAATAAGACATCATTTCATTTCTTATTTGGGTTATTTGCTTCCTCTCTTGTTTTTCTTTTGTCAATTTGGCCAATGGTTTGTTGATTTTTTTGATCCTTTGAAAAAAACTACTTTTGGTTTTTTTGATTCTTTCTATTGTTTTTCTATTCTCTATTTCATTTATTTCTGCTCTGATCTTTATTATTTCCTTTCTTCTGGTGGCTGTGGGCTTCTTTTACTATTCTCTTTCTATTTGTTTTAGTTGTAAAGCTAACCTTTTGATTTTAAACATTTCTTCTTTTTTGATGTGTGCATCTATTGTTATAAATTGACCCCTGAGTACTGCCTTTACTGTATCCCAAAGGTTTTGGTATGATGTGTTTTCTTTCTCATTTGATTCTAGGAATTTTTTTATTCCATCTCTGATTTCTTCTATTACCCAGTGGTTTGTAAGCAGGGTGTTATTTAGTTTCCATGTACCATGTAACTGATTTTTTTTTCCCTTGTTCTTCCTGTTGTTAATTTCTACTTTGGTGACATTGTGATCAGAGGAGATACTTTGTATTATCTCAATGCTTTGGATTTTGTTGAAGGTTGCTCTGCGGCCTAAGATGTGGTCTATTCTGGAGAACGTTCCATGTGGGTTGGAAAAGAATGTGTACTTTGCAGCTGTTGAGTGGAGTGTTCTATATATGTCAGTGAGGTCAAGTTGGCTGACTGTGGCCTTTAGATCTTCTGTATCTTTGTTGAGTTTCTATCTAGATGTTCTGTCCTTTACTGAGAGTGGTGTGTTGAAGTCTGCTACTATTACTGTGGAACTGTCAATTTCTTTTTTCAGTGCTGTTAAAATTTGTTTTATGTATTTTGGATCCCTGTCATTGGGCAAGTAGATATTTATTATGGTTATGTCTTCATGATGGATCTCCCTTTAATCATGATATAGTGCCCTTCTTTGTCTTTTATGGTAGATTTTGTTTTAAAGTCTATTTTATCTGAGATTACTATTGCCACTCCTGCTCTTTTTTGGCAGCTGTTTGCTGGATTTTTTTTTTCCCCACCGTTTGATTTTTAATAAATTTACATCTTTGTTTCCAAGGTGTGTGTCTTATAGACAGCATATTGGTGAATCCTGTTTTTTTATCCATTAATTCACCCTCTGTCTCTTTATCAGTGCATTTAGACCATTTACGTTCAGTGTAATTATTGATAGGTGTGCATTTATTGCTGTCATTTTGTAGTGCGCTTGTTTGTAGTGCTGAACATTTCTTTGTTCCTCTTACTCTCCTCTGCTGAATTTCTTTAGTTTGTGGATTTTTTTTTCATTTCTTTTTTTGATGTAGATTTTGTTTTTACTGAGACTTTATCTTTTCTTCTTTACTTTGATGAGTATGTTTGTTAACTTTCTTTGTGGTTACCTTGAACCTCACAGTGATCTTCCTAGGTTTGAAGCAGTCTGTTATTACTTTGCATCACCTTTCCTTCCTCTGCATTACAAAGTTCTATACCTACATTGTTTAGTCCCTCTTCTATTGATCTAATGTTGTTGTCATTAACCTCTCTGGTTCCCTGTTGTAGATCTTTAGGTTTTGAATAGTCCTTGAGAGTTCATTTCTTAAGTTGATACCTGGCTGATGTGATCTTGCATCCTAGATTCAGGCTGTCCTTTGATGTTTGTTCTCAAACTGAAGGACTCCCTTTAATAATTCTTGTAAGTTTGGTTTGGTTTTTACATATTCCCTTAATTTCTGTTTATCTGGAAATGTCCTAATTTCACCATCATATTTGAATGATAGTTTTCAGGATATATTATTCTTGGTTGGCAATTTTTTCCTTTCAAGGTTTTATATATGTCATCCCATTGCCTTCTTGCTGCGTGGTTTCTGCAGAGTAATCAGAACTTAGTCTCATTATTTCCCCTCTGTATGTGACTTTTTATTTTTCTTGAGCTGCTCTCAGGATTCTTTCTCTTGGTTTTAGCAAGTATGATTATGGTATGCCTTGGTGATTTTCTTTTGGTGTCCATCCTACATGGGGTTTGTTGAGCTTCTTGATGGTCAGCTTTTCATCTTTCATGATATTGAGGAAGTTTTCTGTCAGCAGTTCTTCAATGATCCTCTCTGTGTTTCCTGTTTTCTCGCTCTGTTTTGGAACTCCAATCACTCAAAAATTTTTGCTTTTCATTGTATCCCACATAATTCTCAGGGTTTCTTCATTTTTCTTCGTTCTTTTTTCTGATTTTTCCTCAAATAAAGTGGTATCAAAGTATTTGTCTTCTGTTTCACTGATCCTGTCTTCCATCGTTTCAAACCTGCTCCTCAGACCTTCTGACACTGTCCATTTCTGAAATCTTGCTGTATATCTTTTGGATTTCTAACTGTTGTTTTTTAATGATTTCAAGTTGTGAATTTATTTTGACATTTTGTTCCTGTATTATTTTCTTTCATTCTTCCTTTGTTTTGTCTGTATTTTCCATGAATTTGTCTATTTTTTCCTCATTTTTGTCTGCTTTTTGCTTCAACTCTTTATAGCTCTGAATATTAGAGATTTGAATTCCCTATCAGGTAGTTCCAGTGCCTTTTCTTCTACTGGAAAGTCATCTGGTGTTTTATTTTGGACACCTACTGGAACCATCCTGTCCTGTGTTTTAATATGTTTTAATATTGTCTGCTGTCTTCGGGACATTCAGTAGTTATTTTCTTTGTTTATTGATTGTAGATTTGTTTGTTTTGTCCCGCTTTTTTGTTTTATTTGATTATGTCTGTGCAGGCAGGCTGCGCATTCTTTAGTTGTTTGCTCGTCTGTGGGGATGATACTTTTCACCTCCTTGTCCAGTGGGAAGGGCCAGTCCCTCAACTATGGTACAGTAGGGCAGGTCCAGTTGAAGGGGAGGGGCTGGGATGGGTTGTTTGTGGCAGGTACTGGGGCCAACAGAATGGGCTGGAGGTCAGTGTAGGGCAGGTTCTGGTAGGTTGTGCCTGTGCTGCTTAGGGGTGTGATGTACAGCACATGGTGCAGATAGGCAGAAGGGAGGGGAGATATCTAAGATACAACTATTGGTCTCTACTCATTTGGTGCAAAAGAAGAAGAAGGAAACCAAAGAAGAAACTAGTCTACAGGACAAATAGTCTACATGAAACATGGCCTCATCTATCCTGAGACCAGAAAATCTAGGTGGTGCCCAGCTACCGTTCTTAGCAGGGCCAGCATAGATTGATCCTGATAGAATGGGAGAAAAATGTGGAACAGAACTCAAATTCTTAGGAAGTTCAGACTTAACTGGACCTGTTGAGACTGAAGGACTCCCCGACACTGTTGCCTTGAGATACTCTTTAAATCTTGTACCGAAACTAGCCCCTAGGGCTACTTCTTAGCTAAATAACATAGTGGCTCATAAAATAAGGAATATAACCAGTGAGTTCTGTGTTCCTTTAAAAAATCATCTATATGAGTCTAAATGGTCAATAATTACCCTACAGCAAAAATGAGAAGGTAAGGTGGCAGGGAAACTTGAAACAAACAGAATGGAATTAATGAGAATGGTGACACATTGTAAAAAATGTAACCAAAGTCACTGAATAATTTGTATAGAAGTTGTTAAATGGAAACCTAATCTGATGTGTAAACTCTCACTGAAAACACAATAAAATATTGTTAAAAAAAGAAAAAGAAATTACTGTACAGAGTTTGACTCATCTTTTTTTTCCAGTTTTCCTTTGGGCAAGAAATTAAAATAATCACCTGCTTGCTTTCAATTTGCCTTTAGAAGTCCCAGAATCTTTGGAGGTTCTGAAAATAAGTCATTTCAGCCAATTTGAATGCAGAATGGAACATTGACCCAAGAACACTGTTTGGTCATTGTTTCTGAGATAATATCAAAACTAGCAAATGAAAGTTGATTCCTTACATGAGTTTTAATTTCTGGCACTTGGGGTGACCACATCAAAATGTGTCATCCTAAAACTAAAGTCATGAATGACATCACTGACCTAGTCATAGCATCAAGATAGATACCTCATCAATGACAGAGATGTAGATATCTCCAAAATCAGCTTGCAAGTCTCCAAGTGGTTCTTGACCGTTTACACGGCTACCTTGAGTTTTCTGTATATACTAACTGGGACAAAAACATAAGAGGATGTTTAATTGCAATTTATTGTGAAATCTCTGTATGCCACCCTACCTCTTTTCAACTTTCCTGAAGTTCTGGTATTTCTGTCTCTGGAATCATCAAATACAATTTTCAAGCAGCCACTACCAAATGACTCCAACAGCTCTTCCTTTTCAAGAGAAAGTAACCAAGTGTCTTAGTCATCTAGTGCTGCTCTAACAGAAATACCACAAGTGGATAGCTTCAACAAAGAGAAATTTATTCTCTCACAGTCTAGTAGATTATAAGTCCAAATTCAGGGCATCAGCTCCAGGGGAAGGCCTTCTCTGTCGGCTCTGGAGGAAAGTCCTTGTCATTAGTCTTCCCTTGTTCTGGGATCATCTCAGCCCAGGAACCTCAGGTCCAAAGGACTCTTCTCCTGGCACTGCTTTCTTGGTGGTATGAGGTCCCCTCTCTCTGTTTGCTTCCCTTTCCTTTTATCTCTTGAGAGCTAAAAGGTGGTGTGGGCACACCCCAGGGGAACTTCCTTTACCTTGGATCAGGGATGTGACCTGGGTAAGGGTGGTGTTACAATCCCACCCTAATCCTCTTTAACATAAAATTACAATCAGAAAATGGAGGACAACCACACAACACTGGGAATCATGGCCTGGAAAAATTGATACATACATTTTTGGGGAGGCACAATTCAATCCGTGACACCAAATGTCTTTGACATGAACTTCTCTATTTCCTTGACATTTTAACCATGCTACTCCTTCTTCATGGAATGTTCTGCCTTGCATTGTTTGCCTGACAACCTCCTACTCATTTTAGACAACACTTCATAAAATTATTACTTTACAAAATTATTAAATGATATTTTTTCCTCTCTGTAATTCTTTCTAGTCCTATGTATCAGTTAGGGATTGATTTTGGTGACAGACATCACTAAATAAGATAGAGGCTTATTTTTCTCTCTCATAACTTTAATTCAGAATTAGGAAGTTAGGGTTGGAATGTTGACATTACAATGTCTCCCAGGACTCAGTCTCTAAATTTTCTGCTTTGCCATCTATCATGGATTGAATTGTGTCCCCCCAAAAACTGAGTGTAGCAACTTGGCTAGGTCATGATTCCCAGTATTGTATGATTGTATTATCTGATGTGATTTCCTTATTTGTTGTAAACTCTATCACTATGATGAGATTATATGTGATATCCTTATGTGTTGTAAATTCTATCACTGTGATGAGGTTATACTGATGAGGTTGACAAGATTAGATAGTGTCTTACTGCAATCTCTTTTGAGATATAAAAGACAGAAGCGAGCAAAGACACACGGGAACCTCATACCACAAAAAAGCAGTGCCGGGAGCAGAGTGTGTTCCTTTGGACCTGAAGTTCCTGCGCTGAGATGCTCCCAGACCAAAGGAAGACTGATGCATCACAAGGACCTTCCTCCAGAGCCAACAGAGAGAGAAGGCATTCCCCTGAAGCTGCCGCCCTGAATTTGGAGTTGGAGCCTACTGGACTGTGAGAGAATGAACTTCTCTTTGTTAAAACCATCCACTTGTGGTATTTCTGTTAAAGCAGCACTAGATGACTAAGACGCCACCCTTAATGGGTAGCTTCCATCCTCAAGGTTGCCTCATGGTTTTAAGATAGTTACTGAAGCTCCAGCTGTATCGTCTGCATCCAGGCAGGAAGAATTAAAGAAGTGGGGGTGGGGGTGGGGTGGGGTGTGGGGATATATGCCATTTAAACATGGCTGCACTATTGACAACTGCAGCTCCCACAGGCCTCTATGCTGCACAGCATGTTGAGGCTTGTCCCCAACATGTTGAGACTTGTCACAACTTGTTTTCCTAAACCTATTGTCCTGTTACTGATTGGCTTGTTTACCTGAATTCCTTCTCCCTTGCCCGAAACTTATTGTTATTCACCCAAAGCCCATTGTTCTGTTATTTGCTTCACTGCTTGCCATACTGACTATAGATAAACTCCTGGGACTGAAGCTGAGGGTCGACTCCTCAGAGTGACCCTCCTGGCCCCACTTCTCTGTAAGAGTTGTGTTGGTTACTGTCTCCACTGTCCCGACATTCGCCTCTGCTGCGACAGTGGGGAACAGGCACTTTCCAAAACAATATACCCTTTAAAGAACTTTTCTTGAGACCTTAACCAATGACTTCTGCTTACCTTTCATTGGACTCCCCCATCTTCAAGGGAGACAGGGAAACGTAGATTAAAAAAAAAAAATCTGAGTCATCTGCCACCTCTAACCTAGGGGTTCTCCTATTAAGAAGGTAAAAATGGAATCTGATTAAACAACTAGCAAGCTCTGCACCCTCCCTTACTGTGATGGTTTTAAAACCTGTCCACAAATTCTTTGATATTCCTCCTATTCAGAGATGGCATCCCATGTCCTCTAAGATTGTTCAGGATTGTTGGGCATACAATTTTTGATGTCTGAAATTCCATTGTGTTTATCAGAATGAATGTTAGGTTATGCTGTAGTAACAATCACAAAACCTCTGAGGTTAATCCAACAAAATGCATTTCTCCCTCTCCCTGCAGGTCAAATGTGAGTGTCATGGATTGACTTGTGTCCCCCAAAAATGTGTGTTGACTTGGCTAGGCCATGATTCCCAGTATTGTGTGATTATCCATTTTGTCATCTGATGTGATTTCCCTACGTGTTCTAAATCCTATCTCTATGATGTTGATGAGATGGGATTAGTGGCAGGTATGTTAATGAGGCAAGACTCAACCTACAAGATTAGATTTTGTCTTCAGTCATTCTTTTCTGAGATATAAAAAAGAGAAGTAAGCAGAGAGATGGGGACCTCATACTACAAAGAAAGCAGTGCCGGAAGCAGAGCACTTCCTATGGACCCTGTGTTCCTGAGTGGAAATCTCCTAGTCCAGGGTAAGATTGATGACAAGGACCTTCCTCCAGAGCCAACAGGGAAAGACTTCCCCTGGAGCTGACACCCTGGATTTGGACTTCTAGCCTACTAGACTGTGAGAGAATAAACTTCTGTTTGTTAAAGCCATCCACTTGTGGTATTTCTGTTACAGCAGCACTATATGACCAAGACAGTAAGAAGGGGACTCTGTTCATTGCAGTTACTCAGGGGTCCAGGCTGATGGGGGATCTACACATGCTTTTAATTGCTGAGTCAGGAAAAAGGAATGTGGCAAATCACACACTGCTTCTTAAAGTTTCCATAGTTTATTAGCTGAAGTGGGTAGTGTGGCCAAATCTGATTTCACGGGAGTGGAGTTCAACCTACCATGTGCTGAGAAGGCAAGAAGAGGGACTTTTTTTTACAAAATTTTTTTATTGTACTTTAGATGAAGGTTTACAGAACAAACAGTTTCTCATTAAACAGTTAATTCACATTTTTAAAATGACATTGGTTAACAATCCCATGACATGTCAATACTGTCCCTTCTCAACCTTGAGTTACCTATTACCAGCTTTCCTGTTCCCTCCTGCCATCTAGTCCTTGTCCCTGGGCTGTTGTGCCCCGTTAGTCTCATTTTGTTTTATGGGCCTGTCTAATCTTTGGCTGAAGGGTGAACCTCGGGAGCGACTTCATTACTGAGCTAAAAGAATGTCCGGGGACCATACTTTTGGGGTTTCTCCAGTCTCTGTCAGGCCAGTAAGCCTGGTCTTTTTTGTGAGTTAGAATTTTGTTCTACACTTTTCTCCAGCTCTTCCTGGACCCTCTGTTGTGATCCCTGTCAGAGCAGTCAGTGATGGTATCTGGGTACCATCTAGTTGTACTGGACTCAGTCTGGTAGAGGCTGTAGTACTTGTGGTCCACCATTCATTTGGACCAGTCTTCCCCTTGTGTCTTTGGTTTTCTTCATTCTCCCTTGCTCCAGATGAGGTGAGACCAGTGGAGTATTTTAGATGGCTTCTCAGAAGCTTTTAAGACCACAGACACTACTCACCAAGGTAGAATATAGAACATTTTCTTTATAAACTATGTTATGCCAATTGAGCTAGATATTCCCTGAGACCATGGTCCCCACAACCCTCAGCCCAGCAATTCGGTCCCTCAGGGAGTTTGGATGTGTCTATGAAGCTTCCATGACCTTGCCTTGTACAAGTTGGTCTGGCTTCCCCAGTATTGTGTACTGTCTTACCCTTCACCAAAGTTACCACTTATCTCTTGTCTGTTTAGTGTTTCCCCCCTCCCCTCCATCATAAGAAGAAGGAGTATTTTTTGTAAACAGCATAAATGACAACTCCAGGATGTATGCATACCTGTGCCCTTGTTGAAATGAAAATACTCTTGGGAAAAAGGGCCCTATTTTACCCATTGGTAGTCATGAATAACCTCATGTGGAGTATAGTATCATATTTTTCTTGAGGACAAGTTGTGACATGATCGGGAAAATATTCATGGAGACTAGGAGATGGTAAGTACAGCAGTCTCCAGGTTATGAGCATCCAACTGATGGAAAACTTGTACTTGCCCTTTAATGCAATGTTTTATTAATGCTTTAATACACTTTGAAACCATTGAACCAACCCCTACTTGGAAAAATTCTTCATAACAATTACCTTCACTTGTTGCATTTTAAATCATTGAAAAGCCTTAGAGCCTTTTCTTGCACTGAAGTAAGGCAAAATAAGAACCATAGGCACCTGTTCCGACTTACCTTCACCTGGCCTTGAAATGTTGCTGTGGAGTTGATTGCAACTCATAGTGACCCTATAGGACAGAGTAGAACTGCCCCATAGGGTTTCCAAGGAGCAGCTGTTGGATTTGAACTGCCAACCTTTTGGTTAGCAGGTGATCTCTTAATCACTCAATTTTTAAAAGACACAATCAGGAAGGGATATCATTTGTAAACCTTTTACTGCCTGTAGTTTACATCTCAGAAAGATGAATTAGGATTATTAGAGTGCTCCCACCAGGAGGCTGGTAAGAAGTAAACAGAAAAGAGAAACTTTAGTTTAGCAGGGAAGAGACAATGAATTTTGAGATTGTCTAGTCCCAACTCTGCCCCTAAGTAGCCAGAAGTTCTTGGGCCTCTTAGGGCCTTGGTTTCCAATCAATATTCCAAGGCTAATTGAGGGTGTTATTTCTAAACCACCCTGCCAACACATAAAAGGATCAGACTCTTTTGGACAAGGAAAGTCACAAATACCTATAAACACTAAGAGAAAGAGAGGCAGACAGGCAGAGAGAGAGAGAAATATGGCAAAGCAGTAGATTGGACGGGTTTAGAGAGAAAGTCAGTTCTTATAAATGATATTTTAGAGGTAAGGAGACATTGTCTTTCTAGACCCTCAGTTCAAAATCGCCACCAGGATCTCAGCTTACAGGAGTTACACTAGAGCGCCTTCAAAGGGCAGGCCAGGTTTCAAAACATTTCTACTGTCAATTTAAGAAAGAATAAATCTTCATTCTATGTGGAGAGGGAAAAGAGCCTGCCCTCCTTTACGTGAAGAGCTGCCCTTGAAAATGCTAGCTCATTAGCCTCCTTATACATAAGAGAAAGAGTAAAGGGCTCCCAGGACAAAGCTCAGCCAAGAAAGACTGCAAGGGTGGGTTTTATTGGTAATGTAACCCCTTCCTTCAGGAATTCTATGGGGAGTCGTCAGGCAGCATGTGCCCTAGCAGCAAAAGCCACCGGCTTCCCCATGACTGCAGGCCTTGGCTTGAAAGCATATTCTATGCAGGGTCTTGTATTTTTAAGAAGACAGGCAGGAATTACTTATTCCTCCTTGTATATGATTTCTCATTTTTCTTCTAGCAGAAATGGGGAATGGATTGATGTGGGATTTGTAAGCTTCCTGAGCATTTGGGAGGGTGGCAGTTAGAATGACAGTAATGACTTAGGTCTCCTCTGAGGGTGGTTCCTTCATTACCGGGCCAGCCTGTGCTCTGGCTCCGTCATTCACACCCTGCCACTCCACAGCTCTACTTCGTACTCTGTTCATCACAGCTGGAGGCCCCGGAGGCTCAGACAACTCTACACCCTGCAAGCTGGACTGTCTCTATCTGGGATGGCCTGACAGCCATCCCCCAGCCCCAAATGGGGCACAGACTGGAGAAGACCCTGAAGAGTTCCTTTCTCCTCCCTCCTTCCCAACACACATGCACAAACATAGACCCTACAGAGTACTTTTCTCATCCCTCCCAACTCGCATGCGCACACAGAAACACACACGTATACCCCTGTGCACACACTTACATACAAGAGAACTTGCATTTACATGAAAGTTGTAAGAAATCTAAGACAAGAATAAAGAGTCTTAAGGAGAGGTGTGGAAGTGGAGAGAGCCAACCCCACCCACTTAAATTTGGTGAGGTTGTAAGAAGCTGATTGTATGTGCCAGGAGTATAAAGGAAAGGAAGGGGCTGATTTTAATAATCCACACATGAGACTGAGTCACGTCTCTGTTACATTTTCCTAAAAGACAAACTTGAGAGTGACCATCAATGACTATGTGTAGCAATACAGAAGAATCTCACAAATATAATATTGGGCAGAAGATAGCAGATATGAATGAGTACTACATAGTCTTTTTTTAAGTAACAAAAGGGAGGGGGTCGAGCAAAAGTCTTGAGAATGACGGGTCTAGTGACTAGAAGGAGACATAAGGGGACTTCTTGGATGCTAGGTATATTCTGTTTCTTGATCTGAGTGCTGGTTACTTGTGTTGTAGTGAAACAACTTTCACCAAAGCCTTCTGCAACAAAGAGATTTTTGTTGTGACATATCAGAAAACCAAATGGGAAATTGGTTGCAAGCACTCAGGCTATAAACAGACCAAAATCCAAAGAAGTACAATCTATAAGTGCTTTTTATGCAGTTTTGACAGGTGCTAATTCATTATGAGTAAGGGTCTTTCATCATACCCTTTACAATCATTGGAACACGTACCTATGAGTAAATTACCTACAGACTATGATTGGTTAAAGTAAAGACAAAGAACTAAGATCATGATTGGGTGACCTTTTCTTGTTGTCTTTTCTAACAGTTTGGTCTCTTGGTTCAGGGGTCCTGGGTCTGTCATATGAGTGATGTTTTTCATTTTTCATGGGGGCTATGTATAATACTGGGTAGAGCTTTAACTCACTTCCTGGACTAAATTGTTTTTTAGTTTGGGTATGCACATCCACTGTCCCCCATTGAACTGGTTAGAGCACTCTGTCCTGCTCCTTTGATGTAGTTTCCTATTGTTTTAAGCTTCTCATATTCTGACAAACAAGTTGGCCTTATGTGGTTATGGCCTGCTGTGGTTAGGTTAACACTTTATCAATCCCTCCTTTTGATCACTGATTACTGTAAGTACTTCGATGATCACAAGATGATGCCTGGACTTTGCTGGGCTCCTAGGTGGTAGCCATGGCAGTCACTTTAAACTCACGGTCTGGTTTTCACTGGATACCATCTGTTTCTTCACAATGGTCATTAGATGAGGGTTACGGCTCTGTCAATCATATTGCAGAAGTAGGCAGAATCAATATACATTATTGGTTTAGGAGCTGGATGTGCTCTAGGGTGCTGGCATTTATTAATTCCAGCAACCACACATTTGAAAAAATTATAGATTAAGCCAATCAATACTATTATCATTAAAATGACTTGCAGGAACTGGTGATCCCAAGATTCTATCCTTTGGTGTAACCATCCAAATAAATCTGGGGTTTTAAAAGGAGAAATAGAGTGCAGCCAAATAGCCTGATGTCTAATTTTATGGATATCTTGTTCTACAGTTCTAGAGGAACTTATCCAAGAGCAACAGGATGTACTGGCTACTGCATATACCCCTCCTTATTATGCCAGTAAGAAGTCTAATACAATCAGATTGTCCAGGACAACCTTTGCCAAAGAGGTTAATGATTTTTGTTGAGCTGACATTCTGTTAGCAACATTATCAGCTATTTGTGCCATTCTGGCAGATGGGTTTTGCAAAGATTTTTTTAATTCTACTATACAATATGAGGGAATTAATGATCTTAAAAATGACCAACCCCATCCTGGATGTTCTGCTATGGGATTTTCTTATATACGTCTCTTTTGGTTATTGAAATTAGTTTGATATCGCTTATCCAATGTGGACTAGCATTTGTGGAATGAATGTCAAACGGGACACCCATTGATCCTAAGGTATGTTGCCCTTGAATTCTCCACTCATCTACACACAGAATAGCCCAAGCATAAGGACTGTCCCTAGGAAAGGGATTACTTAAACCACTGTAATTAGATACTCCACATAGGAACACATAACCATAAAGGGCATAAATAACAGTATTGGTACAAGGCTCAGGAATAGAAAAATTTACATGCATTAGCCATGTCTTAACTAGATTGTTATTACATATTTGAAATCTTCCAAACTTAAGTTCTAACTTAGTATAATTTTCAGAACCCAAACCCCAAAACCAAATTCACTGCTGTCAAGTCAATTCTGACTCATAGTGACCCCATAGGGTTTCCAAGGCTGAATATATTTTTTCTAAATTTTTTTATTGTACTTTAGATGAAGGGTTACAGAACAAATAGTTTCTCATTAAACAGTACACATATTGTTTTATGACATCAGTTAACAACCCCACAACATGTCTACACTCTCCCATCTCGACCTTGGGTTCCCTATTGCCAGCTTTCCTGTTCCCTCCTGCCTTCTAGTCCTTGTCCCTGGGCTGTTGTGCCCCATTAGTCTCATTTTGTTTTATGGGCCTGTCTAATCTTTGGCTGAAGGGTGAATCTCGGGAGCGACTTCATTACTGAGCTAAAAGGGTGTCCAGGGGCCATACTCTTGGGGTTTCTCCAGTCTCTGTCAGGCCAGTAAGTCTGGTCTTTTTTTGTGAGTTAGAATTTTATTCTACATTTTTCTCCAGCTCTGTCCAGGACCCTCTGTTGTAATCGCTGTCAGAGCAGTCGTGATGGTAGCCGGGTACCATCTAGTTGTACTGGACTCAGTCTGGTGGAGGCTGTGGTAGTTGTGGTCCATTAGTCCTTTGGACTAATCTTCCCTTGTATCTTGTTTTCTTCATTCTCCTTTGCTCCCAAAGGGTTGATACCAGTGGAGTATCTTAGATGGATGCTCACAGGCTTGTAAGACCCCAAGGCTGTAAATCTTTACAGAAGCAGACTGTCATATCTTTCTTCCTTGGAGCCACTGGTGGTTTTGAACTGCTGACCTTTGGGTTAGCAGTCGAACACTTTAACCACTGCACCATCTTGTATTTTTCATATTTAGGATATAGTTCATTTAAGGTTGTTAAACAATTCTGATACTAATGATCATAATACTGAGGTGACTCAGGACAGTATTCAATAAAATATAGTACTAATTCTCCTTCCTGTACACAGGGAACTTGGAGGTTAACTGCCTTTGCTCCTTTACAATCTATAACTAGGCATCATATACCTGTGAGATTGAAGCAAGGACTATTTGGATGAAATGGCATGTTAGGGGGATGCCACGATTTAACCCTTAGTAGTCATTTTAGAGCACAGCTGGATTTTGTTGGTGGTGAAGTGATGACATGATTGTTTAATATTGGGGAAGCTAAAGGATCTGAATTATCTTGTATAGATTTAGGATTATGATGACATACCCAATAATCAGTTAAATTCCCTGCACCAGCAACTGGTTGAGCTAATTTTACAAATGCATTTTCTTCTCAGGCTACAGTTAAGATACATATGGAGAAGATTAGAGTTATCTTGATTAAACCCATAATAATATAGGTGAATAACAGACAATGAATAAAATATAGTGACTTCTGGGATAATTGCTATGATTAAACAGACTAAACCACAAACTTCGGCCTAATGTATTTAACACTCCTGTTTTCAATATACAATGATTACAGTAGAAAATAAGGTAAAATTTGTATGTTGTTATTGTTAGGTGCCATCAAGTTGCTTCCAACTCATAGCAACCCTATGTACAACAGAATGAAACACTGCCTGGTCCTGCACCATCCTTATAATCATTGTTATGCTTGAGCCCATTGTTGCAGCCACTCTATCCATCCATCTCATTGAGGGTCTTCCTCTTTTTCTCTGACCCTCTACTCTGCCAAGCATGATGTCCTTCTCCAGGACTGGTCCCTCCTGATAACATGTACAAAGCATGTGAGACGAAGTTTCGCTATCCTTACTTCTAATGAGCGTTCTGGCTGTACTTCATCCAAGACAAATTTGTTCATTCTTCTTGCAGTCCATGGTATATTCAATATTCCTCACCAACACCATAATTCAAACGTATCAATTCTTATTCATTGTCCAGCTTTTGCAGGCACATGAGGTGACTGAAAACACCATGGCTTGGGTCAGACGCATCTTAGGCCTCAAAGTGACGTCTTTGCTTTTTAACACTTTAAAGATTTCTTTTGCAGCAGATTTGCCGAATGCAATACGTCATTTGACTTCTTGGGCGTTGATTGTAGATCCAAGTAAAATGAAATCCTTTACAACTTCAAAATTTCCTCAGTTTATCATGATGTTATTTATTGGTCCAGTTGAGAAGATTTTTGTTTTCTTAAGTTAGCATAAGCCCTACTAATTCAGCCAACTAGATTTCCTGTCCCTTCACTTCTGGTATAGGTTGGAGAGAAAGTTTGGCCTTTGGTGGAGAATGATTAGTGGTGGTATGCAGACAGCGTTTAAACTTCAGTTTTAGTCCTCCTGCTGGTTCAATAACCCATTTTGGAACTTTGATTTTCCTCATCTGGGATAGATGTATCCACGATTTTACTCCCTGTAATTTAGCAGCACAATCATTAGTTAACAGCACTAAAAAAGGTCCTTTCCATAGAGGGAGGGAGTCCTTAATTTGGTGATGTTTCCAATACACATAATGTCCTGGTTCAGGTTTATAATTTGAAGAATTGGAAACATGTATGCTTGTTTGATATTCGTGTAGCAGCTGATAAGCATGATCTTTGGCATATTGAACTAATCTTTGACAATATTTTAGCAGATCAGAAGAAAGAAGATTTTACTCTTTTTTTTTTTTTTTTTACACACTAGGCATTCTAAAAATATGTTGATCATAGCCTAAGACAAAGTTGGGTGACCTAGATTCTAATTCTGGTTCAGCCATGGATGGCTGACTTTTATATCATCACCCCTTGACCTCATCTGTTGGTTGGGATAAGTAATGTCTGCTTTGTCTGCCTCATGATGAAGGTCAAATGAATAACATGAGTCAACTTGGAAAATTTTAAAATACTATACAAACACTAGATCCTGTTGGGTACTTACTCTATATATACTTCTTTTTTTTAAAATTATTGTACTTTAGATGAAAGTTTACAGAACAAGCTAGCTTCTCATTAAACAATTAGTACACATATTGTTTTGTGACATTGGTTATCAACCCTATGACATGTCAACACTTTTCCCTTCTCAAACTTGGGTTTGCCATCACTACCTTTCCCGTCACCTCCTGCCTTTTAGGCCTTGTCCCTGGACTGGTGTGCCCACTTAGTCTTGTTTTCTTTTATGAGCCTGTCTAATCTTTGGCTGAAGGGTGAACCTCAGGAGTGACTTCATTATTGAGCTAAAAGGGTGTCCAGGGGCTATACTCTTGGGGTTTCTTCACTCTCCGTCAGACCAGTAACTCTTTTTTTTTTTTGTGAGTTAGAATTTTGTTCTACATTTTTTTCCAGCTCTGTCCAGGACCCTCTAATGTGATTCCTGTCAGAGCAGTCAGTGGTGGTAGCTGGGCACCATCTAGTTGTACTGGACTCAGTCTGGTAGAGGCTGTAGTACCTGTGGTCCACCAGTCATTTGAACAAATCTTCCCCTTGTGTCTTTGGTTTTCTTCATTCTTCCTTGCTCCAGACAAGGTGATACCAGTGGAGTATCTTAGATGGCTGCCCAGAAGCTTTTAAGACCCCAGACACTACTCACCGAAGTAGTAGAACATTTTCTTTATAAACTGTTATGCCAATTGAGCTAGATGTTCCCTGAGACCATGGTCTGCAGATCCCTCAGCCCAGCAATTCAGTCCCTCAGGGAGTTTGGAAGTGTCTACGGAGCCTCCAGGACATTGTCTTGGACAAGCTGTGCTGGCTTCCCCAGCAGTGTGCACGGTCTTACCCTTCACCAAAGTTACCACTTATCTATCGTGTATTTAGTGTTTTTCCATCCCTACCCCTCCCCACCCTTGTAACCATCAAAGATTGTTTCTTTTTGTGTATAAACTTCTCTGTGAGTTTTTATAGTAGTGGTCTCATACAATATTTGTCCTTTGTGATTGACTTATTTCACTCAGCATAATGCCCTCCAGATTCATCCATATTGTGAGATGCTTCGCAGATTCATCATTGTTCTTTATCGTTGTGTAGTACTCCATTGTGTGTGAGTACCACAGTTTGTTTATTCATCTGTTAATGGGCATCCAGGTTGTTTCTATCTTTTTGTTACTGTGAACAATGTTGCAATGAACATGGGTGTGCCTATGTCTATTCGTGTGACAGCTGTTATTTCTCTAGGATATATTCCTAGGAGTGGGATTGCTTGATCGTATGGTATTTCTATTTCTAGCTTTCTAAGGAAGCACCATATTGTTTTTCAAAATGGTTTTACCATGTTGCATTCCCACTAGCAGTACACAAGAGTTCCAATCTCCCCACAGCCTCTTCAACATTTGCTATTTTCTTTTCTTTTCTTTTTTTTTTTTTTTTTGATTCATGCCAGTAATGCCAGGGTGAGATGGTATCTCATTGTGGTTTAGATTTGCATTTCTCTAATGGCTACTGATGGTGAGCATTTTCTCATGTGTCTGTTAGCCACTTGAAAGTTTTCTTTGGTGATATATCTGTCCATTTCCTTTTGCCTATTTTTTAATTGGGTTGTTTGTCTTCTTGTTGTATAGGTGTTGGATTTTCCTGTAGATTTTAGAGATTAGAACTTTGTTGGATTTGTCATAGCCTCAATTTTTTTTCCTGGCCTGTAGGTACTCTTTTTACTATTTTGATGAAGTCTTTTGATGAGCATAAGTGTTTAATTTTTAGAAGATCCCAGTTATCTACCTTACCTTCTGGAGTTTGTGTGTTAGTTATGGTTTGTATCCTGTTAATGCCGTGTATTAGGGCCTCTAGCATTGATTCTACTTTTTTCTTGTATGGTCTTTATAGTTTTTGGCTTTACATTAAGGTCTTTGATTCATTTTGAATTAGTCTTTGTGTATGGTATAAGGTATGGGTCCTGTTTCATTTTTTTTTCTTTTGCAGAGGGACATCCAGTTTTGCCAGCACCATTTATTAAAAAAACCTGTCTTTTCCCCGTTTAATGGATTTTGTGCCCTTGTTGAAAATCAGGTGACAGTTGATGGATGTATATACATCTGGGTTCTTAATTCTGTTCCATTGGTCAATATAGCTTTCATTGTACCAGTACCAGGCTGAATTGACTACCGTAGCTGTATAGTAGGTTCTGAGGTCAGGTAGTGCAAATCCTCCTACTTTAACCTTCTTCGATAATGCTTTACTTATCTGGGGCCTCTTCCCTTTCCATATAAAGTTAATGATTAGGCTTTCCATCTCTTTAAAGAATGTTGTTGGTGTTTGGATCGAGATTGCATTGTATTTGTAAATTGCTTTGGGTAGAATTGTTATTTTCACAGTGTTGAGTATACCTATCCATGAGCATGGTATGTTCTTCCATTTATGTAGATCACTTTTATTTCTTGCAGCAGTGTTTTGTAGTTTTCTTTTTTAATTTTATTTTATTGTACTTCAGGTGAAGGCTTACAGAACAAATAGTTTCTCATGAAACAGTAGTACACATGCTGTTTTATGACATTGGTTAACAACCCCACAACATTTTAACCCTCTAAATTCTCAACCTTTTTTTTTTTTTGGTGAAAATACACATAGCCAAAGATACACCGTTCCAAAAATTTCTACATACACAGTTCAGTGACATTGACTACGCTTTTCCAATTGTGCTGTTATTCTCACTTAAGATGAAGGCTTACAGAACAAAATGGTTTCTCATTTAACAGTTACTACAAATGTTGCCCTATGACAATGGTTAACAACCTCACAACATATCAACAGTATCCTTACTCAACCTTGTGTTCCCTATCATCAGCTTCCTTCTCCCCTTCTGCCTTCTGGACCTTGTCACTGGACTCCTGCACCTCGTTAGTCTCATTTGGTTTTACCGGGCTGTCCACTCCCAGGCTGAATAGTGAACCTTGGAGGTAACTTCACCACTGAGCTAAAAGGGTGTCTGGGGGCCATACTCCCGAGGTTTCTCCAGTCTCCTTTAGGCCAGTAAATCTGGTCTCTTTTTTTTTTCTGTGAGTTAGAATTATGCTCTACATCCTTCTCCAGCTCTGTCCAGAACCCTCTGTTGTGATCCTGGTCAGAGCAGTCAGTGGTGGTAGCCAGGCACCATCTAGCTGTACTGGAATCAGTCCGGTGGAGGCCTTGGTACCTGTGGACAATTAGTCCTTTGGACTAATATTTTCGTTGTATCCTGTTCTCTTCATTCTCCCTTGCTCCCGAAGGGATGAGACTGGTGGAGTATCTTAGATGGCTGCTCACAGGCTTTTAAGACCCCAGACGCTACTCACCAAGGTAGAATGTAGAGCATTGTCTTTGTAAGCTGTGTCATGCCAATTGAGCTAGATGTTACCCAAGACCATGGTCCTCACAGCCCTCCACCCAGCAATTCAGTCCCTCAGGGAGTTTGGATGTGTCTATGGGGCTTCCATGACCTTTCCTTGTACAGGTTGTGCTAGTTTCCCCTGTATTGTGTACTGTCTCACCCTTCACCCAAGATGCCACTTATCTATTGCCTATTTAGTATTTCCCCCCCCCCACCCCTCCCATCCCTGGTAACCAACAAAGATTGTTACATTTTGTGTGTGAACTTTTTCATGGGTTTTTACAATAGAGGTCTCATACACTATTTGTCCTTTTGTGATTGACTTATTTCACTCAGCATTGTAGTTTTTTTGTATAGGTCTTTTATATCCCTGGTTAGATTTATTCCTAAGTATTTTATTTTTTAGGGTCTATTATAAATGGTATTGTTTTCCTGATTTCCTTTTCATCGTTCTCTTTATTGGTGTATAAGAATCCAACTGTTTTTCGTATCTTTAGCTTGTATCCTGCTACTCTGCTGAGTCTTTCTATTAGTTCCAGTAGTTTTCTTGTGGAGTCTTTTGGGTTGTCTATTTATAGTATCATATTATCTGCAATTAGGGACAGTTTTACTTCTTCGTTACCAATTTGGATGCTCTTTATTGCTTTTCTTGCCTTATTGTTCTCGCTAGGACTTCCAGCATGATGTTAAATAGGGGTGGTGATAAAGGGCATCCTTGTCTTGTTCCTGTTCTCAGGGGGAGTGTTTTCAGCCTCTGTCCATTAAGAATGATGTTAGCTGTTGATTTTCTGTAGATGCCCTTTATTATATTGAGGAATTTCCCTTCTATACCTATTTTATTGAGAGTTTTTACCAGGAATGGATGTTGGACTTTGTTGAATGCCTTTTCTGCATCAATTGAGATTATGATGGGATTCTTTTATTTTCTTTATGTAGTGGATTACGTTGATTGATTTTCTAATGTTGAACCTTCCTTGCATACCTGATATGAATCCTACTTGGTCATGGTGTATTATTTTTTTTGATATGATGTTGAATTCTATTGGCTAGAATTTTGTTGAGAAGTTTTGCATCTACATTCATGAGTGATATTGGTCTGTAATTTTCTTTTTTTGTGGTGTCTTTGGTTTTGGTATCAGGGTTATGTGGGCTTCATAGAATGAATTCAGAAGTATTGATTAATTTTCTATGTTCTGAAATATTTTGAGTAGTACTGGTGTAAGGTATTCTTTGAATGATTGGTAGAATTCTCCAGTGAAGCAATCTGAGCCAGGGCTTTTTTTGTTGACATTTCTTTTTTTTAAATTACCTTTTCAATCTCTTCTCTTGTTATGAGTCTGTTCAGATTTTCAACACTGTTTTGTGTTAGTTTGGGTAGATAGTGTGTTTCTAGAAATCTGTCCATTTCCTCTAGGTTTTCAAGTTTGTTGGAGTATAGTTTTTCATAATACTTGGTTATGATCCTTTTTATTTCAGTTCAGTCTGTTGTAATGTCTCCCATTTAATTTCTTATTTGGGTTATTTGCATCCATTCCTGTTTTTCTTTTGTCAGTTTGGCCAGTGGTTTGTTGATTTTGTTGATGCTTTCAAAGAACCAACTTTTGGTTTTGTTGATTCTTTGTATTGTTTTTCTATTCTCTATTTCATTTATTTCTGCTCTGATCTTTATTATTTCCTTTCTCCGGGTGACTGTGGGCTTTTTCTGCTGTTCTCTTTCTATTTGTTTGAGTTGTGTAGTTAATGTTTTGATTGTATCTCTTTCTTGTTTTTTGATGTGGGCATCTATTGTTATAAATTGACCTCTGAACACTGCCTTTGCTGCATCCCAAAGGTTTTGGTATGATGTGTTTTCTTTCTCATTTGATTCTAGGAATTTTTTGATTCCATCTCTTATTTCTTCTATTACCCAGTGATTTTTAAGCAAGGTGTTATTCAATTTCCATGTATTTGTTTTTTTTTTCATTGCTCTTCCTGTTGTTAATTGCTACTTTGATGGCATTGTGGTCAGAGAAGACACTTTGTATTATCTCAGTGCTTTGGATTTTTTTGAGGGTTGCTTTGTGGCCTAAGATTTAGTCTATTCTGGAGAACGTTCCATGTAGGTTGGAAAAGAATGTGTACTTTGCAGCTGTTGGGTGGAGTGTTCTATATACGTCTATGAGCTCAGGTTGGTTGATTGTATCCTTTAGATCTTCTGTATCTTTGTTGAGTTCTTTCTGGATGTTGTATCCTTTACCGAGAGTGGTGTGTTGAAGTCTCCTACTATTACTGTGGAACTGTCAATTTCTCTTTTCAGTGCTATTAGAGTTTGTTTTACATATTTTGCAGCCCTGTCATTGGGTACATAGATATTTATTACGGTCATGTCTTCATGATGGATCATCCCTTTAATCATTGTATAGTGCCCTTCTTTGTCTTTTATGGTGGATTTTTTTTTAAAGTCTATTTTATCTCAGATTAGTATTGCCACTTCTGCTCTTTTTTGGTAGCTGTTTGCATGATATATGTTTTTCCATCCTTTGATTTTTAATAAATTTACATTTTTGTTTCTAAGGTGAGTCTCTTGTAGACAGTATACTGATGGATCCTGTTTTTTATCCATTCTGTCACTCTCTGTCTCTTTATGGGTGCATTTAGACCATATAAGTTCAGTGTGATTATTGATATGTGTGAGTTTTTTGCTGTCATTTTGTAGTGCTTTTTTTGTGATGCACACGTTCTTTTTGTTCCTCTTACTCTCTCTTAAAATCCACAAAAAATTCCTTTAGTTTGTGGATTTTTTTTTCATTTCTTTTGTTTTTGTGGATTTTTGTTTTACTGATACTTTGTTTTTCTCCTTTATTCTGATCAGTAGGTTTGTTAACTTTCTTTGTGGTTACCTTGAAATTTACCCTTATCTTCCTAGGTTTGAACCAGTCTATTATTACTTGGTATCGCCTTGCCTTCCTCTCCATTAGAAAGTTCTATACCTACACCATTTATTCCCTCTTTTATTGTTCTAATGTTGTTGTCATTTACAGATTAACCTCTCTGGTTCCCTGTTGTAAATCTTTTGGTTTTGAATAGTCGTTGAGAGTTCATTTCCTAGTTTGATATCTGGCTGGTGCGATCTTGCGTCCTAGATTCAGGCTGTGGTCTGATGTTGTTTGTTCTCAGATCGAAGGACTCCCTTAAATAATTCTTGTAAATTTGGTTTGGTTTTTACATATTCCCTTAATTTTTGTTTATCTGGAAATGTCCTAATTTCACCATCACATTTGAATGAGAGTTTTCAGCATATATTATTCTTGTTGGCAATTTTTTTCACTCAAGGTTTTATATATGTCATCCTATTACCTTCTTGCCTGCATGGTTTCTGCTGAGTAATCAGAGCTTTGTCTTATTATTTCCTCTCTGTATATGACTTTTCATTTTTCTCGATCTGCTCTCAGGAGTCTTTCTTTGTCTTTGGTTTTAGCAAGTGTGATTATGGTATGCCTTGGTGATTTTCTTTTGGGGCCTATCCTATATGGGGTTCGTTGAGCTTCTTGGATGGTTAGCTTTTCACCTTTCATGATATTAGGGAAGTTTTCTGTCAGCAATTCTTCAATGATCCTCTCTGTGTTTTCTATTTTCTCCCCCTGTTCTGGAACTCCAATCACTCGTAGATTTTTGCTTTTGATTGTATCCCACATCATTTTCATTTTTCTTCATTCTTTTTCTTATTTTTCCTCAAACAAAGTTGTATCCATGGATTTTTCTTCAATTTTGCTGATCGTGTCTTACATTGTTTGAAACCTGCTCCTCAGAGCTTCAATGACACTGTCCATTTCTGAAATCTTGCTGTTTATCTTTTGGATTTCTAATTGTTGTAGTTTATGATTTCTAGTTGTGAATTTATTTTGACAGTTTGTTCCTGTATTATTTTCCTGAACTTTTCTGTTTTTTTTGTCTGTATTTTCCATGAATTTGTCTGTTTTTTCCTCATTTTTGTCTGCTTTTTTCTTCAACTCTTGGATAGCTCTAAGTATTAGAGATTTTAATTCCCTGTCAGGTAGTTCTAGTGCCTTTTCTTTTACTTGGAAGTCATCTATTGTTTTATTTTAGATGCTTACTGGAATCATTCTGTCCTTTTTAAAATATGTTTTGATATCATCTGCTATCTTTGGGACATTCAGTAGTCATTTTCTTTGTTTATTGATTGTGTATTTGTTTATTTCGTCCTGATTTTTGTTTTATTTGGTTATGTCTGAGTAGGGTGGCTGTGTGTTCTTTGTTGTTTCACCATCTGTGGTCATGATACTTTTCACCTCCTTGTCCAATGGGCAGGGTCAGTCACTCAGCTATGGCACAGCAGGGCAGGTACAGATGAATGGGAGCAGCTGAGATGGGTTGTTTGGATGGGCATGCTGGGGTAAGTGCAGGACAGGTACCTGTAGGCTCTGCCTGTGCTGCCCAGGGTTGTGATGTTCAGCACATTGTGCAGGTAGGCAGGAGGGAAGGGAGAGGTTGTGATTTGTGGAGCTAAGACGGGTGTGTGAAAGAAGAGAGAGTGGCGCTAAGACGGGTGTGTGAAAGAAGAGAGAGAGGAGAGAGACACAGGGGCCAAAACAAATAAACAAAAAAGTGCTGAGGGAGCTTGCTATTGGAGTGGAGAAACAAGAAGCTGAGAAATGAAGAAAAACTATGTATAAAATTTTTGAGTTAAAAACTAATCTGCACTGTAAAATAAAAAAAGAAATGCTAATATATTCAGAAAAAATCATAGATTTTTTTTAATTAAGAGAAAATTTTGAAGAATATGTTGAAAAAAGCTACTAGTAAAAAAAAAACTTGTTTAAAAAAAGAAAAGGAAGAGGGCTCAACAATATTGGCTGAATGAATGAACAGCTATAAGTGATGCACACAACCAGATCTGTGGGGACATAGAAGAAAAATATCAGAATCAGATTGGTAGTGGGGTTGGGAGTTGTAGTTGAATTGAACCATGGTTTGAAAAGGAAGGGAGGCCTTTCATGAATCTGTCTGGTGCATTTCCACAGATCTTTATTGCTTGCATGTCTCCTAGTTCTTTTCTTCGCTAGGCCCTTCCAGGAGCCACTCCAGAGCTCTAGGGCAGCTTGACCTTCCCATAGTGCTCTAGGCTCTAAGATACTCCTCTTCTAGGCTGGAAACTTCCACCCCTGCAGCTGTTTAGCATGAAGCAATTTTTATTGTAGAAAAATTTGAAAATGCAAATATGTAAAAAAAAAAGACAAAAACAGGACTCTGGTCATCCAGAGAAAACTAGTCTTAATATTTTGATGTATAAACCAAACCAAACCCACTGCCATCAAGTCAATTTCGACTCATAGAGACCTTATAGGACAGAGTAGAACTGCCTCATAGGGTTTCCAAGGAGCGGCTGGTGGATTTGAACTGCCGACATTTTGGTTAGCAGTCGAACACTTAACTACTGCGCCACCTGGGTATAGTCTTCTAAAATTTTTTTCATTCCGTATACACGTTTGTCTTTATAAGTTTTGAACACATACTATGTGCTATTTTGTAACTCCGTGATATGTGCTATCATAAGCATCTTTCTGTGTCAATTAACAAATGTTCACCTTATCTTTTAAGTGTTGCTGCCTTGGATTCCATTGTAATGTCGTTTGCACTTGATCTCCCCTTTCCACTCACAGCTCCACAAATCAGGCCTCAGGGCTCAGACACAATGTATAAGCTTGGGTTCTTTGGGAAGAAGATGCCAAGATGGAATGAGATATGTAAAAGATTTAATTGGGGGAAATACCTATGAAGCATAAAGGGGAGAGGGAACAAGAGTAGACAGACCATGGTGCAGCCCCAACCACTGTGAAAGGAGAGAGGTAAGGAAGAATGATTGGGTAGGAGGAGCCTCAGACTGCAATGTACCTCTGACAAAGTCTCAGCCAGGCCATTGGGGAGCCCCAGAGGAAGCATTTTCCACTCGAGGATTCCAGGGAGAAACGACTTGGCTCTAGTACCTCCATCATGCTCAGTCATTGGTTGGGAGCAGCCTGGGGAAAGCATGACCCCTGTGTGGCACTGTGGTAGATCTGAAGGTGCAGCAGCTAGAAGCTCTCAGCCAATATCATTCTTCTCAGTAGGTTCTCTCAGAAACTTCATGGATGCCACATGCATTTTGCTAGACAGTCAGTCATTTCCATCAGAGTATGAAGATGGAACATAGTCTAATAAGTTTAAAATAATAGTCTAAGGATCAGCCATCTGTGCCCAGAAACAAGCTCTTCTATCAGGGAAAATGTTGAGGAAGGCACAGACCCCCTCCCTATGCTGGGCGGTCCCAGCAACAGCCAAGGATCATACTGCCTTTAAAGTGTTGACTGTGGCTTAGCTGTTTGCCTAGCTGATTATGGAGGAAGGATACCCAAATCAGGGTAAGCAATAATTAGGAGATATGTAAGCACACAGTGTGTGTGGTACAAAGAGTCATGTGCTTGCTCAGAACAATAAGTATTTCAGGCCACTGCAATAATGCGTTCTGGGTCCCTCATGATACCCATCAATATGACAGTCTGTATTGATCTCTGAAGACTAACAGTGACTGCTTGAAGCATACCTCTTCTGGCCAGCTACTTGAGCACTGCCTTGTGGAAAAGGCCTATTTTAACTGTTACAGCACACTTCAGTTATCCCTCTAATTCAGGGATTGAAAATTAAAATTTTTAGAGGGGCTTAATGTGTAGAATCCAAGCCTTGGGTGGGAATTTCTGTGCATTTTATATATTGAAGAAACACTCAGGGGAGGAAGTGAGGGAAGCAGGATAAAGCAGAGGAAGAACCTGAGCAAGGACATGACCTCAGCTGGAGTCAAGCTATAGTCTGATACTACAGGAAGTTCTAGAGCATGAATTGTTCCAGAATTGGTCCCACCTTGAGGTATGGAGGCCAGCATTTTGTGCACCTATGTCAGTTAGTCATTCTCTGTCTGTTATGGGAAAGGACATATAATCTGAGGAAAGCAGCTCCCATTTGGCTGGAGAAGGGGGCAGCTGTGAAATGTCATTCTCATAGAAGGTAAAGATGGGTACACTAGGGAGCAGGGTACAGGGGACCAGGATATAGCCAGCATACACTAAATATATTTAAGTCAGGTGGATCAGCTGTAAAAAAAAAGAACATGAGAGGGACTGGAACAAAAGGAAAATACAGGCTTTACCTGAAGGGGCCACCTAGAACTCAGCCATGGCCAATTATGGCTGGCTCAGCATTGCCAGTTCATCTGATATTTTGAGAGAAGCTGGAAATTTGTATTTTTATGTGAAATTTCTAATTTTTAATGTTGGGAAAACACTGAGAAGGCTGAACAAAACTCTTACGTGGCTCTCTAGTGTACCACCTTTGCAGAATCATTCTTGCTCAACATAGCAGACTAAATTTCTTTAACATACACGCTTCACATGAAATTAGGGCTAGGACCTGAATCCACACATAGTGTAAAGCACAGTATAGTGAAGTGAATCAATTAACTGGGTCCTGGTACATATGGCAGAAAACCAGAAATAGCAATGGTTTAAAGAAGATAGAAGGCTTTTTCTCTCTAATGTAAATGAGGTTTGGAGATAAACTGCTCAGAGCTGGTAAGACAGCCGCGTTGTCTTAGGAACTCAGGCTGCTTGTACTTTGTTGCTTGACCATTTTTAGAGCATGGCTTTCTCCTCATGATCTAAGACTGTTCTCCAGTATGGTATGCACAGTCCAGGTAACTTTAGAGAACTTGAAATGTAACTGGTCCTAGTGGAGACGTGCTTTAAATGTTAAATACACACTGAATTTTAAAGACTTAGTATGAACGCAATAAATATATTATTAAAATTTAATTCATCTGATTCTTTTATACTCAAAGATGCCCAAGGTATTTTCCTATTTAAAGACTGGTCTCTTACCGTAAACTATATTTCTTAAGACTAAGCATGTTACTCCTTAATCTGGGATGGGTTAGTGTGATGGTTAATTTTCTGTGTCAACCTGGCGAGGCTATGAATCTCAGTGGTTTGACCAGTTGCTGGACTGGTTACCGTTATGTAAATGTAATGTAAGGTAATCACTTTCCGTGATGTGATCTGATGTGATCAACCAATCAGTTGAAAGGGGAGTTTTCTTAAAGGTGTGGTCTTCCTCCAGAATATAAATGGATATTCTGGCAGAACTCGCTCTGTCTTATTTGACCCTGCAGTCTTCTCATTGCCTGACTTACAGATCAGGCAGAAGTCTCTGGCTTGCCACCTGACCTGTGGCTTTTGGTCCTGCCAGCCCAACAATCATGTGAGCCAATCCTTTGAAGTAAAAATGCATCTATCTATCTATCTATCTGTCTATCTATCTATCTACCTATCTATCATCTATCTACCTACCTACCTACTTTCCTTCCTATCTACCTACCTATATACCTATCCAGGTATCTATATGTCTCTCTGGCTTTCCTTTTCTAGAGAACTCTGACTAAGACAATTAGGTAAAGCAGATGAAAGAAGGTGAAACAGGCTTTGGCCTGAGTATGGAACTTTCCTACATAGGTAGTTTTCCTTGCTTTAACAGCTACAACAACAAAAATCCAAGGCCCTCTAACTAATGACCAGTTTCTGACAATGAGTATACATTGGCTCAAAATGCATCATGAATGAAAAGGTATCTTTTTATTGGTCATTAGAATCCAACCAAAATAATGTTCTGTCCTATCAAACTTGTTCCCTAAGGAAGATAAAGGCATTGCGTAACAACAGCCCACACACCTCTTATCTCTGGGTCTTAGGATCAGATAAGCTGTAAGAAGGAATCTCCCCCTGCCCCCTTTTGATGGCTCAGCCTTGAGAGAGGCTGGGCCTGAAAGCATGGGCAGGAGTGGGGAGAGGGCTGTGTTCAGGGGTTATGGAGATGGAATTATAGCTGGTTTGGGAAACACGGAGGCCTGAGAGACCCAGCCCTGGGCCAGGAGCCAGGCACCTCATGCCCTCCTCTGTCCCAGAGTAGACTCAGCTTCTATCCCTGGGCTACTGGCAAGAAAGGGGACTGGAGA
Source organism: Dugong dugon (assembly GCA_030035585.1). Classification (NCBI taxonomy): domain Eukaryota; kingdom Metazoa; phylum Chordata; class Mammalia; order Sirenia; family Dugongidae; genus Dugong; species Dugong dugon. Next base: position 52,684,953 of record CM057461.1, read on the forward strand.
GTGCTGTTTCTTTCTTTACCTTTGTCCACATGATAAATAAATGGACTTTTTTTTCTGTATGTGTCTGGTGTTAAAGAGAGCCTCAGTGAATGAGGTGAACTCATCTGTGGGTGGGCTAAAGAGAACTGAAGCAGGTTGGAGCTCATGGAATCCATTTTGCTTAGTCCCTAGAAGATTCCTGTGGCCAGCTTATAACTACGCGTACGTCTTTCTGTTTGTCTCCCTTTCTTTCTTTCTCTCTCTCTCTTCCCCTCCTTACCTCCCCCAACCTTGAAAAAAGCAGGGGTATAATTAGCCTGGGAGGAGAACATAACTAATTCATATTTTTTACCTTCTTCTCGTTAGCTTGAGAGGGACTAACCCAAGAAGTAAGACAGAGACTTTTATCCCCACATGACCCCTTTAATAACCACCCACTTTTCCACACTTGTCCACACCGTCCTCACCCCCTCACCCTGAATGAGGGAGTCGCTTTACTCTACTCCTTACCATGCCAGACCTTTGAGCTCTTTCCAGCCTCCCTTTCTCTCTTTGGCTTAAAGTACAAGAAAATTTCCTTTTAATTCCCAGATCACTCAAGAGCAACAGGAGGATTTTTCAAGTATCACATTTGTAGGAAAGCTAAGAGAAGCAACAATAAGCAAGGGAAGCAAGACAAGGAAATCTAGAAATGAGCAAGTGCAGAGCAGGCAGCTCTGGGCTCAGCACAGACACTAGACCTGCAGGGTGGTGAGGGCCCAGCAAGACCAGCCTCACCTGCAGCTGCTACGGACGAGGTGGACACTCCAGCAGGCAGTATAGACTGAGGTGTAAACTAGGGGAGAAGGTCCAGAATCAGACTCTCTGACTTCAAGGGCCAGTGTTCCTATCTGTATGGCCTCCAGCAAGTCAGTATACCATCTTCATCTCTTTATCTGTCCATGTTGGTACCTACCCAGGGGGCTGTTTTGAGGAATAAATGAGATAATTCATAGGAGAGTTCTTTCCCAGGGCCCGGCCACACTAAGTGCGAAATAAATGTTAGCTATTATTATTACTAAAAATCAGGCAGAAGCATAGTTTTAGAGCTGTATTGATTCATGCTATTAAAACTTTCTCTCATGGCCACAAAAGACTGGAAAACAAGTTGATTGATTGATTTTGTCACCCAAATCATCATTGTTAACAAGTTTCCCTCTGAGGCATTGTCAGCCTTTTAAAAAGCTTGAGAGGAAACAGGTTCCATGTGGACATTTAAGGTGGCCAAGTCTTGTTCCTTTCCACAGAGTCCTTTTAGTGTGAATGTGGTCTCCTTCTCACTGAGGATTTCAATGGCTGTTGAGACTTGTGCTAGAAGGGACAGTGACATCAAATGATGTTCATTCTCAGTCTGTCATCCATGTGGCTTGATCTGAGTGATATACTGGCTTTGAGCAGCTCTTTCCTCCCTCCCTTCCTTCTTTTCTTCTCTCTTTTTTCCCTCCTTCCTTCCATCCTTTTGTCTCTCTCTCTCTTCCTCCCTGTCTGTCTTCTAGTTATATTTTGTTTTTCCTGACTAGTCTCATCTTTTAAAAAGGAAGCTCTAAAAGAAAAAAGTGAATAGCCCATCCCTCAAGCTCACTGTAGATACCCAGACACTCGGTAAATTCCTCAGATCAGCACAGAGGCAGCAAGCAGCTCTATGTTTGTGAGTTGCTCTTTCTGTGTTTCCAGTCACATTTTATCTCTTAACATTCAGCTTTGGGTTGTTCAGCCCTGAGTCTGTCTCAGTGTCGTCTTCCCTTGTGTCCGGCTCAAAGGGGACTTCTCTAACTTTAAATGAGAAATTAGGAAGTTTTAAATGAGTGCTTCACTAAGTATAGGAGCCTTGGTGCTTTGGTGGTTAAACATTCAGCTGCTAACCAAAATGTCGGCAGTTCGAATCCACCAGCCTGTCCTTGGAAACCCTATGGGGCAGTTCTATCCTGTCCTATAGGGTCACTATGAGTGAAATCGACTCAAATGCAGCAGGTTTGTTTTTGTTTTCTTTTTCTGATTTTCACTAAGTATATTTCGGGGGTACATTTTCTAATAGAATAATGGACATTCCCGTAATAGAGGATTCTATGGTCAGAGAAATTTGGGGATCACTGTGTTGGATCGAATAAAAAGATCCCTTTTTTTTTCTCCTCAGGATGTGTCAAAATCTTATTAGATTAATACGCATTGTAAATCTGCAAAAGATTAAACTATAATTTGTAGCAATTTCATATATATGTGTGTGTGTACGTATACACACACACACATATGCATGTATGTACGTGTGGGTCTACAATATATACATATATGAGAAAGAGTGCATCTTAGACCAGTTTTGATAGAACACCTTTTAGGATATGCAGTTCTAACACTGAAATGCTATGTTGTTGTTAAATGCCATTGAATTAGTTCCAGCTCGTAGCAACCCAATGTACAACAGAAAGAAATACTGCCCGGTCCTATGCCATTCTCACAGTCATTGCTATCTTTGAGCCCATTGTTCCAGCCACTGTGTCAATCCATTTCGTTGAGGGTCTTCCTCTTTTTCTCTGATCCTCTACTGAAATACTGTATAATCATTAAAAAGGATGCAATAGGATTATACATAATTTCCTAGAATGATGCCCATGATATATTAGGTAGAAACAAACAAAAAAAAGCTCAACAATATGTATAAATTACCATATTTTCATTTAAAAAATACTAAGTGGGTATGAATAGGTGTATGTAAATATGCTTTGTGTAGGCATACAATAGGGTTGGAGGTCTATCTATCCTAGTGAAATTAAGGCCCCCCTGGAATGTAGGGGTGGAGAGGCTAGGTTAGGGGGGTGACTGGAGGAGTAGGAGGGAGGAGTTAATTTTATTTCTTATTTCATATAAAAGTTTAAGAGGGGGAATTAAGGATGGTTTTATTTTACTTTCTGTGAGCTTTCTATATTTTTAAAATACATATCTTAAAAATTCACAGTGAACATCTAGTGGAAGTCCTTCCTTCCTATACCTTTAAGCTTCTGCTAATATGAAAGGTTTAAGTGGTTTGAAAAAAATGTTCACCTAGTACTGAAGCTTTGAGCCTTATTTTTATCATGAGAAATATTTGTTGTTGCTTAAATTTGATCATTAGTGTTAGTGTCCTGAAAGAAAAAAGTTTACCTCTCTCAGCTAACCAATTTGAGTCAAGAATGTTGGCTGGAGATAAATACATAAGAGAATAAATGAAGAATAGGTGTTCATGGTTGACATATAATTGCTGCAGAGCTGGGGAGTAGAAAAATGAGAATGTCTATAAGGAATTTTTTCCTTCCACCAACCCCTTGCCTCCCATCAGCTGAAATGGAACAATTTGTTATTTTTCTTTTTTAACTGTACAGGGAGTTGTTTTAATAACTCTGTTGGCAACTCTTAGTACCGCCAATATATTTCCCCTATCAGCCAATTTTGTCTCCATTGTTCACAGGACCGTGGCTATGTCTTCTGAGAAATAGGAAGACTGTAACTGTTAAGTAATAAAAAGATAATGCTGGGTGACAAATGCAGGTGGAAACAAGAGCCAGAAAGATTTAATAATATCCAGTGAGTTATGACTATAATCATGTTTTCTATTTGAAACAAGCAAAGAAGACTTGCAGCAGGTGTCTCATAGCAGATTTTCACTACCTGTCTTCTCTTTATAGTTTAAATTGCCTGATTCCTCACTCTTAGGTTATGGCAGCAAGGGACCAAAGTCACTGAGTTTGAAGGTGGTAGTTGGGGTGGGGTGGGGGCCTCATGTTGAGTTGGATTCCCCAGTAGTGGACCCTGAGATAAGGAATTGAATGCAGCAGTAGGAGAGTAGGGAAGACAGGAAGGGAGGAAGCCAATCCGAGGTGTGTTAATAATCAAGTTGCTGCCCATTGGGCAACTGGGGCTCTGTACTGTTGGGGATAGCTGAGAGACTGCGTAGAACATGCCTTAGAGTAGATATATCCAAGAAGCAAGGAGTCTGGGGCATTTATCCTCCTACTCTCATTTCTCTTTGGCTGAGGGCTGCTCCTAGGAGGTGTCCCTAGCACTTCCAGGTAGTTCTGTGGGTGGACTAAGCATGCCAGAGAAAGCACTTAGGGTGCTTGTAGTGCATGCATGGGAAAGGTGAGTGCCAAGGGGATATAGGCAGAACGTGGACAGCTTTTATAGGTTGAATGCCTCAGGAGAAAATTTGTGATGCTTTTATCAGGCCTCAAAAGCTGGGTTAACCCATCTTTCTAGTAATGTTGAAATAGAGCTTAGAGAAAGGGGATGGAAAAGACAGGAAGAGAGAAGGAGAAAAAAAAAAAAGGAGTGGAAAAGAGGTGAAGACAGATGGCAGAGGAAGGAGGAGAGGGAACACAGGGTGGAGGAAAGTCCCAGTGGCAGGTAGTGTTAGCTAAGAGTCTTAGTGCTGTAGGCCAGTTCTGTTGTCAACATTTTCATTCATTTATATGATAATAAAATGGGATCATAAATAAGTAGAGGTTACAAAAGATGAATGAAGATGATGCTGGTAGTAAAAGTCATAGCTGCCCCTTCATAAGAACCTACAACATAACAGGCCTTGCACAGATTGTTTCACACAGATCAATTGTAATCTTTACAAGGAACCTGCAATGTAGGTACTATTGCTCTATTTTACAGATGAGAACATGGAGGCACAGAGAGGGTAAGCAATTTGCTCAAAGCCACCACTTGTATCAGAACCGGCTCTTAAATCCATGTTTTTTTTCCCTACAGAGTGTTACATTATTACTCAGAATCACCAGGAAGAAAGAGTCTATTCTTCAAAAACTGCTCTTGTAGTAAAAGTAGAAATCAGCTGACGTCCTGGACATTAAGTCTTAAACTTTGACACAGGGACTTGACCAGCTCGATTTAGTTTGATGTGTTGGGTTGATATTAGTTGCTGGTGTCCATCTGGCCACCAAGGACAGAGGCATTTTGTACAGAATGGGGGCCTATTCAGTGCTTCCACCCCTGACTTCAGGATCCTCATGTACTATGGTCTTCCCTCAGTATCCTGCTCAGAACTCAGCTATGCTCTGGCTCCCAGAAGGATGTAAATGCTGAGAGTATCTGGCAGTGTCATCCTTGGTGCCAGAGTGGTTATCATTGGCAACCTTGAGGATTCTCCAAGCAGCTCGACCACCAGCAGGTGGAGCCTGCACTTAACTGATTGCAGGGTCACTATGAGGATTCACTTTGTGAACTACTAGGAATAACTGCTGTCTTCGGTTTGGTTTCCTAGAAGCAGAGCCTGACACAGAAATTATGGTGTCAGTAATTTAATGGGGGAGAGCTCTCAGGAAACACTTGCCAGAGAGTGAGGGAAGCAGGGCAGGGGAAAAATGCTAAACAAGGATGTGGTCTCAGCTGGAGACTAAACCAAACCAAACCAAATCCGATGCCGTCAAGTTGATTCTGACTCACAGCAGCCCTATAGGACAGAGTAGAACTTCCCCGTAGGGTTTCCAAAGAGTGGCTGGTGGATTCAAACTGCTGACCTTTTGGTTAGGAGGCAAGCTCTTAACCACTGTGCCACCAACTTCAGCCTAATCCTACAAGGGCTCTGGAGCATACATTGCACAAGAGTTAGTGCCAGTCTGAGGCAACTAGTTATTGACCAAGGTCTGCATCACAGTGGGTGGAGAACTTCATGTGTGAGAAACTAATTTGATTAAGGGCCATTCCTTGGAGAAGGAGCAGCTGGGAGCTGTTAGCAGTGAACACTCACAGCATCTAGGGGTTGAATGCACTGGTCAGTAAAGAGCATCTACGTGGGACACCAGTAACATCTCCTCTATTGGAAGGCAATTTATTGAGATGAGGAAGAAGAACCTGTTTGAATATAAGTGGGTCTATTAAGCCAGCAGACATTTTGGCTACAAAGTTAGGTAAAACAAACAAACAAACAAAAAACAGCTGGAGCAATCAAAATAGCCCTGAAGAGGTACAATTAAGTCCAATCAACAAATTTGTAGGGATCAATACGTGAATATCTGTACATGTATAGGCAAAAAGCAACTGGATTTTCATCTTTCTTCTAAAGTAGGATCTTCACTTTTTAAACTTTTTTATTTTTTTTAAGAACTAGGGAGAATCCAGGAGTGACCTACTTGGTTTCCCAGAAATTTGGCCAACAAGTTTTGTTGGGCTAACAACTCCACATAGGGCTCCTTCTTGGCAACTTAAGTTATCCTAACCCTGCCCACCTCATAGAGTGACACAGGCATGTCAAGAGAGCACACAGAGTACTTTCTTTCTCTGGGAAAAGAGCCGGAATGTCAATGCCATATGGAGAATGATGGACTAGCTTTATTATTTCAAGCATCTGATACCCGGAGGATGACTTTCCCCATGAAAACAGTCCTATAGCTGATCCCAATATTAAAAAAACACAAACAAAAACTTGTTACTGTCAAGTTGATTCTGACTCATAGTGACCCTATAAGACAAGGTAGAACTGCCCCATAGGGTTTTCCAAGGAGTAGCTGGTAGATTCGAACTGCTGACCTTTTGGTTAGCAGCTGAGCTGTTAACCATCACGCCACCAGGGCTCCATATCTGATTCCAATACCCAATCTAATATACTCACCAAGACTCCTGCTGAGCTTGCTTTTATTTTTTTTTTTATTTAGTTTTAGCTCAATAAGGACAGGTGCCTTGGCTAGACCCCGTAATGCCTAGCTGAGTGCCTAATCCTCAACAAATATTTATTAAATAAATGAATGAGTGCTGAGTATTTGCCTCTGACAGCTATTAAGTTCCCTGCTCCAAACTCACCCGTCTATGCTCTGCTTTCTGACCCTGAGCACTGCAAACTCCTTGGCTCCATTGTCAGCTGGCTTCCTGGTAGGTTCTTCCAGTAGGAATCTCTAAGGGAGATTGGAAGGCTAGAAAGGAGGGTTGGAACTTCATCTTTTCTGTTTTGGTTGCTCTCCATTTGACATTGCCCCAGCAATAACACTTTCAACAGCAGTCCCAGTTGGCTCTAGTTTTCAGCTTCTTTTTGCTCTCCCAGAATCATCTTACAACATGGATGAATCTGGAGGGCATTATGCTGAGTGAAATAAGTCAATCACAAAAGGACAAATAGTGTATGAAACAACTATTATAAGAACTCAAGAAAAGGTTTACACGCAGAAAAAAGCATTCTTTGATGGTTATGAGGATGGGGAGAAGAAATTACTAACTAGGAAAGTAGACAAGTGTCAACTTCGGTGAAGGGAAGGAGAACACATAATATAGAGGAAGTCAGCACAACTGGACCAAAGCAAAAGCATGGAAGTTTCCTAGACACATCCAAATACTTTGAGGGACTGAACAGCTGGGGCCAGGGGCTGAGGACCATAATCTTGGGTGACATCTAGGTCAATTGGCATAACATAGTTCATAAATAAAATGTTCTACATTCTACTTTTGTGAGTAGTGTCTAGGATATTAAAAGCTTGCAAGAGGCCATCTAAAATACATCTATTGGTCCCATCCCATCCAGAGCAAAGGAGAATGAAGAAAACCAAAGACACAAGGAAAATAATAGCCCAAAGGATAAAGGACAACATGAACCAGAGATTCTACCAGCCTGAGACCAGAAGAACTAGATGGTGCTTTGCTCCCGCCAATGACTACTCTGACAGGGATCACAACAGAGAGTCCTGGACAAAGCGGGAGAAAAATGTAGAACAGAATTCAAATTCACAAAAAAAGACCAGACTTACTAGTCTGACGGAGACTAGAGGAACCCCCGAAACTATGGCCCACAGGACTGTAAAACAATCAATAAAACACATGAGGAATGTGCTTCTTAGTTCAATCAAATAGAGGAGACCAAATGGGCAACTGGATGAATGGGCACAGGGAAACTGGGTGGAAAGGGGGAGTGTGCTGTCACATTGTAGGGATTGCAACCAATGTCACAAAACAATATGTGTATAAATTTTTGAGTGAGAAATTAACTTGTACTGTAAACTTTCACCTAAAGCACACACAGAAAAAAAAAAAAAAAAGAATCAGCCTTATATCTCCTTAGAACGACCAGCAGCAGCTGGGTAGTACTCCCTCTTCAGCCGTCTGGGTCCTAGCTCCATGGGGCTCCTCCTCCTAGTTTCTTGGTTCTGATAGTCTTGATCTCTTCCCATTCATCATCCAGCCCTAAGGGTGGTAGCTGACTCCTGTAGTGACTACCTCTGTATTTCCTTATAGCTTTCCTCCAATATTTATGTAGCCAGTTCCTTACATTAAATTCTGTCTGTTAAAATACTTCATGTGGACTTTGTTTTCTGACAGGACATTGACTGTTACATTATCTTATAGCAACCCTGTAATACAGATATCACCACCTCCATTTTTCAGATGAGGAAACTTGTGCAAAGAAAAATTAAATTGTTTTCCCAAGTTTATGCATCTAGGACATGTTGAAAAAGGCAATACATTGTGGTCAGACAGTTGAGTTTGAATCTTACTCTTATTGTTAATATCTTGTTATTTACTTTTTATTTTATATACAGTAAATTTCATCCTTTTTAGTGTATTGTTCTATGAGTTTTGACAAATACAGTTGTGTAACCACCACAACAATCAAGATACAGAATAGTTCCATCATCTCCCAAAATTTCCTTATACTGTCCCTTTATAGTCAATCCTTCTCCCATTCCCAGCCCTTGGAAACTACTGATCATTTCTATCGCTGTAATTTTTTTCAGAAGGCCATATAAATGGACTTATATGGGATGTAGCCTTTTGAGTCCAACTTCTTTCATTTAGCATAATTCATTTAAGATCTATTGATGTTTTTGTGGTATCAGAAGTCTGCTGATTTTTGTTGCTGAGTAGTATTCCTTCATATAGATGTTCCACAGTTTATCCATTTAACAATTGAAAGACATTTGGATTGTTTCTAGTTTTTTGTGATTATGAATAAAGTAGCTATAAACATTCACACACAGGTTTTTGTGTAGATATGTATTTTCATTTGGGGAGGATAAAAAAAAAAACAACAAAACCACATTGCTGTCTAATCGATTCCAACTCATAGTGACCCTGTAGGACAGAGTAGAACTGCTCCATCATGTTTCCAAGGAGTGGCTGGTGGATTTGAACTGCCAAACTTTTGGTTAGCAGCCAGTCTTCTAATCACTGTGCTATTAGGGCTAAATACCTAGAATCTGAATTTCTGTATCATGTGGTAAAGTATATACTTAACTTAAAAGAAACTGCCAAGTGTTGACACATTGCAGGGTTGGCAACCAATGTCACAAAACAAAATATGTATTAATCATTTAATAGGAAACTAATTTGTTCTGTAAACCTTCATTTAAAGCACAGTAAGAAAAAAAAAGAAAGAAGGAAAAAGAAACTGCCAAACTGTTCTCCAAAGGGCTGAATCATTGTGGATTTCCACTAGCAGTATATGAGCAGTATTTGCTCCATGTACTTGCCAGCAGTTGACATTGTCAGTTTTTGTTTTTGTTTGTTTGTTTTTGGCCATTCCACCAGGTGTGTAGTGATATGGTAAATAAAGCATCTGGATGAGGCTTTGAACCATGTAAGTTTATTTTGAAAGGCTGCATAGCATGGTGGTTAAGAGCCCAGACTTTTCAGGCAGCTTTGATACTCATTACCTTTATAAATATAGGCCTCAGTTTCCTCATCTGTAAAATGGGAATGATAATAAGATATATATATACCTTAAGAGGTTCTTGTGAAGATTATATAAGTTAATATACATAAAGCACTGATACAAAATATGCTTATTTAATAACACTTCTGGAGCCCTGGTGGGGCAGTAGTTAAGAGCTATGGCTGCTAAGCAAAAGATCGGCAGTTTGAATCCACCAGCTGCTCTTTGGAAACTCTATGCGGTAGCTCTACTCTGTCCTATAGTATTGCTATGAGTTGGAATCGACTTGAAGGCAATGGGTTTTTTTTTTTTTTAAGTATTAATTATTATTGTTATTATTTTTCTCGGGGTTGGATCATATTGCTTAACTACATGATACCCAAATTTGCAGAAAAACAAGACTGAGAGTTCACACTTTGGATTCCCAACAGCACATCCCAAATACTTTTGGTTTGCATCTTCCATCTTCTCAAATTACTGCATTACAGTTTTATTTAGAAGCCATTCCATATATAATGTACCACACATCTTCACTTAAAGTCCAATTTTAAAGACAGCATTTGAACTTCAGTGATTAAAAAAGACATTTGAATTGTTATAGATTTCCATTTCCATTGAAACAATATGCTTTTAATAGGAACACAGCTTGTGATTTTACTATTCCACTTCGATCCGCAGTGCAGTCTGCATCATCACCATTAAGATAAAATTACCCTGCAATCACACACACGGAGCTCATACTTGAAATAATCACACAAAGTAAACCTCATTATCCTGCAATATGCTCTTCAAAAACAAACATACAACCTTTTCTCCCCCTAGTGGCACATATAAAAAGCAACCTCAAATTTTACAGAGGTCAGGACTAAGGTGTGTCTGACCCAAGCCATGGTGTTTTCAATCACCTCATATGCATGCGAAAGCTAGACAACGAATAAGAAAGACCCAAGAAGAAATGATGCCTTTGAATTATGATATTGGTGAAGAATATTGAATATACCATAGACTTCCAGAGGAATGAACAAATCTGTCTTGGAAGAAGTACAGCCAGAATGCTCCTTAGAAGTGAGAATGGTAAGACTTAGTTTCACGTACTTTGGGCATGTTATCAGGAGGGTCCAGTCCCTGGAAAAGAATACTATGCTTGGTAGAGGGTCAGTGAAAAAGAGGAAGACCCTCAATGAGATGCATTAACACAGTGGCTGCAACAGTGGTCTCAAACATAGGAATGATTTTGAGGATGGCATAGGATTGGGCAGTTTTTTTTCTTTTTAGTGTACTTCAGGTGAAGGTTTACAGAACAAATAGTTTCTCATTTAACAGTCAGTACACATATTGTTTTATGACATTGGTTAACAACCCCATGACATGTCAACCCTCTCCCTTCTAGACCTTTTTTTTTGTGTGTGTGGTGAAAATATATATAGCCAAAGATACACCATTTCAAAAATTTCTACATGCACAGTTCAGTGACATTGATTATGTTCTTCCAGTTGTGCTGCTGTTCTCAATTTAGATGAAGGTTTACAGAACAAAGTAGTTTCTCATTAAACAGTTAGTACACATGTTGCCCTATGACAATGGTTAACAACCCCATTACACGTCAACACTGTCCTTACTCAACCTTGGGTTCGCTATAACCAGCTTTCCTGTCACCTTCTGCCTTCTAGTCCTTGTCCCTGGATGGCTGTGCCTCATTAGTTCCATTTTGTTTTATGAGGCTGTCCAATCCCCAGCTGATCGGTGAACCTTGGAAGTGACTTCACCACTGAGCTGAAAGGGTGTCTGGGGGCCATACTCTCAGGGTTTCTCCAGTCTCTGTCAGGCCAGTAAGTCTGCTCTTTTTTGTGTGTGTTAAAATTTTGTTCTACATCCTTCTCCAGCTCTGTCCAGAACCCTCTGTTGTGATCCCGGTCAGAGCAGTCAGTGGAGGTAGCTGGGCACCATCTAGTTGTACTGGACTCAGTCTGGTGGATGCCTTGGTAGCTGTGGTCCATTAGTCCTTCAGACTAATCTTTTCCTCGTATCCTGTTCTCTTCATTCTCCCTTGCTCCAGAAGGGATGAGACCAGTGGAGTATCTTAGATGGCTGCTCACAGGCTTTTAAGACCCCAGACGCTACTCACCAAGGTAGAATGTAGAACATTGTCTTTATAAACTGTTATGCCAATTGAGCTAGCTGTTCCTGGAGACCATGGTCCCCACAGCCCTCCGCCCAGCAATTCAGTCCCTCAGGGAGTTTGGATGTGTCTAGGGAGCTTCCATGACCTTGCCTTGTACAAGTTGTGCTAGTTTCCCCAGTATTGTGTACTGTCTCACCCTTCACCAAAGATACCACTTACTGGACAGTATTTTTTTGTTCTGTTGTACATAGGGTTGATATGAGTCAGAATTGACTTGATGGCACCTAACAACAACAACAGCCTTGCCTATTTAAAACCAAGGGAAACAAATGAAGAGTTTATGCAAGACTTGGGAGATTCATAATATTTGTTTATTATGATAGTGGTAAATATGTCTATTATGATTGTGGTCAAAGTTTGCATTTTATTTATGCAAAATTATATTGCTGTCAAGATAACAGGCTGGATCATATCCATAGGAGTTTTGTGATTTATCCTCACTTGACACTTTATTTTTTATTAAAAGCAAAAAACTAAAGTCTATAAATAATTGATAGTCAAGGATTGTGATTTCTAGCTGCCTTCTGGGGGAATAAAATGCCCCCCCTCACCCTTTAAATGTCTATGGAGTGGAGATTCTAGGAAGATGATGGCATAAACAGATCATTGTTCCAATCCTACCCAACAAATACAAGAATAAATACAACAAGGAAATGGTGCTCAGCCATGAAGGACTCTGATTTGGGGAGCATAGGAGAGCAATGGAGAACTGCAGACAGGCAAGAATCAATTAATCATTTCTCCCATTGTCCCTGCCCGTCTTCTCAGCCACACAGGCTGCCAGCTACTGTGAACTCAGGAAACCTTCATTAACAACCTGTCTTCATTAACAACCTGCGATATGCAGATGACACAACCTTGTTTGCTGAAGGTGAAGAGGACTTGAAGCACTTACTGATGAAGGTCAAAGACTACAGCCCCTTTTATTTTTTAAAAAATTTTATTGCTGTTTCGGTGAAAGTTTATAGAGCAAATTAGTTTCACATTCAACAATTTATACACAGCTTGTTTTGTGACATTGGTTGCAAAGCCCTGAATATGTCAGCAGTCTCCTCACTTCCTCCCTTGTTTCCCGTGTCCATTAGCCCAGCTTTCCTGCCCCTATCATCCTTCCAAGCTTAATAGAGTTGACCTTAATCACCTGGATGGGGTCAAGCTTTTGGGACCTTCATTTGCTGACGTGGCACTACTCAAAATGAGGAGAAACAGCTTCAAACATCCATTAATAACTGGAATATTGAATGTATGAAATATGAATCTAGGAAAATTGGAAATCGTCAAAAATGAAATGGAACAAGTAAACATTGATATCCTAGGCATTAGTGAGCTGAAATGGACTCGTATTGGCCATTTGGAATTAGACAATCACAGGGTCTACTATACCAAGAAGGAAAACTTGAAGAGGAATGGTGTATTCATAGTCAAAAAGAACACTTCAAGATCTATCCTGAAGTACAATGCTGTCAGTGATGGGCTAGTACCCGTATGCCTACAACGAAGACTAGTCAATACAACTATTATTCAAATTTACACACCAATCACTAAGGCCAAAGATGGAGAAAAGATTTTTACCAACTTTTGCAGTCTAAAATTGATGGAACATGCAATCAGGATGCATTGATAATTACTGGTGATTGGAATGCAAAAGTTGGAAACAAATGCAGTCAGCAGTTGGAAAATATGGCCTTGGTGATAGAAATGATGCTGGAGATCACATGATAGAATTTTGCAAGACCAACGACTTCTTCATTGCAAAGACCTTTTTTCTACAACATAAAGGGCGACTATACACGTGGACCTCACCAGATAGAATACACAGGAATCAAATTGACAACATCAGTGGAAAGAGACAATGGAAAATCTCAATATCATCAGTCAAAACAAGGCCAGGGGCTGACTGCAAAACACTCCATCAATTGCTTATACGAAAGTTCAAGTTGAAACTGAAGAAAATTAGAACAAGTCCCTGAGAGCCAAAGTACGACCTTAAGTATATCCCACCTGAATTTAGAGACCATCTCAGAATAGATTTGATGCGTTGAACACTAATCACTGAAGACCAGACGAGTTGTAGAATGACACCAAGGACATCATACATGAAGAAAGCAAAAGGTCATTAAAAAGACAGGAAAGAAAGATAAGACCAAAATGGATGTCAGAAGAGTCTCTGAAACTTGCTCTTGAATGTCGAGTAGCTAAAGCAAATGGAAGAAATCAAGAAGTAAAACAACTGGACAGAGGATTTCCAAGGGCAGCTCAAGAAGACAAAGTAAAGTATTATAATGACATGTGTAAAGACCTGCAGATAGAAAACCAAAAGGGAAGAACATGCTCAGCATTTCTCAAGCTGAAAGAACAGATGAAAAAATTTCAGCCTTGAGTTGCAATATTAAAGGATTCTATGGGGAAAATATTGAACGACACAGGAAGCATCAAAAGAAGATGTAAGGAATACAGAGTCACTGTACCAAAAGAAAACTGGTTGACGTGCAACCAGTTCAGAAGGTAGCATATGATCAAGAACCAATGGTACTGAAGGAAGAGGTCCAAGCTGCACTGAAGGCAATCGCAAAAAACAAGGCTCCAGGAATTGATAGAATACCAACTGAGTGCTCACTCGACTATGCCAAGCTACCTGGCCAACCAACTGGAAGAGGTCCATATTTATGCCTATTCCAAAGAAAAGTGATCCAACTGAATGCAAAAATTATTGAACAATATCATTAATGTCACATGCAAGTAAAACTTTGCTGAAGATCATTCAAAAGTGGCTGCAGTAGTATACCGACGAGGAACTTACCGAAATTCAAGCTGGATTCGGAAGAGGACGTAGAACCAGGGATATCATTGCTAATGCCAGATGGATCCTGGCTGAAAGCAGAGAATACCAGAAAGATGTTTACCTGTGTTTTATTGACTATGCAAAGGCATTCGACTGTGGGGATCAACAAATTATGGATAACATTGTGAAGAAAGGGAATTCCAGAACACATAGTTGTGCTGATGAGGAACCTGTACATTGATCAAGAGGCAGTCATTCGAACAGAACAAGGGGATACTGTGTGGTTTAAAGTCAAGAAAGGTGTATGCCAGGATTGTATCCTTTCACCATACCTATTCAATCTGTATGCTGAGCAAATAATCTGAGAAGCTGAACTATATAAGAAGAACGGGTTATCAGGATTGGAGGAAGACTCACTAACAACCTGCATTATGCAGATGACACAACATTACTTGTTGAAAGTGAAGAGGACTTGAAGCACTTTCTGATGAAAGTCAAAGACTAGAGCCTTCAGTATGGATTACACCTCAACATAAAGAAAATAAAAATCCTTACAACTGGACCAATAAGTAATATCATGATAAATGGAAAAAAGATTGAGGTTGTCAAGGATTTCATTTTACTTGGACCCACAATCAATACCCACGGAAGCAGCAGTCAAGAAATCAAAAGATGCATTGCATTGGGCAAATCTGCTGCAGAAGACCTGTTTAAAGTGCTGAAAAGCAAAGATGTCACCTTGAAGACTAAGGTAAGCCTTACCCAAACCATGAAGTTTTCAATTGCCTCATATGCATGCAAAAGCTGGGTAATGAATAACGAAGACTGAAAAAGAATTGAAGCCTTTGAATTGTGGTGTTGGTGAAGAATGTTGAATGTAGCATGGACTGCCAAAAGAATGAACAAATCTGTCTTGGAAGAAGTATAACCAGAATGCTCCTTAGAAGCAAGGATGGAGAGACTACGTCTTACATACTTTGGACATGTTATCAGGAGAGATCAGTCCCTGGAGAAGGGCACCATGCTTAGTAAAGTAGAGGGTCTACAAAAAAGAGGAAGACCCACAATGAGATGGACTGACACAGTGGCTGCAACAATGAGCTCAAGCATAACAACGATTCAACGATTGTGAGGATAGCAGAGGACTGGGCAGTTTTTTGTTCTGTGGTACATAGGGTTGCTATGAGTCAGAACCAACTCAACAGAACCTAACAACAAGTTCATGAGATTCAAATGGCGGGGATGTCAGTTTCAAAAAAACTAAGGGAAGAACTTTGGTCCAAAACAAATTTAAGACATCACAAATTTTGCTAATTGGGTTTTTATGATTCCATTAGTTCTTTCTACCAATGCAGAATATAGAGGATGATAAGAGCACTCTAGTCTTTGATAAATGAGGAAAACTTGGTATAACTCTTGGATAACCTGACCAGTAAAGTGAGTTTTCCAGTTGCTACAAAAAGTTCTTATTGCTCCTCAAGTGGGTATAATATTTTCAAGGAGCATTTTTGCTACAAAGGAGGCAGTATCATGATGGCAGGGAAAAGCTTCCATCCAATGGGAGAGTTTACAAATCATCATTAGTACGTATTTATAACCATTTGAAAGTGGGAGTTGAATAAAATCTAGCTGCCACTCAAGCATGGGCCTCAAGAGTAAAGGGTATTGTTCTGGTGGGACCTTACAATGTTTTGTGGGTTTATACTGAGGGCAAACAGAACAATGGGTGGCAAAATGATCAGCAGCCTCAAAAAAAAAAATTTCCCCATCAATATTTTTTTAGGACCTCAATCATTTTATCTTGTCTCATAAGGGATGCTTCATGTAAGATCTGTAACGTGGGAACATGTAAACAGTCAGGTAAAACAGTTTCCTTATATAGGCCTAGTCCATAATTTAGCGGCAGGATCCTGACAGCAGCCTGCCTTTCTGCAAATCTCAGTTTCATCTGTTTGGGCCAGCTGTTGATGTTTCAATAGTTTTTTTAAGGTAAAAGGCTATGAAGATGGGAGTAATCAATAGGTAAATCTGGAGAATCTTTTTCTTTGCTTATCCTAAGTGCAGAAATAACCTGAGAGACAGCCTATTTGGCTGCTGCAAGATTATTCCCTCCAATATCCTCAGTCTGGGGTACTCTTTTTGACTGGTGTCCTTGTATCTTTATTACAGCAATTTCATAGGGGATCAATAAAACATCTAAGAGGTCTGCTACTAAAGCTTCATTTTTTATAGCACTTCCAGAGGAGGTTAAGAATCCTCTGTTTCCTTAATGTACCAAAACCATGAATAACTCCAAAACAATACTGAAAATCCATAAAAATATTCACAGACTTTCCAGAAGCAATCTTACAGTCTCTAGTGAGATAAATTATTTCAACTTGTTGGGCTGAAGTGGCTTCGAGGAGAGCCTGACTTTCAAGAAGTTCAGTAGAAGTTGTAACAGCATACTCAGCTTGACAGCAAGGGCTAGTAGAATCAGTTTCAGATAGGAACCATCTACAAACAAAACTAAATCAGAGTTAGTCAAAAGCAACTCCTTTAAGTATTTTCTTGGAGTCAGGAGTTGTTCAGTCAATTTTAAACAATTATGGGCAGGATAACTGCTTTCATGTGCTATGGGGAGAAAAGTGGCTGGATTTAAACAAGCTACAGAATGCAGCCTGCTGTTGGATGCAGCCATGAGGAGAACCTCCTAGGAGGTTAGGCTGTTGGTAAAAAGATGTTGTGTCAAAGCAGAATTAGGCAAAGCAAATACAGCCTGGGGCACCCAAGGCTAAACCCTAAGGCAGGGAGGATATCCTCTGGCTACAGGGTTGAGTTGCAGACTGTAATAACTGACAAGTCTCTGCTGTCCCCTGTGGTTTTGTGTGACGACACTCAAAGCATTTCCAGAAAATCATCCACAAATGGAGAAAAGTCTAGGTTGTAATTAGGAAAGCCCAAAGAGGGTGTATTCAACAAAGCCTCCTTCAATTTAACTATGGCTTCTTGATCTTCTGATGCAAGCTGGACTGAATCTGGACCAGAAGCTTTCAAATAGTTCTATAAGAGTGGAGCCAACAACAAAAAATTAGGAATCCAGGCTCAACAATAACCACAGGGTCCCAGAAACCCTCACAGTTGTTTCTTGGTTTCAGGTATAGGGAAAGCAAAAATAGCTTCTTTTCATTTAGAGTTGATAAAAATGCCTTCTGCAGAAATTAGATGGCCCAAATATTTAACAAAGGCTGAGCTAGTTGTAATTTTTTAAAAGAAATCTTATGTCCTCTGGCAGCCAGATGTTTTAACAGAGCTATACTATTTTTAAGGCTGGCTTGCTGGCGGGGCTGAGCAGATTAATAAATCATCAACCTATTGCAGTAAAGTGAGGTTATTTGAAAATTGTAAAGGCTGAAAGTCAGCATGCAAAATTTGAGAAAAATAAGACGTTTGGTAAAATCGTGGGGCATTTCAGTCCAGGTAAATTGTTGATTTATCCAAATAAAGGCAAAAAAATATTGGTTTTCAGAGTGTACAGGAAGACTAGAAACTGCACAGCAAATACCTACAACTGTAAAATGAGTTGCGTCTGAAGGGACATTGGAAAGTAATAAATGAGGACTAGGAACTACTGGAAATCTGGGTATCTGGATATCACAATGAAGTTGATGACACATAAATGTTGAACAAATCTCCAACCCCTATTATTATTATTATTATATTTTTATTTGCTGAAAGAACAGAAGTATTACAAGGGTTAGTACAAGGAACAATTAACCTTTTAGAAAGGAAATCTTGAATGATGGGAGCAAGTCCTTCCTTTACCTCTCATTTAAGTGGATATTGGGATGTCTTTGGCAACAATTTGGATAAATCTACTTGAACTTTAATTGGTTCAGTTGACAAAACTTGGCCAACATCTGTAGATGTAGTGGTCTATAAGGTTTTAGGAATTAGGGAGAAAATATCAGAAGGGAGAGTGTTAGGTTGAGTAGAATTCTGAAGGGACATAACAAATACTTGCATACAACAAACTTCCTCTTCCTTCTGAATATAATCGAATTTAAACCTGCAACTGCTGATTTTGGAATTTCAGGCAGGTTCAATAATATTTCCTATTTCTCATTAACTTGTAAATGAAAATTCCATTTAGACAAAAGATTTCTCCCTAATAGGTTAGCAGAGATATTGGAGTTGAGCAAAAAGGGATGTAAATCCTCAATAGGGTGAACAGATATTGGGACGAGTTGAGAATAAACTAATGTTTGCTCTTTGTTGGTAACCCCACTACTTTTGAAGTTTTGTACTCTAGGGCAGGGGCTTTTGTAAGCAAGTGGAGTTGATGTCAGACAGGGTTGCTCCAGTATCAATTAGGAATTTACAAGGTTCTCCAGTAATGTATACAGCAGTTTCTGCCTGTGAATTGAGTGCCACCATAGGAAAAGTCTCTTAATTTCCCCCAGAACCCCTTCATTCTAAATCAGGAAGTGGAAGGGCATCTTGCGGGAGAAGCTTCCATTTATTTTTCAGTTTATAACATTCATTCTTCCAATGGCCAGGTTTTTTACAATAGTGATAAATACCAGCCTTTGTGCCTGGAAGGACTGACATTTTTATTTTGACTGAGAGGTAGCAATTGTTGCAGTTGGAGGGCCATTAGTTTATTTGCTTTGGAGGCCTTCCCAGTCTCAAGAGTCTGGGAAAGCTTGTAAGCTGAATTAGTTACTGCAACAATACGAACTGTTTCCCGGTCTAATCATTGTCTTTTTATTAAGGCTAATATTTCAGGCTTAAGGTCAGATATGAAAACAACACTAAAGGCCCCAGAAATTCCCAGAGTATTCAGAGAAATCCGAGTGTTCAGAAAGCCTTTGAAGCAACTGGGTCTGATAATTGTATATACTGTCATCTTTATCTTGTTTTCAAGAGTGAATTTTTGTCCAATTAATTAATGGGGAAAGGCTCTCAGAAGGCTTCTAGCAATCCTTTGCCCATTGCTTGAGAGTCTTCCAATAATTCAGTGGCTGTTTTTTCCATGTCTAAATCTAAACTTTCTTTGGAATTTTTCCATTCAGCTTTTTCTAGCCACAATTGGGCATCCGGGTCCAACTGTCATATGAATTAGCTGATAAAAATTGTGAAGTTCTGGCTGATAAGCTTCAATTAAAATTGTAAATTCCTCAGCAAATTTACAAGGTGCAACTTGGGGAGGTCCCTAACTATGTTGCAAAGTTATGTTCTAGTTCACAGGACAAAGACAATACGAAGAGATTCCTTGGCATCTGGAGGGCAGATTTTAAAAGGTATTTCAGGCAAAGATTTCTCAAGGGGGCATTTTGGAAAGAATAGGAGTTCTGACAGAGTGTTATCAGGAGAACGGGAAGTTGGAGAAGGATATAAAGAAGTAGGAGCCAGCACTTGAGCAGAAGTAGCAGAGACTGAATTTTGACACTGCAGCTCCTTATTTTCCTTAGCTAATTTAGAAACTGTGTCTTGCGGAGAAGCAATTTTGCTATCCAGGTGTCTTTTGGAAGCCTCTAGATACCAATTAAAATAGGCATCCCATTGTGATTGCTTAATACAGGAGCCTCGATTTTCCAATCTGCTGTGCAGAAAAATCACTTGAGAGAGATCAGAAGAATCCAAAGTGGCCACTGATTTTCCAAATTCTTTGGTGAGATAATGCCAGATAGACAGAAATGAAAATGTTGTGGGGCCAAAATATTTGTTCATGTAGTGGGCAGGAGTCCCCAAAGGTGACTCTGAGTTGTGCCCTTTGAAGTGGGATTTTCCGTGTTTCTGACAGATACTGAAATAAACTTGCAAGTGCATAGAAATAAATCCTAGGGGCAAAGAAAACGAATCCTACAATGAAACTTGAAAACTTCAATGCAAGAAAGCAGAGCTCAGTTTGAGAGGTTATTTACATTAGGCAGTTCCTGAGAACTCCATGGGGCCGGAGAGCACAAACAACTCCTCTAATACCAAATCCCAGTCCTTGATGCCTCGGGGGTTGCAAAGATAATGCACCTTCAAAATTCCACTTCTGACACCAGAAATGTCAAAGAACAAAATTCTTACTTGATAAAGCGTAGAAAAGAAATTAGTTTTATTGAGGAACAGAGCAACTGCAGTTGGGGAGCATGAAGCAAAAATGCTAAAAGTTTCAAAGTACAGTAGTTGAGGAAAACTATTTATATATAAAAATTTAAGGAAACAGTAACCATAAGTCACATAAGAGTAAATCTACAGGCATCCTGGAACCAATCTGCACAAGTATTTTGTGAAAATGGTTCTGCCTATCTTACAAGAACAAGGACAGTTTGCATGAAAATATTCCTTTGAGAACAGCCACATTTTGCTCCCTCAGAGACAGAGCAGTTTAACCCATCACTGCAAGCTCAGACTGAATGCCTCTCATTTTAGGGGTCTGCTAACACCATCCAACCTTCCTTCCTTCTCCCTCTTTTCCACAGAGATTAGACCTGCATCTCAGTCCGAACAGCTTTCCCAGACTCCTCCAGCTCCCTCCTCATTTTTACCTTACAGATGGTTTATCCAAGAAATGCTTACATCTCTAATCCTATCTTGTCATCTTCTTCTTAAAGGATCTGAACTAACATCCCTTCCTTCCTTTCCTGTCTCACTGCTCTGCTCCCCTACAGACACTTCCTGTGATCACCTTCCAAATAAATTATTTGCATGAAAATCTTCATCTCAAGACTGGCTTCTGGGGACCCCAACCTATGGCACCTTCCAAGAAATTTTCTCACATATTGTGATTAAAAGTGAGTCCAGACTGACCAATAATATAATCTCCTGTGCTTCAGATGCCCACATCAGGCGTCTGTTAATGAAATCCACATTTTGATGGCTTTAGTGAAATAAATAAAGCTAGCATCAACCTGAGTCGTAGTGATATGGTGTTTTCTGTGGTCTTGGCTTCAGGGATTCACACGAACCTATTAAGTTAATGTGCCCTCCCATCATCTTCTTGTGTAAATTGAATATCAAAAATCATTACCAATAGTTGACTTGCAAATTACTCTTCTCCATGTTACTTCAAGTAGATCAATAACAAAAATCTATTGTTAGTATTTGCCTTGCATGAAACTCTTCAGCATGAAACAGAGAAGCTGAAAATATTCCATACAGGGCAGACTTGTTGATACTGAGATTTTGATTATATCCTTCTCAAGAGACTCATGATTTACCCCTTTTTAATGGTTCATAGAACTTTGGTATAATTACAGACATTATACTAGACTGGTTGAAATAGCTATTAGTCGAATTGTACTATGTTATTTCCCATTGACTTATTTTTTATTTTTCTTTCAATACTACAACTGTTTGATACTTAGAAACCCAAATGTTCTGCATAACCTGAAACAGAGTCAACAGGAGTGTGAGACTTGCATGGTATATAATTTTCTAACCAAAAATGAACTGAAATTCAGGAGAAAAAATGCTATTTAAATATCAAAATATTATCTGGTGTTGGAGCTATAATTTTTGGAGCTGTTTTTAATTCTCAAGCATTTAGCTTCCTAATTCAGAAAAGTCAGTAGGATTTTTTGCTTATGTGAGAACCAACTATTCTCTTTGTAGCTGGGTGGGAAAATATAGATCTTGACAGCGCTGGTTTTCTCTGTGTGTTGGTGTGATAATTCAGCCAACAGGCTTCTCCTTGGATGTGTTTTTTCCCAGGATCAGTAAAGTGGCTGGGCCCTGAAGAACAGGGAATTCTCATTGCATCAGAGCTGCCGGTTAGGGGTATGTGTATGTGTTGGGGGTATGTCTTGCTTCCCTCTTTGTGAAAAGGGAAATGGAATAGAATTAATGTATGTTCCTGAAATACTCCCTATTCAATTTATTCTTTTGTTCCCTCAGTGCTGGGCATACTTACCACCTTAAATTTTCTCTCTTCTAGCCCTCATTTCCTCTTCTGTAGCTTAATTAGAATGTTCCATGCTGGTTTCTACTTCCTGGTACACTTCTGTGGCTGGAACAAACTGGGTGAGGTGCTAAAGGCTGAGGTGACCTTGTCATCCCCTGAAGCCATGTGCCTGGCTGAACAGAGGGAGGTCATTAAGTAAAAAAATTGAAACTTTTTGTTTGTTTAAATGTTTGTAAATCTAAGTAAATATATTGTCTGTAAAAGCATTGAATAGAGGTTATTAAAGAGGAGTAATTCTAACAGTTTTTAAAAATCTGTGGGATGTTTGGGCTGAAAGGTTTTTTAGACTCATTCAACTATGTTTTTATTCATGAGAAAACTGAGGAATTAACGAGGTTCTTTATTGTTCCTAGGTACTGTTGAGTCGATTCCAACTCATAGCAACCCTATGAGAACAAATGAAACACTGCTCTGTCCTGTGACATCCTCAAAATTGTTGCTATTTTTGAGCCCAATGTTGCAGCCGTTGCGTCAATCTATGTTGATGAGGGTCTTCCACCTTTTTTCTGACCCTCTACTTTACCAAGCATGATGTCCTTCTCCAGCGACAAGTCCCTCCTGATAACATGTGTAAAGTACATGAGACAAAGTCTCACCATCCTCACTTCTAGGAGCATTCTGGCTGTACTTCTTCCAAGACAGATTTGTTCATTTTCTGAAAGTCTATGCTATATTCAATATTCTTCACCAACACCGTAATTCAAAGGCATCAATTCTTCATCAGACATCCTTAATCATTAATCAGCTTTCCTATGCATATGAGGTGATAGAAAATACCATGGCTTGGGTCAGGTGTACCTTAGTCCTTAAAGTGATATCTTTGGGTTCTTTTTTTTTTTTTTTTTTTTAACACTTTAAAGAGGTCTTTTGCAGTAGATTTGCCAAATTCAGTATGTTGTTTGACTTCTTGACTGCTGCTTTCATGGGCATTGATTGTAAATTGAAATCTGACAACTTCACAATTGTCTCCATTTAGCATGATGTGGCTTATTGGTCCAGTCGTGAGTATTTTTGTTCTCTTTACATCAGTAAGTGCTTCAAGTCTTCTTCACTTTCAGCAGGCAATGTTGTGTCATCTGCATATTGCAGGTTGTTATTGAGTCTTCCTTCAATCCTGATGCCCCGTTCTTCTTCATATAGTCCAGCTTCTCAGATTATTTACTCAGCATACAGACTGAATAAATATGGTGAAAAGATATAACCCTGACACACACCTTTCCTGATTTTAAGTCACACAATATCCCCTTGTTCTGTTTGAATGACTGCCTCTTGGTCTATGTTCCTCATGAGAGCAATTAAGTGTTCTCGAATTCCCATTTTTCACATTGTTATCCATAATTTGTCATGATCCCCACAGTCCAATGACTTTGCATAGTCAATAAAACATAGGTAAACATCTTTCTGGTATTATCTACTTTTAGCCAAGATTCATCTGATATCAGCAATGATATCCCTCATCCTCTTCTGAATCTGGCTTGAATTTCTGGCAGTTCCCTGTTGATGTACTGCTACAACTGTTTTTTAATTATCTTCAGCAAAGTCTTATTTGTTTATGATGTTAATGATGTTGTGCAAAAATTTCCCCATTCTCTTGGATCATCTTTCTTTGGAATGGGCATGTATATGGATCTCGTTCAGTCATTTGGCCAGGTAGCTTCCCAATTTCTTGTCATAGAAGAGTCAGTGCTTTGAGTATTGCATCCATCTGTTGAAACATCTTAATTGGTATTCTGTCAATTCCTGGAGGCTTGTTTTTCTCCTATGCTTTATTGCAGCTTGGACTTCCTTCAGTATCATTGGTTCTTGATCATATGATACCTCCTGAAATGTTTGAACGTTGACTAATTCTTTTTGGTACAGTGACTCTGTGTATTCCTTCCATCTTCTTTTGATCCTTTCTGCATGGTTCAATATTTTGTCCAAAGAACCCTTCAGTATTCCAACTTAAGACTTGATTTTTTTCTTCAGTTGTTTCATCTTGAGAAATGCTGAGGGTGTTCTTCCCTTTTGGTTTCCTAACTCCAGGTCTTTGCACATATCGTTATAATACTTTACTTTGTCTTCTAGAGCCACCATTTGAAATCTTCTGTTCAGATCTTTTACTTCATAATTTCTTCCTTTTGCTTTAACTACTCTATGTTCAAGAGCAAATTTCATAGTCGCTTCTTTTTTTTAACTTTTTTTTATCGTAGTTTAGATGAAGGTTTACAGAACAAATAGTTTCTCATTAAATAGTACAAATATTGTTTTATGACAATGGTTAACAACCCCACGACATGTCAAAACTGTCCCCTCTCGAACTTAGGGTTCCTAAAAGGGTATCCGGGGCCATACTCTAGGGATTTCTCCAGTCTGTCAGGCCAGTAAGTCTGCTCTTTTTTGTGAGTTAGAATTTTTTTCTACATTTTTCTCCAGCTCTGTCTGGGACCCTCTGTTGTGATCCCTGTCAGACCAGTCATTGATGATAGCCGGGTACCATCTAGTTATATGGGACTCAGTCTGGTGGGGGCCGTAATAGTTGTGGTCCATTAGTCCTTTGGACTAATCTTTCCCTTGTATCTTGTTTTCTTCATTTTCCCTTGCTCCAAAAGGGGTGAGACCAGTGGAGTATCTTAGATGGCTGCTCACAGGCTTTTAAGACCCCAGATGCTAGTCACCAAGGTAGAATGTAGAACATTTTCTTTATAAACTGTTTTGGGCCAATTGAGCTAGATGTTCCCCAAGACCATGGTCCCCACAACCCTCCCCCCAGCAATTCGGTCCCTCGGGGAGTTTGGATATGTCTATGGAGCTTCCATGACCTTGCCTTGTACAAGTTAGTCTGGCTTCCCCAGTATTGAGTACTGTCTTACCCTTCACCAAAGTTACCACTTATCTATTGTCTATTTAGTGTTTTTCCATCCCTACCCCACCCCTCCCTTGTAACCATCAAAGATTGCTTCTTTTTGTGTGTAAACCTTTTCATGAGTTTTTACAGTAGTGGTCTCATACAATATTTGTCCTTTTGTAGTTGACTTATTTCACTCATCATAATGTCCTCCAGTTTCATCCATGTTATGAGATGCTTCACAGATTCATCATCGTTCTTTATCATTGCATAATACTTTATTGTGTGTATGTACCATAGTTTGTTCATCCATTAATCTGTTGATGGACATCTAGGTTATTTCCATCTTTTGCTATTCTGAACAATGCTACAATGAACATAGGTGTGCATATGTCTATTTGTGTGATGGTTCTTATTTCTCTAGGCTATATTCCTAGGAGTGAGATTGCTGAATCCTATGGTATTTCTATTCCTAGCTTGGTAAGGAAGCGCCATATCGTTTTCCAAAATGGTTGTAACATTTTGCATTGCCACCAGCAGTACATAAGCGTTCTGATCTCCCAGCAGCCTCTCCAACATTTGTTATTTCCAGTTTTTTGATTCGTGCCAGTAATGCTGGGTGAGACGGTATCTCATTGTGGTTTTAATTTGCGTTTCTCTAACGGTTAGTGATCACGAGCATTTCCTCATGTGTCAGTTGGCCGCTTGAATGTCTTTGTTCAAGTGTTTGTTCATTTCCTCTGCCCATTGTTTTAGTTGGATTATTTGCCTTTTTATTGTAGATGTGTTCGATTTTCCTGTAGATTTTAGAGATTAGACCTTTGTCTGATTTGTAAAGTCCAAAAATTTTTTCCCAGTCTATAGGTTCTCTTTTTACTCTTTTGGCGAAGTCTTTTGATGAGCATAAGTGTTTAATTTTTAGAAGATCCCAGGTATCCAGCTTGTCTCCTGGAGTTTGTCTGTTGTTAGTTGTGGTTTGTATCCTGTTAATGCCGTGTATTAGGGCCTCTAGTATTGATTTTATTTTTTTTCTATGAACTTTATAGTTTTCTGTTTTATATTTAGGTCTTTGATCCATTTTGAATTAGTTTTTGTATATGGTGTGTGGTATGGGTCCTGTTTCATTTCTTTTACAGATGGACATCCAGTTTTGCCAGCACCACTTCTTAAAAAGACCGTCTTTTCCCCATTCGATGGACTTTAGACCCTTGTCGAAGATCAGGTGACCCTAGGTGGATGGATTTACATCTGGGTTCTCGATTCTGTTCCATTGGTCAATGTATCTGTGGTAGTACCAGTACCAGGCTGTTTTCACTACCATAGCTGTCTAGTAGGTTCTGAGGTCAGGTAGTGCGAGTCCTCCTACTTTATTCTTCTTCTTCAATAGTGCTTTACTCATCCGAGGCTTCTTCCCTTCCCATGTAACATTAATGATTAATTTTTCCATCTTTAAAGAGAATGTTGTTGATAGTTGGATGGGGAGCGCATTGTATTTGTAAATTGCTTTGGGTAGAATTGTCATTTTCACAATGTTGAGTCTACCTATCCTTGAACATGGTATGTTTTTCCATTTATGTAGATCTTTCGGTTTCTTGCAGTAGTGTTTTGTAGTTTTCTTTGTATATGTCTTTTACATCCCTGGTTAGATTTATTCCTAAGTATTTTATTTTTTTAGGGGCTATTATAAATGGTATTGTTTTCCTGATTTCCTTTTCATTGTTTTCTTTATTAGGGTATAGGAATCCAGCTGATTTTTGTATGTTTATCTAGTATCCTGTCACACTGCTGAATCTTTCTGTTAGTTCCAGTAGTTTTCTCTTGGAGTCTTTTGGATTTTCTATGTATAATATCATATCATCCACAAACAGGTATAGTTTAACTTCTTCATTACCCATTTGGATGCCCTTTATTTCTTTTCTTTTCTTTTTTCTTTTTTCTGCCTTATTGCTCTAGCTAGGACTCCAGCACAATCTTAAATAGAAGTGGTGATAAAGGGCATCCTTGTCTTGTTCCTGTTCTCAAGGGGAATGTTTTCAGCCTCTCTTCATTAAGAATGATGCTGGCTGTTGCTTTTGCATAGATGCCCTTTATTATGTTGAGAAATTTCCATTCTATACTTGTTTTTTTGAGAGTTTTTAATCAGTAATGGGTGTTGGACTTTGTCAAATGCCTTTTCTGCATCAATTGAGGTGATCATGTTATTCTTTCCTTTACTTTTATTTATGTAGTGGACTATGTTGATTGATTTTCCAATGTTTAACCCTCCTTGCATACCTGGTATGAATCCTACTTGGTCGTGGTGTAATATTTTTTTTGACATGATGCTGAATTCTATTGGCTAGAATTTTGTTGAGAGTTTTTGCATTTATATTCATGAGAGATATTGGTTTGTAATTTTCTTTTTTTGTGGTGTCTTTGCCTGGTTTTGGTATCAGGGTTAGTGCTGGCTTCATAGAATGAATTAGGAAGTATTCTTCCTTTTCTATGTTCTGAAATAATTTGAGTAGTACTGGTATAAGCTCTTCTCTGAATGTTGGGAAAAATTCTCCAGTGAAGCCATCTGGGTCTGGGCTTTTTTTTTTTTGTTGGGAGTTTTTTTTTATTACCTTTTCAATCTCTTCTATTATTATGGGTCTGTTCAGATTTCCAACATCACTTTGTGTTAGTTTGGGTAGGTAGTGTGTTTCTAGAAATTTATCCATTTCCTCTAGGTTTTCAAATTTGTTGGAGTATAGTTTTTCGTAATACTCTGTTATGATCCTTTTTATTTCAGTTGGATCATTCTAATGTCCCCCATTTCATCTTTTATTTGGGTTATATCTGTCCTCTCCAATTTTTCTTTTGTCAGTGTGACCAATGATTTGTCAATTTTGTTGATCCTTTCAAAGAACTAACTTTTGGTTTTGTTGATTCTATTGTTTTTCTATTCTCTATTTCATTTATTTGTGCTCTGATCTTTATTATTTCCTTTCTTCTGGTGACTGCAGGCTTTTTTTTTTTTTTGCTTTTTCTCTTTCTATTTGTTCGAGTTGTGTAGTTAATGTTTTGTTTTTGTCCCTTTCTTCTTTTTTGATGTGTGCATCTCTTATTATAATTGTCCTCTGAGGACGGCCTTTGCTGTGTCCCAAAGGTTTTAGTATGATGTATTTTCTTTCTTGTTTGATTCTAGGAGTTTTTTTTCATTCCATCTCTGATTTCTTCTGTTACCCAGTGATTTGTAAGCAGGGTGTTATTCAGTTTCCAAGTAAATGATTTTTTTTCTTACTCTTCCTCTTGTTAATTTCTACCTTCATGGCATTGTGGTCACAGAAGATAACTTTGTATTATCTCAGCGTTTTGGATTTGGTTGAGGGTTGCTCTGTGGCCTAAGATGTGGTGTATTCTGGAGAATATTCCATGCGCATTGGCAAGAATGTCTACTTTGTAGCTGTTGGCTGGAGTGTTCTATATATGCCTAATAGGCAAAGTTGGCTGATTGTGCCCTTTAGGTCTTCTGTATCTTTGCTGAGTTTCTTTCTAAATGTTCCGTCCTTTACTGAGAGTGGTGTGTTGAAGTCTCCTCCTATTATTGTGGATCTGTCAATTTGTCTTTTCAGTGTTGTTAGAGTTTGTTTTATGTATTTCGGAGCCTTGTCATTGGGTGTGTATATGTTTATTATGATTATGTCTTCATGATGGATTGTCCCCTTAATCATTATATAGTGTCCTTCTTTGTCTTTTATGGTAGATTTTGTTTTAAAATCTATTTTATCTCAGATTAGTATTGCCACTCCTGTTTTTTTTTTGGTAGCTGTTTGCTTGATATATTTTTTCCATCCTTTGATTTTTAATAAATTTACATCTTCGTTTCTTAGTGTGTTTCTTGTAGACAGCATATTGATGGATCTTATTTTTTGTCCATTCTGTCACTCTCTGTTTCTTTATGAGTGCATTTAGGCCATTTACATTCAGTGTAATTATTGGTAGGTGTGAGTTTATTGCTGTCATTCTGTAGTGATATTTTTTTAAAATTTTTTTTATTGTACTTTAGATGAAGGTTTACAGAACAAATAGTTTCTCATTAAACAGTCAGTACACATATTGTTTTATGACATTGGTTAATAACCCCAAGATTTGTCAACATTCTCCCTTCTGGACCTTGAGGACCTTTTTTTTTTTTTTTTTTGGTGAAAATATACACAGCCAAAGTTACATCATTTTAAAAGTTTCTGTATGTACAATTCAGTGACATCGATTACATTCTTCCAGTTGTGCTGCTATTCTCACTATCCTTTTCCAAATTATTCCATCACCATTATCTTCAACTCACTGTCCCCTAGGCTTCCCATCAAACCTTTTGAGTTGCTGTTGTCAATTTGATCTCACATAGATAATTCTTTTTTTTTTTTGTACCTTAGATGAAGTTTGCAGAACAAATAGTTTCTCATTAAATAGTTAGTACACATATTGCCCTATGACAATTGTTAACAACCCCATGACATGTCAACACTGTCCCTTCTCAACCTTGGGTTCCCTATCACCAGCTTTCCTGTCCTCTCCTGCCTTCTAGTCCTTGTCCCTGGACTGATTGTAGATTTGTTTGTTTCGTCCTTTTTTTAAATTAGGCTATGTCTGAGTAAGTGGGGGTGTGTGTTCTTTGCTGTTTGCTCATCTGTGGGCATGATCCTTTTGACTTCCTTCTCCAATTGGCAGGATCAGTTGCTCAGATGGTACAGCAGGGAAGGTCTAGCTGAAGAGGAGTTGCTGGGATGGGTTGTTTGTGGCACTTACTACAGCTACCAGGGCAGGTCAGTAATCAGTCCAGGGCAGGTTTTGGTAGGCTGTGCCTGTGCTACTTGGTGGTGTGATGTTATGCGCAAGGGTCAGGTAGGCAGGATGGAGGGGGGAGATTGTGATGTGTGGAGCTAAGATGAGTATGGGAGAGAGGAGAGAGGAATGGGGTCAAAAACATACAAACAAAAAAGAGTGCTAGGGGCGATTGCCTTTGGAGTGGAGAGATGAGAGACTATGAAATGGAGAAAAACAAAAAGGGGAAGAAGAAAAAAAAAAGATAGAATGACTAAATAAAAATTAGAAAGAAAAAGGAAGAGCAAAGTTCCCAGGCATCCCACTAGTGCAGCTATGATATCTGGGGAAGTTGTTCCTAGGTGTTGAAGTACGGCCTGGCTAGAAGGCATAGAGTTATTCAGCACTAGGTATTCGGGGGACAGGAAGAGAAGGAAGGTATAGAGAGATGAGAAACTGACTAATGAAGAAAGACAAAAAGGGAAAAAGAGAGAAAAGAAAACAAAACAAATTAAAAAAAAAAGAATAAGAAAAGTCTCCAAAAAAACAGGAAAAAAAACAAAAAACAAAATAAGAAATGCCCTCAGGGATCCCTCTGCATGTCTGCACAAGTTCAGGGGGTAGGTCCCAAGCTGTGTGGCACTGCCCAGCCAGAATGGGCTCCAAACTAGAGAAAAGAAAAAGAAAATAAACAAACAATTCAAAACGAACAAGAAAAAAGCCCCAGGATCCCACCAGCTTGGCAGCACAGACCAGAAAGCAGTTCCACACTCGAACGGAGCTCTGCAGCCCCTTAGGAAGGAGCAAAGATGGCTCATGGAGCCAGGTATTTGAGCGAGAGGAGGGGAAGGTGGTGAGAGGTAAGGAAGAAATCAAAAGAAGTGGAAAAAAGCCACACCAGCAGCCAACAAATGGCACTCAGGGAGTTGGCCAGTGTGGGTGAGTGGAATCCAAGCAGCCGGTGCTTCCTGGCTAAGAGACTGTGTCCACGAGAAGCAGAGGAGGCCTAGTGGAGATGAAGAAGTGTGGGCAGTGGGAAAGCGTATATCACCAGTTACTGGTTGTTCTCTCTCCTGCTGGAAACTCCATGAAGCTACTTTCTCGTACCCCTTATTTGCTGGTCTCTGATAGAGACCAGCTGCGTTAGCATGAATGTCTCCTCGCTCTCCGTTCTCTGTCATTTTCTCACTCCATTTGGTGCTTGGCTGAGTTCTTTATCTCTTCATTTGATGTTTTAGGGTTTCAGGATTGCTGTTTTCTCTGTTTGGCTTAGTTTTTTGGATCTTTGCTCTGGAGGGACGGCATGGTGCTTCTGCCTAGAGCACCATGTTGCCAAAAGTGCTTCATGTAGTCCTTTTTTTGTGGTGCTGACGTTTTCTTTGTTCCTTTTACACTCCTGTGCTGAATTCCTTGTTTGTGGATTTTTTTCATTTCTTTTGTTTTTGTAGATTTTGTTTTTACTGAGGCTTTGTGTTTTTCTTCTTTATTTTTATCAGTAGTCTTGTTAACTTTCTTTGTGGTTACCTTGAAATTTCCCTTATCTTCCTAGGTTTGAACCAGTATATTATTACTTGGCATCACCTTGCCTTTCTCTCTGTTAGAAGGTTCTATACCTACACTGCTTAGTCCCTCTTTTATTGTTCTGATGTTGTCATTTACAGATTAACCTCTCTGTTTCCCTGTTGTAATTCTTTTGGTTTTGGATAGTCCTTGGAGCTCATTTCCTAGGTTGGTGTCTGGCTGGTACAATCATGCATGCTAGATTCAACCTGTGGTCTGATGTTGTTTGTTCTCAGATCGATGAACTCCCTTTAATAATACTTGTAAGTTTGGTTTGATTTTTAAATAGTCCTTTAATTTCTGTTTATCTGGAAATATCTTAATTTCACCATCATATTTGAATGAGAGTTTTGCAGGATATATTATTCTTTGTTGACTATTTTCTTCTTTCAAGGTTTTATATATGTCATCCCATTGCTTCTTACCTGCATGGTTTCTACAGAGTAAGCAGAGGTTTGTCTTATTGTTTCCCATCTGTATGTGACTTTTTGTTTTTCTCAAGCTGCTCTCAGGATTCTTTGTCTTTGGTTTTAGCGAGTGTGATTATGGTCTGTCTTGGTGATTTTCTTTTGTGGTCTATCTTATATGGGGTTCGTTGAGCTTCTTGGATGGTCAGCTTTTCATCTTTCATGATATTGGGGAAATTTTCTGTCAGCAGTTCTTCAATGATCCTCTCTGTGTTTTCTGTTTTCTCCCCCTGTTCTGGAACTTTGATCACTCAAAAATTTTTGCTTTTGATTTTATCCCACATAATTCTCATGGTTTCTTCATTTTTCTTTTTTTCTGATTTTTCCTCAGTGTTGTATACAAGTGTTTGTCTTCAATATCACTGATCCTGTCTTCCATCTTTTCAAATCTGCTTCTCAGCCCTTCTATGACACTGTCCATTTCTGAAATCTTATTGTTTATCTTCTGGATTTCTAATTGTTGTTTTTGTATGATTTCTAGTTGTGAATTTATTTCAGAATTTTTTCTTGTATTATTTCCCTAAATTCTTCCATTTTTTTTGTCTGCCTTTTCCATGAATTTGTCTATTTTTTCCTCATTTTTGTCTGCTTTTTGTTTCAACTCTTGGATAGCTCTGAATATTAGAGATTTGAATTCTCTATCAGGTAATTCTTGTGCCTTTTCTTCTACTGGAAATTCATCTGGTGTTTTATTTTGGGTGCCTACTGGAACCATCCTGTCTTGTTTTTTTAAATGTTTTGATATTGTCATCTGTCTTCCGGACATTCAGTAGTTATTTTACTCATTTATTGAGTGTAGATTTGTTTCATCCTGCTTTTTTGTTTTATTTGGTTATGTCTTAGCAGGTAAGCTGTGCGTTCTTTGTTGTTTGCTCATCTATGGACACGACACTTTTCACCTCCTTCTCTAATAGGTAGGGTCAGTGGCTCATGTATCTTACAGCAGGGCATGTCCAGATGAATGGGAGTTGCTGGGATGGGTTGTCTGTGGCACTTACTAGAACTGACAGGGCGGGCAAGGAATCAGTTCAGGGCAGGTTCCGGTAGGCCATGCCTGTGCTGCTCAGAGAGTGTAATGTTCAGCACATGATGCAGGTAGGCAAGAAGGAGGGGGAAGATTGTGATACATGGAGCTAAGATGGGTATGGGAAAAAGGTGAGAAAGGAGGGAGGAACAGGAGCCAAAAACATAGAAACAAACAAACAAAAAAGAGTGCTAAGGGAGCTTGCCATTGGAGTGGAGATATGAGAGACTGAGAAATGGAGAAAAGCAAAAAGAAGAAATGAAAAAGAGTAAAAGAAAAAGATGAATAATTAATAACTAGAAAAAAAAAAGAAAGAAAAGCGATGCCCCCAGGGATCCCACCATTGTTCCAGCAAGGACTGGGGAAGTTGCTCCCAGGCTGTACTTCACATGATAGAATGATAGAGGTATCACACAGTGCCAGGTATTCAGAAGACAGGAAGAGAAGGTAGGTAAAGAGAGATGAGAAACTCGAAATGAAGAAAGACAAATAGGGAGAAGGAGAGAAAAGAAAACAAACAAAACAAAAAGACAAGAAAAACGAAAAGCCCCCAGGGATCTCACTGCATGGCTGCACATACTGAGGGAGCAGCTCCCAAGCCGAACAGTACTGTGCTCCTAGAAGGGGCTCCCAAGCCAAGAAAAGAAAAAGAAAACAAACAAAAAAAATCAAAACAGAAGAAATCAAGACAAATGAAAAACAGCCCTGGGAATCCCACCAGCGTGGCAGCACGGCCCGGGAAGCTGTTCCACAGTTGAGCAGTGTTTCACAGTCTTTCAGGAAGAAGTAAAGATGGCACACGGATCCAGGTATTTGAAAGGAGGAAGAGATTGTGAGAGGTATGGAAGAAACCAAAAGAAGTGGAAAAAAGCAACACCGGCAACCAACAAATTGCACTCGGGGAGCCGGCCAGTGCAGGCGGGTTAAAAAACTGCACAAGGGTGAAGCTGGTTCCTCCCAGCCAAGAGACTATGTCTGTAGGAAGCAGAGGTGGCCAAGTGGGGGTGAAGAACGGTGGGGTTTGGGAAAGTATGTATTGCTGGTTACTGGTTGTTCTGTCTCCTGCTGGGAGTTCCATGAATCTGCTTTCCCATACTCCCTGTTGTCCTATCTCTGACAGGTATCCAAGATGGCGCATCTGGGCTGTGTTAGCTGATAGGGGACCTCCACATGTATCTCTCCTCACTCTGTGTTCTCTGTCAGTTTCTTTTTCCATTCGGTGCTTGGCTGAGTTCACGATCTCTTCATTTGATGCTTAGGGTTTCAGGATTGATGTTTATCTCTGTTTGACTTAGTTTTTTTCAGGTCTTTGACGTGGAGGGACAGCGTGGTGCTTCTGTCTATAGCACCATGTTGCCAGAAGCCCCTCAGAGTCTCTTCTGGCATCCATTTTGGTCCTTTCTTTCTTTCCTGTCTTCTTAATGGCCTTTTGCTTTCTTCATGTATGATGTCCTTGATGTCATTCCTTAACTTGTCTGGTCTTCAGTCATTAGTGTCCAATGTGTCAAAAGATTGAAGTCAAGGATTTTACTTGGATCCACAAACCATGTTCATGGAAACAGCAGCCAAGAAATCAAACAACATATTGCATTGGGCAAATCTGCTGCAAAAGATCTCTTTAAAGTGTTAAAAAGCAAAGATGTCACTTTAAGGAGTAAGGTGCGCCTGACCCAAGCCGTAATATTTTCAGTTGCCTCATATGCATGTGAAAACTGCCTATGAGTAAGGAAGACTGAAGAAGGATTGATGCCTTTGAATTATGGTGTTGGCAAAGATTATTGAATATGCCATGGACTGCCAGAAGAATGAACAAATCTGTCTTGGAAGAAGTACAGCGAGAATGCTCATTAGAAGCAAGGATGGCGAGACTTTGTTTTATATACTTTGGTCATGTCATCGGGGGGGGGCAGTCCTTGGAGAAGGATATCGTGCTTGGTAAAGTAGTGGGTCAGTGAAAGGGAGGAAGTCCCTCAATGAGATGGATTGACACAGTGGCTGCAATAATGGGCTCAACCATGATGATTGTGAGGATGGCACAGGACCACGCAATGTTTTGTTCTGTTGTATGCAGGGTTGCTATGAGTTGGAATGGACTCGGTGTGGCAAATGGTTAAGCACTTGACTACTAGATAAAAGGTAGAAAGTTTGAACTCACTGAGAGGTGCCTCATAAGACAATACTGGTGATCTGCTTCTGAGAGGTCACAGCCTTGAAAACCCTATGGAGAGTTCTGCTGTGCACACATTCAGTTACCATAAGTTGGAATCAGTTCTACATCAAACAACAAGGAAGAAATCAGAAACTCCTAATGTTAAAGTTAAGAGGGAGTGTGAAAGACTTTCCTTCTACTTGTCATCCTTAAAGATGAAGAAATGGGAGTCCAGAGGAGTTAAGTGGTTTATTCACAGTGACGTAGTCAGGTAGATAGTGTGGAGGTTTCCAGCTGCAAGATACAGAAAACTCAACTCAAAGATGGCTTAAACAATGAAGGGATTGTTATCACCCATAAGAATTGTTGCTGGAAGGTGGCACCAAGCTTGATTAATTCAATGGTTCAATACTATCTTCAAGGATCAGATTCCACTCACTTTCTGCTATGCAGTCCCCAGCAGTTTCAGGCTAGTTCCCCCTATGAATCTCAAATTGCTTCACAGTTTCACTCATTGTTTGGAAATAGGAAATTGTCCAGTGAAAATAAATGAGTCTATTTACTCTGAGGTATTTCATTTTGTTAGTAGGAAACCTTCCCAAGAGACCACTCCCAGACTTCTCTCACATCTTACTAGCCAGGATTGAGACACATGGTCCTACATAAATCACTGACAAGGAGATATTCCTCCTTGTTACCCCCTGGGACTAGAAAGAGTGTCACAGGCCCCTAGTGCATAGTCTTTCAGAAGAGGGTAAATGCATGAATAAATTTAGGGATTTTTCTTCAAAGAAGAAAGGGAAATGAAAGAAGGAATTACACAAGGAACCAACATCTTTGTCTGGAATCCAGAACCCAGGAAACTTCAGGAACAAAACAAGCTCCATAGTTTGAGGCTAAATACAGTAAAGGTTACTGGAAATTAGAAACAATCAACTATAAGTAACATGTTTTTAGATGATGGGGCTGAGGTGTTTCCTGAATTACTGAAAGGGCTCGAGGCTATTACCTATACTCTTATCAAGAAGGCATCGATTTAGAATTTAATTAAAAACAAACTACACATGGGGTCACCATGAGTCTGAATCAACCAGATAGCAACTAACAAAAACGTATTCTTGACTAGGGTCTGTTTGTGGCTGAAATAATGCAACTACAAAGAGAATAGCAATTTTTCTTTTTTTTTTGGTGAGTTTGGATTATTGTTATTTTTTTGTTGTACTTTAGATGAAGGTTTACAGAACAATCTAGCTTCTCATTAAACAGTACACTTATTGTTATATGACATTGGTTAACAACCTCACGACCTGTCAACACTCTCCCTTCTCGACCTTAGATTCCTTATTACCAGCTTTCCTGTCCCCTCCAGCCTTCTAGTCCTAGCCTCTGGGCTGGTGTGCTCCTTTAGTCTCTTTTTGTTTTATCGTCCTGTCTAATCTTTGGCTAAAGGGTGAACCTCTGGAGTAACTTCATTACTGAGCTAAAAGTGTGTCTGGGGGCCATACTCTCAGGGTTTCTCCAATCTCTGTCAGGCCAGTGTCTTAGTCATCTAGTGCTGCTCTAACAGAAATTCCCTGAGTGGATGGTTTTAACAAAGAGACGTTTATTCTCTCACAGTCCAGTAGGCTACAAGTTCGAATTCAGGGCATCAGCTCCAGAGGAACACTTTCTCAGTTGGCTCTGGAGGAAAGTCCATGTCATCAGTCTTCCTTTGGTCTGGGAGCTTCTCTGCACAGGAACCTCAAGTCCAAAGGAAGCGCTCTGCTCCTGGCACTGCTTTCTCGGTGGTATGAGGTTCCCCTGTGTCTCTGCTAGCTTCTCTCTTTTATATCTCAAAAGAGATTGCATTAAGACACTAATTAAGACACTATCTAATCTTGTCAATCTCGTCAGTATAACCTCATCACAGTGATAGAGTTTACAACACATAAGGAGATCACATATAATCTCATCATAGTGATACAGTTTACAACACATAAGGAAATCACGTCAGATTACACGATCATACAACACTGAGAATCATGACCCAGCCAAGCTGACAGATATTTCTGGGGGACACAACTCAATCCATGACAGCCAATAAGTCTGGTCTTTTTTTGTGAGTTAGAATTTTGTTCTATATTTTTCTCCAGCTCTTTCTGGGACCCTGTATTGTGATCCCTGTCAGAGCAGTCAGTGGTGGTAGCCAGGCACCATCTAGTTGTACCAGACTGAGTCTGGTGGAGGCTGTGGTAGTTGTGGTCCATTAGTCCTTTGGAGTAATCTTTCGAGAATAGGGATTCTTGAAGTTCCTCCTCTATTATGAAGGAGAGGAGGGTGCCTACCTTATTTAACTCCAGTTTTGTCCTGAAAAGGGCCTTACTAGACTCTACCATGTGCACTATAAATTATCCTACAAGATCTCCCATTTCCCTTTTCTCTGCTGTTTTGCCTCCCCCTAACCTCTGCAAGCAAACTTTTATAGATTGTTTTGGCTTTCCAGCTACCTTAATTCTGGGAAAGAGGTATCTTGGGTGAAGAACTTGACTATTTCGAATACTGCAAATTCATTTCTTCTACTGCAAATTAATAAAGTGGCGTCGTTCTAACTTGCATACTAGTCTTTGATGTTTTGGGTTTGCTTTATAGTCCCCTGGTCAGAACTGGAAAATACAAGTCCTGGATGTCCAAGGATGAGGCCCAGACTGCAGACCCATGTTATCCACACAAAGGACAGATATCTTGGGATGCCCTGCCTGAGCAACCAGCCTGCAAACTCGATACCCTCACCCCCTCCTCTCCCTTACCCTCTTCTTTCTGTTTAGTTTCTAGCCCATCTTTCC
The DNA here is from genome assembly GCA_030035585.1 of Dugong dugon. NCBI lineage: Eukaryota > Metazoa > Chordata > Mammalia > Sirenia > Dugongidae > Dugong > Dugong dugon. The sequence continues at coordinate 52,723,115 of CM057461.1, forward strand.
CCATCATCTGTACTAAGGACCCCTGACTCTAGTCTGATGCTCTTTTCACATAGCCTACCACAGCCAGACAGCTTGGTTATCACCGCATCTGGGGGCAGGGCCCTGTGATCTGAAATATACCAAAACCAAGAAGCTGCTGGAGGTGGGGGCCTCCTAATTCTTTCCCATCATATTCTCTCTGCAGTCCTCCTGCCCCAACCTTGCTCTCTCGATTCTCCAGCTTTCCCTTTGGGCATTGCAGACTTGAAGATTGATTAACACACTGGGCCTCTCAGGATGCTCTGAAGAGTTCTAGCCCCGCAAGAACATCATTTTGGCTCCCCTATTTCACTTTCATATTAATTGAATGTCAGGATAACAGATGGAGGGTGGGGAGAACCAATTGCAGTTTCACCGCCAGCAAGTGGGGAAAAGCTTTGTGGAGGAAAGAAAGGTGAAGATTTCAAGAATTTTAAATTTTTAAATTAGATTGGTGTTTGCTTTTCTTAACAGTTGAGAGAGAATTTGGCAAGCAAAGAAAATACAAGTACATCCTAATGTCTCAACTGTGGCTATTAAAAATTCTCTCCATAGGAATTGTCATAGACTCATCAAAGGAGAGAGCTCCATAGCTGACTACAGGGACCTAGAAAGAATTCTGAAACAACAATTCGACAACTGCTTAGGTACTTATTCACCATTAAGAATCTAGGCAAGTTACCTCTATTCTTCTACAAAATATTAAAATACTGTCCAACCTATATTGACAGGAGTCCCTGGGTGGCACAAATGGTTAAGCACTTGGCTACTAACCAAAAAGTTGCCAGTTCGAATCCATCCATATGCACTTCAGGAAAAAGCCTTGGGGATCTACTTTGGAAAGATTACAGCCGTTGAAAACCCTATGGAGCACAGTTCTACTCTAAAACACGTGGGGTCACCATGAGTCAGAATCGACTCAATGGCATCTGGGTTTTCTGTTAGTTTGTTTTTACCTATATTAACATATGAGATTTTGGTTAATTTCGTCTGCCCATCATCCATTCCCCCTCCAGGTAAAATATCTTTTCTTTTAGGAAACCACCCCTCCCAAATCTTGGTCAATGTGAAGGTGAAGATGACCCCAGGCACCTTTGGCTTTAGCGGTGGTCAGATGATCCAGTACTGGCCAGTCAGTGTATTCTTTGGATCTCCCAAGAAGTTGGTCCAGCAGTGGACTCATGACTCAAGGTAAATGTGATTACTTAATTCTAGGTCCCCTCTTGGACCTCTTGGAAAAGAGAAGCCTTTTTTCCTATGGCATTACTAAATGTAAGAAGGATGTAAACCTAAAGATGCTGTGTCCAATCTGAGAATTATGTCAATAGAGGAAAGCAGAAATGTGCAACGAAGGAAGAGAGAAATGACCCATGATGATGTTATTCAAGTTCCCATATTCAGCTATGGTTGCCATCTGACTTTTCTGTCATGTCAGTAAACAAATTCCTTTTTGTTGAAGCCCATCTGAGTTGGAGGACTTGCAAAAAAAATTCTAATGCAGTCAACAGGTTAAAAACCAAAAGCCTGTTGCCGTCAAGTTGATTCTGACTCACAGCAACACTACAGGACAGAGCAGAATGCCTTATCGGGTTTCCAAGGTTGTAATCTTTACTGGAGCAGACTTCCACATCTTTCTCCCATGGAGCAGCTGATGGGTTTGAACCACTGACCTTTCAGTTAGCAGCTGAGCACTTAACTACTGTGCCACCAGGCTCTTTATCAACAAGTTATGGCAGATCTAATTTCAGATTATACCCTAATCACATTTATTACTCATCTTCTCTGCTGCTTGCATCTGAATCCAAAATGCTGTACTATTCTTCTATAGTTCGCTGTCCAAAAAGCAGCTAGTGATCTTAGTTTTCGTTAATTTCTATTATTATGTATTTTTATTTTTAACTTTTAATTTTGAAATGATTTAAGTTGTACAAAAAAGCTACAAAAATAGTAACTTTTAGTAAATAGTAAATGAATTCCTGCAAACCCTTTACCCACCTTCTCCAAATGTTAACATCTTAATACAACACAGAGCCTATGTTAATATCAGCATTAACGCTGATAAAATACTTTGGACACATCATCAGGAAAGACTGATTACTAGAAAAGGACATCATGTTTGGTACAGCAGAAGGTCAGCAAAAACAAAGGAAACCCTCAGTGAGATGGATTGACATAACAGCCACAACAATGGACTCAAACTTACCAACAATCATGAAGAAGGCACAGGATCGAGTAACGGTTTGTTCTGTTCTACGTAAGGTTTCTATGAATCTGTACCAACTCCATGGCAACTACAACAACAACAATCTACAGACCTTATTCAAATTCAAATTGTATACCAATTGTTAACAATTATCAGATGTTCCATTAATGTCCTGTTCTTCAGCCAGGTTCTAATCCAGGATCACATATTGCATTTAGTTGTCTTGTCTCCTTTTGACTCTTACCCTGGGACTGTTCTTTAATCTTTGTTGTTCATGGCTTGGCATTTTTGAAGAGTATAGGCCAGTTATTTTACAGAATATCCCTCTGATATTTCCTCATGATTAAATTCAGTTTATGAACTTTTGGTGGGACTACCCCAGAAGTGATGTTGTGCCCTTCTCAGTGCATCATATCAGAAGGCATATGATGTTGCAGAGTGGGAATCAGCAGATTTTTCTGTAAAAGGCCAAATAATAAATATTTTATGCTTTGGGTAATACACATGATCTCTACCACATATTCTTTGTGTGTGTGTCTGTGTATATGTGTGTGTTTACAAAGCTTTAAAAGTGTAAAAACCATTCTTAGTATATTGCTATACAGAAGTAGGCTACAGACTGGATTTGACTCCTAAGCCATAGATCCCAATTATAGAGCAATCCTTTGGAAACATAAGTCAGTTAATGTTATGTCTCTGTTTATAATCCTAACCCCACTGGCTTTCATCTTCACTGAGAGTAAAAGATTGAGTCCTTATCAAAGCCTGCAAGGCGTTATGTGATCAAAGCCCAGTTACTTCTCCAACTTTCTCTCCTACCTCTCTCTTAGTTGATAACTGTGCTCCGTCTAGACTAGTGATTCTTAAACTTTGCTGTATGTCAGAATCACCTGGAGGGCTGATTAAAATAGATTTCTGGGCCCCAAGCCCAGAATTTCTAATTAGTAGGTATTGGATAAGGCACAAGGATTTGCAGTTCTAAACATTTCCCAGATGACACTGATGCTGCTGGTCTAGGGTTCACACTTTGAGAACCACTGATCTAAACAAACTGATACTGAAATTTCTTAAACAAAGTACACCAGGGCCTTCATAGTAGATGTCAGTTCTGCCAGAAAGATTCTTTCCATAGACATTTGCAGGCAGTGGGGGGTTTGTAAAGGCTTAATGACCATGTGGTGCAATGAGTCTCTTTTATATGGCCTTTCTAGACATGATCTTGTAATTCCCACGACACGATTGGCTGGGCCACACTCTTGCAAGAGATTTACTATGCAAACAGTGGCTTGAAAATTCACCCAGTAGGACTGAGCCTCTTGTGGTCTAGTTAGGGGATTGGTTTGTTTCAACATCCTGCTAGTCTTATATAAAGGCCAATCCACAAGTTTGGGAGGACTTTACTTTCATCAAGAAGAGTCTGGAGCAGAGTACGTCCTTTGGACTAGGGTCCCTGAGCTCAGAACCCCCTAGACCCAGATGAAAGGGCTGTAACACTGAAGACAGAGAGATGGTGGGCTAGTTGGCCCACAGAGAGAGGCAGCAGTGGTAAGCTGGAGGCCCATAGAAAGAGACTGGATGCCTCTGTGCAAGAGATTTGGCTGCTGCTAAAGAGCTGTAACACTTGCCTGTGCAAGGCAGAGGCTTGAGTCTGCCCTGTGCAACATGCCTACCCCCCTGGGCAGTGTGACAGGAATCAGGTAGGCCCTGGGGCAGTGTGGGCCTGGCTAACATGCTGGCAAGAGAGAGAACCACACGGACATGGTTAGCATGGCAGGAGCCAGCAGCAGAGGCCTAGAAGGACACAGTCGCAAAGGCTTGGGAGATTCTGTGCAGTGGTCTTCCTGCCAGGAAGACAAGGCCCAGATAGGCCCAATGTCAGAAACAGAAGCCTCAGGAGCCATGCAGGCCCTCCAGACAGAGTGGTAGTAGCCAGAGGCAGTGGTGATATGAATACAACATCTGACCTGAACCATGGTGTGTCTGCCCAGTGACATAAGACTGGATATGAGTAATTTGGGGGAGGGTAAGCAGTTCTCCCACCACTTGTCTGTCATTTTGTCATACTGTGATGTCTTGTGTGCTGCTCTGATGCTGCAAGCTATGTCACTGGTATTTCAAATACCAGCAGGGTCACCCATGGTAGACAGATTTCAGCCTAGCTTCCAGACTCAGACAGACTAGGAAGAAGGATCTGGCAATACACTTTCAAAGAAAAATATTAGCCAGTTAAAACTTTATGAATAGCAGTGGAACATTGTCTGATATAGTGCTGAAAGATGAGCCCTTCAGGTTGGAAGTCACTCAAAATACCAGTGGGGAAGAGCTGCCTCTTCAAAGTAGAGTCGACCTTAATGATGCGGATAAAGTTTTGGGACTTTCTTTTGCTCATGTGGCATGGCTGAAAATGAAAAGAAACAGCTGCAAACATTCATTAGAAACTGGAATATGGAATGCACGAAGTATGAATCAAGGAAACTTGGAAATAATCAAAAACAAAACGAGTCACTTGAAGATGGAAATCCTAGGCATTAGTGAGCTGAAATGGGCTAGTATTGGCCATTTTGAATAAAAAAATCATATGGTCTACTATCCAGGGAATGACAAACTGAAGAGGAATGGTGTCACATTCATAATCAAAAGAACATTTTAATATCTATCCTGAAGTACAAAGCTGTCAGGGATAGGATAATATCCATATGCCTACAAGGAAGACCATAATACGACTATTATTCAAATTTATGCACCAAACTCTAATGCCAAAGATGAAGACACTGAAGATTTTTTACCAACTTCTGAAGTCTGAAATTTATCAAATCTCCAATCAAGATTCATGGATAATTATTGGTGATTGAAATGTGAATGTTGGAAACAAAAAAGGACCAGTAATTGGAAAATATGACCTTGGTGATAGAAATGAAGTCAGAGATCACATGATAGAATTTTATGAGAGCAATGACTTCTTCACAGCAAATACCTTTATTCAACAACATAAACAGTGACGATACACGTGGAGCTCACCGAATGGAATACACAGGAATCAAAATGACTACGTCTGTGGAAAGAGATGATGGAGAAGCTCAGTATCATAAGTCAGAACAAGGCCAGGAACAGACCATCAATTGCTCATATGCAAGTTCAAGTTGAAGCTGAAGAAAATTAAAACAAGTCCACAAGCTTCAAAGTATGACATTGAGTATATCCCACATGAATTTAGAGACCATCTGAAGAATAAATCTGACACATCAATACTAATGACCAAAACTAGACAAGTTGTGGGATGACATCAAGGACATTGTACATGAAGAAAGCAAAATGTCATTAAAAAGAAAGAAAGAAGACCAAAATGAATGTCAGAAGAGACTGAAAATTGCTCTTGAACATAGAGTAGCTAAAGGGAATGGAAGAAATGAGGAAGTAAAAGAGCTGAACAGAGGGTTTTGAAGGGTGGCTCAAGAAGACAAAATAAAGTATTATAATGAATGTGCAAAGATCTGGAGTTAGAAAACCCAAAGCGAAGAATATGCTTGACATTTCTCAAGCTGAAAGAACTGAAGAAAAAATTCAAGCCTCGAGTTGCAGTATTAAAGGATCTTTGGGCAAAATACTGAATGATGCAGGAAGCATCAAAAGAAAATGGAATACACAGAGTAACTGTTATCAAAAAGAATTGGTCAATGTTCAACCATTTCAGTTTGTAGGATATGATCAAGAACAGATGGTATTGAAGGAAGAAGTCCAAGCTGCATGAAAGCATGAGAGAAAAACAAGGCTTCCGGAATTGACAGAATACCAATTGAGATGTTCCAACAAACTGATGAAACACTGGAAGTGCCCACTCATCTACGCCAATAAATTTGGAAAACAGCTACCTGGCCAACTGACTGGAAGAGATCCATATACATGCTCATTCCAAAGAAATGTGATCTGACGGAATGTGGAAATTATTGAACAATATCATTAATATCACACACAAGTAAAACTTTGCTGAAGATCATTCAAAAATGGTTGCAGCAATACATCAAAGGGAACTGCCAGACATTCAAGCCAGATTCAGAAGAGGATGTGGAACGAGGGACATCATTGCTGATGTCAGATGGATCTTGGCTGAAAGCAAAGAATACCAAAAAGATGTTTACCAATGTTTTATTGACCATGAAAAGGCATTAGACTGTGTGGCTCATAATAAACTATGGATAACATTGCAAAGAATGGGAATTCCAGAACACTTAATTGTACTCACGTGCAACCTGTACATAGACCAAGAGGCAGTTGTTCGAACAAAACAAGGAGTTATTGCATGGTTTAAAATCAGAAACGGTGTGTGTTAGGGTTGTATCCTTTCACAAAGGATATGCAAATAATCTGAGAAGCTGGATTATATTAAGAAGAATGCTGCATCACTACTGGAGGAAGACTAATTAACAACCTGCGATATGAAAATAACACAATGTTGCTTGCTGGAAAAGTGAAGAGGACATGAAACAGTTCCTGATGAAGGTCAAGGGCTATAGCTTTCAGTATGGATTACACTTCAACATAAAGAAAATAAAAATCCTCACAACTGGACCAATAAGCAACATCATGACAAACGGAGAAAAGACTGATGTTGTCAAGGATTTCATTTTACTTGGATCCACAATTAAACACCCACGGAGGCAGCAGTCAAGAAATCAAATGACATACTGTATTGGGAAATTCTGATGCAAAAGACTTCTTTAGTATTAAAAAGCAAAGATGTCACTTTAAGGACTAAGGTGCGCCAGATCCAAGCCATGATATTTTCATTTGTCTCACATGCATACAAAAGCTGGACAATGAATAAGGAAAACCAAAGAAGAATTGATGCATTTAAATTTTGGTTTTGGGGGAGAATATTGAATGTACCATGAACTGTCAGAAGAACAAACATGTTTGTCTCAGAAGAAGTTTAGCCAAATGTTCCTAGAAGAGAGGATGGCAAGACTTTGTCTCATTTACCTTGGACATATTATCAGGAGGGACCAATTCTTGGAGAAGGACATCATGCTTGGTAAAGTAGAGGGTCAGAGAAAAAGAGGAAGACCCCTGATGAGACGGACTGACACAGTGGCTACAGCAATGAGTTCAACTATAAAGTAATTGTGAGGATGACGCAGTGGGCGACATTTCATTATGTTGTACATAACAACAAGTAGTTCCATTTTGAGAATCTGTTTTTTTTTTTAAATTTATATTAATAATAATAATGGCTTACACTTTGCCAACACTATGTAAGTGTCTCACGGGTCCAGCTCATTCACAGATGAATGTAGCAACACGCGGTTGATACCAATGTGCGTACATGCCTTATTCCTAGCAGTCTTATGGCTGCCTGCTAATTTGATGCACAGCCTGTGTGCATGAACAATGTAGATAGACAGATAGGCCTATACAGATAAACTCTGAAATAAATACAGCCCTGATTCACAGTGCTTGCTGATTTCCAACATGTAAATACTCCCACCGTGGCTGATTTCAAATCACCAATATGAAGTCACTGAAAGTGGGGTTGGAAAGAGATGTGTACAATTAGCTCTCATGAGCCAACATGAGCTGGCCCAGCACACCACTCTTTGCAGGACTTGTTCATGAGTCTGCTCGAATGTCACCTTCCCTGAGAGAGTCTCCTTGCAATCCTGTACAAGAGCACACATCCTTCCCCCAACCATCCTCTCTTCTCTAATTTTAGTCCAGTCCATTTATTTTCACCAGTGATAGGTTTTTATTTTTACATTTTCATTTTCCCCTTCTAAGCATTAATCTCCAAGAGGGTAAGATTTTTGGTCTTGCTCCAAGCTGTATCCTCAGTACCTAGAATGATGCGTGGTACAGAATAAATGACAAGTAAGTATTTATTGAACAAATGAAGTTAACCACATATTTATTGATTGTCTGCCTCCATTACTAGAATACATTCTATGAGGCCCAAGACTTTGTCTAGTTTTGTTGACTTTTGTATCCTCATCCCTGGCACATAGAAAGCACTGAATTAATAGTTTTTGAATGATTTAATCCACCAAGTTGTAGTGAGAGTAACAAGAGAGTATTTAAAAGTGCTAAGAATGTAGGAAATTGTAATACGAATGTAAAGAGCTTTACAACTACCCAGCCCCTAAAGGTGCGTAAGGTAAAGGTCTGGCCCCCGATGAGAGTCAGGGAAAGAGTAGGGACAAAAAAGATCTTGGAATATCTCTCCCACTTTAACATTCCCCTTAACCAATGGAAAGATGTAAACACTTTGTTTAAGATGAATCTTGAGCTCAGGATCTGCTCCTGGGGAACCCAAACTGAGGCCTAGGGCTAAGGGGTTATGCTTATTTTTATGGCTGCTAGTCTTCAGGAGCTGACAATTGAGGGCCAAAATAAGACAAAGTTATTGGAGCACAAGACTGACAGAGCTAAATTCCTCCACAGAAGTGTCTGGGCAGGTATTTGGAAGGAAACCCAACCCAGAAGACAGAGCTTCGCGAAGTGTCCTATGGATTGAGAGCAAATATCCAGTTTCCTTTACCCTGTTACAAGCTGGCTTGTCAGACAGTGTCCCTGAAAAGGCAAAGCTGTGCAGAGAAATGGGTGGGTGTCAGCCCAAGAAATATGGGCAGCTCATCTGCAAATCTTTTAGTGACCTTCCAGAATGACAGCCAAGCCACAAACGCTTCCGTTTGCAAATGATAGCGATCTCATTTCAGGGGATGGCGGGATTGATGTGGCAGCTGCAGTGCCATTAGACCTGGAAGATGCTCTATTCTCATTACTGTATCCCAGCAACATAGCACCAGATGCTGCTGTGAATATTGATGATCCTCATTCATGTAACCTTTAGTGCCTTTCTCCAGCTTCTCCAGGCTGCAGCTAAGGAAGGCTGCTATCTACTTCTGCAGGCTCCATCTCAATAAATCTTTTCTTCTTTTTCCCCTGTCTGAGCAAAGAATTATTAATGAGATTTTTATCTAAGGATAGAGTTTCTGCTTCTCTATGGAGATGCTCACTTTCCAATCTGTACCCCATTTTCTAAGCAAGATAACAGTACTCCCATTCTGCCAGAGCTTGTCTGCGATCACTTTCATTGACTTTATCTGCTGCGTAGAATATGTAATTTGTCAAATATCTTTGTTTCTTCATGTGCAGGGTTTAAAAATAAACATGGAACATGAGTGAAGGGGGAAATCTAATATTACTAAAATCTCAATGGATTTCATACTTCTTATCAGCTTTCAACAACTTCAGAGCTACAGTAATGAGTGTAATAACAGGCATCACTTCAGATGCCCTCGTCTAAATTCCTTGGCTTCTCATGCTAAGAGGCATACTCCTTGGAAAGGCAAGGCAGATTGAATTTCTTCAGCTGAGCTGCCTAATTACTTTAGCTCTTTGCTTTGTTTCTTTAGGCCTCTGAGATACTAAAACCAGTTGCTGTCAAGTCAAATCCAACTCATGGCGACCCATGTGTGTCAGAGTAGAACTGTGTTCCATACAATTTCCAATGGCTGATTTTTCAAAGTAGATTGTCAGGTCTTCTTTTAAGGCACCTCTAGTGGACTTTAACCTCAAACCATCCCTCTAGCAGCTGAGCACATTAACTGTTTGCACCACTCAGGAACTACTCTGAGATATTGGTCAGAGGTTATTCTTTAGGCAACCCAGATTCAAGGCACTACAGATAATAGAATATTCCCTTCTCCCTCTTTTCCTTCCCCCAATATTTAGTGAGAGGTATAGCTGGTGGTTTTGTAAGACAAACTTCAGCGGGAGCCAGATCAGTGTTTGAATCTTGGCTCTGTGATTTACTAGCTGTGGGATCCTGTGCATGTTGTGCAATTTTGCTGAGCCTCAGATTCATCATCTGTAAAATGTGAATGAAAGCATCTACCTCATTCATTTTGTCAATAGGTTAAGTGACATAACATGTATGAAATGCTTAGCCCAGTGTCTGGTATGATGGCCTGATGTGGTAAACCAATCAGTTGCTGTTGAGTCAATTCTAACTCATGATGACCCATGTGTATCACAGTAGAACTGTGATCCACAGAGCATCTAATGGCTTATTTTTTGGAAGTAGATCACCAGGCCTTTCTTTTGGGTGAACTCAAACCTTCACTGTTTGAGTTAGCAGCTGAAAGCATTAACTCTTTACACCATCCAGGGACTCTGACCTGGTTTGGTAGATTGTTATACTAAATTATGCCAATGAAGATGCCTCCTGGTTTCTATACTCCTTACAGCCCCATCTTACATTGATTCTAGACCTGACCATGTATGTGACTTGCTTTCACCCATGTGATACCAGCAAATGTGACTGAAGTAGAAGCTTGATAAATTCTTGTGCATTGGGGATTTTTCCTCTAGGAATGCTGCCAGCTGCATATGAGGATATCCAATCTAGCCCTCCATCCCCAAGATGGAAGGAGTCCATGAAGAGAGAGGCCTACCAACCCTCAAGTTGAATAGCTTCATTAGTGAGCCCTGGAGAGACCAGCCCTGAGCAGAAAAATCACCAGAACAACTACAGCATTTTGAGAAATTAGAAATTTTATTTGAATTCATTAGGCTTTGGAGTCATTTGTTATGCAGCAGAGGCTAACTGATACACCTGATGCTGGTTGTTTTCATCACTGTTGTCTTATTCAAGTGCACAATAATCCTGTGAGGTGGGTGATATTATCTTCTACTTTAAAGATGACAAGGTGAGGGCTCAGGGGCATCAGTAGATGTCTCCTCAATTGTGCAGATCTTTAATAGAGCTGCTAAGGAGGAAGTGCAAGGTGTAAAGTGTATTTGTGTATCTGTGTGTAAATATATAAGTAACAAAGCATTTACCATTTCAACAATCTTCACATGTACAGTTCAGTAACATTAAATACATTCATCATGTTGTTCAGCTATCACCATTCCCAAATCTTTCGATCACTGGCAAATCATATTTAAATACTGTTGTTAGGAAAACAGCAATCTTTGACTCAGCTAGAATCCTACTATGGATCTCTTGATATTTGTTAACTTTTCTAACAATGTGATTTAGCTGAAAAAAATGAGCTTAGAAACCAGCCCAACTCTTATCTCTTTCCTTAAAGAAGGAGTCTGGCAACATTTCTCATCTGGTTTCTGGGTTTTGTTGCTGGCTTTGTGGGTGCACTGGTTTCACTTCCCAGGACCAAAGAGGCATAGAAGCTGCTGGCAGCCTCGGCTCCTGAGAGCTTAGACGCAGGCAATCTTTTTGATGCCCTCACCCTCCTTCAGCGCTGACTTTGCCTCTCAGTGGAGTAAGTTCCTATGCATCTGAAAAGGTCTCCGAATTTCCATTAGGTTGGGTTGTTTTTAGGTTAAATTTGCAGTCTCTAAAAGTCTCTGAGAAAATTCAAACATCCTCATAAGAACAGCTCATCAATCTAGTGAATGCCTCATTGTGATAAATTTATATTGGTGGGTGGCCAACGTTGACACATTGGTCTAGAGCAGTGCTGCCCAGTCAAAATATGAGAGCCACAGATGCAATTTTGGATTTTTCAAGTAGCTATATTATAAAGTAAAAAGAAACAGGTTAAAATTAATTTCAAAAAACATTTTATTTAACTCAGTCTTTCACTTTTTTATTTCAATGTGTAATCAATTCTAAGAAAATTATTTATGAGATATTTTACTTTTTTTTGTACCAAGTCTTCAAAATCCAGTGTGTGTTTTACACTTTACAAACTAGTTTTCATCAAGTCGGCTCTGACGCATGGCAACACCATGTATGTCAGAGTAAGGCTGTGCTCCTTGGGGTTTGCAGTGGCTGACTTTTTGTAAGTAGATCACTAGACTTTTCTTCTGAGGCATCTCTGGGTGGACTTGAACCACCATTCTTTCAGTTAACAGCCAAGTGCTACCCATTTGCACCATCCAGGGACTCCTTTTAAGCTTTATAGCACATCTTAATTTGGACTGACTACATTTCCAATGCTCAACAGTCGCATAGGGCTAATGGCCACTATGTTGGATAGCACAGGTCTAGAGACCCAGTTCACAGGTCTGCATAGTGGGGACAATAATGCTTACCTCACACATGCTGTACACGTTAAACAAGATAACATATGAAAGTACTGTGTCACCCCTGCTGGACCACACAGGGTGTCCCATAAGTCTTTGAGAAGTTTTAAGCTTTAAGAACTTTAGAAACATGAATGCTACAAACTTACAAAAGCCAACATTTGAAAGTTCTATTGTTTAAGCTTAGTAACACATTTACTTTCATCAGTTTTGAATAATACATTTTTATTTTTTTGCACGCCAACAGTTTTTGGGTGACTCTTTCTCAGTCTGGTGGACTAGTAGCGGAGTCCTTTTGCCTGGCAATGCCATCTTCTGACCCATCTCCATCAGACTGCTTCTTGTGGGGTCACATCACAAGTGTCAGGTACACACAGGAACCTCATTTGTTGAGTGATCACTGAATAGTACATGATGAATGGTTACAACATTAAAAACTTGACTATAGTAATACATAGCACAGGAAAGTGGTTATGTTGAGTTTACTAAGAACACATTACTATCTTAAAATTTTTAAATAATTAAACTTTCAAATTCTGTCTGTTGTAAGTTTGTAGCATTTGTCCTTCTGGAATAATTAAAGCTTAAAATTGCGCTTGCCTACTGGACACTGTATTTATGTTACTCACCATTAAGGTAACAAGAATTGCATTCCCCCAATCAATCCTAGGTTGTCTCCACAGAGTTATCTCCCAAGGGCAGTGCCACAGAGCCTGTTGTGCGAGCTCTGAGGGTCAAGAAATCTGTGGTGATGGACAGTTCTTGCATAGCCTGGAAAATTCCTCACTCCAATTTGTCCATGAAAATTAGGGCCTTCTCCATACCTCAGAGTGCAGTCAGCCATGTTTCCTGCTCTGTGAAGTAGCTAGACAGCTTGGGCATTTTTCCAGAGGCCTTGAGGGGAAGAACTCGGCAACTCTTCACGGTGAGCCTGGATATTATGTATAAACTACCATGCCTTGGTGAACCACAGTAGTAAAAATGATAATAGTGAAAAGCCTTCCTGGAATGTCTAAATAACTTGGTTTCAAATCAGCAGACACCTTGACTCTTGAAGGCTATGGCTAAGGTTGCCATTAATCCATTCAGCCACCTTTGTCTGTATTAGAAAAAAGTGCCCCTTCCTCTGTGAGAGAAACAGCCTACCCAGGACACATGGTGTGGTGAATGGAGTGTGGGCTGGATTTCAGCCTCAACTCAACTCCTTGATTGGACATCATTGTAGACAACCTGTGCAGTGGCACATGGCAGCCCTGGCTACTATCTGCTCACCTTTCCTCTCCAGCCAGAAATTGTACAACGAGTGGGAGAGCAACCTTGCTGGCTCATGGACCAGTTTGGATAGGCCACAGTCCATTGGCTGTGCTATGATCCATTCATCCTGTCTTTAAAAATTAATCAGATAGAATACTCACCTTCTAGGGACAGGAAGGGAAAAAATACTCTAACTGTCCTCAGTGTTATTTAGATACAATTGAACTAAATCTCTGGTTTCTGCTACTCCCTTAAAAGACATTTAATTTTATTAGTATCTTCTGCCTTTTCCCCAGAGCAATTGAATATATCACACGTCACAAGACCAAATTACATTTATTCCCAATAATGTACACTGGAGTTTGAGCCAAGTGAATCCAGAAAGGAAGGAATGATTTCTTAACTACTGTCTAAATTCATCATTCCCAAAGGAGGCCATGGCCCTTCAGACCAGAAGAATATATTTACCCAATGTATGAAGAAATAACACTGAAGTTATGTCTACTTTGTTTTCTCTAGCTTTGGTTAGAGACTAAACAATTCCCAAAGAATGGTAAAAATAAGAGAAAATATACATTCCCCATATGTTAGAGCAGATGGTGTATGGAAACTCAATGAACCAATGATAAAAACACATACCCATAGTATTGAAACTTATTGGTGTAAAGAGAATTTCAAAAATCTAATTGGCCTTGATGATGGAAAGACAATCACTTGGCTTCACTATTCTAACTAAAAATGGAGACAGAACTTGTTTCCTAGTTTCATGAAGAATTTTAAAAGTACCCAGGCACTTCTTATAATTGCACTGTTACTTTTGGTGAAAATGACAGTCAGGAAATCTTCACTTTCTTATGCCATTTCTGGAATAGTAAACACTACCTTTCCTCTCTCCCTGCCATATACACAAACAAACACATACCTTTCAATCTGTTATAATTTAATGTAACAATTAGTTCCTTTCAGCGTAATTCTCTACTTCACAGATTGTGGTCGTAATATGAACTCATCCAGAGAAATGAGTAGAGAGAAAGCTGCATTTTCATCTACCTTTGCTTTCAAGAGTTCAGAAAAGCTCCAATTTCAGCTGCTGTGTATAGCAGACGCCATTGCTCCTGCCCATATGCCCTCGCCACCCACATTCCAATACCCACTGAGGGCATTCTTCTGTAAGATTGCTCTCTCACCTGATGGTTTTCTCTCAGCCTGTGCCTGGACCAGGCCAGGAGTGCTGAAGAGTTGATGTCATCAGAAGTATTCCTTAGCCAGCAATGGATGAGACCTGGAGGATAAATACCCCAGCTTCCTCACCCCTTGAGTGGGACAACTTTGAGGCATGCCATAGACTGTCTCCTAGAGACTTCCAAAGTAGAATTGTTATATAAAAATAAAGGATGTCCAGTTAAATTTGAATTTCAGATAAACAATGACTATTTTTTTTTAGTACAAGTACTTCCCAAATATTACTAGCATACATATATTTACTGTTGCCTGAAATTCAAATTTAACTGGGCATATAATATTTTTATATGCTAAATTTGGCAACCCTACAACAGAGGGTTTGAGCTCCAGTTGCCCACATGGTGATCTGCTGATTATTGCAGCCCATTTTTGCTCCTTCCCTGTATTGTTTCCCCTCTCTTCTACTGATGATTTCTAGGTTTCTCTCCTGTCTTAGGTCAGGTCAGGTCTCCTAGAAGCAGAGCCTGAGATAGAGAATATTATGCAAGTGATTTATTCCGGAGAAACCTGTGAGCACGCATAAAAATGGGATAGGGCAGGGGGAGGAACTGATTAAGACTGTGGTTTTAGGAGAAATCTAAATTCAGCCTGATCCCCTGGGGAGCTCTGGAGCGTGAATGGCATCACAGAGCTGTCACACCTTGAATTCAAGGGGGCTGACATTTTGCTCCCTGTGTTATTTAATCATTGGCTTTTGTCCATCCTGGTGAGTGTAAGGTAAACGAGATATAGGCAACACACCAACAACATCTCTGACATCTCCCAAACCACTTGCTGTCATATCCTTGTCTCAGGAAACACTGAACTATTGGTAAAATCCTTGATGGATCCTTATTTCCCAAGAATAACCCATTTTCCTAAGGTCTAAACTCTGAATTCCTTGAAATCTGAGACTGAACCTTATTTGCAATACTTAACACATAATAAATTTTCAGTAAATATAGGTTCAGTTGAATTGTACATAGAAGCAAAACAATACATCTATAATATAAATATTAATAAAAATCATACTTTAGTACCTATTACCATAGACTACAAAGGCATTCGGTTATGTGGATCATAACAAATTACGGATAACATTGCGAAGAATGGGAATTCCAGAATAATTGTGCTCATGAGGAACCTGTACACAGATCAAGAAGCAGATGTTTGGACAGAACAAGGGGATACTGCGTGCTTTAAAGTCAGAAAAGGTGTGCATCAGGGTTGCATCTTTTCACCACACCTATTCAATCTGTATGCTGAGCAAATAATCCAAGAAGCTGGATTATATGAAGAAGAAAGGGGCATCAGGATTGGAGGAAGACTTGTTAACAACCTGCAATATGCAGATGACACAACCATGCTTTGCTGAAATTGAAGAGGACTGGTGAAGACCAAAGACTAGAGCCTTCAGTATGGATTACACTTCAACATAAAGAAAACAAAAATCCTCACAACTGGACCAATAAGCAACATCATGATAAACGGAGAAAAGATTGAGGTTGTCAAGGATTTCGTTTTACTTGGATCCACAATCAACACCATGGAAGCAGCAGTCAGGAAATCAAAAGATGCATTGCACTGGGCAAATCTGCTGCGAAAGACCTTTTCAAAGTATTGAAAAGCAAAGATGTCACCTTGAAGACTAAGGTGTGCTTGGCCCAAGCCATAGTATTTTCAATTGCATCATATGCATGAGAAAGCTGGACAATGAATAAGGAAGACCGAAGAAGAATTGACTCCTTTGAATTGTGTTGGCAAAGAATACTGAATATACCATGGACTGCCAAAAGAACGAATAAATCTGTCTTGGAAGAAGTACAACCAGAATGCTCCTTAAGGAAGGTTGATGAGATTATGTCTTACATACTTTGGACATGTTGTCAGGAAGGATCAGTCCCTGGAGAAGGACACCATGCTTGGTAACGTACAGGGTCAGCGAAAAAGAGGAAGACCTTCAATGAGATGGATTGACACAGTGGCTGCAACAATGGGCTCAAGCATAACAACGATTGTGAGCACGGCGCAGAAGTGGGCAGTGTTTCGTTCTGTGGTGCATAGGGTCACTATGAGTTGGAACTGATTTGACGGTACCTAGTAACAACAACAACAATAACCATAGACTAGGTTTCGGTGCATATGGTTATCACACTCAGCTGCTAACCAGAAGGCTGGAGGTTCGAGTCCACCCAAAGGTGTCTCAGAAGAAAGGTCTGATGATCTACTTCTTAAAAATCAGCATTGAAAACCTTACAGAGAGTGCAGTTCTCTGACACACTTGGGGTCACCATGAGTCAGAGCTGACTCAGTGGCAACTGGTATGTATGTATACTATATACTAAACTTGGCACTCTATTAAATTACTCATTTTTAAAACCATTGAACAAAAAACAAAATTGTGATCACATCTTAAAAATACCCTGGAACTAGTCCCAATCTGGTATGTCCTTAGTGAATTCATAAAATACAGAACACAGAGATTCCTGCTGAGTATCACTGAAGCACAGATGGCAGTGGATAAGGGATGGAAGTTGAGGGATGATAAAAGATCTGCCTTCCCAGAATATATCCTCTGGTGGCTCTTTTTTGTGTAGGTAGTTGACTATACCAAGGAAATGTGTGGCGCTGATGGAACCCTTGGTGAGGGCCAGAAGGCTCATTTTTCACAGCTGCCATTGCTTAAATCTCAAGATGCTGCCTTTCCTAAAGATGTCACCAAGCTTGACTGACACTGTTTTGAGTGTACTGAACATTTCAGAGGTCAGGCACCAGGAGAGGAGGATCTAGCAGATGAGACCCTGCAGCACAAAATCTTGTTGCACTCAGTTTGGACAGGAGCTATGCAACCCAGCTCCTGTAGAGATAAATGCGGAGGGCATGGGACATACAGCAGACTAGATTTTATGGAGCTCAGTCAGCACTGGATCAGGTCAGACATAAAAGGGAATGATTAGAGCTCCAGGCATGGGAATCACAGCAGGGACAGACACAGCATGCCCTTGTGTCCATAAGCACTCCTGTTTGAAGACAGAATTGGTTTTAGAGGCAGTTAGCCTGCCATTATGGGACTGGAGCAATAAAAGCAGGATCACAGACAGGCCATTTAATATGTCAAAGTAAAAGATCCAGAATATTTGATGTACAAGATCAGGGTGTGTGTGTGCACTTTCACCCAAATTCTGGGCAGTCAGAGGCAGTGGGCAAGTTTTGAATTGGGGAGCAAGGAGGTGAGTGGTGGGAGGAGGTAAAGATTGGGCAAAAATTGATGAGCTGAATATATAATAAAGAGTGGTCAACAGAAAGCTAATGACACAAGCGCTTTGTCAGTATCCATGAAAGCTAAGCAATCACAATCCCTATAATCTAGCAATTTCACTCCTTAGTATGTGCCCAACAAAAATATATACATGTGTTCAGCAAAAGTTATGTTCAGGAATAAATAACTCTTTAGTGAATTAATAAAATATAGAGCTCAGAGATTTGTGATTTGTGATAGCCCAAAACTGAAACAACCCAAATGTTCATCAACAATAGAATGGATGATCATGGTATATTCACATAATAGAATACTACACAACAACAGAAGTCTACAATTACATCCAACAACATCACAGATGAATCTCATAAAGCGTAATATCGAGAGAAGTATTCCAGACACCAAAAAGTACGTTCTTTACAATTCCATTCATATAAAGTACAAATGGAAGTGAAACAACTCTGTACTGCTAAAAGTCAGCAGACTAGTGATCTTGGCCAGGAGGAGGGGTTAAAGACTGGAAGTGAGTCTGAGCGGGGTTGCTGGCGATGTTCTGTTTCTTGATCTGGGTGCTGATTGCCCAGCTACATTACTGTGTTCAATTTATGAAAATCCATTGAGCTGTAAGCTTAAGATTTATTCTGGGTGTGTATTATTCAATAAAATATTAAATAAAAGTAGGACAAAAGAAAACTATTGAATACAGAAGATGAAATTAACTATGTCCCAATTTTGCCAAATGGCTAACTCCAACTCACTGTGTTATTGTTTTTTATAGAACATATAAAGGTAGGAATGTGACACTGAATTTACGTAGTCAAAAAGTTTTTCACTTACAGAGTTTGTGGTGGCAGTGGTCAGCTTCTTCTATTTCCCCCATAAAGCAGGAACTGTCACTGTATCATTCCTGATGGGTCATCCTAGGGATGCATTTTGATCTTCTGTTGCTTTTATTGATATTATTATTTGGAAAATTGCATGAACAAAAATGCAGATTCTTATGAAAGCTCTGGAGATAGCAGCCACAGGGGTTCATAGGTCTGCATGCTGCCAGTAACACAACCCAGTTATATGCTAGTGAGTTCCCTTCTTTCCACTCCTTAATTTTCTTTGGATTGTCTACTTCCTTGTAATTTCTGCTGGAACATGGCCCAGGAAGGCTTCTTTGGTCTTAGTTCTAGTTTCTAAAATAAGGTTTCTCAAGTTTTCTTAATTCAAATTCCCAAGAATTACCAAGCTCAACTTTTCATAGGTTGATGACAAGCCCATGAACTGAAGGCCTTGGACTCAGGTGGCATCCCCTGGACTCACTGGCTATGGTGTTTGGGAATCAGGGTCACATGATATAGGTCATTTGGCTACTTCAGCATCTGGGGGATATGGGAAGTTTTGTCTAGAGGATGGTCTGCTCACTACACATACTGCTGCTCCATCCTTCCTTCTTTTTCTAATTCCTAAAGTCAAATTCTTAAAGTGTTCATTTAGTATAAGCTTGTTTTTTTGCCTGTCTGTTTCTGATGCATGCCTTCCTTCTAACCTAAGCATAGTCAGCTGTCAACTTTCCATCCTAGACAGTGATGGGCTGAGGTCTCAGAATTCTCAGAATATCCTGAACCTGCATTTGGGGTATGTGCTTCTACCTCCATTTTAGCCCAATCATTCATCATGTCTGTTTAGCAGTAGCAAAAATGGTTGGTTTGTGGTTTAGCTCCTTTAATTTCCCCTGCTGCCCACCTTCTGGCAGCAATACTAAAGAGAAATAATATGGCCAAGATGTGGCAGACAGGCGGGGCCAGGGAAGAAACGGAAGCTGGTGCTGAATAAGGAGCCTTTGAATAGCAAGAACTGTCAAAACCAGGGTCTTCCTAAGCTGACTGGGAAGGAGGACGAGCCCTCTACTCAGCACACAAGTGTCGATCCATGAGGAGACGTCAAAGCATTTGTCGGCCTTGGCGGGGTTACAAAGGCTCTGGTTACATTCAAATAACTCTTCTGAACACCTTTTCCAGTGTATTTCCACAAATCTGTTTTCTCAGAGTGTTTGAATTCATTTATTTTTTGTTCTCCTATTGCTCAAAGCAAGTAGGAACCCAAGGGACCTAGCTTCTCAATGTAAAGTAAACAGGATACTGACCAGCTGAGCCAGATGGAAAATGAATAAGAAGAATAAGATGCAAGGCTAAATAAAAGCAAATTGTTGAGATGAGCCCTCTTTTACAGGTATCCCCATTTATATTGTATCTATTTTCCTCAACTGCCAAGAGTCTGTCTATATATCCTTACTTATAATGCATTTCCTTATAGTTTTGCTTTCAAAAGCTTTCCTAGTGGAGCAAGATGGCAGAGCAAACAGATACTTCCATTTATCCCCCTGCAACTAACTTACTGAACAACAAATAAAAACAAACACAGACTGAGATCACAGAGCTCCAGACAGCAGTTGAAGTGTTGGAGAACTGAGGTGAGTCATGAAACAGGAAAGAGGAGAAGTGGAGTCAGCAGAGAAGCTGGGAATTTCTGGCTGCTGGCATCCAGAGAAATGGCTCACTGTGGCCATTTTGGGATGGGGACAGCAACACCCTGAACAAAGAATGCAGGACAGAAGCTCAGCTGAGAAAAGTATAGTCTGATTAAGGTGGCATAGATTATGTAGGGGAATTCACAAATATTGCAGTTGGGAAGGGGAATAAGGAAGCTGAGATGGTGGGAATGAGGGCTACTGAATCTCACTGAGACCTGAAGCTGATGGTCACTAAGACCCAGAGCAGCAGAGGGGCCGCAGGATCCATCCACCATCCATGGCAAGAAAAATACATCAAACAGGCAACATAGCAGGAAACAACTGGCTCCCTACCCACAACTAGGCACCACAGGAGAGCCTGCTCAAGGTCACCTATGAGAGAGGGACATAAAGCGCTCACCTCCCTTGCCTTGGAAAAGATTAGTACCACTACTTCTACCCTAGGCCAGTGGAAAAATCCCAAGCATGCGCAATTAGTCACAGAGGGAAAGCCGTGCCCCAATCCTACAAAAGGAAGTGAAGTAATCCAGACCTAGGAGTGTAACCATCTGGGGAAGTCTTCAGACAAATCCACATAAGACAGAGGGACCCTCACACCAGTAAAGTCAGCCACCTTTGATAAAACCAGGCAGAGTAAACACCCAGAGACTTAAAACTTTCCAAATCACCTAAAACCTGTAGAGACAAACTAAAACGCAATAATAATAAAAATAAATCCTCAGACAGAACTGCTGGCACACAGGTGAAAGAACCAAAGGGCCACAGTGCCCTCTAGTGAAACTTAGGAGAAGATAGTGGTGGTAAATCTAAGAAATTCCTTGAAATTCAGAAAACTTCAAATTTCAAATTACTGCAATAAGATATTAAAATGCCACATAGCCAACAGAAAATAATAAGATGTACGGATCACAGGAGAAGAAGGCCCAATCAAAAAAAAAAAAACAAATGAAAAAGTGGAAATTTCTCCTCTGGAGACCAGGATAATGGGAAGAAAAAAAAATAGAAGACTTTCAGACAGTGTTAAATATATTTAAAGAAAGCAAAGAACACACAGAAAACAAACTAATGGAGATCAGAAAATAAAGTGAGGTACAAAATGAGAAACTTGGTAAGTAGGTTGAAAACATTTTTAAAACCAAAGAGAGATAATGGAACTGAAGACTAAAACAACTGAATTAGAAAATGCAAGAGAAATATTCAACAATAGATTCTGTCAGACACAAGATAGAATAAGTGAACTAGAGGACAGAGTAACTGAACTTATTAAGACTGAAGAGAAACAAGAGAAAAGAATAGAAAAGTGAACAAAGCCAAATGGAAATGTGGGATTTAATTATGATATCTAACATTAGAATTTTTGGAATTCCAAAGTATCATTATAATAATAAAGAAATAGAAATTTTCCAAGAGATAATCAAAGAGAATTTCCCAGACCTGAATAAGGAAGCAAACCTTCAAATACAGGAAGCTACGTGAACTCCAAACAGAAGAAATAGAAGGAGATTCACTCCACAGCACACCATAATAAAATTCTTGAAAACCAAAGACAAAGAAAGAATTCTGAAAGCAGCAAGAGAAAACACTATATAACATATCAAGGGTCCACCATAAGAATTAGTGAGGATTTCTTCCCAGAAACCCTGGACACCAGAAGACAGTAGAGTGACATATATAAAACATTGAAGGAAAACAATTGCGAACCAAGAATTCTTTACCCAGTAAAGTTGTCATCAAAAAATGAGGAGGAAATCAAAACATTCCCAAACAAACAGAAGCTTAGGGAATTTGTCACTACCAGACCAGCTCTGCAAGTATTACTTAAAGGAGCTCTCCAAATGGAAAGAACAGAACATTAACAAATACTCTAATCTATACATGGGAAATAGAAATACAAATTTAAAAAAAGTGAGAAAGAAAGAGTTCTCAAAAAAAAAAAAAAAGAAAGTAACAGCATGGGAAAATACAAGCACCAAGTAAATGATATTTTTAGGGAATAAACTCAATAGTTAAGTCCCACAAGCAATACAACACCAAGTGTGTAAGAGATGTACAACGACGTCAATGGAGACTCGCCAACAGAAAAGGGGGAGGGAGGAGCAAAACAGAATAGTTTTAGTATGTTAATGTATGTTACTTGTTGTTTGCATGTTAAATGTTGTTGCAACTGAAAGTGGTGTAATGCAATATTTGTGGTAACCACTTAGAAAACATACACAGAAAAAAAGAAAGAAATCAAAAAGTCTCATTAAAAAAAAGCAGCCAAAAAGAAATAACAGAAAAATGATAATAAAAAGACAAAAAAGATATGACACTCAAAAAACAATTAGCAAAATGAGGGAACTAGATACTTCATTTTCAGTAATAACTTTAAATGCAAATGGTCAAAATTCCCCATGCAGAAGATAGAGAGTGACAGAATGGATTAAACAAAAAAAAAAAGATCCATCCTTTTGCTGCCTACAAGAGACATAGCTTATACATAAAAGAACATAAAGACACTGAAGATAAAAAGGGTGGAAAAAATATTCCACACAACCAGTTGCCAAAGAAGAGCAGGGATGGCCATATTAATATCAAATAAAATAGACTTTAAATAAAAATCTATTACAAGAGATAAAGAAGTATATTACATAATAATAAAAGGGTAACTCCATCAAGAAGACATAATAATTATAAATATATATTTATAAACATATAAACATCAATGCTCCAAATTACGTAAAGCAAATACTGATTAATAGGAAAAGAGAAGTAGACAACTCCACAATAATAGTCAGGGACTTCAACACACCACTTTCAATTCTAGACAGAACATCTAACAAAGAAGATCAGTAAAGACGTTGTGGAGCTAAATGAAACCATAGCCAATTTGACCTAATGGACATATATAGAACACCCTACCCATCAGTATAATAATACACATTTTTCTCCAGTACACATGGATTATTTTCCAAAATAGATCAAATCTCAACAAATTTTAGAAGATTGAAATCATAAAAAGCATCTTTTCTGACCATAACAGTATGAAGATAGAAACCAACAATAGGAAGAATAAATAAAAAAATAATTACATGGAAACTAAATAACACACTACTAAAAACCTATTGGGTCATAGAAGAAATCAAAAGTGAAATTAAAAAATAGAATCCAACGAAAATGAAAACACAATATAGCAAAACTTTTGAGACACAGTAAAAGCAGTGCTCAGGAAAATTAATAACAATAAATGCCTAAATTAAAAAGAAGAAAGATCCAAAATCAATAATTTAAACCGACAACTCGAACAAATAGAAAAAGAAGAGCAAAAGAAGCACAAAGCTACCAGAAGAAAACTAACAAAGATCAGAGCAGAAATAAAATAGAAAACAAAAAAATAAAAAAACAACAAAGCCAGAAGTTTGTTCTTTGAAAGGTTCACTAAAATAGACAAACCACTGTCTAGACTGACAGAAATAAAAAACAAGAAGAGGCAAATAAACAAAACAAGAAATGAAATTGGAGACATTACCGCAGACCCAACTGAGACATAAAGGGTCATAACAGAATACTACGAAAAACTATATTCCAACAAATTTTAAAACTGAGATGAAGTGAACAATTTCCTAGAAACACATTATCTTAACTAACACAAATAGAGGCAGAAAATCTAAACAGACCAATAAAAAAGAAGACATTGAAGATGTCATCAAAAAACTCACTGGGGAATTTTACCAAACATTCAGGAAAGAGTTGACACCAATTCTACTCAAACTCTTCAAAAACCTAAAAGAGGAAAGAACACTACCGAACTCATTCTATGAAGCCAGCATCACCCTGATACCAAAACCAGGCAAAAACATCACAAAAGAATAAAATTACAGAATAATATCCCTCATGAATAAAGATGCAAAAAATTTTAACAAAATTATAGTTAACAGAATTCAACAACACATCAAAAAAGTCATACACCACAATCAAGTGGGATTCATACCAGGAATGCTAGGGTTGTTCACCATTAAAAAATCAATCAGTGTAATTCACCACATAAGTAAAACAAAGATAAAGAACCACATGATCATCTCAACTGATGTCTTAGTTATCTAGTGCTGCTATAACAGAAATATCACAAGTCAATGTCTTCAACAAAGAAAAAGTTTTTCTCTCACAGTCTAGGAGGCTAGAAGACCAAATTCAGGGTGCCAGCTCCAGGGAAGGCTTTCTCTCTGTTTGCTCTGGGGAAAGGTCTTCGTTGTCAATCTTCCCCACTTAAGGAGCTTCTCAGTGGAGGGATCCCAGGCCCAAAGAATGTGCTATTCTCCTGGCTCTTGTATCTTGGTAGTATGAGTTCCTCATGTCTCTCTGCACACTTATCTCTTTTATATGTCAAAAGAGATTGGCTTAAAACACAGTTTAATCTGGTAGATTGAGTCCTGCCTCATTAACATAATTGCCTCTAATTCTGCTTCATTAACATCATAGAGGTAGGATCCACAACACATAGAAAAATCACATCAGATGACAAAATGGTGGACAATTACATTATACTTGGAGTCATGGCCTAGCCAAGTTGACACATATTTTTGGGGGACACAATTAAATCCATGACAGTAAGATACACAGCAAAACATACACCAATTCAACAGTTTCTACATGTACAGTTTAGTGACATTGATTACGTTCTCTGAGTTGTGCAACCATGTTCCCCCTCTTTTCTGAGATGTTCCTTTCCCAATGACATAAACTCATTGCCCTCTAAGCTTCTGATCTAATCTTTCTAGTTGCTGTTATCAATTTGATCCTGTATAGATAGATCTTAAAAGAGCATAATGCTCAAAGCAGACATTTTTTGCAAGTTAAGCTATTGTTTGGTTTTAAGAAGACTTTAGGGGATATTTTTGGTTTAAAGTTTAAAGATTATCTCAGGGTAATAGTTTCAGAGGTTTATCCAGCCTCCATGGCTCTGGAAAGTCTGGAGTCCATGAGAATTTGAAACTCTGTTCTGTATTATCCCTCATTGATCAGGATTCTTCTATGGAATCTTTGATCAAAGGGTTCAGTAAATGTAGCCAGGAACTATCCAGTTCTTCTGGTCTCTTGGCAAAGGAGGCAGTTCATGGAGGCAATTAGACATGCATTGCATATCCTCCTCCTACTTCTGACCCTCCTCCTTCCTCTGTTGCTCCAGGTGAATAGAGGCCAATTGTTGTGCCTTGGATGGTGGCTTGTAAGCTTTTAAGACCACAGACACTACACAACGAACTAGGAGGTAGAACTGAAGCATAAAATACATTATTAGGCCAATTAATTTGGATGTCCCATGAAACCATGACCCTAAACCTCCAAACCAAGGAACCAAATCCCAGGAGGTGTTTGGTTGTACATAAGCAGCCTCAGCAGCTACTTTTTTTTTTCTTTTTGGTCATTGTAAATATATCTATCACACAACTTTTGCCAATTCAAATATTTCAGGTGTACAACTTACTGACAGCATTTACAATAACTAGCTGTGCAACCCTATCCTTCATCAATGCAATTTTTCCATCACTGTACTGAATCTCAGTATTCTATAAGCAATAGCCCCCTTTCCCCTTCCCTTTCATCCCTGCTAACCAATAATAAACTTTGGTCTCTATACATTTGCCTTTTCTTATCTTTTTATATAAGTAAGTTCATAAATATTTGTCCTTTTTTACTCAACATAATGTCTTCAAACGCCATCCATATTGTAGCACGTATCAAGACTTTATTTCATCTCCTGGCTGAGTAGTATTCCATTGTATGTATGTACCACGTTTTGTTTATCCATTCATCCGTTGATGAGCATTTAGGTTGTTCCTGCCTTTTGGTTATTGTGAATAGTGCTACAGTGAACATTGGTGTACAAGTCTCTGTTTGAGTCTCTGATTTTAATTCGTTTGGGTATATACCTAGGAGTGGAATAGCTAGGTCATATAGTAGTTCTAATTTTTGTTTTTTGAGGAACTGCCACACTGTTTTCCACAACGGCTGTACCATTTTGCATTCCCACCAGCAATGGATAAGGATTCCAGTTTCCCCACATCCTCGCAGCATTTAGTCTCAATTTTTTATGTAGAGAAGATTATTGTACCCTATTAATCCCACTGTGGTTTTTCCATTAGTATCTTTGATAGTGGCTCATGGTGTGATATTGCTTGAGTTCTTCTTGCCCAACAATATTGATTTTCATATGCCCAACCAAGTTCATGTAAATTGGGCCATGTATTGCTCTACTTTCTTTTAGAACTGAAAATGCTCTAGAAGAATCTGAGGTCAGTCTTATTTTCTCCATTATACACGATTCTTTTCTACTGGGTGCCCAAATGATTTTTTATCTTTGTTCAATAAATTACCCAGAATGTATCTTACAGTTAATCATTTTTTCTTGTTCCCACCATTGCAGTAAGGAATTGAAAAAGATTATAGTTATGTTGAAATATGCAATTGCCAAAACTTATCAAACTGAACATTTAATATTTATGCATTTTACTGTATAAAAATTTGTGCTGAAAATGTAAAAAAATATTAATCTCTAGCTAAAATATGCATAATGAAGTGTTTAGGGGTGAAGTGTACTGATATCTGAAACCTAGTAAGAATAGATTAAAAAGATAAGATGGACTGATGGACAAATAGACCTGCGACAAAGCAAAGAACAAAAGGTATTGATGATTGTAGAATGTTGATACCTGGGAGCTCACTGTACAATTCTTTCAATTTTTTTGTATGCTTGAAAACTTCCTTAATAAAATATTGGAAAAAATGTAGGTAAAATAATTATCATGGCAAATAGAAGTCAACTTTGATGTGCTACAGAGGAAATAAAAATAATAAGTGATGAATAATACACTCGGATATCTACTCTGAAGGCATAAATGTTTAGGAAAACAAATTACCAAAAACTGACTCATGAGTAGTAGAGAACCTAAGTGGATAATTTTAAAAATATGATTAAAAAAAATGTCAAGTATGAGATATGTTGTTATCTGAGAGTGTGGCTATATGAACTGGGAAAGGCTGGAGGTGAATGGGGGAGATGTGGTACTCTGGGGTTAAAAATGAAAGGAGGTACAAGAAACCTGACCATCTTTATTAGCTTAGCTTTTAGTCTATAAGTAAAGTGACTACCCTATTTAACTACACTAAGGATTGGAACAGTGGTTGTCAAAGTTGACCATGCATCATAATCCCCTGGAGAGTTTGTTAAAACACCAACTGCCAGGACTCACCTCCAGAATTGTTAATTCAGTAGGTGTGGAGTGGGGCCCAAGACTTGCATTTCTAAGAAGTTCCCAGGTGATGCTCATGTGGCTGGTCCATGGTTCATATTTTGGGGACCACAGGAATTATAATTAAAGACATGTTAAACATCTGGAAGGCAGTAGGCCCTAATTAAGTGATTGCTATGATTTTAATCATTCACCCTGCACATACCTTTCCTTTTTATTCTTCACAACTCATCCAAATAAAACAGATAATTTTTTCTGGGAAATAATCACAGGTCGAGACTCAGATGCAAGGAAATCTGCACAAGATTAATCTCCAAGGAACATGTATGTAATAATTTTGGCTATCTTATCTGCTTTGTATCCTTGTATTTCTATTAAAATACTATAATCTTCCCTTTTTTGATTGCCCATTGCGGCCGAGTTGATCCTTACTCCTAGCGACCCTATAGGATGGAGTAGAACTGTCCCATAGAGTTTCCAAAGAACAGCTGGTGGATTTGAACTGTTGACCTTTTCGTTAGCAGTTGAGCTCTTAACAACTTTGCCACCAGGGCTCCAGGCTTAGTCAAATTGGGGCAGACACAAGTTTCTGGGAGGCAATACCAGGCTCTCAAACTGGTAACATCAATAAATCACCTTTCCAAACAGGAAAGGACTTTTTTGATTAGTGCATGTAATATCACTTTTGTGGGAAGAAACTTGTTATTACCAGATGTATACATCTCTAAAAGAGATTGTATTTTACATCAAAGCACTAATCATTTATGTTATTTATTTTAAAAAGCATGTTGAGAGGCTGTAATTTTGTTTTGAAGGCTATGTCCTAAAACTGGCAAAATGGGGAAGACATACACTTATCTAATCTTTCATAAATGACATGTGTAAGTAGAAATATCTATGTACAGATATCGTACACATACATACAGGCACACACCCCAATACATGATAGGCAAAGGCCTCCCTGAGTTTAAATAGCAACTTTTATCCATACCTTATTGTGGGGAGGAAAATATGTTAGATGTGGCACCTCTCTGATTCCCTTGCCCCTCAATGAATAGGCAAAAAGAAAGACGACAGTTGTTATTGTTGAGAATTGAATTGGTGGCTGGAAAGATGAGGTACAGAGTGAACAGATCTCTCTCAAAACAGAAATAACAATACATAAATAGAAATCACAAGGAGAAGAAAAAGAAAAGATTTGCAGGCAAGATCTAGGAGACCTAAATGAGACTAATAGGCATTCCAGATGGAAAAGATGAAACAGATGGGAGGGAGTTAATCACACACATAATTGAAAACTTTGCTCGTTTGACAAGAAACTTGGTTTGCAGATAAAAGGGCTCCCAGAGTTCCAAATATGATTAGTGAAAAAAGACACACACTTCAGCACATCCTGGTAAAATTATTAAGTGTAAAAAGTAAAATGTTATTTTTCCAAGCAGAGGAAAGAGGATAACATTAGCATTGAACTGTGGCTTCAGCCCTAATGTAGGCCAAGCCCATATTTCCTCTGTTTCTGGAAAATCTGGTTTATCTTTTATTTGGCTTCACTTTGTGTGGTGGATTAAAGATGATTGTAGATTCTTTGCCACGCCCTATTGAGAAGCTAAGTTTATTTTCCCTCCCTCAGAGTTTGGGTGGGCCCAATGACTGCTTAACCAATATAATGTGACAGAAGTGATGCTGTGCCAGTTTCAGACCTAGTCTATAAAAGAACTAGCTGCTTCTGCTTCCTGTTTCCTGGAATGCTTGCACCAGGGTGCTCCTTCTTTTAACCCAGCTGCCATTCTATGAGGAAGCCCAAGCTACATGCAGAGGCCATGAGTGGGCTTCCTATTGACAGCCCAACTGAATTTCAATTTTGGGAAAGAATCCTGGTCAGAATCAGAATCCTCTTTAGTGGACTGGAAAGGCAAATTCTAGAATAGATAGACTCTAATAATCCTGTAAAACTTTACCCCTTGGCCAGTTCAGTGGGATCCCTTAGAAGAGGCATTCAGTAGACTTTCTATACGCAGAGAGTTGCCTCCCCTTTCTAATTCCTTTATAATCATATTGTGTATAGTTTCTTTGGTGTGCCTCTGAAGCCTTGAAATAGCATTTAATCCTGTCCATTTCCAAGACTGAAATCTTGTGTCTGAGGATTAAAAATGTAGTTTTGGTGCAGGTAGCCAACAGATACCGCTTCTTGACTAAGACAAAAGAGAATGTTGGACTATCAAGCCATGAAATGTCAGGGTGTTCCTAGCCCAACAACTACACAATGGTTGTTACCATAATGAGATACAAAAAACAATTAGGGAGAGCATGAATCCTACTGGAGCCCCTAGATACTGAAGCCAGGCTTCACTTCCCTTTGGAGTTTGAAAGATTTTTATCTTAGTGATCATGCTGATGAGACACTTTGTCACTAATCATCTTCATCATTATAAAACATGCTTTAGGTGGTCTGTGACAGATTATATTTTTCAAAGATGGCTCCAACAGTAACTACCATCCCACATGCTCTTGTGTATAATGTGACTTTGATACTTTTCCAATTCGTTTCCTCCCCTTGAAAGTTGTGATTATGGAAGAAATGATGCAATATGACTTCTGAGGCTAGGTGACCACCTACATATTCTGCCTGGTTCTTTTGAAACACTCACCCTGAGGAAGCCACCATGCTCTGAGGAAACTCAAGCAGCCCTTGTTGAGGACCACCTGGAGAGGAATCAAGTCTTTCAGCCCCCTGCCTTGGCTGAGGTCCCAACTTGCCAGCCATGTGAGTGAGATATCTTGGAAGTGAATCCTACAGTCCCCAGGTGAACTTCCCCAGTTGATGCTGAATGGAGCAGAGATGAACTGTCCCCACTGATTCATGGTCTCAACAAATGTTGGTTGTTTCAAGCCACTGAATTTTGGGAGTAGTTTATTATGCATCAACACATAACTGGAACACGACCCCATCACAAAGGCTCCTTTCAGCACACACTAAAATACACAGGAGGTTTATGCAATGTGGACACCTGGTGAGGGCTGGAGCTGAGGCAGTTTTGCTAAGCCAAAAACTTACCCCTAGAGTTCTGATTTAATTGGTCTGTGGTTGGGTCCAGGTGAGTCTAATGTGTAGCCAGGTGATTTTAATTTGCTTGCACCTGAGAAAAACTAAATTGGAATCTCTGAGGGTGGAACCAAAGCATCTGTATATTTTAAAGCAACTTGTGTGGTTCAAATGTATAGCCAGTGTTGCAAAACTTGTTGCTAGAACAGTCTACCAAAAGAATATTAGAAAAGCACTTCTCAAACTTTAATGTGCACATCAGCTACCAAGAGATCTTGTTAAAAATGCAGATTCAATAATTCTGGGGTGGGGTCCCAGATCTGCATTTCTGTCAGATTTCCAGGGAATGCTGATGCCAGTGGTTCCAGCACCACACTGAGAAGCTGGGAGTTAAAGGACTTATGACTCATGCAAAAGCTAAACAGAGATATCTGGGTGAAGTGTCCATGGTAGCTTATAAGCATCTGCCTGAGGGCTTCAAATTAGTCCTAGAGCAAGAATTAGCAGGCAGTGCACCAATGAGGAGTCTGGGAATTCAGTGGTTGTCAACTTAGAGGACACTGTGAATAGGAAGGTGGCCCCTGGGTTTAGAGTCAAAGTCACCGTTATGAATGGTACTAGGCTAGAGCACATGATAATCTGAAACGAGCCATCCTCCTTGGTGACATCACCTAGGACATGCTCTGCTGCAGGATGGCTTTAGGGAACTGCACTTTGAGGGTTCTGTGGTCCATATCAACCTATTATGAGGCAAGAGCTGTTCATCAAAGGCTACACCAGCTAGGCATCTTTACCAGTAACCTCTTTACCAGTGACCTCACTGAGTACCTCTTGTACTGAGAAGCTGGAAGGGAGCAGCTTTCAGTCTCCAACGGCATCCAAACACATGCTGAAATAAATGGGCCAGTAATTTTGCTCCATGTTATGGATTAGAAATAAGGAGCCCTGGTGCTGCAGTAATTAAGCACTCGGCTGCTAACCAAAGGTCATCAGTTCAAACCCACCAGCTGCTCCACAGGAGAAAGATGTAAAGATTATAGCCTTGGAAACACTATTCTACTCTGTCCTATAGGGTCACTATGAGTCAGAATCACATCAACGGCAATAGGTTTGGATTTGGACGGATTAGAAGGCAATGTCTCCACCTCCAGAGGAACAGGGATCCAGATCAAAGTGAGTAATACTCTAGACCAGGAGGTGGCAAACTATGGTCACAGGCCAAATCCAGCCTGTGGCCTGTTTTGTATGGCCCTTGAGCTAAAAATGATTTTTACATTTTCAAAGTTTTGTGAAAACAAAACACACACACACACACACACACACACACACACACACACACACACACAAAACAAAGAGAGTATGTTACAGAGACTATA
The DNA here is from genome assembly GCA_030035585.1 of Dugong dugon. Taxonomy (NCBI): domain Eukaryota; kingdom Metazoa; phylum Chordata; class Mammalia; order Sirenia; family Dugongidae; genus Dugong; species Dugong dugon. The sequence goes on from CM057461.1 coordinate 52,755,280, forward strand.
TGTGGTTGACAAAGTCTAAAACATTTACAATTTGGTCCTTTACAGGAAAAGTTTGCTTGACATCTACTGTAGAGTTAAAAGTTCAAGTGCCCTTTCTCAATTGCCTCCCCTGACACTAAAATGACAGAGATCCTGTAGGCAAATTTTTCAGGAGTAAATAGGAGATCTACCCATGTGAAATCTAGAATAACCCGTGCACATACTGTCATCCCCAAGTGATCTAGAAATAGAAGTCTAGGTGAGAAGAATCTCTATTCTTTAAAAACAGAGGAAGCGAGAAGTGAACACCTTTCACTACAATCCAATCTCATGTTTCTTGATTCTTTTACATATTCATTTTTTAAAAACTCTTTTATTTATAGCTCTGGTTCTTCCCCTCCTAGTCTTCTTATTCTTCTCAACTAAGTGGGCCTAATTTTCTCTTCCTATGCCAATGAAATAATTTCTTTAAGGAGAAAACAAGAAATAAAGGAAAACTACTCTTTTACCACATTGGATCTCTGCCTATGAACTTCTGTACTAAAAAATGAGGGGCAGGGATGGGGGCAGCCAGGAACTCATGTGTATTAATCACAGTAAGCAAACTACTATAACAAACATCCCCCAAATCTTCATGGCTTAGCACAGTAGAAGTTCATTTCTTGCTCATGTGAAGTCAAGTGAGATGTTTCCAGTCAGGTCGCCCTCCTTGTCCACACAGTGTCTCAGGGATCCCAAACTCTTCTTGTTTGAACACTGCCAGTCTCAACACATGGCCTCAAAGGTCTCCACAGAAAGGGCGATGAGAACATGGAGAAGGCACCAAGGACTGGTAGTGATACATGTCACTCCCACGTACATTCCATTGGTCAAAACTAGTCATGTGGCCCTACCTATTTGCAAAAGGTCTTAGGAAATGTACCTGGCTGGATGAATCTTAAAATATAACATTGTATGAAAAAAACCAGACACAAAATAGTACATCTGGTATGTTGCTATTTAAATAAAATTCTAAAATAAACAAAACTAATCTAATCTATTATAAGTTTGGATAGTGGCTACTGTTAGGTGGGGAAGTGACCATAAGGGGCACAAGGGTCTTCTGGGGTTCTAATGCCCTTTTTCTTGAGCATAAGATGCTGGTCCATAGATGTGCTCATTTTTTTAAAATTCACTGAGTTGTAACACTTACGATTTGTGCACCTGTTTGTATGTTGTACTTCATTTAACAATTTTATACTAAAAAAAGTGATACTGGACAAAATGATTGAAAGATGAAGGGGAAATTAACCTCTAAATTCACTTTCAGCTCTTTGACCACGGGCAAGGCACTTACATGTCTCTTAATCTCAGTTACTTCGCCTGTGAAAATGGAGTAGTAATAGTTACTTTGTTTGTTTTTGAGAAACTTGGGGCCATAGAAACAGTGTTTAGAATACAGTGTGCAAGACAGTTGTCAGCTACCAGAGTCAGGATGTCTCTATGCAGGGCTCCTGTTTTGGCTGTGGTTGGGGAGACACTACTAAAAGATGCTTGGACAGAAAGTGTTTTAGTTTCCTAGTGCTGCTGTAACACAAATACCACAAAAGGTGGCTTTAAAGAACAGAAATGTATTTTTTTACAGTTCTTGTTGGTAGCCCTGGGTGTTTCTTTGTTCCTTGGCATTTCTTGGCATGTAGACGGTCCTCACCTGGCACCTGTCTTTCCCCTGTATGTCTGTCTCTGTGTCTATTTTGGTCTTTTTATAACTCAGAAATGATTAGGTTTAGGACACACCTTACCCTCATTAACATAACAAAAGAAAACCCACCTATTTCCAAATAGGATCACATCCACAGGCACAAAGCCCAGGAATTCAATGTATTTTGGGGGATGTCTTAGGCTGGGTTTTCTAGAGAAGCAAAACCAGTAAAGTGTATAAATATATATAGAGAGAGATTATATCAAGGAAACAGCTCACACGATTGTAGAGGCTAGAATGCCCCAAGTCCGTGGATCAGGGTAGAGGCCTTTCCCAAGTCACACAGCTGCAGAAGCTGGCAGGCCCAAGATCGGAAGGTCGGAGAGCAGAGCTCCCACTCACAGGCTGTGCAGATGGACGAATCCCAGGTTCGGCAGATAAGCTGACAGCTCAAGTCCCAGGAACAGGAGACGAGACGACAGGAAGCAGCTGCAGGATCCAGAGAGAGCAAAAAGCCAGAATGTCTGCTTATATACAGATGCGGGCCACACCCCCAAGGAGACTCCCTTTCATCTGATTGGCTACCCACAGTATATTCAATCATGGGAGTGATTACACTAAAACACAGAGAATCATGGCCCAGCCAAGTTGACACACAATCTTAACCATCACAAGGGGACACAATTCAATCCATGACAGAAAAGAAGGTGAGAACCTGAGAAATTCATGGCAGATTGCTTTTTCAAGAACCTTGACTTTGAGGAGTTCAAGACTGATTAAGATTATGGCAGTGTGCTTTTTATCTAAATTAGAGAAACATAAACATATAGTACATAGAAATAATCACTACAATATAACACAATTTATAATGTCATACATCATGTTTGCAATTAACTTACGTGATTTCAACTATAGACATTTGGTAAGTACACATACACACAAAGCCCTGGAAGGGAACATGAGTTAGGATACATGAGCCCTCAGTTCCCAGCTCCCACTCATCTCTTGATGTGAGCCTCTCCATGAGAAGCATAATTCCAATCTTTAAAGAAACAATTATTTTCATACCACAAAGCTCCTAAATGCAAGCCAACAGATATTCCAATCACCAATGGCCAGGTGGCAGTTATGAAATTGTGATTATTGTTTACTGCCCAAAAAGAGCTTGCAGAATTGGGTAACCAAAAAGTAGATGAGAGGACACTTGTCTTTATAGAAGAGTCCCAGGCATTAAATGAAGAAGAATTATGGAATGGTAATGTCACTTTTTTACAACTGCTAATGAACTAATGCTATTGCATTCAATACCAATGACTGCTAACATCACAACAAGAGACAAGCAGACATGATGTGCCTCCTGATGGAAGAATCTGACACTACCTTCCAAAAAAATCAAACCTGCCTGTGATCATCTCTCTAGATGAAAGCAAAAACAAAAACAATTTACAGGAAATATAAGAGACAAAGGGACATTTTAAATTATAATACAGGGGTGAAATCAACTAAATTCAGACTGTGACAAACTCTGCATGAAAAACAACCCAGTTTTTTTAAGCAAATAAATTGCTAGGAAAGAAAGTAGAGAATGAGGGAAAACCTAGAGATTAAAAGGAAATTTAGAAAAAAAAAAATGTGTATCAATCAACCACCAAGTACAGACCTCACTTGGATCCTGATTTTTAAGAAAGTTATAACATTTATGAGATAACTAAAAATTTGAACATTGCCTGGATATTTGATGATGTTAAGGAATTATTAATTATCTTCAGGTTTGAAACAGTATCATGGTTATATAAAAAAATAATCCTATCTTCTAAAGATACATACTAAAAGATGTGTGGATGAAACAATACGTCAAATGTTTGTTTCAGAATTATACAGAAGGGGGGAAAGTGGATGAGGTTGTGGATGGGAACCAGCTGTGAGTCAATGGTTGTTGGATGAAGGAGTGTGGTACATGACAGGCAGTTCCTGGGTTACAAATGTCCTACTTAAGGACAACTCCTACTTGCCCTTTAATGTTACGTAAATTTGCCCTCACTTTGAAATGATTGAACCAACTTCTACTCACAACAGATTCTTCAGCACAATCACCTGCACGTGCAGCTTTTAAATCATCGAAAAGTCTTTAAGCGTTTTCTTGCACTAAAAATTAAAACAAACAAACAAACCCCTTGCCATCGAGTGATAATGACCTTATAAGACAGAGTAGAACTGCCCCATAGGGTTTCTAAGGAGTGGCAGGTGAATTCGAACTGCTGACCTTTTGGTCAGCAGCCAAATGCTTAACCACTGTGCCACCAGGGCTCCTTTCTTATATTAAAGTAAGGATAAATAAGAACTGTATGCAGCTGTTATCGTTAGGGGCTGTTGAGGCGGTTCTGACTCATAGCAACCCTATGCATAGCAGAACAAAACACTGCCCTGTCCTGTGTCATCCTCACAATTGTTGTTATGCTTGAACCCATTGTTGCAGCCACTGTGTCAATCCATCTCCTTGGGGTTCTTCCTCTTTTTCGCTGACCCTCTACCAAGCATGATGTCCTTCTCCAGGGACTATTCCCACCTAATAACATGCATCTGTTACTGACTTACAAATTTGACTTAAAGACACAGTTAGGAACGGATCTCCTTCATAACCTAGGGACTGCCTGTATTCTAATCTGTATACTTTTGTATTTATTAAAAATTATTCATAATAAAAAGTAAAAAAAAAAAAAAAAGAAGAACTTAACAATATGGGTGTCACAGGCTTGGAAGAAAATTTCATAGTGACGTACACGTTTTAAGAAATGCTACATCCACCCATGCTTTTGACAAAAGGTAACATTAACATAAAAAATGATCTTGAATAATTAAACTCTGCATATAAAGTTTTAAGAATACCTTAAACAAAGTATTCCTGCATATTTTTCTTTTATAATGTATGAGAGTGATACATGATAAAAAGTATGTAAATGAATCTAAAAGTTCTCTTTCAATAGGGATAATAATTTCTACGTGGTAAGAATGTGTCATGTCTGAGTGGGAATTGGTAAGAATTTTTTTCCTTTAGTGGTACATAAAATAATGATGTGACTTACTACTGATAGCTTTTTGGTTTTGATGAAGTATAAATCTTCATCTAGTGGTCAAGTCAGTCTCAACGATGTGTTAAATACTGGAGAAAAAAGAATTGGCTTTAATGGATTGATTGACAAATGTTCCTGTGCTGTTCTTATTCGGCACTTTAGTACTTTCTGAGGGATTTGTTTGCTAGTTACATATATGTGTATATACAGTGCTCCTACCTAAAGTCTGGTCAGGATAGGGAAAGTTCTGAAGGGTTCCATGATGGTGCCTTGGTGGGAGCTTTTATATAACTGCCTTATCATCTTCTCTCTGGTATAACCACTGAAGGTAGGAGAAAAAAATATAGGAAAGGGACTTGGTGTCAGGTAAGGGCTGCAATGCTATAACAGTAAGTTTGGTAGTGGTCACATTAGTACAACAGAAATATGGGGCACAGCCTGGCTAGCCTCAGAGATGTAGTACTTGTAGGAGCTGGGAGGAACTTGAGAGGCCTGCTAATCCACCAGCATCAGTTTACAGGTGAGGAAAATGATGCTCAGATTGCTCAGAGTGAAACAGTAAGTTGGAACCATGGCTAGAACTTGAGTCTCCTGGATTCTAAGATTCTGGTCAGTGCTGAAAGAACATGCTCCAAAGGTTCCCCGGGAGCAGAGTCTGAGACAGGGGTCCTTGTAAAAGTGATTTATCGGGGAAGCACTCACAGGAGAGGGGGAATGAGAGGAGCAGGATGGGACAGGGACAGGGGCAGGGGAAGCTGAGCCAGGAAGTGATTTCAGATGCAGTCTAGATTCAGCCTGATCCCATGGGGAGCTCTGGAGCACAAATCCCACCATGAGCTGGTTCTACCTTGAGGCAAAGGGGCTGAACTTTTGGCTCTTTGTCAGCCATTGCTGTAGGTGGCCTGGGGATTGTGTACCATAGTGCCCTTTAACCAATGACAGTTCTCTGGAAGAGGAAGCAGCTGTGCATGATGTTATCAGCCAACACTTCCAACCACTGGGAGATGGATGCATTGGCTGGTAAAGGGATCTGTGTGAGCACCAAAGCATTAACTACCTCAGGTGACAGAGTAATACTAAGGGATCTCTTAAGAGGGTGTTATACTAGAACTTTTCAAAACCAACATCTATTTAACTACTACTGTGGGTCCCTGGAGCCCTGGTGGCAAAAATGTTAACAACTTGGCTGCCAATCAAAAAGGTCAGCAGTTCATATCCACCAGCGACTCCTTTGAAAACCTATGGGGTAGGTCTACTCTGTTCTGTAGGGTTGCTATGAGTTGGAATCAACTTGATGGAAACAGGTTTTTGGTTTAAGTCCCAATTCGTCTGTCAGTTTGGCGTACTATGGGGGCTTATGTTTTTCTGTGATGCTGAAAGCTATGCTAATGGTATTTCAAATATCAGCAGGGCCGCCTATGATAGACAGGTTTCAGATGAGCTTCCAGACTAAAACAGACTAGAAAGAAGGACCTGGTGGTCTACTTCTGAAAATTATCCAGTGAAAACATTATGAATAGCAGTGGAACGATGATTGATATGGTGCCTGAAGATGAGCCCCTCAGGTTGGAAGACACTCAAAACACAACTGGGGGAGAGCTGTCTCCTCAAAGTATAGTGGACCTTAATGATATGGATGGATTTGAGCTTTGGAGATCTTCATTTGCTGATGTGGTACAATTCAAAAGGAGAAGAAACAGCTGCAAACATCCATTAATAATAGTAATGTGGAATGTACAAAGTATGAATCTAGGAAAATTGGAAGTCGTCAAAAATGAAATGGAATGCTTAAACATCGATCTCCTAGGCATTAGTGAGCTGAAATGGACTGGTATTGGCCAGTTTGAACCATAGAATCATATGGTCTACAATGCCAGGAATGACAAATCGAAGAGGAATAGTGTTTCATTCATCCTCAAAAAGAACATTTCAAGATCTATCCTGAAGTACAATGCTGTCAGTAATAATATCCATATGCCTACAAGGAAGACCAATTAATATGATTATTATTCAAATTTATGCCCAAACACTAAGGCCAAAGATGAAGAAATGGAAGATTTTTACCAAATTCTACAGACTGAAATTGATCAAACATCCAATCAAGATGCTTGGATAATTACTGGTGATTGGAATGCCAAAGTTGGAAAGAAAGGATTGGCAGTTGGAAAATATGGCTGGAGATTGTGTGATAGAATTTTGCAAAACCAACAACTTCTTCATTGCAAATACCTTTTTTCAACAACATAAATGGTGACTAAAAACATGGACCTCACTAGATGGAATACACAGGGATCAAATCAACAACATCTGTGGAAAGAGATGATGGAAAAGCTCAATAACATCAGTCATAACAAGGCCAGGGGCCGACTGTGGAATAGGCCATCAATTGCTCATATGCAAGTTCAATTTGAAGCTGAAGAAAATTGTAATAAGTCCGCAAAAGCCAAAGTATGACTTTGAGTATCCCACCTGAATTTAGAGACAATCTCAAAAATAAATTTGATGCATTGAACACTAATGACTGAAAGCCAGACGAGTTGTGGAATGACATCAAGGACATTACACATAAAGAGGTCATTAAAAGACAGGAAAGAAAAAAAAGACCAAAATGGATGTCAGAAGAGAATCTGAAACTTGCTCGTGAATGTCAAGTAGCCAAAGCAAAAGGAAGAAATGATGAAGTAAAAGAGCTGAATAGAAGATTGCAAAGTTTTTTGGCTCGAGAAGACAAAGTGAAGTATTATAATGACATGTGCAAAGACTTGGAGGTAGAAAACCAAAAGGGAAGACCATGCTTGGCATTTCTCAAGCTGAAGGAAACTGAGGAAAAAATTCAAGACTCGAGTTACAATATTGAAGGATTCTATGGAGAAAATATTAAATGACACAAGAAGCATCAAAAGCAGATGGAAGGAATACACCGTCACTATACCATAAAGAATTGGTCAACGATCAGCCATTTCAGGACGTAGCATATGATCAAGAACCGATGGTACTTAAAGAAGAAGTCCAAGCTGCACTGAAGGCAGTGGAGACAAACAAGGCTCCAGGAATTGATGGAATACCAGTTGAGATGTTTCAACAAACAGATGCAGCACTGGAAGGGCCCACTCATCTATGCCAAGAAATTTAGAAGACAGCTACCTGGCCAACTGACTGGAAGACATCCATATTTGTGCCCATTCCAAAGAAAGGTGATCCAACAGAATGTGTAAATTATCAAGCAATATCATTAATATCACACACAAGTAAAATTCTGCTGAAGATAATTCAAAAACGGTTAAATCAGTACATCAACAGAGAACTGCCAGAAATTCATGCCAAATTCAGAAGGGGACGTGGAACGAGGGATATCATTGCTGATATCAGATGGACCTTGGCTGAAAGCAGAGAATACCAGAAAGATGTTTACCTGTGTTTTGTTGACTATACAGAGGCTTTCGACTGTGTGGATCATAACAAATTATGGATAACATTGCAAAGAATGGGAATTCCAGAACACTTAATTGTGTTAATGAGGGATCTGTACATAGACCAAGAGGCAGTCATTTGAACAGAACAAGGGGATCCTGTGTGGTTTAAAGACAAGAAAGGTGTGCATCAGGGTTGTATCCCTTTACCATATGTATTCAACCTGTATGCTGAGTAAATAATCTGAGAAGCTGGACTATATGAAGAGGAACATGGCATCAGAATTGGAGGAAGACTCATTAACGACCTGCGATATGCAGATGATGTGACCTTGCTTGATGAAAACAAGGAGGACTTGAAGCACTTACTGATGATCAAAGATTATAGCCTTCAGTATGGATTGCACCTCAACATAAAGAAAACAAAAATCCTCACAACTGGACCAATAAGCAACATCATGGTAAAAGGAGAAAAGATTGAAGTTGTCAACCATTTCATTTTACTCAGATCGACAATCAACACCCATGGACACAGCAGTCAAGAAATCAAAGGGCATATTGCACTGGGCAAATCTACTGCAAAAGACCTCTTTTAAACTATTAAAAAACAAAGATGTCACTCTAAGGACTAAGGTGCGCCTGACCCAAGTGATGGCGTTTTCAGTCGCCTCATATACATGCGAATGCTGGACAATGAATAAGGAAGACTAAAGGAGAATTGATGCCTTCAAATTATGGTATTGACAAAGAATACTGACTATACCATGGACTGCCAGAAGATCGAACAAATCTGTCTTGGAAGATGTTCAGCCAGAATGCTGTACTTAGAAGCAAGAATGGCGAGACTTCGTCTCATATACTTTGGACATGTTATTAGGACGGACCAGTCCCTGGAGAAGGACATCATGCTTGGTAGAGGGTCAGTGCAAAAGAAGAAGACCCCCAAGGAGATGAATTGACACAGTGGCTGCAACTATGGACTCAAGCATAACAACAGTTGTGAGGATGGTGCAGGATCGGCAGTGTTTCATTCTGTTGTACATAGGGTCGCTATGAGTTGGAACCAACTGGACGGCACCTGACAACAACAACAACATGGGTCCTTCTTGGAGTTCCTAGGCAACGCAAACTGTTTGCACTCAACTGCTAACCTAAAAATTGGCAGTTCAAACTCATCCAGTCATGCCAAGGAAGAAAGCCTGATGAGCTGCTTTTGTACAGATCACAGCCAAGAAAACCCTATGGAGCAGTTCTGCTGTGTAACACGTAGGGTCTTCATAAGTCAGAATCGACTTAGCAGTGGGTTTTTTTCTTATTTTATTCTTTTATGGGTCCTTCTTAGGAGTCCCTGGGTAGTGTAAACAGTTAAGTGTTTGACTACTAACTGAAAGGTTGGCAATTTGAACCCACCCAGAGGTGCCTCAGAAGAAAGGCCTGGTGATCTATTTCTGAAAGATCAAAGCCATGAAAACTCTGTGGGGCACAATTCTACTCTGACACACATGGGGTCTCTGTGATCAGAATTGACTAGACGGCACTGGGTTTGGGTTTGGTTTTGGTTAATGGGTCCTTCTCAGAGGATGCAGAGGGAGGAGAGATTGCTGTGCTCTTGTAGCTTGATGCTTTTCATCTTTTCCCACAACCAAAATGAAAGGAAGCTAGAGCCTACTGTGAAGCAGGGTAGGGAATGGAAAGTATGGCTTGTCTGTCTTAATTGAGAAGTACAGCAGGACCTGCTGGGTGAAGAGGGGCATCAATAACAACATGCTACCTCTCTTTGGGTCACCAAATGGATTACAAATCCTATTAAAGAAGTGAGGTGAGCATTATAGAACAGGCTGCCTTTCCTTATTACCATAATCTTCTCTTTTCACTAATGTTTTTACCACATTTTTGTTCTTGCCTGCTGGGCAAGGAACTTTAAAGGAGGTAAATTAAATTGTTGCTGAGGTTTATCGAGTTGATTTTTCTCCTCTAATCACTTTCTGTTCTTAAGAAAGCGAAGGAAAGCTTATGAATTAGAAAATTTTGCAGGATGCTTTATGAGCAGGGTAGCAAAACATAATTCTTCTTAATAGTCAGAAAGTTGGCTAGTTCAATCTGCAGTATGATTTTTACTGGTGAAAAATAGAACTCACTTTTTTAAGTATTTATTCCATTTTATGTTCTACAAGCTGCACTGAATTGCTACTAAGCAAGAAAAATTCCTTCCATAATCTGGATAGCGTATTTTCAGACAAGATCACATAAATCTTGGTGCAACAAGAAAGCCCTGATATGGCAAGGCCATCATGAAAGAGAAAACAGTTATGCTACCTGAGTGGGGAAGAATGCTAAGTGGGTGCACTAAACAGTCAAGTCTTTCTATGTGTGAATAAAATAGGCAGAATTCTAAGATTTCCTGTGTGTGTAGAGAGGTGGATCAACTGTAAGGCAAATGAAACTTAGTCTTAGGGGTCCCTCCCTTACATGAGCACCTTCCAGTCTCTGTACCTAATTTTGTAGTCATATTCTTTTTTTTTTAATAAAGTGGACCCCCGAATTGAATAATCCTCAAGCTTTTAAAACGGAATTGCCCCATATTGGGTATAATTTTTTCAACAGAAGCTATTATAGGTGGGACATTCAAACCAGTGTCTATGTACCCCCACCGTGACAGCCTGAAAGGGAAATATTCAATAAATCAACCTGTTACTTTGAGTAAGAGACAAACTTCTTTCATCAATGATTCTCCACCCTGGTTAAGGACTGGAGATACATATCAGAACCAGGGTAGCTAAGAGTCATGCTTTGGTCTGAGCAAGATTTTCTTGTGAATTGCCCAAGATGTTTTTTGTCTTCCCTGGAACTTCTACTTTGTGCTACTCTATGTCTACACTGGGGTTGCACCTGTGGCTCTAGGAAGGGCCAGCTGTGCAGATGCTGATGACTCTGTGTCTGTCTTCTTATTGGACTGTTCTGCTCAGAGAGCTGCATCCTCCAAGTGTGCAGTGTTCTAAAGACCCTCTGCTGGTAAGAATCTCTTCTACTTGAAGACTGAACAGAAAAAGACCATACATTTGTACAGAACTTGACACCTCTGGGGGACAACATTAAATACTTTCCCAGCAACACTCACTTAGGTTGTTCGGAAAGCATTTAATGGTCAATGATCCAATGCATCATGTCTTGTGAGTGGCCTGCTCTTCATTTTGTGGAGTTGGAGTAAGAATCCAAATGGAAACACTCCGCCTATGGGCTGCCTCTTTCTCTTCTTACACCTGACTCCATCCTGCACTGCAAGAAGCCTGTGCACATGCATGTGGACACTCCAGACTATTACAAGCCCAAGCTCCATCCATATCCCCCATAAACAGCCACCCTATGACTTCCCATTGTGCCTATGGATGCTCAGCCTAATAGTATGGTCATCCTTGAGAGGACAGACCAAGGGAAGAGGGCCACACAGACCTTGGAAATGGGCTCAGAGCTGTTTGGACAAGAAATTACAGGGTCCTGAGGATCGTGGTGTACGGGGCACAGGATCTCTGGGTGGCCATGTCCCTTGAGCCTTGCAGACACCCTACTCCATGGGGAGGAGTGTACCTGGAGATGGATCAGAGCAGGGCCCCGTAAAACGGGGCACAGGACAAGAGACTCTCTTGCCTGTGTAAGGGTGGTACTGCATTACAAAAACGGAACCATATTGTACCTCTTTTTGCTTCTTACTTTACTCATTCAATAGCACTGCATGGAAAGCCCTATGTATCATCTGGCATAGCTCTAATTCATTCTTTTTCATGCCTATATAATATTTCATGGTATGGATGTTGTCTTAGTTATCTAGTGCTGCTGTAACATAAACACCACAAGTAGATGACTTTATCAAACAGAAGTTTATTCTCTCACAGTCTAGGAGGCTAGAAGCCCAAATTCAGGGCGCCAGCTCCAGGGGAAGACTTTCTCTCTCTGTCGGCTCTGGAAGAAGGTCCTTGTCATCAATCTTCCTCTGGTGTAGGAGCTTCTCAGCACAGGAACCTTGGGTCCAAAGAAGCGCTCTGCTTCTGGTGCTGCTTTCTTGGTTGTATGAGGTCCCCCTGTCTCTCTGCTCCATTCTCTCTTTTATATCTCAAAAGAGATTGACTTAAGACAAAATCTGATCTTGTAGATTGAGTCCTTCCTCATTAACATAACTACCGCTAATCCCACCTCATTAACATCATAGAGGTAGGATTTATAACACAAAAGAAAATCACATCAGATGACAAAATGGTGGACAATCACACAATACTTAGAATCATGGACTAACCAAGTCGACACACATTTCTGGGGGACACAATTCAATCCATAACAGATGTGTCATAATTTAGCCGGTATTTTTCTTTTAATGGAAATTGACCTTTTTTCCAGTTTTTAGCTACAAACAAAACTGTTGTAAATCTTTATATATTGTAGTCTTATTTATATAGGATGTTGTCTTAGTTATCTAGTGCTGCTATAATAGAAATAACCACGGTGGGCGGCTTTAACAAACAGGTATTTATTTTCTCACAGTTTAGGAGGCTAGAAGTCTGAATTCAGGGTGCTGGCTCTAGGGGAAAACTTTCTCTCTGTTGGCTCTGGAGGAAGGTCCTTATCTCTTTGAGCTTCTGCTCCTGGGTGGTCTTCATGTGGCTTGGCACCTCTCTTCCCTCATCTCTGCTTCTTAGCTTGCTTGTTTAATCTCAATCATGTCTCAGAAGAGATTGACTCAAGATACACTCTACACTAATCCTGCCTCATTAACATGACAAAGACAACCCATTCCCAAATGGGATTATAATCAGAGGCATAAAGGTTAGGATTTACAACACATATTTTTTGGGGGCACAATTCAGTCCATAACATGCTACGTTTTGATCCCCCCATTCATGTCTTTGCCACATGCAAGACACATTGACCCCATCACATCATGCCAAAATTCTTAAATCAACTCCAAGTCCAAAATCTCATCTTCTGAATCATCTAAATCAAATATAGGTGAGACTTCAGGCATAGTCCATCCTGAGGCAAAATTGCTCTTCATCTGTGAACCTGTGAAATCTAGACTACATGTTATCTGCTTCCAAGGTACAATGGTGGAGGAGACACAAGGTAGACTTTTCCATTACAAATGGCAGAAATTGGAAGGAAATAACAGATAATGGGTACCAACCTGTAAAAACCCGTTGCCATTGAGTCAATTCCGACTCACAGCGACCCTGTAGGAACAGAGTAGAACTGCCCCATAGAGTTTCCAAGGAGCAGCTGGTGGATTTGAACTGCCAACCTTTTGGTTAGCAGCCAAAGCCTTAACCACTGTACCACCAGGGCTCCCCAACAGGCACCAAGCATGTCCAAAACCCAGCAGAACAATTTATATTGGCTCTCAAGTCTTAAAAATAATCCTCTCTTCTCTGAGATCATCTGGGCAATAGCCCTGTCCTCCAGACTCTGGGTGTGGGCCATGCCCTCTGGATGGTGGGTGGAGGCTCCTCTGCCCTGGGCTTCAGCTCTGCCTTCCGCGCCCTCTGGGATGGCAACTCTACTCCCTCGGCTTTAGGTGGCTTCTTTTTCTAGTCCATCTGAGTAGCAACTCCCCCCTTGGCCCTGGAGGGTCCTGTTGTTCTGCCCCTTGGGCATGGCAGCCCCACCCCCTCAACTTTGGGCAGTGGCCCAATCCCCCTGGCACACATTAATGGCATCCCCACACTCTGAAACAGAGTTGGCAAAGATCTGACTCTTTCAAGCCTAGGAGGCTGTGGCCCCACCCTTTGAAATCCAGGAGACCGTGGCCCCAACCTTGGAAACCGAGAAGGTCCTGCTTCTTGTACTCCTTCCAACAGTTCTGCTGATCTCTGAGCTGCTCCAGGGGTGGTCCTTTTCTTTTCTTGGAGGACAACAGGTGGCTCCTTTGGCTTGTTTCCTGCCTGTAGAATTCCAAGAGGCAGACAGAATTCTTTCCTTTCATTCTTTGTCCCCTTCAGTCTAAGCTGATAGATTTTCTGCTGTAATAGTTGATTAGATCCATCTATCACAGGCTTAATCTCTTTAACAAAAAATTGCATAGCACTGTCCTTGGTGAACATTCTAGGACACATGTCCTTAGTTTGTACAACAGAATTTTCCAAATCTTTAAGTTCTCTTTTCATTTTGTATAGTTAATTTTTAAGTCCATCTCTTTCCTCTCACATTTTATTATAAGCAGGAAGGAGAAACCACATGGTCCCGTTAAGATACTGCTTAGAAATCTCATCAGCCAGATATCCAAGTTCATCACTTACAAGTTCTACCTTACACCAAACATTTGACTTTAATTCAGACAAGTTCTTTGCCACTGCATAAAAAGCATCACCCTTGTCCACTGTCCAATCACATGCTCATCATTTTCTTTTAAAGCCTCACCAGAAGCATATTTAACATCCACATTTCTAGCAACATTCTGTTACTGGTGCCATATGTATTCTCTAAGACAACAGAGACTTTCTCTACAGCTCTCCTCACTTCCTTCTGAGCCCTCCCAGAATTACCCTTGATGTCTATAATTCTATAGACAGTGTCTTCAAGGCAATCAAGACTTTTATTACTAGACATCTTAAAACTCTTCCAGACTCTCTCCATTACCCAATGCCAAAATTGCTTCCACATTTGAGTTATCTGTTACAGCTGCACCCTGCTCTTTTTGTACCAAATTCTTAGTTATCTAGTGCTGCTATATCAGAAATACCACAAGTGTGTGGCTTTAACAAACAGAAATTTGTTTTCTCACAGTTTAGGAGGCTAGAAGTCTGAATTCAGGGTGCTGGTTTTAGGGGAAGACTTTTTCTCTCTGTCAGCTCTGGAGGAGGGTCCTGGTATCTTTGAGCTTCAGTTCCTGGGTGATCTTCATGTGGCTTTGCATCTCTCTTCCCCTATCTCTGCTGCTTAGCTTGCGTGTTTCATCTCATTTATATCTCAGAACAGATTGACTCCGAATACACCCTACACTAATCCTGTCTCATTAACATAACAAAGACAACCCATTCCAAATGAGATTATAACCATAAGCATAGAGGTTAGGATTTACAACACGTATTTTTGGGGAACACTGTTCAATCCATTACAGATGTAATTCCAGGAGTGGAACTGTTACAACAAGAATATTTAATTTATGTTGGTGAGGTTGTGGAGAAGTTGGAACTCTTGTCCATTGCTAGTGGGAATGTAAAATGGTGTAGTTACTCTGAAAAATAGTTTGCCAGTTCCACAAAAAGTTAAACATAGAATTACCATTCCACCAGAGAAATTCCACTCCTGGGTATATACCCAAAAGAAATGAAAACAGGAACTCAAATAGACCATATACCCAACGTTCACTGTAGCATTATTTACAATAGCCAAAAGGTGGAAACAACCCAAATGTCCATTAACAGATTAATGGATAAACAAAATGTGGTATATCCATACAATGGAATATTGTTGTTCTTGTTAGGTGCCATCGAGTCAGTTCCAACTCATAGCAAACCCATGTACAACAGAACAAAACACTGCCTGGTTCTGCACTATCCTCACAATTGTTGCTATGCTTGAGCCAATTGTTACAGCCATTGTGTCAATCCATCTCCTTGAGGGTCTTACTCTTTTTCACTGACCGTCTACTTTACCAAGTATGATGTCCTTTTCCAGGGACTGGTCCCTCCTGACAACATGCCCAAAGTATGTGAGACAAAGTCTCACCATTCTTGTTTCAAAGGAGCATTCTGGCTGTACTTCTTCCGAGACAGACTTGTTGGTCCTTTTAGCAGTCCATGGTATATTCAATATTCTTCGCCAACACCATAATTCAAAGGCATCAATTCTTCTTCAGTCTTCCTTATTCATACTCCAGCTTTCACATGCATATAAGGTGATTGAAAACACCATGGCTTAAGTCAGGCACATCTTAGTCCTTAAAGTGACATCTTTGCTTTTTAACGCTTTAAAGAAGTCTTTTGCATCAGATTTGCCTAATGCAATGCGTCTTTTGATTTCTTGACTGCTGCTTCCATGGGTGTTGTGGATCCCAGTAAAATGAAATGCTTGACAACGTCAGTCTTTTCTCTGTTTATCATGATGTTGCTTATTGGTCCAGTTGTGAGAATTTTTGTTTTCTTTATGTTAAGGTGTAATCCACCCTGAAGGCTGTAGTCTTTGATCTTCATCAGTAAGTGCTTCTAGTCCTCTTCATTTTCAGCAAGTAAGATTTTGTCATCTGCATAGCATAGGTTTTAATCAGTCTTCCTCCAATCCTGATGCCTCATTCTTCTTCATAAAGTCTATCTTTCTGAATTATTTGCTCAGCATACAGACTGAAGAAGTATGATGAAAGGATACAAGCCTGATGCACAACTTTAAACCACGTAGTATCCTCTTGTTCTGTTCAAATGACTGCCTCTTGATCTATGTACATGAAATATAATTGAGCCATAAACAAAAATGAAGCCCTGATATATACTATGACGTGGATAAACCTTGAAAACATTATGTTGAATGAAATAAGTTAGAAACAAAGGGACAAACATTATGTGATATAATTTATATGAAATATCTACAATCAGCGAACTGCATACAGATCAAAGTTTATTAGTAATTACCAGGAGTGGATGGGAGGGGAAATGCTTAAACAAAAAGCTATTGCTTAAGGGGTACCGAGTTCCTGTGTGGGGAGATGAAAGTTTTGGAAATAGATAATGGTGACGGCTGCATAATATTATGAATGAAATTAGTGCTACTGAATTGTACACTTGAAATAGTTAAAATGGCAAATTTTATGTTATATATATTTCATCACAATAAAATTAAATATACGTATATATAATTTAAATTATAATGGATGCTGCCAAATTGTCGACAAACATGAAAAGATGCTAAATTCATCAGTCATCAGGAAAATGCAAATAAGCATAACAACGAAACATTAATTTACAAGATTGGAAAATTGAAAGAAGAGCTATAAAATCAATATAACTCTGTGGGAAAGTGCAGTCTCATCCATGGCTGATGGAAATATGAAGTGCACCAGCCTTCCAGAAAGTAGTTTAAAGCTTATTTATGGGGTCATAAAAATAAAACAGAAGTTTCTCATCTTTTCATGTGTGTTTCCACTTCTGTCAAACTAACACACAATGACTCCATGAATTCACTCCCTCTTAGATTATTCTTTCCACTCAAAGGAGTGAAATAGGAAGGCTGAGACATATGGATCTTGAGAACCTTTAACAAACCTCTTTTGGGTCCCTAGAACTTCCTTTCCTGGTTGTGACTGACGCTATTCATCTTGGACACCAAAAAAAACTCGTTGCCGTCAAGTCGATTCTGACTCATAGCGATCATATAGGACAGAGTAGAACTGCCCCATAGGGTTTCCAAGGAGAGGCTGGTGAATTTGAACTGCCGACCTTTTGGTTAGCAGCCAAATGCTTAACCACTGTGCCACCAGGGCTCCATCTGGACACAGGGGAGTAAAAATGAAAGTTAGGGGCTATTACAGTAAGCATTGAGGAGAACTCTCTTTTTCCTGCTTTAGCAAGTTTTCTGTGCAGAGGCTCCCAAATTAGGCTGTCTCCAAAGTCCCTCTCTAGAAATGCAGAATCCCACAATTCTCTTCCAGAGGACTCTCCTCAGATGACTAAGAAATTTCTAGCCATAATTTAATAGTGTCCTGTGTTTTCTTCTGGGACAGACAAGCTGCTGGGAGGCTTGGCACCCCCTCCTTCTAGAAGCCCTATTGATTTCTAGCATGGTTGATAAAACAGAGAGATAAAGTGCCCAATTTCTCTTTTTATGACAGATACAACCAATTAACTATAAATGTCAAATATCCACAACTTAATTAATTCCAGTTCATTTCACTACTGTAATTAGATTTTTCCCAAACAAAGCAACAGTCTGTTTTCGAAGGTCATAGACTAATATGATAGTGAATGAGGCTGAAGAGCCTGCACTTTGGATGAAAAGTGACTGATGGCCAGTGTCTGTGGAGGAAATGGACCACACAAAATAAAAACTAATTGGCACTCTGATTAATAGAGCTGGCTTGAAACGTATACATAATGCATGTTTGATTAATAACACCAATGAGCCCTTGAAATTAAACCTTTAAAAATTTTAGAGACTTCATCTCTATAATAAAGTATTTTTTAATCATAATAGAAAGATTAGAAAAAAAAACTGACTGGAGTTTGAGTGAGATGGACCAACAAGAAGCTGGAATTCCAATTAGCAAGAAACAGCTTTTTGTTTAAGAAAAACAACTTAAATGGACATATTTGGTTATATAAATCAAGTTTTCCAGGGCATTATCTAGATAGAAAAATATTTAATCAAGTAAGAGTTAATTTGTTTTGCCTTAATAGATAAAAGGTGTGGAAAGTTTGAAGAGACTGTTGGAGGCTACTGGTGACTGGGAGAGGGGTTTTGGAGGATATTTGAGAGCAGGTTAAAGAAAGGCGTACCAAAAAGAGTTGGTTGACATTCAACTATTTCAGGAGGTTGCATATGACCAAGAACTGACAGTAAAGAAGCAAGGAGTCAAAGCTGCAGGGAAGGTATTGGCAAAAAACAAGGCTTTAGGAATTGACAGAATACCAACTGAGATGTTTCAACAAAGGGATGCAAAGCTGGAAGCACTCATTTGTCTATGTCAAGACATTTGAAAGACAGCTACCTGGCCAACTGACTGGAAGAGATCCGTATTTGTGCCTATTCCAAAGAAGGGCGATCTAACAGAATGTGGAAATTGTAGAACGATACTATTAATATCATACACAAGTAAAATTTTGATGAAGAGAAATCAAAAGTGGTTGCAGCAGTACATCAACAAGGAACTGCCAGAAATTCAAGCCAGATTCAGAAGAGGACATGGAATGAGGGATATCATTGCTGATATCTGATGAATCTTGGCTGAAAGCAGAGAATACCAAAAAGATGTTTACCTGGGTTTTATTGACTATGCCAAGGCATTTGACTGTGTGGATCATAAGAAATTACGGATAAATATTGAGAAGAATGGGAATTCCATAACAACTGTACTCATGAGAAAACCATACATAGACCAAGGGGGATACTCTGTGGTTTAAAATCATGAAAGATGTGCATCAGGGTTTTTCGTTTCACCATACTTATTCAGTCTGCATGCTGAGCAAATAATCTGAGAAGCTGGACTATATGAAGAAGAATACAGCATCAGAATTGGAGGAAGACTCATTAACAACCTATGATATGCAGATGACACAACTTTGCTTGCTGAGAGTGAAGAGGATTTGAAGCACTTACTGATGAAGATCAAAGACCACAGCCTTTGGTATGGATTACACCTCAACATAAAGAAAACAAAAATCCTCACAACTGGACCAATAAGCAACATCAAGATGAATGGAGAAAAGATTGAAGTTGTAAAGGATTTCATTTTACTTAGATCCACAATCAACACCTATAGAAGCAGCAGTCAAGAAATCATACTACATATTGCTTTGAGCAAATCTGCTGTAAAACTCCTCTCTAAAGCTTTAAAAAGCAAAGATATCACTTTGAGGACTAAGGTGCGCCTGACACACTCCATGGTATTTTCAATTGCCTCATATGCATGTGAAAGCTGAACAATGAATAAAGAAGACTGAAAAAGAATTAATGCACTTAAATAACAGTGTCAACAAAGAACATTGAATATACCATGGGCTGCCAGAAGAACAAACAAATCTGTCTTGGAAGAAGTACAGTCGGAATGCTCCTTAGAATCGAGGATAGCAAGACTTTGTCTCATGTACTTTGGACATGTTATCAGGAGGGACCAGTCCCTGGAGAAGGACATCACACTTTGTCAATGAAAAGAGGAAAACCCAAAGAAGATGGATTGACACAGTGAACTCAACAGTGGTCTTAAACATAGCAATGATTGTGAGGATGGCAGGAGAATGGACAGTGTTTCTTTTTGTTGTACCTAAGGTCACTATGAGCTCCAATCGACTCGACAGCAACCAACAACAACAATCTTAACCCCAACCCTAACCCTATCCTAACCTTATCCTGGCCCTAACTCTAACCTATCCTACCCCTAACCCTTACTCCTGACCCTAAAACAAACTCAAACCAAAACGTAGCATTTACCCTAACTTTAACCTTAATATTAATGCTAGCCCAAACGTATACACTGACCTAGACCTAAAACTATCCCTAACCCTAAGTCTAAAATAGCTCTAACCAAAACCCTATCCTGGATCTAACCCTAACACTAACACTAAATCTAACTCTCACTCTTAACACTAACACTAACCATAACCTATACTGACTCTAACCCTTACTCCTCACCTAATACTATTAGAAATCTAGCCCTAAACATAATTTTAACCCTAATACTGACACTACCATAGTGCTTACTCTATCCTAGACCTAAAACTATAGCTTACCATAACCCTATCCTAAACCTAATCTATATCCTAATCTTAAACCTATCCTGATCCTAACCCTAACCCTAACCCTAACTCTAACTCTAACCCTAACACCAAAACTAAACCTAACACTAACTCCTAACCCACCCTAACCCTAACATTAACCCCAAACCCTAATCTCTATCTCTAACCTAGTCATAATCCTAAATGTAACCCTACTCTTAACCATAACCCTAACACTAACCCTAACACTAATGCTTATTCTAGCTTCAACCCTAACCCTATCCTACTCTTAACCCCTAACCTAGCCCTAACACTAACCATGACTCTAACACTAACCCTAATCCTAACCTACCTCCAACCCCTAACCATAACCCTACTGTAGCCCTAAACATAACGCTAACTGTAACCATATCCTACCCCAACCCTAAACCTAACTGTGATGTTTAATGTTATGTGTCATCTTGGCTAGCCTATGAATTCTCAGTGGTTTGACAGACACTATGTGATGACCTTCCATTTGGGGGTCTAATGTGAGCAGCCAATTAGTTGAAAGGGGAGTTTCCTTGGGGATGCAGCCTGCCTCCAGTGTGTAAATGGATGCTCTGTCAAAGCTTGCTCTCTTTTCTCGGTGCTGCATTCTTCTCTTCACTGATCTCCAGTTCTTGGGCCACAAGCTTGCAGAAGCCTCTGGCCTGCCGCCTGACCTGCAGATTTTGGATTCGTCACCTAGCAACACCATGAGGCAGCAGAGGACTCTAGCCTGCTGCCTGACCTGCATATTTTGGGTTCATCAGCCCTCCAAACATGTGAGCCAGCAGATGTCTTCAGCCTGTCACCTGACCCATGAATTTGGGACTTGCCAGCCCCCACTATTCATGGGCCATTTTCTCTCAATTGCACAAGCCATTTCCTAGAAATAAATTTTTGCTCCTCTAGAGAATCGAGACAAAGACACTAACACAGTCCTAACCCTACCCTGAACCTAACCCTAATCCTACACCTAACCATAAACCTAGCCCTACCCTCTAATTCTAACCCTCAAACCTAACCCTAACTTAGCACTAACACTTACCCTAACACTAACCTTAACCTTAACCCTGACTGTGTAAAGATTTATGTTCAAAACCAGTTCTCTTAAACACATTAACCCTACTGATGTAGAAAGTATAGAGTCAGAGAGATTTGAATCTTGGCTCTAGCATTTAGTATGTGGACTTGAACATTGTCTTACATTGGACTGTTTCAGAAGCAGACTCTGAGAAAAAGTTTTGAGGGCAAGTAGTTTACTTGAGAGGTGATTCTAGGAAGCACTGTGGTGGGAGAGTGGAAGTGAGACAGGGAAGGAAAGGAAGTCTATACAGGATATGTTAATGAGCAAGTTACTGCCGTGGGTAAGTGAGGCTCATTTCCACTGGGGAACTCTGTGCAGCTGTGCAGAACATACCTCAATGTTATTCCATCCAAGGGAAGAGAAAGCTGGGGAGTTTATCCATCAACACCCATCCATGGTTTGCTGAGGGTTTCTCCCAGGGGTGTTAGCACCCCAGCTTTTCTGTCCTGCTCTGTGTGTGGATTGAGCATACTTCTGTAGCCAAAGAAATCCCAAGGCAGAGGGTAATAGATACTTGTTGTAAGAAGCCATGGGTCTGTATGAGAATGAGTGCATGTGAACGGTGAGTCTGCTACAAACATGTTATGAAACATCGCTAATCCTCAGATCCTCATGTGAAAATGGAGATAATACTAGGCACTTCTCAGAGTCCTTACGAAGATTAAAAAGCTAATGTCAATGAGAAATGGCTGGCATATAGCCCTTAAATACTTGATGCATATTTCTTCCCTGTCTTTTTCACGTGCATACTCCATAGCTATGCCAGCAAGAAATCATGCAAGTAGTCTCTATGCCTTACAGAATTGTGTGATAGGAGAAAGTGGGGTTGGAGCAGTGAGTGGACGTTGGGCTGAGCAATGATGACAAAAGCATCAGGTATAGTATTATATACAGGCAGTCCTCAGTTACAAATGTCCGACTTATGGATGACTTGTAACTTGCCCTGTAATGTATGTAAATTTGCCCACACTTTGAAATGATTCATGGGAGAAAGATGTAGGAGTCTGCTTCTGTAAAGATTTACAGGCTTGGAAACTCTATGGGGCAGTTCTACTCCATCCTACAGGGTCACTACGAGTCAGAATTGACTCAATGGCTGGGGGTTTGATTTTTTTGGTTTTGAAATTATTGAACCAACCCCTACTCGAAACAAATTCTTTATCACAGTCAACTTCACTTGCTGCACGTGCAGCGTTTAAATTGTTGAAAAGGTTTCACGTCTTTTATCGCACTAAAGTAAGGCTAAATAAGAACTGTATGCATCTGTTCTGACTTACCTACAAATTTGACTTGAAGACTTAAAAAGACACAGGAATGGATCTCATTTGTAACCCAGGGACTGCCTGTACTCCTGCGTAGGGACACTTCAATATATTTGCATATTAAGATAAGATTTCTGCAGTTTCTTCCCAAAGTTTTCCCAAAGGCACATGTTTAGCATAATGTGAAGTGTGTTTCCAAATCCAAATTTCTTCCTGGCATTTTAAAATAGAATCTTGGCTTTTGGATCAGTCAGCAAAACATGAACAATCTGTACCTATGCATCTTCTTTCATTCTTCAAAAACTAACTATTTTCTATCATTAACTCAAAAATTCCTTTTGGGAAAGGAAAACATTTCATCAGAGTTTGAGTTGGCTGTTTTTTATTGTGGTAAAAATATATATAACAAAACATTTGCCAGTCGAGTTTTTACAAGTACAATTTTGTCACATGGATTATGTTCATGTTGTGCAGCTATTACCACTGTCCTTTTTCAAATAATTCCACCACAATTAATAGAAATACAGTGCCTCCTAAGCAATGACTACCCCTGTCCCTTCCTTCCCACCCCTAGTAACAACCAATAAGCTTTGGTTTCTATACATTTGCCTATTTCATTTAAGTGGGATCATACAATATTTGCCCTTGTGTGACTGACTTATTTCACTCAGCTTACTGTTTTCAAGGTTCATCTGTATAGTAGCATGTATCAGGACTTCATTTCTTTTTGTGGCTGAGTAATAGTCCATTGTATGTATATATCACATTTTATTTATACACTCATTTGTTGATGGACTTGTAGGTGGATTCCACCTTTTGGCTACTGTGTACAGTGCTGCAATGAATATTGGTGTACAGGTTTCTGTTTGCATTCCTGGTTTTAATTCTTTTGGATATATACCTAGGATTGGAATCGCTTGATCATATGGTAGTTCTTTGTTTAACTTTTTGAGAAACCACAAAACTGTTTTCCACAGAGGCTATACCATTCTGCATTCCCACTAACAATGCATGAGGATTCCAATTTTCCACATCCTTGCCAACACCTGTTATTTGTTTTTTTTGATCATAGCCATTCTAGTGCGGTTGAGGTGATATGTCACTGTGGTTTTGATTTGCATTTCCCTAATGACTAATGACATTGAGCATCTTTTCATGTGCTTGTTGGCCATTTGTACATCCTTTTTGGTGAAATATCTATTCAAGTCCATTTTTCAATTGGGTTGTTTGTCTTTTTGTTGTTAAGCTGAGATGGCTGTTAGTCTTGTTGCTTCCTTCATTTTAAAGTTGGAGAGACCAAGACTAGAGGTACATTCTGGCAAGCAGGGTATGAACCCACCCTGGAAAATCCAGGATACAGTTACACCAACTCTAGTCCTCATGAAATTCTAATATTCAGGGCCTCCTAAAAGAAAATGAGACATCATACTGTTTCTAAAATTGGACTGTAAGGCAGAGCCAACATGGTGCTATAGACAGAAGCACCCTCCACAACAAAGACCCAGTGGGCTGTGACTGAATTCACTCTACCCACACAGCTTCTTAAGTGCCATTTCTTTGTTGCTGCTGTTGCTTTTTTTGGCCTCTTTTGGTTTCTTCCCTGCCTCTCAACTCCTCTCCCTCCTTTCTCTGGAACACTCGACTCCATGTGCCATCTTTGCTTCTTCTTGACAGGCTGGGAATTCCAGCTCAGCTGGGGAACTGCTTCCCAGGTCTGCACCGCCATGCTGGTGGGATCCCTGGGAGCTTTATTTTCTTTTGTTTGTTCGTTTTCTCATTCTTTTTTCCTTTTTATTTTTCTTTATTTCTTGTCTCTTTCTACTTAACTTCTTTTCCTGTCTCCTGAATACCTGGTGCTGTGTATCATCTCCACCCCTTCTAGCTGGGCTGTACTGTGCTGCTTGGGAGCTGCTCCTTCCCCAGTCTGTGCAGACAAGCTAGTGGGATACTGGGGGGAATTTTTTTTTTTTTTTACTTTTTTTTAATTGTACTTTAAATGAAGGTTTACAGAACAAATAGTCTCTGATTAAACAGTTAGTACACATACTGTTTTATGACATTGATTAACAACACCATGACATGTCAACACTATTCCTTTCTCTACCTTGGGTTCCCTATTGCCAGCTTTCCTGTTCCCTCCTGCCTTCTAGTCCTTGTCCCTGGGCTGTTGTGCCCTGTTAGTCTCATTTTGTTTTATTGGGCTGTCTAATCTTTGGCTGAAGGGTGAACCTGGGGAGTGACTTCATTACTGAGCTAAAAGGGTGTCCAGGGGCCATACTCTTGGAATTTCTCCAGTCTCTGTCAGGCCAGGTCTTTTTTGTGAGTTAGAATTTTGTTCCACATTTTTCTCTAGCTCTGTCCGGGATCCTCTGTTGTGATCCCTGTTGGAGCAGTCAGTGGTGGTATCTGGGCACCATTTAGTTGTACTTCACTCAGTCTGGTGGAGGCTGTGGTAGTTGTGGTCTGTTAGTGCTTTGGACTAATCTTTCTCTTGTATCTTGTTTTCCTCATTCTCCCATGCTCTCGAAGGGGTGAGACCAGTGGCGTATCTTAGGTGGCTGCTCAGAAGCTTTTAAGACCCCAGACACTACTCACCAAGGTAGAATGTAGAACTTTTTCTTTATAAGCTATGTTACGCCAATTGAGCTAGATGTTCCCCAAGACCGTGGTCCCCACAGCCCTCTGCCTAGCAATTTGGTCCCTCAGGGAGTTTGGATGGATCTATGGAGCTTCCCTGACCTTTCCTTATACAAATTGTGCTGGCTTCCCCAGTATTGTGTACTGTCTTACCCTTCACCAAAGTTACCACTTCCCTATTGTCTATTTAGTATTTCCCCCTCCCACCCCTCCCATCCCTTGTAACCATCAAAGGTTGTGTCTTTTTGTGTGTAAACCTTTTCATGAGTTTTTACAGTAGTGGTCTCATGCAATATTTGTCCTTTTGTGATTGATTTATTTCACTCAGCATAATGTCCTCCAGTTTCATCCATGTTATGAGATGCTTCACAGATTCATCATTGTTCTTTTATCATTGCATAATACTCCATTGTGTGTACATACCATAGTTTGTTTATACATTCATCTGTTGATGGGCATCTAGGTTGTTTCCATCTTTTTGCTATTGTGAACAATTCTGCCATGAACATGGGTGTGCATATGTCTATTTGTGTGACAGCTCTTATTTCTCTAGGATATATTCCTAGGAGTAGAATTGCTGGATCGTATGGTATTTCTATTTCTAGCTTTCTAAGGAAGTGCCATATTGTTTTCCAAAATGGTTGGATCGTTTTGCATTCCTACCAGCAGTGCATAAGAGTTCTGATCTCCCTGCAGCCTCTCCAACATTTGTTATTTCCAGTTTTTTTGATTTGTGCCAGTAATGCCGGAGTAAGATGGTATCTCATTGTGGTTTTGATTTGCTTTCTCTAGCGGCTAGTGATCGAGAGCATTTCCTCATGTGTCTGTTGACTGCTTAAATGTCTTCTTTGGTAAAGTGTTTGTTCATTTCCTTTGACCATTTTTTAAATGGATTATTTGTCTTTTTGTTGTAAAGGTGTTGAATTTTCTTGTAGATTTTAGAGATTAGACCTTGTCTGACTTGTAATGTCCAAAAATTTTTTACCATTCTGTAGGTTCTCTTTTTACTCTTTTGGTAAAGTCTTTTGATGAGCATAAGTGTTTAATTTTTAGAAGATCCCAGTTATCTAGCTTATCTTCTGGAGTTTGTATGTTGTTGGTTATGGTTTGTATCTTGTTAATGCCATGTATTAGGGCCTCTAGCTTTGATCCTAATTTTTCTTCCATGATCTTTACTGTTTTTGATTCTATATTTAGGTCTTTGATCCATTTTGAATTAGTTTTTGTGTATGGTGTGTCATGGATTGAATTGTGTCCCCCAAAAATATTGGTCAACTTGGCTGGGTCATGATTCCCAGTATTGTATAATTGTGTACCATTTTGTAATCTGATGTGATTTCCTTATGTGTTATAAATTCAATTACTGTGATCTAATAAAATGGATTAGTGGCCGTTATACTGATGAGGTATACAAGATTGGGTAGTGTCTTAAGCCAATCTATTTTGAGATATAAAAGAGGGAAGTGAGTAGAGACACTTGGGAACTTCATACCAAGAAAGCAGTGCCGGGAGCAGAGCGCATCCCTTGGACCTGAGGTTCCTGTGCTGAGATGCTCCCAGACCAAGGGAAGTTTGATGCATCACAAGGACCTTTCTCCTGAACTGACAGAGAAAGCCTTGTCCTGGAGGTGATGCCCTGAACTTGGACTTGTAGCCTACTGGACTGTGAGATAATAAATTTCTCTTTGTTAAAGCCATCCACTTGTGGTATTTCTGTTATAGCAGCACTAGATGACTAAGACATGGCGTGAGGTATGGGTCCCATTTCATTTTTTTGCAGATTCATTCTACGAAGCCAGATTATATAACCCTGATACCAAAACTGAGTAATATGACAATAAAAAGAAAATCACAGACCAATATCTCTCATGAACATAGATGCAAGAATTCTGAACAAAATTCTAGCCAGTGGAATCACACCATAAAAAATAATACACCACGCCCAATTAGGATTCATACCAGGTATGCAAGGATGGTTCAACATTAGAAAATCAATCAACATAGTCTACCACAAAAATAAAGGAAAAGAATCACATGATCATCTCAATTGACACAAAAAAAGCATTCAAAAAAGTCCAACACCTATTCTTGATTAAAAAAACTCTCAATGAAATAGGTATAGAAGGGAATTACTCAATATAATAAATGGCATCTATACAAAACCAGCAGTCAATATCATTCTTATTTTATTTTATTGTTGTACTTTAAGTGAAAGTTTACAATTCAGTTAGTCTTCCATACAAAAATTTATACATACATTGTTATGTGACCCTAATTGCTCTCCTTATACTATGATAGCACACTCCTCCTTTCCACCTGATTTACTGTGTCCATTCAACCAGCTTCTGACCTTCTCTGCCTTCTCATCTCACCTCCAGACAGGAGATGCCCATTTAGTCTCATGTATCTACCTGAGCTAAGAAGCACACTCTTCACGAGTATCATTTTATGTCCCATAGTCCAGTCTAATCTTTGTCTGAAGAGTTGGCCTCGGGAATGGTTTTAGTTCTGGGTTGACAGAGAGACCAGGGGCTGTGCTTTCTGGGGTTCTTCCAGTCTCAGTCAGACCATTAAGTCTAGTCTTTTTACTAGAAATTCAGTTTTGCACCCCACTTTTCTCCTGCTCCATCAAGGACACTCTATTGTGTTCCCTGTGAGGGAGGTCATTGGTGGTAGCTGGGCACCATCTAGTTCTGGTCTCAAGCTGATGCAGTCTCTGGTTTATGTGGCCCTTTCTGTCTCTTGGGCTGATACTTCCCTTGTCACTTTGGTGTTCTTCATTCTCCTTTACTCCAGGTGGGTTGGGATAAATTGATGCATCTTAGATGGTCGCTTGCTAGCTTTTAAGATCCTAGATGCCACTCACCAAAGTAGGATACAGAACATTTTAATAAACTTTGTTATGCCAATTGACCTAGATGTCCCCTGAACGCATGGTCCACAGACCCCTGCCCCTGCTACTCTGTCCCTCAATATGTTTGGCTGTAGTCAGGAAACTTCTTAGCTTAGGTTTAATCCAGTTGTGCTGACTTCCCC
This sequence comes from Dugong dugon, assembly GCA_030035585.1. Lineage (NCBI taxonomy): Eukaryota > Metazoa > Chordata > Mammalia > Sirenia > Dugongidae > Dugong > Dugong dugon. The sequence continues at coordinate 52,783,871 of CM057461.1, forward strand.
AGTAGTGTTTGCTGTCCTTCCCTTCACCTAAGATAATTCTTGTCTACTATCTAGTTAGTGAATAATCCTCTCCCTCCCTCCTCACCCTCATAACCATCAAAGAATGTTTTCTTCTGTGTTTAAACCTTTTCTTGAGTTCTTATAATGGTAGTCTTATACAATATTTGTCCTTTTGTGACTGACTAAATTCTCTCCGCATAATGCCTTCCAGATTCCTCCATGTTATAAGATGTTTCACGGATTCATCATTGTTCTTTATGGTTGTGTAGTATTCCCTTGTGTGAATATACTATAATTTGTTTATCCATTGGTCTCTTGATGGGCACCTAGGTTGTTTCCATTTTTTTGCTATTGTGAACAGTGCTGCAATGAACATGGGTGTGCATATATCTGTTCATGTAATGGCTCTTATTTCTCTAGAATATATTCCAAGGAGTGGAATAGCTGGATCGTATGGTATTCTATTTCTAGCTTTTTAAAGAAGCGCCAAATCCATTTCCAAAGTGGTTGTACCATTTTACATTCCCCCCAACAGTGTATAAGTATTCCAATCTCTCCACAACCTCTCCAACATTTATTATTATGTGTCTTTTGGATTAATGCTAGCCTTAATGTGTCTGTTAGCCACATGAATGTCTTCTTTGGTAAAGCACTTGTTCATATCCTTTGCCCATGTTTTTAATTGGGTTATTTGTCTTTTTGTTGTTGAGGTTTTGCAGTATCTTGTAGATTTTAGAGATTAGACTCTGACTGGATTTGTCATAGCCAAAATTTTTTTCCCATTCTGTAGGTTGTCTTTTTACTCTTTTGGTGAAGTCTTTTGATGAACTTAAGTGTTTGACTTTTAGGAGCCCAGTTATCTAGTTTCTCTTCTGGTGTTCGTGCACTGTTACTTATGGTTCATATTCTGTTTGTGCCATATATTAGGGCTCCTAGCATTGTCCTGATTTTTTCTTCCATGATCTTTATCATTTTCGATTTTATATTTAGGTCTTTGGTCCATTTTCAGTTAGTTTTTGTGCATGGTGTTAAGTATGGGTCTTGTTTCATTTTTTTGCAGATGGATATCCAGTTATGCCAGCACCATTTGTTAAAGAGACTTTCTTTTCCCCAATTAATAGACTTCAGGCCTTTGTCAAATATCAGCTGCTCATAGGTAGATGAATTTACATCTGGATTCTCAATTTTTTTCCATTCATCAATGTATCTGTCATTGTACCAGTACCAGGCTGTTTTGACTACTGTAGCTGCGTAGTAGGTTCTGAAGTCAGGCAGTGCGAGTCCTCCTACTTTACTCTTCTTCTTTAATAGTGCTTTACTTATCTGGGGCCTCTTTCCTTTCCATATGAAGTTGGTGATTTGTTTCTCCATCTCATTAAAAAATGCCATTGGAATTTGGATTGGGATTGCATTGTATCTGTAGATCTCTTTGGGTATAATTGACATTTTCACAACGTTGAGTCTTCCTATCCATGAGCATGGTATGTTTTTCCACTTATGTAAGTCTCTTTTGATTTCTCGCAGTAGTGTCTTATAGTTTTCATTGTATAGGTCTTTTACATCTCTGGTTAGATTTATTCCCAAGTATTTTATCTTCTTGGGGGCTATTGTGAATGGTATTGATTTGGTGATTTCCTCTTTGAAATTCTCTTTGTTGGTGTAAAGGAATCTAACTGATTTTTGTATGTTTATCTTGTATCCTGATACTTTGCTGAAATCTTCTATTAGTTCTGGTAGTTTTCTTGTGGATTCTTTGGGGTTTTCTGTGTATAAGATCATATTATCTGCAAATAGAGATACTTCGACTTCTCCCCTATCAATTTGGATGACTTTTATTTCTTTTTATAGCCTAATTGCTCTGGCTAGGACCTCCAGCACAGTGTTGAATAAGAGTGGTATTAAAGGGCATCCTTGTCTGGTTCCCATTTTCCAGAGGAATGCTTTCAAACTCTCTCCCTTTAGGATGATACTGGCTGTTGGCTTTGTATAAATGCCCTTAATTATGTTTAGGAATTTCCCTTCTATTCCTATTTTGTTGAGAGTTTTTATCATGAATGGGTGTTGGGCTTTGTTGAATGCCTTTCTGCATCAATTGATAAGACCATGTGGTTCTTGTCTTTTGTTTTATTAATGTGACGGAGTACACTGATTATTTTTCTAAGCAACATCATTCCTAATGAAGAGAGGCCAAAAACATTCCCCTTGAGAACAGTAACAAGACAAGGATGTCCTTTAACACCACTCCTATTTAACATTGTGCTGGAAGTCCTAGCTAGAGCAATAAGGCAAGAAAAAGAAATAAAGGGCATCCAAATGGTTAATGAAGAAGTAAAACTATCCTTATTCACAGGTGATATGATACTATATATAGGAAACTCAAAAGACTCCACAAGAAACCTACTGGAACTACTAGAAAGATTCAGCAGAGTAGCAGGATACAAGATAAACATAAAAAGTAACTTGGATTCCTAAACACCAATAAAGAGAATGATGAAAAGGAAATCAGGAAAACAATACCATTTATAATAGCCCCTATAATAATAAAATACTTAGGAATAAATCTAACCAGGGATGTAAAAGACCTATACAAAGAAAACTAGAAAACTACAAAACACTACTGCAAGAAACCAAAAGAGAGCTACATAAATGGAAAAACATACCATGCTCGTGGATAGGTAGACTCAACGTTGTGAAAATGATGATTCTACCCAAAGCAATTTACAAATACAATGCGATCCTGATCCAAATACTAAGAACATTCTTTAAAGAGATGGAAAAACTAATCATTAACTTTATATGGAAAAGGAAGAGGTCCCAGATAAATAAAGCACTATTGAAGAAGAATAAAGCAGAAGGACTCGCACTACCTGACCTCAGAACCTACTACACAGCTCCAGTAGTCAAGACAGCCTGGTACTGGTACATCGACAGATACTTTGACCAATGGAACATAATCAAGAACCCAGATGTAAATCCGTCCACCTACGGTCACCTGATCTTCAACAAGTGCCCAAGTCTATCAAATGGGAAAAGATAGTCTTTTTAACAAATAGTGCTGGCAAAACTGTATATCCTCTGCAAAAAAAATGAAACAGGACCCATACCTCAAACCATACACAAAAACTAATTCAAAATGGATCAAAGACCTAAATATAAAATTGAAAATGATGAAGATCGTGGAAGAAAAAAATAGGATCAACACTAGAGACCCTAATACACGGCGTTAACAGGATACAAACCATAACTAACAACACACAACCCCAAGAAGATAAGCTAGATAACTGGAATCTTCTAAAAATTAAACACTTATGCTCATCAAAAGACTTCACCAAAAAAGTAAAAAGAGAACCTACACACTGGGAAAAATTTTTTGGCTATTTCTAATTGGACAAATGTCTAATCTCTAAAATCTATGGGAAAATCCAACAACTTTACAACAAAAAGACAAATAATCCAATTAAAAAATGGGCATAGAAAATGAACTGACACTTCACCAAAGAAGACATTCAGGTGGCTAACAGACACATGAGGAAATGTTCACAATCACTAGCTATCAGAGAAACGCAAATCAAAAGCACAATGAGATACCATCTCACACGGCATTACTGGCAAGAATCAAACAAACAAAAAAAAAAAAACGAAAATAATAAATGTTGGAGAGGCTGCAGGGAGATTGGAACTCTTATGCACTGCTGGTGGGAATGAAAAATGATACAACCATTTTGGAAAACGATATGGCACTTCCTTAGAAAGCTAGAAATAGAAATACTACATGATCCAGCAATCCCACTCCTAGGAATACATCCTAGAGAAATAAGAGCCGTCACAGGAATAGACATATGAACACCCATGTTCATTGCAGCATTATTCACAATAGCAAAAAGATGGAAACAACCTAAGTGACCATCAACAGAAGAATGGATAAACAAACTATAGCACATATACACAATGGAGTACTATGCAATGAGAAAGAACAATGATGAATCTGTGAAACATCTCACAACATGGATGAATATGGAGGGCATTATGCTGAGTGAAATAAGTCAGTCACAAAAGGACAAACATTGTATGAGACCACCATTATAAAAACTCATGAAAAGGTTTACACACAAAAAGAAACAATCTTTGATGGTTATGAGGGAGGGGAGGGTTGGGGGTGGAAAAACACTAATAGATAGCAGAAAAGTGATAGCTTTGGTGAACGGTAAGACAGTACACTATACTGGGGAAGCCAGCACAATTTGTTCAGGGTAAGGTCATGGAAGTTCCATGGACAAATCCAAACTTCCTGAAGGACCAAATTACTGGATTGAGTGCTGTGCAGACCATGGTCTCAGGGAACATCTAGCTCAATTGGCAAACATAGTTTATAAAGAAAATGTTCCATATTCTGTTTGGATAAGTAGTGTCTGGGCCCTTAAAAGCCTGTGAGAGGCCATCTAAGATACTCCACTGGTCTCACCCCTCAGGAGCAAGAGAAAATGAAGAAAACTAAAGACACAAGGGAAAGATTAGTCCAAAGGACTAATGGACCACAACTACCATGGCCTCCACCAGACTGAGTCCAGTACAACTAGATGGTGCCCAGCTACCACTACTGACTACTCGGACAGGGATCACAACAGAGGGTGAAAAAAAGTTGGAGAAAAATGTAGAATAACATTCTAACAAACAAAAAAAAAAAAAAGACCAGACTTACTGTCCTGGCAGAGACTGAAGAAACCTTGAGAGTATGGCCCCCGGACACCCTTTTAGCTCAGTAATGAAGTCATTCCTGAAATTGACCTTTTATCCAAAGATTAAACAGGCCCATAGGACAAAATGAGACTGAATGGGTGCACCAGCTCAGGGGCAAGGACTAGAAGGCAGAAGGGGACAGGAAAGCTGGTATTAGGGAACCCATAGTCGAGAAGGGAGAGTATTGACATGTCGTGGGGTTGTTGACCAATGTCATAAAACAATATGTGTACTAATTGTTTAATGAGAAGCTAGTTTGTTCTGTAAACCTTCATCTAAAGTAAAGTGAAAAAAATAAAATTGGACTGTAGTAAATGAGTTACCAAAAATCAAACCAATATCATTGCCATAGAGTCATTTCTGACTCATTGCTTTAATTCTTCTATTGGCGAGGAAGTAAGGCAGAGCAGCTGGTATGAATTTGTGGTTAGGGTAGAGCTATACTTTATCTTTTTGGTCTGTTCTATTTTTATTACATGTGCATATGGGTCTGAGTGTGTGTGTGTGTGTGTGTGTGTGTGTCTGTGTGTGTGTGTGTGTGTCTGTGTGTAGTGAATGGTCAGGACTAGGTCAGAGACCTAGTCAATTATGTCTCTCCTTTTTCTTCCCTCAAGACCAATGTATCAGTCAGAATATGATAGGCTATGACAAAATGATGAGTTACCTCTAAATTTCAGTGAATTAACACCAACAAAGGTTGATTTCTTGTTCCTGCTACAGGTCCATCAATGGTCAGCTGGGAACTGAAGTGTACCTTTGTGTAGCTGTTCTCCCTCCAGTACCCAGACTGATCAACAGCTAATATCTAGGTTAATACCAGTAACTATTGGAGAATGAAGAAAGAGCCCTAGATGATTGTCCATCAAAAATTAAATGCTGTTTTGAAAGTAGATCATCAGGCCTTTCTTTAATGGTGCTGCTGAGTGGATTTGAGCCACAAATCATTTGCCCTACCCAGGGACCTTATGACCAAAATAGAGGGTAATAAATTGTATACAATGCCTTATGCCCAAATAGCAAACTAAGAAAGTGGATTTTTTTAGGAACTGTGTGATGCCAGTGGACTTCTCGTTTATATTTCTACATCTGATTTGAATGCTATCTCAAAGTCAAGAGTAAAAAGAAATGATGTATTGCTAATCTTGAACATTATAGGTATTGTTAATTACACACACACTCAGTCAAAAGATGGACCTTTCTCAAAAGCTTTGACTTTACATAACTATCCTAAAGTTCAAGTGCTTATTTTCAAATTTTATGATGCTCTCTCTCTCATTGATTGAAATAACCACAACTTTTTACCTCTCTGGTGAACAATGCCAAGTTCTTGCCTTGTGGATTTTCCAAGCCTGTACTCTTACAAGCAGGGCCAGGGCTTTGATTTTAATGTGTGGATTTGGAGATGGAGGGACTCATTCTTGTTGTGCCTTGAGCTTCTGAATGTTTCAATCCTACAGCGTATTGATTTCCTAAACTTCTTCAAATGAGAAAGTGTCTTTTGAATAGCAGCAAGGTAACTCTTTATACACCTCCTGAGTAACAATGGCCTTCTGCATCCGTGTAAGGAATAGCAGTGTCTTGAATGTTTCTCATTACACAGGCAGCTTCCTTGTGTTCTCACATCAATACACTTGCTGAACTTCATGATGACCTCAGATGGCACACACCTTACCCAACAGCTGTACTTCTGAAAAACTTCGGGCTAAACTAATTTATGCAAATCAAATGCTTGTGGCCACATATCTACAGTGATTCTGCAGAAAAAAACTCATGCAAAGCAAAGAGGGATGCGGGACACTCAGCCTCTCTCCCCAGGTGGTAAGATCTTGTAAATGTAGGTCTTTTTAAACTCTCTATTTCACTGATAAATTCTTCTAGAGATTTGTCACTTTCAATCTTCAGTGATCTTCAATTAGCAACGATCCCTAATAATTTAGCTTTAGTTTAGACTTATTACCAGTGCAATGTCCAGAACAGGATTACAATTAGCAGGTGTGTCATTCATACCTACAGGTGGACTGGCTGATGGAGAAAGAAGTAGCTTAGCATGCATTGCCTGCCATAAAGTTAATAGAGGTAGACACTTGTTTCTTAGGCACTCTTGACAAATTCCTAGAGTCTATGAACATAAATGACTAGGAAGAAGGATCTACTTCTGAAAAAATTAGCCACTGAAAACCTTATGAATAGCAGTGGAACACTGTCAGGTATAGTGCTGGAAGATGAGCCTCTCAAGTTTGAAGACACTCAAAATACAACTGCCTCCTCAAAGTAGAAGCGACCTTAATGACGTGAATAGAATCAAGCTTTTGGGACCTTCATTTGCTGATGTAGCACGACTCAAAATGAGAAGAAACAGCTGCAAACATTCATTAATAATAGGAATGTGGAATGTACGAAGTATGAATCTAGGAAAAATTGAAATTTGTCAAAAATTAAGTGGAACATATAAAGATCTATATCCTAGGCATTAGTGAGCTGAAACGGATTGGTATCAGCCATTTTGAATTGGATAATCATATGGTCTACTATGCCAGAAATGACAAAATGAAGAGGAATGGAGTTACTTTCATAAGTCAAAAAGAACAAGTCAACATCTAAAAGTACAACCCTGTCAGTGATAGGATAATATCCATATGCCGACAAGGAAGACCAGTTAATACAACTATTATTCAAATTTATGCACCAACAACTAAGGCCAAAGATGAAGAAATTGAAGATTTTTATCAACTTCTGCAGTCTGATATTGATCAAACGTGCAATCAAGATGTATTGATAATTACTAGTGACTGGAATGTGAAAGGTGGAAACAAAGAAGAAGGAACAGTAGTTGGAAAATAGAGCCTTGGTGATAGAAACGATGCTGGAGATCACGTGATAGAATTTTGCAAGACAAACGACTTCTTCACTACAAATACCATTTTTTCAACAACATAAACATGAGTATACACCTGGACATCACCAGATAGAATACTCAGGAATCAAATTGGAAGGAGAAGATGGAAAAGTTCAATATCATCAGTCAGAACAAGGCTAGGGGCTGACAGTGGACAGACCATCAATTGCTCATATGCAAGTTCAAGTCGAAGTTGAAGAAAATTAGAACAAGTTCACAAGAACCAAAGTACAACCCTAAGAATATTCCACCTGAATTTAGAGACCATCTCAAGAATAGATTTGATGCACTGAACATGAATAATTGAAGTCCAGACGAGTTGTGCAAGGACATCATACAAGAAAAAAGCAGGAGGTCATTAAAAAGCCAGGAAAGAGAGAAAAGGCCAAAATAGATGTCAGAAGAGACTCTGAAAGTTGCTCTTGAATATAGATAGCTAAAGTGAAAGTAAGAAACGATAAAGTAAAAGTGCCAAACAGATTTCAAAAGGCAGCTTGATAAGACAAAGTACTATAATGAAATGTACAAAGATCTGGAGATAGAAAACCAAAAGAGATGGACAGGCTCAGCATTTCTCAAGCTGAAAGAACTGAAGAAAAAATTCAAGCCCTGAGGTGCAATACTGAAGGATTCTATGGAGAAAATATTAAACTATACAGGAAGCATCAAAGGTAGATGGAAGGAATACACAGAGTCATTGTATCAAAAAGAATTGGTTGACATTCAACCATTTAAGGAAGTAGCATATGATCAAGAACCAATGTTCTGAAGGAAGAAGTCCAAGCTGCACTGAAGACTTTGGCGAAAAACAAGGTTCCAAGAATTGACAGAATACCCATTGAGATGTTTCAACAAATGGATGCAGCGCTGGAAGTGGTTACTCATCTATGGCAAGAAATTTGGAGGACAGCTACCTGGCCAACTGACAGGAAGAGATCCATATTGGTGCCTATTCCAAAGAAAGGTGGTCCAGCAGAATGCAGAAATTATCAATCAATATCATTAATATCAGACACAAGTAAAATTTTGCTGAAGATCATTCAAAAGCGGCTACAACAGTGCATCGACAGGGAACTGCCAGAAATTCAAGATAGATTCAGAAGAGGACGCGAAATGAGGGATACCCTTGCTGATGTCAGATGGATCTTGGCTGAAAGCAGAGAATACCAGAAAGATGTTTACCTGTATTTTATTCACTATGCAAAGGCATTCGATTGTGTCGATAATAACAAATTATGGAAAACAATTCGAAGAATGGGCATTACAAAACAATTATGCTCTTGAGGAACCTGTATGTAGACCAAGAGGCAGTTTTTCAAACAGAACGGGGGATACTGCATGGTCTAGAGTCAGGAAAGTGTGTGTCAGAGTTGCATCCTTTCACCATACTTATTCAATCTGTATGCTGAGCAGATAATTTGAGAAGCTGGACTATATGAAGAACACAGCATCATTGGAGGAAGGACTGGTGGAAGACTCATTAACAAACTGTGATATGCATACGACACAACCTTGCTTGCGAAAAGTGAAGAGGACTTGAAGCATTTACTGATGAAAATCAAAGACTACAGTTTTAAGTATGGATTACACCTCAACATGAAGAAAACAAAAATCCTTACAACTGGACCGATAAGCAACATCATGATAAATGCAGAAAAGACTTATGATGTCAAGGATTTAATTTTACTTGGATCCACAGGCAACACCCACAGAAGCAGCAGTCAAGAAATCAAAGGACATATTGCATTCAGCAAATCTGCTGCAAAAGATCTCTTTAAAGTGTTAAAAACAAAGATGTCACTTTGAGAACTAAGGTATGCCTGACCCAAGCCATGGTGCTTTCAAACACCTCATATGCATATGAAAGCCGGACAATGAATAAGGAAGACTGAAGAAGAATTAATGCCTTTGAATAATGCTGTGGTGAAGAATATTGAATATACCGTGGACTGCTAGAAGAACAAACAAACTTGTCTTGGAAGCTGTACAGCCAGAGTGCTCCTTAAAAGTGAGGATGGCAAGACTTCATCTCACATACTTTGGACATGCTATCAGGTGAGACCAGTCCATGGAGAAGGACACAATGCTTGTAAAATAGAAGATGAGAGAAAAAGAGGTAGACCTTCAATGAGATGGATTGAAACAGTGGTTGCAACAATGGTTTCAAACATAGCAACATTTGTGAGGATGGTGCAGGACCAGGCAGCGTTTCATTCTGTTGTACATAAGGTCACTATGAGTTGGAAGCTACTCAAGGCACCGAACAACAACTTGAACATAAATAAGAGATGGGAGAGGGAATGGGAAGATGGTCTGGCTGCCTTGACTCAGGTCACGTATAAAAATATAGTCAGGGTGGAATTCTCAAGCAAAATAAATCCAAAGTATGTGGAGAGTTGAAATGAGGAATAAAATTAAGACTCACTGAAGAAGGCTCAGGTCTTCAACTTGGCATTTAAGCATTTGTAATCACAACTCAAACCCTCCTTTGAGATCAGCTGAGGCCCAGGCTACACCCAAAACCAGCTGAACCAGAATCACTGAGATGGGACCTAAACATCAGTATTTTTAAACACTTCCCAGGTGATTCCAACGTGCAGCCAAGTTTGAGAACCACTGTTTGAGTAAAAGATTGTTGTGTTCTGAGTTTCCTGAGAAAGGGTCACTAAGGGGAGGCTTCTGTGGTATGGTAGAAAAACCCCAGAGGGGTCAGAGAAATAGCTGCCAATTATGGAACTTACCTCTTGGCTGGATGCATTATTCCTAATCCTCACAATAACCCATGAGGTGGCTGTTCATATCAGGTTTAATTCAGTCTCAAATGTCTCTCGGTGGAGAATCCTGCTGCCATCATCACTACCTTATCTCCTGCTCATCCACTAACATGTCCTTGCCAAACTTCTTAATATTCACCTCACCTGGCAGTGGGAAGACAATGGGTTCCAGGTCACAGACTTAGGGCTCAATGCCCCTCAGTTAGTCTTCACTCTGGCTGTGAACTTGACTCCCGGTGGCTGTTGGGAGGCACTCCCCGCCCCATGGTTGAGTAGCTGGCTGGGTTTCTTGTGGCCAGTCCGGTAATGCACCACCTTGTATTTGCTTTCCCTCCATCTCTCTCTCACATTCGTTTTTGTCCTTATTCTTGCTGCCCTGGAATTGGACCCCCAGTAAAATGGTAAAAGGTAAGTTTTGCCACATGTTTTATTTCCAAGGAACCTAGGCTAAGACAACATTATTATCCTGACAAATGTTGTATGTCAGTCTCCAAAGTCCATGCCCTTTTTACTTTTTTCCTTCTGTCCTGCAATCCTGGCTCCTGCTTTGCCCTAGTTAGTGGCTTAATCTCATACAAGTCATTTGTCTTCTCTGAGCCTCAGTCTCCTCATCTGTAGAATGAGGTAGTTGAACTATCAGACATTCTTACACTTTTAGATTCTATGAACTGCTTGGACAATCTTGTAAAGATTGGACCCTTTCTCAGAATAATGGTTTTAAATGCAATGCATAAAATAAAATAATAGAGAAAAAATTATATTGAAATACAATTGTCAAGAAATTTTGTGTGCGTATCTCATGAAATATTTGTGATATATATGTTCTTTTTAACTCATGTATCAGAGCCCTGGTGGCACAGTGGCTAAAAGCTCAGCTGCTAGCCAAAAGGTTGGCAATTCCAGTCGCTCCTTGGAAACCCTATGGAGCAGTTCAACTCTATTCCTATAGGATCGTTGTGAGTTGGAATCAACTCGACAGCAAAGGAATTTGGTTTGGTTACTCATGTATTAAATAGCCATCTGTCTAATAACTACTCTAATACTTAAGTAGTGATGAGAATAAATGATATTTTGAGGCATCTATGAGAAAAACAGCCCTAAGAGCAGCTAGGCTGTGATGAGGACACCCTACAGCCACAAAAATGACTATTGCTTTAATACTCTTATTCTCTGGATAAAAATTATGAAGATACCCAATCATTGACTTACCCCCTCTTATTGATTGGTCTTCCCTCTTCCTTAGAACCTCCTAGAATCACTGACAACAAGCCTAATCCTAACTCCTTCTTACCCAGACATCTCATGGTTCTTTTGGGGTGTGCACTCCTTTACTGCAGCAAGCTAAATAAACCTATTTTTTAAAAAACTATGGCTGTGTTCTTGGTGGTTTAACTTCTGCAACAATTGTAATATGATATGGAAGTACTTGTTGAAATGACAGTGATTTCTACCCTCTCCTAAGTGTGAGGCTGAAATCATGTCTCAGGGTTCTTTAGAAAAACACAACAAGTAAGAGAGAGAACTAGAGAGAGAGAGAGAAGGAAGGAGAGAGAGAGAGAGAAATTTTATAAAGATTGACTCACGTGATTGTGAAGGTCTGGCAAGTCCAAAATCAGTATGTCAGGCTACGGAAAAAGTAGAGTGGAGGAGTGTTCTGGTAAGGTGTCTATTTATTGTCTGGAGGCAGAGTATGCCCTAGGGGAAACTCCCTTTTTTGCTGTTAAGGCCTTCAACTGATCGGATGAGGCCCACCCATTATGGATGGCAATTTGCTTTACGTAAGGCCAGATTTGCTTTAATCACAACAACTGCTTCACAACAGGATCGAGACTGATGTTTGACCAAACAACTGGGCACCATACTCTAGCCAAGCTGACACATAAAATTAACCAACACAAATTAAAATGTAGGCATCTGCTTTTAGAGGTTGAACTCTTAACCTCTAAACCTTGCTGTCTCTGAGCATAAAGAATTAAAAAGCACAAAGCATAAGTAACCCCATGCCAATGATGGACGATTACATATACAACGTTCCTAAGGGCAGAGAATTTAACTTTTGCCAAAATAACAACCACGACAACCAGTCATGGTCGAAAAGGAAATAAGTAAGCACAACAATATCTTCCATTTGTATAGCCTTTTATACTTTACTGAACCATCTGCATACGCGCCTCAGAACAGCAAGTGCAAACCCCATAGTCTAGGTGTTGTTGGGCATAGCCTAAGAGTCTTTCTTTTACCTGCAGGATTTAACAAAGAGCATGATTCCTGTAAGCTCATTCTCAGTTCATTGTTGAAGCTTTCCTCCTTTGATTTATATTCAATCAAAACTTATTAAATATATCCTGAATGTGCTAGATGTTTCTACACGTTATTTTATTAAACCATCACAACCAGGGCTATGCTAGAGCCAGCTTGGATTTGTTTAGAAGAGCCAATTTTTAAATTTTCAGGAATTTCACCAACTGGTTTTTAACACAGCTGTTATTAAAAATTAAATTATATAAACTTATAATTGAATAAAATGTATGAAAAACAAAGGTAATAAATACTCAAAACACCTTGCTTCCTAATTATTTTATACATTTTGCTGTTATCTCTGCTGTTGAGGTTATTTACATCTATTATATCTGTAGGGTGGGACTAGTATATAATGGTGTGCTACTGCACATCTATTCCCAACCTGGTGTTCTGTGATGCCGTGTTGATAGTTTGAAGTAGGCCACGGAGGCAGCACTTACACCATGGAAATGGGCAAACGGTACAGGAATCTGGTTTTGTGTTTTTTGTCACCCCCTTCAGAGAGCTAATTGTAAACAGTTACTAGCACATTCCCGATCTTAATAATCCGGCAAGGGAGGTAGTCTTATTCTCGTTTTACAAATGAGGACATACTAGCCACTAAAACACCAGACTCCAGAAGGAACAGCGCCCCCTGGCGCCCGGCTCTTTGCATGATACCACACTGCCTCCCTGCACACATGAGGAAATGCTAAAGCTATGTTTGTAACTCAGCCTGAAGCCCAGCAGAAATCAGATGAAAGGGGCTGTGTGTTTGCTGAGAGTCTATGCCCGCCCTTTTAAATTTCTCTGCCCAGCATGAGCATTGGGTCATTCTCATAGCTGGCCGAATGTAGGCCACTTGCTATAAATCCCTGGGCACCGGGACAAAGCCACGGGAGGAGTGCTCTTTTACGACCGCAATTTGCAGTCTGTTGTAAAGTACTTTAATTGCTACTCAGTATAGGATTTGCCTGTGTGTTTTTCCAGCATGGCAAAGATTAACAAGGAGCAGGGGGCCGAGTCCAGGCACCCGCTGGCAGGAGGCAGAAGCCTTGACCATTCAGAGACAGATTTACAGGACGGAGGACTGAAGACCCAGCAGGAGGTCTTCAAAATAACTCTGAGAGAAGCTGCTTTGATGAGCAGAGGCAATTCAGCAGCTTCTGCACTGCGAATTTCCGCTCATAAATCACCAGGATCTCCAGGCTTTGCCAGACATACCCCACTACACAGTGAAAAAACTGTACTTCCTGCAGTGGCATTCAAGATCTACTGCCAGGTATTTTGCTCAGGTATTTTGCATCTTAAGGAACAATTTGATTTGGGTTGTTGTTGATTGTTGGGGGCACACAGTAAAAAAAGGCAAAGTATTGAACCATTCCAAAAAGACTTTTGGGGTGGCACAAATGGTTAAGTGCATGACTAGTAGCTGAAAGGTTGGCAGTTTGAATCCACCAAGAGCAGATTATCCAATAGACAAGGTAAGCATGGTGCTTACCGTGCTTACCAAGTGATCTATAGTGAACAGTTCCACAATTTTTCACCATATCAAAGATTCTGCTTCTAGGTATGGCTGGCATCTGCCTCTCTCCCAACCCCACAGCACCTACCTGCAGAATCGAAACCTGTTTTCAAATTTATAATCCCTGACAGGAGCGGATGACCCAGTAGCAAGGTAAGCCTAGGTTGACTTGTGGTGAAACCCATGTGAAATTGTAGACTACAGATTAGTAAGTAAGCACAAGTAAGCCCGTGCTTGTCTTGCTTACTGGGTAATCTGCCCCTAGACCCCATCTAGAGGCACCTTGGAAGACAAGCCTGGTGATCTGCTTCCAAAAGGTCACAGCCTTGAAAACTTAATGGAGCAGTTTTATTCTTCACTCATGGGGTCGCCATGAGTCAGAATCAACTCAATGGCAACCAACAATGTTCCCTGGTTGCCAGGTTCCCAAGCAAACATTTGCTGTTGTTGTTAGTTGCCATCAAATTAGCTGCAACTCATGGCAACCCAAGTAAAACAGAACAAAATGTTGCCCAGTCTTGTACCATCTTCACAGTTGTTTGTACGCTTGAGTCCATTCTTGCAGCAATTGTGTATTTTGAGTGCCTTCCAATCTAGGGTGCTCATCTTCCAGCATCAAATCAGACAATATTCTATCATCACCTATAGGGTTTTCATTGGCTAGTTTTCAGCACTAGCTTGCCAGGCCTTTCTTCCTAGTCTGTCTGAGTCTGCAAGCTCTGCTGAAACCTGTCCAGCATGGGTGACCCTGCTGGTATTTGAAATACTAGTGGCCTAGTTTCCAGCATCACAGCAACATACTAGCCACCACAGTATGACATTCTGACAGACAGTGTTAGAGCAAACCGCGAAAGACTTAAGCATATTCTTTTCAACTCCAAAACTGAGAAAATCTAAAGCCAATTTGAACCTAGCTGCATGTTTGAATCACCTGGAGAGCCGTAGAAATCTGGATGTCTGTGTCCTATCACTCCAGAGATTTTGACTTAACTAGTCTGGTCTGGGCATTTGGATTTTTTTTTTTTTAAATAATATTTTATTGTGTTTTCGGAGGTTTACACAGCAGTTTAGGTTCCCACTCAATAATTTCTACATAAATTGTTCAGTGACATTGGTTACATTCTTCACAATGCATGAACATTCTCATTATTTCCGTTCTGGTTGTTCTGGGCATTTGGATTTTGAAAAGCTTCCCAGGAGACTCTCATGCACAGCCAAGTTGGAAACTGCTGTTCTAAAACTTCGCTATCAAAGTGCTGTTGATCTGAGGAACTGTAGCATCAGCATCGTCTAGATCTGGTTAGACGTGCGACGTGTGGAATCGCAGGCCCCAGCCCAGACACACTGAGTCAAAATCCACATTTTAACATGATCCCCAGGGTCCTCTCTTGTGCAAACAGGCTGAGAACCACTGTCTAGAACCAAAAAAAGAATGTAAGAAGCTGACCTGTGCCTGACACCACCCGTCTCAGCCAACTCAGGCTAGGAGTGGTTTTTCTATCTCTCATCCCCCATGTTTAGTCACATACCAAGTCCTGTTGATTTTCCCTTCTAAGTAAAATCTCTCTTGCATGTTTTAGCGTGGTCCAGACTCAGGAGCTCAGGGCAGTTCCTGCAGCAATCTTCCAGCCTCCAGCCCCTCCCATCTTTCTTGCCGGTTACTGCTGGAATAAATCCGTCCATTACCCCTGCTCAGAAACTTTCAATGGCCTTCTATGTCCCATTATTTCAAATGTGAATTTCTCTGTCTGCCTTCTAGGCCATCCCCACCTGGCTCCAGGTGACCTGTCCAACAAACTGCTTTCCCCCAATGTGTCTTTCTGGTTCTAGCTGATCTTCTCATCAAAACCACACGTACCAGTCAATTCCCTTTTTGTCCTGGCTCCTGGAAAATCATTCCTTCTGCCTCTCCAAACTGCATTCATCTTTCAAGTCTGCTTCCTCTTGTTCTGAATGTCTCCAGCACTTATAATCTGTACCACTTAATCCTTAGCTCCACATCTTCTCACACTGATGATCAATTTTCATGCCTCTAGTGGTGGTAGTCGGCAGTGGGTTTTAGTGGTGTTCACTATAGGGTCCCTATGAGTCAGAATCAACTTGATGACTGTGAGTTTGGTTTTTTTTTTTTTTGGTTAGTGGTAGAATTTTCTCCTTCCATGCAGAAGACTCAGGATTTTGTGTTGCTATGATGCTGAACAGGTTTCAGTGGAGCTCCCAGACTAAGAAAGACGAGGAACAAAGGCTTGGCAATCTACTTCTAAAAATTAGCCAGTGAAAACCTATGGATCACAACACCCATGAGTTGGGGCTAACTCAGTGACAGCTAACAAAAACAACAGGACCAAGTTGAGCATGGAGCTCCAAAATGGAAATAAACATACGCTGGGGATGAACCCAGGCTCCATTGTTTAGGGGGTCTGGACTTCTCCAGGAAGGCAGTCCAACTGATGCTGTTCCATGACCACACCGATAATTACCTTTGGTACCCAGCACTTAGGTCATGCCTGTGTCTTTCCTCTTCCACCAGACTAGGGGCCCTCAGGTTTAAGCCTGCTGTAGCTGAGGGGCCTCTGTGGGTCCCGTGCTGTAATCACTAATTCAGCAGGGGAGACTTGTACCACCTGTGCTACCATCATGCAAGGTGGTGGTGGTGATGGTGGAGATGGGTGGAGGGGAGGCAGAGGCAAGGATAATAATAGTAGCAATAACTACTATGCATTGGGGATTTTCTATATACCAAGCACAGTTTCTGTGGTTTACATATTATTTCTCTGATTTTTTAAACCATTTTACTGTAAAATAAAACATAGTTACAGAAAGTCAAACAAACCAATGATTACTATAAGGCAAACACCTTTGTAACCACTACCAAGATCAAGACACAGAACCTTACCAGCCACCCTAGAACAATCCCATGTGCCCTATCCCGATCAGAACCCAGTCTCCCCCAGCAACCCCTCCCCATTATCCTGACTTTCATAGTAAACATTTTATTTATAGTTTTATCACCCAGTTATGCATCTCTAAGCACTTTAGTTTGGTGTGACCATTTCTTGAGATTTGATATTTTCTTTTAATTCTCTTTTAATCTGTAGGTTTTTAATGCTATTTCTTGTCCTCTCAAGCCCTGCATAATATACTATTACTGTCCCCTTCATGCAGGTGAGAATATTGAGGTTTCTCAAGTCCAAATAGCTAGAAAGTGATAGAGTTAGAATTAAATTTAAATATATTAATTCCTACAACAGTGCTCTTTTCACTAAACTGATGATTTTTTATAACTTTGTTTTCATTGTGTTACCGCAGCCATTTAGGACCCAGGATGCGTATTTAAGTAACCTGGACAGCTCTAAAAAATAGTCATGAAACGGTCTCACTCCAAATCAATGAAATCTCTTGCTCACTGGGGATCAAATATGTTTTAAAAGCATTCCAAGGGATTCTAATAAGCAGCCAGGTTGAGAACACTGCATTAGCACCTTCCTCCAACCACATGAGAAAGCCATAATATTATTTGGTCAGCATATAAATTTCCATTCAGGATCTCTAATGAAAAAAATCAGGAAGTACCACCTGTCTGCTGTAAGTTATTAAAAAGAGTATCTCCAACAAAGTAGACTTCCTGCACTTCAAATATACCCCTTGTTATGGATTGAATTGTGTCCCCCAAAAATGTGTGTCAACTTGGGTAGGCCATGATTCCCAGTATTGTGTGGTTGCCCTCCATTTTGTGATCTAATGTAATTTTCCTGTGTGTTGTAAATCCTACCTCTATGTTGTTAATTAGGCAGGATTAAGGCAGTCATGCTAATAAGGTGGGACACAATCTACAGGATTAGGTTGTATCTGAGTCAATCTCTTTTAGGATATGAAATAGAGAATTGAGCAGAGAGGAAAGGGACCTCATACCACCAAGAAAGAAGAGCCAGGAGTAGAGCTTGTGCTTTGCACTCTGGGGTCCCTGCGCTGAGAAGCTCCTAGACCAGGGGAAGATTGATGACAAGGACCTTCCCCTACAGCCAACAGAGAAAGAAAGCTTTCTCCTGGAGCTGGTGCCTAGAATTCGGACTTCTAGCCTCCTAGACAGTGATAGAATAAATTTCTGTTTGTTAAAGCCATCCACTTGTGGTATTTCTGTTATAGCAGCACTAGATAACTAAGACATCCCTGTATATTTGATGAACCTAAGGGTCAACCCTTTGGTTGACAGGTAGGCAAGGAAGGATCAAATAGCCTCAGCCCTAGAAGCCTTAACTCCCCCTCTGTAGTCCTTTCATGTATTCAGTCAAGACATTGGCTAAGTGAGCTCTTCCAGAGCAGATCCATGAAATCTGGTGTCCTATGCGCTGCTTGCTGAGGTTGTAAGAATGTCCAAGTTACAGGGGACTGATGAAGGCCAGGTAGGCACCCACTGGGTCACAGCTGTTTCCAGGGCTGTTGCAACTCCAACTTCATTCTTGTGGAGTAGTTGACTAAAGTGCACTTAATGAAGATGAGGTCATGTTTTATGGGATGCTGTGCAAAAACAGAAAAAAAAAAAAATTTGGCTTAGTTGCCACACATTCTGTTCACTATAATACCTTCTCTTTAAGCAGCCACACTTCAAAGGGATGCATTCCACTAGCAAACCATTACTCACTGTGGTAAACTCTTTACAAAAATAGCAATAGTAATTTCCTTGCTGTATCTACACCCCTTTGCAATTGTGACTTTGCAGCATCTCTCATCAAGAAGTAAAGACTATTTTCTTACTCCTTGAGTCTGAGCTGGTCTTGTGACTTGTTTGGCCATTACGAAGTGGCAAAGTGACAGCATGCTAGTTCTAAGCCTAGATGTCAAGAGGCCTTGCACATCTTGTGATTCCTTCCACTGTCACCATGTGAACAAGCCCAGGTTGGCCTGTTGGAGGATGAGAAGCCACAAAAAGCAGAGATGAGCAGCTGAAGCTCCTCTATACCAGTCAACCCAGCAGATGACTGCAGATGAGTGAGTGAGCCCAGCTTAGACCAGAAGTACCAACCAGCTGAGCCCTAGCCCTACGGCTAACCCACAGAATCATGAACCAAATAAACGGTTATTGTTTTGAGCCACTAAACTTAGGGGTGATTTATTAGACAGAAAAAGCTAAGTGATGTGTGTGCATCCACTAACATAGTAAAGTCTCATTTTTTATTAAGTTTATGTGACTTCAAACATTTCCTGAATGGATGCCTGCTTTGTGCCAGGCATTGTACTGGGTGCTGGAGAAATAAAGTGAGTGAGATATGATCCCTGCCTGTCAGGAATTAATAGACCCTTTTCAATAATGGACACTCTGAGCCTTTTGCCATCTGGACAAACCAGATCAGATTTGTGGAGGAATTCTAAAAAAGATTTAAGTTACCAAAAATTTCTAGTCAGCAACAATCTTACTCTACTGGAAAGAGAAATTTGGGATTCACCAATAGAAGAGGGATGGATAAAGCTATGAAGTGAATGAGAACTTCAGAAAGACAAAGCATATATATGGAAAATAGCTACATATGACATCCATGAGCCCTGGTGGCCCAGTGGTTAAAGTGCTTGGCTGCCAACCAAAAGGTTGGCAGTTTGAACCCACCAGCTGCTCAGTGGGAGAAAGATGTGGCAATCTGTTTCTGTAAAGATTTACAGCCTTGGAAACCCTATGGGGCCGTTCTACTCTGTCCTATAGGGCTGCTATGAGTTGGAATCAACTTGACAGCAATGGGTTTTTTGTTTTTTTTTGTGACGTCCATATAGGGAAAATATCCACATATGTGGACAGGTGAAGAGGGGA
Source organism: Dugong dugon (assembly GCA_030035585.1). NCBI lineage: Eukaryota > Metazoa > Chordata > Mammalia > Sirenia > Dugongidae > Dugong > Dugong dugon. The sequence goes on from CM057461.1 coordinate 52,803,883, forward strand.
GACTGGGTGCTGGAGACTAAGAAGAAATGGACAGTAGGGTATGAGAACCAGGACAGGGTGACATCATGAACAGTAGACAGTAGATTGTGTACTTCTTAAGATTCATTGTTTATGGTTTATTTATTTTGGTCCTTAGAAGCAGTGGGTGAAGTTAATCATACTCTCAGTTTATGGAACATATGTTTATACGGTTCTCTTATTTTATTTCTTTATTCTTTATTTCCTTTTACTTCAGTCTCCACCAGTTCCTCTCTCCTTAATTGCTAGAATTATTTTAGGAAATAGTCAAAACATTTGGAGGCAAATCTAATGACCAAGATGGATGACTGGTCGAGAAAATGGCATTTGTTCCCACACCAGATATGGTCCCTCTTTCATTGATAGTTAGTTGTAACCTGAAATCATTGTTTCACTCATCCACCAAATCTTCATACAGCATCCACTCCATGGATTTGGTAAAGAATAAGGTAGACATGGTTTTTGTTTCTATGGAGCTTATGTTGGAGTAGAGTGTTATGAATTGAATTGTGTCCCCCAAAAATATGTGTTGTAACTTCTAACCCCTTTACCTATGGTGGAAACCCTGGTGGCGTAGTGGTTAAGAGCTATGACTGCTAACTGAAAGGTGGGCAGTTCAAATCCACCAGGAACTCCTTGGGAACCCTTTGGAGCAGTTCTAGTCTGTCCTATAGGGTCCCTATGAGTCCAATTGACTCAATGGCAGTGGGTTTGGTTTTTTTTATACCTGTGGTTATAATCCCATTTGAGCATGGGTTTTTTTTCTTGTTATGTTAATGTGGCACTGTTAGTGTAGGATGTGTCCTAAATCAGTCTCTTTTGAGATATAAAAGAGCAGCTTAAGCAAGCAAGCACAAATTGAGGGGAAGATAAACACCAAGTGATCACCACCTAGGAATAGAAGCTGAAAAGAGACAAGCACCCTCCCCCAGAGTGGACACAGAGAGAAAGAGCCTTCCCCTAGGGCTGGCATCCTGAATTTGGACTTCTAAAAGGTGAGAAAATAAATTTCTGTTTGTAAAGCCACCCACTTGTGGTATTTCTGTTACTGCAGTACTAAGACATGGATCTATGTGATGAAATTGTAAATAAATATATCAACAGGATAAATTTAGGAAGAAATTCAAAAGGAATTAAAATTCAGAAGAAAAGTAAAACAAAGGAAAATAAAACAGGCAGCTGTGGCTGGGTTGGGTGGAGGTTACTTCAGGTGGCATGGTCAAAGGAAGCCTCTCAGAGGTGATGACATTTGTGCTGAGAACCAAATGACATGAAGGAACCATCATGAGTTGAGCAAAAGGAAAAGGATTCCAAGCAGAAGGACTGGCAAATGCAAACGTCCTGAGGTGAGAAATAGGCTGGCCAAGGAGCAGAAAGGTTAGTGTGGCTGGAACTTGCTGATTGACAGGGAGAGAATAAGAAGAGGCAGCTGAAGAAGTAGGCAGGGGATGGTCCTGTTGGCCATGGCAGGTGGCTTAGATTTTAAGTACGTGCAATAAATAGGAAGCCTTTGGAGAAGACCAAGCAGGAAAGTGCCATGATCTGAGTTACATTTGAGGAGAATCATTTTGTCTGCTGTGTGGAAACTGGATTATGCGGAAGGAGGAGTAGGCACTGGAAGCAGTTAGGAAGCTGTTAGAGTATTGGTAGGCAAGGTGACAGAGGGCCGGAGACGGGGTGACGGCCAGGGAGATCGGAAATGAGTTTGGGAAATAGAAACCAGTAAACAGATGAGGAACTTCTAGTTTTCAGAATTTAATATTATGAGCTTCTAAATGAAACATGCCCTTAACACAAACATACTATAAATACACAATGAAATGTGGTTTCTGGTTGCCGTCAAGTTGATTCTGACTCATGGCGACCCCAGGTATTACACAATAGAGCTATTCTATAGGTTGTCTTGGCTGTAATCTTAATGGAAGGAGCCATGGTGGCACAGTGGTTAAGCACTCAGCTGCTAACCGAAAAATTGGCAGTTTAAACCAACCAGCTGCTCCGAGGAAGAACGATGTGGCAGTCTGCTTCCCTAGAGATTACAGCCTTGGAAACTCTATGGGGCAGTTCTACCCTGTCCTGTAAGATCGCTATGAGTCAGAATCAACTCGACGGCAATGTGTTTAGGTTAATCTTAATGGAAGCAGATTGCCAGGCTTTTCTTCCAAGGTACCACTGGGTGGATTCAAACTGCCAACCTTTAGATTAATAGTCAAGTGCAAACCTTCTATGCCACCCAAACCAAACCCGTTGCCATCGAGTTGATTCCAACTCATAGCGACCCTATAGATGTCATTAAATGGGACATGTTTACCTCATTTGTTTTCTTTTTTTTTTTTTACATGTATGTGGTGAGGAATGGGCAGTTGATTTAATCACTCCACCTCTGAGAATTCTTTGAAGACTACAGCCTTTCCAAAAAGAAATGATTATCCTTGATAATGAAGTTTTCTTTAATAGACTTTATTTTTTAGAGCAGTTTTAAGTTTACAGAAAAATTATGCAGAAAGCACAGAGTACCCATATAACACCCCTTCCTTGCACAGTTTCTTCTGTTGTTAATACCTTGCATTCCTGTAGTACACTTGTTACAATTGGTGAATCAATATTGATACATTATTATTAATTAGTCCCTGGATGGTACAAACAGTTAACGGCACTCGGATGCTAACTGAAAGGTTGGAGGGTTTAGCCCACTCAAAAGTGCCTCGGAAAAAAGGTTTGGGATCTACTTCTGAAAAATCAGTCACTGAACACACTGTGTGGAGCACAGTTCTACTCTAACACACACAGGGTTGCCATGATTTGGAGCTGACTCAATGGCATCTTTTTTTAAAAAATTATTAACTGAAGTCCATAGTTTACATTAGGGTTCATGCTTTGTGTCGTACTGTCCTACGGGTTTTGACAAATGCATAATGTCATGTGTCCACCATTACAGTATCATGAAGGATAGTTTTACTGCCCTAAAAATTACTCTGTTTGACAATGAAGCATTTTGTTGTTGTTTTGTTTGTTTTAATTCATGGATAGACTGAAATGCTGAATAATTTTCCAAGTGGACTTTGTTTTCTTCTTTAGAGAAATGAATGTGTTCAGTAACATAGCTATCGTTAGAAAAAATAATGAGGTTGGTGTGACTGGATATGGCCTGGATCCAGCGTGAGCTGCCTATGCTGAATGTGGAGATAGCTGAGCACACGTCAACAGAATGAGTGCCCCTCTGGGTGTACCCTTGCTCTCGGGTGCTTGCTCAGTGGCGTCTTTGGTGTCATTTAGCATTATACTCCTTGAATGCAAGAAATGGAAAAAAATTGTTTATTCGATGGAATTACTGGTTTGTATTTCCCAAACTGACTTCCTGTCTCCCTTCCCTGTCACCCCAGTTCTCCGAGCCTCTGTCATTTGACTTGCACACAACCTCGCTTTTGTGATATTACTTACATAAATCATTAATCTGACTTTAATCATGAGAAAACATCACACACAAAATGAGGGGCAACTGGCCTGTATTCTTCAATGCCAAGGTCATGAAGGACAAAGAAAGGCTGAGGAACTGTTCCAGATTAAAGGAGGCTGAAGAGAAATGCCAGCTATATGCAGGGTTTGATCTGGCATGGGTTCCTGGATCAGGAAGAAAAAAAGGCTGTCAAGAACATTATTGAGACAATTGGTGCAATTTGAATATTAGATAACAATTCTCAGAGCTGGAATGATTAAATCAACTGCCCATTTCTCACCAGCTACATGTAAAAAAAAAAAAAAAAAAAAAGAACAATGAGGTAAACAGGTCTCATTTAAAGACATCTATAGTGTTGCTATGAGTTGGAATCCACTCAATGGCAGCGGGTTTGCTTTGGGTTTATTTCATTATGTCCAGGTCCCTAGGTGGCACAGAAGGTTTGCACTTGACTGGAATAACAGCAACACTATTGTGTCAGTGTAAAATATTCAGTATTTGATAATTGTGTTGTAGTTATGTAAGGGAATGTCCCTGTCCTTAGGAGATATGTGCTGAAGTATTTAGGGGTAAAAGTTGTGACATCTGAAACCTATTTTCAAATGGTTCAGTGAGAAATAAAAGGAAAAATACATAGAGCGATGTGGCCAAGTATTTACATTTGGTGAATCTAGACCAATAGTATACAGGTGTTCACTGTTTCATTTTTGCAACTTTTCTGTGAGTTTAAAAAATTTTTAAATTAAATGTTAAAAAAAAGAGAAAAACCCATTTCATTTTATAGATCACCACATAGACTTTAGATTATACCTTGGGCAAAGGTCAAAATTAAACCAAAAAAAAACTAACAAATAAACAAAAAAACACCTGTTGCCATGGAGTCAATTCCGACTCATAGTGACCATTTGGGACAGAGTAGAACTGTCCTGTAGGATTTCCAAAGCTGTACTCTTTACAGAAACAGACTGTCACATCTTTCTCCCATAGAGGGGCTGGTGGGTTTGAACCACTGACCTTTGGGTTAGCAGCCAAGCACTTAACCACTGCCCTCCCAGGGCTCCCTAAGGTCAAAATTTAGTATATGGAATGTGACTGTTACCTCTGTCACGCACACACAGAAGGAAACTGCAAAAACACTAGCAGAAATGAGTCCCCTGGAATCACAGTTTCTGGGTGCTGATGTCTGAACCCCTATCTTTTGTATTTAAAGCTCCAGTTCTTCTGCCTTCTGGATTTTTCAGGATCTTTCTCTTCTCCTCTATCTGTAACTGTTTCCTGGTCCTCCCCCTTCGCCACGTCTTTTGGTATCTGAAGTCTGACCTTCTGCTCCTGGGATCATCTCTGATCTTAGCGCCCCTGTTCTAGAAAAGCCAACTGCAGGGAGTCCTTGTGGTCCACTTAAGAAGCAAGACTCTGATTTATGTGTGGGTCTCAGGGACAGTGGATGGTATTCCATGAAGACCACACAGCTGGGAACATTATAGAGTAGAGAGCGTAGGGAGGACAGCTTGGAAGCTGAAGAAGCCATGTATTTTGATGTTATTACCCACAGTACTGCATTGAGTGTCATGAGGGTTGGGTTTCCATTTCAGTTATTCCAGGATGGAGCTCTGTGACCTTGGGCTACTCCCTTAACCCCTCTGGGCCTCATTTTCCTCATTTGTAAAATAAGTGGCTTAGACAAGATCATTGAAGTCCTCTTGGATCTAAAATTGATAGTTATGACCCTTCAAATTCTCCAATTCAAGTATTTCCTCATGACCTCGTATCTTCTTCAACATGGGGACTGTCTATGGGATGTGAAATCATCGAGTAATCATTTAAACATATGTTGAGCATGTTCTATGTGCCCAGCTGTGTTCGTTGTGGTTAAAACTCAGAATCCTGAGCTAAGCAGACCTAGTTCCAAATATTGGCTGTTTCTGCTCTTACTTGCTCTGGGAATTTGGGCAAATTATTTAATCTGCCTAAGCCTCAATTGCCTCTTCTGTAAAATGGGATTGATAATGGTATTTATCCTAAAGGGTTATTGAAAAAATTAAGTGAGATAGTTCATATAGTGCCACATAAGAAGCATTCAGTAAAAAATAGTATTTCTAAATATTATTAATATTATGCTATTATTTAGAATATGAGACCTTTCATCAAGGACATTTTATTTTTTATGCTTTAGGTGAAAGTTTACAGAGCAAATTAGTTTCTCATTAAACAATTACTACACATATTGTTTTGTGACATTGGTTGCCAATCCATGATGTGCCAACACTCTCCCCTTCTTGGCCTTGGCTTCCCCATATCCATTTGTCCAGTTTTCCTGTCGCTTCCTGCCTTTTCATCTTTGCTTTTGGGCTGGTGTGCCCATTTAGTCTCATACATGGTTGAAATATGTGTGTTATTATTTGTTTTATAGGACTGTCTAATCTTTAGCTAAAGCAGGAACATCAGGAGTGACTTCAGCACTGACTTAAAACGGTGATCCGGGAACCATACTCTCAAGGTTTCTCCAGTCTCTGTCAGATCAGTAAGTCAGATCGTTTTTTATGAGTTGAATTTTGTTCTACATTTTTCTCCAGCTCTGTCCAGGACCCTCTATTTTTATTTTGGACGCCTACTGGAACCATCCTGTCCTGTTTTTGTAAATGTTTTGATATTGTCTGCTGTCTTCGGGGCATTCAGTAGTTATTTTTCTCATATATTGATGGTAGATTTGTTTGTTTCATCCCTTTTTTTTTTCTTTTAAATTTAGCCATGTCTGAGTAGGTGGGCTGTGTGTTCTTTGTTGTTTGCTCATCTGTGGGCACAATACTTTTTGCCTCATTCTCCAATTGGCAGGGTCAGTGGCTCAGATATAGTACAGGAGGGCAAGTCTAGCTGAAGAGGAGTTACTGGGACGGGTTGTTTGTGACACTTACTGCAACCACCAGGGCAGGTCGGTAATCAGTGCAGGGCAGGTTCCAGTAGGCTGTGCCTGTGCTGCTTGGGTGATGTTAAGCGCAGGTAGGCAGGATATAGCGGGGAGATTGTTATGTGTGGAGCTAAGATGGATATGGGAGAGAGGAGAGAGGAACAGGAGCCAAAAACATACAAACAAACAAAAAAGAATGCTAGGGGAGCTTGCCGTTGGAGTAGAGAGTTGAGAGACTATGAAATGAAGAAAAACAAAAAGGGGAAGGGGAAGGAAAAAAAAGAAAAGAAAAGAAAAGAATGAATAAATAAAAATTGGAAAGGTTAAAGAATAGCAAAGTTCCCAGGGATCCCACCGGTGCGGTTATGAGTTCTGGGGAAGTTGTTCTCAGGTGCTGCAGTACAGCCTGGCTAGAAGGCGTAGAGGTATACAATGCCAGGTATTCAGGGAACAGAAAGAGAAGGAAGATAGAAACGAGAAACTAAGTAATGAAGAAAGACAAAAAGGGTAAAAGAGGGAAAAGAAAACAAAACAGATTGAAAAAACAAACAAGCAAGAAAAGCCCCCCAAAAAACAGAAAAAAAAAAAAACCAACGATAAAAGAAATGCTCTCAGGGATCCCTCTGCACGTCTGTGCAAGCTGAGGGGGTAGTTTCTAAGCCATGCAGCACCACCTGGCCAGAACGGGCTCCCAACTCAAGAAAAAGAAAAGAAAACAAACAATTCAAAACAAACAAATGAACAAAAGCCCCGGGATCCCACCAGCACGGCAGCCCAGACCAGGAAGCAGCTCCAAACTCGAATGGAGCTCTGCAGCCCCTCAGGAAGAAGCAAAGATGGCGCACGGAACCAGCTATTTGAGTGAAAGGAGGGGGAGGTGGTGAGAGGTAAGGAAGAAATCAAAAGAAGCGGAAAAAAGCAACACCAGCAGCCAACAAATGGCACTCAGAGAGCCAGCTAGCGCGGGCTGGTGGAATCCAAGCAGCCAGTGCTTCCCAGACAAGAGACTGTGTCCACGGGAAGTAGAGGAGGCTGAGTGTGGGTGAAGAAGGGTAGGGGGTGGGAAAGCGTATATCACAAATTACCGGAGCTCTGCAGCCCCTCAGGAAGAAGCAAAGATGGCGCACAGAGCCAGGTATTTGAGCGAAAGGAGGGGGAGGTGGTGAGAAGTAAGGAAGAAATCAAAAGAAGCTGAGAAAAGCAATGCCAGCAGCCAACAAATGGCACTCAGAGAGGCAGCCCATTTGGGTGTGTGGAATCCAGGCAGCCGGTGCTTCCCGGACAAGAGATTGTGGCTGTGGGAAGCAGAGGAGGCCAAGTTGGGGTGAAGAAGGGTTGGGGGTTGGAAAGCGTATATCACAAATTTCCGGTTGTTTTTTCTCCCACTGGAAGCTCCGTGAAGCTGCTTTCTCGTACCCCCTGTTTGCTGGTCTCTGATAGGAGTCCAAGATGGCGATCCACGCTGCGTTAGCTGATAGGGAACCTCTGCATGAATGTCTCCTCGCTCTCCATTCTCTGTCAGTTTTCTCACTCCATTTGGTGCTTGGCTGAGTTCTTCATCTCTTCATTTGATGTTTTAGGGTTTCAGGATTGTTGTTTTCTCCGTTTAGCTTAGTTTTTCAGATCTTTACAGAGGAGGGACGATGTGGTGCTTCTGCCTAGAGCACCATTTTGCTGAAGTCCCAGGACCCTCCATTGTGATCTTTGTCAGAGCAATTGCTGGTGGTGGCTGGGCATCATCTAGTTTGCTGGACTCAGTCTGGTAGAGGCTGTGGTAGTTGTGGTCCATTAGTCCTTTGGACTAATCTTTCCTTTGTGTCTTTGATTTTCTTCATTATCCCTTGCTCCAGACAGGGTGGGACCAGTAGACGTATCTTAGATGGCTGCTCACAAGCTTTTAAGACCCCAGATGCTACTCACCAAAGTAGGATGTAGAACATTTTCTTTATAAACTATATTATGCCAGTTGAGCTAGATGTCCCCCAAAATCATGGTCCCCAGCCCTCAGCCCAGTAGTTCAGTCCCTCAGGAAGTTTAAATGTGTCTATGAAGCTTCCATGACCTTGACTTGGACAAGTTGTGCTGACTCTCTAAGTATCGTGTACTGTCTTACCCTTCACCAAAGTTACCACTTATCTATTGTCTAGTTAGTGTTTTTCCCTCATTCCTCACCTCCTTCATAAACATCAAAGATTGTTCCTTTCTTTGTGTAAATCTTTTCATGAGGTTTTTATAACTGTAGTTTCATATAGTATTTGTCCTTTTGTGATCGACTTATTTCACTCAGCAAAATGCCCTCCAGATTCATCCATGTTGTGAGATATTTCAGATTCATCATTGTTCTTTATCATTGTGTATTATTCCATTGTGTATCTATACCATAATTTGTTTATCCGTTTATCTGTTGTTGGGCTCTTAGGTTGTTTCCATCTTTTTGCTATCATGAATAATGTTGCAGTGAACATGGGTGTACATATGTCTATTCCTGTGATGGCTCTTATTTCTCTAGGATATATTCCTAGGATTGAGATTGCTGGATTGTATGGTATTTGTCTCAGGCTGGGTTCTCTAGAGAAGCAAAACTAGTAAAGCATATTATATATATATACATGTATATATATATATATATAGAGAGAGAGAGAGAGAGAGAGAGATTTATATCAAGAAAATGGCTCACGTGGTTGTAGAGGCTGTAACGTTCCAAGTCAGTGGGTCAGGAAATAGGCTTCTCCTGATTCACGTAGCCATAGGGGCTGGTGAATCCAAGATTGGCAGGCCAGAGAGCAGGGCTATTGCTCACAGGCTGTGAAGACTGATGAATCCCAAGATCGGCAGGCAAGTCCACAAGTAAGCTGGTTGCTCAGGTCCCAAGAACTAGAATCAGACAAACAGGAGCCACCTGCAGGATCCAGAATGAGCAAAAGCCAGGAGCCCTGCCTGAATGTCCTCTGACACTCGATGCAGGCCACACGCCCAAGGAAACTCCCCTTCAACTGATTGGCTACTCACAGCAGATCCCATCATGGGGGTGATCACGTATCAAATCTCAACAGGGAAGTGATCACATTATATGACTGCCAAAACACTGAGAATCATGGCCCAGCCAAGTAGACACACAATCTTAACCATCACAGTATTTCTATTTCTAGCTTTTTAAGGAAGTGCAGTATCATTTTCCAAAATGGTTTTACCATTTTGCATTTCCACCAGTGCATAAGAGTTCCAAGCTCCCCACAGCCTCTCCAACATTTGTTATCTTCTGTTTTTTTTGATTCATATTGGTAATGTTGGAGTGAGATGGGATCTCATTTTAGTTTTGATTTGTATTTCTTTAATGCTTAGTGATTGCAAGCATTTCGTCATGTGTCTGTTAGCCACCTGCATGTTTTCTTTGGTGAAGTATCTGTTCATATCCTTTGCCCATTTTTTAATTGGATTATTCATCTTTTTTTGTAGAGGTGTTGGATTTTCCTATCCATTTTAGAGATTAGACTTTTTTTGAATATGTCATAGCCCAAATTTTTTTTTCCCAGTCTGTAGGTTCTCTTTTTACTCTTTTTGGTGAAGTCTTTTGATGGGCATTAAGTGTTTCATTTTTAGAACACCTAGTTATCTAGATTCTCTTCTGGTGTTTGTATATTGTTAGTTGTGGTTTACATCCTATTTATGCAGTATATTAGGGCCCCTAGCCTTGACCCTATTTTTTCTTCCATGATCTTTAGAGTTTTAGGCTGTATATTTAGGTCTTTTGTCTATTTTGAATTAGTTTTGGTGTATGATGTGAACTATGGGTCCTGTTTCATTGTTTTTATAGACAGACATCCTGTTTTGCCAGCATCATTTGTTAAAAGACTGTCTTTTCTCCATTTAATGGACTTTGGGCCTTTGTCACTTCAAGTGACCATAGGTGGATTGATTTACATCTGGGTTCTCAATTCTGTTCCATTGGTCAATGTGTCGTTGTACCAGTACTGGGCTGTTTTGACGACGGTAGCTGTATGGTAGGCTCTGAAGGCAGGTAGTGCGAGGCCTCCTACTTTGTTCTTCTTCAATAATTCTGTACTTATCTGGGGCCTCTTCCCTTTCCATATAAAGTTAATGATTAATTTATCCATCTCGTTAAAGAATGCTGTTGGTATTTGGATCAGGATTGCATTGTATTTGTAGATTGCTTTGGGTAGAATTGACATTTTCACAATGTTAAGTCTACTTATCCATGAATGTGGTATGTTTTTCCATTTATGTAAGTCTCTTTTGGTTTCTTGCAGTAGTGTTTTGTAGTTTTCTTTATAAAGGTCTTTTACATCCCTGGTTAGATTTAATCATAAGTATATATTTTAGTGGCTATTGTAAATGGTATTGCTTTCCTGATTTCCTTTTCATACTTCTCTTTACTGGTATATAGGAATCCAACTGATTTTTGTATGTTTATCTTGTATCCTGCTACTCTGCTGAATCTATTAGTTCCAGGAGTTTTCTTGTGGAGTCTCTCAAGTTCTCTATGTATAGTATCATATCATTCATGAATAGGGATAGTTTTATTTCTTCATTATCAATTCATCAAGGACATTTTAATTAAAGTTACATGATCAACATTCATCTAACAACCAGATAACAGTGCAGAAAGGCAAGAAATTTAGTGATTAAAAACTGTGTGGCAGAGACCACAAGATTTTAGTGTGTGAAAGAGAAAGGCCAGTTTGAGCTGAGATTGGAATTATTTCTGACTTAAATATGTCAAAATTTAAACTTTAAACATATGTATATGTGTTGTTGTTGTTATTAGCTGCCATTGAGTTGGCTGCAACTCATGGTGACCTCAGGTACAACAGAACAAAACACTGCCCAGTTCATGCTGTCCTCATGGTCGCTAGGATGCTTGAGTCCATTTTTACCTTCCAACCTAGGGGACTCATCTTCCAGCACTATATCAGACAATATTCTAGTTTGATCCACAGGGATGTCATTGGCTAATTTTTAGGAGAAGATCATCAGACCTTTCTTCCTAGTCTATCCTAGTCTGGAAGTTCTATGAAACCTGTCCACCCTGGTGACTCTGCTGGTATTTGAAATGCTTCCAGCATCATAGCAACACATAAACCACCACAGTAACACAAACTGACAGACAAGTGGTGGTATGTATGTGTGTGTGTGTGTGTGTAATCTTTTTTATTTTTAAAATGTACTAAACACAAATTAATACATGGATATATCTTAATTATAAAAGAATTTCAAACAATATAGATTTAGGAAAAGTCTCCTTTACTGTCTAACCAAAACTTACTCCTCATCCCAGAAGTAATCACTATTATCAGTCGGAATAACTTTGTTAAAGTTTTTGTTCATCTGTTCATTTTATATTCTAAAGCTGGGAAACAAGGGACCTAGAGTTTGTGATTATCCATATGAAAGACCCCTTATCCCTTTAATGCTTCTGATTCTATTTTGCCTGGAAATCTTGCTCCTTGGCCCTCTTTTGGTAACATTTTCCTAGTATAGCTTTAATATCTATTTATTTTCAACCTTTTTATATGGATATATTTCAGATGTATCTCTCATCAATTACATAGAGCTGGTTTTTGTTTGTGCTTTATTTTTAGTTTGTCTCTTAATAGGTTTCTTTAACTCACTCACCTTACATTTGCTCTTTTTCCCAGCTTTTTTTCATATTTTTTATCCATCATGCTTTCTTGTCCCCCTATTTTGCTGATTGATCCTTATAATAGTTTAGAAATTATATATTACATTTGGTACTTATACCAAACCCGTTGCCATTGAGGTGATTCCATCTCATGGCCACCCTATGTGTTACAGAGTAGAACTGCTCCATAGGGTTTTCTTGACTGTAATCTTTATGGAAGCAGATCACCAGGCCTTTCTTCCATGCAGCCACTGGGTTGGTTCAAACTGCCAAACTTTCAGTTAGCATCTGAGTGCAAACCATTTATGCCACCCAGAGACTTAAAGGGTACTAATGTGTGTTTTACTTTTTGCACGTCTGCAATATAGCGTGTATACAAATACTCAAATATTTTTAGATTCTTGCCCTGGAGTCCTGTTGGCCCGACTCTGAACATTATGTCTGTTTATCCCAGACCACCATTAAGGATTATGCTGGGAGAGGAGATCTGCTTCTAGGTGGGGTAGACTGCAGCTGTGCTCTAACAAATTCATGAGATCATGTAAAAATGGCATGAGGGAGGTATCTGACCGTCTCTAACTTCACAAGGGGAAGGAGAATCAAGGTCAACAGTCCAAGGCTGATTCCTATGAGGCAGAGGTCAGACATGCCTCCTCTCTCTGCCATCTTTACCAATTCTGACATCAACCATCCCTCCCACGGCACTCTCTGCTTCTCTGCTGAGTGTAATAATTTGTTGCAGTGGCCACACAGAACTCACAGACAATATTCACAGTTATGGGGTTTATTTAAGGAAGTAACAGGTTACAGTTCAGGCTCAGGAATGCTCAGGATACAGTTCTTTGATCAGGACAGCCTCTTCTCAGCTGTGTCTGCAGGCACGATTCTCTCTGGACCCTTGGCCTCTGCCCTGCTGGAGCAAGTGTTACAAAGCTCTTTTAACTCTGCCAGTAAGTGCCCTGAGGCCAAAGCCTTGGCCGAAGCCACTCAGGTCTAGTTCCCTGGGTCAGCAAACCCAGCTCCACCAAGTGCCCAGAGGCATCCTACTCCTACTAGCATGCCTCCTGCCCCAAGGTGCTCAGCTTTCTTGCTTACTGGGCTGGGAATCCCACTGCGCTGTCTCCTGCAGGTCTCTCCTGCCAGTGTTTCTCTGCTACCAGTTCTCGCTGTCTTCAGTGTTACAGCTCTCTCTCTTTCTTTCCCTCTGTCTCCTGGAGCTTCTCGGCACAGGGATCCCAGGTCTGAAGGACACGCTCCACTCCTGGCTCTTCTTTCTTGGTGATGGTGAGATCCTTTTCTCTTGCCTCTGGGATGGCTCATTTTAAGCCTACTGGGATGGTAAAACTGACAAATCCCTTTGCTGAGCCATAATTACCTTATTCAAATGGTCCCACCCAAGTGATTGTTACAAGACCATGGGGAGAAAGGCCATATAAAAGCGATCCTGTACACCACAGATCATAAGTTAGGTGTGAAGCAGGAAAGAGGAGTCAGGGAAGCCATGAAAAATAACCAAGTTTATTATACTCACAGATCCCAGAGGCAGGGAGGCACAGCATGCCATGACACGGGACTACACAGGAGGTTGCCCCTGGGGACAAGGCAACAACAAGCTGGAATGGTAGAAAGACTTATGCATGGCAAGCAGCATTGGGTTAGCTAAGTTGCCTGGGTTTTCTGGGGATTGGGCATTTTGAATAATTCTGCAGGCTCAGATGGCATAAGGGTACCTATGGCTGGGCACCTGGCCCTGGAGCAATTAGGACAGGTGCATAGCCCAGGAGTGTAAGAACCTGATAAGGGGAGTGGCTAGAAAATAGACTTAATTGGTGGCTCAAGAAGGAGAAGGGACTGGCTTCCAGCCAGGGTGTGTCAAGACAGCATTTTAAGGAAATGGTATTAAAAGCTGTTCTCCAGATTTGGGAGGATGGTCACAGAGAAGTGGGCACAGGATGTGTTGTTAGGCAGGACACACAGTCTTCTGGGCATGGGTAATTTTTATTACCCCTTGTGGCCATCACGACCCTACGTACTATCCTGCCTCTCCCAGCCAGGAACGTAGATTCAGTTCTTCTGCTTGGAGTAAAGCGGCCCTTTTAAGCTTGTCTGCTGTCAGTGTCCCAACCAGTGACCCAGTGTTCCCCACCCAGGTTCTCTCCTCCCATTTTTGCTATCTCTGAGCTGGAAGCACCCCTGAAGGTGCCCCACATTTTATGCAGTCCTCTCCTGTATGGGTTTTCTCTTTTTACGGTACAATCCCATTTTCCTCATGGTCTACCCAAAACATGTCTTCTTGTTTTCCAACATGATTGTGTATTTGTTTTTAAATACATATTTATCTTATCATTTCTAAGATTCTACAATGGGAAGGAGAAGTTACAGAATATTCTCAGGAACCTCTTTGTGAATAGAATTGAAAAACTGTTTTAAGTTTTGTTCCCAAAGAGCACAGGAATAGTGTTGCATTTATTTATTACAAGGAGTTATCTTTATACTCTGTAGGGTTATATTTCAGCTACTTGAAAGCATATTGCATTATAGAGATGCCATTGTTAAAAAAGAAATCTTTGAAAGATGCCAGGGGTTATCTTGGCAGGAATCCACAGTAAACTGATCTCTGGCTCTAAGAGATCACAACATGCAGTCTCCTGGATAAATGACCCCGTAAGAGGGGGTACAATTCTGCATCTGCCAGCATTGCAGGCACGCGTGCATGTGCACATGTGCTTAATAGAAAAGTTTTATTTGTAATTGCATGTTAGTTAGTGACCTGTTATTGGCCAAGAATTGAAACTAAATTAGAAAGTACGTATAATGAGAACTTTTATCCATCCCATGAGGAAGATTCTCCTAGGGAGAAACAGATAAAATATAAATTCTGCCTCTTTCTCCAGAAAATAGCAGATTCACCATTAAGGTTCTGCTTTGTTATATATCAAGTTTAGGTTTCAAAAACATCTCTAACCATTGACTCTGGCTATCAACAGCTCAGCCTCCCCTCCTGAACTCACTCCCTCCGTGCTGGTTGTTCATTCTCACCTTCATTGTATTACTGTTACAGATTGAATTGCGTCCCCCCATGATATGTGTTGTAAATCCTAACCCCTCTACTTGTAGATGTAATCCCACTGGGGAATGGGATTTTTTTGTTGTGTTAATGAAGCTATATCAGTGCAGGGTGTGTCTTAAACCAGTCACCTTTGAGATTAAAAAAAATAGCAGATTAGGCACAGAGAAGAAATCACAAACTGAGAGGAAGACACATACCAGATGAAGATCGCCAAGGAATGCCAGAGAAGCTGAGACAAGAATTTACCCTCAGAGCAGACAGAAAGAGCCTTGCCCTGGAGCTAGAATCCTGACTTCTAGCCTACTAGACTGTGAGAAAATAAATTTCTGTTTGTTAAAGCCACCCACTTGTGGTATTTCTGTTATAGCAACACCAGATGACTAAGACAATTACCTAACTTTTGCTTTGTAACGAACCATCCCAACTATTCGGTGCTTAAACAGCAGCCATTTATTTAGCTCAGGATTTCGTGGGGCAGTTCTTCTGCCTGGACTGGGTTTGGCTGAGCTCAGCTGGGCTCACTCGTGCATCTGGCTGAGGGCTGGTTGAGCTATTGGATGGGGTGACATGACAAGTGGTCCGACTGGTCCATGTGTCTGTCATCATCCAGCAGGCTAGCCTGAGCTCCTTCACATGGAAGCTGAGTTCCAAAGGCAGCAAGAGGACAAGCCCAAAGCATGAGCGGTCTTGAAGTCTCAGCTAGCCTCACTCTTGTTAATGTCCCATTGGTCAAAGCAAGTCACAAGGTGAAGAAAATATTCAAGAGGTGAGGAAGGAAAACAATTTGTGGCTATTTGCCATCTACCACAGCCACATTTTAATTAATTCTACTGATGTGATTTATCCAAATGAATTAAAAATTTCTTCTGACACTTGAAGATATTAAGAAAATAAATGGCATGGAGAAATTACAGCAATTATATCATCAATTCTTATTCTGAAGAAACGGGAGATTGGGTAGGAAAATTGAATTCTAGACCCAGTCTACCGTTTTTCAGTAACGTGATTTTGGGCAAATCATTTGGTTTGAGAGTCAGACTTTTTAATCTTTAAAATAAAAATGTTGGACCGGATGATCTCTGAGACCCCTCCTCTCACCCCATGGGGTGCAATGAATTACTTAATATGGCCCTTCTAGCCATGGTCTTGGACATGTCATTGAGCCAGTCTATGCAAATAAGGTATATGGAATTTGTGATGGTTGGGATTATGTGTCAACTTGGCTAGGCCATGATTCCCAGTATGGTATGGTTGTCCTCCATTTTATGTGTCATAAATGCTAACCTCTACATGTTAATGAGGAAGGATTGGTGTGGGGTGTATCCTGAGTCACATCCTTGCAAGAGAGTGTGACTCAAGTCTCATGCTTACTCAAGTTATGCCCTCCCTGGAGTGTGACCTGCATTCAAGGTATATATGTGGGTGCCCTGGTGGGGCTCTCTTTCTCTGCATCTGGATCCTGCATCTGGTTTGTGATGACCTAACTGGCCGTTCTTGGGACTTGAGCCAGTGGTGTGCCTCTGACTGGCCGATTCTGGGATTTGCCGGCCTCCACAGCCCAGTGAAGTGGCAGCCTGTTATCTGACCTGATTCTCTAGTTTCCACAGCCTTGTGAGCCTACAACCTGTGGTCCAAGCTGCTGGTTTGGGTTTGCCAGCCAGCAGCCATGTGGGTCAGGAGAAGCCTATGCCTGACCCACGGATTTGGGACTTGCCAGCCTCCGTAACCAAGTAAGCTACTTCCTTGATACGGTTTATGAGTTCTGTGACACATTGCAGTGAATTACAGAACCCAAAGATAGGAGGGAGAGTACTAAAGGGAGGAATAGTAGTTAATGTTAGAGATGATGGAATGGTACAGCAATTTGGAAAAGCTGGACATTTGGAACATCTTTAACCTTCGCCTCATAAGAACCAGCTTTGTGCTGATCCTTATAAAAGAAATTATTCATTTACCCCATTATTAGTAAAAAAGAAATATGGAAAAAGGAATTTTACATAAGTAGATAAAACAAAACAGATTTATTTGAAGGAATTTACCCCAGCCCCCCAAAAATTCTTCTGAACCCAGCAAAAGTATTGGAATTTTCATTTTAAGAAAATGAGCTCTAAATATTTCCAGATTTGGACTTTGGTTATTTAATCCTGAAGAAAAATGTTCATCTTTTTTCAGTCTTTCTCCTACCTGTCCACTCAGTTTTTGGCCAGCTTACTATGAAGAAATCAAACCAAAGGATTTGGGCTGTAACTTTTACCTCCTTGTTTTGCTATTGTGCCCCCACCCCACGCAATCTCTCCCCTACTCTCAGGTCAGTGTTGACCTTGTTGAGGCAGACTGATTTATACCATCTTTTTGTTCCTAGTAGTTAGTGTTATTGTTGTTGTTAGGTGCTGTCGAGTTGGTTCCAGCTCATAGTGACCCTATGTATGACAGAATGAAATACTCTGCAGTCTTGCGCCATCCTCACCGTCTTTGCTATGTTTGAGCCCATTGTTGCAGCCATTGTGTCAATTTATCTTGTCAAGGGTCTTCTCTCTTTTGCTGACCCTCCACCTTACCAAGCATGATGTCCTTCTCCAGGGACTGGTCCCTCCTGATAACATGTCCGAATATGTGAGATGAAGTCTCACCATCCTTGCTTCCGAGGAGCATTCTGGCTGTTCTTCCTCCAAGACAGACATATTCATTCTTCTGGCAGTCCATGGTATATTCAGTATTCTTCACCAACACCATAATTCAAAGGCATCAATTCTTCTTCTGTCTTCTTTATTCATTGTCCAGCTTTCACATACATATGAGGCGATTGAAAACACCATGGCTTGGGTCAGGCGTGCCTCACTCCTCAAAGCAACGTCTTCGCTTTTCAAAACTTTAAAGAGGTCTTTTGCAGATTTGCCCGATGCAATATGTCATTTGATTTTTTGACTGCTGCTTCTATGGGTGTTGATTGTGGATCCAAGTAAAATAAAATCCTTGACCACTTCAGTATTTTCTCCGTTTATCATGATGTTGCTTATTGGTCTAGTTGTGAGGATTTTTCTTATATTGAGGTGCAATCCATACTGAAGTCTGTAGTCTTCGATCTTCATCAGTAAGTGCTTCCAGTCCTCTTTATTTTCAGCAAACAACATTGTATCATTTGCATATCGCAGGTAACTAGTACCATGAGTGTCATCCATCAGTGATCAATAAACATTGCTTAAATGAATAAAATGTATTGAGCCTATTTTCTATGTAGAGCAGCAGAAGAATGTGTGTCTTTGAGGTCTGTAACAGCATTTTTTTTTTTGGAAACTGAAAAACAGTGGCATTTGCACTTATAACTATAATTAGAGGTTTTCTACCTTGAACAGCCACCACCCGTCTATCAGTTTGTCATAGTGTCGTGGATTGTATGTTGCTATAATGCTGGAAGTTATGCCACTGGTATTTCAAATACCAGCAAGATTACGCATGATGGACAGGTTTCAGCAGAGTTTCCAGACTAAGAGTAGGAAGAAAAGCCTGGTGACCTACCTCTGAAAATTAGCCAATAAAAACCCTATGGGTCACAACAGAATATTGTCTGATAATAGTGCTGGAAGATGAGCCCAGACATACGAACGATCATGAAGATGGTGCAGGATTGGGCAACGTTTCATTCTATTATGGATAAAGTGATCATAAGCAGAAGCTGACTCCGTGGCAACTAACAACAATAATAACATTCAACAGGAAAGTGATTTGATTTGCTAGAGCTGTGAGGAGTGGAAAGCAGGGAGCTCTGTAAGGAAGTAGAAGCCTTGCATTCTCCAGGTGTGTAGGATGTTACAAACAGAACATCCCATTCTGTTTGGAATAGAAAAAGGCAGTAAGGAAATGAGAGTTCAGCCACTAACCTGGGCATCGTTAATCTGGAGTGCTAAGGGCACTTGAGCCCCAGCTCTCTAAGGATGAACTTAGAGCTGTGCCAGCTCTCCCAGGAGCAGGAGGCAAATTCATTCATGCAACCTGTTGGTCTGCATGTGTATGCACCATACGTCTCCCATCAACAGAGTGAACACCAGGAGGGAGACAGGCAGGAAAACAGCTCCATCCCACTCACCCTAGAAAACTCGTATTTGGATAATCAGCAGGTGATCCGATTTATTTATTTTTTAGGTAATTGATTTTCCAGCCAAGGTCTGTGCTGGGTTTTGACCAAAAGTATCTTTGAAAATGAAAAGGTAAAGAGCAAACCCATATTGGACTGTGAGATTTCTTCCATTTAACTTAAATAAGCAAAAAAAAAAAAAAAAAAAAAAAAAAAAAATCAGATAGCAAAGAAAAAAAAATCCCTGTCATTTTGATTGAGTCACAAAAGAATGACTAAATTTAATGCAAGGTAACTTATTGATAGCCCAGGGAAGTAGGTACTAGAAATCAGTCTTGCAGGGGAACAAAATCTGATTTGGGAAAAATTATATTCAAGAGACTCATGTTCATTTTAAACATCAAAGTGTGACTAGAAATGAAAAATTGAGGCCCAAAATTTCTGATTAAAATTGATTTAGGGTTGGCCTTAACCAAAGCAAAGGAAATGCAATAGAAATTGTTATTATCTCTTTCACATGCTTGTTCCCCAGTTAATTAACCCTTAATTGCTCCTCATAATACCCATGTGAGCAAGGAAAGTGGCAGTGTTATTGCCATCTTACTGAGAAGGAACACAAGGCAATGGGATGTGAAATGATCTCTTAAGCAGGAGTCCATATCACCCCGTCTGGAGCCAAGGAGATGAAAAAAAAAAAAAAAAACAAAGACACAAGGAAACAATAAGCCCAAGGGACTAATGGACCACATGAACCACAGCCTCCACCAGCCTGAGCCCAGAACTAGATGGTGCCCAAGTACTACCACTGACCACTCAGACTGAGATCACTATATAGGGTCCTGGACAGAGTGTGAGAAAAATGTAGAACAAAATTCAAATTCACAAAAAACACCAAACTTACTGGTCTGACAGAGACTGGAGGAACTCCAGACTGTGGCCCCCAGACACCCTGCTAACTCTGAATGGAAGCCACTCCCAAAGTTCACCTTTCAGTCAAAGATTAGACAGGACTATAAAACAAACGGTAACAAACAGGAATATTCTCCTTAGATCAATCAAGTATATGAGACCAAATGGGCAACACTTGTCCAAAAGCAAAGATGAGAAGGCAGGAAGGGCAGGAAAACAGGATGAATGGATACGGGGAACCCAGGGTGGAAAGGAGGAGAGTATTGACACATTGCGGGGATTGCAACAAATGTCAGAAAACAATTTGTGCATAAATGTTTTTTTAAATTTTATTGTACTTCAGGTGAAGGCTTACAGAACAAATAGTTTCTCATGAAACATTAGTACACATGTTGTTTGATGACATTGGTTAACAACCCCTCAACATATTAACCCTCTAAATTCTCAACCTTTTTTTTTGGTGAAGATACACATAGCCAAAGATACACTGTTTCAAAAATTTCTACATGCACAGTTCAGTGACATTGACTACGCTCTTCCAATTGTGCTGTTATTCTCACTTAAGATGAAGGCTTACAGAACAAAACAGTTTCTCATTTAACAGTTACTACAAATGTTGCCCTATGACAATGGTTAACAATCTCACAACACATCAACAATGTCCTTACTCAACCTTGTGTTCCCTATCACCAGCTTCCTTGTCCCCTTCTGCCTTCTGGCCCTTGTCACTGGACTCCTGTACCTTGTTAGTCTCATTTGGTTTTACGGGGCTGTCCACTCCCAGGCTGAACAGTGAACCTCGGAGGTAACTTCACCACTGAGCTAAAAGGGTGTCTGGAGGCCATACTCTCGAGGTTTCTCCAGTCTCCTTTAGGCCAGTAAATCTGGTCTTTTTTTTTTTTGTGAGTTAGAATTATGCTCTACATCCGTTTCCAGCTCTGTCCAGGACCCTCTGTTGTGATCCTGGTCAGAGCAGTCAGTGGTGGTAGCCGGGCACCATCAGGCTGTACTGGACTCAGTCCGGTAGAGGCCTTGGTAGCTGTGGTCCATTAGTCCTTTGGACTAATCTTTTCCTTGTATCCTGTTCTCTTCATTCACCCTTGCTCCCAAAGGGATGAGACCAGTGGAGTATCTTAGATGGCCGCTCATAGGCTTTTAAGACCCCAGACACTACTCACCAAGGTAGAATGTAGAGCATTGTCTTTGTAAGCTGTGTCATGCCAATTGAGCTAGATGTTCCCCGAGACCATGGTCCCCAGAGCCCTCCGCCCAGCAATTCAGTCCCTCAGGGGGTTTGGATGTGTCTGTGGGGCTTCCATGACCTTTCCTTGTACAAGTTGTGCTAGTTTCCCCTGTATTGTGTACTGTCTCACCCTTCACCCAAGATACCACTTATCTATTGCCTATTTAGTATTTCCCCCCCACCCCTCCCATCCCTGGGAACCAACAAAGATTGTTACATTTTGTGTGTGAACTTTTTCATGGGTTTTGACAATAGCGGTTTCATACAATATTTGTCCTTTTGTGATTGACTTCTTTCACTCAGCATAATGTCGTCCAGTTTCATCCATGTTATGAGATGCTTCACAGATTCACTGTTGTTCTTTCTCGTTGCATAGTACTCCATTGTGTGTATCTACCATAGTTTGTTTATCCATTCATCTGTTGATGGGCATCTAGGTTGTTTCCATCGTTATGCAATTGTGAACAATGCTGCCATGAACATAGGTGTGCATATGTCTATTCCAGTGACGACTCTTATTTCTCTAGGATATATTCCTAGGAGTGGGATTGCTGGATCAAATGGTATGTCTATATCTAGCTTTCTGAGGAAGCGCCATATCATTTCCCAAAATGGTTGTATCATTTTGCGTTCCCACCAGCAATGCATAAGAGTTCTGATCTCCCCACAGCCCCTCCAACATTTGTAATTTCCAGTGTTTTTGATTCGTGCCAGTAATGCCAGGGTGAGATGGTATCTCATTGTGGTTTTAATTTGCATTTCTCTAATGGCTATTGATCACGAGCATTTCCTCATGTGTCTGTTGGCCATTTGAATGTCTTCTTTGGTGAAGTGTCTGTTCTTTCCTTTGCCCATTTATTAATAGGATTATTTGTCTTTTTGTTGTAGAGGTGTTGGATTTTCTTGTAGATTCTGGAGATTAGACCTTTGTCTGACTTGTACTGTCCAAAAATTTTTTCCCAGTCTGTAGGTTCTCTTTTGACTCTTTGGTGAAGTCTTTTGAAGAGCGTAGGTGTTTGATTTTTAGAAGATCCCAGTTATCTAGCTTATCTGTTGGATTTTGTGCGTTGATGGTTATGGTTTGTATCCTGTTAATGCCATGTATTAAGGCCTGAAGTGTTGGTCCTATTTTTTTCTTCTATGAGCTTTATAGTTTTAGGCTTTATATTCAGGTCTTAGATCCATTTTGAAGTAGTTTTTGTATACGGTGTGAGGTATGGGTCCTGTTTCATTTTTTTGCAAATGGATATCCTGTTTTGCCAGCACCATTTGTTAAAAAGACTGTCTTTTCCCCATTTGATGGACTTTGAGCCCTTGTTGAAGATCAGGTGACCGTAGGTGGATGGATTTACTTCTGGGTTCTCAATTCTGTTCCATTGGTCAATGTATCTGTCGTTGTACCAGTACCAGGCTGTTTTGACTACTGTAGCTGTATAGTAGGTTCTGAAGTCAGGTAGTGTGAGTCCTCCAACTTTATTCTTCTTCTTCAGTAGTTCTTTCCTTATTCAGGGCTTCTTCCCTTTCCATATAAAGTTAATGATTAGTTTTTCCATCTCTTTGAAGAATGTTGTTGGTATTTGGATCGGGATTGCATTGTATTTGTAAATTGCTTTGGGTAGAATTGTCATTTTCACAATGATGACTCTGCCTATCCATGAGCATGGTATGTTTTTCCATTTATGTAGATCCCTTTGGGTTTCTTGCAGTAGTGTTTTGTAGTTTTCTTTGTATAGGTCTTTTACATCCCTGGTCAGATTTATTCCTAAGTATTTTATCTTTTTAGGGGCTATTGATAATGGTATTATTTTCCTGATTTCCTTTTCATCGTTCTCCTTACTGGTGTATAGGAATCCAACTGATTTTTGATTGTTTATCTTGTATCCTGCTACTCTGCTGAATCTTTCTATTAGTTCCAGTAGATTTCTCATGGAGTCTTTAGGGTTTTCTATGTATAGTATCATATCATCTGCAAACAGGGAGAGTTTAACTTCTTCATTACCAATTTGGATGCCCTTTATTTCTTTTTCTTGTCTTATTGCTCTAGCTAGAACTTCCAGCACAGTGTTCAATAGGAGTGGTGATAAAGGGCATCCTTGTCTTGCTCCTGTTTTCAAGGGGAATGTTTTCAGCCTCTCTGCATTAAGAAAGATGTTGGCCATTGATTTTGCATAGCTGCCCTTTATTATGTTGAGAAATTTCCATTCTATACCTATTTTATTGAGAGTTTTTGTCAGGAATTGGTGTTGGACTTTGTCAAATGCCTTTTCTGCATCAATTGAGATGATCACAGGATTCTTTTCTTTCCTTTTATTTATGTGGTGGATTACGTTGATTGATTTTCTAATGTTGAACCATCCTTGCATACCTGGTATGAATCCTACTTGGTCGTGGTGTATTATTTTTTTCATATGATGCTGAATTCTATTGGCTAGAATTCTGTGGAGAATTTTTGCATCTATATTCATGAGAGATATTGGTCTGTAATTTTATTTTTTTGTGACGTCTTTGCCTGGTTTTGGTATCAGCGTTATGCTGGCTTCATAGAATGAATTTGGAAGTGTTGCTTCCTCTTCTGTGCTCTGAAATAGCTTGAGTAGAACTGGTACAAGCTCTTCTGTAAATGTTTTGTAGAATTCTCCAGTGAAGCCATCTGGGCCAGGGCTTTTTTTGGTTGGGAGTTTTTTTATATTACCTTTTTAATCTCTTCTCTTGTTACAGGTCTGTTCAGATTTTCAACATCACTTTGTTGTAGTTTGGGTAGGCCGTGTGTTTCTAGAAATTTATCCATTTCCTCTAGGTTTTCAAATTTGTTGGAGTATAGTTTTTCATAATATTCTGTTATAATCCTTTTTATCTCAGTTGGGTCTGTTGTAATGTTTCCCATTACATTTCTTATTTGGGTTATTTGTGTCCTCTCCTGTTTTTCTTTTGTCAGTCTGGCCAGTGGTTTGTCGATTTTGTTGATTCTTTCAAAGAACCAACTTTTGGTTTTATTGATTCTTTCTATTGTTTTTCTGTTTTCTATTTCATTTATTTCTGCTCTGATCTTTACTATTTCCTTTCTTCCGGTGGTTGTGGGCTTTTTTTGCTGTTCTCTTTGTATTTGTTTGAGTTCTGTAGTTAATGTTTTGATTTTGTCCCTTTCTTCTTTTTTGATGTGTGCATCTGTTGCTATAAATTGTCCTCTGAGGACTGCCTTTGCTGTGTCCCAAAGGTTTTGGTATGATGTGTTTTCATTCTCATTTGATTCTAGGAATTTTTTGATTTCCTCACTGATTTCTTCTATTACCCACTGATGTGTAAGCAGGGTATTATTCAGTTTCCATGTAGTTGATTTTGTTTCCTTGCTCTTTGTGTTGTTAATTTCTACCTTGATGGCATTGTGGTCAGAGAAGATACTTTGAATTATCTCAACATTTTGGATCTTGTTGAGGATTGCTCTTTGGCCTAAGATGTGGTCTATTCTGGAGAATGTTCCATGTGCATTGGAAAAGAATGTGTACTTTGCAGTGGTTGGATGGAGTGTTCTATATATGTCTATGAGATCAAGTTGGCTGATTGTGCCCTTTAGGTCTTCTGTATCTTTGCTGAGTTTCTCTTAGCTGTTCTGTCCTTTACTGAGAGTGGTGTGTTGAAGTCTCCTATTATTGTGGAACTATAAATTTCTCTTTTCAGTGCTGTTAGAGTTTGTTTTATGTATTTTGGAGCCCTGTCATTGGGTGCATAGATGTTTATTATTGTTATGTCTTCATGATGGATTGTCCCCTTAATCATTATATAGTGTCCTTCTTTGTCTTTTATGGTAGATTTTGTTTTAAAGTCTATTTTGTCTGAGATTAGAATTGCCACTCCTGCTCTTTTTTGGTAGTTGTTAGCTTGATATGTTTTTTTCCAACCTTTGACTTTTAATAAATTCACATCTGTGTTTCTAAGGTGTGTGTCTTGTAGACTGCATATTGATGGATCCTGTTTTCTTATCCATTCTGTCACTCTCTGTCTCTTTATGGGTGCATTGAGCCCATTTACATTCAGTGTGATTATTGATAGATGTGAGTTTGTTGCTGTCATTTTGTAGTGCTTTTTTTTGTAGTGCTGAAGTTTTCTTTGTTCTTCTTACTCTCTTGTGCTGAGTTACTTTTGTTTGCGGATTTTTTTTCATTTCTTTTGTTTTTGTAGGTTTTGTTTTTGCCGAGACTTTATGTTTTGCGTCTTTATTTTTATGAGTTGGTTTGTTAACTTTCTTTGTGGTTACCATGAATTTTACCCTTATCTTTCTAAGTTTGAAGCAGTCTACCATTACTTGGTATCGCCTTGCCTTCCTCTCTGTTAGAAGGTTCTATACGTATGCCATTTATTCCCTCTTTTATTGTTTTGATGTTGTTGTCATTTATTGATTAACTGCTCTGATTCCCTGTGTATTTCTTTTGGTTTTGGATAGTCCTCGAGAGTTCATTTCCTAGATTGGTATCTGGTTCGTAAGATCCTGTGTCCTAGGTTCTGCCTGTGAGCTGAAGCTGTTTGTCCTCAGATCGAAGAACTCCCTTTAATAATTTTTGTAAGTTTGGTTTGACTTTTACATATTCCCTTAATTTCTGTTTATCTGGAAATGACCTAATTTCACCATCAAATTTGAACAACAGTTTTGCAGGATATATTATTCTTGGCTGGCAATTTTTTTCCTTCAAGGTTTTATATATGTCATCCCATTGCCTTCTTGCCTGCATGGTTTCTGCCAAATAATCTGAGCTTAGTCTTATTGTTTCTCCCCTGTATGTGACTTCTTGTTTTTCACAAGCTGCTCTCAGGATTCTTTGTTTGTCTTTGGTTTTGACAAGTGTGATTATGATATACCTTGGTGATTTTCTTTTGGGGTCTCTCCTATATGGGGTTTGTTGAGCTTCTTGGATGGCCAGCTTTTCATCTTTCATGATATTGGGGAAGTTTTCTGTCAACAGTTCTTCAATGATCCTCTCTGTGTTTTCTGTTTCCCCCCCCGTTCTGGAATTCCAATCACTCTCAGATTTTTGCTTCTGATTGTATCCCACATATCTCTCAGGGTCTCTTCATTTTTCTTTGTTCTATTTTCTGAGTTTTCCTGAAACAGAGTTGTATCCAAGTGTTTGTCTTCAGTTCCACTGATTCTGTCTTCCACAGTTTCAGATCTGCTTCTCAGCCCTTCCATGACATCATCCATTTCTGAAATCTTGTTGTTTATCTTTTGGTTTTCTAATTGTTGTTTTTGTATAATTTCTAGTTGTGAATTTATTTTGGCATTTTGTTCCTGCATCATCTTCCTGAATTCTTCCAATTTTTTGTCTGTATTTTCAATGAATTTTTCTATTTTTTCCTCATGTTTGTCAGCTTTTTGCCTCAGTTCCTGGAAAATTCCTTGTGTTAGAGATTTGAATTCCCTATCAGGTAGTTCTAGTGCATTTTCTTCCACAGGAGAGTCATCTGGTGTTTTATTTTGGACTCCTACTGGAACCATCCTGTCCTGTTTTTGTAAATGTTTTGATATTGTCTGCTGTTTTCGGGGCATTCAGTAGTTATTTTTCTCGTTTATTGACTGTAGATTTGTTTGTTTCATCCCTTTTTTTAAAAAATTTGACTATGTCTGAGCAGGTGGACTGTGTGTTCTTTGTTGTTTGCTCGTCTGTGCACTAAATACTTTTCGCCTCCTTCTCCAACTGGCAGGGTCAGTCACTCAGATATGGTACAGCAGGGAAGGTCTAGCTGAAGAGGAGTTACTGGGACAGATTGTTTGCGGCACTTACTACAGCCACCAGGGTGGGTTGGTAATCAGTGCAGGGCAGGTTCCGGTAGGCCGTGCCTGTGCTGTTTGGTGGTGTGATGTCAAGCACATGGTGGAGGTAGGCAGGATGCAGTGGGGAGATTGTTATGTGTGGAGCTAAGATGGATATGGGAGAGAGGAGAGAGGAACAGGAGCCAAAAACATATGAACAAACAAAAAAGAATTCTAGGGGAGCTTGCCATTGGAATGGAGAGATGAGAGACTATGAAATGGAGAAAAACAGAAATGGGAAGAGGAAGAAAATAAAAGAATGAATAAATAAAAATCAGAAAGGTTAAAGAACTGCAAAGTTCCCAGGGATCCCACCGATGCAGCTATGCGGTCTGGGGAAGTCGCTCTCAGGTGTTGCAGTACAGCCTGGCTAGAAGGCGTAGAGGTATACAATGCCTGGTATTCAGGGATCAGAAAGAGAAGGAAGATATAGTGAGATGAGAAACTGAGCAATTAAGAAAGATAAAAAGGGAAAAAGAGGGAAAAGAAAACAAAACAGATTTAAAAAAAAAAACCAGAAAGGCCCCCCAAAAAAACAGAAAAAAAAAAACCAATGAGAAAAGAAATGATCTCAGGGATCCCTCTGCACGTCTGTGGAAGCTGAAGGGGAGTTCCTTGCCATGCAGCTCCACCTGGCCAGAAAGGGCTCCCAACTCAAGAAAAGGAAAAGAAAACAAACAAAGAATTCAAAACAAACAATCGAACAAAAGCCCTGGGATCCCACCAGCGTGGTAGCTCAGACCGAGAAGCAGCTCCACACTCGAATGGAGCTCCGCAGCCCCTCAGGAAGAAGCAAAGATTGTGCACGGAACTAGGCATTCGAGTGAAAGGAGGGGGAGGCGGCGAGAGGCAAGCAAGAAATCCAAAGAAGCAGAAAAAAAAAAAAAAAAAGCAACACCAGCAGCCAACAAATGGCACTCAGAGAGCCAGCTAGTGTGGGTTGGTGTTTCTGGGCAAGAGACTGTGTCCGCGGGAAGCAGAGGAGGCCGAGTGTGGGTGAAGAAGGGTAAAGATTGGGAAAGCGTATATCACAAATTGTCGGCGCTCTGGAGCCCCCCAGGAAGAAGCAAAGATGGTGCACGGAGCCAGGCACTCGAGTGAAAGGAGTGGGAGGTGGCGAGAGGCAAGTGAGAAATCAAAAGAAGCAGAAAAAAAAAGCAACACTAGCAACCAACAACTGGCACCCAGAGAGCCGCCCGCTTGGGTGTGTGGAATCCAAGCAGCCGGCGCTTCCCAGTCAAGAGACCGTGGCTGCGGGAAGCAGAGGAGGCCGAGCCGAGGTGAAGAGGGGTGGGGGGTGGGAAAGTGCCCACCGCAAATTACCGGTTTATTGTCTCCTGCTGACCCTCCGTGAGGCTGTTTTCTCGTACCCCCGTTTGCTGGTCTCTGATAGGAGTCCAAGATGGTGGATCCACGCTGCGTTAGCTGGTAGGGGACCTCTGCATGAATCTCTCCTCACTCTCCATTCTCTGTCAGTTTTCTAACTCCATTTGGTGCTTGGCTGAGTTCTTTATCTCTTCATTTGATGTTTTAGGGTTTCAGGATTGTTGTATTCTCTGTTTGGCTTAGTTTTTCGGATCTTTGCTGTGGAGGGATGGTGTGGTGCTTCTGCCTAGAGTGCCATTTTGCTGGAACCTCTGCATAAATTTTTGAATGAGAAACTAATTTGCTCTGTAAACTTTCACCTAAAGCACAATAAAATGAGACAAAAGGGAGTCCATGTTAGAACTTGGAACAGAATGCATGTCCTCCTGGCTTCTTCTTCTGTTCAGAATGGCTTCTCATGAGTAGACAGATGACTGATCTTCCTTCTCCACCAAAGTCAGCCTTTTAAACTTAAAACAGGATGAAGTTAGACTCTGCACCAGATTATCTGCAGGTTTTCCAAAGAAGCAGCTACAATGCCAAGCAGCATCTGTATTTCTGAATCCTGAATATTTACAAAGGGTTTGTAAAGTAGAGCAAAATGTAAACATACAGTGATCTTTACCTTCTCGCAACTAGTTGCATCTGAACTCTTTACTTCTCTGCTTTCTAAAGATATCTGGAAAGTCAAAGCGGGGAACATATTTTTGAAGCATTGTGCAGACAATGTGTTGTGATTGCTCAACCACATTCACAGACATTGTTTTTGAACTATTTTAAATGGTTACTCTAAACTGCCCTGAGTGATTGAAGTAAATGAATGTTTTGGGGGCTATAATACACTGCTGGGTCCTAAAGCCCTTTATTTTAGGATTAAAAAGACTAAAATAAAATATAATCAGAATAAATCCCCCAAACTGGAAGGAATAGGTGCTCTTACTAAGCTGGCAGACCGTGAAATCCCATCCGAGGAGCAGGAACAATGTGGCTTGGCAGCATGGTCTTCATTCAAATTCATGGAAGAATAAATCACCAGTGTTTGAAGTGCCTCCAAGCAAATATGAATGTGACAGGCACACAAGGAATTACTGAAGGCATGAATTCAACTTTGTGTGTCAGAGGTACCAAAATTCAGTTTATTCACTTTTGAACGATTCACAGGGGAAAAAAAGAGAAAAGTGTAGTTTAAGCAGATGTTTCCTTTTTAGTATTTTTAATAAACACACTGAGTAATTGGACACAGTTACTTCCTTTGGTCTATACAAGCCTCTGTTTTACTGTAGTTGGTGGATTGCTGGCTAACAAGCAACTTGGAGAAATGGCTTCAGTGTAGTTTGGCTTTGCCCTTGAGAAGGGCTTAATGTGTAGTGTCACCAGATGTCTGGCTGAGTTGTCTTACCTATCAGACCGTTCACAATCTACTGACCCAGAGCCACTCACTGCTGCTTGGTTAGGGTTGAAGGCTTCCACTGTGCGCACAAGCACCAGAGCTAAAGTACAAAGAGCACTCTACAGATTTTCAGGGTTTAGACCTTGAGCACTTCCCCTTTTTGTGAATATTGGCATTGCTGGAGAAAAGAAACTCTCCATCCCTGCTTAAGTGGATGAAGTTAAGGTTCTACGATATTGGTCAAGGAGCCAAGTGGTCCTCCCGGTTCTTGATTCTGCCTGCTGTTCAGCACTTTTCTGGAATTGAGCAGACTTCCTATGTCTAGGCATGCGATAAAGTTGTCAAGTTGATTCCAACTCATGGTGACTCCATATGTGTCAAAGTAGAACTGTGCTCTCTAGGTTTTAAATGGCTCATTTTTTGGAAGAAGATTGCCCAGGCTTTTCTCCAAGGCACGTTTGGGTCGACTCCAACCACCAGCCTTTCAGGTAGTAGCCAAGCACTTAATCATTTGTGCCACCCAAAGCTGAAAAATGCTTGTTGAGTGAATGAATGAAATGAACATTCTTCCCCTTCAATTTCCTTATTTCTATTAAACTCTAAAATAGGCATAGTTATAATACCTCCAGCTCAAGGATGTTGTTGCAAGTACCTGTAAAGTGCTTAGAACATCTACTGGCACGTGGTAAGCACCATAAAGGTGTTTGCTCTTAAGAGTTTTACTATTAAGCTTTATTATTATTTTTCATCTTTTGGTGGCCTTTTAGACAATGACCCTTACATTAGGTGGTGGGATACATTCTAGAGCACCATGAATATTTTACTTCATGAAGTTCCAATAGATCTTGAGCTATTTTTCCCTAGTATACCTAATTGGCTTGTGGACCAGAAAACTGCAGAAATTAGAAATGGGAGTGATGAGTCCCATCACAGCTGGCTCCTCCTTTAGCAGTCAATGAGATTATTTTATGATGTTCAATGCTTCATGTCAGGGATGGGAGTGGGGCTAGAAGGAACAAAGCGATATTCTTTACTTTTCCCATTCTCCTACCTCAGTTGAGTCCCAGCACATGCTTGGTACTCAAAGCAGGCAGGACTCAATCCTGCGCCATGCTTTGGGGGCAGGAGAGAGAGAAGCCAAACTCCTACAATAATGCTTTGAGTATAATGAGTGATGGAACTTTCACGATTTTGATCTTTAACATCTCTTCCACTATGGGCTAGATTTTACTTCTCCTTGCTCAAAAATTTCCTTAGTTTCTTGTGATTACCCCTAGTGATGCCCCTCACACAGAAATAATCTTCTGTAGTATGACTCCAAGTAATGCCTAGCAGAGCCAACTTTTGTGCTCTGTATTTTGTTATTATACAGCCAGTCTGCTGCATGGTCCCTTAATCTCTCACACCAGCCTCAGACTTGGGCTACACTGAAAGTGTTTTCAATTTTAACCTGTCTGCCTTCCATGAGGCTTTGTTTATGCAACCAACATTGTCCCAGAGGGCCCAGTGGCCCTCTTTTGTCCCTTGTGTCATTTCCATTTCATCACTGCATAATTATTAATTTGAGGTTTTCCATTGTGGATTACATATGCATTTTGCCACATCCTGCATCCCCTTTAGGTCAGGAACTTGGAGAGGGTGCACCTCATGTCTTTCCTGTTTTTCTATAACCTGCACTCACATGTGACCAGACAGTGCTTGGTGAATAAGTGATGGAGTGGGAAGGGGCTACTCACAGATCCATTTCAGCTTTCCATCCACCTGCCCATCTGGAACACCTCTATTCTTTATTTTTTCTCCTCTATTATTTTTTTCGGAGCAGTCAGTGCACATTGAAATTGACAAGTATGCCATTGAGAGGGAAGGCAGAGAGAGAAAGTGTTTTAAATTTTTAATTTTGAAATGCTGTGTGGTGCCAGTAAAAGCAAATAGGGCAGGTCCACTTATTAGTGAGGCGGGTAACACACACACCAAGGACATGTGAGCTTATGAGGTGGCTCTAATAAAGTGAGTTAAGGCAGACTGCCAAAGGGGAAAGAGAAATAGAGGTGCTTTTCCCAGCCAACCGTCAGTCCTGAAAGCAAAGGATTCCAGCCAGAAGAGCTGCTGACAAGGAAAAAGAGAGACGATAAAGGCCAATGAGGGAAAAATCTAGGAAGAGCACTGTAGCGTCCTGCCTCCTGCCACTCATCTCTTGGGTTAAGGGTGCTGTGCCCCAACCGGTGCTGATTGGTCCCAGCACTTGGGACACATAGGTGATAGCTTGGACACAGAAAGCTGGCTTACCTTAGGGCCTCCTCCCTAGAAATTGGAATTTCCTACTTTGATCTTTCCAGTTGCCATCAGTTAACTCTGATTCATGTGTTAGAGTAGAACTGTGCCCCATTGGATTTTCATTGGCTGAGTTTTGGGAAGTAGAATGCCAGCCCTTTCTTCCAAGGCACCTCTGGGTAGACTCAACCCTCCAACCTTTTGGTTAGCAGCTGAGTGTATTAATCATTTGCATCACCCAGGGTCTCCTACTGTAGCCTAAATTCAAAATTTTTTTCTTCTAGTCTTTTTTCAATGGTTTTATTTATTTAATTTAAAAAATTTCAATGTGATAAATATGTAGGTAACAAGACATTTGCCATTTCAACAATCTTCACCTGTACAGTTTAATGATATTAAATATATTCATCATGTTGTTCAACCATCACCATCCCTGAATTTTTCTATCACCATTAATCAATGGGTTTTTAATAGAATCTTAGAGCTGTAGAGCTGAAAGCAAGTTTGGAGATCTTCCTGTGAGTCTAAACCTCTCGTTTTATAGTGCCTCGTAGCACACAAGCACATTAGGATGGGCGATTGATTACCTACTATATGCTGACCACAGGTTGCTGTTTTTGTTTTCTAGCAAACCTCAATTGAAGTATAACACACTCAGATAAAAATGAATAAATCATAATGTACAGCTCAATTTGTGTTTCCCAAAGTGAATGTATCATACCCATGTAACCAGCACACTGACAGAGAAATAGAACATTCCCAGTATCCCTGAGTGGTGCAAATGGTTAACGTACTCGGCTGCTAACCAAAAGGTTTGGCAGTTCAAGTTCAACTGCAGGCTGCTTGGAAGAGGGCCTGGTGATCTCCTTATGAAAGATCACAACCACTGAGAGCTTTATGGAGTATAGTTTACTCGGAAAAACATGGAGGCGCCATGAGTAAGAACCAATCTCACAGCAACTTTTTTTTTTTTTATGCTCAGCTTTAGTGTAGATACTGTCAAACTATTTTGCAAAATGGCTGTGGAAATGTATACTCCCATCAACAATCTATGAGCATTCCAATTATCCACATTCTTGTCAACACTTGCTGTTGTCTTTTTCATTTTTGCAATTCTGGAAAGTGTGTAACAAACTGCTTTTAAGACGCAAAGAGGCTTTCTTCCCCGCCCTGTTATGGATTGAATTGTGTCCCCTAAAAATATGTGCTGTAAATCCTAACCTGTGGTTATAATCCCATTTGAGAATGGGTTGTCTTTGTTGTGTTAATGCAGGATTTAGTGTGGTATGTGTTTTGAGTCACTCTCTTTTGAGGTATAAAGGAGATTAAACAAGGGAGCAGAGAGAGATGAGGTTAAGATAGATGCTAAAACACATGGAGATCTCCAAGGAACCAGAAGCAGAAGCTGAAGAGACAAGGATCTTCCTTCAGAGCCGACAGAGAGAGAAAGACTTCCCCAAGAGTTGGCACTCTGAATTTGGACTTCTAGCCTGCTAAACTGAGAAAACAAATTTCTGTTTGTTAAAGCCATCCACTTGTAGTATTTCTGTTACAGCAGCACTAGATAACTAAGATACCCCCTTAGCGGAAACATTCAATGAGCTGGTTGGTAGATGTCCCTCTTTTTTCTGATGCCCAGTGCCAGAGCAATCTACAGGACTCTATCAACCTGAAAATATGTAATGCCTCAAGTGGAATGATCTCAAGGAGCACATACTCCACTTGGAAGACAGAATTCTACATATGACACTAACAGGCTACAACTTAAGTACCAAAGTGTGGGACAAATATTAAATGTTTGCTCAATGTTTGTTAAGTGGTGGATACTCTTATACATGAGATTGTGTCTCCCCAAAATATGTGTTGGAATCCTAACCCTGTACCTGTGGATGTAATCCTCTTTGGGAATAGGGCTTTCTTGGTTATGTTAATGAGGCCATATCAGTGTAGGATGTGTCTTAAAACTACACACTTAAGAGAGATTAAAAAAAAACGGGTTAAGCACAGAGAGAATGGAACACAGACTGGGGAAGAAGGAAGCACATGTGAGGATCATCCAGGAACCCAGAAACTTCAGGGTTATGGAAGCTGATACAATGATCTAGTCGGTGCCCTGAATTTGACTTCTAGCCTCCTAAACTGTGAGGGAATAAATTTCTTTTCTATAAAGTCACCCACTTGTGGTGTTTCTGTTACAGCAGCACTAAGAAAATAATACAGATACTAATTGTTAAAAGCAAAAAAGTAGAATTATCCCTTGAGTATAGAGAGGGGAGGGAGGGAGAGCACTGTGGTGCTGGTAAAAGCTTCAGGAGTAAAATGGGACATCTTCTGGGCCTTCAAGTGGGAGATGTTTGCAGGTGGAAGAAGCTAGAAAATATTCCATGACATTTTCTGTGTGGATTACTGTGCACATTGAGCAAATTTTTAATATTGGCAATTACTTCAATTGCCAGCTCTCTCACTCAGCATCAGAAACACAAGGTGCATGGACCTGCTCACTGAATATTTCAGAGAGTTGGTATCACTCCTTTAAGTTTCAGATTTGTCGTCTTGTGTCTTGCATTAGATGAGACTTCAGTCATTGAGACCAAAAGAGCGAAATGTGCTTTGAAATTAGGGGGAAGTTAAAACATGATTTATATGCTGGCATTAACTATTTAGAGTGAATAAATGGATTCTACAGAATCTACTTCCTACCTCAGATCTCAAAACATTGAAGGAAAGTTTTCATTTCTTGTGGGCACTTAAAAAAGAAGAGATGTTACCATAATTATATATCACTTGAAAGGATTGTATTATGCGTTTAAATTGGTGGATTTCTTTTTTTAATCTCTTCAGCAGGAAATTTGACAGAGAGGGTGTTGCCTTCAAGTATTCATTTACACATTTTGTTTTCAGAAAACAAAACTTGAGCAATCTTTCCTGCTAAGAAAGTACATTTTCCAGCCTTCTGTGTAATTTGGGGAGCCCATGCAACTAAGTTCTCTCCAAAGTGATATAAATGAAAATATAGTCTGAGTCTTCTGGAAGCCTACCTAAAAGACAGTAGGAGAAGCCTTCTTTCTTCTTCCTTCCTGCTGCCTGGAATGCTGATATAATGGCTGCAGCTTCAGCAGCCATCTCAGACCATGAGGTGATCTTTTGCATGGAAACAGAAAAATAAACAAGAAGGAGCAAGGAAAAATAGAGCAAAAAATACAAGGAAACTCAGCTTCTAAAGACTTTGTGGACTGGCCTTGGACTGCTGATCTTTGTGTATTTAAGCTACTGCAAATAAGTTTCTGTTCTTAACAGTTGAACACAACTCCTTACTGATACAGATGAATAGAAATGCATAATCAATATTTTCCCAACATACAGATGAAGGCCTATCAGTGGATCCTACTGGTGTTGCCCTCTCCACCAGGATTCCAGTAGAGAGGACTGGCCCCCATGTGTGGCTTCCTGCACTTCTCATGAGTGTGACTTGGATCAGTTGGATCAATTGTCAATTGGCTCAATCCTGTTTATTCTCATTCCCTCAATTCTGGGTTGATCTCAAGACTTCGGGGAAAATAAGAGGTGTCTCTCCTCATGTACATATGGCGGACTTCTGTTATAACCTGTATGTCAGAAATGTTCATGGCACAGAGGGCCTGGGCATCTTTTAGGAGAGTCATGATTATATTGGCTTGACCTCCCCCTCAGAACTTGAGAAAACCATTCCTCTACAAAATCCATGTGGCAGATTGTATTTTCCAAAGATGGTGACAATAATATCTATGGTTCCACATGAACTTCCAGAAACATTCTACTTCCCTCATCGAGAGTGGAGTATGTGTCCTGTCCCCTTGGGCATAGACAGGTCTTTGTGACTGCCTTAATTAGTAGAGTACAGCAGAGGAGAGCCTATGTAACTTCTGAGGCTGGGTCATGAAAGGTGGTAGAACTTCTGCCTGGCATTCTCTCTCCGGACATGTGCCTTTCTAGCTCTGAGCCACCATGGGAGAAGTCCAGCTTTTCAAGGGTCACCACACTGGCAAGACCACCTAGAAAGTAGAGAGAGATGCCCAAGAAACCCCATTGCTCCAGTCCACCAGCTGTTTGAGTCTTGCTAGCCCAGGTGCCAGACATAACAGTGAGGAAGTCTTCAAGATGATTCTGACCTCAGCCACCCTCTGACGCAAAGACCTTGAGCAAATCTACCCACTTAAGCCCAGTCAACCCCCAGAACTGTGAGAAATAAAAATGTTGGTATTTCTGTCCCCTAATTTTTAAGATGATTTGTTCACACCAATAGATAACCAGACTCACTGTCCTAGACCATTTGCTGTTTTTTCTTTCCCCTTCTCTGTCTCATAAATCCTGCATTTGCCTTTGTTCATTAACAGGCTATTGATCATCCCCTCATAAGAGTCAATTGGCATTAAAAATCTGATTAAATTTTTACTCTTTTTTTTTTTAATATAAAAAGAAAAGCAAACCCTCAATGGCTCCCAGTTTTGTAGCACTCAAAGAAGCTAGTCACCACTACATATTCAAGTTTATTTCACATTTCATTCCACTTCTAACATTCTGGCATAGTCTACTCACTGTTCCCTGAATATGACTTATAAATGCTTTACTTGTCTCTGCCCATCTTCAAAGATCCCTCTTTGCAGTTTTCTTTGCTTAAGCTTAAATTCTCCCACTCCGTGTGTATTTTCACCAAAAAAAAAAAAAAAGTTTGAGAAGTTAGAGGGTTAATATGTTGTGGGGTTGTTAACCAATGTCATAAAACAACATGTGCACTACTGTTTCATGAGAAACTATTTGCTCTGTAAGCCTTCACCTGAAGTACAACAAAAATAAAAAATAAAAATAAAAATTTAAGAAACCATCAACTCTAATGGAAAAAAAAAAAAATTCTCCTGCTCCTCTGGACTCCACAGAGCCAGTGCACGGACCATTTTGTATGTTTTATCAAGTGCCTTCTGGGTTAGTTATGATTTTTAAGTGTCTTCTTTCCTCAAGAAGCTCGTAAAGTGTATGAGAGCAGAGATGACATACTATTCATGCCTTGTGTCTTTCACAGTGTATAGAATGTGCTTAAAACAAACCAAACTAAACCCATTGCTGTTGAGTTGATTCTGGCTCATAGCGACCCTATAGGATGGAGTAGGACTTCCGCTAAGGGTTTTCTAGGCTGTAAATCTTTCCAGAAACAGACTGCCACATCTTTCTCCTGCAAAACAACTGGTAGGTTCGAACTGCAAACCTTTTAGTTAGCAGCCGAGCACTTAACCATTGTACCACCAGGGCTCCTCATAGGCTATGTTTTATATATATATATACATATATATATATAATTCCTATAGAAAGGACCCTTTTTAGTCAAATACTGTCTTGGGAAGAAATGGAAACTGCTATTTTTATCACCTACTGTATGTCAAGCATGTACATCATGTCATCTAATCCATGCATTTTGGAAGCACTGCCCTTAGACAAAAGGGACAAGAAGAGTACTGGCTCTGGGTCTTGCATTTAGAGAGCTCATCTCTGACTCTCCTCCAGCCATGACCCTCCTAGTCCATGGGGCTGAATGGATATAACCCCTAGAACCTGCATCCCTTCCCTTACTAGACCATGCTCTGCATCCAGGGGCCTCAGAATCCTCTAAATGGCCCCAAACCATCTTTCAGGGACTCCGTAGGTCTCTTCACTCCTGCCTTAGTTATCTAGTGCCAGTATAACAGAAATACCACAAGCGGGTGGCTTTAACAAACAGAAATTTGTTTTTTCACAGTTAGGAGGCTAGAAGTCCAAATTCAGGGTGCTGGCTCTAGGAGAAGGCTTTCTCTGTCTACCCTAGAGGAATGTCCTTGTTCCTTGGTTCCTTGGTGATTTTCATGTTGCTTTGCATCTATCTTCCCCCATTTCTGCTTGCTCAGTTGTTTGTTTAATCTCTTTTATATCTTAAAAGAGATTAACTTAAGACACATCCTACACTAATACTGTCTTACTAACATAACAAAGAAAACCCATCCTCAAATGGTATTATAACCACAAGTAGGGGGTTAGGATTTTCAACACATATTTTTGGAGGACACAATTCAATCCATAACAACTCCCCAGGGCAGACTTTGCACAGGGGGTAGCTGATAGGTGACTCCTTGGGGCAGGAGCATTGGGGGCTGTGAATGGTACTTGGATTGGCCAATGGGTTTTCCATATACTTGTGAAGTCCGTGGGAGTTTGGGGTAGATGGAAAAGGGTTCAGGAGAGAAGGACCAGTGGTCTCTCTGCAGGTTACCCCTGCTTAAATGTCTGACTTCCACTACTCTTAGCATAAAACTCAATTTCCTAACATGGCTTGCAAATGTTAGAGATGGCCCTGAT
This sequence comes from Dugong dugon, assembly GCA_030035585.1. Lineage (NCBI taxonomy): Eukaryota > Metazoa > Chordata > Mammalia > Sirenia > Dugongidae > Dugong > Dugong dugon. The sequence continues at coordinate 52,842,387 of CM057461.1, forward strand.
TTTGTTTTTATTACCCCCATTTTACATAGGAGGAAACTGAGTCTCAGAGAGGTTAAGTATCTTGTATAAGCTCTCATAGCTAGTATGTGGCAAGGGAAAGATTTGACTAATGTCACCACCTGGTCTGGCAGAAGACAAAACCATTGATGATCACATGAAGTCTACGGATGCAGGAAAATATCAGTTAAGCTTGGCTTTTAGAATGGCCAACCTATTGTATAGCTGTTTGGCTGAAGAATAGGATACATTTTAGCAATGTTTTTGAAACAAGACAAGAAGATACCTTCCACAAAAGATTCTGTTGGGCAGGACTGCATAGTCCAAGAGAGCCTTCTCCAGTCTTCTTCCTTATATGAGTGTATATAAATCTATAAGCCAGGAGTTGACCATCAGTGAACAGGAGCATCACAACCAGTATCTGATACCCATTAGATTGTTTCATTGCAAAATGCTATGCACTCTGTTCAAAGGGCCCCATTACTTAACAGGAGAAAACCAAAGCTTTGCTGTTGGGATTTATGATATGTGAGAGCAGGAAGAGACCTTGAATAGATCAGCAAGACTAACCATTCATTTTATAGATAATATCACCAAGACTCAGAGAGGGTAAGTAAATTGTTTAGCTCACACAGCTAGTAGTATAAAACTGGGCCTGGAGTTCAGGGGTATGCTGGAACTGGCTTGTACCTTGTTGCAAAGGCAATTTTTTAAACTTTCAGGCATTTTTTAAGTCAGCTGACCATGGTGGGAGTATTTACATCATAGAAATCAGAAAACTGCAAATCAGGCTTTTCTCCTCCTCCTTACTCCTGGAGAGCTGGCTGTTAAACCAGGGCTTTGAACTGGTTCTGCCAGGTTCAGTCATGGCCAACGAAGTAAAACCCAAATGGATCTGAATTTTTAAGATGTGGGTGAACTGAAATGATAACTGGAATGGGAAAAATTATGGGTCAAAGCCCTACCTGAACCTTAATCTCCCTCTTAGAAAACAAGGGCAATGTATGCATTGCATAGCAACTAAAACTCTTGACTGGCAGAGTCAGAAACAGTGGTGCCCCGCTCGAAGATGGTCGATGACCATGCTGCTTTGAATATGTGCTACTCTCCATAGTCCTGGTAATAATCCAGTCTCTCACATCAGGCTCCTGAAAGGGCTCACTATGCCCCATCTGAGGCTCCCATTCCAGGGCTTCCACCCATAATTTTTCCCATTCTGGTTCTCGTTCCACTTCACTCAAATTTAAAACATTCAGATCTGTTCCAACTTCACTTCATCGGCCATGACTGAACCAGTTCAAACCAGTTCAAAGTCCTGTGTTAAACATTACCATCACACTGCTAGTGTTGATTTTCTCTCCTGTATCTTGAGAGACTGAACAGAGATAATTTTGGGCTTAGTTTCTCAGTGCTTTGTTGTAACAGAAACACCACAAGTGGATGGCTTTAAAGAACAGATATATTTATTTTCTCACAGAATGGTTCAGGAGGCTAGAAGTTCGAATTCAGCATGTGGCTCTAGGGGGAAGTACTTCTTCGTCTATTTCAGCTTCTATTAGCTGGCAGTCTTTGAAGTTACTGGACTTGTAGATTGATCTGCCTTCATTGTCGTCAGAGTCTATCTCCCTGCATATGTGCTTGCTTGTCTCTGTATCTATGCTGCTCCTTACCACTCCTTATTGAGCAGTGATTAGGTTTAGGACACACCCTACACTGATAGGCCTCATTAACATACAAAGAAAATCCTATTCCCACATGGGATTACATGCATATTTCAGTTAGGATTAGGATACGGGTTAGGTATAAGGGTTAGGATTCCAATATGTATTTTGGGGGACACAGTTTCATCCATAACAATGTTGTAGGTGTTTTTCTCTGTTCTCACCAGTCAGTTATCCTGCACTCATGTGTTTACTGCTCAGCAGGCCACAGATCCCACAAGGTAGGCCTTCCCTTCCAGATTTCCCCTGTGAAACCTCTGGACTTGCCTCTCTAACTGCCTGCTTAATATTTACACCTAGACGTACTGTAGTCATTGAAACTTGACCTACCAAAATAGAATACTTCATTCCTCACCTCCTCCTCCAGCCTTCCCTTGCCTTAACACCTTTCCTGACAATTCACTGAGATGCTCCAGCTGGAAACACAGGAGCCATCCTGTTTATTCCTCCTTCCCTCATAACCCCCACCACCTCCACATTCAACACATCAGCAAGCCCTCTCAATTATGTCTGTAAATAGAACTCGAACCTGTCTATTTCTCTGTTGCCACATTAATTCACACCACCCTCATCTCCAGCTTGGACATGGCGACCATTTCCTATCTGGCCCAGAATTGGCCCCTTGAATACATTCAGAACAATCACTTTAAAGCCTCAGATTGTGTAACTTCCTGCTCAAGAGTCTGATTTCCATTACACTTTGCATAGTATCCAATTATTCTTAATATGGCTTGCAAGATGCTATGTGATCTTTCAAACCTCACCTCCATTCACTCTTTCCCTCACCCTCAATCCTTCCAAGCTCCAGTCACATCTACCTTTTTTTTTTTTTCCAGTTTCTCAAATTTGGCAAATTCCTTCCCATTTCCAGATCTTTGCAAGACGTGTTTGCTCTGCCTGGAGAACTCTCCATTGTCTTCCTCCTCCCTACTACCTTCCTAACCACAAGCTCCTTCTTACCTTTAGGTCTATAAAGTCTCTCCCTCCACCTCTGTCCTTGTCTCCCCCTCACCCCCCACCCCCCGGCTGATTGTATTTTCCACACTGGTTACACCAGTATGTTCCTTCCCACAAGCCTTCTACAATGCAAATTTGTCCCTTACCCATGGAGGAATGGAATTGAATTCATTTTCTCTTAAATTGTTGGTGTTATTAGTTGCCATTGAGTCAGCTCCTAGTCATGTAACCCCATGTACAATGGAACAAAATGTTGCTAGGCCCTGCACCATTTTTTATAATTGTTGGTATGTTTGAGTCCATTATTGCAGCTATAGTATATTTTGAGTGATTTTCATCCTGGTAGGGGCTCATCTTCCAGCACTATATAACATTTGATTGTGATCCATAAGGTTTTCATTGGCTAATTTTCAGAAGCAGATCATCAGGCTGTTCTTCCTAGTCTATCTTGGTCTGGAAGCTTTGCTGAAACCTGTCCACCATGGGTGACCATGCTGGCATTTGAAATACCAGTGGCATAGCTTCCAGCATCACAGCAACATGCAAGCCATCACAGTATGACAAACTGACAGACAGATGGTGGTCTCTTGAAGTAAGACTGGCCTATGACTCACTTGTAATTAACAGAAATTGCTAGAAATTTTGCCACTGGCCTCCCAGGCAAGACTCAAAAGGGCCAGGAAACTTTCACCGTATTCTCTTGGGATGCTTGATCTGGAGGAACCTGGCCCTGTATAAGAAATCCAACTACCCTGAGACCAGCAGGCTGGAGATACCATCCATGGGTGCTACAACTGACAGTCCCATTTGAGCTCTGCCTCTCACCCATTCCTACCACCAGACATATGTGTGAAGCTGTTTGGATCCTTTAGACCAGCCTATCCTCCAGCTGAGTACCACTGAGTCATCAGGATCGGAAGAATCACCCAGCTACGTCCTGACTGAATTCCTGACCCACAGAGTCCAGGAAACATAAATCAACCAGTTGTTGTTTTAAACCATTGAGTTTTGGGGTAATTTGTTGTACAGCAATAGAAATGGGAATGCTTCCATAGTAGTTATCCACAGTTCACAAACATTTAGTTATTTGTCTGACACCCCATGAGATTGGAGGCTCCTTGAGAGCAGGTACCATGTATGTCTTGCTCACTATCCTGTCCCCAGTAATTAACATAAGACTTGCTCTGTTGTAGGTGTTCAGTAAAGATAAACGTGCCCCAAAGTCTTACTCTGCTTTTAAGCTATTTAATAAAGCTTAACACTGCACAGAGACTTTTGAAATACCCTCTGCTGAATGAAGGAAGGAGTGAGCTCTTCCAGTCTTAGCCACTTGTAATGGAATCTGATGTTTGCAATTTCAGTCACGAGGAAATAACATAAAACTAATTTCTTTCAGGCTTCTAAACTGACCAGTCTTATTCAGAATCTTCTACTGAAATGACAGAATTTATTATAGATTATATTAATGTCTTTCAGGAGTTGAAGTAATTTAGTAACATTAAATGTCAGAAAGGCCCTTCAAATTAAAGCTGAAAAAAAGATTATGATTAAAGACAGACTATGCAATATCAGTAAGAGATAAACACTATTCCTTATTTTTTACTACCAGTTTTAATAAACTCATTAACCCACGTGCTGATGCTTCTGCCAATGGATATTAGAGAAATTTACTATAGCTGAACTGACCCAATTCACTTTAAACAAAATAGAATAAGAAGTACCAGCCTCATCTGCATAATTATCTTGGTTCCCTAGAGAGAAATGATTTTCAGGGTTGTCTTATCTGAACATAATCTGTGATTCAGACTACAGCCTTCAGAATTTTTCTTTCAAATTCTTTGTGATAGGAATCAAAACTGTCTATTGGTGTTAAATCTTGCCTGAAATATTTTATATATATCTGGATCTTTTGTTACAAGATGATCCTGACCACCCAAAACTTAGAATGTGAACATGGCATCTCTGTTTGCTTCTTCAGAATCCTTCCCTGAAGAAATTGTTACCAACCATTAATTCTTTTCTCTGCTAGGCCCTAAGATATTTCCTTATACATACGATCATCTTATAGTATAATACTGTCATTTTATATAGGCGTTTAATAAACGGGATGAAAATACTCAATAAAGATCTCTCAGAAAATGAATCATATGGTTACAAATTGATGCCTTTCATTTGCTCATCAAAAGGTAGGAGTTAGATCAGATATATAACCTCTTACGCATTCAAAAACAATCTGGTGAAACAACTAGCATAAAACTCTTCCCAGCTTTCTAAGAATTATTTCTAAGAGGTGGTAGTATATGAAGTTGGAATGGGTTAGGCAATAATACATTAACGAATGTCCCTTAAATCTCACTGCTGCTGCTGCTGGTGGTGGTGGTGGTGGTGGTGGTGGGTGTCCTCTAATCACTGTAGTGACTCAGGGACCCAGGCTTGACAGAGGTTCCACCTTGGGAGATGCTTCTGTTATGGATTGAATTTTGTCTCCTGAAAATATGTGTTGGAGTCCTAACCCCTATACCTGGGGATGTAACCCTGTTTGGGAGTAAAGTTTTCTTTGTTATGTTGTTGCTGTGTGCCATTGAATCCATTCTGACTCATAGTGACACTGTAGGACAGAATAGAACTGCCTGTAGGCTTTCTTAGGCTGTAATCTTTACGGGAACAGACTGCCAGGTCTGTTCTCCTGAAGAGCCATTGGTGGGTTTGAACCCACAACCTTTCAATTAGCAGCCCAGCTCTTAACCATTGTGCTGCCAGGGCTCCTCTTTGTTATGTTAATGAGATCATATCAGTGTGTGGTGGGTCCTAAACCTAATCGCTTTCCTGTTATAAAACAGAGCAGATTAGTCTCAGAGACACACACACACACAGGAGGGAAAGCAGGCACCATGTGAGGATCACCAAGGAAGCAAGGAAGGAATCTGTACAGTTGAGACCCTGATTTGGACTCTCAGCCCCCAGAACTGCGAGAAAATAAATTTCTCTCCTTTAAAGGCACCCAATTGTGGTATTTGTGTTAAACAGCAGCACTGGATAACTAAGACAGTTTCCAAGATCACAAAGGCAGGAAAAAGGGCAACTGGCAAATTGTGCACTGGTTCTTGATGCTTCTGCCTGGAAATGACAGGTATCCCATGCCTTCACTCTTCATTAGCCAAAGCAAGTCATGTGGCCATGTCAATTTTCGAGTGGGTTGGAGAACCACCAGTCCTGCATCATCCTGGAAGGAGACAAGAGCCAGAATATGTGCACAGCTGTTAACGATGACCACAAATTAGAAAGTGACCTAGGGCCTCACAAGAAATCAAGCAACCAAGGGGGAATAAAAATTCCACACTTTCTTACTTTTGATTAAAATTTCTTTGCAAATGTCCAATAGATGGCAATTTAAATAAAGGAAAGTGTCAGGTAAACAGCACCTCTTTTGGAAGAAACAGCCAATATGTGTTTGCATAAGAAGATAGTATTCTGTATCTGATAGTGTCTCTGTGGTTCTAGAGCTAACTATTGTGCAGTACTGGATAATCTATTAGCCGTTGGTTAAGTGCTTGGGTGTTAACCAAAAGGTAGGCAGTACTGGTGTGATTCCACCAGCTCCTCTGCAGGAGAAAGATGTGACAGTCTATTTCTGTAAGGATTGTTACAGCTTTGGAAACCCTAGGAGGCAGTTCTACTCTGTCCTATAGGGCTGCTAGGAATAGGAATCAACTCAGTGGCAATGGGTTTGGGTTTTTATTTTTAAAGAGGAAATGCTTAAGGTCTTGCTACCCCAAATGTGGTGGGGACCAGCAGCATCAGCATCACCTGGGAGCTTGCTGGAATGCAGATTCTCAGGGCCTATCCCAGCTCTAATTAGTTGCCGTCAAGTCAATACAGACTCATGGTGACCCCATGTGTGTCAAGTAGAACTGTGCTCCATAGGGTTTTCAGTGGCTGATTTTTCAAAAGTAGATTGCCAGGCCTTTCTTCTGATGTGCCTCTGGACAGACTTCAACCTCTAACCTACTAATTAGCAGGCCAGCACATTAACCATTTGCACATATTAATGTTTGGGAAGCACTGGATTAGGACATCTGGGATATGACCATGAAATCAATGATAAATCAAGTTTGAAATGATACGATTGAGGCCCTAAATTTGTTTTAAAGTTTTTTTATTTTTATTTTTTTTATTTGCTTGTTTGCTTTTAATTTGGAGTTCCAAATTGTCATAGGGCTTAAGACGCAAAAGAATTTACAGTGTTAAATCGCAAGTGAAGCAAAAGCTGCTGTTATTAAGAATTTTATCTGCATAATGTTTTGCCTGTTAGGCTGGTCTCATGGGACCAGCATCTTATTTTCCTAGCATGAAAGGGAATAGCAGTGTGTGATGTTACTTTACAGACTTCAGCAGAGGACAGACGATGCTATACCCAGCACAATCTACACATTTCACAATATTGAATAGTAAAAAGCTCCCCGCTTCTTTGGATTAATTATCAGATCCTCAAAGGCAAACTACTGCTTCCAAACTTAATGGAAGGCATACATTACCACAGTCTATCTGAGTCTGCCTATTTTGGGAAAAGGGTATTAACCTGGTATACCTGAATGACAACTCATTAGTACATTAACACAGTAGTGCAAATCAAATGTGATAGTCATTTCTGTTTTCTTTTTTCTTCCCTAAAAGCAAGAATATGTCCAAAAAGAATAAAATAGAAAGGCTGAAGTAAAATGAAAGGAAGTAATTGCATAAAATGATTTCCTCCCTGAATTTTAGGAGGCTTTTTAGGACATTTTAGCCAAGATAATCCCAACCATCGAGAAAAAGCTGATTCGATCCTCAGCAATAATGCCTAGACTTGTTTAATGCATGTTGTGAAAATAATTGCACTCTACATAAATTTCTGAATGTAATCACCACCTGGGGTGAGAATGAAGATACAAACAAATTGTTGTACATTTTGTGGCTCTCTCTAACAGAAATAAGCCAAAATTTATCCGCCATAGTTTTATGAAGCATTTTCCTTTAAATATGGCCACTTCTCAAAACTACTGTGGCAAGATACTGAAAACATTTAATGAGAAACATAAAATATGTGCAAATAAGGTAGAAAAATATATGTGTGTTCAGAGTCACTAAGAGACCTCAGTTATCATCCTTACAATGCAAACGTCTTGACACAGTTTTATTACCATTTGTGGTAATTTTTCTGCTACCACTAAAATAAGTAAGTTTTATCATCTGTAGCTACAGGAAGCTTGGCTAGGGTGTTATACTGCCTCTGGGTTTAGTCTGATAAAAAACCTGTTTCACAGGAAAGTAAATCATGTTGTTTAACCGACATACAAGAGACTGGGACTGAGTAGAACTAGAAGTAAACCCATTTGCCCTTCTACTATTTTAAAAACATGTTTATTCTTGACATTCAGTTCCTGAACTGACCTTCAAGAGGAAAATTTTGTTATATAGGAGTAATGGTTGCTTTACTATATACCTGACCAAAGATTAGATGCTATAGTGCTATTAATATAGTTATGTAACCAGGCAATGCACAGCTCCCTCCCCTTCATTCCCTTCCTCAGTCCTGCTTTCAATTACTGGTTTCTCAGAATCACTCAGGAAACCTCCATTTTCAGGACTATTAACAAACTATTGGAAAGCCCATAGTGACTGTCCAAGGAGAGAAAAATGCATTGGCTCTTTTGTAGAAGAACCTAGAAAGGAGCCTGCAGACCATTGCCACTGAGTTGGCATTAGACGACTCCTTTCGACTGTCTAATGTACAGCAGCTATAATTTATTTGTTAAGGGAACATGTGTTCTCTGTCTTCAGACCCATTCATTTCCTGTTGTGTTTTCTTCTCCGGAGGAGCCTCTTTGCACGGTCATATTTTATCTTCTTTGAATAGTTGTAAGTTCTTGGCCAGATCCATTTGTATAATATAGTTGGATTATAGCTTATTTTCAGTAAAATAGTTTAACTATTGTGATGGTTAAGATTGTGTGTCGTCTTGGCTGGGCCATGATTCTCAGTGTTTTGGCAGTCGTATAATGTGGTGATCACTTCTCTGTTGAGATATGATACGTGATCACCCCCATGATGGGATCTGCTGTGAGAAGCCAATCAGTTGAAGGGGAGTTTCCTTGGGCGTGTGGCCTGCATCGAGTGTAGGCGGACATTCAGGCAGGGCTCCAGGGCTTTTGTTCATTTTGGATCCTGCAGCTGGCTCCTGTTTGTCTGACCTCTGGTTTTTGGGACTTGAGCTACCAGCTTACCTGTGGTCTTGCCTGCCAGTCTTGGGATTCGTCAGCCTTCACAGCCTGTGAACAACAGCTGTGCTGTCTAGCCTGCTGATCTTGGGTTTGCCAGGCCCTGTGGCTATGTGGATCAGGAGAATCCTCTTTCCTGACCCATGGACTTGGGACGTTATAGCCTCTACAACCATGTGAGCCATTTCCTTGATTTAAATCTTTCTCTCTCTCTCTCTCTCTCTATATATATATATATATGTATTTATACGCCTTACTGGTTTTGCTTCTCTACAGAACCCAACCTAAGACATTTGGTACCAAGAGTGGTTCTAGAGAAACAAAATTGTAAGGATGAGTTTTCTAAATTTGTTCTCAAATCTGGTTAGTCTTAAAGATGTTGATGACTCTGCTTCCAGTAGTAAAGAGGGCACTGGTAATCCATGGTGTGAGGTGGCAATTCAAATATGCAAAATATCACCATCAATAGATGAGGTATTGGTGAAAGACGAGGCTCTGGGTGATTGCATGTATGATACCTTTCTACAATTTTGTCATAATGAGAAGTATAAAGGAGCTAGTTGGTTGGTCTTACTTTCACTATACAAACTGGTGAAAGAAAGAGATGAGCTCAGGGCTTCAGAGTCACAGCTCAAGCACCGCATAAATGGCCTAAAAGTTTCCACTCGTGCCTTGAAAGAAAGCCTTATTTCTTGTGGTAACAGAGCTAATATCGCTGGAAACCAAACCCAGAGTCTTATGGTAAGAATGGCTGAATTGTACTTCCAGGCAACATGGCACTATAGTCAGAAGCATCATGCCATCCCTCCACAGCAAAGATCAGAAAAACTAAGTCAAACAGAGTCACACGTCAATCCTGAAAACCTAAGCATCAAATGAAGAGATAATCAGCCAAGCACTTAATGGAATAAGAAACTGACTGAGAACAGAGCACCAGCAGAGATACATGCAGAGGTCCCCTATCAGCTATCGCAGCATGGATCCACCATCTTGGACTCCTATTGGAGATCAGCAAACAGGAGGTAAGAGAAAGCAGCTTCATGGAGTTTCCAGCAGGAGACAGAACAACCGGTAACCCACGATATAGGATTTCCCACCCCTCACCCTTCTTCACCCCCACTTAGTCTCCTCTGCTTCCTGCAGCCATGGTCTATTGGCTGGGAAGTGCAAGCTTCCCCTCAGTGCCGCTTGGATTCCACCCACCTGCACTGGCCAGCTCCCTGAGTGCCATTTGTTGGCTGCTGGTGTTGCTTTTTTCCGCTTCTTTAGATTTCTTCCTTACCTCTCACCACCTCCCCCTAATTTCTCTCAAATACCTGGCTTAGTGCGCCATCTTTACTTATTCCTGAAAGGCTGAAAACACAACTTGACTGTGAAACTGCTTCCCAGCCCACACTGCCACGCTGGTGGGACCCCCGGGGCTTTTTTGTTTGTTTGCTCTGATTTGTTCTGTTTTGGTTTGTTTGTTTGTTTTCTTTTTCTTTTCTTGGCTTGGGAGCCCCTTCTAGCCGGGCAGTACCATGTGGCTTGGAAACTAGTCCTTTACTCTGCACAGATACACAGTGACACCCCTTGGGCATTTCTTTTTTCTGGTTTTTTTTTTTTTTTAATTTCTTTGTTTAGTTTTCTTCCCTCTCTTATTCCCTTTTTGTCTTTCTTCATTTCCAGTGTCTCAATTTATTCATTTTTTCTTTTGCCCTTTTTCTTTTTTTTTTTCATTTTTGTTTTTCCCCATTTCTCAGTCTCTCATCTCTCCACTTCAATAGCAAGCTCACTTAGCACTCTTTTTTGTTTGTGTTTTTGGCTCCTGTTCCTCTCTCTCATCTTTCCCATACCCGTCTTAGCTCTACACATCACAATCTACCCCCTCCTCCTTGCCTATCTGCACTGGGCGCTGAACATCACACTCCCAAGCAGCACAGGCACGGCCTACTGGAACCTTCCCTGGACTGATTCCTGGTCTGTACTGTCAGCCCTGGTATGTGCCACAAAAAAAACCTATCCCAGTAACATCCCTTTAGCTGGACCAGCCCTGCTGTACCATACCTGAGTGACTAACCCTGCCCATTGGAGAAGGAAGTGAAAAGTATCGTGCCGACAGATGAGCAAACAACAAAGAATGCATACCCTGCCTGCTCATACATAACCAAATAAAACAAAAAAGCAGGACAAAACAAACAAATCTACAATCAGTAAATGAGGAAAATGGCCACAGAATGCCTCAAAGACAATAGACAATATCAAAACATTTACAAAAACAGGACAGGATGGTTCCAGTAGGTGTCCAAAATAAAACACCAGATGACCTTCCAGTAGAAGAAAAGGAACTAGACCTAACTGATAGGGAATTCAAATCTCTAATATTCAGAATTATCCAAGAGTTGAAGCAAAAAACAGACAAAAATGAGGAAAAAATAGACCAATTCATGGAAAATACAGAAAAAAAAAGAAGAATTCAAGAAAATAATACAGGAACAAAATGTTAAAATAAATTCACAACTAGAAATCATACAAAAACAGCAATTATAAATCCAAAAGATAAACAAGATTTCAGAAATGGACAGTGTCATAGAAGGGCTGAGGAGCAGGTTTAGAACAATGGAAGATAGGATCAGCGGAATTGAAGACAAACACTTGGATACAACTCTGTTTGAGGTAAAATCAGAAAAAAGAATGAAGAAACCCTGAGAATTATGTGGGATACAATCAAAAGCAAAAATCTTCGAGTGATCGGAGTTCCAGAACAGGGGGAGAAAACATAAAACACAGAGAGGATCATTGAAGAATTGCTGACAGAAAACTTCCCCAATATCATGAAGGATGAAAAGCTGACCATTCAAGAAACTCAATGAACCCCATATAGGATAGACCCCAAATCACACTCACTAAAACCAAAGACAAACAAAGAATCCTAAGAGCAGCTCGACAAAAACAAAAAGTCACATACAGAGGAGAAACAATAAGACTAAGCTCGGATTATTCGGCAGAAACCATGCAAGGAAGAAGGCAATGGAATGACATATATAAAACCTTGAAAGAAAAAAATTGCCAGTCAAGAATAATCTATCCTGCAAAACTCTCGTTCAAATATGATGGTGAAATTAGGTCATTTCCAGATAAACAGAAATTAAGGGACTATGTAAAAACCAAACCAAAATTACAAGAGTTATTAAAGGAAGTCCTTCGATCTGAGAACAATATCAGACCACAGGCTGAATATAGGACACAGGATTGTACTAGCCAGATACCAACCTAGGAAATGAACTCTTAAGGACTATGCAAAACCAAAAGAATTACAAAAGGGAACCAGAGGTTAACCTGTAAATGATAACAGCATCAGAACAATAAAAGTGGGAATAAACGATGTAGTTATAGAACCTTCTAATGGAGAGGAAGTCAAGTGATACCAAGTAATATTAGACTGGTTCAAATCTAGGAAGATAAGGGTAAATTTCAAAGTAACCACAATGAAAGTTAACAAACCTACTCATCAAAATAAAGAAGAAAAACATAAAGTCTCAGTAAAAACAAAACCTACAAAAACAAAAGAAATGAAAAAAAATCATAAACCAAAGGAACTCAGCACAGGACAGTAAGAACAAAGAAAATAACGGCATCACAAAAAAAGCACTACAAAATGCAATCCGACTCCTAGGAATATATCCTAGAGAGGTGAGAGCCATCACACTGATAGACATATGCACACCCATATTAATTGAAGCACTGTTCACAATAGCAAAAATATGGAAGCAACCTAGATGCCCATCAACAGATGAATGGATAAACAAACTATGGTACATACACACAATGGAGTATTATACAAAGATAAAGAACAATGATGAATCTGTGAAGCATCTCATAACATGGAAGAAACTGGAAGGCATTATACTGAGTGAAATAAGTCAATCACAAAAGGACAAATATTGTATGAGACCTCTACTGTATAACTCATGTAAAAGTTTACACACAAAAAGAAACAATCTTTGTTTGTTATGAGGGATGGGGGCGGTGAGGGGGGAACTAAATAGATAAGGGTAAGACAGCACATGGTACTGGGGAAGCCAGCACAGCTTGTACAAGGAAAGGTCATGGAAGCTCCATAGACACTTCCAAACTCCCTGAGGGACTGAATTTCTGGGCAGAGGGCTGTGGGGACCATGGTCTTGGGGAACATCTAGTTCAGTTGGCATAACACAGTTTATAAAGACAATGTTCCACATTCTACCTTGGTGAATAGCATCTGGGGTCTTAAAAGCCCGTGAGCAGCCATCTAAGATACTCCACTGGTCTCACCCCTTCAGGAGCAAGGGAGAAGGAAGAGAACAAGATAGAAGGAAAAGATTAGTCCAAAGGACTAATGGACCACAGCTAACATGGCCTCCACCAGACTGAGTCCAGTACAGCTAGATGGTGCCCGGCTACCACCACTGACTGCTCTGACAGGGACCACAATAGAGGTTCCTGGACAGAGCTGGAAAAGGATGTAGACCAGAATTCTAACTCAAAAAAAAAAAAAAAAAACAGATTTACTGGCCTGACAGACTGAAGAACCCTGAGAGTATGGCCCCCAGACACCCTTTTAGCTCAGTGGTGAAGCCCCTCCCGAAGTTCACCATTCAGCAGGGGATTGGACAGCTGCATAAAACAAAACAGGAATAGTGAGGCACAGCAGTCCAGGAACAAGGACTAGAAGGCAGGAGGGGACAGGAAAGCTGGTGATAGGAAACCCAAGGTTGAGAAGGAACAGTGTTGACATGTCATGGGGTTGTTAACCATTGTCATAGGGCAATATGTGTACTAACTGTTTAATGAGAAACTATTTGTTCTGCAAACCTTCATCTAAGGTACAAAAAAAAAAAGAATTATCTATGTGAGATCAAATTGACAACAGCAACTCAAAAGATTTGATGAGAAGCCTAGGGGACAGTGAGTTGAAGATAATGGTGATGGAATAGTTTGGAAAAGGATAGTGAGAATAGCAGCACAACTAGAAGAATGTAATTGATGTCACTGAATTGTACATGTAGAAACTTTCAAAACGATGTAGTTATAGAACCTTCTAATGGAGAGGAAGTCAAGTGATACCAAGTAATATTAGACTGGTTCAAATCTAGGAAGATAAGGGTAAATTTCAAAGTAACCACAATGAAAGTTAACAAACCTACTCATCAAAATAAAGAAGAAAAACATAAAGTCTCAGTAAAAACAAAACCTACAAAAAAAACAGATCTTGGAGAATGACATTGGATTATCGAAAATTTAACCAGGTGGTGACTCCAACTGCAGCTGCTGTTCCAGATATAGTCTCATTGCTTGAGCAAATTAATACATCTCCTGGTGCCTGGTATGCAGCTATTGATCTGGCTAATGCCTTTTTCTTCATACTTGTTTCGAAGGACCATCAGAAGCAGTTTGCCTTTAGCTGGAAAGGCCAGCAATACACCTTCAGTTGCCTACCTCAGGGCTACATCAACTCTCCAGCCCTATGTCATAATTTAGTCCTCAGGGACCTTGATCACCTTTCCCTTCCACAAGACATCACACTGGCCCATTACGTTGATGATATTATGCTGATTGGACCTAATAAGCAAGAAGTGTCAATGACTCAGGACTTACTGGTAAAACATTTGCATGCTAGAGGGTAGGCAATAATCCAACAAAAATTTGGGCACCTTTCACCTCAGTGAAATTTATAGGGGCCCAGTGGTGTGGGGCATGTTGAGCTATTCCTTCTAAAGTGAAGGAATTTCATCTGGCTCTTCCCACAACTAAAAAGGAGGCACAACACCTAGTGGGCCTCTTTGGGTTTTGGAGGCAGCATATTCCTCATTTGGGTGTGCTACTCTGGCCTATTTATCAAGTGACTCGAAAAGCTGCTAGTTGTGAGTGGCACCCAGAACAAAAGATGGCTCTGCAACAGGTTCAGGCTGCTGTGCAAGCCGCTCTCCCACTTGGGTCATATGATCCAATGGTGCTTGAAGTGTCTGTGGCAGAGATGCTGTCTGGAGTCTTTGGCAGGCTCCTATTGGTGAACCACAGTGCAGACTCTTAGGATTTTGGAGCAAAGCCCTGCCATCCTCTGCAGATAACTACTCTTCTTTATAAAAAGAGCTTTTGACTTGTTACTGGGCCTTAGTAGAGACTGAACGCTTAACCATGGGACAGAAAGTCACCATGCAGCTTGAGCTGCCTGTCACGAACTGGATGTTGTCTGACCTACAGAGTCATAAAGTTAGACGTGCACAGCAGCACTTCATCGTTAAATGGAAGTGGTATATACAAGATTGGGCTTCAGCAGGACTTGAAGGCACAAGTAAGTTGCAAGGGGAAGTGGCCCAAATGCCCATGGTCTCCACTTCTGTCACATTACCTTCCATCTCCCAGTCTGCACCTATGGCCACATGGGGGAGTTCCTTATGATCAGTTGACTGAAGATGTGAAAACTTGTGCCTGGTTTACAGATGGTTCTGTGCGATATGCAGGCACCACTCAAATATGGACAGTGGCAGCACTACAGCCCCTTTCTGGGACCTCCCTGAAGGACAGTGGTGAAGGGAAATTCTCCTAATGGGCAGAAGATCGAGCAGTGCACCTGGTTGTTCACTTTGCTTGAAAGGAGAAATGGCCAGAGGTGCGAATGTCTATTGATTCATGGGCTGTGGCCAATGGTTTGGCTGGACGGTCAGGGACTTAGAAGTAACATGATTGGAAAATTGAAGACAAGGATTTATGGGGAAGAAGTGTATGGATAGACCTCTCTAAATGGGCCAAAGAAGTGAAGATATTTGTGTCTCATGTGAATGCTAACCAAAGGGTGACCTCAGCAGAGGAGGATTTTAACAATCAAGTGGATAGGATGACGCATTCTGTGGAAACCACTCATCCTCTTTCCTCAGCTACTCTTGTCATTGCTCAGTGGGCTCATGAACAAAGTGGCCATGGTGGCAGGGAGGGAGGTTATGTATAGGCCTAGCAACATGTACTTCCACTCACTAAGGCCCACTTGGCTACAGCCAGTGCTGAGTGCCCAATCTTTCAGCAGCAGAGACCAACACTGAGTCCCCAATATTGCACCATCCCTTGATGTGATCAGCCAGCAACCTGGTGGCAAGTTGATTACATTGGACCAGTTCCATCATGGAAAAGGCAGCATTTTGTCCTTACTGGAATAGACACTCTGGGTATGGATTTGCCTTCCCTGAACACAATGCTTCTGCCAAAACTACCATCCGTGTGTGGACTTACAGAATGCCTTATCCACCATCATGGTATCCCACACTGCATTGCCTCAGATCAAGGGACTCACTTCACAGAAAATGAAGTGCAGCAGTGGACCGGTGCTCATGGAATTCACTGGTCTTACCATATTCCCCATCATCTTGAAGCAGCTGGCTTAATAGGACAAAGGAATGGCCTCCTATAGACACAATTACGATGCCAGCTAGGTGGCAATACCTTGCAGTGTTGGGGCAGTGTTCTCCAGGAGGCTGTACATGCTTTAAACCAGCATCCAATATATGGTGCTTTATTTCCCATAACCAAGATTCATGGGTCCAGGAATCAAGAGGTGGAAATGGGAGTGGCACCACTCACTATTACCCCTAGTGACCCACTTGCAAGATTTTTGCCTTCTGTCCCTGTAACGTTATGCTCTGCAGGTCTAGAGGTTCCAAAGGGAGGAATGTGCCCATCTAGAGACTCATCACTGATTCCATTGAACTGGATGCTAAGAATGTCACCTGGCCATTTTGGGCTCCTTATGTCTCTGGATCAACAGGCAAAGAAGGGAGTTACCATACTGGCTGATGTGATTGATCAGCCAGTATGGATCAATCACATTGATATTACATAATGGAGGTAAAGAAGAGTATATGTCTGGAATGCAGGATATCCTTTAGGGCGTCTCTGAGTACTACCATGCCCTGTGATTAAAGTCAATGGAAAATGACAGCAACCCAATTCTGACGTGACTACTTGCTGGCCCAGACCCTTCAGGAATGAGTGTTTGGGTCATCCCACCAGGCAAAGAATCACGACCAGCTGAGGTGCTTGCTGAGGGCAAAGGGAATACAGAATGGGTAGTGAAGAAGGTAGTTCTGAAATACCAGTTAAAGCTGCATGACCAGTTGCAGAAATGAGGACTGCAATTATTATGAGTATTTCTGGTTTGTATGTGTGCATCAAATATTTTTGTTTTCTTCACTTATATAAGACATAAACAGGACTACTGCATTTTTGGTTGTATGTGTGTTCATTGTATCATGTTAGCCCCAAGTATGACTTTATAATTGTCTTTTTTCAGAGATTATGTATGGTTTAAGGAGATATGTACCAATGCTAAGTTGACAAGGGGTGGACTGTGATGGTTAAGATTGTACGTCAACTTGACTGGGCCATGATTCTCAGTGTTTTGGCAGTTGTATAATGTGATCACTTCTCTGTTGAGATGTGATACATGATCACCCCCATGATGGGATCTGCTGTGAGTAGCCAATCAGTTGAAGGGGAGTTTCCTTGGGCATGTGGCCTGCATCTAGTTTAGGTGGATATTCAGGCAGGGCTCAGGTGCTTTTGCTCTATCTGGATCCTGCAGCTGGCTCCTGTTCATCTGACCTCCAGTTCTTGGGACTTGAGCTAGCAGTTTACCTGCAGACTTGCCTGCTGATCTTGGGATTCGTCAGTCTTCACAGCCTGTGAACAACAGCTCTGTTCTCCAGCCTGCTGATCT
Organism: Dugong dugon; assembly: GCA_030035585.1. Taxonomy (NCBI): domain Eukaryota; kingdom Metazoa; phylum Chordata; class Mammalia; order Sirenia; family Dugongidae; genus Dugong; species Dugong dugon. The sequence continues at coordinate 52,860,047 of CM057461.1, forward strand.
TGGGTTCGCCAGCCCCTGTTGCTGACTACGTGAATCAGAAGCCTCTTTCCTGACCCATGGATTTGGGATGTTATAGCCTGTACAGCCACATGAGCCATTTCCTTGATACAAATCTCCCTCTCTTTATATATATGCTTTACTGGTTTTGCTTCTCTAGAGAACCCAGCCTAAGACAACCATCCACATTATCATCAAATAGAATTCTGAATAATTAATTGCTCAGATGCCCATACTAACGTACAGGGAAACTTGTTCTTTGTTAATTTTTTTTATATTTATTTTATATTCTTTTTTAATTTGTTAGGGATACACCATAAGTCTTTACCTGAGATAGGACTATTTACATTTCTTCTAATTTGAGTATCTATATAACAAAAGAATATTTTTATGTGATTGTTTATTTCCTACACTTATGTGCATCCTTATAAGACTTTACATTTGTTTTAGCATTGTTCAATTTTCCATCAAATTTCATTAATTCATATGGCCACTTTTCTAGTTACTGAGGCTACTTTAGTGAACAAAACAGACAAAAATCTTCATCTTTGAGAAGCTTACATTCCAGTGGAGATTATTTCATATCTGACTAATCATTTCCATGTTGTTGTGACTTGAGAAATGAAGTTTTAATTCTCCTGTAATCCAGATTTCTGGCCTCATGGAGGTGGAGTGACCCAGCCAGGCCATTGCCCTGAGATGTTCTTTTGAACCTTGAGGAAACTGGTTTCTTAAAGTCACCTTTAAGCCAAACAATAGCCTAGTAAACAGCTTAGTAAAGATCGTTTTGCCTTAGACATTGTGTTCTTTTGAAGAATTATTTACATGCAGTCAGTTTCAAGAAACAGAAACTCCAAAGGTCAGACTAGAGCTATGTTTCAGGGTAAATCAGTAATTATTTCAATTATTCTTCAAGACAATGCTATATGAATTCCTTTCTGACCGTAATTTTTTTTTTTTTTTCAGTTTGTTTTGGCCCATTTTCCATGGCAACGTCGATAAGATGGGGTATAAGAATCTCTGGAAGTTCTTTCCTCTTGGGAACATTTTTGACTCCCTAGTTGAAATCTTACCACAATTTGCAAATTGTATATTAAATAAACTTCAATCAGTTTCTATTATTGCTTAATAGAATTTTTGTTCTTACAGACTTTAGGTGCCCTTTTGAAATAAAAATCCCCAGCTGATAAAACCGTATGTCCAAGTCATAGCCAGCGTTTAAGAAATAACATTTGTGAACCATTTATTTTGTACCTGGAAATGTGCTAATGGTTTTACACTTGGCTCATTTAACCCTCACAATAATTCCAGAGGCGTTACTATTGTGACCCCTTTTACAAATGAGGAAAGTAAGGTTCTGGGAGATAGGAGATTAGATTTCCCAACCTTGGCTCATAATAGCCATTTCATATTTCAGTAGCTGATACTTAACACATATTTGTTGAACGGATGCATTAATGAATGCATTTTTGTTTTTGAATTCCTATTCAGTTTAGCATAAACACTAACTGCTTGAATTACTCAAGAAAAAAATCTAGGTATTTTGGTGGGATGGGGAGAGGGTGGGAAGGGTAGTAATGAATTACTGTTTTTTGAGTGAGTTTAGAGAGATGATCTTATGGATTTTGGTTACAACTCAGATGTGGTTATCATAACTGGTGAGATGACCAGAGAGAGACATCAATTCACTCAAACTGTGCTGCCTCTGAGATTCAAGCTCATCGGTAGAATGCTGGTGGAGAGTTCCCTCAGAGTCCCAGGAATCAAAGGCAACTTGGGGAGTACCAGCTGACCTAAAGGTATGTTAAACCTGGGGCCACGAGACCCAGAAAAGGGAAGACCATGGCACCTGCCCCAGTCAGCATGAGGGGCTGCGCCTGTAAAATTATGTAGCATCTAGGGAGCTGGAAGACACCAGTGTGTGGTTTTAGCTCAAGGTCGTTGTTGGGGCGGGGGGGGGGGGAATGAGTGAATCCCCTTCCGTTATCCCCGCACTCTTTGGTCCCAGGATTCCTGTTTAACACTGCACAGTCCCTACAAAACCTCCCCCCTTTCCTTACTCCCCTTTCCTGCCCCTTCTCCCCGCCCACCAGATACAAGCAAGCGCCGAGAGATTCCCAGCAGTCGCCGCCGGGCATCGATTGACTCTGTGCTCGACTTCTCGACTTGCCGGCGCTATATTAAGGCGCGTGGTAGCGCTGCTTCCGGTGTCTGGCTTTGTTTCCGGCCTTCGAGTCAAACCGGAGAAGGCCTAAGGTGGGTTAGAGCTCTTGCTGTCTCGCTATTTCGGTTCTCAGGGCTTCTTTGCCCGATTTGTCTCCTGTCGGAACCCGGAGAGGATGAGGCGCGATGTGGGGCCGGGCATATCCGGCCGAGCGTTCGCGGAGGGGTCAGCGATGGACCGACTGACGCGCTGGCCCAGGGAGGCCTCGGATCTTAGGAGCATTGTCCCTAGCCGGACCGGATAGGACCGGGATCGCGCGCCTGTGGCTTCCGGCCGAGGCCTTGGGCATGTATTCCTGTGTCGGGAGTGCTGTCGGGAGGGACGCCAGACGTGTGCCTACCAAATAAATAACTAATGCTCACTCTGCCCCTTAAGGAGTCCTGGTGGCGCAATGGTTAAGCGCTCGGCTGCTGCTAACCGAAAGGTCGGTTGTTGGAACCTACCAGCAGCTTCCTGGGAAAAAAGACCTGGAGATCTGCTCCCGTAAAGATTGTTGTTGTGTGCCGTGAAGTCGATTCCGACTCATAGCGAGCCTATAGGACAGGGTAGAATTGCCTACTTGGGTTTCCAAGGCTGTAAATCTTTAGGAAGCCGGCCGCCGCATCTTTCTCCCGTGGAGCTGCTGGTGGGTTCGAACAGCCGACCTTTCGGTTAGCAGCCGAGCGCTTAACCACTGCACCGCTTGGGCTCTTTCTCGTAAAGATTACATCCTAGGAAATCCTATGGGGCAGTTCTTGTTTTCTAGCGGTTCCGTTTCGACTGGGGAGGCGACTTTGGGAACCTCTGTACTCGTCCAGGCTTCCATCACACCGTACATGAGATGTTGTAAGAGCCTTCTGTTTGGTCTCCCCGCTTTCCGTTTGACTTGTTTCTGTCACTTCCCTCTTCTCCTTTGCGACCCCATCCCTACTCCTTCAGATCGCAGCTAAAACAAGTTCCAGTAGTAGCGTTACTGTTTACCTGTTACCCGCATAAGTACTACTTCGTTTGTCAGTGATTCTGTGCTGTTCACATACAAGGGGTGCCCCATAGATATTTGTGAAGTGAAGGAGTATGTGAGATTACCCAAGGAGATAAAGCAAGTTCACAATTGGCCAATAAAAAACTATGCATATAGTGAAACTGTGTGGTAGTGTGAAAGAGGAGTAAGAAAATACAAGGCCTGTGCCATGTGACCTTAGGCAAAGACCTTAGCCCATAAGAAACCATTTGCCCTCCAGTAGATTCTGACTCCAGACGACCTGTGTGTGTCAGAGTAGAACTGTGCTCTGTTGGGTTTTCAGTGACTGATTTTTCAGAAGTACGTCTCCAGCCTCTCTTCCAAGGTGCCTCTGTGTGAACTTCAGTCTTTTAGTTAGCTGCCAAGCGTGTTAACTCTTTGAACCACCCAGGAAGTCCTTAATCTGTAGTAGCTATTAAGAATAGCTACTTTGAGGGCTTCCTGCTGTTGGATTTTATCTCTTTTGGCCTTCTGAGTTCTCTTGGGTAGGTATTGTAGTTAGTTGTGAATTTGGCTTCGACTCATGGCGACCTTCATCCCCATTTTACGGGTGTAGACCCTGAAGCTTGAGAAAGTGGCTCCCTCTCAGTCAGCAGCTAGTAAAGAGCATAGCCAGGATTTGACTTTAGGTCTGCCTGGTACTAGCATCTGAGTTTGTAATCATCATGTGATACTGTAGTGCTTTGTCTGGGCTCAATTCTTTCACATTGGTTAGTGATAACCCTGGAGTCGGGATGTGTTAGGTGATGTGTATCAATTAAGTAATAGGTATCAAAGTGCTGCTTAAATGTTGCCATGAAGTAGTGCTTGGCAAACTTCATCAATGTTCTGTCTTAATGATTTTTAGTGGATATACCTTTGCTAGTATCTTTTCATTTTTCTTCAACTCTATGCAGTTTTTCAATAATTTCATTAATAAAAAGTTATTTCACTAGGTAGATGGAAAAATGGTATCACTTATCATAAGTGAAAGGTAAATATAAAAATAAGTACGTTGAATAAAATAGTGCTATTAAATTCTGGCTAATTACTGGTACTTGACCAAGGTTTTGAACCTGAGAACTCTTCTTTTGTTTAAAAAGGAAAACTAGCAAGTATTGGACAGGCATTAAAGACTACTGCTGAGCTGACATTTTCTTGGAGTCAGGCTTGATAGAGAACTGAAAAAATAATAACCCTTGTGTAGTATCCCTGTGCCACACTGTGCTATGATTTAATTCTCCCTGCTTATAACCCAATACAACTTTCTCTTTAGGCTGTTTGAACAAGTTAACCTAAAACATGGATATCAGACCAAATCATACCATTTATATCAACAATATGAATGACAAAATTAAAAAAGAAGGTAAGTGCTTTTAACAAATGTATATTGGTTCGCAACTAAAGTGTGTTTAACTAGTACTATCTTAAAAAAATTGAACCGCTCCAGAACTTCTCTCGTTTCTTAGTGCCTATAATAATGGTTTGCCCCTTTTTGTGTGAGGATTTTAAGGCTTTTTAAATAAAATCAAAGTAGGTAGGGACTGACACTGCGCAGAGTCTGTTTTCACTCATACAGATACTGTAGTTTCAAATAACTTTTTAAATTATGTAGCCAACAGAAATAGTATGATATTTTTATTGAAATATGTAATTGTGTGTGTGCAGTGAGGAGACACTCAATGCAGTCATTTTATGAAAACGTTCGTCACTGTTTCATTCATAGATAACTTGTTTCTACTCCAATTTTACACAGAATTGAAGCGATCCTTATACGCCCTGTTTTCTCAGTTTGGCCATGTGGTAGATATTGTGGCTTTAAAGACTATGAAGATGAGGGGACAGGCCTTTGTTATATTTAAAGAACTGGGCTCATCCACAAATGCCTTGAGACAGTTACAAGGATTTCCATTTTATGGCAAACCAATGGTAAGTCAATCTTATTTTGGATTTAGTCACTGTTGTGGTATGGCAGATTTATAAATGTACACTTGAAAGTTTGGCTATTGCTTTCTGCTTTTTACTTCTCTGTGTTGGAGGCATACTTCCTAAAAGCTGTAATTTTCTTAAGTGAGCTTAGTTGCATTGAATAAGAGGCCTGAATATGAATGTGGGGCTTGTATCCCAGTGGAGGAGATGGGCAAAGTAGCAAGCAAACCAGATGTGGTAGCTGGCATTTCCTGAGTGTTGTGTGTTCAGAAATATTGTAGGCATTTTACTTATATTAAACATCACAGCTACTGTTGTACTATTACTGACTCCATTTTACCCATGAGGATAGTAGAGCAGAAGGTACCTTGTCACTCAGTGGCAGCAATGGGATTCTAACCCAGGCAGTCTGGCTTGGGAGTCAGTTCTCAACCACTGCTGTATATGGCCCATATCTGACTCGGGTGTGCTGAGCCCTGATGAGGAGTGGGGTCCTAGTTCTGGTAAGTGCTGTGAAGGAGATAACAGGGTGATGTGATGGAGGATGACTGGCTGGTATAGGGAGGGTTACTACTTAGAGACACTGGTCAGGGAAGGGCTTTCTGGAGGAGAGTTTAAGCTGAGACCTGAAGGATGAAGAGGAAACACCTGCAGAGAGAAAAGCAATGGAAAGGCCTCAAAAAGGGAAAGAGTTTAGTGTTTTGAGATACTGAAAAAGGGCTAGTGTTGCTTGAGTATTTGGAGCATGGGGTTGCGGAGGTGGCTTTGAGGATATGGAAGGGAGTTTGGGTTTATTTTATTTGTTTTTGTAGAAACACATTGATAGTAGAGTGTAATTCAGTTCTTAATTGTAACAGTTCAAATGGCCAAAAAATAACATACGTGGGGGTATGTTGTTGTTATGTGCCTTTGAGCTGATTCTGACTCATAGCCATCCGATATGACAGAGTAGAACTGCCCCACAGAGTTTCCTAGGCTGTAATCTTTACGGGAGCAGATCGCCAGGTCTTTCCTACCATGAAGCCACTGGTGAGTTTGAACCGCTGACCTTTTGGTTACCAGCCAAGCAGTTAACCATTGCGCCACCAGGGCTCCTTCATTGGGATATAGGATATTTAAAAAAAATTAATGACAGCATAGGCAGTATTCTATCTCAAAAGACTAGAAATAAATAATAACCCAGACCCAGATAGAATGGGAGAAAAATGTAGAACAAAACCAAATTGTTAAAAAAGGTCAGACTGACTGGACCAATTGAGACCAGAGGACTCCCGAAGACTGTCGCCTTGAGATACTCTTTACACCTTGAACTGAGGTCACCTTTTAGCGAAATGAGTGAGTGGCACACAAAATAAAGGATATTACCCGTAAGGATGGTGCTCTAGTAAAAAACCATCTGTACGAGACCAAAAGGTCAACGTTTACTGTACAGCAAAGATGAGATTATAAGGGGCAGGGAAACAAGAGCACTGGAAATGAAATAATCAGAATGCGGTTAAACAAAATGTTGACAAACTGTGAAAAATGTAACTAATGTCACTACACAGGTTGTGTGCAAATTGTCAAATGGAGCCTAACTTGCTGTGTGAACTTTCACCAAGAACACAATATTATTCAAAATAATAGTAATCCAGAAAATTAAAAGAAACTTGTCTGTAAATTTATAAAAAACGAGTATGTGTCAAAACAAAGTAAAAATCATGAATCAAATAGGAAATCCAATTTGAAATTCCAGAAAATACTATAGTGAAACACTACATATCAGAAGTTCTGCAGTTTAGATAAAATAATGATCAAAGGAAAATGCATAGTTTTAAATTCATAGGCTTTATTAATGATTAATGGTGACTAGAAATGAAATAGTTATGCCTAGAAAATTTTAAGCTGTGATTGACCTAATGAGATTCTTGTCTGGTTAGATGAAGACTGGAATTGTGGCAGGGTCAGAGGAGGAGTAGGGAAGGCAGCCAGGAGGCCCTTAGAGATGATAGAGGGTTGGGTTAGGGTGGAGACAGGGTGTAAGACAAGAGGCCCTCCCAGCAGCAAGCAGAGTGCACAGGACCTTGGGTATGAACTCCAAAGTGCCTTTCCTCTGGGATTGGAGTGTGAAGTGACCTGGTTTTGAGAGTCAAGGCCCACTGAGTCCTCGTACTGGTTCTGCCATTTACTGGCTCTGTGCCCTTGGTCAGTTTCACCAACTCTAAAATGTAAGGAAGTTGGGCATTCTTTGGTCTCATCCTAGGGTCAGCAAACACTGTGTGTAAAGGGCCGGGTAATTAATCATATTTTCACTGTTTGTTTTTTTTAACAACTCTTCTTTAAAATTGTTAAAAAAAAAAAAACCATTCTTAACTCATAAGCCATACAGAACCAGACTGGATTTGGCCTATAGGATGTAGCTTGCAGAACACTGGCCTAAGGCCTTCATTTTACAGATGAACAGTTGGGCACAGAAAGGCTAATTGCTTAACCAAGTTATATTAATATAACCAGCATCTGGCTGAGTACCTGAAAGCTAATGTAACACCCATTTTCATGATTTTTTTTTCTTTCTATATTATGAGTCAGAATTGACTCACTGGCAGCTAACAACAACAGGTGGTCAGTAGGTGTCCCTGGGTGGTGCAAATGGTTAAGCACTGACCTACTAACCAGAAGTCTGGTGGTTGACATCCACCCAGAGGCGCCTCGGAAGTAAGGTCTGGTGATCTGCTTCTGAAAGGTTACAGCCTTGGAAATCTTATGGAGCACAGTTCTACTCCGACACACATGGTGTCACCGTGAGTTGGAATCGACTCGATGGCAACTTAAAACGAGTAGCAGGGGTCAGACTTACTGGTCTGACAAAGACTGGAGAAACCCCAAGAGTGTGGCCCCCTCAGTAATGAAGTCACAACTGAGGTTCACCCTTCAGCCAAAGATTAGACAGGCCCATAAAACACAATGAGACTAAATGGACATACCAGCCCAGGGGCAAGAACAAGAAGGCAAGAGGGGACAGGAAGGCTGGCAGTGAGAACCCAAGGTCGAGAGAAGGGGAGAGTGTTGACATTTTGTGGGGCTGGTAACTAGTGTCACAAAACAATATGTGTATTAATGTTTAATAAGAAACTTGTTTGCTCAGTAAACCTTCATCTAAAGTACAATTTAAAAAAAAATTAAAAAAAAAAAAAGAATAGCAGGGGTCAGGAAGCTTTTTGTAAAGGGCCAGGTAGTAAATATTTAAGCTTTGCAGTCCAGATGATCTCTGTTGCAACTACTCAACTTTTCCTTTAGAGCACGGAAAGCAGGCATAGACAGACGTAAGTGAATGGATGTCGCTATGCTTCAATAAAACTTTACCTACAAAAATGTACAGCATTGGCTGCTGACTGTAATGTGGTGAACCCTGCTCTGTACCACACCTTTTAACTCAGGACTGAGCACTTTTTGTCCATCAGTGGAGCAAGCCTTCCTCTCATCCTCTCTCCAGCTCTCCCTATTCCATTACTTCCCAGCTGACTGGCCACTGTGTGGAACAGCCCGTACCAGAAAACTGGAGTGGTACCAACATACCCTAATTTTCAGTAAATTGCCATTGCCTCAGACTAGCTGATCATTCTTAGTAGTTTGAAGAAATAATTGAGATTTCGGTTGGCAGGAGCATAAGACTGGGTTTTAGTTTGAATCTGAAATTACATTAATGTGAAGGAGCAATGTTTTCCTGCCGAGAGTTTTAAGACTTGTTGAGATGACAAGTCTGCTTGTGCCTGTTATTCAGATACAGGAAAGCCAGAAATAGTTTGCTGTGTTTTGCACCAGCTTCACTTTGCCAACTAATTTTTCTTTTAAATTGATGGAAAAAATCCATTAAACTGCTTTTATATTGAAGGCGTTTTGGGGAGGGCTGTTCTTTGCCTTCGGGAAGATGGCAAGAACTGCCATATCCCCAGCATCCTGGCAGAGAGGGAATGGTGTTCCTTGAGCTGATTTGTTTGCGTTTAAAAAAATAACTAAACCTGTTGCTGTCGTGTCGATTCCGACTCATAGCTCTTCTGTTTGAACTCTAACATACGAGATCAGAAGTGAACAAAATTTGCTATAACTTGGCACTCAGAACAAAATTATTCTCTGTGATTCAAGAACATTTGATTATTTCATGCCAAAAATACCTCAGTAAAGTAAAACCGTCTTCTAAGGACTTCTCTCATGAAACCTTTGGTATAAATGTAAATCTTGCCCCTTCTCTGCCTTTAAGATGTGGGTGACTTTTATTCCTTATGGTGTTCAGTCTAGACCAGGATTTCTCAGCCTTAGCACCTTTGACATTCTGAGCCAGATGGTTCTTTGTTGGGGGGAAGGGATGCTATCCTGTGATTTGTAGGGTGTTTGACAGCATCCCTGGCCTCTCCCTACTAGATGCCACTAGCACTTTCTGTAGAGGTAACAACCAGCAGGGTCTCCTGACGGACACAGTCGCCCCTTGTTGAGAACCACTGCTCTAGACAGCTAAGAGCTGTGGCTGAGATCAGAGATTTTCACAGGGGACTGAGTCATAATGACAGATACAGGGTTAAGTTGTTATAAACACAGAACAGGCCACCCAAGATCTGTTCAGACCTGGGACAAGGTTGAAGACCCAAGGGAGTGGGGAGAGAATCCTTGGGACCTAGTCAAAAGTTAGTTTAAGCTAGATACCCATTTCAGTTCTACCATTTTATGGATCACTATACTCCCCTTGTATAGAAGACCTCTGAATTTTATTCTCCTAACATCCTGTAAAATAATGGGTCTTTCAGCAGTCAGCCCATCTCCTTTTGTTTAGATGTCGACACAGAAGACTTGTAAAGCTGCTTGCAGGTTTAAGTACACTTGGGGCTGCTGTATACAGCAGCCCAAACCAGCCAGAGAAAGCCTTGGGTACTGACGTGTGGGGGTGGATCTGCTCCTCTCTCGTTTCCTCCAGTAAATTTATCTGTAGCTGAAGGAAACAGTCGCTCTTGGTTTTGACAAAGTTTCTGCTTTCTAACCCACACTACTTTAAAATGTCACTTGTTATCTTCAGACCAAGACGAAATTCTTGCTATACAAGGCAATTTTAGATAGGTAGGTTATGATCAGAGACATATCAGCTCCAGGGAAGAAATGCTTGCTTGGAAGGGAAGTTGCAGATTGTAAAAAGGCCCGTTGTAGAAAACAGTTTAACTCATAGCAAAAATATTTGCCTGTTAATTGGTGTTAATTGGTATAGCTGTGTGATAATGCTTTAGGTCAGGCCTTGTAACTCAAAGTGTGGTCCCCAGACCAGCAGCATCACCATCCCCTGAGAGCTTGTTAGAAATGCAGAATCTCAGGCCTCCCCCAGACATACTATGTAAGAATCTGCACTTTTACAAGATCTCAGGTTAATTAGAATGCACATTGTAGTTTATGAAATGCTTTCCTACAGCAGTGGTTTTCAAGACATTTCCACTGTCTTGCAGGTGCATCTTATTCTTGCTGGCTGTGGCTTAGTAAAAATAAGCAAAGGGCCTGCTGTATTCACTGTGGTGCAGTCCTTTTATTTCCTTTCAAAACATTTTAAAATGTAAAGTGTGTCATCATTTTAAAAAATTAGATCCAAAAGAAAGGCATTCCTAATCTTTGGTACCTTACCCAGTGGAGGTAACGCATTCCACATGACATATTCCACAGCTGATTGACACCTCTTGATCCTTCCGTTGAGAGTCACTGCTAGGGGCGAACAACTTTCCAATACAGAAAATTGTCTTCTTTTATTGATGGAAAGAGGAAGTGGTAGAGATATTTTAAAGTCCTGTTTTTCTCATGTGAAAGTATATGGTTTTTCTTCTCATAAATACATTTGAACTCTTTGTCTAAGTTGTGAATCATACCCCGTTGAAAACCCATTGCCATCGAGTCCATTCCGACTCATAGCGACCCTATGAGTTGTGAATCATAAGCCACAATTTATTTTCATATGGCATTCAGTATGTTTTGACAGATTTCCTTAGGGGTGTGTTGAAAATTAACTCACAATGTACTTTTGTAATGAAATTTGAAATATTAATGAGTAGTGTAAACAGTCTTCACTGTAATGAAAAGTAACCTGTTTTTCAAATAATTCAAACAGCGAATCCAGTATGCAAAAACAGATTCTGATATAATATCTAAAATGCGTGGCACTTTTGCTGACAAGGAAAAGAAAAAAGAAAAGAAAAAAGCCAAAACTGTGGAACAGACTGCAGCAACCACAAACAAAAAGCCTGGTCAGGTAAGATGGCAAAAAATTAATTTTTTTGGTGTTAAAAATTTGTTGGGTATATCTGTCTCCCATGAGCCATGATCTTTGCATGTATTTGTGTGTTTAATAGGTGGATTTTTAAGAAGCTAGAATGGTTGACTTTTAAAATTCTAGTATTTATGTTTAAGCAACAAATTAAAATATATACCTTTACATATGCAAATTTATATTGAACAGGTTCATTTGAATTTGCAGACATTAAATTCCATTCGTCTCCAAAATATGTTAATGTCTGTTGGCTTTGTTCTCATGTTCTGCTGCATATAAAATAATACCTTAGATATTATCTTTAATTGTGAGTACTCTACTTAAGCTTCTTTGAATGTTTTAGGATTGTAAAATCTAATCTGTATTACTAGATAACAAATGAAATTATCATTTAAGAAGTAGTTACTTCTGGATTGAAAGTAGTTAGAAGTCAATTTCACTAAATATAATGCTTGACTTCTGTCCAATTATGAGAGAAAGAAAGATTGACTGGTCCTTGGTCTTTCTCTTTTGTATTTCTCTATAATTGTAGAGTTTAAGGTTAAATTTTATCATGTAGTCTTTAACGTTTAAGGCTAGACCTTGCAAAAATAGCTGACAAGTTAAGCACATGAATCTTTGAGTCAGAGATATAAATTTTTAAAGGAAGTCAAATTAAATTGAATAAGAAATCTGTTGAAATTAACTATTTTTATTTAGTAATTATAGACGCCTGCTGCTTTTTTGTAGGTGATGGGAATTTTAACTGTTTCTTTATTTCTTTAATTTAGGGAACACCAAATTCAGCTAACACTCAAGGAAATTCAACACCAAGTCCTCAGGTAATACTGTTTTCCATGGGGTGCATACTTTAAAATTATAAACAATAAATGATTAGTGTATGTCTCTAAAGACAGAAAATAACTCCCTCTGCAAGACATAATACATTAAAACATAACCTTTCCTCAAAGTATTCTAATTTTCTTTCAGAGAGAGAAGACAAAATCTGACTTTATTTCTTGTTTCCTGTAATGAATCAGTGACAGAATCAAAATGACAAATTTTAAACTCTGTGAGGGCAGAGAGCAGACATTTTTGTTTTCAGCCCAAGGCTTTACATAGGGGCATCATTGGTAACAAAGTAACCAGCTGTTGTCACTCCAGTTGGCTGAAGCACTAAACTGTCTCTTCTAGTAGAGTCACATACTCATTAGAGAAAATTCTCTCACTGCCTCAGCACAAATCTATTTCAGCTCTACTTTTTTTCTGTTGTTTAAATCTCCTTATATTGATGTTTAAGAAACCCCTTACCAGATATCTCCCCACTAAACACCTCAAGGAGAAAGCCTCAGTTATGTATTAGTGCTTTCGTACTTGCTTGCTGAGATGCTAGAGTCTGGCAAGATCCTTCAATCCAGAGAATTCTCTATACCACTAAGGTTTTCCTCCTCTGATTTTAAGTGATTTGCACTTTCTTACAATATTTGTTTCCTTTAGTTGCACTCTCTCAGCAGTTATAGTCCGGATCACAAAAGCCAGGACTTAATTCTGTAAGGTCTTAGCTTGTTCACTAAGTGTTCTTTACACTTGATGTTTTCTCTTCATGACACTAGTCTGAAGACAGGGATGCTTTTTTGCTGTATATGGAACCCTCTCCCTATAGTTCCCATTCCTTATAACCTGAGAGTGGGCTATCTAATAAGTAGTTTAATATCTAATAGTAGTGTTTGTTTCTACTTCTTTGTAACTAGATGCTGTGCGTACCTCATTTACTTGCAAAACAAATATTAAAAGTCACCAAGCGGTGGTGATTGTATTAGTTCCAAATTTTCTTATATGCTGGGAGACAGTAAACAATAGATAGTGCATGGTAACGGAGTATCTAGTGTTACCACCAGAGAAGGGGTGGTGGAGAGGGGTGATGCTGCTGCCTTCTCATGTCAGGTTAAGCTCTTTCAATTATGTAATCCTCCACATTACATAATCCTCGATTATGACTGACTCCCAGATGCTTAAAATTTATTTGTAAAAACCAAAACCCACTGCTGTCGATCAATTCCCAGTCATAATGACCCTATAAGACAGGGTAGAACTACCTTATGGGGTTTCCAAGGCTATAAATCGTTACAGAAGCAGACTGCCACATTTTTCTCCCAGGAGTAGCCAGTGGGTTTGAACCGCTGAGCTTTCAGTTAGCAGCCAAGCGTTTTAACCACTGTGCCACCAGGGCTCCTCATTAAGATTTGTACTCTTCTAAATTTGTGTTAAGTGACTTGAAAAATGTCTAATTTGTTACTGTTAGGTTTATATTTACTTCTCTGGGGTCCTTGTTTTTCAGCTTTAGTGTTAGGTGTTGTAAGATTTCACAAGCATTTTAAACTGTGGAATATAGCTCTCTGAAGTTTAGGTTTTAATTAGGAGCCAAATGGCACAATACATTTTTTTGTATCTGCAAGCTAACTTTGCGTTTTTTTCTTTCTAATAGGTCCCTGATTACCCTCCAAACTATATTTTATTCCTTAATAACTTACCAGAAGAGACTAATGAGATGATGTTATCCATGCTGTTTAATCAGTAAGTTTTTTCATAAACAAGCCTCTGGACAGGACAGATAGTGCTTTCTTGGGCTGAATTCATTCATGCATCACACACAGTAATTCCTAACCGTTTCATGATTTGGTCTGGGATTAATTGTGATTTAAAGCCAGTCTGCAGATTTAGCAAAATTTACCTCTAATTTTTGAATTACTAATTCTAATTGATGAGTATAACAGTTTCATTGATTTGGTCTGGGATTAATCGTGATTTAAAGCCAGTTTTCAGATTAGCAAATAAAAAGCTAAATTTTCTCTAATTTTTTAGTTACTAGTTACAATTGATAAGTAAAACAGGAAGCAAAGCTTTGATACAGTGACAAAATTAGAATTAGCTTATGTTATTCTTGCTGTTCTTTTCGTGGTTTTAATTACATTTCTAGCTCTTTCATCCTAGACTAATATCAGGAAGTTGCTTAACAGATTTAAGTACAAGGTAGACATTTATGTATTGGATGTCATTTATGTATATATAAATATGTATATACACATACATGCATTCTCTTCTTTATAGGTTCCCTGGTTTTAAGGAAGTGCGCTTGGTGCCTGGGAGGCATGACATAGCTTTTGTTGAGTTTGAAAATGACGGGCAGGCTGGAGCTGCCAGGGATGCTTTACAGGGATTTAAGATCACGCCATCTCATGCCATGAAGATCACCTATGCCAAGAAGTAACATTTGGAATAGTCTTCTTTAAAAGACTTGGCTTTATTTATTATGCTTGTTTTGATAACTTTTGGTCAGGCCATTTTATGATTGGGAGCAGGGGGGATAGTAAAACTTTTGTGGAGGACTTAAATAATTACCTAGTCTTTCATTAGCCTTAGTGAGCTGTGAAATATGAAGGCCTTAATTTTGTACAATAAACTTTTATTTGTATTCTATGTATGTTTTGTTTTATTAGCTCATTGCCCTATCATTAAATGCTTATTCTAGTTTAGAACACATCTTAAAGCATATAAAACTGTGTCATAGGATGCTTTTCTCTTGTTACTTATTTTGGAGCAGCTAATGGTACAGAAGCATTGAACCATTTTAATAAAAGAAACAGAGAGTTAGATTACAGAAGCTAGTCACGACTGTTGTACTAGTGGTAAAAGTGAGCGTCTTGGTTATTAGAAGCAAATGAGATCTTGGCAGGATCTAAACTGGATCCTTGTATCCCTCAAAGAAATGAATGTGATAGTTTGCTGCTAGTAGGTATTCCATGGATCTTTATGTTCAGTGGTTGGTTGAAAAGGCCATTTAGGAGTAACTCTACTTAATGTTTTCTGGGAAAATGGACAGGAAATGCTGTCTTCAAACACTGCATTTTGTGACTGACTTTAAGACTTGCTCATTTCCTCTTGAGGCAGACTACTCATGAAGAATACTTGCTTGGTTAATATCTAACCTCTTACCAGAAGACCTCCAGGGAAAGATTTAAACACCAATGTTTAAATATTTCTAAAGCTCATTTTCTTTAGCATTTGATTTATTACCAAAGGCTATGGATTCAGTCCCCTGCTAGTAGAACCATGGATATCTTTAGAAGTGGACAGTTTACTGGAAGTATAGCACATATTAAAAAATGACACTGCTGATCAGTTTTTGGTGTTCCTGTTTTAGTATTTTTTTAAACTTTACCTTACCACTTAGAATTTGTATTGTATACTTATAGACTCATATAGATACAGATTATTAGCACATTGCTGTTGTGCATACATAAAGGGGAGAAAAGCAAAATAATCGTTTAATCCTAAGACTTCACCATGTTCAGATTCTGACTCTTCTCAGTAACTTTTTTAACCCAGTTGTTAAAATTCATGTACTGTTATAAAGTAACAGTGAATTACTAGAAAAAGGATGATGCTCTTTGATGTTGCAGCAGTGTCAACTGTTATTAAATTTTCTAACCAGTTATCTCAGTTTTTGTACTAACCTGGTCTCAGACCAGAAAACAGCATTTCACTGGCCGGCCTCAGTATGAGCCTCATCGTCCTCACACTTTGGGCTGTACTGTATTGGAGGAAAGGAGCCCTGGTGATGAAGTGGTCAGAGTGATCGACTGCTAACCAAAAGGTTGGCAGTTAGAAACCACCAGCACCTCCTCTGGAGAAAGATACGGTGGTCTGATTCTGTAGAGATTTGCAGCCTTTGAAACCCTATGGGGTTGCTATGAATCAGAATCGACTTGACGGCAGTGGGTTTAGTTTTTGGGTATTAAGAGGAAGTAGAAAGGCCAGTATGGCTGGAGTGGAATGAGGGCAGGGGAGAGTAGTTGGAGGATTGTGTAGGTTTATTTTAGACCAGGGCTTCGAACAAGTTCATTCCGGTTTGAACCCTTGCTGATAATTTGCATTTCTAACAAGTTCCCAGGTGATGCTAATGCTGCTGATTAGGGACCAGTTCTGAGAACCACCAGCAGAGCAGTGGTTCTCAAAACTTATACATAAGAATCGCCTGGGGATCTTGTTGAAATAGAGATTCTGATTCAGTATATCTGGGGTGGAAATGCAAATCCTCAGCAGGGGCCAGAACCAGAATGAACTGGGTTCGAAGCCCTGTTTTAGACTTTGGCTTATACTCTGGGTGAAATGGAGAACTTAGTAGGATTCTTAACATCAGTTTTATTGAGTTATAAAAACTTAATTGGCGTTGAGTCAATTCCAAGTCATAGCGACCCTATGGGACAGCAGAACTGCCCTATAGGGTTTCCAAGGGGCGGCTGCTGAATTCGAGCTACCAACCTTCTGGTTAGCAGATAAGTGCTTAACCACTGCACTACAAGGGCTTTTATTGAATTGTAGTTTATATAAATAAAATTAACTCTGTGAAGTGAACAATTTGATGAGATTTGATAATTGTATACAGTTGTGTAGTCATCATAATTAAGATATAGAGCATTCCATTACCCCCCAAAGTTCCCTTGTGTCCCTTTGCAGTCAATCTCTCCGGCCCCAGAACCTAGGCACCCACTAATTTGCTTTCTATCAGTGTAATTTTCTCCATCTAGAATTTCATATAAATGGAATCAATACAGTATGTAGTCTTTTGTGTCTTCTTTCACATTGTATTTTTGAGGTTCATTCATATTGCTGCATCTATCAGCAGTTTGCTCACTTTTATTGCTAAGTAGTTTTCCATGATATTGATATATCACAATTTATCTGTTCATCAGTGAGTAGGCATTTGGGTCTTTCCAGTTGAGCTACTATAAATAAAGTGGCTGTGTACGTTCCCATACAAGTTTGTGTGCACCGTTATTTCTAGTAGAGGATGACATCTGATGTTTCAAAACTTTTTATTTTGAAATTCTAATTCATGTAAAAATTGCAGAAAGAGTACACAGAGCTCCCACAAACACTGGATTATCCATCCAGTTGTTAACATTTCTAAACCATTTGAGAATACAGAGCATACCTGATTTCCTCATTAAGCCCTTAATGTTCCAGGGTGTATTTCCTAAGTCTACTCTCCTCCATAACCACAATATGATGATCAAGATCAGGAAATGAACTTTAATCCAATATTATCATTCAATCTAATTTGAATTTTACTGATTGTCCCGATAATGACCCTTAAAGATCTAGAATCCAATCCAGGATCATGTGTCACATGTAGTAGTCATGTCTCTTTAGTCTCCTGTCAGTTCCTCAGCTTGTCTTTGTCTTTCATGACCTTAATTTTACATAAAGATAGAGATTATCTATTTACCTATCTAACTATCTTTGGATGTATTATACAATTATATTAAAAACTACAAGTTCACAGCAGTACCTCCAATTGCAATCCAACAGCATAGAGTTTATTCTAGCCCACTGCAGTGCAACAGGTTTCTCTTTATATATATTGCCTTTCAGGCCAGGGTTTGTAGTTCTGCCAAGATGATTTGCTAGGCTGCAGTTTTACTGAAGATTGGACATTTCACTCTGCAAAATGAAGTATATAAAGCCTTTGCAGGGTTTGGTCAATTACTATGTAAATAAGGTACCTGTGGCCTACTGAGGGAATTGGTCAGTTTGTGATCTTGGTGGGAAGAGTAGGCTTATAAAAGAAACAATTCCACAGAGGTTGGAGGAGGACCTCACTAAAATCAAGAAGAGGCAGGAGCACAGCGTGTCCTTTGGACCTGGGGTCCCTGCGCTGAGAACCTCCTAGACCTAGGAGACAGCTGTAACACTGGAGACAGTGTGAGATGGCATGAGACAGTGCAGTAGCACTAGGGGCAGTGGAGCTAGATGGCTGTGGTGAGTTTCCCCACCCATGGAACAAGAGCTGAATGCCATTGGGCAGAGGCCTGTTAGTGGAGTGGGGTGCCTCCAGGCACTTGAGGGCAGAGACAAAAGAGCTGTAACACTTGCCTGAGCGGGACCTGGTGACAGAGCCCAGGCCCAAGCTGGGGCCAGCAACAGAGGCCAAGAGTGAGGCGGGTTTTTGGGCACAGCCAAGAAGCTGAGAGTTGTCCTGGCTGGAAGCTGTCCTGATCGATGAACTGTATCCTGTCTCTGAGTTGTTCCTGCTGCCTCCAAGTTGATCCTGATCCTGAACTGTAGCCTGTTACTTCTCTAATAAACTCCATAATTGGGAATATGGTCTGTGAGTTCTGTATGAATCATTGAACCAAGCAAACAACTAGAGAGTATCTTAGGAAGGACGGCTGATGTCAGAATTGGTAAAAAGTTTGGAGAGTGGAGGTATGCCTGACTTCCACCTCATAGAGATTAGCATTGGGCTGATGCTGATTCTCATTATCCCCCCTGAAGTTAGAGAACTTATGCTGCTACTAGTTTATAGTTGGTGTCAGAAGTGGGATTTGTTGCTATAGCTCCTGATTCATGGAAGCATGGAACTTAGGAAGAGAAAGGGTGAAAGGGCATGGCAAGTGAAACTTTTGATTTTTGGATGGTTACTTTGGTGGTTGTTATCTGTAATGGCTAAAAGGAAAGTAAATGATCTTATGCTGGAGCAGCAGATAGGGAAACTGAGAATAGGAAGGCTGCATCTCTAGTGGCTTGGGGTGAAAGCTCTGCAGGTTAAGCAAGGGTCTTCTGGTTCTACCGAGCCAGAGGCCCAAAGCCATATGCACATGAATGAGAAGAGAATCAAGCGGGTAGAGAAAATGAAACCAGAATGTTTAAAAAGGGTTATGTGTTTATCTGAATGTACTGACTAAAGGAATGTTTCTCCTACCTGGTGTTGTAAAACAAACCTAAATGTATGATGGAGATGAATGTTGGGTATTATAAAAAGCAGAGAGCATATAACTCTGCCTTCAGCCAATACTTGATTGGATGTGCTAAAAGGAGAACTAAAATTTGCGCAAAAAAGAAACACAGGTTCATTTCAATGCAGTAGTCCTGTGTATAAAGTATTAGGGGCTTCGGCTGAAAGCTTGAGCCCCACTCATAAACTGTAGGAACAGTAAATTTGCATTTGAAAGAAATGCAGATCCACACAGAACTGCTGAGAGAAGAGAAAAAAGAAAGGAAACTTCTGTTTTTTGAACTGTGCACAAGCAGTTTGTCATTGGATGCATCCAGGCAGGAAATGTCAGTGTCCATCAAGAGAACCCCTTTCCAGCACTGGAAGTTAAAGGGAGCAAGTGAGTAGATAGCCTGGCCTGGGGTGTCCCAGCATCTGTTGCCAGTAGGGACCAGATGCAGACAAGAAGCCCTTGGGAACATTTTACTTGCAAATAGGAGGTTAAACTTGGAATTCCTCAGCAAGCATTTGTGCACAGCAGCTCTACTCTAAGACTGCAGTCGCTGGGTGCAGAGAAGGGCTCTGTCCCAAGCTTGCTCACCTCCTCCCTCTGGACTTCCAGAGGTATTTTCTGGGCCTATAACCCCCAAAAGACAATTTTCCCCTTCAGCTCCTAAACTAGTTCCTTAGGCAGGTGTTCTTAAAATGGAGGCTATGGCCTTAACTTAGGGTCTAAGAAAAGGCTTGTACAGATGGGTGGGTGGGAGCAGCAGCCTTGCCACGACCCCCAACGTCCTGCCTGAGCTGACTCCTTGACCTCTCTGACCTCACCTCAGTTCTCTCTCACTTGCTCTGTCTTCTGAAAATGCTAAACCCATTTCTGTCTTTGGCCTGTTGAGTTTACCACCTGGAAGTCTTTCCCCCAGATTCTGGTATTCAGGTTCTGGCCAAGATGCCGCCACAGACAGTCCAATTTCACACAGCCACTCCCTACACTCCTCCAGCCCAGTCACCCTATCACATCACCATGGTGTGCTATCCCAGTGCACATGTCACTATCTGATATTCGTTGTTTGTTTTCTTGGTGGTGGTTTGCCTACGTTGAAAGCTTCCTGTCTTAGTTATCTAGTGCTGCTATAACAGATAGACCACAAGTGGACGGCTTTAACAAACAGAAGTTTATTCTCTCACAGTCTAGGAGGCTAGAAGTCCAAATTCAGGGTGCCAGCTCCCGGGGAAGGCTTTCTTTCTGTCAACTCTGGGGAAAGGTCCTTGTCTTCAGTCTTCCCCGGTCTAGGAGCTTCTCAGGGATCCCAGGTCCAAAGGACACGCTCCGCTTCCAACGCTTTTTTCTTGGTGGTACGAGGTCCCTGTGCAGAGGGAGGAGATGAGCAAGCTTGAGACAGAGCCCTTCTCTGCACCCCAGCGACTGCAGAGACTTGAGCAGAGCTGGAATTCCAAGTTTAAACTCCTATTTGCAAATAAAATGTTCCCAAGGGCTTCTTGTCTGCATCCTGTCTCTACCCACAGCAGATGCTGGGACACCCCAGGCCTGCCCCAGGTGCTCAGAAGGCAATGCTTTTCTTATGTCTCTGTCTTTAAATGGTTGACAAGTCATCCTGTGAGCATTAGCCTTTCTTTGCTAGGTTGTTGTGCTGGCCTTGAGGGGCCTATACGCAGCATGACAATCTGAGTTGTGCGCAGCCACATTTCTTAAAGTGCCTCTTAAACTCAATTGTCTTCTAACTCTCCTGTGCTGAGGGCTGGTTTGAGACTGTGACAGTCTGTAAAACAGCTGCTAGATCAGGACTAAGACGATTTAACCAATGCTTTCGTTTTCCCAAAGAGATTCTTGTATGTTCCCAGATTATAGGAAGGAAAATTGCACAGGCATTTTGCTTTAAAAAATATTTCTACCTTGAAGTGAAGCAGAAACTAAAAGATTTAAAACCTCAATTCTAATTTGACAGTGGATTAATGGAAACAGTACTGTACCTAATCCCACTGGATAACCTTTAGATAGGGGGGCTAAGTAAGGCACCTCTGGCCTTTGCTGGGCCTCAGTTTCCTTATCTGTAATGAAGGTATTGAATAAAATGAGCTTCCAAATCAGGACCAACTGTGTAAAAGATCCTCCTCTGAAAATAACACACACACATGCACACACACATACGCATGCGCACGCATGCACGAAACACACACCAAAAACACGAAAACAACAAATCTCGTTATGCTATAACTAAATTTTGCTTTACCAATTTACCTCTTGTATCACTGTGTATAATTACTTTGTAAACCAATGCTTGTCCCTCATTTTGTGGGTGACCACATTTACAGTACTGCTCTGAAGCCCTATGGTCAACCAAAATGGACAGGGTGTCATGACAGGGACCTCTATTCTAGAAACAATCAAGGGAAGGGCCACTTTATGAGAGCTACCAGCCCCAGACACCCTGTAAAAACCAGCAACCCATTGTCTGTCTTCTCTAATAGTGAATCCTTGAGGGGCAGGGACTTAGTTTCGTTCACTGCTGTCTCGCTAGTGCCTAAAACATTGCCTGGCACATAGCAGATGCTCAGTAAAAATTTGTTGAAATAGATGGCACTTCAAGTTTGGTGACTTCTAGGAGTGCCCCTCTCTCCATAGGAAAGATGCCGGAAACAGGGAGTGGGGGAATGACACAGACCTTAACTTCACTACCTGCTACATGATCCGTGAGTATTTTGAGATTGAATTTCAAAAGTCTCAGAGAGAGGGGGTAAGAAAATATTTGCTTATTTCTCACAGCCCACCCATTCCTTCCTTTCCGCGAGAGTAGAATCTAGAGGTGCCATCAACTAGTGTTACAATCCACCCCTACTTCTAAGAATCCTATCATGAAAGATTTGTAAGAATCCTTTTATTTATCTATTATATAAATTTATACGTGTATTAATTAGATTTGCTTAAATCAAAATTATTTGCACTAGAGATATAAATATTAGCGTTTCAATAGATTTCTACAGTTAGCACATCTTTGCTTCTAAGTTGAAAGAAAATGAGGGTTGAACTAGAAAATAAAGAATGATTTTAAAATCTCAGGGTCTTTTTACCAATGCACTATTAGTTGATGAAATAAGCCACAGCTGAAGTGGCTTTAACAACAGTGGTCCATTTGGAATAGCATTCGTGTATAAAAGACATGGTATTTGATTCTCTTTGGAAAAGCAGATGCTAAATAGCCCCTGGAGTCAGTGGACAGTTAGGAAAGCAGAGGGAGGTGGACACCTTCCCATTGGCCAAGGGCATCTACCCAAATGTCCAGCTTTCACATAAAAGGAAGGAACCACTAAAGTCAGTCCCCACTTCTAGTCAAAAGATGCTGGCAAAAACAACCAAAAAAGGAAGATGGCAAGAATATTTTTACTTTTCCTCCCAGGTCTTGTAGCCATATGGACTGTTCATGGAATATTTATGGACAGGCTTGCTTCCAAGAAGCTCTGTGCAGATGACGAGTGTGTCTGTAAGTATTTTTTTATGCCTTTCTCCTTATCTTTCTATTATACAATTGAAAATATATTCACTAACAGCATAGAATCTAATTTTACTTTGAAATGAATATTCTCCAGTGTGTATGTTTCTTTATCTGGAGAATTTGCATGGCTAGGATTTTGTCAGATGTAGCTTTAAAACCTTGGTTATCTTACTCTTCTTGAGTTGAACATGAGCCATGTACTGTGAGGTATGAGTCACTCTGATTTTTGAGTTTTCTGATATGTTTTGCCTTTTTACTAATATTATAAAATTCAGGAGCCTAAAATGTAGTCATTTCCATTTTTTTTTTTTTTTTTTTGCTAACAGATACTATTTCTCTGGCCAGAGCTCAAGAAGATTACAATGCTCCAGACTGTAGATTCATTAACGTTAAGAAAGGGCAGCAGATTTATGTTTATTCAAAGCTGGTGAAAGAAAACGAAGCTGGAGAATTTTGGGCTGGCAGTGTAAGAGATGATTATTAAAAATATACACACATCTTGATACATGTTGCTCTTATATTTCCTCTGTTACCTATCTTAAAAGCATTTCAATTTTTAAAACAAACTGTTAAAAAAAATATAGAGATTATAGATGCAAATGCAAAAAATCATGTATTTGTGCCACTATTGCATTTTGAAGAAACGAAGATAGCTTGTTAACAAAACCAAATGTAGGTTACTGTGATGTTCTGTCAAGAAAAACAGGTCAAACACATTGGGGCTGAATATCCTGAGCAGTTTGAAACTTATTTAAAAATGTTTGAGAGGATTTTCCAGGTAAAAGATGTTTGTGTTGGCAGGCAGTGTAAGTTTCTATATTCTTTTAGGAAACTTTAGCTCCTTCTTTAATTCCAAAGAGTCTGCTTCCTTCAGTTAAAACATACAAGGAGAGAGGAAACCTCGAGAGGGATAAGACAGTTAATTTACTGCCCTTGCCTGCAGCCCCAAAGGTAGGTTCTCGGGTCATGAAGAATTAAATGTTAAACTCACTTAAGTATATGTTCATTTGAATTTTATGAAATCTGAAAAATATGAGTCCTTTAATATAAAAGTTATCTGTTTACTTTTTTTTTAAACTTGTTTACTGTATCTATATATAGGTTTCAAAAAGATTTCAGGCAACTCACAAGATTGTATAAAATAAAACCCAGTACCAGTTGCTGTTGAGTCGATTCAGACTCATGTTGACCCAGTGCGTGTCAGAGTAAAACTGTGCTCCACAGGATTTCCAATGGCTGATTTTTCAGAAGTAGATTGCCAAGTCTTTCTTCTGAGGTGCTGCTGGGTGGACTCGACCCTCCATCCTTTCAGATAGCAGCCAAGCCCATTAACCATTTGCACTACCCAGGGACTCTTGCATAAAATAATGATCAAATAGTGAGACAAGTTAAGACTGGGCCACAAAAGAATAGATACAGAATTCCTATGTGTGAACTTAGTTGCTATAATTGAACTTCAAAATTGGCTCTGAGCCCTCTGGAATCCGGAGTGAAAAGGGAGGCATTGCCAGTTATGTAATAATTCTCATTCTCAGCAAAGAGGGGTGCACAAGAGTTTTTCACAAGAAGACTTAATGTCAGCTTTCCTCTGACTGTTACTGTTTTGGGCACTCAGGTCTATGGTGATGGTCACGAAGATGAGATGGGAATCATGGGCTATTTCCCCAGTACATTGGTGCATGAGCAACATGTATACAAGGAAGCCACCAAGGAAATTCCTACCACGGTAAGCCTCTCAGATGTGGCTGAGGAGAACTCAGACCTTGGAGCAGTGTGAGCTAGTGTTAAAAATGCTTCATGCGCCTTCCAAGATAGATCAAAGCCCCCAAATTCCAGTGAAAACTTCTGAAATAATGAGATTTGGAGGAGCATTTATACCTACTGAAAAATATTAGTGAGCTTTCTCTACACTGTCTACCCCTTTTGTTTTAGGTGCAAGTTATCCTGGAAGGGATCCAAGACACAAAGAAAAAGTCTAAAATAATACTGACTCTTACTGATGGTTATACTTATTTCATAAAGACTTGGGTTGGGGAAAAATAATAGCACCTGTATTGGATAAAATTAGAGCATTTTAGAAAAATCTTTGAATGCCTTATTTTTGTGGTAGATAGACTCTACTTATGTATGAAATAAAATCATACTCTTTCTAACACCCCGTGGTCCAAGAAAGAAAAGATCATCTTTGAGCTGCCTTACAAGGCGGTTGCTTTGAAAGGTGGAAGTCGTTCTCCTGGAGCTAATTGCTATACTAAATAGCTTCAAAACATTGCCCAACCTACACAAATGCGACTCACTTGTCTTTGCTTTTTAGCATTATACTTGAATCTGTCAAATAGCCATTAATTATAAGTTTATTTGAGAACCTGTATTTTAAGTCATTTTTTACTTGAAGTGATAATTATTTCATACTCATTGGAGTTCAGCCATCATTTATTTTTAATCCAAATTTCTTTTTGATTAAATACAATTTTAAATAAATAAAACTTAATCTGTTGTGTGGCTCTGTCTACTCAGGTCAATCTTTTTTTTTCCCCCACCAGGATATTGACTTCTTCTGCGAGTAGAAAATTAGTCAAAATGGCAGCAAGAAAGAAAAAGCCAGAAATAAAGAAAAAATTAAAATAACCGAAAAACTCAGGCCCCTAATTTCTAGCTTTTGCTTTAAAAGTCTGTTACTTTACTTGGGGCTGGAGGTACGGGTAGGAGGAAGCTCGACTCAGTCTTTTGCTTTCTGCTGAACTGATCTCACAAGCTGGGGCAACTGAGACCAGTGAATTATTTTTCAGCCTACAGAATCTTCTTTTATATGGGAATACACAAAGAAGATGAGTTTATTTACAGTTACTTCTAAATAGTAGTCCTTACCAGCTCTTTGACTCCTTATAGATAAACTTGGTAGGTCTCAGGTCTTACCTATGGACAATGATGGAGTCTCTGGCCAGTTGGAGTGTTAGTATACCTGAAGGTACTGTATCATCAAGGACTGTCTACTATTGTTGTTACTTTTAATATTGATGCCTTTGCGATGTGCAGGTGTCGGGGAATAGAAGGAGCTGTTTGGCTGCATTGGCGTTTCGTTTATGCCTCTAACTTTCTCTTTTAAAAAAGTTTCGCAAATCATTTCAATTGAATAACTTTGCCTTCTAAATAATCAATTTACTCTCCCCAAATTTTGTATAAGTATTTGTATATATATTGGGGGAGAGGTATGGAAATATTTTTAATGGAATATTTTCCCCTTAAAATGTACCTTTCCTTGAGTAAAGGAGCCCTGGTAGCACAGTGGTTAAGTGCTCAGCTGTTAGCCAGAAGGTTGGCAGTTCAAACCCATCAGCTGCTCCAGGGGAGAAGGATGTGGCAGTTTGCTTCCATAAAGATTAACCAAACCCGTTGCTGTTGAGTCAATTCCAACTCATACTCACCCTACAGGACAGAGTAGAACTGTCCCCACAGGGTTTCCAAGGAGCGGCTGGCTGGTGGACTCAAACTGCTAATCTTTTGTTTAGCAGCTAAGTGTTTACTTACTGTACCACCAGGGCTCCTTTGTAAAGATTATAGCCTTGGAAACCCTGTGGGGCAGTTCTACTCTTCTGTGGACTCAACAGCAAGGGGAGAAGGGTCACTTGGGTATCATTCAAGCTTCAAGTCATCAAAAGACTCAGCAAAAAAAGCCTGGGGGTTATTTTCTCTATTCCTATTTCAATTTTGAATTTCCTTTTCCTGTGCCAATTTCTCTAGTCGAGTGTGATGTATGAAGAAGTCTGGTGAGGGCAGGCAGATTTTTTCAGTCCTAAAGGGCTTACAAGTTTTCTATATTTAACTGGAAATCTACTTTTATTATATATCACTAATGCAATTATTTTGATGCATTCATGGGGTTTTGTTTACATGTAATTAAAAAGCCTGTACTGTACTAAGAAAAGCTTCACCTTTTCTTAGTTTTTTAAATTATTAACATTTTCTACCTTGGGGTATAGAAAGTTTGGGGAGGGGCATGGGAATAGAGCTTGTTCTTTAGTTTTCTGTGGTCTGGTCATCCCATAAGCAAGAAGAAAAGAACATTTAGAGCATGCTGGAGAACTGGGCCTCTGGGTTATTTTTCAGCTGTGTCCACTGTGACTTTGGGCGAATATGTTTTTGCCAAATTCTTATGTAGGTTGGTCAAATAAAATGGTACAAAACAAAACAAAACTAACAAAAAACACAAACAAATCTCAAGGGTTTGTTTCTATCTCACTTTTTTCCACAAGAGATTTCAGTCAGCATTTAGAACTCTTAACAAAATTTTAAAGTAAGAGGCATTTATCTCACCTGTTTTTCTATCTGTCTCTCCCTTGCAGGCATCCCGATTCCAGGCAACCTGTCCCCCACCCCCCCCATCCCTACCCCTCCAGACACCCAGCACCCATTGTGCCTTCAGTCTGCCCAATGCCCCCATCTGGCCGGCCCCCTGTATCCAGTCTTGTTCCAGCTGCATGGGGCCTCAGGCTGCAGAATTCCCTCTTAACTATTGCCCTAGTCACCTCACCCCACCCAGGGCTGATCCTGTCCAGGTGTTTGGAGGTCACTGATTGGTTTCAATCTCCAGGGGTCAATTTGCATCTAGCCTCTCTGAATGCAAAGTGTCATCCCTGGACCAGCAACTTCTGCATCACCTGGGAGCTGGTTAGAAATGCAGGATCTCAGGCCCTGCCCAAGACCTCCTAAATCAGAATCTGCATTTTAATAATGTTCCCAGGTGACTTGTGTGCATGTGAAAGATCGAAAAATACTGGTTTTAGTTCCATCCTCTCATCTTACATATAAATAAACAAATAAACAAAAAAGCCAGAGAACCTGAGAGATGAAGCCACTTTCCTAAGATTAAACAACAGGATTTCAGCATTCCTAAACTGGTACTTCTCTGCCATATCCAGACATTGTTCCAGTAGTCTGCTGAGTACCACCTAGAGAAAAGGGGTGGAGTTGTGGAGGGGTGACAGTTTGGAAGGGGGGCAACGAGTTCTCCTGGGGCCCCTTCCCAATGGGGGTATCTTTCTTCCTTCCCACAAAGAGCAAGGGCATCTTAGCACCTACCTTTAAGAAGTTGTCAACTGCTGACATAAAACAAAACAAAACAAAAACTAGGCCTGGGAACTCTTGAGGGAAATCTAACTTGCAGGCTTCCTTGATACATACATATATGGTGCCCTGGTGGCGCAGTGGTTAAGAGCTACAGCAGCTAACCAAAAGGTCAACAGTTCGAATCCACCAGCTGCTCCTTGGAAATCCTACGGGGCAGTTCTACTCTGTCCTATAGGGTCACTATGAGTCGATATCAATTTGATGGCAATGAGTTTGGTTTATACATATATGTGTATATATATATATATATATATATATAGAGAGAGAGAGAGAGAGAGAGAGAGAGAGATACTGTATTTTTACATAAATAACACACACCTTCTACATTACCCAACCTCACCCTCCCTCCTCGAGGTATTTTCATAGGAGCCACTCTGCCCATTTTTTTTATACGTTGCTGTTAAAAAAAAAAAAATAATTAGCATAATGCACTTACAAAAATACCTTGGATGGGGTGAGGGCGTGATTGGCAAACAAATGTAGAAGGTGCGTGTTATTTTCATACAAATGTGATAGACAGACAGATAGATATGGGTATATTTGAAGCTGCCTAAGTCCTTCACTCTATTCTGATGATAATTTTCTAGTAGCTGGGTCTGGCTACCTGAAAACCTGCCACTGCCACCCTGGCAATCAGCTCCATCCTGCAGAATCACTGGCAACCCAAACTCATCCTATTGTAGCTAAGATATAACATGAAGCCTCCAGACCCTCACTCACCTTTTCCAGGGTTATATCCCAATATCTTGCTGTCTCTCAGATGACCCAAGACTGATTACACAAGATTAAACAGAACAGGGGAATTGTCATTCATCTTCTATTCTTTGAGATGTCCAATCCAATCCAATTTGGGAAGTGTTTAAGTTTTACTAAGTGGCTTGTACAGCCTCCATGTGGAAAAGAAATAAATTTAGTTTGCCATCTCTGACCTCACAGAATATGAGAAACAAGACTTCAACCCATGAAAGAATAAGGACACAGTACAGGGGAGTAGAGTTGGGAGGAAAGGGAAATACATTTCATCTCATAAGCCAGCTCAGGACAAGTAGTCAGTTCAAACTGGTTGCCACTGCATGCCTAAGTAAGTACAGAAACTGATCAAAGGTAAGAAGCATTGGGGCATGGTGGTTGCTGGGAAGCAATACGATGAAATCATGGTTAAGGCAAGGGTGTTGGGTGGTATTGGCGGATCAGCAAAGTTAGGTGCCCAGGGTACCATGGAGCTTTGAAGTAATGTGAGCTTGTCATAGATTGAATTGTGTCCCCCCAAAATATGTGTCAACTTGGTTAGGCCATGATTCCCAGTATTGTGTGGTTGTCCTCCATTTTGTCATTTTCCTATATGTTATAAATCATAATCTCTGCCCGTGGTTAAAGAGGATTAAGGTGGAATGTGATACCCTTGCTCATGTCACATCCCTGATCTAATGTAAAGGGAGTTTCCTTGGGGTGTGGCCTGCACCACCTTTTTATCTTACAAGAGATAAAAGGAAAGGGAAGCAAACAGAGAGTTGGGGACCTCACACCAAGAAAAAAGCACCAGGAGCAGAGCATGTCCTTTGGACCTGGGGTTCCTGTGCAGAGAAGCTCCTAGTCCAGGGGAAGATTGATGATAAGGACCTTCCTCCAGAGGAAACAGAGAGACAAAGCCTTCCGCTGGAGCTGACGCCCTGAATTTGGACTTCTAGCCTACTAGACTGTGAGAAAATAAATTCCTCTTTGTTAAAGCCATCCACTTGTGGTATTTCTGTTATAGCAGCATGAGACTACTAAGACAGAGCTCAACATTAATGCAGGGTGGGGGCAGGGGCAGTGGTGGTTCAGTGGTGGAATTCTCACCCTCCATGCAGGAGACGTGGGTTTGATTCCTGGCTAATGCACCTCAAGCACCACTCATCTATTAGTGGGGGCTCGGGTGTTGCTATGACACTAACAGGTTTCAGCAAAGCTTCCAGCCTAAAACGGACTAGGAAGAAAGGCCTGACATCTACTTCTGAAAATCAGCCAGTGAAAACCCTATGAATCACAACGGTCTCATCCACACCTGCTCATGGGAAAGGGGCAGCAGTGTTTCTTTCCGCTATGTGTATTGGGGTCACCATGAGTAGGTGGTGACTCAACAGCATCATTAATGCTGATGTTTTCTGGCTGTGCTTGTTTAGATAAGTGTCTTACCTTGCTGGACCTCAGTTTTCTTGAATATAAATGGGGTTAATAGCATCCTCCTTGCTGGGTTGTTGTGAGAAGTAAATATAATGCATATACAGGATCTGAACATAGTAGCACCCATA
The DNA here is from genome assembly GCA_030035585.1 of Dugong dugon. Classification (NCBI taxonomy): domain Eukaryota; kingdom Metazoa; phylum Chordata; class Mammalia; order Sirenia; family Dugongidae; genus Dugong; species Dugong dugon. Next base: position 52,890,136 of record CM057461.1, read on the forward strand.
AGCAGCAGCCATTATTACCAGACCTGGCAGGGTTGGATAGAAAAGGCCCTCCCCTTGAGAATTTGCTGCTATAACCGTGCCAGATGCTTCCTTCACAGAAAAGGAACCACAGTTACTGATTCAGACCATCTGGAATTTCTTAATCAAAACTATTTGCAACCCATTCCAGGTTGTATAAACTCCTGAAGTTTTTTTTTTTTTCAGAATCACCTGAAAATATCGGAAATATTCCAAAGTCATTTCATGAGCAATTTGGTGACGTGGTGTCAAGTGAATGAGTATAATTTTGGTCTGAAGTCTCAGTTCTGGCTACAGCCATTTATCAATATCAACAAATGAGGGCTATCGACACACCACTGAGGCCCACCAAAATTTAGAAGCACTAAAATACTAAATTCTCTATATAATTTGCTTGTTTGTGTAACCTATGGCCAGAAAGTGTCAACATGTAAATAATCACATCTAGGCTTAACACAGTAGGATTATCAAATCTGCATAGAGCCACCCTTACCATAAAACAGACAAAAGAAAAAAAAAAAAAAAAGCCCAAACCTGTTGCCTTCAAGTCAATTCCGACTCATAGTGACCCTATAGGACAGAGTAGAACTGCCTCATAGGGTTTCCAAGGCTGTAATGTTTACTTGCTTGAAGATGCCAGGTGTTTTGAACCTCACTCTGATGTTTTGAACCTCACAAGAGCCTTGTATATGATGCAAAGTACAGTGACAGCCTCAGCGACCAGCAGGAAGAGAGGGTACATCCACGGACCATTGCAGGCACCTACCTGGAAATAAAGGTACTGTGATTTCCACCCTTTCTCCTAACAAATATGCATGAGTGTGGAATGCATACTAATAAAAAGTTTTGTCTGGGTATGTAGACTAGATTAAGTGATTTTATATTGGATAACCACCACCCACCCATCTGTCAGTTTGTGGTACTGTGGTAGCTTGTGTGTTGCTGTGATGCTGGAAGATATGCCACCAGTATTTCAAATACCAGCAGGGTCACCCATAGGTTGACAGGTTTCAGTGGAGCTTCCAGACTAAGACTAGGAAGAAAGGCCTGGAAATCTACTCCTATAGACACACAGTGTATTCCTGCTATAATTACAGTCCTTTTTGTTAAAAGTTATGACTCAAGGGATAAGTGGTTGGGAATGCTACTTTTGCTTTCTGTAAACATACAACAGGTAAATCAAATTACCTCTCAGAGATGAAGATTAGAAACTTACTCTGTAAATTCCTGACCATGCATTCATACAACCCCTTCCTAACCAAGCCTAGCCAGGGTTGTTCAGACTTAATATGTGAAATCACAAGGTGAAATGGAGTAACTGAAGTGATTGTTAGAATAATTAGTCGACTTTTACCAGAAACATCCAGGGGATTGCAGTCTCTATCTTACACTGCTTTTGTGAAGACACAGTTTGTGAAAAATATGTGAGCCACAGTTGACTTAGTTCATTGTGACTGAATTGAGCTGCCGATTTTGTGCAGTGAAGTTTTAGAAAACCCCAGCACATTCCACAAGCTTAGACGAAGGATAACTCTAAGGGTTTCAGCCCCTTTAGCATCACCCTCTCCTGACTTCAGATAAATGTGGGTATGTGTGCTTAGACCTGTGTGCCCACATGGATCAGATTCAATACAGGGGAATGTGAAGTCTGTTCATACTCTATTGAAACACATCTCTGGAGGGGTTAGGTATTTCAGCTATTAGTAGAGAGATGAAATAGAAGGAGGTGCCAAGAAGAAATCTCATTTCTTCAACAACCAACCTGATCTATCTGAAATGGTGACAGAGAGAGAGAGGCAGAGAGAAGGCGCTACTCAAGCTAATAATATTCCACGTTCTACACTTGAAATACTATTTTTCTGAGATAAAGGCCTTCCCATGCTCCGATGTCTTCTCAACTGTATCACCTACAAATACCACAGTAGATCAGTAATTTAATCAGGAAATTACATATTGATCCATACTCTTTACACAATCTACCCTCTAACCCATTATTAACAAAGACAGAGAACACTCACCAAAGCATGATTTAAATATTTCTCCAAATGGAAATTACTTTTCTGTCACATATGAGCAATTGTTTTGATAATTTTTTGCAAGCGTAGGCTATGCTATAGTCAGTGTGTTTTGGGGGTAAAAAATGAGGTGCTGCTACTTATAGGTGGCCCACACCCCACCTCTCACCTAGCCTCGCCTCCCTCCCGTCTTTCCTGTTTGCTTCAGCATGTGAATTTATTCTGGCCAGAGGCATCAGTGGAGATGTAAATGTTAATTTAAAGCTACGCCAAACTGGGGAGAAGGGAATGCCAAGGCTGGCTTTTAGGTTTGTATAAACCAAAGACAGAACACCTGAGTTGTCACCCTGGGTGTCCAGCTGCTCCCCTTGCTGGACCCTCTGTGACCCTTGGTCCTCCCCCTCTTCCCCACCATCATGACTCCAAAGTGATTGAAGGGCCTTTTTTATCTGCCCCTAGATCTTCCCTTCCTTGGGCCTTAAATTACTTCTTGCACTGTGACACCCAAGAGCCACAATCAGAATACACTGGTTACTTGGAGCCAGATTCAGCCCATGATCAGATGGACAGTAGACAGAGAAGGGGTCAGCTGGAGCCTGCTGGGATCTGAGAATTATTCACAACGGTGTTCTTCCCTGCAGAAAAAGGCAAAGGGGCACTGGGCCATTCACGGTAATAAAATAAAAAATAAAAAAATAAAAAAAAAACAAACAAACCCATTGCTGTCAATTCTGACTCATAGTGACCCTACAGGACAGAGTAGAACTACCCCATAGAGTTTCCAAAGAGCACCTGGTGGATTTGAACTGCCAACCTTTTGGTTAGCAGCTGTAGCACTTAACCACTACACCACCAGGGTTTCCACTGTTTGAGGTAATACTTTCCCCAAATTCTACTTTTACCTGAAATAGTCAGGTAGATGAGCTTGGGGGAGAATGGACCAACGTTTTTTGAGTATCAACTGTAAACCAGTACCTTAGGTTGGGTCTACAAAAGCAGACTCTGAGATGAAGAGCCATGGACAGTCATTTGTCAACCAAATACTCCCAGGAAAGCTGTATGGGAGAAGGGGAAGCTGGACGGAGTGGGAGGAAGCCCAGCAAGGTGTAATCTCAGGCAAGGCCCTACGGTGGGTGGCAATTGCCTGATCCCACAGGCGACTCTGGAATGTAAGTCCCGCATCAGAATCTGTCCTCACCAAAGCCGAGCTTTCATATTCTCACACCTGTCAGTCACTGGTTAAGGGTTGGGGTGGGGGATGGGGAACATACATTTCCAGGCAGGTCTGGCTCTCTCCGCATCTAGGTAAAGCTGGGTCAAGTGGCCAAGGGCAGTCATCTAAAAAGGAGCCACAGGTGCTGGCTATTGGAAACAAAGAACACCAAGCCAGGAGGTGCATGACAAGGCTGAAACAGCACCCAAGGGATTTGGGAAGAGCACTCACCTATCCCCTGTAGCCAGGCTCTGCACAGGTGCTTGTCATTCCATTTCATCCTAACCAGCAATCTGTGAAAGGGGTGTTGATTTTTCTGTGAAGCATGTACGAGTCTCCAACACATGTTTTATGGGTTGAATGACTGATCACCTCGGATTTCCTCCTTGATTTGTTTCCATGGACCCTGAAAATTCCTGATGCGTAAGTGAGCCGTTCGTGAGAAACTTTAGTGGGACTAGGGTGACATCCAGTGGTTAGCTTGGGATTTGGCATATATATTTATTTATTTATATAGAAAGACATTTCTAATCTTGAGGCCGCTGCCCAGTGTCTGCATGCGGTTAGTAGCATTCAGGATCATCAGGATCATGGCTGCCACCTTCTCAGGTGGACTGGACGTACTCCATCACCCACCCCCCAATCTTAAGTCTGCTTCAGATATGGCATTGATATGCCTTTATCACTGAACATATAAGAAATTCAACTGATGTGAAAATTCACATCATAGGGGAAGGCTGATGTTCCACTTTCAGACCCATTTTGTATGTTTGCTTTTGGTATGGAGCCCTGGAGAGCTTAGTCCATTCAATCCATTTATAGAAAAGCAGCAATAGCACCCTGGGCTTGGAGAGTAAAAGCTCCTGTGGAGATAATTAACACAACCCCCAGCCCCCTCCAGGGGCACCAGGGGGTGGTTGAAGGGGCACAGGACATGGCATCACAAATTCCTCACTTGTAAAGTGTAGAAGCAAGATGTGAACCTAGACAACCTGGCTTCAAGACCCAAGCTGTCCACAGCCAATCCAGTTGCTCTCAGGGTGACTCTGACGCGTGGCAACCCCATGTGCATCAGAGTAGAACTGTGCTCCATAGGTTTTTGATAGCTGGCTTTTTTGGAAGTAGATCATGAGGACTTTCTTCTAAGGTGCCTCTGAATGGACTCGAACTTCCAACCTTTTAGTTGTAGCCATTTGTACCACCCAGGGAGACTACCCTGGAATAAAGAAAAGGAAGTCTGTGTTTCTCAACCAGGGGCAATTTTGCCTCGCCTCACCCCTGGAGCATTTGTCATTTTCTGGAGACACTTTTGATTGTTCCAAATGGAGGAGGGTGCTACTGGCATCTAGTGAGTAGAAGCCAAGAATGCTGCTAAACCCTCTACAACGCACAAGACAGCCCCCCATGACAGAGAATTATCCAGACCCAAATGGCAATAGTGCTGAGGTTGAGGAACCCTGATATAAGAGGTAACACTCATCACTTGGTGAATTTGGAAAGAATGACAAATGCTAGCCAGGCCTAAGAAATTATCTGGCCATGTGTTTGTTTTCTAAATCCAGTCTGGGGTCTATCTGTTTTGTAATGAGCCATTATGTACAGCTTCATATCTAAAAACTGTTTGTGCAGGTTCACTCTGCAACAGAGCCCTGGAGGTGCAGCCGGCCACTGACTACAGTTGGAACCCACCATCCGCTCTGCAGGAGCAAGATGTGCTAGTCTGCTTCTGTAAAGATTACAGCCTTGGAAACCCTATGGGGCAGTTCTGCTCTGTCCTAGAAGGTCGCTATGAGTCCGAATCAACTCAGTAAGTGGGTTTTTTCTTTTCTTTTTTGAACTCTGCAACGCACACCACCACACCTTCCAATCCACACAGCACACAGAGAACCAACGCTTTGCAATCTGCTTGTTTGAAATGACGGTCCGTGGTTCCCTTTCTCTTGATTTTAGACACTTTGCTTTTGCTTCGTCCTTTGGTTGTATAGACTTGCTTCTGAGTTCACATTTCATCAAATGCCCTTTCTCGGCTCCGAGAGGGCACCCTGCTTGTGAAGTGTTGACACATGACGGGGTCTGAGCGCTATTTACATTGCTTCTTGAGTCGTTTTCAGTCTCCTCTAGGAGACTGCTTAATTGCTTTTCAAACAGCTATCATGTTTTCCTAGCTTTACAGCTTCTTCCAGAAGATGATTACAATGTCCTATTATTTTTCAAGTAAAAATATCACTTTCTTACCCCTCTGTAATGTAGGCACTGTCAATTTCAATAACACCAGCTGTCTTTACCTGACATAGATTTTTTTCCTTCTATCTCCATTCCTTTGCTATTGCCATCCCATTTAACCTTCCTCAGAGGGAGCTTCTTAGGCACACAATGATATTTATAGTCTTTATCCTTTTTGTGGATACAATTAGAATTTAAACACTGCACACTTAAGCCCAACGTTGACATTCTTCATTTCTTAAAGGAAGAATTTACTTAAACATTAATAACTGTGTGGTGTACATTTTTAGGGCATGATTCAATTCTGAGAAGGGGAGAAAGATATCATGCAGTTTTCATCTATTAGAATTGTGAGTTGGTTAAAAAAAAGATATGCAATTGGAGGCCTAAAGCCTAATTTTAAATATATTACTTTATATCATAGTCAAAACACAAATGGCTACAGATTTGGGGAAAATGAATGAAACCTAAACTTAACCCCTTCTCTGGTTTTGCTTGTTATTGTTCATGAGCTTGAATGATCTTTTTAAAACTGCTATTGAGTTTAAGTTTAAAAGAACCAAACATTAATGTCCTTTTCCTTAAAACCCTATCCTGATGTGACATAGTCTTGCATTGTTCAAAGTGGACAATTTGTGCAAGAGAAAAGCAAAAGGTGGCTAAAATACAAATTAAGGGTTGGAAGTTGGATTCGGGTACTCCAAATTCTATACCTCATGCTTTCTGCCCTCCAAAGATGCCTGAGGGAAACCCTGGCGGCGTAGCGGTTAAGTGCTACGGCTACTAACCAAAAGGTCGGAAGTTTGAATTCTCCAGGCGCTCTTTGGAAACTCTGCAGGGCAGTTCCACTCTGTCCTATAGGGTTGCTATGAGTCCGAATCAACTCGATGGCAAGCAACGGATTTGTTTGTTTGTTTGTTTTTAAGATGCCTGACAAGGGAGGGTCATTCGCAAAGTGAAAGAAAAAGAAAAGAGAGTGAGAGACAGTCACCAAATATCAGCTTAATTAACAATTAGGCAAGCATCTGAAGACAGATTCTCTCAGTTTGGGGCTTCCCTGGCAAAGGCTGGACTGGACAAAGGCTGAATTAGACTGGGGGTCTGCTTAAGGTTTCCTAGCTCTTGCCTCCTCAAATCTAGGTCACCTGGGACGGTGGAATAGGATTCAAATGGCTGATCCCACTCAACTGCAGACTGAGATGTCACAACCATAGAGAAAAAGAAGAGCTGATGCTATTGATCCCTGGTCCATACCACCTGCATCTGCTTGCCTGATGGCATTTTATGGCCACTGGAGTTTGCTCTACTATTTCACAGCCATCTGGAACTGCCAGGGAATTAACTCTCCCTGGAAGCAGCCCTTAACCAATGGCTAACGGGTTGGTATATAATATGCCAGCTACCCCTTCCCCCGGGATAACGCCTAGGTGTGTATTCTACACTGTTTCCCTGAAGTCCTGAGTAAAACTGAATTCCAGGTGCCCACAGGGATGCCTTTTTTGATAACACACCCTTTGTGGCTTTCTTCTTTTCCCCACTTTACTTCCCCACTCTGCTACTGATGTTCCCGGGAATCACCTCCCAAATAAATTACACATACACACATCCTTGTTTCAGAGTTTGCTTCTCAGGAAACCCAAGCTAAGACAAAAAGTATGACTGGTTCTGCCCCTAGCAGGCAAGCCTTGTCCAGCGAAGCTGGAAGCAAAACAGGCAGTGGGAAGAAGGCCTGGCATGCAAGGATACAGAGCTGTATGTCTTCTGGGGCCAGTAGTCCCCATCCACTAGTAGAACTTGCAAGTGTCTCAGATCCTGACCAATAAGGTTTGTAAATTTCTTTTCCATTGGGGAAGAGATAGTAGAAGGCAAAGTGGCAAAAGGGTTGGGATTTTTCCCTCAGGTTCCCATCCCATCCCCTACCCCATTACAAAAAACATAATAATAATAAAGCCAAAACAAAAAGCTCCCCCTCCCAACAATTCAGGTTTATCGCACACAGGTCATCCCCACTTCAGAGTGACAAACACTCCAAGCTGCCTAGCCAGACGCCTAACCATCAAGACTCCCTTCAAGCTCACATCCCTGTGATAGGACTAAATATTTGTATCTATTTCATATTCAAAGCTTCTCACCATCTCCAGCCACCCACCACTTTCCCATTCATCACAGTCGGACTTAAACTATTCAAACAAGGCAATTCTTTAATTCCTCCACTTCCTGGCACGAACACCAGTCAGACCTGTGAAAAACTTGTAGTGCAGCCTTTCAGGTGTATTTTACTAAAAGGTAAGATTATGCTCGAAGCAAGGGTTAGGCAAACATTTGCGTAATGCCTTAGAACTCTACAAGCCAGGAATATTTTCTCAAATTGAGAAGCTGAATAAAATGGCTGCCAGGTTAAGAAAGGTCTTTACTTAAAGGTCAAACCAAAATATAATGGGAGAGAGAAAAATAGTTTGCAATAGATTTTTTTTTCCCCAATAAGGGGAACTGATTCTAAGTAGAGATTTGTTTTCTCTTTTCAAAGTTTGAAAAAAATTCATATGTCGGTTTTTGAAACACAATTATTCTCAAAAGCAAATGTATAATTGAAGGGGTGTAACCAAACTGGCCCTCAGTGAAGCCTTAAATTTTAAGCAGGAGAAGTCATCAAGTGTTTGGAGGTGTCAACCTCCCCCTTCCCAGCGAGACCAAACTAAGTGCCCTGTTCCTTCTTAGCAGCTGCCCCCATACCCCACCCCAGGTAGCCCCATGCTCCAGATTACAAGGCCCAGCCCTGTTTGGATCCCATTTCCCCAGGGCACAGTGGACTGGGAGACAGACCAGCCACTCTTGAACCTGTTACAGGACCTGATACTCTGCATTTCACAGGTGCAACTAGCACAGTGCCTTGCTGCTACAGGAAGGAGTTGTAGAGCCTGGTGAGGAGCTGGGGATGAGATCCAGGTTTGGGAAGCATCTCAATTTTCCTAAAGCCCCACATGTATGTAGCCACCAATACATAGAGCAGGCTCCATGCCAATAAATACCTGTTCCATGACTAAGTAAGTGAAGAGGTAGGGATGGATGTAGTTTAGTGCTTTTTTAAGCCTTTGGCCACCCTCTCCCATAGGAAGTTCCAGCACATTTTCTTATTTCCAGAAAGTTGTTACATGGAGCAAAAATGACACTCTTATATACCTGGATGTGACACATGGTTTTACCTTTGCAAGCCTTATGACAGGTAGTTAACTTTAAGAGTCATTGATACAAGTTGTCAAAATTTTCAACTATTTCTCTGTTGCTGTTAGCTCCCGTCGAGTCACCTGTCTCACGTTGACCCCATGTACAATGGAACGAAATGCTGCCCAGTCCTGCTCCGTCCCCATGATCAGTTGTGGTTTGGACTGTTGTGATCCATAGGGGTTTCACTGGCTGATTTTTGAAAGTAAATCACCAGGCCTTTCTTCCTAGTCCATCTTTGTCTGGAAGCTCTGCTGAAACCTGTTCAGCATCATAGCAACACATAAGCCTTGTGTCTGCGTATGAGATGCATCGACTAGGAATTGAACCCCGGCCTTGGTGGCACAGTGATTAAGAGCTTGCCTGCTAATCAAAAGATCAGCAGTTCAAATCCACCAGCAGCTCCTTAGAAACCCTATGGGACAGTTCTACTCTGTCCTATAGAGTCGCTATGAGTCGGAATTGACTTGATGGCAACAGGTTTGGTTTTTTTTGGTTTATCCCACATGGTAGGCGAGAATTCTGCCACTGCACCACCACACCCTCATGAACTATTTCTCTACTAGTTGGTAAACAGTCACTGTCCCAAAGCCCCCAAGTGTCCCCTCCCTGTCTTTGTAGCCTCATTAGCCCCTTCCATGAGATCACCAGGACCTCGACCAATTTCTGGGTTAATGCCCGGGACGGCACCTGTCCCCCAGGACCCTGCTCCATCTGACTGGACAGTGCCCTCGCTCTCTCTGTTGGACTTATTTTGGTGGGACTCAGCTTTCTGCACTTCTCTCTCTGGGATCTTACTCTCCAAGTCCTCACTATTTTGGTATATCTCTGATGACTTCAAACATATTTCATGTATTTTTTTCCAGCTGTTGCAGTTTTTCTTGGTAAGAGGGTTGGTATGCAATAAGCTACTCTCTCATTACTGGAAGCAGAAACTATCTGTGGACTTCTTATGTGAGAAAGATGAATCCCTATTTGCTATGCTATTGAAACTTTGGTTACTTGCAGCTAAATGAATTCCTAGCTGATAAGCTTGCTTTCGGTAGGACCATACACGTGCATGATCCAGGCTCAGTGAAGACCAGGGTACGTGGTCTAAAGAGAAGAAAGGTAAGCAGCCTGCCTTAGAGGAGAGAACCATAAAAGGCAGAGTCTTTTAAAAAGTAAATTCATTAGGGTAATCAGAGAAGGATCATTTGAATTTGTTCATTTGGAAAAAAAAAGAAAAGAAATCCATAAAGTATACTAACAGGCTGAAAGGGTTATTAGAGAGAAAACTTTGGAAACTGCTGAGTGGTCATATTTCTAACACAAGTTAATAACTTGCTGGAAACCCAAGAAGAAGGCACTTCCTCTTAGCTTTGCCATTAAGCACAAAGACTAAACTTGAGCACGTGATTTATAACACCCAGAGCTCTTCAGATTTCATTAAAAAGTACTAAATGAAGCCTGACACGTCCCAAGGTGTCCCATGGCCTGGAATGTGGAGAGATAAGGGGCTTTTTTCAAGGTCAGACGCTAGGTAGCTGGGATCAGTGAACAGTGGAGCCTTTGGGTATGAGAGGGTTAAAGGAGAAACACAGTTAAAACACATACACACATCACACATTTTATACACACACATGCACACTTTACACACACACACACACACACACACATTCATATGGGTAGTTGATAGGAATAGCCTGTCTAAAGCTCATACCCTCTGCGGCAGATTGTATTTTCCAAGGATGGTCCTATCAACATATCCCAACTCACATGTTCTCTTTGTTTTTCCAATCATAACTCAAACAGCAGTATTTTAATTGCATCATATGTGTCATGGATTGAATTGTGTCCCCACAAAATATCTGTCAACTTGGTTGGGTCACGATTCCCAGTATTGTATGCTTCTGTACTATTTTGTAACCTGATGTGATTTCCTCATGTGTTGTAAACTCTATCATTATGATGTAATAAAATGGATTAGTGGCAGTTATACTGATGAGGTCTATGAGATTAGATAGTGTCTTAAGCCAATCTCTTTTGAGATATAAAAGAGAGAAGTGAGCAGAGACACATAGGGACCTTGCACCACCAAGAAAGCAGCACCAGGAGCAGAGTGCGTCCTTTGGACCTAAGGTTCCTGAGCTGAGATGCTCCCAGACCAAAGGAAGACTGATGACAAGGACCTTCCTCTGGAGATGACAAGAGAAGGCCTTTCCCTGGAGTTGATGCCCTCAGTTTGGACTTGTAGCCTACTAGACTGTGAGAGAATAAATTTCTCTTTGTTAAAGCCATCCACTTGTGGTATCTCTGTTACAGCAGCACTGGATGACTAAGACAATGTGGTATAATTCTGGAATTTCATTTTTTAAATAATATTTTATTGTGTTTTGGTGAGTTTTACACAGTAAACTAGGTTCCCATTTGACAATTTCTTTACAAATTGTTCAGTGACATTAGGTGCATTTTTCACAATGTGTCAACATTCTCTTTAATTGTGTTCTGGTTGTGCCATTTCCAGTACTCTAGTTTCCCTGCCACCTTATAGTCTCATCTTTGCTTTAGAGTAAATGTTGACCTTTTGGTCTCATATAGATGGTTTTTTAGTAGAACATCATACTTATGGGTAATATATTTTGTGTGCCACTCAGTTATTTTGCTAAAAGGTGATTTCAGGGGATAGTTTCGGTTTAAGGTTTAAAGACTATCTCAGGGCAATAGTCTCAGGAGTCCTCTGGTCTCATCTGGTCCAGTAAGTCTTGACTTTTTCAGAATTTGAGTTCTGATCCGTGTTTTTTCTTCCCTTCTATCAGGGTCTATCTATTGTGGCCCTGATCAGAACAGTCAGTGGTGGTAGCCGGGCACCATCTAGTTCTGGTCTCATGGTAGATGAGGCCATGGCCTGTGTAGGCTATTAGCTCTGTATACTAGTTTCTTCTCTGAGACTTTGGTTTTATTCTTACTCTTTTGCTCCTGATAAGTAAAGACCAATAGTTGTATCTCAGGCTGTTCACAAGCTTTTAAGACCCTAAATGCTACTCACTTCACCAGGATGCAGAATATGAACTTGGTGAACTGTATTATGCCAATTGACTGAGTTGTCTCATGAGACTAAGGTCCTAAGCCTTCAAACTTAGGAAACCAATCTCGCAAGGTGTTTGATCATGTCTGAGAAGTGTCTGTAATTGTGACTTCTATGAATATATGTGCCTACACACACATATCTGTACTTACACATACATATAAATACTTCTATGTGTGCACACATATGTATACACCTGTACCTACCCATATACCTATATGCTTATACGCATACATATGTGATCATATACTCTTTTTTGGTGATTGTTGTTATTGTTGTCAAAATATATGTGTCAAATTCTTTTTATTAAGTGCTTCTTAGTGACATTGTTTACTTTGGTCAATCTGTGCTCACTACACCCACAGATTTGGTGCTACTTTTCCCATCACCTAAAATAACAAGTATCTATGATCTAGAGCTTGATTCCCCCTCCCTCCACTCCTTCTTGGTAACCACCAATGAACACTGGTCTCTCTCTATATATCTGTTCTTGTCTTCTTATAAAAATAGGATCATATGATATTTCTCCTTACATGATTGATGTATTTCACTTAGCATTATGTCCTTCAGGTCCATCCATGTTATAATATGTTCCATGGACTCATCATTGTTCTTTATGGTTATATAGTATTCCATTGTATGTATGTACCATATTTTGCTTATCCATTCACTCCTTGGTGGACACTAAGGTTGTTCCCATTCTTTTGCTAGTGTGAATAAAGCTGCAATGGACATAGGTGTGCATATGTCTGTTTGTGTCACTTATATTAGGTCTTTAGGGTATATACCTAGGAGTGGGATTGTTGAATCCTTAGTTTTTAGTTTTTTGAGGAAGTGCCATACTGTTTTCCATAGTAGTCATACCATTTTAATCACATCAACAATGGATAAGGGTTCCAATCTTACCACCTCCTCACTAACATTTGTTGGTATCTATTTTTTTTAAATGTGTCATTTAGCCAAGGTGAGATGGTATCTCACTGTAGTTTTGATTTGCATCTCTCTAATGTCTAATGATTATGATCATCTTTTCATGTGTTTGTTGGCCACTTGAATGTCCTCTCTGGTTGAAGTTTCTGTTCATGTCCTTTGCTCATTTTATAATTGGGTTGTTTTGTCTTTTTCTTGTTGATTCATTGAAGTTTGCTATAAATTTTAAAGATTAGACCCTTATTAGACATGTCATTTCCAGAGATTTTTTCCCCAGTCTGTAAGTTGTCTTTCTACTCTTTTAATGAAGTCTTTTTTTAAAAATTTTTATTTTCTTTATTTTTTTTTATTGTACTTTAGATGAAGGTTTACAGAACAAATAGTTTCTCAATAAACAGTCAGTACACATATATTTTTATGACATTGGTTTAACAACCCCATGACATGTCAACACTCTCCCTTCTCAACCTTGGAGGACTTTTTTATGTGTGTAAAAATATACATAGCCAAAGAACCATTTCAAAAATTTCTGCATGTACAATTCAGTGACACTGATTACATTCTTCCAGTTGTGCTGCTATTCTCATTGTCCTTTTCCAAATTATTCCATCACTATTATCTTCAACTCACTGTCCCCTAGCTTTCCCGTTAAACCTTTGAGTTGCTGTTGTCAATGATAAAGTCTTTTGATGAGTTTTTAATTTTTATGAGGTCCCACTTACGTAATTCCACTATTCGTGCATTTGTAGTTATATTTGTTATCCTATTTTTTTACGAAGATTAGGCTGCATAGTTGTCTCTGTATTTTTTCTTCCAGGAACATTATGATTTTAGTTTTAACATTTAGATCTTAGATTCCTTTTGAGTTAGTTTTTGTATATGGTGTGAAGTATGGGTCCTGTTCCATTTTTCCGCAAGTGGATATCCGGTTTTACCAGCACGTTATTAAAGAGAATGTTTCTCCCCCATTGAATGGACTATGACCCCTTGTCAAAAATCAGTTGTCTATAAATGGATGGATTTACTTCCGAGTTTTCAATTCTATTCCACTGGTCTATGTGTCTATCATTGAACCAATACCAGGCTGGTGGGCTTGAACTACCGACTTTCTGGTTAGCAGCTGAGTGCTTAACCACTGTACAACCAGGGCTTCTTTTTTAGGAACCATCAAACTGTTTTGCATAATGGCTGTTCCATTTTACATTTCCACCAGCAATGTATGAGTGTTTCAATTTCTCCACATCTTCTCCAATACTAGTTATTTGCTATTTTTGTATTATATTGTTGTTGTTAGCTGCTGCCAACTTGCCATTGAATGGATTCCAATTCACGGTGACCCCATGTATTACAGAGTATAATTGCTGCATAGAGTTTTCTTGGCTGTAATCTTAACAAAAGCAGATCTCCAGGCCTTTTCTTCTGCAATGCTGTTGGATAGGTTCGAACCACCAACCTTTAGAGAAGTCGAGTGCAAAGTTTGCATGACCTAGAGATATTATTATAGCCATCCTAAAATCAAAAACCAAACCAGTTGCTGTGGAGTCAGTTCTGACTCATGGCAATCCCATGTGTGCAGAGTAGAAATGCACTTCAAAGGATTTTCAAGGCTGTGACCTTTTAGAAGCAGTTCACTAGGATTTTCTTCCAAGGCACCTCTAGGTGGTTTGGAACCACCAATATTTCTGTTAGTAGTCAAGCGCTTAATGATTTGTGCCACCCAGGGACTCCCAAAGGCCACTCCAGTAGGTGTGAAGTGGTATCTCATTGTGCTTTTGGTTTGCATTTCCCTAACGACTAAAGTGCCTTGGAAGAAGTACAACCAGAATGCTCCTTAGAGGTAAGGATGGCGAGACTACGTCTTACATACTTTGGACATGTTGTCACGAGGGATCAGTCCTTGGAGAAGGACATCAAGCTTGGTAAAATACAGGATCAGCGAAAAAGAGGAAGACCTTCAACGAGATAGACTGACACAGTGGCTGCAATAGTGGGCTCAAGCATAACAACGACTGTGATGGCGCAAGACCGGGCAGTGTTTTGTTCTGTTGTGTATAGGGTCGTTATGAGTTGGAACTGACTCAACAGCACCTAACAATAACAACAACAATGACTAACGATGTTGGGCATCTTTTCATGTGCTTGTTTGCTGTTTGTATATCTTTTCTGGTGAAACATCTATTCAAGTCCTTTGTTCATATTTTAATCTGGTTGTCTTTTTGTTGTTGAGTTGTAAGAGTCTTCTGTATTTTCTGAATACTAGACCCTTATCAGATAAAATGAAAAATGCTGGTGGCTTACCCGTTCTGGTGAGGTACTATAACCTGTATTGGGAACTGAGGGGAGATACAGCCCCATATTCTTGGCCACATTAGCCTGGAGTGGAGCTTCTATAAAGTTGAGCTGGTAGGGGAGGGAGCAGATTATGGTTCAAATGCCACAGATTCTTTGCTGTTCTTACTGAGTTTTAGTGGATTTTCTTGAATATGTGTAGCTTTATTTGTTGAATGTCCTTAGGACAATTTCCAAAAACTTTATATATATATATATATACACACACACATATATATATTTAATAGTTTTCTTCTCTTTTGGTGAGTGGATGACCGGAGAGCTAAGGTATCTCAGGGTGTAAGAGATCAAAATTACATAATAGAGTCCAGGAATGAAGACTTACTGTTTTGGTAAGTTGACTCCCCAGGGGGAAGACAAAGGAGGTGAGATATAAAACAGGTGGACAACATTAGAATGGTGTTGCCGCAGGTGAGAGCAGTGGCAAATGGGCCATCCCACAGGGCTGGAGACTGCAGTCGGATAGGTGATCATTAGGCCAATTGGTGATCCTGCTGAAGAGGTGAAAGAGCATGGAAACAAAGATGATGATGACAACTTTTGATGTTGTAATTTACAAGTCTAAAAGCAGTAACAGATAAACCCAAAACCCTTACCCTAAATGTAAACTTAAACCATAAACCTAAACCCCCAAGCCGTAAACCATAATCATAACCATAAGAACTAAACTCAACCCAAGCCTTAATCCTCACCCTAACCCAAACCCTAAACCATAAACCCAACCCCTACCCTTAGCCCCTAATCCATACCACCAATTTTCCAACTTACCCTAACAACAACCCTAGCTCTAACAACAACCCTAGTCCTAAGAACCATAACCTAATCCTAACGACCCTAACCCTAAATCAAACTCAACCCCAACCCCAAACCTTAACCCTAAATCCTAATCTCAAGCCCTAAACTCTAAACTTTAACCCTAACCCAAGCCCTAAGCACTAACACTAGCAGTATCCCTAACCCTAACGCAAAACCCCAAACCATAAAATCTAGCCTTTAATTTTAGAACCTTAACCCTTAAACTCAAACACCATACCAAACCCAATCATAACACCTTAACCCCATCTCCTTATGGTGAAATGAGTCCCTGATAAAATGGCGTGGCATTAGAGGTCCTGTAACTTCAGGGGGAGAGATAATCAACATAATCAGCATCTACCCAGATATGATTCTTGAAATGGAGGTCAGACATACCTCCACTTTCCAAACTTTTTGCCAATTCTGACGCCAGCCGTCCCTCCCACGGCACTCTCTACTTCTCTACTGGGTTCGATAATTCATTGCAGTGGCCACACAGAACTCACAGACCATACTCATAGAGTTTATTAGGGAAGTAACAGGTTGCAATTCAGCACCAGGATCAACTTGAAAGTAACAGGAACAACTCAGGATATAGTTCTTCAATCAGGACAGCTTCTTCTCAACTGCTGCCAGCTGGCCTTCACTCTTGGCCCCAGCCCTGGTGCTTGGCCCCAGCCCTTGGCCTCAGCCCCAACTCTTGGCTCTTGCTTGGGCTGGCCTCTGCCCTTCTCAGGCAAATGTTACAAAGTTCTTTAACTCCTCCAGTAAGTGCCCAGAAGCACCCCACTCTGCCAGGAAGCCTCTTGCCTGAAGGCTCTCAACTCTCTCACTCTGTGGGCCAGGAAGGCCCCTGTGCACTGGTCTCCTGGTTCCTGCTGTCTCACATAGCTGCTGCCTACAGTGTTACAGCACTCTGGCTCCTGGGTCTAGGAGGTTCTCAGCACAAGGACACTGGGTCCAAAAGACGTTCTTTGCTCTTGGCTTTTCTTCATCATGGTAGTGAGGGCTCCCTTCAGCCTCTGGGATTGGCTCATTTTAAACCTAGCAGGAAGACAAAACTGACCAATCACCTAGAAGGGTTCCATGCAACTTATTTGCATTAACAAATTGTCCAATGCCCTTGATTGGCCACAAGCACCTTATTTGCATAGTCCCAACCAGTGATTTTTGTCATTTTGTGGGAGTTACAAGACCATGGTTAGAAGAGCCATATAAAAGTAATTTACTGTACCGCAGTTCCTTTATTTGTCCTTTTTCTTTGGTCCTTTGGAAAAGAGCTTGGGAGATTTTTATTATCTCTAAGCCTTGAGGAGTTGTTAACTTTGCCTTAGTTCTTTGGAGAAGCAACTTGGGGGAGGGGACTCTCAGGTTCTTTTCTACCCCAGAGTGTTGGTTCTTTTCCTGGGTGATTCCCCAGGTTGATTGACATTTCCTGGGTAAGCTCTAACAACTAGATGGTTTAATAGTTTAGTCTGGTAATTAACAAGACCTGAGTTGATCGACATCTCATGGGTAATAGAAGGATGGTTGGATTCTGGTCTGGTGAGGGACGCCCCACCTTGTAACTGATGAGGATTAAGACGTATAAACAGCTGAAGCACAAATGTTTTAGAGGACTCCTGGTTAAGAAAGAGATGCTAGCTAAGAGCTGGGCTGGCAGAGAAGCAGAGCCACGTGGCAGCCAAGTGGTCCTGAAGCTGCTACATTGGTTATTAGCTGGGCCAGGTAGCAGCAGAGAGACCGACCGTAGAGAGGCCTGATGGCAGAGAATCCTGACAGCAGAGAGGCCTGACAGCAGAGAGCAGTTAGAAGAGCTGAACAAGCTGCTACACTGGCTGTGAACTGGGCCAGTTAGTAGTGGAGAGGTCGATGGTGGATAGTGGATAGGCTTGGCGGCAGAGAGTCCTGAAGGCAGAGAGCAGCTTAGAAAGCTGAGCAAGTTGATACACTGGCTGTGAACTGGTCCAGTTAGTGGTGGAGAGGCTGACGGTGGAGAGCTAGTATCTGAGATGCCCTATACAGAGAGGCCCCAACAGCAGAGAACTGTCTGAGGTTCTTATCAAGAGCTGCACCAGCAGGGAGCATATTTGATCCAAGGGTTATCCTGTGAGAAAGCTGTCCTGATTGACCAATTGCATCTTGAGTTGTATTCTGTTACTTCCAAGTTGCATCCTATTCTGAGTTGTTTCCTAAGTTGTATCCCAATAAACCACTTAACTGTAAGTACAGTTTGAGAGTTTTGTGAGACATTGCAGCAAATTACCAAACACAATGTGGGAAAGAAGAGTGCTAAGTGGAGGGAAAATGGCTGGTGTCAGAGATAATGGACTAGCACAACAGCTTGGAGAAACTGGAAGTATAGGCTATATTTAGCCTCTCCCTCATAGGAACCACCTTTTGCTGATTTTTATTCATAAAGTTATTCATTTAGTTGGTGTCAGAATGGTAGGATTTGCTGGAATGTCCCTGACTTACAGGAATATATGGTTTTGGATAAAAAGGGGACAAACAGTAGAAGGACAAGAAATCTTTGGCTTTTGGATGGGATGAAAAAACACCCTTTGAGATGGTTAAGATTGTGTGTCAGCTTGGCTGGGCCATGATTCTCAGTGTTTTAATGTAATCACTGCCATGATTGAATATACTGTGAGTAGCCAATCAGATGAAAGGGAGTCTCCTTGGGGGTGTGGCCTGCATCTGTATATAAGCAGATATTCTGGCTTTTTGCTCTCTCTGGATCCTGCGGCTGCTTCCTGTTGTCTCATCTCCCGTTCTTGGGACTTGAGGTGTCAGCTTATCTGCTGAACCTGGGATTCGTCGATCTGCACAGCCTGTGAGTGGGAGCCCTGCTCTCCAACTTGCCAATCTTGGGCTTGCCAGCTTCCGCAGCTGTGTGACTTGGGAGAGGCCTCTACCCTGATCCACGGACTTGGGTCGTTCTAGCCTCTACAATCGTGTGAGCTGTTTCCTTGATATAGTCTCTCTCTATACATATTTATACACTTTACTGGTTTTGCTTCTTTAGAGAACCCAGCCTAAGACATCTGGTACCAGGAGTGGCTCTAGAGAAACAAAATTGTAAGGATGAGCTTTATAAATTGGTTCTCAAATCTGGTTAGTCATAAAGACGTTGATGACTCTGCTTCCAGCAGTAAAGAGGTCACTGCTAGTCCATGGAGCAAGGTGGTGACACAAAAACGCAAAATATCACCACTGGTAGATCAGCTATTTGTGAAAGGTGAGGCTCAGGGTGAACACATATGTGATATCTTTCTACAGCTTTGTCAGAATGAGAAGTATAAGGAAGCTGGTTTGTTTGTCTTACTTTCACTAGACAAACTGATGAATGAAAGAGATGCACTCAGGGCTTCACAGTCAAGGCTCAAGTGCTGCATACATGACCTCAAGGCTTCTACTTGTGCTTTTAAAGAAAGCCTTATTTCTTGTAGTAACAGAGCTGAAATTGCTGGAAACCAAACCAAGAGTCTTATTGTAAGAGTGGCTGAATTACAACGCTAGCTCAATTGCAAACCTCTAGAGGCATCTGAAGTTAAAGTAAGGGCATTGATTGGGAAAAGATGGGATCCTGAGTCTTGGGATGGGGACATATGGGCAGATAATCAGGAAGCTGGGGACACTGAGCCTGTAAATTCCATTGAATCACTCCTGCCATCAGAGCCAGTCCCATCTGAAGAGACTACTTCATGTTTGTCTGCTAAACCACCCTGCCCAGAAAAACCATTAGTCCCTCCACTCCCATCTGAGATTAGCCCTACCCCAGATGCCTCTAAAGAGGACTTGCCTGAGTCATTGCTTAGAGCATCGCCTGAGGCAGATGCTTTACAAGATAATGCTGAATGTTCTCAAAACAATTCCACACTAGAAGCCACTATTCTGGCTTCTAGACCTATAACTAGGCTTAAGTCCCAGCGAGCCCCAATAGATGAAGTACAAAGTATGACCCAGGAGGAGGTATGCTACACTCCAAAAGAACTACTTGAGTTTTCTAATATGTACAAACATAAACCTGGGGAATATGTGTGGGAATGGCTATTAAGGGTGTGGGATAATGGTGCAAGGAACATAAAGATGGATCAGTCTGAGTTTATTGATATGGGTCCACTGAACACAGATTCTTCATTCAGTGTTTCAGCTAGAGAAGTTAGGAAAGGATCTAATAGTTTATTTGGTTAGGTTGCTGAAACATGGATTATGAGGTGGCCGACGCTAAATCAAGTTGAAGTACCAGACCTGCCTTGGTATACTGTAGAAGAAAGTATCCAAAGGCTTAGGGAATTGGCATCCTAGAGTGGATTTATCAAGTTAGACTCACAGACCCACACATGGAGTGTCCAGAGGACACACCTTTTACCACAACAGTGTGGAACAAATTTATGAAGGGAGCTCCAGCATCGTTGAAGACTGCTGTGATTGCTATTTTATGTAAGCCAGATTTGACAGTGGGAACGGCCCTAACTGAATTAAGACACCTAACTACAATGGGGCTGATTGGACCCCATGGTAGTAGGGGCCAAGTGGCTGCACTCAATCGACAAAGACAAGGGGGGCATGGTTACAGTAATGGACAGAGGATTCAAAGCAGTAATCAGAATAGTCTTACTCGTATGGACTTATGGCATTGGCTACTTAGTTATGGTGCCCCTAGGAGTGAAATAGATAGGAAATCTACTAAATATTTACTTGATCTATACAAATGGATGAATTCTAGGTCAGGTGAACAGCAGTCTAACTTGAATCGATTTGAGCGAGTTTAAAGACCTACAACCCCTTGAATGAAGGGGAGGCCATATCCCCTTGAAGGACTCCAATACACTGCCAAAAATTTTTACTGTTAATCTTTCTCCCAGCGTTACCAAAGGGATCTACGGCCTTTTACAAGAGTGACTGTTCAGTGCAGAAAAGGAAATAATCAGAATTTTTGGGGATTACTGGATACTGGCTCTGAGCTGACACTAATTCCAGGAGACCCAAAACGTCACTGTGGTCCACCAGTCAGAGTGGGGGCACATGGAGGTCAGGTTATTAATGGAGTCTTGGCTCATGTCCGTCTCACAGTAGGCCCAGTGGGTCCCAAAACCCATTCTGTAATGATTTCCCCAGTTCCAGAATGCATAATTGGAATAGATATACTCAGCAACTGGAAGAATACCCACACTGGATCCCTGACAAATACAGTAAGGTCTATTATGGTAGGAAAAGCCAAGTGGAAGCCATTAGAACTGCCCCTACCTAGGAAAATAGTAAACCACAAGCAATACCACATTCCTGGAGGGATTGCAGAGATTACTGCCACCATCAAGGACTTGAAGGATGTAGGGGTGGTGATTCCCACCACATCCCCATTCAACTCGCCTATTTGGCCTGTGCAAAAAACAAATGGATCATGGAGAATGACAGTAGATTATTGAAAACCTAACCAGGTGGTGAGTTCAATTGCAGCCACTGTTCCATATGTAATTTCACTGCTTGAGCAAATTAATACATCTCTCAGTACCTGGTATGCTGCTATTGATCTGGCTAATGCCTTTTTCTCCATGCCTGTTTCAAAGGACCACCAGAAGCAGTTTGCCTTCAGCTGACAAGGCCAACAATACACCTTCACTTGCCTACCTCAGGGCTACATTAACTCTCCAGCCCTATGTCATAATTTAGTCCGCAGGGACCTTGATCGCCTTTCCCTTCCACAAGACATCACACTGGTCCATTACACTGATGACATTATGCTGATTGGACCTAGTAAGGAAGAAGTGTCAATGACTCTGGACTTATTGGTGAAACATTTGCGTGCTAGAGGGTGTGAGATTAATCACACAAAAATTCAGACACCTTCCACTTCAGTGAAATTTCTAGGGGTCCAGTGGTGTGAGGCATGTCGAGACATTCCTTCTAAAGTGAAGGGTAAGTTATTGCATCTTGCTGCTCCCACAACTAAAAAGGAGGCACAATGCCTAGTGGGCCTCTTTGGATTTTGGAGGCAACATATGCCTCATTTGGGTGTGCTGCTCTGGCCTATTTATCAAGTGACTCAAAAAGCTGCTAGTTTTGAGTGGGGACCAGAACAAGAGAGGGCTCTGCAACAAGTTCAGGCTGCTGTGCAAGCTGCTCTGCCACTTGGACCATATGATCAGCTGATCCAATGGTGCTGGAAGTGTCAGTGGCAGATAGAGGTGCTGTTTGGAGTCTTTGGCAGGCCCCTATTGGTGAATCACAGCGCAGACCCTTAGGATTTTGGAGCAAAGCTCTGCCATCCTCTGCAGACAACTACTCTCCTTTTGAGAAACTTTTTGCTTGTTACTGGGCCTTAGTAGAGACTGAATGCTTAACCATGGGATACCAAGTCACCATGAGGCCTGAGCTGCCCATCATGAACTGGGTGTTGTCTGACCCACAGAACCATAAAGTTGGACATGCACAGAAGCACTCCATCATTAAATGGAAGTGGTATATTCGAGATTGGGCCCGAGCAGGACCTGAAGGCCCAAGTAAGTTGCATGAGGAAGTGGCCCAAATGTCCATGGTCTCCACTCCTTTCACATTACCTTCAATCTCCCAGTCTGCACCTATGGCCTCATGGGGAGTTCCTTATGATCAGTTGACAGAGGAAAAGAAAACTCATGCCTGGTTTATAGATGGTTCTGCGTGATATGCAGGCGCCACTCTAAAGTGGACTGCAGCAGCACTACAGCCCCTTTTTGGGACCTCCCTGAAGGACAGTGGTGAAGGGAAATCCTCTCAATGGGCAGAACTTTGAACAGTGCACCTGGTTGTTCACTTTGCTTGGAAGGAGAAATGGCCAGATGTGCGATTATATACTGATTCATGGGCTGTGGCCAATTGTTTGGCTGGATGGTCAGGGACTTGGAAGGAACATGCTTGGAAAATTGGAGACAAGGATTTATGGGGAAGAGGTATGTGGATAGACCTCTCCGAATGGGCTAAAGAACTGAAAGTATTTGTGTCTCATGTGAATGCTCACCAAAGGGTTACCTCAGCAGAGGATGGTTTTAACAATCAAGTGGGTAGAATGATGTGTTCTGTGGAAACCAGTCATCCTCTTTCCCCAACTACTCCTGCCATTGCTCAATGGGCTCATGAACAAAGTTGCCATGGTGGCAGGGATGGATGTTATGCATGGGCCCAGTAGCATGGACTTCCACTCACCAAGGCTGACATGGCCACAGCCTCTGCTGAGTGCCTAATCTGCCAGCAGCAGAGACCAACACTGAGTCCCCAATATGGCACCATCTCTCAAGGTGATCAGCCAGCAACCTGGTAGCAAATTGATTACATTGGACCACTTCCATCATGGAAAGGGCAGCATTTTGTCCTTACCGGAATAGACACTTACTCTAGATACGGATTTGCCTTCCCTGCACGCAATGCTTCTGCCAACACTGCCATCTGTGGACTTACAGAATGCCTTATCCACCGTCACGGTATCCCACACAGCATTGCCTTAGATCAAGGGACTCACTTCACAGGAAATGAAGTGTGGCAGTGGGCCCGTGCTCATGGAATTCACTGGTCTTACCATGTTACCCATCATCCTGAAGCATCTGGCTGGACAGAATGATGAAATGGCCTTCTGAAGACACAACTATGGCACCAGCTAGGTGGCAATACCTTGCAGTGTTGGGGCGATGTTCTCCAGGAGGCTTTATATGCTTTAAACCAGTGTCCAATGTATGGTGCTGTTTCTCCTATAGCCAGGAATCAAGGGGTGGAAATGGGAAGTGGCACCACTCACTATTACCCCTAGTAACCCACTTGCAAGTTATTGTGTTAATGAGGTAGGATTAGAAGCAGTTATGTTAATGAGGCAGGACTCAATCTACAAGATTATATTGTATCTTGAGTCAATCTCTTTTAGATATAAAAGAGAGAACAGAACAGAGAGAGGGACCTTCTACAGCCAAGAAAGAAGAGCTGGGAGTGGAGCATGTCCTTTGGACCTGGGGTTCCTGGATTAAAAAACTCCTAAACCCAGGGTAATACTGATGACAAGGACCTTCCCCCAGAGCCAACAAAGAGAGAAAGCTTTCCCTTGGAGATGGCACCCTGGATTCAGACTTCTAGCCTCCTAAACTGTGACAGAATAAATTTCTCTTTGTTAAAGCCACCCACTTGTGGTATTTCTGTTATAGCAGCACTAGGTAACTAAGACAAGAGGTATCTGCCACATATGCAGACTGGAGCTTATGGCAAAAACCCAACAATACTGCTCGATGGTGACCACTGGGATTCTGGACTAGAAAATTTCAAGATGCTGCAGCATGATACACACCATTTGGAAGGCAATTACTAGCCTGCTATTGGGCGTTGATGGAGATTGCTTCAATGACAGGGCATAAAATCATCATGAGACCTGAAATACCCATCATGTCTTGAGTGATGTCAGAGAAGGGACACTCTAATAAGGCAGTGCCCAAAATAGGTCCTTGATAAAACGGAAATATACCCACTCCTTACTTATCGACATGGTTAGGTTCCAAAGACTAGGTCATTATGCAAAAATTGGAGTTATGTGAAAATGGAATATTTTTTTCTGCTTTTCAGACCATCCATTTGTGCTAAATTTTTTATTTAGAAAATATCATAAATAACAGGTAAAATTTACTGATACGCTTATCACTGTGACGAGTCCAATTATGGATTATTCCTCTGTGGAGGAGGCTTGGAGGAGACAAAGCTAATTAAAGCCAGTCTGTGTGGCTGGAAGGTGTGACTTCACCTTCCTCCTGTGCTTGATCAGAGCTTCCCTAATGGAGCTGCTTCGAGGACTCCACTCCCACCCCTGCAAGCCCCGTACTCATGATCCCCGGAGCCTGCTCTGCCCTCTCTACCTGGTGAGTCACCCAGGCTTGGGGCTTCCTGCAAGGGCACTGGAAGCCTGGCTGCGCACCTGGTCCCACCAAGGCAGAGGCTTCAGGCTCAGTTTGGCTCACTTTGGGATGTCATTGAACTTACATGCATTTCTTCCAAACACCCTTTCTGATGCCTCTTTCTTTCCTCCCTTCCCACCCCACAACAATTTGGCCACATAGGAGCTGGGAAATCAGAACAAGTGACCACTGTCTCGGTCCTGCCTAAATGTCCACCTGGAGGCTGTCACCATGGAGAAGCTGGCCCCGTGCAGCAGCTGGACATGGCGGCCTTACCAGCAGGAGGGAGTGGAGGGTATGGAGCAGCATGGCTCAGCTTCCTGGAAGCTGCCCAGAGACCCTCCTGGAGGGAGGGGATGCTCCGCAGCTGTTGTAGCCATGCCTACCACTTCATTAATACACAAAATAGTCCCATAGTAGATTTTTTACTACTGCCATAAATGTGAAATGTAGAATAACGAGATAGTCGATAAGTGGGATGTGGGTGTAATTTATACAAGAAAAAGCTACTGGGGTGCGGTATAATGAATTACTTTAATATGGCATTTTCTAGCCATGGTCTTTGAAACTCCCACGAAATGACTGGGTGGGACCATGCAAATAAAGTGCTTGTGGCCCACCAAGGGGATTGGACAGCTTGATAATAATGTAAATAAGGTGCATGGAATGCTTGCAGGGGTGGGACCATGCAAATAAGGTGTATGGAACCCTAACAAGGGGATTGGTCAGTTTTACCACCCTGCTAGGCTTAAAGGGAGCCAATCCCAGAAGTGAGAGGGGACCTCACTACCATCAAGCAGAAGAGTCAAGAGTGGAGTGCATCTTTTGGACCCAGGGTCCCTATGCTGAGAACCTCCAAGATCCAGGAAACAGCTGTAACAACAGAGATGGTGAGAAGTGGCAACAACCACAGCAGAGTCTAGCAGTGGAGAAATGGCAGCAGAACCAGGAGACGCTGCAAGATTATACTGTGGGCTTCCTGGCCCATGGAGCAAGGCAGCCAGAGTGGGTGTGCCGAGCCATGGAAGAAGAGATCTGAGAACCTTCAGGCAAATGACTTGCTGGAGGAGTGGGGTGCCTCTGGGCATTTAGCTATGCAGAGACAGAGCTGAGCACCTTTGAACTGAGGCTTACAGGTGGAGTGGTGTGCCTCTGGGCACTTATTGGAGGAGTTTAAAGAGCTTTGTAATGCTTGCCCCAGCAGGCAGAGAATAGGCCAAGGGCCCGAGGACTGAGAGAGGCCTGCCTGTGGAAATGGCTGAAAAGAAGCTGTCCTGATAGAAGAACTGTATCCTGAGTTGTTCCTGATCCTGAATTATAACCTGTTACTTCCCTAATAAACTTGTAACTGTCAGTATGGTCTGTGAGGTCTGTGTGGCCATTGAAATGAATTATCAAATCAAGCAGAGAAGTAGAGAGTGTGTGGGAGGGACAGCTGGTGTCATAATTGGTAAAAAACTGGGGAGGGGTGGAGGTATGTGTTACATCCACCTCATAGGGATTAGCCTTGAGCTGATGATCTTCTCTCTCCTCCCCCTTGTGAAGGAAGATGAGGCCTGACGCCACCACGCCATTTTTACACAGGGCAATGCAGGGAGGCAACCACCATATCCACAAGCAGGTAGCCTCTTTTCACATAGATCCTACCTTGGAACCACCTAAGAAGTTGCCAGAGCCTATTGCTATATGGACAGTGCCCTGTGAACAGCTTTCTACTGATCAGTGGGATGCTTCTTGGTTCACAAATGACAGTTACAGGGTACATGGATGACATCTGATGTGAAAACGTGCTGCATTAAGACCAGAAGATAAAAAGACACTAATCGAAGTAGGTAGAAACAGGTCACTCAATGAGCTGAACTGCATGCTATTTTCCTTGTTGTGATGGAAGAATTGAACAATGGCGAGAACCCATATGTTTGGATTTTTACCAATTCATGGGAAGTGGCCAACAACCTGGCTATAAAGTCAGGCAAATGGGCAATGGAAAATTGTACTATTAAGGGGATACCCATGTGGGACACTGTCCAACGGAAAGCACTCTGGGAATTTAGAAGGTGCATTAAAGTAGGACATGTCAATGCCCATCAGAAGACCTTCCTTCCCAGACTGGAAGGCAACTGGGATCAGCAAAGGGACCTGCTGGTACACTCAACTGAAGTGGCCACCTGAAATGAGAAGACATGGGGGGTATGCCTGCAGTAATGCACAGATGGGCTGAATCTAGACATATCCTTCTTACACCCTCTGAGGCACAAAATGCCAATAAGGATTCCTCCATATTCCAGCAAAAAAGACAGAGGTTGCAGATGGCTATGGGACAGATTCCCCAGGGGGAAACCCTGCACATAATTGGCAAGTCAGTTACATTGGACCTCTGATGCCAGTGGCTCCAGAGGGCTACAAATAGGTCCTGACAGGAACAGACACACTCTGGACTGAGCTTTGCATATCCAATGATAGATGCAAATGCCAAAAACACCATTAACATATTGAAATAAAAGATACTGTGCCAATTTGGGCCACTGAGTTGTATTTCATCAGACCAAGGGACACACTTTACAGCCCACAGTGTGCAGCAATTGGCAAAGAGACATCATATTAAATGGATGTGCCAAGTTTCATAGCACCCTCAGAGTAATGGTTTGATAGAAAATTGAAATGGGCAATTGAAGCCATTATCTAGAATGAGGGAGAGAAAGATACGAAGGGATGGCTTACACGCCCTCATGAGTGAGTGCTCACACTCAACATGAGAGGGGTAAAGCGAGGATCATCACTGGACAGATTCCTATGCTTCTCTGGGGATCTGGGGATGAAGTGGTGGGGGAGGATGCTGGTACAACTATACAGTTCTTCCACACATCACCTAAAATTGCTTTTTCTCTGCCAGATGTTGCAGTCCCAGGATCAGGGATGCAGCTGTGGGTGCCAAAAGCAGGGGTGATTCCTAAGCAAAAGACTAACTATACCTCTAAAACTGTATGCCAGAATCCCGAAGGGCCTTATGGGATGGACTGTACCTTTCCCCCATCTGGAAAATTTGGGGTTGACAGTGAATACTGCCATATTGCCTAGTGGTCAAAATAGCCCATTATACTTACGTAACCCTACCCCATATGGATGGGAATGGACTGAGGGGGAAGAGCTTGCTAGACTGGTATTGCTACCAGTGAACTGGACCAGCACAGCAACTGAACCTGTTGTTCCTTCCCAAGGTGGAAAAGTTTGGGAAAAATAAGTGACAAATGTAAGGAAGAAAAAATAATACCTGAAAGTAAAGGAATGAATAAATGGGTCATTCATTGGGGGAAATCTAACATTCTATTAATACCTCAAGAGAGGCTTAGGGCAAAGGAATGATATTCTCAGTTAAATTTTATCAGATGCCCTAAAGGGTGAAGTCAGGATGACCTTTTGGAGACCCCACCCAGATCAGATGGACACCTGCAGCAGACCTGCATGGCTGGTACCTGAGTGACCTCACCCTGAGGGCTCTGCCCTATAGATGGTGTCTTAGTTATCTAGTGCTGCTATAACAGAAATACCACAAGTGGATGGCTTTAACAAAAAGAAATTTATCCTTTCACAGTCTAGGAGGCTAGAACTCTGAATTCAAGGTGCCAGCTCCAGAGGAAGCCTTTCTCTCTCTGTCAGCTCTGGGGGAAGGTCCTTGTCATCAATCTTCCACAGTCAAGGATCTTCTCAGCCCAGGTACCCCGATTCCAGAGGATGTGCCATTTTCCTGGCTCTTTTTTCTTGGTGGTATGAGGTCCCCCTGTATCTCTGCTCACTTCTCTCTTTCATATCTCAAAAGAGATTGACTTAAGACACATCCTAATCTTGAAGATTGAGTCCTGCCTCATTAACATAACTGCTGCTAATCCCACCTCATTAACATCATAGAGGTAGATTTTACACCACGTAGGAAAATCACATCTGAAGACAAAATGGTGGACAATCACACAGTCCTGGGAATCATGAACTAGCCAAGTTGACACAGATAATTTTGGGGGGACACAATTCAATCCATAACAGATGGACTAATTGTTAGTGACTGATTTGGACTAAGATTGTCATAACCAAAAAAACAAACTAAACCTGTTGCCACTGAGTCAATTCTGACTCGTAGTGACCTTATAGGACAGAGTAGAACTGCCCCATAGAGTTCCCAAGGAGTACCTGGTAGATTCGAACTGTTGACCTTTTGGTTAGCAGCCATAGCACTTAACCACTATGCCACCAGGGTTTCCAAGACTGTTACACTGCTAGTCAAATCTATGGGAAGGCAGAAGTAACCCTCCCAATGTTAAGTATGTGAAAGAACCACGGCCAAAATGCCGGAGAGTGGTCTATGGTTCAATGAGCTCCTTTATGTGGCCTTTTGTCTTGGTTCTTTGGAAAAATAGCTTCGAAAATTATCAGCAGAG
This sequence comes from Dugong dugon, assembly GCA_030035585.1. Taxonomy (NCBI): domain Eukaryota; kingdom Metazoa; phylum Chordata; class Mammalia; order Sirenia; family Dugongidae; genus Dugong; species Dugong dugon. The sequence goes on from CM057461.1 coordinate 52,919,304, forward strand.
AGGCCTGGTGGAAGAGAGCAGCTAAGAGAGCTGAGCAAGCTGCTACACTGGCAGTGAGCTGGGACAGTTAGCTGTGGAGAGGCTGACAAGGGACAGGACACAGAGAAATGTCCAAGGTCCTGATTGAGAACTGCACCAGCAGGGAACATTTTAATCCAGAGGTTATCCTGGGAAAAATCTGTCCTGATTGACCAATTGCATCCTGAGTTATAGCCTGTTACTTCCCAGTTGCATTCTAATCTGAGTTGTCTACTGAGTTATATCTCAATAAACCACTTTACTGTAAGTACAGTTCATGAGTTCTGTGAGATGCTGCAGTGAATTAACAAACTCAACATGGGAAAGAAGAGTGCTAAGGGGAGGAGTGACTGGTGTCAGAGATGACGGACTGGCACACAATAAACCTAAAACCCTCAATCCTGACCCCTAGCTGCTGACCTTTAACCCCTGGCCCTTGGCCCCTAACCTTGGCCTTTGACCCTGGTCCTTGAACTCTGATTCTAGACCTAGACTCTGACTCTAGGCTCTGACCCTAACTCTAACCTTAAGACCCTACAGTCTTAACACATAAACTAAACCCCAGCCCTAACTGATCTAGAACTTCATAGTGCTAAGTGTGTGTATGGAGCTGTCTCCTCTCCCAGAACTTACCATGATGCCACAGGCCTGACCCACAGGAGATGAGGCAACACGCGCACGCACACACATACATGCACACAAACATACACACTGTTTTGATTAAACTTTTTAATGACTTGTATCTGGTCCATGGTACCTGGCACAAAGTAAGCACCACATAAATGTTTAAATAAACAACACAAACATCAGCACCCAGGGAGCAGCTCCAAGGGCTTTCAGGTGTCCCCTGAAGAGGTCCCCTCCCTGCTGCCACCCAGTCCACCCCACAAGGGGTCTCCTCTGCCATGTGACGGGCTGACCCCGTCCTCCCTTCATCCCCAGTGAACCCTATGGTCCAGGTGGGGGTGGGGGCAGCAAATTAGGTGCCAGGGCTCCTCCCCAAGGGGCTGGAATTGGGGCCATTGTCCTCACTGCCCTAGGCCTTTGTTCCCAGTCTGGCAGAGGGGCTGGGAGGGGGGACCTCAGGCCACCCCTCCCCTGGCCTGGCCCACAAAACTGCTGGAGAGGTTTGAGGCTGTGGCTCCGCCAAGACCCCTGTGCTCCCACAACCCTGGGATGGGCCTTTCTCCTCAAGCCGTTCAAGCTCCCAGGACTGAGGGAAGTCGGTGGCTGGACCTTCCGTCACCTGTGGGGGTGTGAATCCCACCAACCCGCTCTGTGTCCAGGGCTACAGACCCCCTCTCAGAGCCCACTGGGGATGCTGATTTCTGGGGGGAGGTCCTTGGGGCAGGTACCCCCTGTGCTCCAGAATGCACCCCCTGCCCTCCTCTGGGAATCACCAGAGGCTGGGTGGGGCGGGAGAGGGAGGGGCAAGTGGGTGATGCTATGGTTGTAGATGAGATTCTCTCAAGAAAGGTGGGAGGGGGGTCACATTAATATTAATATCCATACCTTAAATAGTAAAACATCTCCCTTCCCATTCCCGCCTTACTCCTCTGTTGAAGGCAGCATTTCTGGTATAGGCCGTTATACTAGAGTTCCAGACTGAATATGACAAAGGAAGAAAAGGAAAAAGAAAGCCTGAAAGTTCTCTGTGCCTCTTAGTGCCAGGATACCAACTTGCTCTTTAATATCATTGGCGGCAGAACTGTCTGCATAAGGTCACATGCTGGGCACAAAGGCAAGGCAAGGAGAGAGTGCGGGCTGAGCCAGGCGTGGGGTTTCAGGGAAGCCTGTTCATGCAAAGGAGCCCTGGTGTAGCAGTGGTTAAGCGCTTGGCTGCTAACCAAAAGGTTGGCAGTTCAAACCCACCAACTGCTCGGGAGAAAAATGTGGCAATCAGCTTCCATAAAGAATACAGCCTTGGAACATTATGGGGCAGTTCTACTCTGTCCTATGGAGTCACTATACCCAGAATCCACTCAATGGCTGTGTGTTTGGATTCTTTGCTTGTTTTGTTCCTAAAAATACCGAATGCAGAGCAAACAGGACGACAGAGCAAGGGCAGCGGCTACAAGATACAGAATCAGTGCGCAGACCAAGGCGCCGAGGTGGAGCTGCCACTCCTGGGCGACGTTTTCCGGGCGCGGGTGGGTGTGGCGAGTGAGCTCAGGTTGCCACTCAAAGACATCAATGAACCGGGCAGGCCAGGTGCCTACGCCAACGTCTCCATGTCCCCAGTCCCTCCAGCCATGGGTGCTGACTCCCCAGGGACAACCCGCTCACCTGGATGGGCAGCCGCACCCACCCGACCTGCCTCCGCCTGACTCGGCCAGTCCGTCCTGTCGCCCGTGCGTAGCACGCACCTGGGGTCGTGGCACCCACCTGGGAGGGCGGTGGCCCGAGGGACGGCCGCGCGGGTGTCTCCAGGGCCGGGCTCTGCACTGACGGCCGGTGACGCTGGGCGGCGACCCTTGCCTGGGCTGGATGGTGGGGACCGGCTGTTCCTGCGGCGGTTCTGGCTCTGCGCCGTGTCGTCCAGGTTCTCACAGAGCGGACGCGAGAGGGGCCTCCTTACGCTTGGGGTCCCTTTTGGCACATTGCCACATCTCGCGCGGCCTCACAGAACGGCCCCGCAGCCCCTTCCGGGAGTAGGGCGGTCATTCGCCCTCTAGCCCGCGTCCAGACGTCGAGCTCTGCCCGCGGGTCACCCGGACAGGTCAGCAACTCCGCGCGTGTCTGCACAGGGAGCCCATGCGGCGAGGGCGCGCGCTGGGCTCCAAGGCTCCTTGGCGCGAGAGCCGCAAGGTCGGAGGTCGTGCGTCCGCGCGGGTCTGTGGGAGTCACAGGTCGTGCATTGGCGAGGGGTGGGCGGGGTCGGAGGTCGTGCTAGGCGCCAGGTTGGCGGTTGGAACACACCCGCGGCACCGAGAAGAAAGACGTGGAGATCTGCTTCGGTAAAGATTACAGCCAAGAAAACCCTATGGAGCACTGTTCTACTCTGTAACACATGAGGTGGCCAGGAGCCAGAATTCACTGGACAGCAACTGGTTTGGGTTTTTTTTCCCCCCCAAAAGTATCCATCCATTCATTGACGGGTTTGGTGTGTTGAAATCACGGGATGTTCTAGTATTTTTTATGGATTCAGCATTGTTGCTAGGGAGAAACTCCACAGATTCAGAGAGAGGGGAAGCACATATATGATCATCAAACGAGTGTACAAAATATTGGGACCTTCCAGTTGAGTTAGCTGGGTACATACCAAGTGCCACGGTGAGCCCTATCCAGAAACTCAAGGAGAAATTGAGCATCGGTGTGAGTGTCTTCTATACGGAGCCCTGGTGACGCAGCTTGGCTGCTAACCAGAAGTGCGCAGTTAAAATCCACTAGCCTCTCCTTGGAAGCCCTATGGGGCAGTTCTACTCTGTCCTACAGGGTCTCTATGAGTTGGCATCTACTCGACGGCAACGGGTTTGGTTTTACTGGGGGGGGGGGGGAGTGGAGGGCGGGTTATATACATGCTTTTGTTAAAAATTTTAATGGTTATTTTTTCCTACAATATTGAAGTAGTTGAACAAAAATTGAAAACTTTAAAAGTAGATGTATTAAGTCACATTATTTTAAATTTATAAATTAAAAAATAAAAATAACATAAATAAAAAATTCTTGTTTTATTCCCAAACCATCATTTATTATAATTTTACTTCCCTGGCTTTGTTGTTGTTGTTAGTTGTGATTGAGTCAATTTCTACTCATAGTAGCCCCATGTATGCAGAGTAGAACCGCTCCATAGGGTTTTCAAGACTGTGACCTTTCAGAAGCGGATCTCCAGGCCTATCTTCCAAAGAGCCTGTGGGTGGGTTTGAACCACCAACCTTTCAGCTAGTAGTCAGGTGCTTAGCTAGGCCCCCTAGGAAGCTAATTCATCAATAATATTTTATAAATATACTTCTTAGCTTATCTCATTTTGGTATGACAGTATTGCCACGTTTGACATTTTCTCATGACACAGTAATGATTTTGAATAATTTTTAAATAACTTCAGCTTACCGAAATGTCTTTTACAGTACACCACTGTGACTGGTGTTGTTAAAAGAAATAAATAATAAGCGAATAACTACATAAATGTTACTTCCAAACATTTTATAAGATTGTACTAAAAAGAATTTTTCAATCATCATGATGGTGATTTTTTAAATAACATCTATGTTACTTGGCTTAAACCATTAAAGATGAATATCTACAGGACTTAAACAGTCAGATGTATCAGTTGAAAATAATTTTTCTCCTGTTAAAAATTCAAAAATGAAGGTACTTAGTTTAGTTTTGTGTATCTCCATTTCAAAGGTGAACAAAAAGGATGTCTCTAGTGTCTTTTTTCTGGCATGTTATATGCCTCTTTCCCATACTTTCATCCAGCAATTCAAATACTTTACATTACTTTTCTGTTTATTTTCAAATTAAGAAAATATATTCATATGTCTTGTTAAAGTTTTATGTTCATCTAACATACTTTCAAAACACTTCGTGTCATTTGTTGTAAAAAAGGGGATAGGCCTTCTAATAAGCGTGCAGCTTTATCTTTTTTTTTCCTTGGAGAGCTTCATTAATTATTCCCACTTGGTTTAGAATATCACTCCACAATGATAAATTACATAAAAGCTGGTGACCTATTTGCAACAAGTGTTATTAATTTGTGGAGAAGTGTGTTTAATCTGCTTCACAGAGGGGAACAAAAGGGAAACTCCCTACATATTATAACCCCTAAGCACTTCTCTACCTGGTAATTTCCTGACCCTGGCCCTGGCCCTGGTCATGTCTCTGACCTTGAACCTGATCCTGGTCACGATACAGACCCTGACTTTGGCCCTAAACCTGGCCCTGGTGGTGCTTTCCAGGTGCTCTGGGAGGGTTGGTAACGTCCTGTTTCCTGTGGGTACTGGTTACCAGTTATGTTTCCTTTGGTTAATTCATCAAGGCGTACATCTACCATTTCTACGCTTTTGGGTGCGCATGATACGCTTCAGTACACAAATCCAATCAGTTGATTATAAACTTTTTTATGGTTAGTCCCAAGGCCAGATAACAGTGGTTGGTATAAGACTATGGAATTACAGGGTCTAGATCCAAATCCTGGCTCTAATCACCTCCTATCTTGGAGATCTTGGCCAGTTAGCAAGTCTGAGCTTCAGTTTCATCTGTCAAATGAGGTTAATTATGTTCCTTCCCTCTCTCATAGTTACTGAGAGAATGAAGTCCTTTCTGGCATACAGCAAGAACTCTGTAAGTCACAGCTCTTGTGGCTGTTTTTGTTGTTCTCGTTCTATGGGCTAGGGAGATGACAGACAACGGCCTGTGGCAGAGGGAGGAGAAGGATGAAGATCTATTCAAGAGATATTTTTAAGGTTAGGGGTGAGGAGGAAAGATCAGAGATGATGCTGAGGTACAGGAAAAAGAGTACAAAGGCCTGTCTTTCCTCCTCCACCCCCTCTCTTGGCCTCCTGCCCATCTGTAAACATGGGAGGTGGACTAACCAAGTGATCTCTAGCTGGTTAGTCCTTCCAGCTATGATGCTGTAGTGTTGGGAGGGCAATGGAAATACCATCCAAAAGCCAAACACATATTTCCCATTTTGATCCAAACTCAATACTAAGGCCTAGAAATGTGGGCAGAGGGGAGGAACTTCTCGATGGTGAGGTTATGAATCATTTTTATACTTTTCATTCCACTTTTTTCTGTTTTCCCCAATAATGTGGCACTAATCAGAATAACATACCATAATGCTATATCCATACCCATCCTATCACCGTCGAGTCGATTCCGACTCATAGCGACCCTGTAGGACAGGGTAGAACTGCCCCATAGGGTTTCCAAGGAGCAGCTGGTGGATTTGAACTGCCAACCTTTTGGTTAGCAGCCACTGCACCACCAGGGCTCTTATATCTATATAATTATAAAAAAGAAAAGAAGCCCTAAAATTACAGTGTGTCAACAACTAGAACCCAGAAAGCATCTTGGTAGGGAAATCACTATTTCTTACATACAAGGATCAACCAACCCAGCAGGGTGCCCTGGGAGGATCGGAGGGTCTCTCTCCCACAGAGGATATTGACGACTGCAAATAATTGCTGGACATTTGCTATTTTTTGTTGTGTGTATAACCCTTCCCCTCAGTTCCCTATGCTTATACATTTCTAGCTGAAACCAGTCTAATCTTCTGTGGCAATGTTTCACCTTGTTGGTAAAAACTAGGCAAGAAGAATGAGGATGAAAGGTTTTCCTACTCACTGTTCCTTAATTTCTGACACTAGACAGGACAGAATGATCACTTGTTCTAGGACCTTGGGTTGAGAGCGTCCTTGATGGGCATAGCCGAGGGGTTGCAGGGGGGCCCCTTGCACCTCTGCTCTTCTCCCTCCAGGGGGAGGAAGACAAATCTGTGTTCCCACTAGAAATTGTGAAGGACTCCATCTTCTCATTGGAGATCTCCCCAGACACTTGTTTTGGACTCAGCCTAAGAGGGTCACATGCCTTTAGACTTAATATCCTCAACCACAGGTTCTCCGATGGCAGAGATTATAAAGTCGCAAGTATGTAAAGCAGCAACTCTCTCAAATCTTGCCTACATTTTTTTTTTTTTCTCACATTGTGCCTTGACAATTTGGAAATGGCACACAAAAGTCTGGATTTCTGATTTCTCTTTGTACAAACCAGAACATCTGGCAATTCTGAGTCTGGGTTCCTTCAGGACCTCCTTGGCTGCAGCTGAGTGATGACTGCACAGCCGCCCCTACTCCTCCTGATCCTACACATGCTGTCCTGCCCTCTTTTCTCTTGCAGGCATGTGGGCATTTGAGTTTGGGATCCCTGCTAAAAGAATGCTCATGTGCCAAATCCCCCCAGCAATGTAGGAAATGTGCCTTTTGCAATTCTATGGTTATGGAATTCAGGTTACTGCTCTGAGCTTGAGTGTGTGTTGAGGATGAGATATATTCACCTGAGAGTCACTTCCCTGCTCTCTATGGAGAGGTCTGCATGCCCGTGTGGCTCTGGGTGTTTTGTGTTACATGAGTAGCGACTGGAAACGAGAAGGGACGGAGAGGCTGCAGTGGAGCAGGGAGTGCTCACACAGAGTGGCTAAGGTGATCTATACAGTCTAGAAAGGAGCTGAGAAAGGGAGAGGCCTAGAGAGATGAGGAAAGCAATAGAGTTGAGGATGACTCCAGAATAGGTTGAGGAGAGGAAGCAGAATCTTTACTAAGTTCAGAATTTTTACTAAGTGCAGAATTGGATTTTTGTTGACAAAAATAAAAAAGGCGTGAATGCCTTTGTGATTATTTATATGCACCTCTATAGAGGGCCCTGAGGGGACCCTGCTTGTATTAGGGATACACATAGGATGAACATAGCACCATTTTTCCATACGCAAGAGTGAATCCATCGCTGGCCTACCTCATCCACAGATGAAATTTCAGCTTCTTCCTTTTCCTTTTCCTCCTCCTCCTCCTTTTCTTGAACCATCACATTTTCCTGAGTCAGGATGGTTTTAAGGAGCTTTCCTTTCGATTCTGCATTTTGTCTAGTGTATTTCCTCTAGACCTTGAAAATGACTTCCCCACCCAAGTTCTGTGAGGAAACAAACACAGGACACTGATTGAATAGCTGTGCCTTTGCCCAGAGGGCCACTTCCAAGGGCTTCTCTTAGTTCTTAAGTAGAGGGATCCACTCCTCTTTAATGGCATAAAACCTCTTTGATACATTTTTGGTAGTGATCTGAGGCAAGCAGCAAGAAAATATAAATGGCAAGATCCAAACAAAGGTGCAGGCAACCTCTTATGAACATGAGCAGACGTAATGAGCATGAATTACATGATCCCAGAGGCCCCCTTGTTCACCCTACAAATTCCCTAGTGTCACAGGCTCTGGGTAAAGTCCCAGATGTGCTGTGTGATGGATCACCGTGTGGGCTCTGGAGTCAGCAGGTCTCCTTACAAGCTGGGTGACCTGGGTCAGGTCCATTGAGCTGTATGGGATCAGTGTTCTCCCCTGTGAAATGGGGATAAAATAGTGCCTCTACCTTTTTTCTTCTTTTTTTTTTTTCATTGTAGTTTAAGTGAAAGTTTACAATTCAAGTTAGTCTCTCATACAAAAATTTATACCACTCAGTTATGTAACCCTAATTGCTCTCCTATACTGTGACAACACACTCCTCTTTTCTACCCCTGATTTCCTATGTCCATTCAACCAGCTCCTAATTCTCTCTGCCTTCTCATCTCACCTCTGGACAGAAGCTGCCCATTTAGTCTCAAGTATCTACTTGAGCTAAGAAGCACACTCTTCACGAGTATCATTTTATGTCCCACAGTCGAGTCCAATCTTTGTCTGAAGAGTTGGCCTCAGTAATTGTTTTAGTTCTGGGTTGACAGAGAGTCCGGGGGCCATGCTTTCTGGGATTCCTCTGGTCTCACTCAGACCATTAAGTCCAGTCTTTTTACTAGAATTTGAGTTCTGCACTCCACCCTTCCCCTGCTCTACCAGGGACTCTCTGTTGTGTTCCCTGTCAGGGTGGTCATTGGTGGTAGCTGGACACCATCCAGTTCTTCTGGTCTCAAGCTGATGAAGTCTCTGGTCTATGTGGCCCTTTCTGTTTCTTGGGCTAATACTTTCCTTGTGTCTTTGGTGTTCTTCATTCTCCTTTACTCCAGGTGGTTGGGACCAATTGATGCATCTTAGATGGCCGCTTGCAAGCTTTTAAGACCACAGATGACACTCACCAAAGTAGGATGCAGAACATTTTCTTAATAAACTTTGTTATGCCAGTTGACCTAGATGTCCCCTGAAAGCATGGTCCTCAGATCCCCGCCCTTGCTGCTCTGTCCCTCGAAGTATATGATTGTATTGAGGAAACTTCTTAGCTTTGGTTTAGTACAGTTGTGCCGACTTCCCCTGTAGTGTAGTAGTGTAGTTCTGTCCTTTCCTTCACCTAAGATAATTCTTGTCTACTGTCTAGTTAGTGAATAACCCTCACCCTCCCTCCTCACCCTTCTAATCATCAAAGAATGTTTTCTTCTGTGTTTAAACCTTTTCTTGAGTTCTTATAATAGTGGTCTTATACAATATTTGTCCTTTTGTGACTGACTAAATTCACTCAGCATAATGCCCTACAGGTTCCTCCATGTTTATAGGATGTTTCACGGCTTCATCATTGTTCTTTATCGTTGCATAGTATTCCATTGTGTTAATATACCATAGTTTGTTTATCCATTCGTCCACTGATGGGCACCTAGGTTGTTTCCATCTTTTTGCTATCATGAACAGTGCTGCAGTGAACATGGGTGTGCATATATCTATTCATGTGACAGCTCTTATTTCTCGAGGATATATTCCAAGGAGTGGAATTGCTGGATTGTATGGTACTTCTATTTCTAGCTTTTTAAGGAAGCGCCAAATCAATTTCCAAAGTGGTTGTACCATTTTACATTCCCACCAACAGTGTAGAAGTGTTCCAGTCTCTCCACAGCCTCTCCAGCATTTATTATTTTGTGTTTTTTGGATTAATGCTAGCCTTGTTGGGGTGAGATGATATCTCACTGTAGTTTTGATTTGCATTTCTCTAATGGCTAATGATCGTGAGCATTTCTTCATGTGTCTATTAGCCGCCTGAGTGTCTTCTTTGGCAAAGTGCTTGTTCATATCCTTTGCCGGTTTTTTAACTGGGTTATTTGTCTTTTGTTGTTGAGGTTTCGCAGTATCTTGTAGATTTTAGAGTTTAGACGCTGATCGGATTTGTCGTAACCAAAATTTTTTTCCTAGTCTGTAAGTTGTCTTTTTATTATTTGTGGTGAAGTCTTTTGATGAGCAGAAGTGTTTGATTTTTAGGAGCTCCAGTTACCTAGTCTTTTCTCTGGTGCTTGTGCATTGTTACTTATGGTTCATATTCTGTTTATGCCATGTATTAGGGCTTCTAACGTTGTCCCTATTTTTTCTTCCATGAACGTTATTGTTTTCAATTTTATATTTAGGTCTTTGATCCATTTTGAGTTAGTTTTGTGCAGGTGTGAGGTATGGGTCTTGTTTCCTTTTTTTGCAGATGGATATCCAGTTATCCAGCACAATTTGTTAAAGAGACTGTCTTTTCCCCAATTAAGGGACTTTGGGCCTTTGTCAAATATCAGCTGCTCATAGGTGGATGAATTTATGTCCAGATTCTCAATTCTGTTCCATTGGTCTATGTATCTGTCGTTGTACCAGTACCAGGCTGTTTTGATTATTGTAGCAGCATAATAGGTTCTAAAATCAGGCAGTGTGAGGCCTCCCACTTTGTTCTTCTTCTTGAGTAATGCTTTATTTATCTGGGATCTCTTCCCTTTCCGTATGAAGTTGGTGATTTGTTCCTCCATCTCATTAAAAATGCCATTGGAATTTGGATCGGGATAGCATTGCATCTGTAGATCGCTTTGGGTAGAACTGACATTTTCACAATGTTGAATCTTCCTATCTATGAGCAAGGTATGTTTTTCCACTTACGTAGGTCTCTTTTGGTTTCTTGCAGTAGTGTTTTGTAGTTTTCTTTGTATAGGTCTTTTATGTCTATGGTTAGATTTATTCCTAAGTATTTGATCATCTTGAGGGCTATTGTAAATGGTATTGATTTGGTGATTTCCTCTTTGAAATTCTCTTTGTTGGTGTAAAGGAATACAACTGATTTTTGTATGTTTTATCTACTTTGCTGAAATCTTCTGTTAGTTCAGGTAGTTTTCTTGTGGATTTTTTGGGGTTTTCTGTGTATAAGATCATATCATCCACAAATAGAGATACTTTGACTTCTTCCCTACCAATCTGGATACACTTTATTTCTTTTTCTAGCCTAATTTCTCTGGCTAGGACCTCCAGCACAATGTTGAATAAGAGTGGTGATAGACAGCATCCTTGTCTGGTTCCCGTTCTCAAGGGGAATGCTTTAAAACTCTCTCCATTTAGGATGATGTTGGCTGTTGGCTTTGTATAAATGCCCTAATTATGTTGAGGAATTTCCCTTCTATTCCTATTTTGTTGAGATTTTTTTTATCATGAATGGGTGTTGGACTTTGTCAAATGTCTTTTCTGCATCGATTGATAAGATCATGTGGTTCTTGTCTTTTGTTTTATTAATGTGATGTATGACATTGATTGTTTTTCTAATGTCGAACCGTCCCTGCATACTTGGTATAAATCCCACTTGATTATGGTGAATTTTTTTTTTTTTTTGATATGTTGCTGAATTTTATTGGCTAGAATTTTGTTGAGGATTTTTGTGTCAATGTTCATGAAGGATATTGGTCTTTAATTTTCTTTTCTTGTGGTGTCTTTACCTGGTTTTGGTATCAGAGTAATGCTGGCTTCACAGAATGAATTTGGGAATATTCCATCCTTTTCTATGCTCTGAAATACCTTTAATAGTAATGGTGTTAACTCTTCTCTGAAAGTTTGGTAGAATTCTCCAGTGAAGCTGTCCGGGCCAGGGCTTTTTTTTGTTGGGAGTTTTTTAATTACCTTTTCAATCTCTTCTTTTATTATGGGTTTATTTAGTTGTTCTACCTCTGTGTTAGTTTAGGTAGGTATTGTTTTTCTAGAAATTTGTCCATTTCCTCTAGGTTTTCAAATTTGTTAGAGTACAATTTTTCATAGTATTCTGTTATGATTCTTTTAATTTCAGTTGAGTCTGTTGTGATGTCACCCATCTCATTTCTTATATGGGTTATTTGCTTCCTCTCCTGTTTTTCTTTTTTCAGTTTGGCCAATGGTTTATCAGTTTTGTTGATCTTTTCAAAGAACCAGCTTTTGGTCTTGTTAACGCTTTCAATTGTTTTTCTATTCTCTATTTCATTGAATTCTGCTCTAATTCTTATTATTTCCTTCCTTCTGGTGCTTGTGGGCTTCTTTTGCTGCTCTTTCTACTTGTTCAGTTGTAGGGTTAATGCTTTGATTATGACCTTTTCTTCTTTTCGGATGTGTGCATTTATTGCTATAAACAGACCTCTGAACACTGCTTTTGCTGTGTACCAGAGGTTCTGGTAGGATGTGTTTTCATTCTCGTTTGAGTCTATGAATTTCTTTATTCCATCCTTAATATCTTCTATAACCCAGTAGTTTTTGAGCAAGGTGTTGTTCAGTTTCCATGTGTTTGATTTTTTTCCCTTGCTTTTTGTGTTGTTGATTTCCACTTTTATGGCTTTATGGTCAGAAAAGATGCTTTGTAATATTTTGATGTTTTGGGTTTTGTTAAGGCTTGCTTTATGGCCTGATATGTGGTCTATTCTGGAGAATGTTCCAGGTGAGTTGGAAAAGAAAGTATACTTGGCTGCTGTTGGCTGCAGTGTTTGGTATATGTCTATGAGATCAAGTTGGTTGATTGTAGCATTTAGCCCTTCCTTGTCTTTGTTGAGCTTCTTTCTGGATGTTCTCTCCTTCACCAAAAGTGGCGTGTTGAAGTCTGCTACTACTATTGTGGAGCTGTCTTCTCTCTCTTCAGAGCTGTTAGAGTTCGTTTTATGTATTTTGGAGCCTTGTTGTTGGGTGCGTAAATATTTATTATAGTTATGTCCTCCTGGTGTATTGACCCTTTAATCATTATATAGTGTCCTTCCTTATCCTTTGTGGTGGATTTTACTTTAAAGTCTATTTTGTAAGAGATTAATATTGCCACTCCTGCTCTTTTTTGAGTGTTGTTTTCTTGATATATTTTTTTCCATCCTTTAAGTTTTAGTTTTTTTGTGACTTTGAGCCTAAGGTGTGTCTCTTGTAGGCACTATATAGACGGATCTTTTTTTTATCCAGTCTGCCACTCTCTGTCTCTTTATTGGTGCATTTAGTCCATTTACATTTATTGTAATTATTGATAGGTATGAGTTTAGTGCTGTCATTTTGATATCTTTTTTTGGGGGGATTGTTCAGTTTCTTTGTTCCACTTAATTTTCTGTGCTGTGTCTTTTTTCTTTCTGTATTTTCTTTTTGTCTTTTCATTGTTGTTGATTTTGTATTTACTGAGTGTTTATATTTTTCTAGTTTTTTATTTTGACTTGTAGGGTTGTTAATTTCCCTTGTGGTTACTTAATATTTACCACTATTTTTCTAAGTTTATACCAGTCTTTTATTTCAGTATATCACCTTGATTTCCTCTCCATATGAAAAATCTATGTCTACATTTTTTGGTCCCTCTATTTTGTTTTGATGTTGTCACATTTTACATATTGACATCTCTGTTTCCCTATTTTCAGTGTTTTAGCTTTGATTTATTTTTGTGACTTCGCTATCTCGGTTGATATCTGGTTGCTCTGTCTTGTGTTCTAGTCTTGGGTTGTTATCTGATGTTATTGATTTTCTAACCAGAGGACTCCCTTTAGTATTTCTTGTAGTTTTGGTTTGGTTTTTGCAAATTCCCCAAACTTCTGTTTATCTGGAAATGCCCTAATTTCGCCATCATATTTGAGAGACAGTTTTGGTGGATATATAATTCTTGGCTGGCAATTTTTTTCCTTCAGGGATTTATATGTATCATCCCGTTGCCTACTTGCCTGCATGGTTTCTGCCAAGTAGTCCAAGGTTATTCTTATTGACTCTTCCTTTTAGATGACTTTTTGTTTATCCCTAGCCCCTCTTAAAATTCTCTCTTTATGTTTGGTTTTGGCAAGTTTGATTATAATATGTCTTAGTGACTTTCTTTTGGGATCTGCCTCATGTGGGGTTCAATGAGCATTTTGGATAGATATCTTGCCATCTTTCATGATATCAGGGAAGTTTTCTGCCAACACATCTTCAACAATTCTCTCTGTATTTTCTGTTATCCCCCTCTTCTGGTACTCCAGTCACTCATAGGTTATTCCTCTTGATAGAATCCCACGTAATTCTTAGAGTTTCTTCATTTTTTAAAATCCTTTTATCTGATTTTTCCTCAAATAAGTTGGTGTCAAGTGCTTTATCTTCAGTCTCACTAATTTTGACTTCCATTGCCTCAATTCTGCTCCTAGGACTTTCTATTGAGTTGTCTAATTCTGAAATTTTGTTGTTAATCTTCTGGATTTCTGATTGCTGTTTTTCTATGGATTCTTGCAGCCTGTTAAATTTGTCATTATGCTGTTCTCTAATCTTTTTAAGTTCCTCTGTTGCATGTTTTGCGTTTTTCCTAATTTCCTTCAAATGTCTTGAAGTGTTCTGTGTATTAATCTTTTGTATTCTGCCTCTGGTAACTCCAAGAAATTTTCTTCCTCCAGAAAATTTCTGGATTCTTTATTTTGGGAGCTTGCTGAAGCCATCATGGTCTGCCTCTTTATGTGATTTGATATCGACTGTTGTCTCTGAGCAGCCAATAAGTTATTATATTTATTTATTTTATTTTTACTTACTATGTCCTAGCTTCTTGTTTTATTTTGTTTTGATATGCCCAGATAGGCTGCTCGTGTGAGCTAGTTAAGTCACCAGTGCCCCTGAAGCGCCAACGTTCTGCCACCACGTGGCCAGACCTGCCACTAAGTATGTGAGCCCAGGAGTCCGCCCTCTTCTCCTGTATGGGTTCACTTCAGGTGTCCAGGTGGTTGGCCACCAAGTGTGTGGTGCAGTCTCTCACCTACAGTCCTAGACAGGCATGGGTAATTGGTGTAGGCACAGGCATCCAGCTGCAGCAGGGGTACACATGCTAAGCAGGGTGGGGGCTGACGGCTGCCCTTGAGTGTCTGGCAGGAAAGCGTGTCCCTGTTCCCTAAAGTGCATAGATAGGTGGGTTTTGCAGCTGGACTATGAGCACCCAATGCTGTTGGCTGTAAGTACAGGGTGGGGGGCACCTCTTATTCCTGGGCCCCTATCGCAGGTAACTAGGTAACGTGGGTGGAGCCACCAGTCCTCAGGCCCCTGATGTGGGTAGGTGAAGACCCTGCCTAATGGGCAGAGCAGTGTCAAATGTCGTGAACCTGCCACTTCACAGCTGAGACAGTTGAAGTTAGACTTCACGTATATACCCTGTTGTACTGTGGTAATGAGGGCCTATGCTGTTGAAATGGGCCCACACAAGTCTCTACAGGGGGAAAGACACTCAAAGTCTGTGGATCCCTTATGCCTGTGCCTAGGCAAAGGAGCTGTGCCTACCCTGGGTTCCTGGCTTAGGGGATCCGACAGATTATTTTTTCCCCATTTGTTAATTTGTTCCCTCTCCAAGGCCGAAAGAATGGCTCAGGGCACATGATGTGTCCAACTTCCATCCCAGGGGACTCAGCAATCCTTGAAGCCGTCCTGAACCCAGTGCAGAGCAGGGAGCAGGGAGGTAAAATGGGAGAGAGGTTTTTCCCTAAGGGGTGTGTTTTTGATTCGCATGGTAGGCCAGACACAAATACTTATCTATCGCTGATTGAGGGCTGCTTCTCACTGGTTCCGAATGGCCGATTAGACTCTGCGCCACTGGGTCTCTCCCAGTGTGGAAAACACTTTCCGAGTGCCGCTGCTTGCCTGCCTCACTGCTCACCCTGAGCTGATCTGCGCTGAAGGGCTCAGGCTCTCACCAGGTCAGGTAACTCCTCACTGCTTCCGAACTGTCTATCCCTCTCCCTGCCACTCAGTCGGATTCCTCAACATTGCCTTTGATGTTCAGGGATCCTTAACTGTCATATATAATTGATTCACTTGTTTTTTTGGGTCTTTGTTGTAAGAGGGACTGCTGGAAGTGTCTGACTACTCTGCCATCTTGGCCCCGCCTATCTAGTGCCTCTACCTTTATCCTAGGGATCAGAATGATCGCAAAGGATGGATTATGGGCTCTCTTCTCACCCTCCTATAGCCCCTGCCCCCACCTCAACCCAGAAGGTGTCACAGAAAGCATTGACTAGCCATCAGAACAGGGATCCCTGCTGAGTGGAAGGAGTCCCTGAGAAGGAGCTGGGTGTCGCCTGTACTTGGGAAACCTGTGGTGAGTTGGGGCCAAGCACAAGCATTTTCAGCTCTCTGTCCATGCCGCATTCTGGCTGGCTCTGTGGGGAAAAAGAAACTCTTGGAGGTTCGATCTGCTCTGTGGGAGCTGCTTGGGCTGGCGGCTCTGGGCCTGGGGCAACCTCCTGGACTTTCCTGTGTCCAACTGTCTGTATGCAGCAGGAGCCCCATGGCATCTTGGGGAACAGTCACAAGGACCAGACCCCACCCCCACCCCTGGGCAGCCTCCTGACCCTTTCATCTCCTCACTTCCTATATCTACGCCTTCTATTGCCCCCACCTATTGCCTTACTTTCATTACCTCCTCTTTGGCCACACCTGTGTATTCACTGAACCCCCCTTTCTACTTCCTCCCACTCTTGTGTCTTCTTGTTGTCTGTCCCTCCTCCTCACTCCCTACATCCTTCTCCCTTACCATGACTGGGCTGCCTCCTGGCCACTCCCAACTCATCATTACTCACACCTGGTGGTGGTGTTCTGGCCCCTCCCATTTTCTCAGTTCTTATACAAGGCCTGCCTACTTATTTCTCCCACCTCCTCAGTCACCACACAGTGCTGCCTCCTGACACTTCCTGTCTCCTTTTCTACCCACATGTAAGAGTTCACTAGGTCTCCTCCACATCCTCATCTTCCATAACTCGCCTGCCCCCTGATCTTTCCAAACTCTCACTCCCCACACCTGGGCTGTCTCTTCACCCTCCGCTCCTCTTCTTTACCCACCCCTGGCATTTATCATGCAGTCAGGCACCCAAGCAGATACTGGTACACGGATGCTCACAACAGTACTACTCACATTAGTCAAAATGTGGAAACAACTGAAATGTCCATCAAAAAATAAATGAGTAAACAAAATGTGGTAAATCTATACAACAGGATAACATTCAGTCATAAAAAAGAATTAGATACTGACACATGGTATACCTTGGATGAATCTCGAAAACATTGAGAACAAAAGGCCACTTATGGTGTAATTCCATTTTTTCCATCTGAAAAATCTGGAGTTGGTAATCCATAGACACAGAAAACAAATTTGTGAATGTCAGGTGCTAAGGGGAGAGAATACTGGAGAGTGACTGCTTCATGGTTACAGGGTTTATGTTTAGGGTGATGAAAATGCTCTGGAACCAGACAGTGATGATGGTCGAACAGCATTGTGAAAACATATAAAGCCAGTGAATTATACACTTTAAAATGATCAAAATGTGAAACTTTATTTTTGGTCAAACCTAAAAATTAAATGATAAAGTAAACGTCACACAAGAAAAAAAAAAAAAAAACTGCCCGAAAAGAAAAGAGATGCCCTCTCAGGTAAGAGGTAGGAAAGATCTGGAGTAGAGCTAATGCCTGCCTTGGCTCAGGACCTGATGCTGGAGGAGGTGCTGAGGCTAGGTCTGCCTCAAGAGCAGTTTCTGGAGTTGACACTAGACATGGATCTGGAGAGGGTTCTGGAGATGATGCTTGATATGCATCTGGAGAGGGTTCTGGAGTTGATGCTTGACATGGATCTACAGCAGGTTCCAGAGGCAACACTTGATGTGGATCTGGAGCAGTTTTGTAAAGATTTACAGTCTTGGAAACCCTATGCGGCAGTTCTGCTCTGTCCTATAGGGTCACTATGAGTCGGAATTGACTTGAACACACAACAACAACAAAAGCCTCCAGGCGCACAGTGCATCTGGAGAACCAAGGCCAGCAGACACTTCTCCGAGCCTGTGGAACCCTTGGGGTCACCCAGTCCAGGCACCCCAAGTTATAGAGGAGGCAACTGAGGCCTTCTTTCCTGTATCCCCCTTCACTCTGGAGGGGCTTCTCCTAGCTTCACGGGTCCAGAGCAGTGACTGCAGGCCCCCTCAACTCTTGGTTGCCCTGGGGATGGTGGGGCCAAGCCAGACCCCTGGGAACCTTGGTTGCTCTTCATCCTGACATCTCCCCGTCCTCATGCTGTGGGCCGTGGGCATGTGGCTAGGAGACTGGATGCCCCATGGCAGAGCTGCCGCCACCCTCTTTCGTCTTTTCCCCTTGTCGCCTCCTGGGAGCCCTCTTCTCCTCCGACCCCACCGCATAGTCCCCACCGGTGAAGTCCGTGTCTGCGGGGATGCGCAGGTGCACATGTGGAGATACTGAGAGGAAAACAGCTCCACGTGTGGAGGGGGAACTCAGGAATCTCCCCATCTTAGTGGCGCTCATTCCCCAGGCAAGCCCCACGGGAGGGAGTTGAGCCCTGGGCTAACAGCCAGAACCCTTCCTTTTCCTCTGGACTCTGCCAGCCATGTTTGTTCCGTGTTGGCCCTTGTCCCTCTCTAGGCCCAACTGTGCAGTGAGTGGTTGGACACAGAACTCTGTAAGCCCGTGCTCAGCAGGAACACAGGGCCAGGCTCCACACGCAGGGCAGGGGCGGGCGTGAGCTTGTGGCTAGGCTCAAGGAGTGCACGGCCCCCAGCTTCCCTTGCGCAGGCAGAGGCTGGTGGGCTCCGCTCGTGCAGCCACGCCTGTATCCACCGCCCTGCATACACAAGGGGCCCGTGCAGGCCGCGGACAGCCAGCACATGCACGTGAGCCCTGCCTTGCCGCGCGCCCGTGCCACGCAGCAACCGCTCTGGTCATGTGGCAGGTCCCACTTTTCCCGCCCCGCTGCTGTAAGTTCTATGCCCCTCCCCCATATTTTCCTGTGTTAAAGGCTATTTATATTTCTTTTTCTGTGAATTTTTTATTAATGTCTCTTGCACATTTTTCTATCATGTGGCTGATCTTTTTCTTATTGGTTCCTGGGAGATCCTTATGTTTTGGGGATGTTAGCCCCTTTGTGATCGAGTTGGAAATATGTGTTCCCCATTTATCATTTTTTCATTAAAATTTTTTATGATGATTTTATTTGGCATGCATTGTTGAGATATCAGTTCTCTCCAAATTGACCTAAAGATTCAATACAATAACAATTAAAAAAAAAAAAAACAGCAGATCTCTTCTTGTGGAAACTGACAGCTGATTTAAAAATAGAAATACAAAGGGTCAAGAACACTCAGACAATCTCATAGAAGAAACATGGAGGAGTTACACTACCATCTTTGAGCCCCTCTGCTTTTCGCCTATTTTCTCCCTCCAGATCGTTCTAACACTCAATGGACTTTTGAATATTGAGCTCATGCCTTACTTCCAGTTGTCTCCCCCGTTCGCATCAAGGCACCGGGATAGGGTGCCTCACTTCAGTTTCATCTTCCAAATCCACGGCTTACAATCTTGACGCTGAATTTTAGCGATTTGGCGGACAGCCACGAGAGGGCGCGCGAACCACCGGTTCTGCCACCAGGTCCCCGAGCTTGGGAACCGTGTGGTGCGCTGCCGCAGGGACCTGGGCGCCTCTCCTAAGGCGCGAGCAGGAGCTTTCCTTCCCGCGGGACCCACTGCCCCAGGGACGGAGCCGCGGCCGCTGCGGGACCAAACCCGTCGCCCAGTCAGCAGTGAGGGCAACGCTCTGTCTTCACCGCCCAGGCTGCAGAAGAGGGAGCTCGCTGTGGCTTCCCCCAGACGGTTTTCTTCAATAGAGAGCATAGAACCATGCGTTTTCTAGACTGTTACCATATCAGCTTTAAAAGGAGGTGTCTTCAAAGTCACATTGTTGTACATTAACTTTTGTATTCCCAAACCAGAATTTATTATCTTTTTATTTCCCTGGCTTTAAAGGAAGCTAATCAATCCACAGTATTTTTATACATTTCTTAGCTGATTTCAGTTTCAAATGAGGCTATTGCCATGTTTGACTTTTTCTCATGACCCAGTGACTGTCTCAAATAATTTTTAATTAACTTCAGCTTATAGAAATGTCTTTTTGCAAGACCCCGAATGTGACTAGTATAAATAAATGAATACAAGACAATACAAGAAAACAAACCTAAATTATTAAATTTAATTCAATATAAAATAAAATATAAAAACTTAAATAAAGTTCAAGGAGAGAAAATCATTATCAGCATCAACAGTCTAAGGCTGATTCTTAAGAAGCAGAGGTCAGACACACCTCCTCTCTCCAACCGTTTTACCAATTCTGACCAGCCATCTTCCCCACAGCACTCTCTACTTCTCTGCTGGGTTTGATAATTCACTGCAATGGCCACATGGAACTCACAGACAATACTCATGATTATGGGGTTTATTGGAAGTAACAGGTTACAATTCAGGATCGGAAACAACTCAGGATACTGTTCTTAAGTCAGGACAGCCTCTCTTCAGCCTTGCCCACAGGCAGGCCTCTCTCTCTGGCCCTTGGCCCCTCAGCCCCTCAGCCTGGCCTCTGCCTGGCTGAAGTAACTGTTACAAATCTCTTTAGCACTGCTAATAAGTGGCGGGGGCACCCCACTCTGTCAGGATGCCTTTTGCCCGAAGATGCTCAGCTCCCTAGCTCCCTGGGTATGCACAACCACTGTAGCCACCTTGCTAACCGGGCCACACTGTCTCTCACTGGTCTCTTGGTTCTGCAGCTGCCAATTTCCTGCTGCTCTTGCTACTGCTTCTCACCGTCTTTCTCCATCTCAGGTGTTATAGCTCTCTGTCTTCTGGGTCCAGAAATTTCTTAGTGCAGGGATCCCAGGTTCAAAGGATGTGCTCCACTCCTAGCTCTTCTGGGTGATAGTGGAGCCGCTGAACATGAAACCTAACCCTAACCCAACCCAAACAAGAACGAGAACCAGAACCCTCACAACTCAGCTCACACTCACCCTCACCCTAACCCTTACCCTTATCACTAGATCTAACCCTAAGCATAATCCTAACTCACATCCTAGATCAAACATATAACTAATTCTAACCCTATCTTTAACCTTAAAAATATCCTTAAACTACTTGGTACCTAATGTTACTCTAACACTAAATGATACCCAAACTCTGTCCTACTCTTACTCCTACACCTAACCTTAACCCTAGCCCTATCCCCAGCCCTAAATCTTACCCTAACACAAATACTAAACTAAATGGTAGACCTAACCATAACCCTAACCCTAGCACTACTCTAGTACTAATTATACTTCTGAAACAAACCCTAACACTATCCCTAACCCTTATTCTAACCCTAACCTACCACTACTTCTAACAGTAACCTTAATGCTAAGCCTAGAACTATCCCTATGGTTAGCTGTAGCCCCACCTTTAGCACTAACTCTGTACCTAACCCTAACACTAGTTCTAGCCCTAGCCCTAACACTAACTGTAACCCTAACTCCTAACACTAACCTTAATATAAAACCTAGATCTAACTCTAACCCTAAACCTAACCTTAAAACAAGATCTAACCTAACCTAACACTAACCTTAACTCTAGATTTAACCCTCAACCTATACCTAAACTTAGGCCTAAAACTAACTCTAACCCTAAACCTAACTGAAACCCTAACCCTTGATCTAACCTTAATTTTAACCCTACACCTAAAACTAACCTTATTCCTAATCCTAACCATATCCTTAGATCTAACACTAACCCTAACCCTAAGCCTAAATCTGACCCTAGATCTAACCTAAATTTTAAACACTAACTATAACTCTAATCCTGGATCTAACCCAACCATTAATTTTAACCCTAGATGTAACCCTAATCTTAACCTTAAGTCTAACCCTAACTCCAGATCTAACTCTAACACTAAGCCTAACCCTAACCTTGGATTGAACCCTACCCCTACCCCTCAACCTAAACCTAACCCTAGATCTAATGCTAACCCTAACCTTAACCCTAACCCTCAACCTAACTCTAATCCTAGATCTAAACCTCACACTAACACTGACTTTATCCCTAACCCTAACCATAGATCTAACCTTAACCATAACCCTAATTTTAATCCTGTGATGGTTAAAGTTGTGTGTCAACTTGATTAGGACATGATTCTCAGTAGTTTGGTAGTCATATGATGTTGTGATCACTTCCATGATGAGATTTGATATAATGTGATCACCTCTGTGATGCAATCTACTATGAGTAACCAATTAGTTGAAAGGGAGTTTCCTTGGCTGTGTGGCCTTCATCGAATATAAGTGAACGTTCTGGTAAGGCTTGTGGGCTTTTGCTTGCTCTGGATCCCACAGCTGTCTCCAGTTTGTCTGACCTCCGGTTCTCGGGAGTTGAACTAGCTGCTTACCTGCCAACGTGCCTGCCGATCTTGGGATTCATTGATCTTTGCATGCTGTGAGCAAGAGCCCTGCTCTCTGACCTGCTGAACTTGGGTTCACAAGTCCCTATGATTACATGAATCAGGAGAAGCCTCTATCCTGACCCACGGACTTGGGACATTCCAGCCTCTACAATCACGTGAGCCATTTCCTTGATATAAACGTCTCTCTCTATATATTTATAAGCTTTACTTGTTTTGCTTCTCTAGAGAACCTAGCCTAAGACAAACTCTAACCCTAAGCATACAACTGCACCTAAGCCTAATCCTATTCCTCATCCTAACCCTAACCCTAGATATAACACTTACCTTAACCCAGGATCTAACCCTAAACCTAACCCTATATCCAATGATAAATGAAACCTCAACCCTAACCCTAGCCCCCAACATCAACCCTAACCTAACCTACGTCTAACACTAACCCTATAACCCTGTAACACAAGCATAGGAATGTTACAAATACATTCTGTGAATGAGAAAACAATGTAGTTTCTCCCATTCAAGTACATGAAGTCAAAAGAGTTTTACATATTTTCAAAGTGCACTTTGTGTTACAAGGAAGTGAAAGTTCCCAATACATTGTGTGAATGAGAAAGCAAAATAAAGTTTCTCTCATTCAAGTAGAAGGAGAAAAAAGAGTTTCAACCATTATCAAAAAGCACTTTGCATTTCAAGCAGGGGAATGTTCCCAATGCATTCTGTAAATGAAAGAACAACGTACAGTTTCTTCCATTCAAGTACATGAGTTCAAAAGAGTTTTACATATTTACAAAGTATGCTTTGTATTACAAGGACAGGAAAGTTCCCAATACATTGTGTGAATGAGAAAGCAAAATAAAGTTTCTCTCATTCAAGTAGAAAAAGAAAAAAGAGTTTTACCCATTATCAAAAAACACTTCGTTACCATCATGGGAATGTTCCCAATGCATTCTGTAAATGAGAGCACAATATACAGCTCTCCCATTTGGGTACATGAATTGAAAAGAGTTTTACATGTTTACAAAGTACACATTGTACAACAAGGACAGGAAAGTTCCTAATCCATTCTGTGAATGAGATAATAATGTACAGTTTCTCTCATTCAAGTACCTGAAGTCAAAAGAGTTTTACCTGTTTTCAAGGTACGCCTTGTGATACTAGCATGGGAATGTTCCCAATACATTCTGTGAGTGAGAAAACAGTGTACAGTTTCTCCCATTCAAGTACGTAAAGTCAAAAGAACTTTGAACATTTTCAAAGTACACTTTGTACTACAAAGGCAAAAAAGTTACCAATACATTTTGTGAGTGAGAAAACAGTGTACAGTTTCTTCCATTCAAGCATATGAATTCAAAAGAGTTTTACATTTAATCAAAGTACATTTTATGTTACAAGAAGGAGAATGTTCCTGATACATTGTGTGAATGAGAAACCAATATACAGTGTCTCTTATTCAAGTAGAAGAATAAAAAAAAGTATTACTATTATTTAAAAAAAAAAAAACCACTGTATATTAGAAGCAGAGGAATATTCTCAATGCATTCTGTAAATGAGAGTACAATGTACAGTTTGTCCCATTCAGGTGCATGAATTCAAAAGAGTTTTACATGTTTTCAAAGTATACTTTGTGATACAAGGACAGGAAAGTTCCCATTAAATTGTGTGAATGAAAAACCACCACAGTTTCTCTTATTCAAGTAGATGAAGTCAAAAGAATTTTACACGTTATCAAAAAACACTTCGTGTTACAAGCACAAGAAAGTTCCCAATACATTCTGTGAATGTGAAAACAATGTACAGTTTCATCCACTCAAGTACCTAAAGTAAAAAATTTTCACGTTTTCAAAAGTGCACAAGGACAAGAAAATTCCCGATACATTCTTTGAATGAGAAAATTTGCAAAGCTCTGTTGGCTTCATGTAGTTGAATCATAGAAACTGTACATCATTTTCTAACTCAGAATGTATTGGGAACATTCCTGTGCTTGTAACACAAAGTGTACTTTGAAAACACGCAAAACTTTTTTGGCTTCATGTACTTGAGTGGGAGAAACGGTATACTGCTTTCACATTCACAGAAGGTATTCAGAAATTTCCTGTCCTTTTAACACAAAGTATACTTTGAACACATGTGCAACTCTTTTGACTATATACTTGAATGGGATAAACTGTACATTGTTTTCTCATTCATAGACTATATCATGAACATTCCCATTCTTATTACAGAAAGTATTTTTTTAATAACAGGTAAAAGACCTTTGACTTCATCTATTTGAATAAGAGAAACTGTGTATTGATTTCTCATTCACAAAAAGTTTTTGGAACTTTCGTGTCATTAACAAAGTAGACTTTGAAAACATGTAAAATTATGTTGACTTCATGTACTTGAATGGGAGAAAATTTTTCGTTTTCCTATTCACAGAATGTATTGGGAACATTCCTGTCCTTGTAACACAAAGTGTGCTTTGAATATATGTAAAACTTTTTGACATTATGTACTTGAATGGGAAAAACTCTCCATTGTTTTCTCACTTACAGAATGTATTAGGAAAATTCCTGTGCTTGTAACACAAAGTGTTTTTTGATAACAGGTAAAACACTTTTGACTTCATATTCTTGAATGACAGAAATTGTATATTGGTTTCTCATTCACACAATGTATTGGGAACTTTCACATCCTTGTAATACAAAGTGTACTTTGAAAACATTCAAAACTCTTTTGAGTTGATGTATTTGAACAGGAGAAACTGAACTTTGTTTTCTCATTCACAGAATATATTGGAAACTTTCTCATCTTTGTAACACAAAATGTACTTTGAAAACATGTAAAACTCTTTTGACTTTATGTACTTGAAAGGGAGAAACTACATTTTCCTCATTCAAAGAATATAATGAAAACTTTTGTATCTAGGTAGCACAAAGTGTAATTTGAAAACTTATAAAACTCTTCTGACTTCCTGTACTTGAAAGGAAGAAACTCTACATTTTTCCTCATTCAAAGGATATATTGAACAATTTCCCATCCTTGTAACACAAAGTGTACTTTGAAAATATGTAACACTTTTCTGAACTCATGTATTTGAAGGGAGAAACTGTATGTTGCTTTCTCATTCAAAGAATGTATTGAGAACATTTTTATGATGGTAACACAAAGTGTATTTTGATAATAAGTAATTTTTTTTTAACTTCATTTACTTAAATGAGAGAAACTATATTGGCTTCTCATTCACAAGGTACTGGGAACTTTCCCATTGTTGTAACACAAAGTGTAGTTTGAAAACCTGTAAATGTTTTTGACTTTACGTACTGGCATGAGAAAAACTGTCTATTGATTTCTCACTTGCACAATGTGTTGAGAATATTTACGTCCTTGTAATACAAAGTGTACTTTGAAAACACGTAAAACACTGTTGACTTCATATACTTGAATGGGAAAAACTGTACATTGTTCTCTCATTCACTGAATGTACTAGGAACATTCCTGTGCTTGTAACAAAAAGTGTTTTTTGATTACAGGAAAAACTCCTTTGACTTCAGGTACTTGCATGAGAGAAACTTGCATGAGAGAAACTGTATATTGGTTACTCGTTCACACTATGAATTGGGAACTTTCCCTTCCTAGTAACACATGTGTCTGTTAGTTTATCATACTGTGGGGACTTGTGTGTTGCTGTGATGTGGGAAGCTATGCCACTGGTATTCAAATACTAGCAGGGTCACCCATGATGGACAGGTTTCGCCTGAGCTTCCAGGCTAAGACAGACAAGGAAGAAGGACACGGTGGTCTACTTCTGAAAAGAATGAGCCAATGAAAACCTTATAAACAACAGTAGAACAGTGTTTGATATAGTGCTGGAAGATGAGCCCCTCAGGTTGGAAAGCACTCAAAACACGACTGGAAAATAGTTGCCTCCTCAAAGTAGAGTCAACCTTAATGACATGGAAGGAATCAAGCTTTCGGCACCTTCATTTGCTGATGTAGCATGACTCAAAATGAGAAGAAACAGCTGCAAACACCCATTAATAATCTGAACCTGGAATGTATGAAGTATGCATCTAGGAAAATTGGAAATTGTCAAAAACGAAATGGAAAGCATAAACATCGATACCTTAAGCATTAGTGAGCTGAAATGGACTGGTACTGGCCATTTTGAATCAGACGATCATACAGTGTACTATGCTGGGAATGACAACTTGAAGAGGAATGGTGTTGCATTCATCCTCAAAAAGAACATTTCAAGATCTATCCGGAAGTACAACGCTGTCAGCGTTAGGATAATATCCTTACGCTTATGAAGAAGACCAGTTAATAGGAGTATTATTCAAATTTACCCACGAACCACTAAGGCCAAAAGATGAAGAAACTGAAGATTTTTACCAACTTCTGCAGTCTGAAATTGATCGAACATGCAATAGGATGCATTAATAATTACTGGTGATGGAAATGTGAAAGTTGGAACAAAGAATAAAGATCTGTAGTTGGAAAATATGGCCTTGGTGATAGAAACGATGCTGGAGATCACATGGCAGAATTTTGCAAGACCAGTGATTTGTTCATTGCAAATACCTCTTTTTCACTGACATAAATGATGACTATATACGGGGACCTCACAAATGGAATACACAGGAATCAAATCGACTATATCTGTGGAAAGAGTTGATGGAAAAGCTCAATATCATCACTCAGAACAAGACCAGGAGCTGACTGTGGAACAGAGCATCAATTGCTCATATGCAAGTTCAAGTTGACGATGAAGAAAATTAGAACAAGTCCACAAGAGCCAAAGTACAACCTTATGTCCCACCTGAATTTAGAGACCATCTCAAGAATAGATTTGACAAGTTGAACACTAATGACCGAAGACCAGATTGAGCTGTGTAATGATATCAAGGACACAATACATGAAGAAAGCAAGAGGTCATTAAAAAGACAGGAAAGAAAGAAAAGACCAAAATAGATGTCAGAAGAGACTCTGAAACTTGCTGTTGAACGTCGAGTAGCTAAAGCAAAAAGAAGAAATGATGAAGTAAAAGAGCTGACCAGAAGATTTCCAAGGGGAGCTCAAGAAGACAAAGTATTCTAATGACATGTGCAAAGACTTGGAGATAGAAAACCAAAAGGGAAGAACACACTCGCACATTCCTCAAGCTGAAAGAACTGAAGAAAAAATTCAAGCCTCAAGTTGCAATCATGAAAGATTCTATGGGGAAAATATTAAATGACACAGGAAACATCAAAAGAAGATGGAAGGAATACACAGAGTCACTATACCAAAAAAATTGGTCTACGTTCAACCGTTTCAGGAGGTAGCATATGATCAGGAATCAATGGTACTGAAGGAAGAAGTCCAAGCTGCATTGAAAGCGTTGGTGAAAACAAGGCTCCAGGAATTGATGGAATACCAACTGAGATGTTTCAACAAATGAATGCAGCACTGAAAGCGCTCACTCGTCTATGCCAAGAAATTTGGAAGACAGCTACCTAACCAACGAACTGGAAGAGATCCATATTTATGCCTATTCCCAAGAAAAGTGATCCAACTGAATGCGGAAATTATCAAACAATATCATTAGTATCACACACAAGTAAAATTTGCTGAAGATCATTCAAAAGCGGCGGTAGCAGTATTTATCAACAGGGAACTGCCAGAAATTCAAGCCAGATTCAGAAAAGGACGTGGAACAGAGTATATCATTGCTGATGTCAGATGGATCCTGGCTGAAAGCAGAGACTACCAGAAAGATGTGTACGTGTGTTTTATTGACTATGCAAAGGCATTTGACTGTGTGGATCGTAACAAATTATGGACAACATTATGAAGAATGGGAATTCTCGAACACTTTATTGTGCTCATGAGGAACCTGTACATAGATCAAAAGGCAGTCGTTCGATCAGAGCAAGGGGATGCTGTGTGGTTGAAAGTCAGGTAGGGTGTGTGTCAGGATTGTATCCTTTCGTCATACTTATTCAGTCTGTATCCTGAGTAAATAATCGGAGAATCTGGACCATATGAAGAAGAACGTGGCATCAGGTTTGGAGGAAGACTCATTAACAACCTGCATTATGCAGATGACACAATCTTGCTTGCTGAAAGTGAAGAGGACTTGAAGCACTTACTGATGAAGATCAAAGACCACAGCCTTCAGTACGGATTACACCTCAACGTAAAGAAAGCAAAAATCCTCACAACTGGACCAATAAGCAACATCATGATGAATGGAAAGGAGTTTGAAGTTGCCAAGGATTTCATTTTACTTTGATACACAATTAACATCCATGGAAGCAGCAGTCAAGAAATCAAAAGATGCACTGCATTCAGCAAATCTACTGCAAAAGACCTCTTTAAAGTGTTGAAAAACAAAGACATCACCTTGAAGACTAAGGTGCGCCTGACCCAAGCTGTTGTACATTCTGTGAATAAGAAAACAATGTACAATTTCTCCAATTCAAGCACATAAAGTCAGAAGAATTTTATATGTTTTCAAAGTACACTCTCTGTTACAATGACAGGAAAGTTCCCAACATATTTTGTGAATGAGAAAACGATGTTGAGTTTCTCCCATTCAAGTACATGTAATCAACAGAATTTTGCATGGTTTCAAAGTACGTTTTGTGTTACTGTTGTTGTTAGGTGCCGTCGAGTCAGTTCCAACTCACAGCGACCCCATGTACAACAGAACAAAACACTGCCTGGTACTGTGTCATCCTTACAAAGCTTGTTATGCTTGAGCCCATTGTTTCAGCCATTGTGTCAATCCATCTCATTAAGGGTCTTCCTCTTTTTCACTGACCCTCTGCTTTACCAAGCATGATGTCCTTCTCCAGGGACTGATCCCTCTTGATAACATATCCAAGTATGTGAGATGAAGTCTTACCATCCTTGCTCCTAAGGAGCATTCTGGTTGTACTTCTTCCAAGACAGATTTGTTTGTTCTTTTGACAGGCCATGGTATATTCAATATTCTTTGCTAACAACACAATTCAAAGGCATCAATTCTTCTTCGGTCTTCCTTACTCATTGTCCAGTTTTTGCATGCATATGAAGCAACTGAAAATACCATGGCTTGGGTCAGGCACACCTTAGTCCTCAAAGTGACATCTTTGCTTTTTAACACTTAAGGAGGTTTTTTTGCAGCAGATTTGCACAATACAGTACATTGTTTGATCTCTTGACTGCTGCTTCCATGGACGTTGATTGTGGATCCTAGTAAAAAGAAATCTTTAGATACAATTTTGGGCTAACCACCTTCCCCTCCTCAGGAAGTCAGGGGGGAATGATGCAGTAGGGTATTTGTTAGCAAGGTTAAAAAGTTACAATTAGTCACTTAGTCTCCTCAGCTATGGAGTAAGTGGGGCACAGGTAGCATAAACTTACAGTCCACCTAAGTGGACCTACCTGGCCAGGGGGAGACCGGTAATAGGCAGGGTCCCATTTAAGCCCCTCACGCATGGCACAAAGTAGGGTGTGCAAACAAGAGTTGTCATCTCTGCCCAGACAGCTTTTGAGGGGGACTGCTCGTGATGGAACTTTCCCTGTTACATGCTGTCTGATTCTTGTAAGTAATAAGCTACTTTCCATGCGCTAACATGTGTTCAGGCTCTGATTGGGAAAGACGTGATGTTTACGGAGCAATCTGTATTAATTATTGTTTCTCTTTTTCTAATGACCTCCTGGCTGTCTAGAAATCAGCTACAACCTGTGAGCATCATGCAGATTTGGAGGGTTGTCTTACAGTTATGGTGGGCTCAGCAGTACGTATTTGTCCTACACAGAGATGTGCAAGACAATGCCGTTATTCTCACTACTTATTTGTTTAGACAACGATGTTACTTTTTACAAATATATGTTATAGTTTTGTTCACATGTAATGAATTTATGGTTATTTTTAATAAATAAATAAATATCAACATTTTATTCATTTTAATTTATATTATGATAAATATTAATAGATATGACCTGCATACACAAAATTTCTTTGGGGTTCTCAATAATTTTTAAGAGTGTAAAGGGGCTCTTATGAGCAAAAAGCTTGAGCACGTTATATTAGGGCACGTACAATTCAATACCACACTTAACCAGGAGATGTCACCACTAATACATGTGGCACACTCCCCTGACATGGCTTAAATTTGAGGCTTCAGTTCATGTAGCACACACACACAGGGCTTACTTCATCAATTTAATGAGTCCAGACTTTTGGATATGAGTTGATGATGGGGAAGGAGATAATAGAGAGAGGAAGACTGTGTCTAAGTCCATAACGCCTTAGAAAAACTTGTGATCAGATCTCAGGAGGGAAAGAAGAAAAACAAAAAAGAGGATAAATGGCCTCAAAGCTGCAGATGAAACAAGCACTATTTATTAGCACCACCTACATCAGTGAATGCTGGCCCATCTGCATCCACCATCTAGGTTGGGAAGCATCCCTGAGTTCTCAGTTGCTGAATCATCTCCCTGACAGAAACCCTTCCACTGCTTCCGTGTGCTCTTAACATGAAGAGAAAAATGCCTTAACATGAGCTTCAAGTTACTTTGTGACTCGGTCCCTGACTCCTTGCTAACTGTACATCTGCATTGTCCACAAACTAGATCTCTCTCACTCAATTCACAGAAGTAGTTCTCTGTGTAATACTTCACAATCCTGTAGCTAGCTATGTTATACGTGACAGTTGCCATCAAGTCAATTCTGACTCATGGTGACTCCATGTGCATCAGAGTAGAACTGCACTTCATAGGGTTTTCAAGGCTATGAACTTTTGGGAGCAAATCACCAGGCCTTTCTTCTGAGGTGCCTCTGGTTGGATTTGAACGGCCAACCATTCAGTTAGTAGTTGAGTATGTTAACAATTTGCACCACCCAGGAACTCCATAGAAATTTCAATTCCCCAGTATCATGAACAATTATGTGAGATATATTCATGTAGTTTGTTCCTTGGGAAATTTGTTCTAAGAAAGCATGTCATTCCAAAGACATAGCGCCCAATCACCTTGAACATTATTATGATTATTGTAGGCTGAATTTGTATCATCTCCATTGCAGATCGCGCATTTCCATTACCAATGTTCTAGAACATTTACATTTCCCTTCAATGTATTGATAACAGTGCACACAGACATATTCCATTTCTGCTAACTTATAGTTGCTACACAATATGAAATGTAAGGATATTACCATACCAAAATTGTATTCCATTTCTGCTAACTTACAGTTGCTACGCAGTATAAAATGTAAGGATATTTACTCTACCGAAATTGAGTTCTGGGGCAGAGCCATTTCTTTTTCTAAGCTTTTTTCTTTATTTCCTGTTTGCATGTGAAGGCCTCTTGCTGTGCAGACTTCTGCTCACTATTTTTTCCTCCTGATTATCATTCATCTGCCTTCCTCAAGGGAATCCTTGGGCCTTGTTCTGATTTAATATCCCCAGCCTTGCTCTGATGACTCACACTCACCCCCCTTCCACCCACTGCCAGATGATAAAAGACAGTGGTTATTCCTTCATCTCCTGAAGAGGAACCTCATATAGACTTTGCGTGTATGTGAGAAGAAAGTCTTAGTGCCTTTGTAGAGCTCATTAACAGGCAGCGTCGATCGTGCAAATGAAATTCAACACCTTCTTTGAATTTTAGCAAAAGCCCACCTACCCAAAGCGCTGGTGAGCGTGGTGCGCTTTATGGACATTTCAGGGGATTCAGAGAGGAACATTGATATAAACAACTTTGCAACGGAACCACAAGCATTGCCGCTCCCCTTTGCCCACCCTCCCTGTGCTCTCACTTCATCTCTCATCTCTCCTTTTTCTTTCTGGATCAATAAATACTTTTCTTTCCTTACGAAGAGACATTGCTTTTGCCCTCCCTTCTGCAGCGTGGCACCGGTGGACACCTCGACCTTTAAGGTTTTGCCATCTGTCCCAGCGTATTTCTGCAAGACAAGAGAAACTCTTTGTTGGCTAAAGCATGATGACATTGTTTCCTTCCTCATTATTTTAGCTTGTAGTTTCTCTTAAATTGGGTTCCCTCACAAGTGAAAAACTTCTACAAGAGAGGTTTATTTAGGAAGCTACAGCGAAGGGAGGAAAGGTAGTAAAGGGTAAAATTGGGTAACAGGGATGCTTACAAATAGAGGTGCTATGAACATTCACGTGCCAGTCTGTGTAGAGATATGCTTTCCTTTCTCTTGGGTGAATACCTAGAGGTGGAATGGCTGGATCATATGATAGAGGTATGTTTAACTCTTTAAGAAGCTGCCAAACTTTTCCAAAGCATCTAACATTTTCCATTTGCACCAGCAGTGTGTGAGGGATCCAGTTCATCCAAGACCTGTACACTGAACTTTATGAAACATCACTGAGAGAAATTAAAGAAGACCTGAATGAAAGGAGAGATATAGTGTGTTCATGGGTCAGAAGACTCAATAGTGTTAGGACGTTATTTGATCTGTAAATCAATCTACAGATTCCATGCAATCGCAGTTAACATCCCAGCTAAAATCCCAGCAGGCATTTTTTTTTTGTAGAAATTGATAAACTGATTCTGAAATTCATATGGAAATGGAAAAGACCTAGAATAGGCAAAATAACTTCGAAAATGAAGAACAAAGTTGGAGGCTAACTCTACCTGATTTCAAGAATGGTTATAAATCTGGGAAACCTTTTAAAAATTCTGATGCCCAGACCGCACTTGAGAGTAATTAAATTACAATCTCTGGAAGCAGGATCCAGGCATCAGTATTTTTTGGAGGGCTTTCCTCAGCTCCCACCACCCCCCTCAATGTGATTCCAATGCGTAGCCAAGGTTGGGAACCCTGTCTTAGAAGATTCTTATGTTGACATATTTCTCCAAACCTCTAGGGGGCCTCCTAGTCTTACCACTGACAGAAGAATTGTACTTTCATCCAAATAGATGGTCACTTGATATTCTGAAGCCCAATTTTTTTCAGATAATCAGATAGTGTGGGGAAAAGAGGAAAGAATAACAAATATAACACTAACAGTCACTATCATTGATTCTACTTTCTTTAAAAAAAAAAAAAAAACAACACATTAAGTATTTACCACATAGCTAACCAAAAGGTTGGCAGTTTGAATCTACCAGTCACTCCTTGGAGACCCAGTGGGGCAGTTCTACTCTGTTCTGTAAGGTCACTATGAGTCGGAATGACTTGCTGGCAATGGGTTTTGTTTTGTTTTGCTTTTTTTAAGGATTGAAACTACCTTTATTAGCATTTAATTCCTCGTATGAAAAATCACACTCATTACTTATAAATTCTACAGTGATCTTGGTGACTCATAGAACTTTAGACTTAGCCTGGCATTTGGAACCTTTTAAAACTTGGCTCTAGATTAACCTTCTAAGCAATCTTTCCCAAGCCCCTGCATATACCCTCCAGTTTAGCCGGTACAGGTCTGATCATCTGTTTTCCAAATGTGATGTCTTGCTTCCTCCTGCCTGTGAGTTTCCCAGGCAGGGAAAGTTTAAG
Source organism: Dugong dugon (assembly GCA_030035585.1). Taxonomy (NCBI): domain Eukaryota; kingdom Metazoa; phylum Chordata; class Mammalia; order Sirenia; family Dugongidae; genus Dugong; species Dugong dugon. Next base: position 52,952,880 of record CM057461.1, read on the forward strand.
TCTTCCCTCCCCTGTGGGTGCTCTCTGGTTGATTCAGCTCTCAAGGATGTTCTCTCCTCAAAGCCTGTCACATATTTTGTCTTGACTCTCCTTAGGAACTTGCCATAAATTGCCCTGGGTTATACACATCCTGTAATTCTAACATGTTTTATTCTTTGTCTGATCAACTAGATTATACGCTTTTTGAGTCCTGGGACCACATCTTTAATTTAATAACCACCAGTAGTGCTTGTAGGTAGATGGCTGGTTTATATTTCCTTGATGAAAATATTTGTTATAATCAACGAGCTTAAAGTGAGCTTCTTGAGAAAAGGGCTGTGTTTTGCCATTGTCTCCCTAGGGTTTAGCACCTTGCCTGGTTCAGAGCAGGCACTTGACACAAGATTACTGAGATTTATGCATCCACTTTTAATATTTACTTGCCTATGAATATGACTGTTTTTGAGCCTCATTCTTTTAACCTGAATCTTCCTTCTCCTCCTCCTTTTCCTCCTTCTCTGCCTATTGTGGCTCTAGGCTGTCCGTACTACCTTCCCCTCCCCTCCTCCCTCTTTCTTATTTACACATAGGCTTCTTTATGAACACCTTAAATAACAAGATTGAAAATGGTGATCATTGTAAGTAATATTCAATAACTCTAATGCAGTATGAACATATATGTGATTTTATTGGCGACAAAGTCTGCTGATTTATCAACCTACATTCATAATTGAATAAAACGTTAAACTGCAGTAGTGTTCAGTGAAAATAAAGATGTGCTTCCCCCCTACCCCATATGTTCAGGAATCCTCTCAATTCTATCCAGAAACACCTGGTTATGAGAGAGGTCCAAGTTCCCCCAGGTGAAGAACCTCAGTTGCAGAGCAACATGTCAAAAACATTATTTCTTCTTTCTTTTTTTACTGTTGTAAAAATAAAGATAAGACAACATTTGCCAAGTAAACACTTTTCACATGTACAGTTCATGGCTTTTCTTTAATGGTTAAATGAGATGTTTTTCATTTATTTGTTTTTGTTCTTACTTTTTATTTTAAAAAATGTCAAAGTTTCTAGGCTGCTATCTTTGAGTGGAAGTTCATGTGGGAGACCAGAGTGTTATCCATAATTTTTATGATCCACACAGTCGAATGCCTTTGCCAAGTCAATAAACACAGATAAACATCTTTCTGGTATTTTCTGCTTTCAGCCAAGATCCATCTGACACCCCCAATGATATCCCTCATTTCATGTCCTCTTCTGAATCTGGCTTGAATTCCTGGCAGTTCCCTGTTGATGTACTGTTGTAACTGTTTTTGAATTGTCTTCAGCAAAATTTTACTTGCATGTGATGTTAATGATATTGTTTGATAATTTCTGCATTCTGCTGGATCACTTTTCTTTGAAATGGGCACATATAGGGATCTCCTACAGTTGGTTGGCCAGGTAGCTGTCTTCCAAATTTCTTGGCATAGACAAGTGAGCACTTCCAGTGTTGCAGCGTTTGTTGAAATATCTCAGTTGGTATTCTGTCAATCCCTGAAGCCCTGTTTTTCACCAATGCCTTCAGTGCAGCTTGGACTTCTTCCTTCAGTACCATCAGTTTTTGATCACACACTACCTCTTGAAATGTACTTTTTTGGTACAGTGACTCTGTGTATTCCTTCCGTCTTCTTTTGATGCTTCCTATGGCATTCAATATTTTGCCCATAAAATCCTTCAATATCGCAACACTCGAGGCTTGAATTTTTTCTTCAGTTCTTTCAGCTTGAGAAATGCTGAACATGTTCTTCCCTTTTGTTTTTCTAACTCAGGTCTTTGCATATTTCATTATAATACTTTACTTTGTCTTCTCGAACTGCCCTTTGAAATCTTCTATTCAGCTCTTTTTAGTGATCATTTCTTCTGTCCGCATTAGCTACTCTACGTTCAAGGGCAATTTTCAGAGTCTTTTCTGACATCCATTTTGGTCTTTTCTTTTTTCCTGTCATTTTAATGACCTTTTGCGTTCTTCCTGTATGATGTCCTTTATGTCATCCCACAGCTCCTCTGGTCTTCAGTCATTAGTGTTCGATACATCAAATCTTTTCTTGAGATGGTCTCTAAATTCAGGTGGGATATACTCAATCTTGTACTTTGGCTCCTGTGGACTTGTTTTAATTTTCTTCAGCTTCAACTTGAACTTGCATATGAACAAGTGATGGTCTGTACCACAGTCGACCCCTGGCCTCATTCTGAGTGATGATATTGAGCTTTTCCATCATCTCTTTCCATAGATGTATTCAATTTGATTCCTGTGTATTCCATCTGGAGAGGTCCATGTGTATAGTCTCCGTTTATGTTGTTGCAAAAAGGTATTTCCAGTGAATAGGTCGTTGGTCTTGCAAAATTCTATCATGTGATCTCCGGCATCATTTCTATCACCAAGGCCATATTTTCCAACTACTGATCCTTCTTCTTTGTTTCCAGCTTTCACAAACTAATCACCAGTAATTATCAATTAGTCTTGATTGCATGTTTGATCAATGTCAGACTGCAGAAGCTGTGAAAAATCTTCAATTTCTTCATCTGTGGCATTAGTTGTTAGTTCGTAAATTTGTAGGCATGTGGATATTATCCTATTACTGACAGCCTTGTACTTCAGGATAGAGCTTGAAATATTCTTTTTGACAATGAATGTGACACCATTCTTCTTCAGTTTGTCATTCCCAACATAGCAGACCATCTGATTGTCTGATTTAAAATGGCCAATACAGTTGATTTCAGCTCACTAACGCGTAGGATATCTATCTTCAGGTGTTCCATTTCATTTCTAACTACTTCAAATTTTCATGGATTCATAATTGGTACATTCCACTTTCTAATTATTAATGAATGTTTGTATCTGTTTCTTCTCTTTTTGAGCCGTGGCACATCAGCAAATGAAGGTCTTTAAAGCTTTACTTCATCCATGTCATTAAGATTGACTCTACTTTGAGGAGGCAGCTCTTCCCAGTCGTATTTTGAGTGCTCTCCAACCTGAGGGGATCATCTTCCAGCCCTATATCAGACAATGTTCTACTGCTATTCATAAAGTTTTTTTAGAAGCAGATCACCACGTCCTGCTTCCTCGTCTGTCTTAGTCTGGAAGCTCCTCTAAAACCTGTCCATCATGGCTGACTCTGCTGCTGTTTGAAATACTGGTGGCATAGCTTCTAGCATCACAGCAGCACGCAAGCCACCACAGTACAGCAAACTGACAGAGGAGTGGTGGATAAGAACAATAGCTAATATTTCTTCAATATCTGTGACTTCACTGCCCTATTTCACCAGAAAGTTCTAACGCTCAAGTCTATCTTTTTCTGAAGATATATATATGTATTTTTAAGTCAACAGGTTTATTTCAATACAATGCAATAAAGACTTTGACAAAAATAAGCAAAGAGTTCTGTGGACATCAAAGAAGAGACACCTAACTCTAAGTGAGGGTGCAGTGATGACTCCCCAAAGGAAGCAATATCTTAATTGATTCTTTAAGGAAATTTTGGATTTTTCTGGGAAAACAAAAACCAAAAGGTATGGAGAGGCATTCCAAGAAGGCAGAACAGATTTGTATGGGATCTAATTTACATTGGAATAGCTGGATCCTAGAGTATTGGTTGAGGATGGTGAAGGATGGTACCAGAGGGGCATTTAGGCTTTGCTATGAGGAACGACACTGAATAAAAAATAAATTTGGCAATCCCGGTACTCTTCAACTAAGGTGTAGTAAGATGTAACACTGTCCTGTAGAATGTTGTGTTAATTCTTAAAAAACAAACAAACAAAATATGTATGTATTATATGTACTTGTTGCCATCAAGTTGATCCCTATTCACAGTGACCCTATAGGACAGAGTAGAACTTCACCATAGGCTTTCCAAGGAGCAGCTAGTGGATTTGAACTACTTAGGTTTCTATTAGCAGCCGAGCTCTTAACCACTGTGCCATCAGGGCTCATATCTATATAAACCCAAACCAAACCTGTTGCAGTCTAGTCAATTCTGACTTATAATGATCCTATAGGACAGAGTAGAACTGCCATACAGGGTTTCCAAGGAGCAGCTGGTGGATTCGAACTGCTGACCTTTTGGTTACTTTTGGTTAGCAGCCGTAGCTGGCCGTAGCTCTTAACTGCTGTGTCACCAGAGCTTCATACGCACCCCCGCAACACACGTATTATATATATATCTATAATAACACACGTACACATATATACACACACATACGTATAAACCCCAAACCAAACCACTTGCTGTCGAGTCAATTCCAACTCATAACCACCCTATAGGACAGAGTAGAACTGCTGCATAGGTGTATAGGTGTGTATATATATGTATGTATGTATAGGTGTGTTTGTATATGTCCTTATACGTATCAAAATGAATAAACCTCCAATCATCCAAATGGTGGAATAATTTGCTCAGAGTCATTTACCAGCCTTTCCGAATAAAACTCTTGAGACTTTTTGTACTGAGTCTTGGAATTTGTTGTGTAGCAGGAGTGAAGAATTCTTTATGAGTCCAGAAGACAGGCTAATGAGAAGCTACCCTAGGAGGCTGACTTCAGCTTGATATGTGAAAGAACTTTCTTAAAAAGATGCTGTAACTATATATTCATAGTATACTGATAAATTTTAAAAATTCCAGTTTCCAGAACAGTCTGTATGGTATGATACCATTTTTATAAAAAGAAAAAAATGTACATATGCACAGTAAAATGTTAGATAAGATTGTGTTTAACTATAAAAACATTGTAGAGGCAATAGTCTGTTCTTCTTTCTTTTTACTTATCAGTGCTTTCTAATATTTACCCAGAAGTCTGTATTTACTGTGTCCTAAAAATAATAATGTGGGAAAGAGAAAAGAACTTGTTAATAAAGCTGTTCAGAGCTGTTCAAAGGCGGGACAGGTATAAAGGAATAAACCACCCATCACCAGAGGTAATAAGGAGAATTTAGAAAGCTAACTGCCAGAAATCCCATAGAAGGAGAATTTTCCATTTAGTTGTCAATGGGCGACTACAGCCTCTATTTCCCCGCTCAATCCTAAAATTCTGTAACTTGTAATTCTTCTCATGCCGACTGTATTTTTCAAAGCCAATTATAAATAATCTGAGAATCATAGCTCCTGATTACTTAACATAAGGGAAGTCCTAGGATATTTTTAACCAGTGTTATTAATATAAATATCCTCGAGATGTATTTTTTTCCTAAGGGAGCCAAGTGAAAAGGGTACAGAGTTCTTTGTGGAAGCTGCACGGGTTGCACGGTAACTCTGAGCCTCCAAACAGACCCGCCTCCTTTCAGCAGCCACATGCCTTCATCCCTGAAGTCGGATCAAGTTAACAGCAGCCTCTTAATGACAGATTGCTAACTCCTCTTTCTATGAAGGCAATAAAATAATTGGCAAATAAAGGGTTAAACTAGATTTTCCTAAGAAGATACAGTCTTTCCTTTTTTTTTTTTTCTTTTTAAATTCCTGAATACATTTCGAGTGACAATTATCTTCCTATCCAGCAAGGCTTAAAAAGGAAATGGAACAGTGCTTGTCCATGGGGAGCCATTAGAGTGAAGCAGTAACTTCAATTCGGCCACTATGGCTGGAAACACACCTTGCTTTGCCATTGAAATGAGAAATGCTATTTAGAGGAGGAGTTCCTGATTGGTGCAAACAGTTAACAAGTTTGGCTGCTAACTGGAAAGCTGGAGATTCAAGTCGACCCAGAGGTGCCTCAGAAGAAAGGACAGGTGATCTACTTCCAAAAAATACTTCCAAAAAAATTGAAAACCCTAGAGAGCACAGTTCTACTCTGACACACATGGGGTCACCATGAGTCATAGCCAAAGACTCCATAGCAACTGGTTTGACCATTTGTAGAGGACCAGAGCAATGAGTTCTCATCCGGGCAAACACGAGCTGAGAGATCTCTCCTAGAGATGTGAAACATTTCATGGATCACGCCAGCCTCACATCATGAAATGAAAGGAATCCTGCGAATAGAAACGAGCTCATAAAGCACTATAAATGAAAGAGAAGACATAAAATCCTGAGCGCGATTTCTCCACATACCTCCTATTAAATTTCTCGCTTAGACAATTCGTTAGGGCAATCGGCCCTGAAGAGTTGGCTCCTGACTGCAGTGTCTTTAGATATTCGGCAGCTCTCTACTTGTTCTGAGTAATCTATCAAAAATAGTGAAGAGGTCAGCATCACTGCTGTGCAGAACCTGGCAGAAAGATTCTCTCCTTAAATAACCCCACACTTTATTCAGGGAAAAATTTCGTAAGAAAAAAATGAAGTTCAACAAATGAGAGAGATTTTTTGCATCATAACTCCCTTGGCCACTTTTTTTTTTTTTTTTTGGCTATCTTTAGGAGAGAAGGAAAGTATGACATAGTTTTTATTAAATAATTACAGGATATTTTGTTGGCATCTCTGTCTAGTTTTGACATGAGGCTTTTCAGTTGAACAGGACAGTCAGGCTTCAAAGCCCACAACAGCTTTAACTATGTTCATCGATTATCCTCGGACGAAAGTTCTGAATTCAAGTTGCAGCCTTTTAGAGTGCCTATCTCTTTGCAAGGGTGCCCTGGTGATGCAACAGTTAAGCATTTGGCTGCTAACCAAAAGGTTGGCGGTTAGAACCCACCCAGTGGCTCTGCAGGAGAAAGACCTGGCAGTCTGCTTCCATAAATATTACTGCGAATAGAACCCTATGGGACAGTTCTACTCTGTCACGTGGGGTCGCTATGAGTCAGAATCAATTCGACGGCACCCAACAACATGTCTTTGCAAATGGTCCCTAGGTGGTACAAACGGTTTGCTCTCAACTACTAATCTAAAAACGGTTGGCAGTTTGAACCCATCCAACAGAGCAGCAGAAAAAAGTATTGGTGATCTGCTTGTATAAAGATTACAGCCAAGAAAACCCAGTGGAGCAGTTCTACTCTGTAACACGTGGGTTGCTATGAGTCAGAATTGACTCCACCGTAATGGGTTTGGTTTTTTTTTTTTTTGGTTTATGTTTTGCATATGGTTAGTTTACAGCTGCTTTTTTCATTGTTCCCTCTGTATACAATGTATTGCACAGATAGCATTACAACACAAAGGAAGAAACCTTTTTTTAAACAAAGAAATCTGATGCTACCATAGAGTATCAATTACTTTTATTTTGTTATGTTTCTTTCTGGTCCTTATACACACGCATATGTATTTTACAGAGGTGTTTGTAAAATAATCTGACTGTTGATGGTTTTATATTCTGTCATTTTCTGTTAACTTTGTGTCTTACACACTGTTTTACATTTATAACAGTTATTTGTAACTGCTCTATAATATAATATGATAGGGTGTAACATATCATTATTTCCTAAGCCTTATCTTATTATTGAACTTTTGGATCATGTTATGTTTCACACTATTACAGATAATGAGATAAAAATAAGCTCTCTTTACATGTTAATAAAGACCCAAACTATCATTTGACTCAGTGGGTTATTAACAGACATCACCAGTGGTGACGCTTTTTGTTAGTGTTCTTTATATGCGATTATAATACATAAATTATAATGCATTTAGCTTGTGTGTTTAAGGCATACACTTTCTCCTGAGTGCTTATCATGTCTGAAAATGAAGTTCATTAAAAAGACAATTGAAGTAAGTCCAAAAACACCTTGGTTAAGTAAAACATGTGGGTGGAGAGTGTTCAAGTTAATTGAATTTCTTTCTATTTGCTACTGCTGTTATCATTAGCTTATATTTATATAAAGTTTAGAGTTTAGAAAGCAATTTTTATAATGTAATGTTTTATATCATGAATCTTGGGATTGTTAAAAACCTCTGTTCTTCTTTATCCTAGTTTACAATAGTGAGTGTGAAATGTGTATGTCTCTTTGGGTCTTGGCATGGCACATGGCACATGGCACACGAAGTCTCCCGCGATGGGGAGGATAAGTTCATGCCTTTGAAAAGAATGCCTTGCAGTCTTACCTGGGGTCATCTCGATGCTTTGATGATGTAGCATTGTCAATGCCGTTGGAGTAGAGTGGCCCCAATACAGTGACACTTAAAATTATCTATGGACCCTAACGCCTTCTTTTGCATGTATAAATATCTTAAAATTTCAGATATGAGTATTTGAGGTTGTCCGTTTGCTCTTTCTCATCACATTACCACAAAAATTTCAGTTAACTGAGGACTTCAGCATTTAAGACTCATAGAACTTCAGAACTTGCAGAGATTGTGATGATCATCTAGGTGAGGAATTTGAAGCCCAGAAGAATCATGAGATTCATTCAAAGATTAGGATTTAGCTTAAAACCACACAGTTATGATTCATTATCCAGGGCTCTTTCTCGTACTGCATCATTATGTTTAACGTTTTATTGCATATACTCTCGGGTCCCTTTTTGAAGCAGCTAGGAGCAGTTGATAGAACATTCAAAGACCTTATTCTTGGTTTTGCTGTCAACTCACTTAGCAGAACTTCATTAAGTAAGAAAGCAAGGAGACATTTGATTTATTTTCATTTTTGTTCATTTGTAACCTTTTATTGTGTCACCTACATTGTATTAGGATATGTTCTATGTGCTAGAGAACAAGGAGACAAAAGACTCAAGAGCAAGGCTATATAGTATGGTAGTCAGACAAACTAGGACTTGCATCCCAGCCCTATAATTTATTAAATTTATTAGTCAAAACTTGGAAAAATTACTTGACTGCTCTACCTGTATAGAAGGTAATAGAAGTCCAGAAGTCCTGTTTAACCCCCTCCCCCACAATTCTCCATACTCCTCCCCTTGTGTATTGAGAAATATCTGAGTCCTTGATTCTCTGGAAGTGAAGGATTCTAGCCTGCCTTAGCTTACATCAAGAACTTAGTGGTGCTTGGGTATCTCTGGTGAGAAGAATCAATTCAGTCACCTGGAGGATACGACCAATGGCAGAGGACCACCCCAGAGGTTGGAGGATTCAGAAACAGAGCAGAATCTCTGTGCTGGAAAGCAGTGGCCCCAGAAGGGGAAATGCTTCTGGTGTCAATGAAACTGTCCCCATACTTCTGTCCATATTTCCAGATACCACAGTGGATAGGTGCTGGGGACAAATTCTTCCAAAGTCCCAAAGACTCTTTAAGAGGTGATGTCTCTGGGTTACACCAACTTGAGAAAACCTCAGGCCCAATAGGCCAGTAGAGTTCTTGGTTGTCTGCTCTTTGAGTACCTACCCATGAGCACTTCCTGGGCCACAAGTAAGTCCCAGGAGGACTGTGTGTGTCATTTTGGAACCCAGAACAACCACCCCCACATCTCTTTGAATTCATTGCTAGGCTTTGCCCATCAGTCCTGTCTTGCTCTGGCCTTTATTTTGTGTCTCTGTTACACTTCCTTGTCCATGGATTTTGGTCAGTCATTCTAGTTTGCCCTGACTGGTCTCCCAGTTTGAAATTTTAGAAAGCATGAGTTTCTTCTATCCCTGTGCTCCTGTACTCTTTTTATGAGCTCTAACCTTCACCCTCTTGAGCAGCTCTGCAGACCAAGAGGTGAGATAAGTTTTTCTCAAAAATTTGCAAAAGATCATAAAATTCTTTCTACCCTCCCTAAATTTATAAGATTATGCAATGGCATAATTTTATAACTATGTGTGTCCGTGAGTGTAACAGAGAAGCTTGGTTTCAAGATTTTCTGCCACAGCCTATATTAAGATACAACCAGCAACTTTCCTCAGGAGAAAAAATAAAAAACAAGAAAGATGATTGTGAAATACAATCTCTGATGAGGCATTCCTTTTGAAGTGCACCTTGATACCCATGTCCTGAGTAGTGACTTCACCACACATCTAGTGATCAAGGATCAAAACTGAGAAGCCATCTTATGTGTTCCATTTTTCTTACCTCATCTTTCAGGTAACACTCTTTCATGGGCGGTGAGTCACTCCCCGCAGCTGATGCCAGATGGCAGACTGTACATACCCCTCTTGTGTTGCAGGTAAAGGACCTCATTCCCTCCCCATCAGGAACAGATGTAGTAGTGGAATTTTCCAGGTACTATCTGATGCACACAAAAGCAGGACACAGAGGTAATATACATCCAGCCTGTAACAGGGACATATACCCAAAACAAAGCAGAACCTCCAGTACAAAGTGTGCTATATCCCTGTCAGAAGATGTTCCGGGCCCAAGTTCCTGATTGGGCAGCCCAGAGGAGGGTCAGAGTGTAGTTTAACATCGAAGGCTACTCTCCCAACAATATCCTTTTCCAGGTTGCTGGTCCCTGAGCCATGTCTTTCTCACCAATGGCTTCCCTAAGAAATAATGGGTTACTAATAGATTCTTGCATTCATTCATGCACTCAAAGACCAATTTTGTACCGTGCACTGGGGAAAGAATAATTAATATAACAATGAACTGGTAAGATGCTCACAAGAGTTTAAGAGAGGCAGACATGGAAACAGGCCAAGATGTACAACACAGTGGGATAAATGCTACCCATGGGACAAGAATGGGCAAGGTTGTCTCTCATCCACCCACCTGGGGGAGAGAGAGAGAACACGCAGGTTGGGCTTTATCTGAAAATCAGTGTGGAGACACCATTATCCAACTGTCCAGTGGAAAAAATACTCTTCAAATCCTGATACTCCATCTTCCTGCAAGATTAGAGACACAGCATAGTGTAGTGATAAAGATCTGGATTTAAAACCTAGTCTTGTCACTTACATGCTACCTGGGGTGAGTTATTAAACCTTCCTGGAACTCAGGGCTGCCATATGGGAATAGTAATACCTCCCACTATGATTCTAAGGTGGAGATGAATCTCTGTGTAAGAACATATAACTCCCTTTTTTTTTGTTGCTGTTATTTCTAGTCCCCTTTTTTAGGTGTAACAAGAGGAGTGGAAAATGAATGGGAAACTCTCTTAACTCCAAAGGTGTGCTTTTGTTTACAAACTGAAAATTACCTGAAATCTAAGAAGGTGAAAAGAAAAAGAATTTTTACATTTTTCTAGTGGCTTGGGGAGGGAGGAGTTTTTTGCCTTATATTCAAGCACCCCAATGATGCCTAACAGAAAGTTTTTATTACATTTGTACATGAGGTTAATTGAGTCACCTCAGGAAAGGTGAGTAAAATGAGTAATTGTGAGTCAGGCAAAATATTTCTGCGTAGCTTCTTCCTATTCTTCTATTAAATGAGTCACAAAAAGGAAATAAGAAACTGACTCTTCAGAGGTCAGTATGTTAAATAAAAAACCCAACCCAAAGCCTAATAACAGAAAAAAAAAAAAAAGTACTGCATGTTACTATCTTAGATAGGACAGTTGGGGCTAACACTCATCATTTTCAAAAGAAAGAAAAATGTAGCTACAACCTCTCCTTACTCTACGATAACAGAAATCAGAATTTGGGTTGAAAAGGAAGCTTTCTCAATTGACTCTAAACGAATCCCATGGTGCTGTACAAAACCAAATAAACCAAATGCCGAAGATCGCAACCCGCCAGATTCATGACTTTGAGAGCTACGATAACCTACTGCTATGTAGAAAAACAATCCCCAAATTTAATGGCTTAAAATAACCATTATACCTTATGATTTCTTAGGTTAAGAATTCAGGTAAGGCTCAGCTAGGAGATTTTTCTGTTCCAGGTGGTATCGACGGAAGTCACTTGCTGGTATTCATCTAGCAGAAGGGCTAGTCTGGAGATTCCAAGATGGCTTCACTCACACATCTGGCATCTTGGCTGGGGTGGCTGGAAGGCTTGAGCTCAGCTAGGACTCTAGAATGGAGAGCTTATATATGGCATCTCTTGAAAAGTGCTCAAGGTAGTAGGCTTTCTTCTGTGGTGGTTCAAAGCCTCCAGAGTGAGTGTTCTCATAGCATGGGTGGAAGCTGTAAGGTTTCTTATTACTGAGCCCATAAGTCCTAGAGCATCAGTGCTACCACTAATGTCAGTACAGATTCAAAGACAGGGGAATTAGAGTTGACCCCTTAACAGGAAGAGTAGCAAAGAATTTGTGACTATCTTTAACGTATTACAGACTCACATTGTGGTAGTGGTAGGGTTGACAATGTCTTACATCTGGGTCAATGCAATGGATATATCAAACTCAAGTTTCTTGTTATATACTGTTGTTTATCTAGGTCTGGATAAACACTTCTGTGCACTCTGAGGGCTTTTTACTGCAATCACCTGTCTCTGTCTACCTGAGGGCTTTCTCTGACCACAACATTGCTCTTAGCCCACTCAAGTGGCAGTCTGGAACAGCTGGGTACTTAATGCTCATCTAAGTGGCCCTTAGCCAATGATGGACAGTTGGCCGTCATGTAGGACAACTCTAGAGTGTGTGCTACAGTATTGCCCAGGAGTATCTGGCATGACTGAGCTCTAGTTACCCACAGCAATAAACTGTTCATCAACCTGTCCTACATTTATTTCTTGTCTCTTAATTTCACTTTCCAATGCCCTTACCACTGCTTCCTAGAATCTTCTACCAAATAAGTTTTTCTTTTTTTTACTGCTTTTGCTTCTGGAAGAATCCAGACTAAGAGATGATGCTTATAGACTGATAATATTTTTAGATGACAGAATTAGAATACCTGGTTCTTTATTGGTTCAAGTTGGGTTTGAGGAAGATACTTCATCTCTTTAGGACCCAATTACATGGTCCATAATCTAAATGGTTGTTGACTTGATGGTGATTAAACTGAGCCTTGCCTTTTCTCAAGTGACTCGTTCAAGGACACATAGCCAGTAGGTGGCAAAGTGCTGGGGCTAGAACTTTGGGTTTTCTGACTCCTGAGTCACTGTTCCTGTATCTGGTTACTTTGGCTTTTAATCCTGTCCATGTGTATATAAGCATGACTTGATACACTGAGATGCACTTGTACACACGTGCACACACACACACGTACACACAGACTTGCCACCAATAAGTAGGGTCAGTTCACTGATTAAAGTTAGATGTATATTCTAAAGCTATAAAACAAAAGATTGTCTATCCCATAATCAAACCAAACCTGTTGCAGTCGAGTTGATTCTGACTTATAGTGACCTTATAGAACAGACCTTGTAGAATTGCCCCATAGCGTTTCCAAGGAGCTGCTGGTGGACTCAAACTGCTGACTTTTTGGTTAGCAGCCGAGCTTTTAACCACTGCGTGACCAGGACTCCTCATATGCATTCATTCATTTTTTTTTTTTAAGCTGGATAATTTGTCAACTTGCCTTGTTCCTAGAGGGACAATGGGGATGTTTTTATCTTACACCAGTTATTGTCAAATTGATTCTGACTCATGGTGACCTCATGTGTATCAGAGTAGAACTGTACTCCATAGGGTTCTCAATAGTTGATTTTTCAGAAGTAGATCACCATGACTTTCTTCCGAGGCACCTCTGGATGAACTCAAACTACCAGCCCGTTGCCTTAACCATTCGTACTACCCAAGGACTTCTTTTATCTTATAGCCAATGACATATCTAGAGTATTTTAACCTGGAGCAAAAGATTTTTTTAACACTTCCTTTTCTCTATACAACACAACTGTACTCAATAATAACCATGTGTTGTTGTCAGGTGCCATTGAGTCGAGTCATTTCTGACTCACAGTGACCCTATGTACAACAGGACGAAACGCTGCGAGGTCCTCCATCATCCCCACAATCGTCTTCATGTTTGCAGTTACTAATGGATGTTTGCAGCTGTTTCTTCTCATTTTGAGTCATGCCACATCAACAAATGAAGATCCCAAAAGCTTTACTCCATCTATGTCATTATAGCCAGAAAGCTCCTTAGAAACAAAGATGGTGAGATTTCATCTCATGTACTTTGGGCATGTTATCAGGAGGGACCAATCCCCGGAGAAGGACATCATGCTTGGTAAAGCAGACGGTCAGTGAAAAAGAGGAAGACCTTCAATGAGATGGATTGACACAGTGGCTGCGACAATAGGCTTAAAACATAGCAATGATTGTGAGGATGGTGCAGGACAGGGCAGCGTTTCATTCTGTTGTACATATGAACGCTATGAGTTGTAACTGACTCGAAGGCACCTAACAACTACAACTTTGAGGAGGCAGCTCTTCCTCAGTCATATCTGGAGCGCCTTCCAACCTGAGGAAGTCATCTACTAACACTATATCAGACAATGTTTGGCTGCTATCCATGAGGTTTTCACTGACTAATGTGTTTTTGGAAGTAGATTGCCAGGTCCTTCTTCCTAATCTGTCTTAGTCTGGAAGGTCCACTGAAACCTGTCCACCATGGGTGACCCTACTGGTATTTGAAATACTGGTAGCATAGCTTCTAGCATCACAGCAACGCACAAGCCACCACAGTACAATAAACTGACAGACAAGTGGTATAATAACTATGTAATAATCAATAAAATAATTATTATATTGATTTAGTTTTTTATTTTAAAGCAATTAACAATTAAAAGAGGAAAAACTGTCTTCAAATCAGTAAGATATTTCATGCATGAACTAAAATGTGGCCTTATCAAACAAAATGATTGCATCTCACAGTTTGTACTCTGCTTCTCTGTTTTAAAATTCAAACACAATCAAAATCCCAAGTATTCATATCAGAGGACAGAATTTAAGTTACTTCAATTCTGTTTCCTTGTCTTTGCAATCATTATGCTATTCTTGTTTATTTGGAATCTTTTGTTTAAGTGCAGGCTATGTAGTACCACAGGAGAAGGAGATAAGATCCATGCTCAAAGCAGATAGTCAAAACCCACTCTGTCGAGTCGATTCTGACTTATAGTGACCCTATAGGACAGGGTAGAACTGCCCCATAGGGTTTCCAAGGCTGTAAACCTGTATGGAAGCAGATTGCCACATCTTTTGCCTCCAGAGCAGCTGGTGGGTTCGAACTGCCAACCTTTCAGTAGCAGCCAAACGCTTTAACCACTGCGCCACCAGGGCTCCTGCAGAGAGTCAAAGGAAGTGCAAAGGCTTCTCTACCATTACAAACCTACTCTCAAAACAAATGTGAGTAACTGAGCTCTTGTGTACTGGCAGCCAAAGGTACAACTAGAGTTCTTTGAATTAGTTTTCATGCAGAATATGATGTTTATTTACTAAAGGATACTTAATAAAGAATGTGGCCCACCTGTTTTCTGAGAAATGAGGATGGCAAGGCTACCTCTCACTTACAGGCATACTTTGTTTTATAGTGCTTTGTGTTGTTGTGCTTAGGAGATACTGCGTTTTTTTACAAATTGAAGGTTAGTGGCAACCCTGCGTTGAGCAAGTCTATTGGCACCATTTTTCCAACAGCATATGCTCACTTCATGTCTCTGTGCCACATTTTGATATTTCTCAAAATATTTCAAACTTTTTCATTATTATCATATCTGTTATGGGGATCTGTGATCAGCGATCTTTGATGTTTCTATCATAATAGTTTTGGGGTGCCATGAACTGCACCCACGTAAGACAGTGAACTTAATCGATAAATTATGTTCTGACTGCTCCATGGATCAGCTGTTCCCTATCTCTTTCCCTCCACTCAGGCCTCCCTATTTTCTGAAACATAGCAATATTGAAATTAGGCCAATTAATAACCCTACAATGGCCCCTAAGTGTTCAAGTGAAAGGAAAAGTCACATGTCTCTTACTTTAAATCAAAAGGTAGAAATGATTAAGCTTAGTGAGGAAGGCATGTTGAAAGCCAAGATAGGCCAGAACTAGGCCTCTTGTGCCAAATAGCCAAGTTGTGAATGCAAAGGAAAATTTATTCAGGGAAATTAAATGTGTTGCTCCAGTGAACAACAAAGCCTGTCTGACAGCACATCTGTTTACAACATGGTTGTAATATTTTAAGCCCACTATTGCGACGTAGACGTACTGCTCAGAAAAAAAAAGATTCCTTTAAAATATTACTGCTCATTGACAATGCACCTGTTCACCCAAGAGCTCTGATGGAGACGTACAAGGAGATTTATGTTATTTTCATGCCTGCTAACACAACATCCATTCTGCAGCCAGTGGATCAAGGAGTAATTTTGACTTTAAGTCCTTATTATTTAAGAAATACATTTAATAAGGCTACAGCTATCATCTATATACAAGTTCCTCATGAGCACAATTAAATGTTCTGGAATTCCCATTCTTCGCGACATTATCCATAATTTGTTATGAACCACACAGTTGATGCCTTTGCATAGTCAATAAACGCAGGTAAACATCTTTCGGGTATTCTTTGCTTTCAGCCAGGGTCCATCTGATATCTACAATGATTCCCCTTGTTCCACGTCCTTTTCTGAATCCGGCTTGAATTTCTGGCAGTTCCCTGCCGATATACTGCTGCAGCTGCTTTTGAATGATCTTCAGCAAAATTTTACTTATGTATGATATTGTTTGATTATTTCTGCATTTGGTTGGATCACCTTTCTTGGGAATAGGCATAAATATGGATCTCTTCCAGATGGGTGCCCAGGTAGCTATGTTCCAAATTTCTTACGTAACGAGTGAGCACTTCCAGTGCTGCATCTGTTTGTTGAAACATCTCCGTTGGTATTCCTGCAATTCCTGGAGCCTTGTTTTTCAACAAGGCCTTCCATGCAGCTTGGACTTCTTCCTTCAGTACCGTCAGTTCCTGATCACATGCTACTTCCTGAAATGGTTGAACACTGATCAATTCTTTTTGATATAGTGACTGTGTATTCCTTCCATCTTCTTTTGATGCTTCCTGTGTTGTTTAATATTCTCCCTGTAGAATCCTTCAATATTGCAACTTGAGGCTTGAATTTTTTCTTCAGTTCTTTCAGCTTGAGAAGTGCCAAGCATGTTCTTCCCTTTTGATTTTCTATCACCTGGGCTTTTCACATGTCATTATAATATTTTACTTTGCTTTCTTGAGCCACCCTTTGAAATCTTTTACTTCATCATTTCTTCCATTTGCTTTAGCTACTCAGCATTCAAGAGTAAGTTTCAGAGTCTTTTCTGACATCCATTTTGGTCTTTTCTTCTCTCCTGTCTTTTTAATGACCTCTTCCTTTCTTCGTGTATGTGTCCTTGATGTCATACCACACCTTGTCTGGTCTTCGCTCATTAGTGTTCAAGGCATCAAATCTATTCTTGAGATGGTCTCTAAATTCAGGTGGGATATACTCAAGATTGTACTTTGGCTCTCATGGGCTTGTTCTAATTTTCTTCAATTTCAACTTGAACTTGCATATTAGCAACTGATGGTCTATTCCACTGTCGGCTCCTGGCCTTGTTCTGACTGACGATATTGAGCTTTTCCATCATCTCTTTCCACAGATGTAGTTGACTTGATTCCTGTGTGAGGATTTGATTCCTCTGGTGAGGTCCATGTGTATAATTGCCATTTATGTTGTTGAAAAAATGTATTTGCAATGAAGAAGTCGTTGGTCTTGCAAAATTCTATCATGCAATCTCTAGCCATATTTTCCAACTACCGATCCTTCTTCTTTGTTTCCAACTTTCTCATTCCACTCACCAGTAATTATCAATGCATCTTGATTGCATGTTCAATCAATTTCAGACTGCATAAGTGGATACTGCACAGTTTAAAGTCGGGAAAAGTGTGCATCAGGGTTGTATCCTTTCACCATACCTATTCAGTTTGTATACTGAACAAATAATCCAAGAACCTGGACTATATGAAGAAGAATGGGGCATCAGGACTGGAGGAGGACTCATTAACAACTTGCGTTATGCAGATGACACAATCTTGCTTGCTGAAAGTGAAGAGGACTTGAAGTACTTACTGATGAAGATCAAAGACCACAGTCTTCAGTATGGATTAAACCTCAACATAAAGAAAACAAAAATCCTCACAACTGGACCAGTGAGCAACATCATGATAAACGGAGAAAAGATTGAACTTGTAAAGAATTTCATTTTGCTTGGATACACAATCAATGCCTGTGGGAGCAGCAGTCAAGAAATCAAACAATGCATTGCATCAGGCTAATCTGCTGCAAAAGATCTCTTTAAAGTGTTGAAAAGCAAAGACATCACCTTGAAGACTAAGGTGTGCCTTACCCAAACCATGGTGTTTTCAATGGCCTCATATGCATGTGAAAGCTGGACGATGAATAAGGAAGCATGAATGCTCCTTAAAAGCAAGGATGGGGAGACTACATCTCATGTACTTTGGACATGTTAACAGGAGGGATCAGTCCCTGGAGAAGGACATCATGGTTGGTATAGTAGAGGGTCAGTGGAAAAGAGGAAGACCCTCAACGAGATGGACTGACACAGTGGCTGCAACAATGGGCTTAAGCATAACAACAAATGTGAGGATGGTGCAGGACTGGGCAGTGTTTTGTTCTGTTGTAAGCAGGGTCTCTGTGAGCTGGAATCGACTCGATGGCACCTAACAACAACATAGCTGTCATAGATAGTGATTACTCTGATGGATCTGGGCAAAGTAAATTGAAAACTTTCTGGAAAGGATTCACCATTCTAGATGCCATTAAGAACATTTGTGACTTATGGGAGGAGGTCAAAATATTGACATTAACAGGAGTTTGGAAAAAGTTGGTTCCAAGCCTCATGGATGACTTTGACATGTTCAAGACTTCAGTGGAGGAATTAACTGCAAATGTGGTGGAAATATCAAGAAAACTAGAATCAGAAGTCAAGTCTGAGATGTGACTGAATTGCTGCAATCTCATGATAAAACGTTAATGGATGAGGAGTTGTTTCTTATGGACGAGCAAAGAAAGTGGTGTCTTGAGATGGAATTCACACGTGGTGAAGCTGCTGTGAACATCATTGAAATGACAACAAATGATTTAGAATATTACCTAAACTTAGTTGATAAAGCAGTGGCAGGGTTCGAGAGGATTAACTCCAGTTTTGAAAGAAGTTCTAATGCAGGTAAAATGCTATCAAATAGCATCAAATGCTACGGAGAAATCTTTTGTGAAAGGAAGAGTCAATCGAGGAAGCAAACTCCATTGTAGTCTTATTTTAAGAAATTACCACAGCCACCCCAATTTTCAGCAACTACCACCCTGATCAGTCAGCAGCCATCAACATCCAGCCAAGACCCTCCACCAGCAAAAAGATTTCAACTCACTGAAGGCTCAGATAATGGTTAGCATTTTTTAGCAATAAAGTATTCTTTAATTATGTACTTTTTTTTTTAGACATAATGCTATTTTACACTTAATAGACTAAAATATACTATCAACATAACTTCTTTATGCACTGGGAAGCCAAAAAATTCGTGTGACTCACTTTATTGCGATTTTTGCTTTATTGCAGTGGCCTGGAACCAAAACCGCATATCTCTAAGGTATGCCTGTACTTTGGACATGTCAGCAGGGAAGACCTATTGCTAGAAAAGCTCATCATGTTTGGTAAAGTAGAGGTCCAGCGAAAACACAGGAACCTTCAGTCAGATGGATCGACACAACAGCCACAATATTTGACTAAAACATACCAAAGATCATGAAGATGGTGTAGGACTGGGCAACATTTTGTTCTGCTATACATAAGGTCTCCATGATTAGCAGCTGACTCAAAATTGCACAAATCATCATGCGTAGCTCACTTATCATTGACACTGGTTAGAATCACTAACACATGGTGCTCAGTAAAAGTAGTGTCTGTGAACACATCTGTGTAATCAGCATCCAGATTAAGAAACAGAATATTAACATAATCCCAGAAAAAGCCATGTTCCTTCTCCTTGCCACTATCCCTCTCCCAAGGGTAGCCTGTCTGGCTTCTAACCTCATAGATCGGCTTTGCCTGTTGTTAAACTTCATTTAGGTAGAATCATATAGCATGTACTCTTTTGTGTGAGGCTGTTTTCATTCAACATTATGTTAATAAGATTCATTCTTGTTGGTACATGTAGTAATTTGTTCATTTTTGTTGCTACATAGAGTTCCATTGTATCAACATACCACAATTTAATTTTCAACTCTATTGTTGATTGGCATTTGGGTGGATTTCTGGTTTTGCTATTATAAATATGTCTTTTGGTGAGCATATATACGCTTTTCTGTTGGGTATATACTGAGAGCGGAATCTCTTGATTTTTTTTACAATTAAAAGCAATGATTTATTATGATAAATATATATATAACAAAATTTGCCATTATAACCATTTTTAAATGTATAATTTATTGGCATTAATTATAATCACAAAGATTGTGCAGCCATCACCACTATTTATTTCCAAAACAGAAACTCTGTACCCATTAGTCCATAACTTCCATCACTCCTTCCCTCAGCCCCTGGTAACTGCTATCTATTTTCCGTCTCTATGCATTTGCCTATTCTAGACATTTCCTGTTGTTGGTATCATACAATAATTGTCCTTTTGTATCCAGCTTATTTCACTCAGCATAATGTTTTCAAGCTTCATCCTTGTCATAGTACATATCAGAACTTCATTTCTCTTCATGACTGAATAATATTCCATTGCATGTATATGTCACATTTTGTTTATCTGTTAATGGACATTTGGGTTGTTCCACCTTTAGGCTACTGTGAGTAATGTTGCAGCAGACATTGGTGTACAAGTGTTTGAGTTCCTGCTTTCAATTATTCAGATTACATTTAACCAGTAGTAGAATTGCTGCATCATATGGTAATTCTATGTTTAACTTTTTGAGGAACCTCTGAACTGTTTTCCAAAACAGCTGCACCATTTTACATTTCCATCAGCAATAGATGAGGGTTCCACTTTCTCCATATCCATACCAAGGATATTATTTTCTGATTTTTTTTTTAATAATAACCATCCTTGTGGGTGTGAAACAGTATCTCATTGTGGTTTTGATTTACATTTTCCTAGTGACTAATACTGTGCCTTGGTGATGAAGTAGTTAAGTGTTTGACTGCTAACCAGAAGGTAGGCAGTTTGAACTGGTCAGCCATTCCTTGGAAACCCTGTGGGGCAGTTCTACTCTGTCCTATAGGGTCACTATGAGTCAGAATAGACTAGATGGCAGCAGATTTTTGGTTTAGTGACTAATATTATTAAGTATATTTCTATGTGCTTATTGGCCATTTGTATATCTTCTTTGGGTAATGTCTATCAAGTGTTACTTTCTCTGAGATACTTTCTGAGTCCATGCAAGTCACTCTTCATCTCCTTATCCTGCTTTACTTTCTAGAGAGCTTGTTTTTTTTATTATTTTAAATTATACTTTAGATGAAGGTTTACGGAACCAACTGACTTCTCATTAGACAATTAGAACACATATTGTTTTGTGACATTGCTTACCGACCCCACAATATGTCAACGCTCTCCCTTCTTGACCTGGGGTTCTCTATTACCAGCTTTCCTGTCCCCTCCTGCCTTCTAGTCCTTGTCTCTGGGCTGGTGTTCCCCCTTGGTCTCTTATTGTTTTACGGGCCTGTCTAATCTTTGGCTGAGGGGTGAACCTTAGGAGTGACTTCATTACTGAGCTAAAAGGGTGTGCAGGGCCATACTCTTGGGTTTTCTCCACTCTCTCTCATGTCAGTAAGTCTGGTCTTTTTTTGTGAGTTAGAATTATGTTCTACAGTTTTCTCCAGCTCTGTCCAGAACCCTCTATTGTGATCCCTGTCAGAGCAGTCAGTGGTGGTAGCCAGGCACTATCTAGTTGTGCTGGACTCAGTCTGGTGGAGGCAGTGGTAGTTGTGGTCCATTAATCCGTTGGACTAATCTTTCCTTTGTGCCTTTACTTTTCTTCATTTTCCTTGCTCTCGACTGAGTGAGACCAGTGGAGTATCTTAGAAGGCCACTCACTGGCTTTTAAGACCCCAGATGCTACTCACCAAAGTAGAATGTAGAACATTTTCTTTATAAACTGTATTATGCCAATTGAGCTAAATGTTCCCCAAGACCATGGTCCCCACAGCCGTCAGCCCAGTAATTTGGTCCCTCAAGGAGTTTGGAAGTGTCTGTGGAGCTTCCATGACCTTGGGCAAGTTCTAGAGAGCTTGTATAACTGGCTAAAACCATATTTGTTCTGGTCTCCTCTCACTAGAATGTAAGCTTCATCTTGGTTACCTCATACCTCAGTGAATATAATAGTACCTGGTCTGTAGTAGACACAGAGTCCATGTTTGTTGTATGAATGAATAAATGAATACTCAACACAGTCATTCCTCCACTTATGGAAAGACTCCGGTTAAAGGCTCTCATTCTCCTAAAGTCTTTGGCAGTGTCCCTAAGATTGATTTGCTTCTTCCCCCAGAGTAATTTTCACTTACCTTTAATACGTTACTTATTCCATTCTGCTTTATAAAATATTTTCACTGTCAGCTTCCTCTATAGGATGTAAGCTCCTAGAGAGCAGGACTTCTAAGTTTAGCCATCGATGTGTCCGAAACAGGCCCTGTTATGGGCTTCCACACTTTATGACTCAGTAAAGAGTTTCACTGAAGTTAAAGGGTTTCAGCCATTTAAATAGATGGTTTGTATGCTTTTGAAAAGGAACTTACAAACATCAGCATTCTTACGTATGTGAGCCTTGCAAAAAGATGTTCTTTGGCCTTTAAGTCTCTTTGAATACCTGCTTTAGTTAAACTTTGCCTAAGGAACTTTTGGCAAGGCAAGGTGACCCTGTGGTGACCTGTTTCATTCCAACTAAGGGAACATTGGGAATCTATTTTGAAAACATTATTGGAGAGTCTTATATTTAAACGTATAGTAGCAACTGAACCATATTTTTTCTCTTTAATTGGAAAGTCCCAGAAGGCAAAAGCCCTGTATTGACTAAAGATCTCTGCTCCTGTAGATAGGCTTCTAAGTCTAACAAACCAGTTTCCTAGAGCAAACTCTTATCCACAGGAGGGGGAAGTGGTTCCTGGATTGGATGGATTTTATTTCTTCTTTTTTTAACAAACCCAAAGTCCCACTTATTATTCTTGGATCTCTGACATTTGAACTGAGTCTCAATTACTGAACATAAATGCTTTCCTTTTGGAAGCAGGGCAAAACAACCACAATAGATAGTGCACAACACCAAGAAAATGTACAGCCTCTCATAATCTTACATCCAGCCTAAGAAAATGAATGTTTTTGATGTTCTATTTGGAGCCATTGTGTGCTATGGTCAGAAAATTTCTGCTGTTCCTGTTTCTAAAATGAGATGCCGAAAATGTGTCTAGTTCTTTCATCTGGATCTGGAGGAGCAGGATGCAGAGGAAACTGAACCTCTGCACAAAACACATGGACATTTATTTTTTGAATAACCAAACGGAGTTAGAATAGGAGAGGTATAGGGACTGCGTTTTCTCTTTCGAGATTTTCTAATAGGACATTTCATGAGAACAAATGATTTCTTGTACATAAAGGAGGAAAAGATAACTAACTTTTCAGCCACAATTTCAATTATATTAGCAATCAACCAGGGTTTCTTTCTTTCTTTTTTTTGCCTTCATTATTCTGCCACCCTGTAAATAGAGCAGATAATTAGGTCATCAGAATAAGAAAAAGAAGTCTGAGATGAAATCCTATTAACTTGCAAATTCCAACATACAGCAAGTATAAAAAGCAGCAAAGAACATATTTTATATGAATTTCTTTTAAGTTCCATGTTATTTTAGGTATAATAGCCTTATCTATAAAATAATTTCAGATGCACAGATACGGCTGGCATCTTTAATCATATCATGTTCAATTCATTTCCTCATGTCTCTAAGCCACATTAGTGCATTTATGCTAAAGTAAAAAAAAAGTGACATTTGCTTATTACAAGAATAATATCGCGATCATAAACATTCATTTGGAGAATCTGACTCTAAAATTTAGACACTTACAGCAAAGGGATCCATATATGACAGGTTACATATACATGTAGTGGCTAAAAGCAAGTCTTCCTTTTGATGACAGGCACAATTTGTTCCAGTTCTGGTCTCTGCATTTACTAGTCACATAAACCTGGATGGATTACTTGGCTTTGCTTAGGGTTCTTGGTTGTAAGCAACATCCAAGACTCTGGCTTACTTAGGCATAAATGGAATTAATTGAAAGGCTAAAGAGTGACTTACATAATGAATAGGAGGACTGGAAAGTCAGGTAGAGAAAACAGACAGCAACTGGAGGAAACTCGGTAGCCAGAACCACAGCCAAGGTCCTGCCCCAGTATATCTGAGTGCTGCTGTCACTGTGCCTGGGCCCTGAGCAGTAGACACTATCATAACTACCCCTGGACATTGCGTGTTATGAATGTCATGAGAAATGGCAGAGACACATCTTAGCGTTGGAGAGCCCTGGGGCTCCATCCTTGGTCTTCTTCTCAATCTGTCCTTGGTCTTCTTCTCATCACCATCTACATTCAATCCCTTTGTAATCTCACCTGGTCTCATGCCTTTAAATACCTCTGCTCAGACCTCTTCTCTGAGCCCCAAACTCTCATATATAATTGCCTACTCAGCATTTCCACAGGGATGTCTAAAAGAAAACTCAACAACATGTCCAAAATTGAACTTCTGTCCTTCCCTTCTTCCTCTAACTGGCACCGGGTCATTCTCATCTCTGTTAAGGGCCACTCTAGCCTCCCACTTCCTCACTCTTATTTCTCTCACACCTCACCTCCAATTCCTTAGGAAATTTTCCTGCTTCCATCTTCACTTCTCTCCACCTTTACTGCTCCCATCCTGATCTGAGCAACCTTCATCTCTCATCTGGATCACTGTGCTTCCCCCCTGCCCAGTCTTCCTATCCTTGACCCCACCACACCCCACCTTGGTCTATTTTCAACACAGCAGCCAGAGTGATCATGTTAAAACGTAAACTCTGTGAATATAATTTTCATTTAACTTAGAGTGAGATTTCTGGGTTGTGTGGTACGTGTATCTTTAACGTTATAAGAACCTTTCAAATTGTTTTCCAAAGTGGCTGTAACATTTTATATTCCCACCAGCAACATAATGAGAGTGGCAGTTGCTTCATCTTCTCTCTAGCACTTGGTATTGTCAGGCTTTGTCTTGTTTTGTTTTGTGTTCCATTCTAATAAGTGTATAATGGTATGTGATTGTGGTTTTAATTTGCATTTTTCTAGGCTTAAAGATGTTAAGCATCTTTTCATGTGCTTATTTGCCATTGTATGTCTTCTTTGATCAAGTGTCTATTTAAAACTTCTGTCCATTTTGACACTGGGTTGTTTGTTTTATTATTATTGAGTTTTGAGTGTTCTTTACATAATCTCGATATGTTCTTTATCAGATACATGATTTTCAAATATTTTATCCCAGTCTATAGCTAGTCTTTTCATTCTATTAACACTGTCTTTCACAGAGTAAACATTTTTGGTTTTTGATAAAATCCAATTTACCAGTTTGTTCTTTCATGAGTCATCCTTTTGGTGTTATATCTAAGAAATCTTTGACGAACTCAAGGTCACAAAGATTTTTCTCCTTGAATGTTTTGTTTTTGATTTTACATGTAGGTCTATGATCCATTTGAGTTATGCAAATTTTTACAGTAGCTTTATTCATAATTGTCATAATTAGAAACAACCTAATGTCCCTCAACGAGGATTGTGGTATATCCATACAATGGATATAAAAAAAAGAACCAACTACTGATACATGCAATGACATGGATAAATTTCAAACGCATTATGCAAAGTGAAAGAAGCCAGACTCAAAAGGCTATATATGCTGTATGATTCCATTTATTTTATATTCTGGGGAAGTCAAAACCATAAAGACAAAAAAATGGATCAGTGGTTGCCAGGCCCCGGGGCTGGGGTGAAATGTTAGTACAAAGGGACATGAGGGAATTTTGGGGGGGTGATAGGACTCTTCTATACCTTGATTGTGGTGGTAGTTATGTAACTGTATGCATTTGTCAAATCTCACAGAATTGTACACAAAAGAGTGATTTACACTATTCAAATTATACCTTAATTTAAAAAAAACTAAATAAATTATTATTTGATAAAAATAGTAATAAAAAATAAATCAGATTATTCACTACTTGGATCAAAATCCTTCCACGTGGCATAAAAACCCAAATCACTACAATGACTTTGCCCCAACTAGTTTCATCCTCACTTATCACAACTTCCAGCCTCATTGACTTCCTCAGTGTTTCTTAGATGCTCCTTCTCAGGGTATTCACACTGGATGCTTCTACCTTTGATCCACGCTTCCCCAAGATGTGTGGCAAAGTGTCCTGGGGGCACTGAATCAAATTCACAGAGGTGCCTAGGGATATTTTAAAAAGTCAAGGATGTACAAAAACTTCTGCTGGATACCACACAAACTACCTGTTATAAGAGTTTGGTTTCAACATCTGATCATGGGTCATTACTTTTAATGACATCATAGTTTTGCAAAACTGGGTTTTTGACAGTCAACAAACAGTGGTGGCACAGTGGTTAAGAAACTGGCTGCTAACCAAAAGGTCAGAAGTTCAAATCCACCAGCTGCTCCTTGGTAACCATATGGGGCAGTTTTACTCTCTTATAGGGTCACTATGAGTTGGAATCGACTCGACGGCAATGAGTTTGTTTTGTTGGTTATTGCATGAAAATCAACATGGAACAGGAAATGAGAAAGGCAGTGTCCAATCCGATTCCAAGGATCCGTAAGTTGTTAGCATGCCCAGCGGACGCATCCATCTCATTAGAAAGTAACTGTGGTTGTTTAAGAATGAAATAAAGCTATTTTTTTTCTATTAAGGAAGCTAAGTGGCCAGAATCATGCCAGGCACCACCATAGAAATGACCCCCTGTCACCACTTCCGCAGCCTTTTTCATGGGTGTTGGGGTCAATCTCGCATTTGAATTTATACAAGAATTTTTCTCAACTTAAAACCCAAAAAACCCATTGCCGTAGAATCAGACTCCTAGTGACCCTATAGGACAGAGAAGAACTGCTTCATAGGGTCTTAAAGGCTGTAATCTTTATGGAAGCCTACTGCCACATCTTTCTGGAAGCTGACTGCCACATTTTTTTCCTGTGGAGAGGCTGGGTTCAAACTTGATTTCGAACCGCCGACCTTTTGGTTAGCAGCCGAGGGCTTTAAACGCTGTGCCACCAGGGCTCCTTTCCAAACTTAGAGAGAGGGCAAAACAAAAGGACAAATGTTTATATTTTGAAGACGTATCTCCAAATTTCAGTGTACTCGTATATAAAGTGGAGCTACCAATAGCATCTACTGTTCAAGGGCCTTTTGAGGATGAAATGCTCTAAATGCCTATAA
Organism: Dugong dugon; assembly: GCA_030035585.1. NCBI lineage: Eukaryota > Metazoa > Chordata > Mammalia > Sirenia > Dugongidae > Dugong > Dugong dugon. The sequence goes on from CM057461.1 coordinate 52,980,007, forward strand.
AGCAGTTAGCAAAGTGCTCAAGGTATTCAAAGTCATCTAAATGAGCCTTTCCTCCTTGAGACTAAAATCGTTGTTGTGTGCCTCCAGTCAATTCTGACTCATAGTGACCCTATATGACAGCATAGAACTGCCCCATAGGGTTTCCCAGGCTGTAATATTTTGAAATATATGGAAACTGTAGATGGATGAATTCATCAAGGGAAATTTGGAACACATGAGAGGTCTCATATCTACCTTAGCCAACTTCAGAGGTTCACCTTTCATAAGGTCCTCAGTAAATGGTGGTATTTGTTATTGGTGTTGTAAATTTCAAAGAGAAAGTACAATTTAAGGTTTTTGCATCTTCTGCAAGTTGAATTTAAGTATCTATTTAGTAACTATTCAATCCGAACAAAATGTAAGACAATCTTTCATCAAATATCTTACAACTCAAAAGGGATGATAATTCATACAGAATGTAGAATCTGGTTGAGTGCTCATGTATGACCATAAGCATTAGCAGGGGACAGAAGGAGAAAGCTTGGATTGGAACAGTGGAGAAAGGTTTTAGTGACAACTCATCCTTAGGATTGTTCTTGGATCCTGTGATATAGGAATTTGTGACTGTTGAATTTAAGGTGGAAGGGAATTTAGGTGTATTTCTTTAATTTCACCCCTTTGAATGAGGAGGGTAAGAATATCATCAACTCATCTGTTTATCTTCTCTATAGATTCTGTTTAATCCAGGGCCGACTTCTCCATTTTTTTAAGGGCACCATCACTTTCCTGGTGTACTGGGCACAAACTGTTGTGGTAATTGGATTCAGTAATTGTTTAGTTTGATTGGTATACCTTTAGAATTATTTGTCTCAACTCTTCTTTGCTTTCTGAAAAGTTTTCTTTTATAATATTTAAAATTATGATACAATTTTCTCTTGCTCTACCTAATATTTTAGTTACTTCTGTTCTTATGTTATCCCCATATTCCTTGAAGACAAGAATATTCAAGCTTGGAAGTGGCCATCTCAGATGCATCAATTGGTCCCAACCACCTGGAATAAAGGAGCATGAAGAACACCAAAGGTACAAGGAAATTAGTAGCCCAAGAGACAGAAAAGGCCACATGAGCCAGAGACTTCATCAGCCTGAGACCAGAAGAACTAGATGGTGCCCGGCTATCACCAATAAGCACCCTGACAGGGAACACAACAGAGTGTCCCTGATGGAGCAGGAGAAAGGTGGGGTGCAGAACTCAAATTCTAGTAAGAAGACCAGACTTAATGGTCTGACTGAGACTGGAGAAACCTGGGAAAGCATGGCCCCTGGATTCTCTATCAGCCCAGAACTAAAACAACAACTCTTCAGACAAGGATTGGACTGGACTGTGGGACATAAAGTGATACTCGTGAGGAGTGTGCCTCTTAGCTCAAGTAGATACAAAAGACTAAATGGGCAGCTTCTGTCCGGAGGTGAGATGGAAAGGCTTAGAGGGTTAGGAGCTGGTCGAATGGACATGGGGAATCAGGGGTGGAAAGGAGGAGTATGCTATCACGGTACGGGGAGAGCAATTAGGGTGACCTAACAATGTATGTATAAATTTTTGTATGGGAGACTAACTTGAAATGTAAACTTCATTTAAACTACAACAATAAACCAAAAAAATAAAATAAAGAATATTCATATACATCCTTGAATTCCTTGAAATGCATGACAACTGCCTTGCCCATGTTTGATGCTCAGTAAGAATTTGTTGGCTATGGCAGGGAATTTATTACAAGCTCTGTTCTTAGCTGGTTTTCTTTTTTTGTGCTCTTTTCAGAATTTGAACTTCTACTTACTTTGCTGTTTTATTCTATTGTTTCCTAATCCAGAGCCTTGCTAACAAGATTCCTAGCTGCTTTAAAAGATGCTTTGAGTAAATGCCAGAAGGTACAAGTGGCATTTACTCAGAAAATATTTTTAGAGTAGCTGATGATGTTTACAGTTAGAGTGATAATTGAAGGCATCATTTTCAGTTCTGAAGCAAGTAAACAAAAGGGTTTTCTCAGCTTGAAATGAGTTGTCTTTTTAAAACATTTGTCTAGCCTGGAGGAGAACAGCAGTATTAACGTTTCACCCTGCATCCTCTACTTGACACCAGCAGCCACCTTTCTACTTAGAAGAAAACCCCCTAGTGAAACAGTTTGAATTTGATTTATTTTTGCTTATTTCCTTTTTAATTAAAAATATTCTGAATAGGTAACATATGTGCATGGAACCAATACAAAAGCATAAAATGTCATACCGTGGAAAGCAAATCTATGTCCCACCCCTGTCTTCTATCAATCTAGTTTCCTTTACTAAAGACAACCACTATTAGTGACTTCTTGTCTATTCTACCAGCTAAGTTGTATCTGTCCACATTTGTATTGAATCCAAGTGGCAATATACCATCATGCATCTTGCTTTTGTCAGTTAACACTATATCTGGGCAGTCCTATCACATCATTGTATACCAAAAACCCATTGCCACTGAGTTGATTCCGATTCATAGCAACACTGTAGGACAGAGTAGAACTGCCCCATAGGGTTTCCAAAGCTGTAATCTTTACGGAAGCAGACTACCACATGTTTCTCCCGAGGAGAAACTTGTGGGTTCCTACCACTGAACTTTGGGTTAGCAGCCAAGCTCTTAACCACAGCACCACCATGGCTCCTTTTGTTACATACAGACCACTTATCTCCACAATCACATGTCATTATTTATTCTTTGTAATGCAGCTTAGTGTCTCATCATGCAAATATACTATCATTTATTGAACCTGCCTCCACTGATATACATTATGTTGTTTTACTATCATAAGCATGCTGCAATTAATATTTTTGTATGCATGCTATTTGCATGTCTGTAAAATATTTAAGATGAATTTTTAAAGTTGATTTTCTGAGTCAATGGGCATATGCCTTTTTAATTTTAATCCCTAGAGTCAATATATCCTCAGTAGATACTGTACTTATTTGCATCCCTATCAACAGTTCTATTTCTCCATACCTTCCCCAAACCTGTGTCATCAAACTTACTGATTTTACCAGTCTCACAAATGAGAAGAGGAATTTCATTGCAGATTAATCTATATTGCTCTGATTCTGAATGAGATTGAACATCTTTTCATATGGATAAGGGACTTTGTGATTTACTGTGATACTAACTTTTTGTTCATGTCTCTTCTCCATTTTTCCTATGGGCTGTAGATTCCTTCATTAAGTTGATTTATACCTGAAGCAAATTAGCTGGAAACTAGCTCCATCTGTGATATGTGCTGCAAATATTTTAATAGATCATCGCTTGTGCTTTGACTATTTGAAGAATGTTTCTGTAATGATGAAATAAGGTGTTTTAATGTAATTTCTCCTCTTCTTTTTTTATTTTAAAGGTTCTTTTTTTTAATTGTGCTTTAGGTAAAAGTTTACAGCTCAAGTTAATGTCTCATAAAAAAATGAATACACATATTGTTATGTGACCCTAGTTGCAATCCCTGTAATGTGACAGCATATTCCCCCTTTCCACCCCAGCTTTCCCATGTTCATTCAACCAGCTCCTATCCCTTTCTGCCTTCTCATCCCACCTCTGGACAGGAGCTGCCCATTTATTCTCGTGTATCTACTTGAACTAAGAAGTACACTCTTCATGAGTATTATTTTATGTTTTATAGTCCAGTCTAATCGTTGTCTGAAGAGTTGACTTCAGAAATGGTTTTAGTTCTGGGTTAACAGAGAGTCTGGGGGCCACATCTTCTAGGGTTCCTCTAGTCTCAGTCAGACCATTAAGTCTGGTCTTTTACATGAATTTGAGATCTGCACGACACTTTTCTCCTGCTCCGTCAGGGACTCTCTGTTGTGTCCCCTGTCAGGACAGTCATTGGTGGTAGTCGGGCACTATCTAGTTCTTCTGGTCTCAGGCTCATGAAGTCTCTGGTTTATGTGGCCCTTTTGCCTCTTGGGCTAATATTTTCCTTGTGTCTTTGGTGTTTTTCATTCTCCTTTGCTCCAGATGGGTTGGGACCAATTCATGCATCTTAGATGGCAACTCGTAACCTTTTAAGACCCCAGACGCCTCTCACTAAAGTGGTATGCAAAACATTTTCTTAATAAACTTTGTTATGCCAGTTGACCTAGATGTCCCCTGAAACCATGGTCCCTAGATCCCTGCCCCTGCTACTCTGTCCCTCAAAATGTTTGGTTGTGTTCACTAAACTTCTTAGCTTTTGGTTTAGTCCAGTTGTGCTGACTTGCCTTGTATAGTGTGTTGTCATTTCCTTCACCTAAGATAATTCTTGTCTACTATCTAATTAGTGAATTCCCCTTTCCTTCCCTCCCCACCCTTGTAACCATCAAAGAATGTTTTCTTCTATGTTTAAACCTTTTCTTGAGTTCTTATAATAGTGGTCCTTTTGCAATTGACTAATTTCACTCAGCATACTACCTTTCAGATTCATGTATGTTGTGAGAAGTTTCAAGGATTCCTCATTGTTCTTTATCATTGCCTAGTATTCCATTCTGTGTATATACCATAATTTGTTTATCCATTTGTCTGTTGATGGGCACCTAGGTTGTTTCCATCTTTTTGCTGTTGTGAACTGTGCTGCAATGAACATGGGTATGCATATATTTATTTGTGTGATGGCTCTTATTTCTCTAGGATATATTCCAAAGAGTGAGATGGCTGGATTGTATGGTACTTCTATTTCTTGCCTCTTAAGGAAGCACCAAATCGATTTTTAAAGTGGTTGTACCCTTTTACATTCCCACCAACAGTGTAGAAGTGTTCCAGTCTCTCCACAACCTCTCCAACGTTTATTATTTTGTGTTTTTTGGATTAATGCTAGCCTTGTTGGGGTGAGATGGTATCTCATTGTAGTTTTGATTTGCATTTCTCTTATGGCTAATTATCTCGAGTATTTCCTCATATATCTGTTAGCCACCTGACTGTCTTCTTTGGTGAAGTGCCTGTTCATATACTTTCCCCATTTTTTAATTGGGTTGCTTATCTTTTTGTTGCTGAGGTTTTGCAATATCTTGTAGATTTTGGAGATTAGACCTTTACTGGATACGTTGTAGCCTAAAATTTTTTCTCAGTCGGTAGGTTGTCTTTTTAATCTTTTGGTGAAGTCTTTTGATGGGCATAAGGGTTTGATTTTTAGAAGCTCCCAGTTATCTAGTTTCTCTTCTGGTGTTTGTGCATTGTTAGTCATGTTTTGTATTCTGTTTATGCTATGTATTAGGCCTTTTAGCATTGTCCCTATTTTTTCTTACATGATCTTTATCATTTTAGATTTTATATTTAGGTCTTTGATCCATTTTAAGTTATGGGTCTCATTTCATTTTTTTGCAGATGGATATCCAGTTATGCCAGCACAATTTGTTAAAGAGACTGTCTTTTCCCCATTTAATGGACTTTGGGCACTTGTCAAATATCAGCTGCTCATAGGTGGATGAATTTATGTCTGGATTCTCAATTCTGTTCCATTGGTCTATGTATCTGTTGTTGTACCAGTACCAGGCTGTTTTGACTACCCTGGCGATATAATAGGTTCTAAAATCAGGTAGTGTGAGGCCTCCCACTTTTTTCTTATTCAGTAATGCTTTACTCATCCAGGGCCTCTTCCCTTTCCATATGAAGTTGGTGATTTGTTTCTCCATCTCATTAAAAAATGTTGTTGGAATTTAGATTGGGATTGCATTGTGTCTGTAGATCACTGTGGGCAGAACTGACGTTTCACAATGTTGAGTCTTCTATCCATGAGCAAGGTATGTTTTTCCACTTACGTAGGTCTCTTTTGGTTTCTTGCAGTAGTGTCTTGTAGTTTTCTTTGTATGGGTCTTTTATGTCTCTGGTTAGATTTATTCCTAAGTATTTTATCTTCTTGGGGGCTATTGTAAATGGTATTGATTTAGTGATTTCCTCTTAGAAGTTCTCTTTGTTGGTGTAGAAGAATCCAACTGATTTTTGTATGTTTATCTTGTATCCTGATTCTTTGCTGAAATCTTCTATTAGTTCCAGTAGTTTTTTTGTGGATTCTTTGGGGTTTTCTGTGTATTTGATCATATGATCTGCAAATAGGGATACTTCTTCCTTACCAATTTGGATGTGCTTTATTTCTTTTTCTTGCCTAATTGCTCTGGCTAGGACTCCAGCACAATGTTGACTAAGAGTGGTGATAAAGGACATCCTTATCTGGTTCCCATTCTCAAGGGGAATGCTTTCAGACTCTTTCCTTTTAGGATGATGTTGGCTGTTGGCCTTGTATAAATGCTGTTTATTATGTTGAGGAATTTCCCTTCTATTCCTATTTTGCTGAGAGTTTTTATCATGTATGGGTGTTGGACTTTGTTAAATTCCTTTTCTGCATCAATTGATAAATCATTGTGGTTCTTGTCTTTTGTTTTATTTATGTGATGGATTACATTGATTTTTTTTCTAATATTGAACCATCCCTGCATATCTGATATGAATCCTACTTGGTCATGGTGAATTATTTTTTTGATGTGTTGCTGAGTTCTATTGGCTAGGATTTTGTTGAGGATTTTTGCGTAAATGTTCATGAGGGATATTTGTCTGTAATTTTCTTTTTTTGTGGTGTCTTTACCTGGTTTTGGCTTCATAGAATGAGTTCGAGAGTATTGCATCTTTTTCTATACTCTGAAATACCTTTAGTAGTAGTGGTGTTAACTCTTCCCTGAAAGTTTGGTAGAATTCTCCAGCGATGCTGTCCCGGCCGGGACTTTTTTTTGTTGGGCGTTTTTAAATTAACTCTTCTATCTCTTCTTTTGTTATAGGTTTATTTAGTTGTTCTACCTCTGTTTGTGTTAGTTTAGGTAGGTAGTGTGTTTCTAGAAATTTGTCCATTTCCTCTAGGTTTTCAAATTTGTTACAGAAGAATTTTTCATAATATTCTATTGTGATTCTTTTAATTTCAATCGGGTCTACTGTGATATCACCCATCTAATTTCTTATTTGAGTTATTTGCTTCCTCTCCTGTTTTTCTTTCATCTGTTTGGCCAATGGTTTATTGATTTTGTTGATATTTTCAAAAAGCCAGCTCTTGGTGTTGTTAGCTCTTTCAATTGTTTTTCTATTCTCTATTTCATTTATTTCTGCTCTAATTTTTATTATTTCCTTTCTTTTGGTGCTCGTGGGCTCTTTTTGCTGCTCACTTTCTATTTGTTCGAGTTGTAGGGCTAATGTTGTGATTTTGATCCTTTCTTATTTTTGGATGTGAGCATTTATTAATATAGTGACCTCTGATCACTGCATTTGCTGTGTCCCAATGGTTCTGGTAGGATGTGTTTCATTCTCATTTGATTCTGTGAATTTCTTTATTCTGTCCTTGATTTCTTCTATAAGCCAGTAGTTTTTGAGCAAGGTGTTGCTCAGTTACTATGTTGTCTTAGGCTGGGTTCTCTAGAGAAGCAAAACCAGTAAAGCATATATATATATATATATATATATATATATATATATATATATATATATATATGTATGTATATATATATGCATGTAAATATATATATAAAGAGACTTATATCAAGGAAATGACTCAGGCAATTGTACAGGCTGGAATGTCTCAAGTTCGTGCGTCAGAATAGAGGCCTCTCCTGATGCATGTAGCCACTGGGGCTGGCGAACCCAAGATCAGCAGGCTGGAGAGCAGGACTCTTGTTCACAGGCTGTGAAGATCGATGAATCCCAAAGATCAGGAGGCAAGACCACAGGTAAACTTCTAGCTCAAGTCCAAGAACCTGAGATCGGATGAACAGGAGCCAGCTGCAGGATCCAGAATGAACAAAAGCCCACAAGCCTTGCCAGAATATCCGCTTATATTCAATGAAGACCACATGCTCAAGGAAGCTCCCTTTCAACTGATTGGCTACTCATAGCAGATCCCATCATGGAGGTGATCACATAATATCAAATCTCATCATGGGAGTGATCACACCGTCTGTTGACTATAAAACCACTGAGAATCATGGATTAGCCAAGTTGACACACAACCTTAACCAGCACACATGGATTTGATTTTTCTTCTTTACTTTATCTGTTATTGATCTCTACTTTTATGGATTTATGGTCAGAAAATATGCTTTGTAATATTTCGATGTTCTGGATTCTGTTAAGGCTTGCTTTGTGGCCTAATATATGGTCTATTCTGGAGAATGTTCCATGTGCATTGGAAAAGAAAGTGTACTTGGCTTCTGTTGGGTGGAGTGTTCGGTATATGTCTATGACATCAAGTTGGTTGATTGTGGCATTTAGATTTTCTCTGTCTTTATTGAGCTTCTTTCTGGTTGTTCTGTCCTTCACCAAAGTAGTGTGTTAAAGTCTCCTACCATTATTGTGGAGCTATTTCTCTTTTCAATGCTGTTAGAGTTTGTTTTATGTATTTTGGATCCCTGTTGTTGGTTGCATAAATATTTATTGTGGTTATGTCCTCCTGGTGTATTGACCCTTTAATCCTTATATAGTGTCCTCCCTTATCCTTCGTGGTGGATTTTGCTTTAAAGTCTATTTTGTCAGAGATTAATATTGCCGCTGCTGCTCTTTTTTGATTGTTATTTGCTTGATACATTTTTTCCATCCTTTGAGTTTTAGTTTGTTTGTATCTTTAAGTCTAAATCATGTCTCTTGTAGGCAGCATATAGACAGACCGTGTTTTTTCATCCATTCTGCCACTCTCTATCTCTTTATTGATGCGTTTAGTCCATTTATATTTAGCATAATTATTGATAAGTATGAGTTTAGTCCTGTCATTTTGATGTCTTTTTTGTGTGTGTTATTGACAGTTTCTTTGTTCTCCTTAATGTTCTGTGCTGAGTCATTTTTCTTTATGTATTTTCTTTTCATCTTTTTCATTGTTGTTGATTTTGTATTTGCTGAGTCTTTATGTTTTTCTTGTTTTTTATTTTGATGTGAATTGTTAGTTTCCTTTGTGGTTACCTTAATGTTTACTTCTGATTTCTACGTTTAAATCAATCTTTTATTCTTGGTATTGACTTGCCTTCCTCTCCATATGAAAGATCTATGACTACATTATTTAGCCACTCTTTTTTGTTTTAATGTTGTCATCTTTTACATATTGACATCTCTGTTTCCCTATTTTCAGTGTTTTAGCTCTGATTTATTTTTGTGACTTCCCTATCTGGTTTGATATGTGGTTGTTCTGTCCTGTGTTCTAGTCTTGGGTTATTATCTGATGTTATTGATTTTCTAACCAGAAGACTGCCTTTAGTATTTCTTGTAATTTTGGTTTGATTTTTACAAATTCCCTAAACTTCTGTTTATCTGGAAATGCCCTAATTTTGCCATCATATTTGAGAGACAGTTTTATGGATTTATGATTCTTGGCTGGCAATTTTTTTCCTTCAAGGCTTTATATATGTGATCCCATTGCTTTCTTGCCTACATGGTTTCTGCTGAGTAGTCCAAGCTTAATTTTATTGATTCTCCTTTGTAGGTGACTATTCATTTATCCCTATCTGTTCTTAAAATTCTCTATCTTTGGCTTTGGCAAGTTTGATTATAATATGTCTTGGTGACTTTCTTTTGGGATCTACCCTGTGTGGGGTCGATAAACTTCTTGGATAGATATCTTCTCATCTTTCACGATATCAGGGAAATTTTCTGCTAACAAATCTTCAGCTATTCTCTCTGTATTTTCTGTTGTGCTCCCCTGTTCTGGCACTCCAATCACTCATAGGTTATTCCTCTTGATAGAGTCCCACATAATTCTTGGGGTTTCATCATTTTTTAAATTATTTTATCTGATTTTCCCTCAAGTAAATTGGTGTTAAGTGCTTTGTCTTCAGTCTCACTGATTCTGTCTTCCATTGCCTCAATTCTGCTCCTGTAACTTTCTATTGAGTTGTCTAATTCTGAAATTTTATTGTTAATCTTTTGGATTTCTGTTTGCTGTCTCTCTATGGATTCTTGCAGCCTGTTTAATTTGTTATTATGCTCTTGTATAACCTTCTTAAGTTCCTCTGTTGCTTTGTGTGTTTCTTGGCTTGATCTGTGTTTTGCCTGATCTTCTTGATCTCTTGAAGAGCTTTGTATATTAATCTTTTGAATTCTACCTACAGTAACTCCAAGGCCTTCTCTTCCTCCAGTAGGTTTCTTGGTTTTTTGTTTTAGTTGCTTGTTGAAGCCATCATGGTCTGACTCTTTATGTAATTTGATATTGACCGTTGTCTCTGAGCCATCAATAAGTTGTTATATTTATTTATTTTATGTTTGTTTACTGTGTCCTAGCTTCTTGTTTTGTTTTGTTATGCCCAATTAGGCTGGTGGTGTGAACTAGTTTGATTATTGGTATCTTTGAAGTGCTCATGTCCTGTTACCAGGTGGTTACAGCTGTTACTAGGTATGTGAGTCCAAGAGTGCATTTACTTTTCTTGTGTTGATTCAGTTCGGGTGTCGAGGGTGTCAGTCACCAAATGTATGGTGCAGGCTCTCACTTACAGTCCTCAATGGGCAGGGCTATGTAGGGGTGATTTGAGTAGGCACAGGTATCTGGCTGCAGTAGGGGGTTATATGTTAAGCAAGACAGGGGGCTGATGGCTGCCCCTGAGTGCCTGGGTGGAAGGCATGTCCCTGTTCCCTAGAGCACATAGGTGGGTGTGTTCTGCTGCCCGACTTTGGGCACCTGATGCTGTTGGCTGTTAAGACTGGGAGGCTTCAATTATTCTCAGACCCCTGTCTCAGGTGGCTAGGTAAAGTGAGTGGAGCCACCAGTCCTCAAGCCCCTGATTTAGGTAGGTGAGGACCCCGCTTAATGGGCACAGCAGAGTCTAATGGCACAAATCTGCCACTCCCTGTTAGCTGTTGCAGTTGAAAGTAGGTTTCAGGTATATGTCCTGTTGTACTGTGCTGATGAGAGCCTACACTGTTGAAGTGGGCCCACACAGGTCTAGGGCGGGGTGAAAAACCCATGTACTGCTTATGCCTGTGTCTAGGCATGGGGCTGTGCCTGCCCTGAGTTCCCAGTTTAGGGGAGCTGGCAGATTATTTTTCATGTTTGTTAATTTATTCTCTCTCCAAAGCCAGGAGAAAGGTTCAGGGCATGCAATAGGTCCCATCTGGCCCAGGGAGTGTGTCAGTCACTGAAGCCAGACCAGGACCAGAGCTGAGCAGGGAGGGGGTGGGTAAAGGGGAGAGAGGTACTTCCCAGAGGAGTGAAGGGTTTGTTTTTTTTTTTTTTTTTTTTTATTCCCACTTGGTAGTTTAGACACTTGTACTTAACTTTTGCAGATTCAGTGTTGTTTCTCTCTGGTTCCAGAGGCTTGAGCAGACTCTCTGCCACTCGGTTTCTGCCAGTGTGGAAAATGCATCCTGAGCCCCACTGCTTGCCTCAGCCCTCCTGTGACAGCTGATCCAGGTTGCAGACGAGGTCAGGTCTGGCAAATCTTTCCTGCTTCTGGGCTGTCTCTCCCTCCCCCTGCCACTCAGTCTAACTCCTCAACTTTGTCTTTGATGTTCAGGGCTCCTAGATTGTCATATATAATTAATTCACTTGTTTTTTCAGGTCATTGCTGTAAGAGGGACTACAGGAAGCATCTGATTACTCCACCATCTTGGCCCTGCCTCTAATTTCTCCTCTTCTTCCCCCTCCTCTCTCTTTTCCTCCTTCCGTCCATCCTTCTCACCATTCTTTCTTTCATTTTTTTTTTAGTTTATGCTTAAAAGTGCTTTTGGCCCTTCAAGATTGTATGAGTCAGGATTCTCTACAGAAACAGAACCGGTAAGGTATATAGGTAAGTTGTATGGTATGTGAACTATAACTCAATAAAGCTATTAAAAAAATAAAAAGACTGCTGTTTGACTTCAGTCTTGGGTGTTCTCCTTGTCTCCCTCCCTCCCTCTGTCTTCTCCCTGGGTCTAGCGAAGTCAGCTGCCACATTGTGAGGACACCAGATAGACAGCCTATGGAAAGGCCCATGTGGCCAGGAACTGATGCTGTCAACACCACTTGCTGACTTTGGAAGTAAGTCTTCCCCTGACTGGCAGCTTGACTGAGTCCTCAGAAGAGACCCTGAGTCAGAACCACATAGATAAGCGGCTCCCAATTCCTGACCCACAGAAATTGTGAGAGAATAAATGTCTATTGCTTTAGGATGCTCTGTTCTGTGGAAATTTTTTACATAGCAAAAGGTAGCTAATATACTCCTTACAGATGTCCTTTAGAGCACTTTCCAAGAAACTTCCTGCCTGCAAATCTCCATCTTGGAGTCTGTTTCTTGGAAGCCTGTCCTAAGAGAGAAAGCAAAAGCAAACGAGTGTTAAAGGGCTTTCTTTTTCTGAGGGATGCTGAGTCACTGATTTTAGGGAAACTAACATATGCTAGTGAAAAAGCAGGAGGTGTGAGAGGAGGGCTTCTAAACCAAGTTAAAGAGACACACCTTTGCCTGGTAGACCGTTGGGGGTTCACTGGAGGTTTTAGGGCAAGAAGAACTTTCTAGCAGCAAGCAAATTAGGAGTCTGGACAAGAAATAAAAACCATACACCACCTTCTAACCCCAGTGGATGAGACTAATAAAATAGGGATAATAGCAGTACCTACCTCACAGGGAAGTTGAGAGGATTAAATGAGTTGACAGTTGTAAAAGGTTTAGAACAGTGTCTAGCGTATAGAATCACTCTGCAAGACTTTGCTGGGTAAATATGTGACACACTGATGTCATTTCCATGGTCAAAGAAATTACCAGTTGATATTAGAACATCCTAGAGTTTAAGGAGAAAAGGGCACTCCAACTGTGGTGTGATTCAGGGTAAGGTCATAGTTTTAGGAAACTTCTAATTAAGAAAAGTTGAGTTGTGTTCATGGTCACCACTTAAGTTCAAAGCCTTACTCTCTCCCTCAAATGTAGTTTTTGCTTTTGATGAAGAGCGAAACTGGCAAGAAATGAAATAATTCATCACTATTACAGTGAAGTCCTTGGATGGTAAAAACAGTTAATGTGCTCAACTGCTAATCGAAAGGTTAGAGGTTTGAGTCCACCCAGAGGCACCTCAAAAGAAAGGCCTGGCGATCTACTTCTGAGAAATCAGCTATCAAAAACCCTATGAAGCACAGTTCTACTATGACACACGTGGGGTCTCCATGAGTCAGAATCAACCTGATGGCTACTGGTGGTTTTTATGACACCTCCCACCCCTTCAGCCTGCTCTCCCTGCACAGAATGGACCCAATTCCAGAGACTTCTAATGCCCTTAGGGTTTTGCATGTTGTGGAACACATTCTCCTGTCAATGGGAGAATGGATTTTGATGGAACACATTCTCCTGTCAATGGGAGAATGGATTTTGATGCTTTTCACCTGACAAGCTCCTGCTGCCTCATCTCTCAGGTCCCAGTAGATTATTTTTCTGAAAGGCAGGTTCCCACTTGCATAGCACCTAGAAGGCTTTCTCTGATATTTCAGCTGGCTAGCGAGGTTATTGAGTATCATGTAATTAGATAAGTATCAGATATCATGTGAAATCACAGGAGGAAGTCTGCGGCAAAGGAGGCAAGATGGACCAATGCTATATGAATACTCAGTCAGAAATGAGCTTCATTAAGGCAGAGTCCTGAAATGAGTCTTATAACGTGGTTTTGCCATCACTGGGCAGAATCTTTTGTGTGTGTGGTAAAATATATGCAACATAAAATTTGCCATTTTAACCTTTTTCGAGTGTACAGTCCAGTGGCATTAGTCACACTCACAATGTTGCACTACCATCACCACAATTTGTTTTCAAAACTTTTTTGTCACCTTAGAAACTCTACCCATTAAGCTATAACTCTCTGTCCTCCCCTCCCCCCACCCTGGTAACCACTAATCTACTTTCTGTCTAGGCATTTGTCTATTCTAGATATTTCATATAAATAGGGCTGTACAATATTTGTCCTTTTGTGTCTGTCCTATTTTACTTAGCATAATGTTTTCAAAGTTCATCCATGTTGTAGCATGTACTTCATTGCTTCTTATGGTGGAATAATATTCCATTGTATGGATATACAACATTTTGTTTATCCATTCATCTGTTCATGGATGCTAGAATCTTGACTCTAAACATTTAAGCAGAGTCCACCCAAACTAAGATTTTATATGCAAAACCACCTAATGGGGCTTGGAGCGTTTGAAAATGACAATTTGTGGAGGACCATTGAGTCCACATTCCTGAGGGGAAAGGACGCAAAGTTGTCTTAGCTTGGGTGACCCCCCTAAAAGAGAGCCTGAGACAGGACTTATCTGTAGGGGGTTGACTCAGAATAAATTCAAATGGGCACTAAGGAGAGTGCACATTCCCAGAGAGCAGTATCTGTGCTCCTACAGTGTGATTGCAAGTGGCCACAGCGGCAGGGTTCCATTTTTATGGATAGGTCCTAATTCATTTAACTACTTTTGTTTGACATTTAGGCTGCTGTTTATTTTTCCTGTCTCTTTTAGAAACAATATCTTGAAACATTACTGTGCATTCATCTTTGCACACATAACTGATAAATTGCAAAACTGAAGTTGCTGAGTCACAGGCTTTTGATGCATCTTACCGAATTTTCTTACAGAAAAATTTTGTTAATTTATGCACTAGTAGTTAGCAGGGGATGAGAATGCCTATTTCTTCATGAACTTGGATGTTATTGTTCTTTTTAGTCTTGACTAATCAAATAAATAGAAAATTAGATCTCATTGTAAGTTGCATTTTTTCTGCTATACACTATTAATGTTAGAACATTTAAAAATACATTTCTTGGCCAATTGAATTTCTCTTTTTATGAATTGTCTATTCATTATCTTTTGTTCTTTTTTTTAGTGAATGTGCTAGTTGTTTTTTTCATATTCTTTGAACTAATCCTTTATACATTAAGGATATTAACCCTTTGCAAATTCCCCCCCCCCTTCTGTGAATGTTTCACCAGCTTGCTGCTTATTTTAAAATTTTGCTTATAACTTGCTGTATGGAAGTTTACAAAATTTATGATGTAAAATCTATCAGATTAAAAATATTTTATGCTGAAAAGTTGAAAAACCAGATTATGCAAATATTCACCTTGTATAAGACATTTGCTTTCTCTTATAAATAGCTGTTATAGGATTGTTGACTGAGCTCCCCCCTTCTCTACTGATTTGAAATGTTATCTTTATTATAAACTAAATAAATAAACCTAAGTCTGTAAAATATGCAACTACAAAATAAGAAATACAGACATTTTGTGAAGGATTTAAGAAAGTTGTGTATAATTCCATGTTGGTAAATGTGTAGCTATTATTGAAATGGGCAATTTTCTATGAGAATGTGAATCTCCAAAATTAATTCAAATAGAAAATCTGAACAGAATATTTAATAATTTTTAAGTTATTAAGGAATAATCTATTTGATAATAAAATATAAGACATCACAAAGTATAACATTTTGATGTTGGCACAAGATTTAAAAGAATGGATGTTGAGACTGAAAAGAATATTCAAGATACTATAGACAAACTATTAAACTTCAGAAGAACCCAAACTACCAGAATCCAAAGCAACCACTGAAGCCCAGCATCCCTGTCGTAGAGCAAGAGCCCCATGGTCCCTGTGGGAGGCACAGCAGAAGCAAACACAAATCTGCCTACAGAAGGACTTCTGCATTTATAGACTTTGTTGTCTGTACCAGAGGAGCAAATGAGCGGCTGAGAAAAGCAGTGTGAGGGAGACTCAATCTTCACCCTATAACCTTCTTTTTGAATTCTGAACCATGTAGCTACACTACCAATTGAAAAACTAAGTAAAAATACATCCCTAGTGAAATTTTTAATTTAATTTAATAAACCACAGTCCTTATGAACATATATGTATATATGATAAACCCAAAACCAAACCCACTGCCATCGAGTGGATTCCAACTCATAGCGACCCTATAGGACAGAGTAAAACTGCCCCATAGGGTTTCCAAGGAGCGCCTGGTAGATTCAAACAGCAGACCTTTTGGTTAGCAGCCGTAGTTCTTAATCACTACACCACCAGGGATTCCATACATATGCTATATTAAATGTATACATATGTTTATATATTGAACATACATGTATTGAAACAAATTATATGTGTGTGTGTATATATGTATACACATATACATACACAATAATGGTTTATAACGGTCCCAAACAGTGAATAATTAAAAAGTTCATTTACAAGCAAATAGTTAAGTAAACATTGGTGTAAGCCCAATGGAATACTATGCAGCAGTGACAAGGAATGGTTTAGATATACTTGTACATAGAAAGATTGTCATATCTACTGTCCAGTGAAATATGCAAGACTTGGAGCAATACATTATCTGTTGTATACAGCAAATAATTTTTCACACACAAAAAAGCTATACATGTGTACAGATAGTTACATATATGTAAATGTGTTCCAGGAGTTCTGGAAGAATTTCTCCTAAAATGATATTAGCTATTACCTTTACAGAGGGTACTAAGATTCACATGAGCTTCACGGTTTGATTTTCCATTCCGAGAATACATACTCATGTTTTACTTGTATAATAAAAAGTAAATAAAATTTAAAAGAAAATAAACCTTTGCATTTGTGCTCAAAAATGCTCATTGCATTGTTGGTCATGATAGAAAAATATTGGAAACAACTTAAATGTTTATCAGTAGGAGAGTGTTTAAATACATTATGCTATATCCATATTATTTAATCACATGCCACTGTTAAGAGAAATGAGGGGATCTCTCGATAACTACACGTATGCTTAAATGTATTGAAAATAGACTGACTGCATACCTAGCAAGTGATAATGTTTACCTTTGGGGAGGGGAGTGGGAATAGAGGTATGACTGAATTAGGACTTAATGTTTTGCTTTGAATATATATGCATGCCTATAGTGTACGAATCTTAAAATGTTTTTATGTATTACTGTGTAATTAAAAATCTACACCAAAAAAAAAAATAAGATCTATGGAAGCAATTATGTTTGTGTCTTTAAAATGTAAAAAGAGCTAGATTCTAATTATTATTTTTTTTTGCTGTGGTAAGTCTATATACAATAAAACATTTGTCATTTCAACATTTTTTACACATACATTATTGGAATAATATAGCCAATGTTAATTCAGTGATATTAGTTACGTTCATCAGGTTGTACAACCATCAATACTGTTTCCAGATATTCCATAACTGTTATCAGAGGCTCAGTGCCCACTAAGCAAAGATTCCCTCTTTCCTCCTCCCTCTCACCCCAGGCAACCACTAATAAACTTTGGTCTCTACATATACACTTACCTATTTTAGATATTTTATGTAAGTGAGATCATACCAGATTATGTTTGTCCTACTATATTGTTCTTTTTAGCTGTTACTTCCACTTAAACTCTTTCTGTCTTTTGGCTGATGCAACTGAATTTTTACTCTCCCTTTCATAAGCTGGAAACCCTGGTGGCATAGTGGTTAAGAGCTACAGCTGCTAACCAAAAGATCAGCAGTTCGAATCAACCGGGCACTCCTTGGAAACCCTACGGGACAGTTCTACTCTGTTCTACAGGGTCGCTATGAGTCGGAATCGACTCGCCAGCAATGGGTTTGTTTTGGTTTTTCATAAGCCAGAAGAAACTTCATAATTGCTCCACCTCTCTCTTATTCAGAGTTTCTAATAGGTTAAAAATAAGGGCTGTTTGCTAAGAACTGCATAGACCAAAAGAACTAAAGTTGTTTTTTATCTCAAAGAAGCACCTGTCTGTTGGCTTTCTTGGGAAAAATCGTCTTGTATCTGCTCCTGTAGGAATCAAAGTGGATGAGCACTTAACTTTCTGCCATATTTCCTGGAGTTAGGTGCAAACCACTCTTGTATTGCCAAGTGTAGGACAAAAGGGACATGTGGTATCATTTCATTTTCAAACCTTAAGATACCAAGACAGTCCAGGTATCTTACAGATCTGCTTTACAAATGAAGTTCTCAGTTGTTCTGCTTTGGCAACTTTACAGTGGAAATTTCCCAAACACCGTCACTTCTGAAAGCCAGGCTCTGTATAGTGGCAACTCATAAGTTTCCTCTGAAGCTAAGTTTATTGCTGAGTTATAGCTTTGAATATCCCAGCAAAAGATGCAGCACAGCACTCCAAATAGACCCTAACTCAACTCTCCCAACTTGGATAAGTTTGATTAAGGAAGACCCTGTTTTTCTTACTGAATTTCCTCTTGAAGCCTAAACCCCATTCCCTGTCTTGCAGAATATCCACTAACAACTAGAACCAAGTGCTTAAAAGTATGGCTTCTGAGATGCCTTCTCATAGCTGAGTGCAGAGAGTACTTTGAACACTGAATTTTCAATACCTTTGGGAAACATTTGGAAAAAAAACACATGTACATAGAATACAGCATTGTTGCATGTTATTAAGATGCAGATGAAGTGGCCTAATGAGGAGGTAGTTCAAT
Source organism: Dugong dugon (assembly GCA_030035585.1). Classification (NCBI taxonomy): domain Eukaryota; kingdom Metazoa; phylum Chordata; class Mammalia; order Sirenia; family Dugongidae; genus Dugong; species Dugong dugon. The sequence goes on from CM057461.1 coordinate 52,998,421, forward strand.
TTGCATTTCTCAGGACTTTGTCTCAGATTTTCTGCCCAGATTTTTAGTTGAACTGAACAGGCAAACAGAAGAACAGGACTGAGTTTCAATTTTAGTGCCCATATTAAAATGTGTCCACTTGCCACAAGTTTGACAATTGGCTGCAGTCAGTTTTAGGTGAAATGTGTGTGTGTACACACATACGTACATACAAACACCATATATTTTATTGTCTTTAGCTGCCATCAAGCTGGATCTGACTCATGTTGATCCCATGTATAACAGAACAGCAATATTGCCCGGTTCTGTGCTATCACCATGATTGTTGGCATACTTCAGTCTGTTGTTGCAGCCACTGTGTATTTTGAAGGCTTTCTAAACTAGAGGGTTCATTCCAGCATTATATTGGACAATATTCTGTTGTGATCCACAGGGTTTTCATTGGCTAATTTTGGAAGCAGACCATCAGACCTTTCTTCTTAGTCTGTCTTGTTAGTCTGGAAGCTCCACTGAAATCTATCCATTATGGCATAGCTTCCAGCATCATAGCAATATGCAAGCTACCACAGTATGACAAACTGACAGATGGGTGGTGGACCATACATTTACAGGCATACTAATTTAATCTTACATGACTTCTCCTTACAAAACCTTGAAGAAAGTAGCTGCCTATATTTAGCAATTTTTTTTCTGATTTTAAAAGTGATACATGCTAAGCATAGGAAATTTTTTAAAAATCAGAAAAATATATAAGAGGAAATTCAAAATCACTAGTTAGCCACTACCCAGAAATAACCAGTTTAATAAATGCGCAGATCAAAAGCAGAATATAAAACTACATATAAACTGCAATCTTAATTAACTTGTATCTTGCTTTTCTTAAGTAAGGATTCTAGCATCAACATTTCTCCATGTCATTAAAAAAAAAAAAAATCAGTTAAGGCCTGAAATGTGTTTTTATACAACACTATAGCTTAATTAAAGCATTTTCTCATTTTTGCGTATTTAAGTTGTTGCTAATTTTTGATAGTGTACATAAGGCTGTGATTAACATATTTTGTGTCAATTGTTTCTTCACCTGCAATTATTTTATTTGACTAGTAGTTTTTTAAAAAAAGATCAGAGAGTATGCCATAATTTTAAATTCAAGAAAAAAATCTCTTTCATGAGTCTTTGAAAATTGGCACACAGTAAGTTCTCAGTAAATATTTGTTAAATATGTATGCCCATTTTAAAGCTCAGGTTCATAGTGACAAATTGCTTTCCAGACAAGTTGTGTTTATTTACACTCCCACCAATATGAAAATAAGCTTCACACCACCCTCATCAGCACTGAGTACTGTAATTTACTCTTTATCCTTGACAATTGATAGTTTTGTTCAAACCTACTATCTTAGGCTTGGTTCTCTAGCGCAGCAAAATCAGTGAAGTATATATACAGTGAAGTGTATATCTATATCTATATATATATATACAGAAAGAGAGAGATTTCAAGGAAATGGCTCACGCAGTTGTGCAGGCTGGCAAGTCCCATATCCATGGATCAGACATCAGGCTGGAGGTTTCACCTGACTCATGAGGTTGCAGGAGCTGACGAACCCAGAATTGGCAGGTCAGATGGCAGGTTGCTGGCTTACGGGGCTGCAGGAGCTGGTGAATCCCAAAATCTGCAGGTCCGATGGCAAGCTGCTGGCTCATGTCTCAAGAACTGGAGGTCAGAGGATAGCGAGTCGGATACAGGATCCAGAGAGGGTGAGCTTTGCCAGAATCTCTATATATACTGGGTGCAGGCCATTCCCCCAAGGAAACTCCCCTTTCAACTGATTGGCTGCTCACATAGGATCACAAAATGGAGGATGATTACATAATATCTGCCAGACCACTGAGAATCATGGCCTAGCCAAGTTGACGCACAACCTTAACCATCAGTTTTCCCTTGTCAACTTGACGCTGGTACACATCTCCTTAAACCATGCATAACCTCTAAAGATAATTATAAAGTCATACTTACACCTAACATGATACCACTAACGTGCGTACAACCAAAAATGTACCAGCCCTGTTTACATCTTACATTTTATAGTAAGTAATGGAATAAGGGAGGGAAGAAAAGAAAGATATTTGCTATACACACACACACACACACACAGAGTTAAATAGGTATGCCTATTTTAAAGCCCGGATATGAGTGTGTGTGTATATATATGTATATATAAACTCATACATGTACAACAAAACAAGGAAAAAAATACTAAAAACAATTACAGTCCTTGTTTCTGCAACTGATCTTGTGGTTGTAGTAACTGGTATTTAGAACTACCTTCTTCTACTACCCATTCTGTATTCCCTTGGCTCACAGTAGGCACCTTAGCTGATTGTGGTTTTAAACCTTCATTCTTGAAGGGTCTCGGCCGTTAGAAGTCATGTCAGAATTGGGTTGCTGCAGTTTCCATTGACTTTAATCACAGGGTATGGTAGCACCAAGACACGTCCTAAGAGATCTCCTATATTCTGGACATACTCTTCTTTATCTCCATTATGTAATATCAATCTGATTTCCTCTTGGTAATCAGGATCAATCTCACCATCCAGTATGGTAACTCCCTTCTTTGCCTATTGATCCAGAGGTATGAGGAGCCAAAAGCAGCAGAGTGTCATTCTTAACTTCCAGTTCAATGAAATCAGTGTTGTGTCTCCAGGAGGGAGCATTTCTCCCTTTGAAACTAAGACCTAGACACGCAGAACATAGGGTCAGGAGATAGGAAGCAAAAATTTTGTGAGTGGGTCACTATGGGTAATACTAAGTGGTTCTACTCCCATTTCCACCCTTTGATTCTTGGACCCATGAACCGTGGCTTTGGGAGAAACAGTACCATATATTGGACACTGGTTTAGAGCATATACAGCCTCCTGGAGAACATTGCCCCAAACCTGCAAGATATTGCCACCTAGCTGGATCTGTAATTGTGTCTTTAGAAGGCCATTCCATCATTCTATCAAACCAGCTGGTTCAGGATGATGGGGAACATGGTAAGACTAGTGAATTCCATGAGCATGGGCCCATTGCAGCACTTCATTTGCTGTGAAGTAAGTCCCTTGCTGTGTGAGATACCATGTTGGTGGATAAGGCATTCTGTAAGTCCATGGATGGTAGTTTTGGCAGAAGCATTGCATTTAGGGAAGGCAAATCCATATCCAGAGTAAGTGTGTATTCCAGTAAGGACAAAATGCTGCTCTTTCCATGATGGAAGTGGTCCAATGTAATCAATTTGCCACCAGGTTGCTAGCTGATCACTTCGAAGGATGGTGCCATATCGGGGACTTAGTGTTGGTCTCTGCTGCTGGCAGATTAGGCACTCAGCAGTGGCTGTAGCCAAGTCAGCCTTGGTGAGTAGAAATCCATGTTGCTGGGCTCATGCATACCTACTTCCCTGCCACCATGGCCACTTTGTTCATGAGCCCATTGAGCAATGACAGGAGTAACTGGGAAAGAGGATGACTGGTTTTCACAGAACACGTCATCCTATCCACTTGATTGTTAAAATCATCCTCTGCTGAGGACACCCTTTGGCAAGTATTTACATGAGACACAAATATCTTTCACTTCTTTGGCACATTCAGAGAGGTCTATTCACATACCTCTTCCCCCTAAATCCTTGTCTTCAATTTTCCGATCATGTTCCTTCCAATTCCCTGACCATCCAGCCAAACCATTGGCCACAGCCCATGAATCAGTATATAATTGCACATCTGGCAATTTCTCCTTCCAAGCAAAGTGAACAACCAGGTGCACTGCTCAAAGTTCTGCCCATTGAGAGGATTTCCCTTCACCACTGTACTTCAGGAAGGTCCCAGAAAAGGGCTGTAGTGCTGCAGCTATTCACTATCGAGTGGTGCCTGCATATTGCGCAGAACCATCTGTAAGCCAGGGACGTGTTTTCTCTTCCTCAGTCAACTGATTGTAAGGAACTCCCTTGAGGCCATAGGTGCAGACTGGGAGAAGAAAGGTAATGTGGCAAGAGTGGGGCCCATGGGCATTTGGGCCACCTCCTTATGTAACTTATTTGTGCCTTCAGGTCCTGCTTGAGTCCGAGCTCATTTATACACCTTCCACTTATGGAGTGATGCTGTGCATGTCCAATCTTATGGCTCTGTGGGTCAGAGTGCACCCAGTTCATGATGGCCAGTTGAAGCAGCATAGTGACTTGGTGGCTCCTGGTTAAGCATTCAGTCTCTACTAAGGCCCAGTAACAAGCCAAAAGCTATTTCTCAAAAGGAGAGTAGTAATCTGGGGAGGATGGCAGAGCTTTGCCCCCAAATCCTAAGAGTCTGCACTGTGATTCACCAACAAGGGCCTGTCAAAGATTCCAAACAGCATCTCTATTTGCCATTGACACTTCAAGAACCATTGGGTCAGCTGGATCATATTGTCCAAGTGGCATAATGGCTCACACAGCAACCTGAACCTATTGTAGAGTCATTTCTTATTTTGGGACCCACCCAAAACTAGCAGCTTTTTGAGTCAGTTGACAATTAAGCTGGAGTAACACATCCAAATGAGGGATATGTTGCCTCCAAAATCCAAAGAGGCCCACCTGGCATTGTGCCTATTTTTAATTGTAGCGTGGGCCAGATGTAACAACTTACCCTTCACTTTAGAAGGAATATCTTGACAATCCCCACACCACCTGACCCCTAGAAATCTCACTGAGGTGGAAAACTCCTGAATTTTTGTCAGATTAATTCCCCACCCTATAGAACACAAATGTCTTATCAATAAGTCTAGAGTCATTAATAGCTCTTCCTTACTAGGTCCAATCAGCATAATGTCATCAGTGTAATGGACCAGTGTGATGTCTTGTGGAAGAGAAAAGCAATCAAGCTCCCAGCAGACTAAATTATGACATAGAGCTATAGAGTTGATATATCCCTAAGATAGGACATTGAAGGTGTGTTGCTGGTCTTGCCAGTTGAAGGCAAACTTCTTCTGGTGTTCCTTTGAAACTGGAATAGAGAAAAAGACATTGGCCAGATCAATAGCTGCATTAGCTCCTACCAGGTACCAGTAGATATATTAATTTACTCAAGCAGTGAAACCATTTCTGGAAAAGCAGCTGCAATTGGAGTCACCACATGGTTAAGTTTAAGACAATTCACTCTTATTCTCCAAGATCCATCTGTTTTTCACACAGGCCAAAGAGGCATGTTGAATGAAGGAATGAAGATGTGGTGGGAATCACCACCCCAGCATCCTTCAAGTTACAGATGGTAATACTAATCTCTGCAATCCTTCCAAGAATGCAGTATTGCTTTTGGTTTATTATTTTCCTAGGTAAGGACAGTTCTAATGGCTTCCACTTGGGTTTTTCTATCATAATAGCCCTTATTCCATATGTCAGGGATCCAAAGGTGGTGGTGGTGGAGGTTCTATCAGTTACTGAGTATGCCTAATTCAATTAGGCATTTTGGAAGTGGAGAAAACACTTCGTGATGGATTTGGGGATCCACCAGACCCACTGTGAGATGGACGTGAGTTAAGACTCCATTAATAACCTGACCTCCATATGCCCCTACTGTGACTGGTGGGCCACGGTGACATTTTGGGTCTCCTGGAATTAGTGTAAGTTCAGAGCCACTGCCCAGAAATCTCCAAAAAAGTCTGATTATTTCCTTTCCTCAATGAATGGTCACTCTCGTAAAAGGCCATAGATCACTTTGAGGAAGGCTTGGAGAAAGAGTAACATGTAAATTTTTGGAAGTGTAGTGAGGTCCTTCCTCAAGAGGACCTGGCCTTCCTTTCATTGATGGGGTTGTGGATCTATAAACTGGCTTAAGTCTTGGAATTGATTGAGGTACACTGACTCTATTCTGATGATCAAGTTAGACTACCATTCACTTGACCTAGAATTCTTCTACTTGTACTATCATTTAGTAGATTTCCCATCTATTTCACTCCTAGGAACACCATGACTAAGTAGCCAGTGACATAAGTCCATACGAGTCAGACTATTCTAGTTACTACTTTGACTCTGCTGTCCATTATGGTAACCATACCCACCTTGTCTTCATCTACTAGGTGCTGCCACTTGGCCCCTACCACTACAGGGTCCAGTCAGCCCCATTGTAGTTAAGTGTCTTAATTTAGTTAGGCATTCCCACTGTCAAATCTGACCTACATAAAATAGCAATACAGCAGTCTTCAAGGATCCTGGGGCTTCCTTCATAAATTTGTTCCTCACCATTGCAGTAAAAGGTGTGTCCTCCGGGCACTCCATAGGTGGATCTGTGGGTCCAACCTGGTAAATCCACTGTAACAAGCCAAATTCCCTAAGCCTTTGGATTCCTTCTTTTACAGTATAGCAAGGCAGGTCTGGCATTTCAACTGGATTTAGTGTAGGCCACCTCTTAATCCGTGCTTCAGTGAACCAACCAAATAAACTATTAGATTCTTTGCTAATCTCTCTAGCTGAAACATTGAAGGAATAATCTGTGCTTAGTGGGTCAATATTAACAAACTTAGACTGATTTAACTATATGTTCCTTGCACCATTATCCCACACCCTTAATAGCCATTCCCATACATATTCCCAAGCTTTCTGCTTGTATATATTAGAAAAATCAAGCAGTTCTTTTGGAGTGTAGTATACTTCTTCCAGGGTCACACTTTGTATTTTACTTCTTAGGGCTGGCTGGGACTTAAGTCTAGTTATAGATCTAGGTGGGTCCTAGGGACATTTATGAATGTCTTGTAAGGCATCTGCCTCAGGCAATGCCCCAGACAATGCCCCAGGCAATGTCCCAGGTTCTGTCCCAGGCAATATCTCAGAAAAAGACTCTTCAGGCACAGCTAGGTTAATCTCATCTGATGGGGGTGGAAGGGATAACAGGGGAGGGTGTTTTAGCAGCCAAAGATGAAGTAAACTTTTCAATGGGGATAATAGGGCTATTTTGCTGGCAGAAGTGATTCAATGGAAATTACAGGCTCAATGTCTCCAGCTTCCTGTTTATCTTCCCAATCAATGGCCTCACTTTAACTTCAGACACCATTTAAGGTTAGAAATTCCATTGGCTTTGTGATTCAGCCACTCTTATGATAAGTCTTGGTTTGATATTCGGCAATATCAGTGCTGTTACTGCAAGAAATAAGGCTGTCTTTCAGGGCACAAGTGGCAACTTTGAAGTCTTTCATGTGGTGCTTGAGCTGTGACTCTGAAGCCCTGAACTCATCCCGTTCTTTCACCATTTTGCCTAGTGAAAGCAGGACCAACAAACCAGCCTCACTATGCTTTTCATCCCAACAAAATTGTAGAAAAGTATCAAATATGCAATCACCTAGAGCCTTATTTCTCACAAATATTTGAACCATTAGTGGCACTATTTACTGTATTTTGATTGCCACCTCATGCCATGGATAGCAGTGCCCTCTTTACTACTGGAGGCAGCATCAACAGCACCTTTAAGAATAGCCAGACTTGTGAACCAATACAGAAAACTCATCCTTATTATTTTATTCCTCTATAACCACTCTCAGTACCAAAGTGTTAGGCTGAGTTTTCTAGAGGAGAAAAACCAGTGAAGCATATATATTTAACCTGTTGCCATCGAGTCGACTCTGACTCATAATGAACCTATAGGACAGAGTAGAACTGCCCCATAGGGTTTCCAAGGAGCAGCTGATGGATTCAAACTGCCAACTTTCTGGTTAGCGGCCACTTTCTTAACCACTGTGCCACTAGCATACATATGTATATGTATTTGTGTACATATATATGTATTTGAGTACATATATATGTATATGACATGTGGACTTCATCTTACATACTTTGGACATGTTATCAGGAGGGATCAGTCCCTGGAGTAGCACATCATGCTTGGTAAAGTAAAGGGTTAGCGAAAAAGAGGAAGACCCTCAATGAGGTGGATTGACACAGTAACTGCAACTGTGGGCTCAAGCATACAAGAAACATGAAGATGGTGCAGGACTGGGCAGTGTTTTGTTCTGTTGCACATAGGGTCACTATAAGTTGAAAGTAACTCAATGGAACCTAACAACAACAACAATATATATGTATATCTATACATATACATATATATATAGAGAGAGATTTATTTCAAAGAAATAACTGATGCAGTTGTGGAGACTGGTACCTCCCAAATTTGTGGGTGAGGCATCAGGCTTGAGACTTCTCCTGACTCACGTGGTTGCAGGGGCTAATGAACCCAAAATCAACAGGTCAGATGGCAGGCTGATGGCTCATGTCCTAAGAATCAGAGGTCAGAGGATGACGATTTGGATGCAGAATCCAGAGAGAGTGAGGTATGCCAGACCATCCATATATATTGAATGTAGGCCACACCCTCAAGGAAACACACTTTTCAAATGATTGGCTGCTCACATCAGTTCACAAAATGGAGGATGATTACATAATATCTGCCAAACCACTGAGAATCATGGCCTAGCCAAGTTGATACATAACCATCATACTCACCCACTCACCCTTGCCAGCAATGGTCTGGAGGAAGCCTAGAAATTCCATCTTCACAAAGCTATAACAGGACACCCCAATACTCCTGCCTGGCTGGTGTTATAGAAGTCTGAGTAAGGGGCAGGAATTTTTGCAGTGTTTGGCTGAAGAAAAGTGGTTATTGTCTAAAACTTTTCTGTTTTGTTAGGTTATATCCTTCCTAGTCTTGTGGCTAGATAGGACAGGTTTTTGTTGTGGCTTTTTTGGTCTGTGCTTGGTGATGTTTGGGGGTTACTAGCTTCTTCATCTCTAAATGTATGATTGCGGTGAAATGATTTCCTTTATATGGCCTTCTGCCTTGGTTCTTTAGAAAAACATCTTGAGAGATTTTTTTACTTAAGCCTTAGTTTTCTAACCCAAAGTGTTTGTTACATTTCCTGGGTAAGTTGTAAACAACTTGGTTTGATACTTTTTGTCTGGCTCTGGTCTGCGGCATGCTCTGTCATTGATATGCACCTTACAGGGATTGGTCTATAAACTATGCAAATGAAGTGTCTGTGGCCTACGGAGAGGAGGATCGATCAGTTCGTGGCCCTTATGGGAGTGCCATGCCTTGAAATTGACAAGGAGTTTGTGTGTTTAAGCAGCCAGCCCCACAGAGGCTTTGGAGACAGAAAGACGGAAGAAAGAAGAGAGAAGAAGCAGAGAGAGAGGAGGCAAAGAGCCCCCTAAAAGAACGGTAACACGGGTCAAGAGCTGTAACACCAAAGACAGCAAGAGGTCCAGAAGGGGCCAAGGGGCAGATCTGGACAGACGGCAGGTACACGAGGAGTCCGTCCTAAGGTGTACAAGAGGCAGGGGTAGCGAGGGTAACAATTGCCTGGGGGCAATCTCTAAATTGCACCCCCCACTATTTGAGCCCCCGGGGGATTTCACCCCCTCAATTTCAAGATGGATAGACATTGATAGACGCAACGCAGCAGCCGAAATGCCCTCCCCCCCTCTAACGTGGCTGCCTCAGTCAGACGACATTCATATTTGTGGCTCCTCAGAATGTCATTCTGTGTCTCTTCTGGTGCACCCTTGGGCTTGCACCCGGGCGATAGTTCCCCCCTCTGACACCCACCTTCACTACACTTATGATGGGAGGAGCCTGTCCTGAGGGGGCCAGGAGGAGCCTTCCTAAGGGAGACAAGGGGAGCTTGTTCTCAAGGGGCTAAGAGGAGGACTGCACCATCGAAAGGAGCTGAGAGAGCTGTCCTGCACTGAAGAAGGGAGACTGCCTACATGCTTCCTGACCTGATCCTGAGTTGTATGCTGATCCTTAATAAACCACTTACCTGTAAATATGGTCTGTGAGTTCTGTGTGGCCATTGCAATGGATTCTCAAACTCAGAAAAGAAGTAGAGAGTGCCATGGGAAGGATGGCTGGTGTCAGAATTAGTAAAAATTTTCGAGAGTGGAGGTATGTTTGACCTCTACCTCATAGAGATCAGCCTTGGGATGATCTTGCTTCCCGTTATCCCCCCTGAAGTTAGACAGGTTCTGATGCTACTACTACTAGCATCATCATTTTACAATAATATAGAAAGCAAAACAAAAATCCAGTGGACTCACCACCATACCATTACTTGCATTGAGGTCCCAACCCAATCTGTCTTTTCTTCACATTTCAGAGCCATCTTACGTTTGTTTTATGTAATTAACAAGGTTTTTATTTGCACTTAGCATTAGGAATAGGAGAAATGATGTCTTCTCTATCTTCCTGGAAGTGCAAGTTTACCCATTAAAAAAAAAGTTATTTGTTTACTTATTTTGAGTTGTGAGGGCTCTTTTTATATTCTGGATAAAAGTTCTTTATTTACCCATTTTGCAAATGACTTTCTGCTAGTCTGTGGTTTCTTCCTTCATTTTCTTAAAAGTGTCTTTCAAAGAACAGATGTTTGAATTCTGATGAAGTCCAATTTATCATGTTTCCTTTATTGTTCACGCTTTTTGTGTTCTAGCTAAGACAGCTTTTTCCAAATGAATGGGAGCATTTTTAGTTGCATGCCTATTACCCATGGGGCTGATAGTAGATACCTGAGTCCCTTGGTAGGTCTTTCTTCCATGAATATTCCAGTAATGGTCACCCATTTGAGATCTGTGAGACTAGCTGTTAAATTACTCCAGGTCATGACATCTAATTGCCCCAAGGTGGGCAGCAATGGGATATAATCTGATTTCTAATCCTTCATCACTAGCATCTCTGGGAATATGGTAGCGGGTGTCAGAAGTTTGTTTCCACATAGCTTAACCAGATCAGACTCACATATGCCTCCAATGGCCTTTATGCTTCTTTTGCCCAAGATAAACAGGTCATATCTGAAGTAGGCACTGAGATTAATGACTGAATCTTCAGTCATAGTAGCTTGGTCTTTAGGACTCAAACTTTCCCTTGTGGTAAAAGAAGATTGATTCTGCCCCTATCATTCTCTTTCTTCCAAATTTTGGTTGAATTTTTATGGCCACCATTTCTCAACCTTTTCATATGAAGGCAGATCCACTGAATCTACCTTGGGCCCAGACAAGAACACTTGTGCCCCTGCTCTATCTCCTTGGCTTGCTCAGTGGAACTTCTCAAGTCTCCCTACCTGAGGGCTTTTCTTGGTTGCTGGAGTGTACAGAGCCCATGGGTAGGGAAGGTAGGAAGCTCCAGGAAGAGAATACCTGAGGAGCAACCCTTAGCCTATGAGGTGGATAAATATGATAGGCACCAAAAATCCATGTCTCAGGATCTGATGGTGGTGGTGGTGGAAATGTAGCCAAACAGACAGACTTCCATATCCCTTTATATGTTTATATGTTTATATATATCCCTGTTGTTGTTAGTTGCTGCCAAGTCTGCCTCTGACTCACGGAGACCCCATGCACAACAGAATGAATACTTCCAGGTCCTGCACCATCCCCATGATCGGTTGCAGATTGGACCATTGTGATCCATAGGGTTTTCATTGGCTGATTTTCAGAAGTAGATCACTAGACCTTCCTACCTTGTCTGTATAGTCTGAAAGTTCCACTGAAACCTGTTCAGCATCATAACAACATGCAAGCCTCCACTCAGATGGGTGGTGGTTGCACATGAGGTACGTTGACCAGGAATTGGACCCAAGCATCCCACATGGAAGGTGAGAATTCTACCACTGAACCACCACTGCCCCCCTATACAGTCCTAGGTATATGGAAATATGGAATCAGAACAAGAAACATAGTGTTTATATATTGATCTATAGAGTATGCCCACACATGTAGACTTTTAACTTATAATACCATGTCCACTTTCCTTTGAAGTCTTATTATCCATGATGTAACTTTCTTAACTCTGACAGTAGCTCTGTTTTCAGTGTCCAATTAACAAAATTAGAATTACATGTATTTCAGATTCTCAGTTAAAATGAATATGATGCATTGGCAACATGACATCATAAAGCTTACTCTCAAATATCAGGTAGGTTCACTAGAAACTCACTCTAACCTGTGTTTCAATCTGTGACTTCTTGAGGTTACCTCTTGTCATTCCTCCTTAAGCTCTGGATCTCATAGGACTTTACACAAAAATCATAAAAATCCTGACCTGACCACAGAGATATAATCAGGCTTCCTAAGTGGGACTTTGAGAGCAGCACAAGGAGCCGCATTAATAAGAATAAGTGCCTCTCTGTGTTGGTTCTGATTGTATTGCTGCTATTTGATGCTCCAGGAAGTGAAATTCTTCTTGATTAAAGGGGTAAAAAATAACCATTTTTACCAGTGTTTGTTCATCACAGGTTATTTTGACAAGGACATATTTGAGTAATTCTGTGTTATGGAGTGAAAATGACAAGTTTTATTTATTAGCTTCAATTGGTAGTAAGATATACCACAGTGAATCCAGCTCAGCATTCATGCAGGGCAAGTACAGGGAGACGATGCATATTTTAAGCATATTCTCAGGATTCTAGTTATATTATGAAACCAAAAGAAGTGATAGATGCAGATTTAAAGATATACGAAATATGTATCTTAGTCTCCAAACTCAGGTGTGTAATAAATCAACTTGATTTATTTTACTGTGGCTCAAAATGATATTTCAAGCCTGTTTCTGCTGGAGTGACAGGTACTGGGAATAAAGCATTTTTGTTTCCCAGGAGGAATTCCTGTCAAGAGGTGAGAAGGAAAACAGAAATGAGAAAGACAGATACTGAGGAGGGGCAGGAGGGTTATTTGAATGGCCCAGAGATTCCAGCCCAGGAATAATTGAGATAGGGAGTGATGAAGACAGCACCTAAGAACTGCCTTGCAGGGTGGAGGGGCTTCATGGGGTCTGTGGATGGCCTGGCCCTGGAGAGCAGGGGCAGCATCAGCCAGGACTCCCAGCTCTGAAACCAGCAGGACAGGTACCTGTGAGCTGGCATCTCGTGCCCTTATTTCACACCTCAACTCCTGGAGGGCATTGGTTGGCACTGGTGTTCCAGAGAGCTAAAATTTGGTATCATAATGTCATCATTTGACCACATCCTGATCACACCCCCAGCTGGGTGTGGCTTAAATAATTTTCCTCAAATATCTTTTATAAAATCATAGAATATAATAGTTGGCAGTGGCAATTGCAATTCAGTGGTTTTTAGTCTCTCCCTTTCTCTGTGTGTCTTTCCTGGTTTGTTTGTAGAGACCGCTACCAGTTCAATTTTTACTCAGAAGTCCTATCTGTTAAAGAGATGGGAGGCAGAGCTTCTCTGTGGGAAGTGAGGAGAAGAGAGTGGTGCCCATGGAGTTCTGACAAGCTAAAGGTTAGGAGACCCAGGCTCCTGTTTTTGTCCAGCCCCCATTGAACCTCCCATTGGTGGGCATGTTATAAAGTGCTTTCTCACACAGTCATCTTCCTTTAGCTTCTCACCAATCCTGTGAGAGGTAGGGCAGGTATCTTGATGCCCATTCTGTGGAGGGAGAAACTGAGGTTTGCAGAGACTGCAGGTGCCCTGGGTCTGTTGGTCAGGTTAGTGGGGAGTGGCAGAGGTTGAATTCAAACCCAGGTCCCCTCCACGTTTCAGTCTTGGCTGTTTTATACTGCCATGTGGAGTCTTTCTTAATGGCTTGGGCAAGAGACCTGGATTGTGTAAACTGAAGGGGCTGGAATAGATGTTCCACCAGTTCTGACCTGCTGTGGGGATGACACAAAGAGGGCCAAAAATCCCCAGTGTACAGCCAAAATAGCTGTGTCAGATGGGAAGGCCAGACACTTTGACACCTGTGAGTCTTCAGACGATAAGCTGTCTGGTCATGAAATATTCCTGTAGGAAAACACACATAGAAAAGAGATTATAGACTCAGCAGAGGTTAGGGAGGTGAATTGACCTATCTAGCCCATAATCTAAAAATGAAATCCATTTACAAAGTTTTCATATTAAAAGAATATATCACCTGAAATCTTAGGGTGTCTCTTGGCTTGTTCATATTGCATCTGATTTACTCTGGACGTCTTCGTCTGTCCCAGCAAAGTGAGATATTCCCAAGGAAAACCAGGAGGAAGTTTAAACAGGATCTCTGAGCTATGTGAAGGAGATTAAGGTGATGTAATGTGGTCCTGAACCAGCAGCTTGGGAACTTGTGAGAAATGCAAATTCTCAGGTCCCACCCAGATTTCCAGAATCAGAAACACTGGAGGAGGAGTTCAGCAATCTGTGTTTTAATTAACAAGCCCTTCATAAGGATTCTCATGCACATGGCCACTCAGGGTAAGATGGGGTTAAGGATGAGCTCTTAGAGGGTTCCATCCCAGGGAATGATCATGAGGATGAAGATGACTCTGTTACTCCAGGCTCCTCCTTCTCTGCCAGGTGCTCTGGAAGGTAACCCATCCCTACCCCCTTTCATTGCTCCTTCTGCTCAGATGTTGTTGTTAATGGTTTTTTTTTTTTTTTTTGTGAAAGTTACTGTATTCTAAGAAAGGAAATTAAAATATATTGAGTACACATGAATGTGCTAGACACTTGGGCTGGGTACTTTTTGATGAATATTTAATTGGTCTTCATAAAATCTGGGGAGAAGAAAAAACGTGTTCCATATTTCATCCGGGAGGATCTTTGAATTCAGTTAGCGGTACCCTTGAAGACCTAAAAGACTTCTGGACTAGAAGGGATTTCTATTGCTGGAATTTCACACACTTTGTGGGGGTGGAAGAGGTATTTTTATTGATGGGGAAGGCCAGCTACAACTAGCCCTGAGAGGACACTCTTTCTGTAGATCAATCTGTTAGCAATCGTAAAGATGAACGTATATGCATATCATATGACTCAGAAATTCAGCTCTGAGTCATCATTCCCAAGGAAACTCTCCCAAAGTCTATAGGAAAAGGGGAGGGTAGTCCTGCAGTGTCATCTGTGGTTGGGGGCACGGTCAGAGGCAATCTAGGTGCCCATCACTGGAGATGGATAAAAAACCTGACTGATGCCCACTGCTGGCAGCAGAGATCTGGAGGCACCCACGGCAATACGACAGGGCTTACAAATACAGTGCTGCAGGAAAACAGGAAGAACTGGATAAGATCTACAAGCACAACTCCATTTACGTAAACACAAAAACAATATACGTTTTACATGAACATATACAAACACAGTGGCTGCAACAATGGGCTCAAACATAGCAACAATTTTAGGATGGCGCAGGGCCGAGTAATGTTTTGTTCTGTTGTACATAGGGTCGCTATCAGTGGGAACGGACTCGACAGCACCTAACAACAGCAACACAACATACAAACAAAAGGAAGGACATCAAACCAGTAGGATATTTGCCTATATGGTGAGGGTAGGAAAATGAGAGTGGGAAAGTGGGACGAAAGGGGATTAATACAACAGAAGAGGGGCCTTGCATTGAAAATAGTGTATGCCATGAATTGAAGCATAGTAACCGAGTCCTCTGAACCTGAGAGAAAAAAGAGGAAGGGAAGGCAGGAAGGGAGGGAGGAGGGAAAGCAAGAGAGAGATAAGGGAAGATATAAAGAAAAACAAATTGTGTAACCATCCCTTAAAGCCATCACAGACCAATGGAGGAGGTGGTTGACAACCAAGTACGCCAGTGCTGCGTGCAGTATGCTGCAACAAAGTGCAGAGAGCTAGAGAATGTAGGGGGCCTGATGCACTGAAGTCTTCCTCTGGGATCTTGGTTGGCAAAGTAGTCAGGTGGCATATTATTACACACTAATGAATTATAATTCAATTCAGTTCAATGATTTTCTGAACACACTGGCATTATCCCCATTTTTTAGTGCTTGGAAGTTTGTTCATATTTCTCAATACTCCTCTTTTTCTGCCCAAACCATATATAATAATTTCAAATGTGACATAAATGGTGTCTCAAAATGCTTATTATGGTCTAAGGGTGAGCACTTGACCCAGGCTGGGCCAATCAACTACCTACTCTAGAATTTTTGAAAATGGAACCAAGAGAGGTGATAAAGACTTGTTCTAATTTCTGTAGCTGAGTACTTACTCTGGGTCAGCCACTGTTCTAGGCCCTGAGGCTACAGCACTGAATAAAGCTGACAGAGTTTTCTTTTGTGGTGAGCAGTTAGGTCTAGAGTCTACATAATAATCAACTCTAATTAATAAATAAACACATAAACAAATAAATATGTACATATAAAATAGGTAAAGACCAGAACTGGTCAACAATCATGATATTAATAATAATAATAATTTTTTCTATTATTATAACAACAATAATAGGGAGTGTCTAGAGAGCACTTACTACGTATAGATGAAGCACTATGCTAAGTGCTTTATATGTGTGAAGCCATTCACTCCTCACGACTACCCAAGGAAGTGAGTCCTATGATTAATCCAGCTTGGGAGAAAGCTCTCCTTTCTGTGGGAGGCAATGGTGAGAACTGTAAAAAGAAGTAGACATGAGACTTTGGTTGTGGTTTCCAAATTTTTCCAAGGCCCAGCTGTGTTTTGGCCCTTCCAGCTGTTCAGGTTGTTCAGCTTTTCCTTGATTTCATGAGTTCGTAAATTTCCCTTTGGCCTTGAACTTCTGTAAACTGAATTTCTGTCACCTGCAACCAAAAAGTGCTAAGGCAATATGAAAGCTCAGAGGTGTTTATCTGTGGCCTCTGCGTGTCTAGCAAGGATGCATGTTGAAGTGCAAAGAAGAGCTGACATAGCCCTAGCCTCAAAGAGCCAGCTCACAGCCCAGCAAAGGCATTGAGATAGTGGTGATGAGCGCGGAATGGAAAGCTGGCTATATAACTCTACTTCCTCTCCCTCCATTTGCCCTCCTCTGACGCAGGAACCCCAGTGCACACAGCCCCTCTTTGTGCAGCCCTGATCTCCCACAAGTTCCATTACCAGGTGTGGGCTCCAGGAGAGCAGGGACTCCATTTGCCTTCCTTCACAGCTGCCCTGACCCCTGATCCCAGCCCCTACCTTGCACATGATTAAACAAAACAAAAAAAAAGCCACGAAAACATCTGAGGGCTGACTACGGCCATCAGCCTTCCATCATTGTTTTATAGCTTTAGCTGCCCCTATCTTTTCATTTGGCTGCTAACCAAAAGATTCGCAGTTCGAATCCACCAGCTGCTCCTTGGAACACTATGGTGCAGTTCTTCTCTGTCCTGTGGGGTCGCTATGAGTCAGAATCCACTCAGTGGTAACAGGTTTTTTTTTATCCTTTCATTGAAGGGGAACACTGTCTGTTAGGTTTATGTGGAGTGGGGGAGGAGAGAATAAATGTCTTCTTCCTCTGAAATTCTCCCTAAATTCCAAGTGTCTCTATATAGCGGGTAGATAAACCATGCAATTAGACAAACAGTGTGGCCTGTGGGTTAAGATCTCCGGCTCTGGAGTGAGGTTGCTGATGAGCCAACTATTCATCTATGTGACCTCCAAGGAGTCACTTAGCGGTCTCAATCCCCAGCTTCTTCCACCTGGAAAATGCAGTAGTGATGCCTCCCACACAGCACTGTTGTAAGGATTAAATGAGAAAATACACATAAGATGCTTAGATAGTGCCTAATAAATGTTAGTTACCACTATTATCATACCAAAGTAGAAATGAATGGATATATACAATAAAGGTAAAATCTCAAAAACATAATGTGTGAAAACAGCAAAAGAAAGTTGCAACAGGATACACAAATACAGTGTGATACAATTTATGTAAAATTTAAAACACAAAGTAATATGATATACTGCTGTGCATTTATAAGTATATAAATATACACTTGTGCTTTTTTATGTGTGTGTTGTGCATGTGTATGTATGTATATATATGTTAGAAATCACAAAAACATGCACAGAAAATATACATATTTTTTTCCAGATGGTGGTAACCTCTGGTGGTAGTGACCATGTATGTGCAAGAGGTTGTCTTCGTGCTTGTAATGCTTTATAATTACAATCTTTGAAAAATAACCTTACAAAAACTTCCATCTGATAACTAAGAAGGTTGTCTCATTCATTTGTATTCTACTTGGATTTTTGGACTTTCCTTTTGATATGCAAGAGGAGTTACAGTGTGACACTCATCTGAAATGTGGATTATTAGTGAGGATATTTGGCCTGGGGTAGTACCAAACTGGTGTTCTGTGGCCGGAGAGTGGGGGAAGGAGAGAGAGGCCAGGACCCTCTAGACTGGTTTTATGAATTTACATTGTACATCCTTGCATGATCTGGAGAAAGAGAGAGATTTTAGAGTGAGCTGGGCAGGTTGCTTAATTTTTCCAGTCCATTTCCTTAGCTATGAAATAGGAAAAATAAATCATATTTTACCAGCTTGCTGTAAGAAGTAAATAAACACAGAACATGGCACTTGGTAAGCATATTATATATCCAGTGTATGACACCCAATTTATATCCAAAGCTTATATGTGACAGAGAGGAAAAAAATTCAGTCACTTGCCAGGCTAAAAGATGATTTCTGCAGGAGTCAGAGCAATCAATGATGTCTCATTTGCTCAAATCAATAAGCACATTCAGAGTACCAAAAATAAAACATCAAACAAAACATTTCTGGTATGGGCATGACACTCAGAGCCTCTTTCCCTGCCCTGTGGTTTGTCAGGGCTCCATGCACCTGGAGCAGTAACAGAGATGGAGAACTGGTCCCTGACGGAGGAGGGAGACCACAGGCAGGATAGGGACTGAGGCTGGGTTTTGGTGGGTAGCTCAGCAAAGCACAGGGAAGGAGAGGTATAGGAAAGAGAAGATTGCAGGTGAAGGGGGAGAGCTGCAGAAAGAACAGAGAATATGTGAGTCACCCTAGGGGGACAAGCAGGAGAAATTAAGGCTGAGTAAGGGCTTCTGAGGGCAGCGATGATGAAACTCCTTAACAAAGCGCAGTAAGGGGAAACTGGGACCTTGTAGGACAGACTGTGTCCTAGGATACCTCCAAGTCTCCTAGTGTAGCTTGTGACTTCAAGCTGGACTGCACAGAAAATGCTCTTCCTGTAGAAAGATGTAATCTGTCTATTCCTCAGGGAACTAACGTATTAAGGAGACCTGAACCCCTTAAATGAATCTTTAGTAAGGGGATAATAATGCTGCCTGCAACTGGAGAAACCAAAGCACATCAGTATTGCCAATTCTGCTAATGATTCAGTTCCTATACTCTCTGGCTCTTATCCTTAATATCTAATGGTTCTAGAAAATAGTAAATCTATATGTTGCCATTTTGACTAAGATTTTACCATTTCAAAAAGCATTTTTCTTATCAATGCTTTTAGCCATGATGAATAAACGGAAACTTTGTAAGCAGTAAATCAAGAGGCGACTTAATATGGTGGGTGTCTTAGTTATCTAGTGCTGCTGTAACAAAAATACTGCAAGTGGATGGTTTTAACAAACAGAAATTTATTCTCTCACAGTCTAGGAGGCTAGAGGTCCAAAATCAGGGTGCCAGCTCTAGGGGGAGCCTTTCACTCTCTGTTGGTTCTAGGGGAAGATCCTTGTCATCCATCTTCCCCTGGTCTAGGGACGTCTCAGCACAGGAACCTTGAGTCCTAAGGACATGCCCTGCTCCAGGCACTGCTTTCTTGGTGGTATGAGGTCCCCCTGTCTCTCTGCTCACTTCTCTCTTTTAGATCTCAAAAGAGACTGGCTTAAGACACAACCTAATCTTGTAGATTGAGTCTCATCAACGTAACTGCCACTGATTCTATCTCATTAACATCATGGAGATAGGATTTACAACTCATAGAAAAATCACATCAGGTGACAAAATGGTGGACAATACTGGGAATCATGGCCTAGCCAAGTTGACGTGTATTTTGGGGGGACACAATTCAATCCACGACAGTGGGAAAGGATGGATTTGATGTCAGACAGACCTAGGTTCACTTGCTCATTCATTCATTCACTCAGCAAATGTAATGGAGCACAGTTTACATGAAACCTTGCTGATCATTCTAGATTGACGTGAGCCAGATCATGTCTTCTCTGTCCCAAATCCTCCAATGACTTCTCAACAAAAATTTAACCTCCTACCAGTAGGATAGTAATCCTTTGTTATATATTTATGAACATCTTCTCCAAGCCTATGAATTGAGTTTTAACTGGTTATTAGTGGAGGGAAACAGAAAAGTTTTTAGGAAATGAAAGACAAGGTGATTTAAAGGTGTGATGAGTGCTTTGAAGAAAATAAAGCAAGATGATGGATCCAGAGTTACCGGGAAGGTGGGGAGTTTTCGAGTGGATGATCAGGGAAGGCTCCAGTTCTGGGCTGATCATGTTTCCTCTGCCCCAAATCCTCCAATGACTTCTCATATCAAAATAAACTCTGAAGTCCAATATGGTCCCAAAATTCTGTGATACAGCCCTACTCTTATTTTTCTGATCACATCTCCTTCCACTGTTTCCCTCCCCAGCTGCTTCTGCCACTGGCCTCCTTGCTGTTTCTCAAACACGCCAAGGGCTCTTCCACCTCAGGACTTTTGCACTGACTGTTCCCTCTGCCTGGGAAGCTCTTTCCCCAGGTAGCTGCACCGTTCCCTCTCAATCCTCAAATGCTGCTCAAATCATCAGACAAAATAGCACCTCTCCCCGCCTCAACCTGCCTTAGTTTTCTTCAGAGTACTTATTACCTTATAAAATGTCATTTCTTTGTTTGGCTGCTCTTTGCCTTCTCCCATTAGAAATATGCACATTTAAAAACTAACCACACAATGTCCGTAGTGGCTGGGCTAATTTTTCCTCCTAACAGTAATGTTTTCCCACATTCTCATCATTACCTGGTGTTACCAAATTTTATAATTTTTTTGCAAATCTGATGGGTTAGCATGCTTTTTATTGTTTTCGTTTGCATTTTTTCTGATTTCTAATGAGTTAAAACATCTTTTCATATGCTTATCAGCTATTGTATTTCTGTTTTTGTGAAGTGGCAGTTCATATGCTTTGGACATTTTCTTACTAGGTGTTTGTCTTCTTCCTATTGATTAGTAGTCTTTTTAAATATATAGTTTGGGCAAAAATCCTTTGTTATATATTTATGAACATTTTCTCCATATCTATGAATTGAATTTTAACTGGCTATTAACCTGTCATTTGACTTAAAGTAAGATTTAAATTTTGATGTTTCAATAGTTTCCTTTATGCATCTTCCTTATTTTTTACGATGTGAGAAGACATATTAAGCCCCAGGATCATAGGCATCTTCTCCTCAATGTTCTTCTTATAATCTTATAGTTTATTTTTCAGTTTAAGTCTTTAATCTACTTGGAATTTATTATTGTGAGTAGTATAAAGAATCAAATTTTATTTTTTCAAATGAGTCTTTTGTAGTTATCACAAAAAACTGTCTTAGTAGACCCTAATACCATTGTTGGAATCCCTGGGTGGTGCCTTTTTATTGATTCTATTTGAATGTAACTGCTTGTTATGTTTCAACAGTTAGTGTGGTGTTCGTTGAAAACGTTGTTGTTAGGTGCCATGGAGTCAATTTTAACTCTGAGCGACCCCATGTGACAGAGTAGGACTACCCTATTGGTTTTCTTGGCCATGATTTTTATGGAAGTAAATCACCAGGTCTTCCTTCGGTGGAGCCCAGTTGTGGGTTCAAACAGTCCACCTATTGGTTAACAGCTGAGAGCTTAATTGTTAGTGGCACCAGGGCTCTTGTTTTTTGAAATAGTCTGGAAAATATAATATTCTCTCTTTCTGGCTTATTAAGAGCTTTTTTTTTCCTAATTTTTTTTTTTGGCATTGTTATGATTGAATTTGTCCCACAAAAGGGTATGTTGAAATCCTAACACCTGTACCTGTGAATGTGACCTTGTTTGGAAATAAGGTCTTTGAAGATGTTAATTAGGTTAACCTGAGGTCATACTGGAGTATGGTAGGTCCTAATTCTGTATGGCTGGTGTCCTTATAAAAGAGGAGAAGACAAACAGAGACAGGGAGACAGAGGAAGGATGTCATGTGACCCTGCAGGTATAATCCAGAGACCACCTGGAGCCAGCAGAAGTTAGGAGAGAGGCATGAGATGGATTCTCCCTTAAAAACCTCAGAAGGAATCAACTGATCAGACGGAATCAGCCTCTAGAACAATGAGACAATAAATTTAATTTCTTATAAGTTACCCAGTTTGTGATATTTTGTTAGAGCAGCTCTGGGAAACCAATGCAGGCATCTGTGGAGATTATTTTTATTTTTCCCCTTTAATCTGTTAATGTATTAAATTACATTAATAGGATTTTCTAATATTGAATCTTTACTTTTCTGGTATAAGGCTTTCTTTTTATAATCATTTAGTTTTAATATGTACTCAATACTCTAATGTTTTATATAGGATTTTATCCATCCATATTTAGAAGTGAGATTGGCCTACGATTTTTCTTTTCCTTTATAATTATTTTATGGTTTATATATTAGAGTTGTCTTGTAAAATGAATTTGGTTGATGCTCTGAAATAATGTACTTAAGATGTAAATTATCTATTGTTAAAAATTTAGAAATATTTCCGGGTCTTTTGTCTTTTTGGAGGGTAGATTTTTGACTACTGTGATATTTTTTTCTGTAATTACTGATCTGGTCAGCCTTTTTATTTTTTTCTTAGCCCTATTTTGATAATTAATGTTTTATTAGATTTTTCTACTTTATTTATAGCAATTAATGGTGCACATTTTCACATAGTATTCTCTTATTTTAAAATTTTTCTTGTATTTTTAAACTCTGCTGTGTGTTTCTTTCTCTCTCTCTCTGAGTCATACTTGCCAAAGATTCATCTATTTCATTGCTTTAAAAATATATTTGAGTTGTATTAATCAACTATATTGTATTTTGTTTTGTATTATTTCCTCTTTTTATCTTGATTATTTGCTATTTCTACTTTCTTTGTTGTTGATGTTCTCTCTTTTTTATTCTGGTGTTGATGTAGAAATCATTTCCCATACCAAGTAGTATTGCATGTTATAAAACCTGGTAATAAAAAAGTCAATAAACTGTGAGATCTTGGTGTTTTAATGAATAAATTACATGGCCAATTTCAAATGCATTAGATTGTATCTGTGTAGAAAAGAAAACTAGTGACTTGATGTGTTAAGACACTGGTTATAGGAGTTATTCAGCTGCTGTCTATTGGGTAAAGTCCCCCCAGCTCTCCATATGCAGATGTTTTTTTTTTAATTTTCTGGTATATGCATTTGCTTTGGCTGTTTTGTTTACTTCTAATTTTGCTGAATTCTACTTCTTGGAGTTTATCTAGACTTAATTTATGTTCAGTGCATTGTTAAATTTTTAAATGTTTTATTTATGTTAAAAATAATAGGATTCTCTTTGGTTATATATACTATTTTATAGACAGTTTTTAGATCAAGCATTTAAATTTCCTTGTTAAATCTCCAATAGTATTTATAAAAACTTATTATGTGAGTTTCTGAGCAGATTTTCAATTCTAATTATGGAATTGTTGGTTTATTCCTGCAGAACTGTCAATTTTTGCTTTATACTTTTAAAAACCATGGTGTCGTGTATATGAAGAGCCCTGACTGTTATATTCTCTTCTTATATTGTTCCTTTTATCAAAGTAAAACATCACCATTTGCTATTTTTAATGCATTTTATATTGAATTATATTTTGTCTGCTATTAATATTTATTTTTTGTCATATACGGTTAGCATTTTTTTTATTGTCAACTTTCCTATGTAAATTTTTCAGGCCAATCGGTTTGTTTACTCTTTCTTTTTTTTCTTAATTAACTAAACCTCATGCTTTATTCAGATTTCTTTAGTTTTGCCTTAATGTCCTTTTTCTGGTCTAGGATCCCATTTAGGATACCACATTGAATTCAGTTGTTATGTCTCCTTAGAAGGAAAACCACAGAGGTTAAGTGTCATTTTCATTACATCATTATCTAGGGTAGATATCAGCACGACTTTTCACTGTGATATTAACCTTGATCACCTGGCCAAGGTAGAGTTTGTCAGATTTTTCCATCGAAATGTTACTTTTTCCACCCCATCCATACTATACTCTTGAAAGCAAATCATTAAGTATAGCCCGTCTGTTATGGATTGAATTGTATCCCCCCAAAAAATGTGTATCAACTTGGCTAGGTTGTGATTCCCAGTATTGTGTGATTATCCACCATTTTGTCACCTGATGTGATTTTCCTAGGTGTTGTAAGTCCTACCTGTATGATGTTAATGAGGCAGGGTTAGAGGCAGCTATGTTAACGAGACAGGATTCAATCTACAAGATTAGGTTTTATCTTGAGTCACTCTCTTTTGGGATATAAAAGAGAGAAGCTAGCAGAGAGACAGGGGGACCTCATACTACCAAGAAAGCAGCACCGGGAGCATAGCACATCCTTTGGACCAGGGTTTACTGTGCTAAGAAGCTCCTAGACCAGGGGAAGATTGATGATAAGGACCTTCCCCCAGAACTGACAGAGAGAGAAAGACTTCCCCTAGAGCTGACACCCTGAATATGGACCTCTAGCCTTCTAAACTGTGAGAGAGTAAATTTCTCTTTGTTAAAGACATCCACTTGTGGCATTTCTGTTATAGCAGCAATAGATAACCAAGACGCTGTCCTTAAGAGGTGAGGAATTATGCTCTACCTCCTTGAGGGAGTAATATCTACATAAATTATGTAGACTTCATCTCTGTGGAAGATTTGTCTCTTCTCCCTTTTTATTTATTCATTCATTTGTTCAATCAATCATTTATCTCAATATGAACTCATGAATATTTATTTTATACTTCAGATTATAATTCAATACTCCTTTTTGAATTTTATTCTGTTCAAATTGTTCCAGCTTTGGCCATTGGGAACTCTTTTAGTTGACTGCTGTGTCCCATTGACCTACCCCATCATTTTGTTTTTTGTGCACTTTCTTACTTTCTGGCATGACAAAATGCTTTAGGCTCATCTTGTATATTCTTTGCCCTAGTCCTAGAATCAGCCCTGGATTTTTTTATTGGATAATGGTGTCTGGGTACTGGATGTGCTTACTGCTACTGTGATGTCATTGTTTCTAGGCCCCTTCAGTGGTCAGAGCCAAAAAATATATGTAACTAACCCATGTATACACACATATCTATAGTTATTTCTACATCTATCTATCAGCATATGTATTAAGCTAAGCATGAGTTCATTCTGATGTTTCTGACTTAATCCAGAACTACATGGCTCATTCTAGATTCCTCCCCTTGGTTATCTTAACCTCTCCCTCCAACAGTGAAAAGCTCAAATCCCAGCATCCTCCATCCATTTACTTATTTCTTTGTCCCCAGCATACATGCACAGCAGTGTCAGAAGTGTTAACCTGTACCACTGTGAGAAACTATAATACAGTGCTTATGTACAGATCCTTTTGTCTTTAGAGTTACAGTTTCCAGTCATTTCCAGAGTTACTTAGGTCAGCACCTCTTGTTTGCCACCTGCTTCAGTGAAGTTATGCCATACATTTGTAATACAGTTAGATTCCTCTGTCACAGACTGCATTCCATCCTCGAATTCCCCACCCTTCTATTTTATTTTTTTTATTGCCAACCTTCCTATATCATTTTTTTAGGTGATTCTATTTGTATTTTGTTTTAGTTGATTAAAAAATCATGTGTCTTTTTAGACATTATTTATTGTAACAATAAATAGTGGTAGCTACAGGTAGTTCTTGCCATTTATTTACAGTCTTCTGTTGACTTTGCTTTTAAAATTTTACTTTTTCTTCCTTCTATTCTTTTTCTGCCTTTTGTAGAATTTAATCAAGTCTTTACTTATTTGGGAATCATTTAGTCAATTTCAATTTTTTTTAAAACTTACCCTTAAATTTCTAATGTACATACCTAAAATGTACATTATTTTTAAAATTTTAGTTGTTCATTACCTATTCCCCACACCCCTCAAAGAAAATTAAAATCTCAATATGCTTTTACTTCAATTTGCTCCCCTTTTCATGCAATTCCATAAGTCTCCATGTTGATAATATCAGGAATATTAGCTCCAGACTTTTTAAACACACACACACACACACACACACACACACGCCACACATACACAATTTATTTAGACTTAATAGTATTTGTGAGCTTATCTATTCACCATAAATTCTATATTCCACCACTTCTTCCTGTATTCATTTTCGTCTTGCTGGTTACATCCTCTAGTAATTCTCTCATAGAAGGCCTATGAGGGGTAACATTTTTTAGTCTAAAAACATACAAATTATTTTGGGGAAACATTTGAAAATTAGTTTGGCTATGTATACAATTCTGAGATTTAATTATTATCCATAAGCACTTTGAAGATAGTTATCTACTGTTATCTTGCATGTTGTTGTTGTCAAGCTGATTCTATAGGGTCAATATAAGTCAGAATTCACTCGACGGCAACAGGTTTTGTTGGTTTTGTACCCTATACGACGGAGTAGAACTGACACATAGGGTTTCCTAGGCTGTAATCTTGATGTGAATAGATCACCAGATCTTTTCTCCCACGGAGCCACTGGGTGGGTTTGAACCACCAACCTTTTGGTTAGCAGCCAAGCGCTTAACCATTGTGCCACCAGGGATCCTTGTTATCTTGCATACAGGATGTTAATCTGATTGTCTAAATATGAACCAGTTCAGTAACTTGCTTCTAACAAATAAAAGCAAAGCTTCTAATTTTTGATGTAGGCATAAAAGGTGATATAACCTACACCTAATCTCTCCTGGGATGCTTGCTTTTGAGACCCTGCCAATGTGCTGTGAGGAACCCCAGGC
The DNA here is from genome assembly GCA_030035585.1 of Dugong dugon. Lineage (NCBI taxonomy): Eukaryota > Metazoa > Chordata > Mammalia > Sirenia > Dugongidae > Dugong > Dugong dugon. Next base: position 53,025,083 of record CM057461.1, read on the forward strand.
CACCTAGTGAGACCACAGAGGTCCCAGTCAAACAGCCAGCATCAACCACTAAACATGTGAGTGAGAAAACCTTTGAGATACTTTGCCCCAGCTACTGTCTGACCACAATTGCACAAGAGACTCTAAGTGTAAATGACCCAGCTGAGCCCAGTTAACCTTCAGAAACCATGACTTTGGACCTCTACCTCTGCAACTAGCTAGCTGTGTGACTTTGGGCAAATTATATAACTTATCTCTAAAATGGCACTAATGCTACCTATGCCAGAGAGTTGTTCTGCTAACTAATCAATATAACAACACTCAAAGATCGGTATTATTAGGCTCATTTTACAGATGAGGACATGTACCAAAAAAGGTCAAGATAATTGCTCAAGGTCAGTCAAGCATATGCCAAGAGGCAAAATGTGAGTTTGAACTTAAATCTGACTCCAAAACCTGTTCTCTTTATCATTATTCGATTTTATTGCTAAAAATGATCACCATGGCAACCCATCAACCTACCTAGTCACATAAGGACCTAAAGAAATAGTACCATCCCTTTGCATGTCTAGGTTTAATTTAAGTCAGACTTGGCAACCAACTGAATTTGTGACACCATTTAAAGCAAAAGATAAAAAATGGGTTTTGACTACCTGAGCCCATGAGCAGGTTAAGCAGAGATTGTGCTGGTATGAGAGAGAAAGTGAGTTATTTTGGCCTCACTTTCTTATAATGCTGTTTTTGGGAAATGGTTTTTACCATAATAACATGCCATGTATAAATCTTGTTCAAATGACAGAGTTTCTCTCAGAACCAGAATGTATGTAGATGCGTATTTTCAAAGAGGTATCCAGCACATAGAAACAGGAGAAAGGAGCTCGATAATAGAAAGGGAGTGTGGTGAGGGTTAGTAGAGTTTTAATGGCAAAATATTTTCACACTCTCAAAAGTTCCCTGTAAGTCATCTTTGCACTTATGGATTGTATACATTAGCACGAATTAAAATGATGTCACAAGGTTAGCTGATCAACAACAACAGAAAAAGTCGTATTTTTTCTAACATATGTCCCTGGAAACAATCATATTATGAATCCAAAAGATAATACCAAGATTCTGCCTTTGACACATAAGAACACAGTGAGTATTTGTTTTAGAAAGAAAAGTTTATTTCAACGTCTGGGTGGTGAAAATGGTTAAGCATTGGACTATTAACCGAAAGGTTGGCAGTTCAAACCTACCCAGATGCCTTGAGTAAGGCCTGGTGGTCTGTTTTTGAAAGGTCATAGCTTGAAAACTGTATGAAGTACAGTGCTACTCTGTACACAGTGGTTCGACATGAATTGAAATTGACTAACAACAACACAATTTTAGCAATGAATTGTTGCAGATAAATTGACTTACCTATTGATCATCATCATCATTGACTAACGTTTGCTGAGTACATGTTATAGATTGTACTGTGTCCCCACAAAATGTGTGGTCAACTTGGCTAGGCCATGATTCCCAGTACTGTGGGGTTGTCCACCATTTTGTGAGCTGATGTAATTATCCTATGTTGTAAATCCTAACCTCTAAGATGTTAATGATGCAGGATTAGAGGTAGTTATGTTAAGAATGCAGGACTCAATCTACAGGATTAAGTTGTATCTTGAGTAAATCTCTTCTGAGATACAGAAGAGAGAATTGAGCAGAGAGGAGATGGACCTCATTACCAGCAAGCAAGACAAACTAGGGGCAGAGTGTGTCCTCTGGACCCAGGGTCCCTCCACCGAGAAGCTCCTAGACTAGGGGAAAATTGATGACAAGGACCCTCCCCCAGAGCCAACAAAGAGAGAAAGCCTTCCCCTGGAGCTGGCGCCCTGAATTCAGGCTTCTAGCCTCCTAAATTATGAGAGAATAAAATTTCTCTTTGTTAAAGCCATTTACTTGTGGTATTTTTGTTATAGCAGCACTGGATAACTAAGACAGTAGTTAATATACTTACCAGTTCTAAACACTTTTCATGTACTACCTCTTTTAATCCTCACAACAACCCTTATGTAGGTATTTTTTAAAGCACATTTTACAGTTGAAGAAACAGGCACAAAAAAGTAAAACATATTTGCTTAGGGTAGAAACTTTGCATATGCAAGGAGACAAAATTCAAATCCAGTGCCCATGTTCTTAACAGTTCTATTTATTAATATTAGTATTATCAAAAGTAATTATTGATAACACTTATTGAACACTTATGTGCCAGGCTTGATACAAAGCACTTAACACTTTACATTTAACTTACAAAACAAGCTTACAAGGTGGATCTATTATCATTTTTATAGATAAAAAATATGAAGCTCTGAGTAATTAGAAAACTTTCTCTAAGGTCACACAGCCAATAAAATGCACAGGGATTGGTAGTAGATTGCAAAGATGGCCACAAATTTCTCTCCCTGCTTCACTTCCTTGTGTAATACCTTCCGACCCTGACTCTGGGCTTGACCATGTGACTTGCTTTGGACAATGGGCAATAGCAAATGTGATAAAAGCAGAGATTAAAAATGCTTGCGCATTGGAACTTTCCATCTCTCTTGCTGCTTTTGGGAACTCCATGATCATCACTATAATTACAAGCCTGGAGTAACCTGCTGGGTGATGAGAAATCATGTGAAATAAACTGCCCCAGCTGAGCCCATTCTAGACCAGCTAGACCTCATCAGTGGGGCAGTGGACTGCAGATTTATGAGGGAACCCAGCAAAGACCAGAAGAGCCACTCAGTAGAACCCAAACCAAACTGCTGACTCAAAGAACCATGAGTAAATAAATAGTTGTTGCTCTGCAACATGTCGCGTCACCATGAGTCAGAGTTGACATGATGGCAGCTGGTGGTGGTGATGGTGATTTAAGTCCCTACACTTCGAGGTGGTTTGTTACATAGTAAAAGCTAACTGATACATGATCCAAGCTTGATTATGTCTGATTCCAGAGTCCGCATTCTTACCTATGGTGTCATATATGTTCTTCGAGTCATCTGATCTTATAAGCATCATGAATGCATATTTTTTAAAAGATGTGAACTTTCTCCAGGATGTCATGATAATAAATAATACATCCTTGGGAATGTTTGAGCCAAGTTCTTTACTGCTGAGTTTTAGGTTCAAAGAGGTAAGGGAGGAGATGACCAAAGATAGCTGCTTAGTCACACACTGTGCTGTCCCCCTACAGCAAAGAGTTGAGAACTGAGTAAAACAGATACAGATGACAACCTGGGAAGCCAGAACAGCAAACAGAATAATGAAGAATTAGATTGAACACTGAAGGGAAGGAAAAACTGAATGAAAACAACGAACGAGTAGACTTACAGACTGTAGGCACCCTATCAGCTGGTCCAGTGCAGCAGGACCATCTTGAGACAAAGTGAGCAGCATTCCCAAGTGAGGAGCACAAGAAGGCAACTTCACAGAATCCCCATAGGAGACTTTGTAGACAAACCCGGAGTGAAGCAAGGTGAGCGGAACATGAACTGGGTCTAAGGAGGGAAAGGGCAGGAAGGTGGGTGAGAGCCCTAGGGATCTAGGCAACCATAGAGCAGGGAGGGAGCCAGAAAACAGGGAGAGAACTACTCACCAGCAGTGGCCCCTGGTCATTTGGATAGGTGGTGCTCCCAGAGTGGAGGGTCCTTGCAGTGCCAGCTAGAGAGTCTCCACCTGACTGAACTCTAAAGACAGCCCTCCTTCTTAGCATTTGGTTGGAGTCAGATCCTGATTGCTGGGTGCACTCTATGGAGAGTGCCCTGGTGCCCATACCAGAGACTGAGGGAACACGCCCTCCTCCACCTGTCCCCTACCCTCCTGGTAACCGATGGTGTGCCCCCTTACCCCGTGATCTGTGATGCATGCACACTTCTGCACTGTTGGACCTGGGACTAGAGGCTCTCACCCACCCCACCCATCCTTGCACAGCCCTGCCTGCCTGGCAATCTGTGGTGCATGCTCCCATGCCATCAAACCACTGACAGGAGGCTCATGCCTATGCTGCCCACCCCCACACTGCCCCACCCAGCCGGTGATTGGCAGTGTGTGCTACCACCGCCAGACTGGCAAAGGGAGGTGTGAGACCCTCCCCCCGCTCCACTGCCCCATTTGCCTGGCAATTGGCAGTGCAATCTCCCATGCCACCTGCCCAGTGACCAGTGACCCATGTATCCTCACCCTGACCACCTGGCAACCAGTGACGTGCACACACAGTGCCCAGTCCAGTAACTGGTGAGAACACTCACTGTACCCACACCCAGGGACCAGCCAGCCAGACACATCACCTCATCAGCAATGCTAGTCACATGCTTGATGGGCACCACCTGCACCTCTGCGAAATGACAAGCAGGAGATCCTACTGCCCTCGTCCAACATCTGCCTGGCTGCAACATCACACATCCAACACCTAAATAGTTCCTTCAGGCCATCTGATTTGCGTCGAAACCTCTTGATACTCCACCACCTACTGAGACACCAGTTCATGCACAGACAGCAGGCCTATCACATCCATTTGTGTAGCACTCCCTTACAGTAGATATGCAGACATCCTGCCCTGACCTCCAGAGAATGCACTACCTGCTAGCACCAACTGGAAGGATCTCATGATCCCACCAGGGCTGCAGAGGGACCCTGATCAGTCAACACATGTCACTCAATGTCTTAGTCATCTAGTGCTGCTATGACAGAAATAACACAAGTGGATGATATTTAGTAGGTTACAAGTCCAAATTCAGGGTGTCAGCTCCAGGGAAAGGCTTTCTCTGTTGGCTCTTGAGGAAGGTCCATGTCATCAGTCTTCCCTTGGTGTAGGAGCTTCTCTGAGCAGGAACCTTGGGTCCAAAGGACGCACTCTGCTCCTGGCTTTGCTTTCTTGGTGGTATAAGGTCCCCTACTCTCTGCTCACTTCCCTTTCCTTTTTATCTCTTATAAGATAAAAGGTGGTGCAGGTCACACCCCCGGGAAACTCCCTTTACATTGGATCAGGGATGTGACCTTAGTAAGGGTGTTACAGTCCCATCCAATCCTCTTTAACATAATCTAATCTTGCCTCATTAACACAAAAAGAGATTAAGATTTACAACACATAGAAAAATTACGATCACAAAATAGAGGACAACCACTCAATACTGGGAATCATAGCCTAACCAAGTTAACACACATTTTTGGGGGGACACAATTCAATCCATGACACCCAATGACAAGAAAAGAATCTGCTCTTCCACCTCCACTCAGTCTGGTAAAGGAAGACATATGAGCTTAACCACAGAGGACTTGCATGTGGATGTGACACACCATACCTGCTAGTGAGAGGAAATCATGCCCAGCCAACAGACACCACCAAAGTCACACATAGACCGGAACCACAAAACACCAACAAGTAAAATAATACAAGGAAGAAAGACAGTCTAAAGAGAAAGAAAAGAAACAAAGCCCCTGATAAAACAAAACAAAAAAATCAGCACAAAGCAAACATACAATCAATAAAGAAATATAAAAATAAATAGATTAACACCTCATTGCCTCAGAGACAGTAGATGGTAACAAATCATATGAAGAAACAGGATGATAGCACAAACAAGTTAGTAAAATAAAGGAGCAGAAAACCTTCCTGAGGAAGAAGTGGTAATAGAATTACTTGATAAGGAAATCAAAAGACATATGTATAGGATCCTAAAAGAGATCAAGAAAAACACAGACAAAACTCTAGAAGAATTCAGGTAAACAATACAAGAACAAAATGACAAAATACATAGACAATTAGAAACCATAAAAAAAAACAAGTAGAAATCCAGAAGATTAACAATAAAATATCAGAAGTAGGTAACTCAGTGGAAGACCATTGAAGCAGAAATGAATCAATGAAAGAATCATCAAAATAGAGGACAACTCCTTGATACTAATTTGTTTGAGGAACAATCAGAAAAAAGAACGAAGAAAACCTAAGAGTTATGTGGGACACTATCAAGAGGAATAATTTAGGCATAATAGGAATATCAGAGGAGGAGGAGAAAAAAAAGTACAAAGAGAATTTTTGAAGATTTATTGGCAGAAAACTTCCCTAATATGAAAGACAAGAAGGTTTCCATCCAAGAAGCTCAACAAACCCCAGACAGAATAGACCACAAAAGAAAGTCACCAAGACATATCATAATCAAATTTTCCTAAATGAAAGACAAAGAAAGAATTCTGAGATCAGCTCTTGAAAAACAAAGTATCACTTAAAAAGGGGCACCAATAAGACTTAGTGCTAATTTCTTGGCAGAAACTTTGCAAGCATGAAGCATATGGGATGACAAATATAAACTGTGAAAGAAAAGAATTTCCAACCAAGAATCATAAATCCAGCAAAATTGTTTTTCAAATACAATGACAAAAGTAGGACATTCCCAGATAAACAGAAATTATGGGAATTTGTAAAAAATCAGACCAACTTTATAAGAAATATTAAAGAGAGTCCTTTGGACAGAGAATCAATGACATCAGACAGCAACCTGAGATTAAGACACATGACCGTATTACCCAGATACCAACCCAGATAAAGAATTTTCAAAAGTAAAATAAAGCAACAAAACTGAAAACGGGGAACCAGAGATGTCAGTCTGTAAACAATGACAACTTCAAAAGAAAAAAGGGAATGTTATGGATTGAATTGTGTCCCCCCCAAAATGTGTGTCAACTTGGCTAGGCCATGATTCCCAGTATTATGTGGTTGTCTACCATTTTGTAATCTGATGTGATTATCCTAAGTGTTGTAAATCCTAACCTCTATGATGGTTATAAGGCAGGATTAGAGGCAGTTATGTTAATGAGGAGGACTCAATCTACAGGATTAGATTGTATCTTGAGTCAATCTCTTTTGAGATATAAAACAGAGAATCAAGCATAGGAGAGGGACCTCATAACACCAAGGAAGAGGCGCCAAGAGTGGAGCATGTCCTTTGGACCTCGGGTCCTTGCATTGAGAAACTCCTAAACCAGGGGAAGATTGATGACAAGGATGTTTCCCTAGAACCAACAGAGAGAGAAAGCCTTCCCAGGGAACTGGTGCCCTGAATTCAGACTTCTAGCCACCTAGACTGTGAGAGAATAAATTTCTGTTTGTTAAAGCCATCCACTTGTAGTATTTCTGTTACAGCAACACTAGATAACTAAGACAAGGATAAATGGTGTAATTACAGAACTTCTATATGGAGAGGAAGTCAAGGTAATATCAAAATATAATAGACTGTTTTAAACTTAGGAAAATAAAGGTAAATTTCAGAGTAACCACAAAGAAAAGTAATAAATCTGCTCACCAAAATAAAGATGAAAATAAAAAAGACTAAGTAAACACAAAGTCAACAATGAAGGATAGGAAAAGAAAATCCATAAACAAAAAGAACTAAGCACAGAAAATTAAGCAGAACAAAGATACCATTAGTGCCACAAAAAAAGGGTAACAAAAGGGCAGCAGTAAATCCATACCTATTGATAATCACCCTGAACGGAAGTGGTTTAAAAGCACCAATCAAGGGACAAAGAGTGGCAGAATGGATAAAAAAAATATTATCCATCAATATGTTGCATACAAGAAACATGCCTTAGACACAAAGACATAAATAAGTTAAAATCAAAGGATGGAAAAAATATATCAAGTAAACAGTAACCAAAAGAGAGCAGGAATGGCTATAATAATCTCTGATAAAACAGACTTTGAGTCAAAATCCATTATAAGAGACAAAGAAGGGCATTATATAATGATTAAAGGGTCAATCCACCAAGGAGACATAACCATAATAAATATTTACGCATCCAATGACAGAGCTCCAAAATAAATTTAAAAAAAAAAAAAAAAACCCTAACAGAATTGAAAAGAGAAATAGACAGTTCTACAATAATAGTAGGAGACTTTAATACACCACTTTTGATGACGGACAGAACATCTAGAAAGAAACTCAGCAAATATACAGAAGATCTAAAGGCTGCAATCAACCAATTTCACCACATACACAATTCACATAGAGAATACACTACTCAACAGCAGCAAAGTATATATTCTTTTCCAATGCACATGGAACATTCTCGAGAATAGACTACATATTTAGGCCACAAAATAACCCTCAATAAAATCCAAAACATTGAAATAACATAAAGCTTTCTCTCTGATCACAACACCATAAAAGTAGAAATCAATAACAGAAAGAGCAAGGAAAAAAAATCAAATACATGGAAACAGAATAACACCTGCTTGAAAACAACTGGCTAACAGAAGAAATCAAAGAGGAAATTTAAAAAAATTCCTAGAATCAAATGAGAATGAAAACACATCATACCAAAACCTCTGGGACACAGCAAAGGCAGTGCTGAGATGTCAATTTATAGCAATAAATGCACACATCGAAAAAGAACAGACCAAAATCAAAACGTTAGCCCTACAACTGGAACAAAAAGAAAGAGAACAGCGAAAGAAGCCCACAGGCACCAGATGGAAGGCAATAATAAATACTGGAACAGAAATAAACAAAATAGAGAACAGAAAAACAACAGAAAGAATCAACAAGACCAAAAGTTTGTTCTTTGAAAAGATCAACAAAATCGACAAACCACTGGCCAAACTGACAAAAGAAAAACAGGCGAGGAAGCAAATACTACATTTTGTTTATCCATTGGGCTTGAATCCCAACTCTTCTATTTACTGTGTGGCCTTGACCGAGTCACACAACTTATCTGAGCCTCAATGATCGCATGCTTAAAAATGGGGATCGTTATTACCTACCTAACTCACAGTCCTGCTTTGAAGATCTAATGGAAAAATGTGTGTGAAATATTTTGCCAATTGCCTGGGAAGGCTCTTTATTAAAAGACAGATGAGCAAGTATAAGACAGATGTTAAAGACACACTACCTCCAAAACTAAGACTCTCACCTGGACCAAAACAGAGAGAGAAAAGAGAAGTGAAAAGGGAGTGATTTTCTTGCTGCGTGATTCAAGGTTATTTAATTCCATGCCCCATTCCTTTATTATTCTGTAATGAATTCTTTGAGTTCCTTGTGCTGCAACATTTAAACTCATGGGTTCATAGAAAGATATAACTGGGAGAGATTCTTGGCCCTTTCTACCAGCTCATTAATTTAACAGACGAGGTCTGGGTGTCAATAGAATTATCAGACCTGTGTTCTCTGTTCTCTGGTGGTACGAGTGAATGGAGTATTCAAAATTGTTTTCTTACACCACTGAAAAGAATCACCAGGATTTGCCTTGAACTCACTGTATGATCCTGGCCAAGGTATATAATCTTACTTTGTCTCAGTTGTCTCATCTATATGATAAACTTGTTGGACTGTGATACTCTAAATGCCTTATGGTTGTAGTTTGAGTGGTATGTCTGCAGAGTGGCTGAAGGCTACACAAGTTTATGCCATTTCATTCCAATGTTAGGAGATAAAGCACCCAATTATACAAAGATTCAATGGTTCTGTGTATCAAATTAGACTGTACTGTCCTGACCAGTATTTTCCAAAATGTGGTCCAAGACCACTCACTGGAAATCCTGATTATAAAAAGGAAAGGGGAACCCCAATATTCTTTGAAGCACTTTTCACAATAGCAAAATGTGGAAACAGTGAAATGTCTTATCAACAGATGAATGAATAAACAAAATGTAGTATGTACGTACAATGGAATATTACTCAGTCATAAAGAGAAATGAACCTCCGATACATGCCACAACATGGATGAACTTTGAAAACAACATGCTGAGCCAAATAAGTCAGTTGCAAAAGGACAGATACTGCTTAATCTCACTTATATAAAGTAAGCAAGTATATAGAAACCAAAGTAGTTACCAGGAAAGGTAGGGATGGGGAAAACGGAAATTTTTGTTTAGAGGGCATTGAGTTTATATTAATGGTGGTAGAATAACTTGGAAAAGGATAGTGAGAAAGGTTATATAACTTGAAGAATATAATCAATGTCACTAAATTTTGCATGTAGAAATTGTTGAATTGGCATATATTTTGTTGTGTATATTTTCACCACAACTAAAACAAACAATCAAAAATGGGAAAGTGACCAAGAATTAAATAACATGGAATCACACACTACACTTTTGGTCCTTCTGCTTTCATCAAGGTGAAGGTGTCAGTTTGGAGGTAGTGTGTCTTTATTACCTCTCTAACACTTATTCATCTCTTTTAAATACGGAGTCTTCCTAGACAACATATTTAGCCAGAATTTAATAACATTGTTTTGTGTTTTCCTTGTTTGTTTGTTTTTTTTTAGTTGTCAAGTGATAGTGGTTTTACTATTTGCAGTGGTGATATAAAGAGTGTGTCTGAAAATTATTTCATTTAAATACAAAAGTTGGCTTAGAGAAAAACATGGAATAAATAATAGTAGGACTATGTATCAATTATTTATGGCTGTGTAACAGACCACTCCAAAAATTAATGGTTCAAAATAGCACCCATTTATTTAGTTTCCTATTCTGTAGGTTGGCAATTTTGGCTGGGCTCAGTTGGGTGGTTCTTCTGGTCTCAGCTGGCTCTCTCATACATCTGCGGTAAGCTGAAGCCTATGATTCCCTCCTGTGAACACTGCTTTAAGAGGCATAAAATAAAGTACATGGAATTATAAAGGAAACCAATTATACTGAAATACAGTTATTAAAATATTATAAAATGTGTGATATAGCAATATGTTGATTCTTCATTAACACATTAAATAATAAGATCAGTGGAAGGTCCATTAACTACTGTGATTTTGAATAGTAATAAATGTAAGCAATATTTTGAGATTTCTGCAACAACTCTAATGTGGTACAAAAATACCTGTTATTTCTTTTGTGTCAAATTCATGAATTATAATAATATAACTGTAATCTGTTTCCTAAGTTCGTAATAGAAATAAATGTTAAATTTCATTAAGAGGATGACAGATGTGTTTTTTTTTTTTTTCCCCATTGAAGTTCATAGGTCTTCTCTATATAAAAGGGAAAATCTGGTCATGGGTTATGGCCACATTCCTCAAAGTCTTTCTTCTTTTAGAAAAGCAAAGTTATGAGGGTCAAAAATCTGGGAAAATAGTCATTACATCCTGATGAATGTCTGTTCTTTCAAAGTCTCATTAGTATTTACTGCTTGAGTTGTTTTTATGAGTTATATGCTGCTCAGTAGTGTAGGGTAACAATGTTTAGTGCGACAATGTTCCTTCTAACTCAGATCTGAGGTTCTCTGGCTTTCTGTTGAATCTTCAGGGAACTATCTTTGATCCTTCTGTTCTTTCTACAGAACCCATATGAGCCTTCTTTGTCGTGCTCTGTTTCCTTAATATTTCCAAAAGATTGTCTGATGCCCGAGATAAGTGCACTGTCGTTCTACCACATTTACTTACTATATGTGATCCATGGCCTGAGAATGAAGGATGAGGAGGGTGGGTAGGGTAGGAAATAAACAAATAAGGGGAATGAAGAATGATAGATCTCTTATGGGAGACAAAGACTATTTTCGTCAGTGCTCAGGAAATGTTAGAGGGGCAGAGTGATAGGGCTGCTGGTGCAAACTCCAAAGGCAGCTTTGTTTCAACCCATTCTTCTGCCCTTCCTGGGGAATGCTGACTCCCCCTCCCTTTCTGGGTAATTCTCTAAGTATCATGGAGAAATTACAAAAAAAAAGATTCAAGAAATAAATGCAGCCTGAATCCCAGGGAAAACAGCTGATCCCTCATGCCATAGGACTTCAAGTAGGTCTCTATCAGGCTTTGCAATGATTAGGGAGTAGAGGTTGTTTATGCTGGAACATCTGACTACTATATTATTGTTAAATGTTTGCAGTACACAAAAATATTTCCATTTGGAGCATAGTTAGGCAGTGAAAAACCTAGAATTAGAAAAGCAACAAACATCCACAACAGTTATGCAAAACCGAGTGACCTATATTGGCTAAGAAATTTTTATCTCCCCATTAGAACTGTAAACAGAATTCTCTGCAGAAGAAAGAACATTGCTGCAAATGCAATGATATATAGCCAAGCAATCTGCCAAGAACATTGGGGTTTTGGGGGGAATTGAGAATGCAGAGATTCCAATGGCTCCCAAGGCCATTGAAAAGACGGAAACTAGCATTTTCTCTGCTCAAGATTAAATGAGGGATGGTACCTGACTAAAACTGGTGTCAAAACTAAGTATTCATTTATACCCAGTTGCCTATGTTCTTCTTCTGTTTATCAAATACCTACGATTCACTCATTCAAAGCATTGCTTCTTTTATGTGTTCATTTTTAGATTACATAAGTAATAAAAGATTGCTATAAAAAAACATACAAGTAAAAAGAGAAAATTCTTCTTTCCTCTACTAATCTCATTCCTGGAGGTAATAACTTTAACAGTTTAGTACATAACCACTTAGATGTCTAAATATGCATCTCCACACACTGTGTGTGTGTATATAATCAAAATAGGCTTATTCTGTACATATTGTCCTGTAATTTGCTTATTTCACCTAAAATAACTGTCTTCCATTTTCCCGTGTTTGTATCAGAGGAAATCTCTTACTCTTTCTGACAATTGTATTTTATAAAATTCCGTTGTATGGCTGCTTCATCATTTATTTAACATTCTCCTAATGTCTGGTATTTAGGTTGTTTCCCATTCAACAAATATTAATTGAGAATTTATTATTCTCTAGGGCACTACAAGATATGTAAGGAGCTGCCTCTTCTCTTAAGGAGTTTGTGAGTCAGTTATATCGTGTAACAAATAGCCTTCACAGTTCAGCAGAAAGTGCTAAGATCTCCCAATGCCACAGAATCTAACAGCAAACTGAATTGAAGTAGCCTAAAAAAGAAATTGTGCAAGAGTGCTTTCTTGAGAGAAAATTCAACATATCAAAATAGAATGATTAAGGGACAATTATTTACATTACAAAGATTATTTTTCCTACAAAATGTTTAATTTGTTAAGTACTCTCTAGCACTTGCATCTTGATTTTTTTGTATCAGCAGCCATTTGAAACAATTTAGTACACCTTCCAAGTTAAAAGGAAGCTTGAAGTGTTAGAAATTCCTAAAGACTGGAAATATATCTCTATCTCCCTGGGATATTTAAATGAAAAGAATTCTATATGTTTAAAGGGGTTTTCAGAATTTAGATGTATCAGGCACTTTTTAGCACCACTTCAGGACATGTCAGCCTTACCTGTCTCCAGGACTCTCAGCCACTTGTTCCTCCCCAACCTTCACTTGGGAAACCAACTTCATGTAGGTTTCTTGCAGTTGCCATGGCTGCAACTGACATTTTGCAGGAATAACCTGACAGTGTCTTGTCTCAACTTTGAGTGTCTTATCTCTCAATACAGGGCTTCCCTGTTCCCACCGAGGCTTGAGATACATCAGGACGTGCTTGGCACTTACACATGTGCTCCTCATAGGGCAGGGGAGTTACTGACCCATGGGATAAACCTTTAATCTGTGGGAGATGAGAACTAGTAGATAAATCCTGCTCCCTCATCCTCTCTCTTCATCCTGACAGACTATCTTGAGATATGGTACACCTTATGGCCTCTCAGAATTTGGTACTGTGAGATGGGGCAATTAGTTGGTCATAACATGAAGCAGTAGTCATCTCTGTAGTACACCACCTGATAGAAGCTCTGTTGTCTTCCCTGCTCCCTTCCCTTTTCCCCCACTTCTGTTTCCCTGGGATTGCAGTCCCTAATAAACAAGTTGCACATAAACTGTTGTCTCAGACACTGTTTTCTGGAGAACTTGAGCTAAGACAACAGAGGTTGAACAGAAGAGGGGTAACACTGAATATAGTGTGCACTGTCTGTTCATTACCTTATTCATGTTGTTGTTAGTTGCCTTTGAGTTGGCTCCAACTCATGGTGACTTTATGTATAATGAAACAAAATATTGCCTGGTTCTGTGCCATCGCAATGATCAATGAAACGTTTGAGTTCATTGTTGAAGCAACTGTATATTTTAAGTGACCTCCAACCTAGGGAACTCATCTTCCAGCTCCATATCAGACAGTATTCTGTTGTGATCCATAGAGTTTTCATTGGTTGATTTTTGGAAGTAGATCACCAGGCCTTTCTTCCTAGTCTGTCTTAGTTTGGAAGCTGCGCTGAAACCTGTCCACCACAGGTGACCCAGCTAGTATTGGAAATACTAGTGGTATAGATTTCAGCATCATAGCAACACACAAGCCACCGCAGTATGACAAATTGACAGAAAAGTTTTTGTGGTTGTGCACCGTGGAGTTGATACCAACTTATAGTGATCCTATAAGGATAGAGTAGAAGTGCCCCAGACAGTTTTCTAGGCTGAAATCTTTACAGGCTTTATGGAAGCAGATCACTAGGTCTTTTCTTCCAAGGAGAAGCTGGCAGGTTTGAATCACCCTTGGCAGCAGAGAGCTTAACCATTGTACCTCCAAGGCTCCTTTACTTCTCGTCCTAAAATGCTGTATATGCAGTCTTATTCCCTTAACTCTGCAGATTCGTCCAGCTGTTGGAGCTCACATATCTTATTGAAAGAAAAGCAGTGGACCTAATTTATAATGACCATTTATTAAGCACCTACTAACTGTCCAGTAGTTTTGCCAAGTGCTTTATATGTCATTGAATAACTCCACCCTATGAGGAAGTTATTACTATTCACTGCATTTTTTATTCTACAGGAAAGAAAACGGAAGCTAAGAGGGTACCTTGTTCAAGGTCATATTGGTTCACTTTTTAATTTCTTTGCTCTAGCATGTAATTGTGATTGTGGTGGAGAGGGGAGCTGTTGGGTGCCCATATCTGCATGATCATTCAAAGCCCTATTTGTTTTATTGTGTTTTAGGTGTAAGTTTACAGAGCAAATTTGTTTCTCATTAAACAATTAATACACAAATTGTTTTGAGGCATTTGTTGCCAACAAGGGATGTGTCAACACTCTTCCCTTCTCCACCCAGGGTTCCCCATTTCCATTCATCCAGTTTTCCTGTCCCTTACTGCCTTCTCATCTTGGCTTTTGGGCAGGTGTGCTCATTTAGTCTCCTATATTTGACTGAACTAGGAAGTGCATTCCTTATGTGTGTTATTATTTGTTTTATAGAGTTGTCTAATCTTTGACTGAAGAGCAAACTCCAGAAGTGACTTCAGCTGGGAGTCATACTCTTGGGGTTTCTCCAGACTCTGTCAGATCAGTAAGTCTGGTCTTTTTTTGTGAATTTGAGTTTTGTTCAACATTTTTCTCCAGCTCTGTCTGGGACACTCTATAGTGATCCCTGTCAGAGCAGTCAGTGGTGGTAGCTGGCACCATTTAGTTGTGCTGGACTCAATCTGGTGGAAAACCTGTTGCTGTTGAATTGATTCCAACTCATAGCAACCCTATAGGACAGAGTAGAACTGCCCCATAGGGTTTCCAAGGAGCACCTGGTGGATTTGAACTGCTGACCTCTTGGTTAGCAGCAGAGCTCTCAACCACTGCTCCACCAGGGTTTCCCAGTCTGGTGGAGGCTGTGGTAATTGTGTTCCATTAGTCCTTTAAACTAATCTTTCCCTTGTGTCTTTGGTTTTCTCCATTCTCCTTTGCTTCAGATGGAATGGGACTAGTAGATGTGTCTTAGATGGCCGCTCATAGGCTTTTAAGAGCCCAGATGCTGCTCACCAAAGTCAGATGTAAAACATTTTCTTTATAAATTCTGTTATGACAATTGACCTAGATGTTCCCTGAGACCATGGTCCCCAGCCCTCAGCCCAGTAACTTGATTCCTCAGGGAGTTTGAATGTGTCTAATAAGCTTCTATGACTTTGTCTTGGTCAAGTTGTGCTGACTTCCCTGTATTGTTTATCATCTTTCCCTTCACCAAAGTTACCACGTATCTACTGCTAGTTAGTGTTTTTCCCTCGCCACCCCTGCTCTCCCTCATAACCATCTAAGATTGTTTTCTTTTCTGTGTGTAAACCTTTTCTTGGGTTTTTATAACAATAGTCTCACACAACATTTGTCCTTTTGTGATTGACTTATTTCACCCAGCATAATGCCTTCCAGATTCATTCATGTTGTGGGATGTTTCACGAATTCATCATTGTTCTTTATCATTGTGTAATATTCCATTGTGTGTGTATATCATAATTTGTTTATCCATTCATCAGCTGGTGGGAACTCAGGTAGTTTCCACCTTTTTGCTACTGTGAATAATGCTGCAATGAACTTGGGTGTGATGGCTTTTGTTTCTTTAGGATATATTCCTAGGAGTGGGATAGCTGGATGTATGGTATCTCTATTTCTAGCTTTTTAAGGGAGCACCTTATTGTTTTCCAAAATGGTTGTACCATTTTGCATTCCCACCAGCAGTGTAGAAGAGTTCCAATCTCATGGCAACCTCTCCAACATTTGTTGTTTTCTGTTTTTTTCTATTAGTGCCAGTAATGTCTGGTGAGACGGTATCTCATTGTAGTTTTGATTTGCATTTCTCTAATGGCTAATTATCATGAGTATTTCCTAGTGTGTCTGTTAGCTGCCTGAATGTCTTCTTTGGTGAAGTGTCTGTTCATATCCTTTGTCCATGTTTAAAATAAGATTATTTGTCTTTTTGTTGTTAAGGTGTTGGAGTATCTCATAGATTTTAGAGATTAGACTCTTGTCAGATATGCTGTAGTCAAATTTTTTTCCCCAGTCTGTAGGTTCACTATTTACTCTTTTGATGAAGTCTTTTGATGAGCATAAGGGTTTAATTTTTAGAAGATTCCAGTTGTCTAGCTTAACTTCTAGTGTTTGTGTATTGTTAGCTATGGTTTGTACTCTATGCCATATATTAGGGCCCCTAGCATTGACACTATTTTTTCTTCCACAATCTTTATAATTTCTGGTTTTATATTTAGGTCTTTGATCCATTTAGAATTAGTTTTTCTGTATGATGTGAGGTATGAGTCCTGTTTCATTTTTTTACAGATAGACATCTATTTTTGCCAGCACCATTTGTTAAAAAGACTGTCTTTTCCCCATTTAATGGATTTGGACCTGTGTCAAAGGTCAGCTGACCATAGATGGGTGGATTTACCTCTGGGTTCTCAATTCTATTCCACTGGTCAATGTGTCTGTCATTGTACCAGTACTAGGCTGTTTTGACTATAGTAGCTGTATAGTAGATTCTGAGGTTAGGTAGTGTGAGGCCTCCTACTTCCTTCTTTTTCAATAGTGTCATAGATTGAATCATGTCCCCCAAAAATGTCTGTCAACTTGGTTGGGTCATGATTCCCAGTACAGTATGATTGTCTACCATTTTGTCACCTGATGCGATTTCCCTGTGTGTAGTAAATCCTATCACTATGATGTAATGAGATGGATTAGTGGTTGTTATATTGATGAGATCTATAAAATTAGATAGTGTCTTAAGCCAATCTCTGTTGAGATATAAAAGAGAGAAGCAAGCAGAGTGACAGGGGGACTTCATACCACCAAGAAAGCAGCGTCAGGAGTAGAGCGCATCCTTTGGACCTGAGGTTCCTGCACCGAGATGCTCCCAGACCAAGTGAAGGCATGCGTCACAAGGACCTTCCTCCAGAGCCAACAGAGAAAGAAAGACTTCCCCTGGAGCTGGCGCCCTGGATTCGGACTTCTAGCCTACTGGGCTGTGAGAGAATAAACTTCTCTTTGTTAAAGCCATCCATTTGTGGTATTTCTGTTATAGCAGCACTAAACGAATAAGATAAGTGCTTTACATATCCAGGGCCTCTTTCCTTTCCATATAAAGTTAATGATTAGTTTTTCCATCTTGTTAAAGAATTCTGTTGGTATTTGAATAAGGATTGCATTATAGGTTTAGATCACTTTGGGTCAGATTGACATTTTCACAAATTTGTCTGTCTATCCATGAGCATGGTATGTTTTTCCATTTGTGTAGATCTCTTCTGGTTTCTTGAAGTGGTATTTTGTTGTTTTCTTTGTGTAGGTCTTTTATGCCCCTGGTTAGCTTTATTCCTAAGTATTTTTTTTTTTAGGGGCTATTGTAAATGGTATTGCTTTCCTGACGTCCTTTTCATAGTTCTCTTTATTGGTGTATAGGAATTCAACTGATTTTTGTATGTTTATCTTGTATCCTGCTATTCTGCTGAATCTTTGTATTAGTTCCAGTAGTTTCTTTGTGGAGTCTTTAGGGTTCTCTATGTATAGTATCATATTGTCTGCAAATAGGGATAGTTTTACTTCTTCATTACTGTCTTTGTTATCTAGTGCTGCTATAACAGAAATACCACAAGTGGATGACTAACAAAGAAAAATTTATTCTCTCACAGTCTAGTAGGCTAGAAGTCCAAATTCAGGGCGTCAGCTCCAGAGGCAGGCTTTCTCTCTGTTGGCTCTGGAGGAAGGTCCTTCTCATCAGTCTTCTCCTGGACTAGGAGCTTCTGTGTGCAAGAACCCCAAGTCCAAAAGACTCATTCTCTTCCCAGTGCTGCTTTTTTGGTGGTATGAGGTCCCCCATCTCTCTGCTTGCTTCTCTCTTTTATATGTCAAAAGGGATTGGCTCAAGACACAATCCAATCTTGTAGAATGAGTCCTCCCTCACTAACATAACTGCCACCTATTCCACCTTGTTAAGCTCATAGAGGTAGGATTTACAACACATAGGAAAATCACATCAGATGACAAAGTGTTGGACAATCACATAATCATGGACTACCCAAACATATTTTTGGGGGTCGCAATTCAATCCATGACAGTTACTAATTTGGATGTCCTTTATTTCTTTTTCTTTCCTTATTGCTCTAGCTAGGAATTCCAGCACAATATTAAATAGGAGTGGTGATAAAAGGAATCCTTGTCTTGTTTCCATTCTCAGGGGTTAAGCTTTCAGCTTCTCTCCATTGAGAAAGATGTTTGCTGTTGATTTTGTATAGATGCCCTTTATTATGTTGAGGAATTTCCCTTCTGTTTCTATTTTATTGAGATTTTTCATCAAGAATGAGAGTTGGACTTTATCAAATATCTTTTCTGCATCAATTGAGATGATTATATGATTTTTTTCTTTTATTTCAATTAGGTGGTGGATTAGGTTGATTGATTTTCTAATATTGAACCATCCTTGCATATCTGGTATGAATCCAACTGGATCATGGTGGATTATTTTTTTTTGATATGATGCTGAATTCTTTTGGCTGGAATTTTGTTCAGAATTTTTTCATATATATTCCTGAGAGATATTGGTCTTTAGTTTCCTTTTTTGTGGTGTCTTTGCCTAGTTTTGGTATCAGGCTTATGTTCGCTTCATAGAATGAATTTGGAAGTATCCCTTCCTTTTCTATGCTCTGAAACAGTTTGAGTACTACTGGTGTGAGTTCTCTGAATGTTTGGTAGAATTCTCTGGTGAAGCCATCTGGGCCAATACTTTTTTTTTAATTATTTTTTTAAAATTATTATTACCTTTTCAATCTCTTCTCTTGTTATGGATCTGTTCAGATTTTCTACCTCAGATTGTGCTAATTTTGGTAGGTAGTGTGTTTCTAGAAAATTGTCCATTTCCTCTAGGTTTTCAAATTTGTTGGAGAACAGTTTTTAATAGTATTCTGTTATGATCCTTTTTATTTCAGTTGGGTTGGTTGTAATATCCTCCATCTCATTTCTTATTTGGATTATTTGCTTCCTCTCCTGTTTTCCTTTTGTCAATTTGGCCAATAATTTGTCGATTTTGTTGATCCTTTCCAAGAACCAACTTTTTGTTTTGTTCTTTCTGTTGTTTTTTTATTCTCTATTTCATTTATTTCTGCTCTGATTTTTATTATTTCCTTTCTTCTGGAGGCAGTAGACTTCTTTTTCTGTTCTCTTTCTATTTGTTTGAGTTGTCGAACTAACGTTTTGATTTTTGCCCTTTCTTCTTTTTTGATGTGTGCCTCTATTGCTATAAATTGACCTCTGAGCATTGCCTTTGCTGTGTTCTAAAGGTTTTGGTATGATGTGTTTTCATTCTCATTTGGTTCTAGGAATTTTTTTGTTTCCACTTTGATTTCTTCTCTTACCCAGTGGTCTTTAAGCAAGATGTTATTCAGTTTCCATGTTTTTTATTTTTTTTTTCTTGCTCTTCCTATTATTAATTTCTATTTTTATGGCATTGTGATCAGAGAAGATGTTTTGTATTATCTCAATGTTTTAGATTTTGTTGAGGGTTTTTTTTTTGTGGCCTAAGATGTGATCTATTCTGAACAATATTCCTTATGCATTGAAAAAGAATGTATACTTTGCTGCTGTTGTGTGGAGTATTCTATATGTCTATAAGGTCAGATTAGTTGATTGTGGTCTTTAGAGTGTCTGTATCTTTGTTGAGTTTCCTTCTAGATGTTCTGTCTTTTACCAAGAGTGGTGTGTTGAAGTCTCCTACTATTATTATGGAGCTATCTTTTCTCTTTTCAGTGCTTTTAAAGTTTGTTTTATGTATTTTGGAGTCTTGTTATTAGGTGCATAGATATTTATTAAGGTTATGTAATGTTGGTGGATTGTTCCTTTAATCATTATATAGTGTCCTTCCTTGCCTTTTTTGGTGGATTTTGCCTTAAAGTCTATTTTGTCTGAGATTAATATTTCCACTTCTTCTCTTTCTTGGTTGCTATTTGTTTGATGTATTTTTTACCATTCTTTGATTTTTAATAGATTTATGTCTTCGTGTCTAGGGTTTGTCTCTTTTAGACAGCATATTGATGAGTTGTGTTTTTTTAATCCATTCTGTCACTCTCTGTCTCTTTACAGGTGCATTTAACCCATTTACATTCAGTGTGATTATCAATAGGTGTGAGTTTATTGCTGTCATTTTGTTGTACTTTTTTTTTTTTTTTTTTTTTTTTTTTGTGGTGCTATGTTTTCTTTGTTCCTGTTACTTTCCTGTGCTGATTTCTTTTTGTTTGTGGAATTTCTTTCATTATTATAGATTTTGTGTTGAGTCTTTATGTTTTTCTTCTTTATTTTGATGATTAAGTTTATTCACTTTCTTTGTGGTTACCTTGAAATTTACCCTTATCTTCCTAAGTTTAAACCAGTGTTTTATTACTTGATATTGTCTTGACTTTCTCTCCATTTGAAAGTTCTATACCAATGCCATTTATTCCCCCCTTTTATAGTTTAGATGTTGTTGTCAGTTACAGATTGATGTCTCTGGTTCCCTGTTTTAAGTCTTTTGGCTTTTTTTTTTCAATTGAGAGTTCATTACCTAGGTTGATATGTGGCTGATGCTGTCCTGTGTCCTAGATTCAGGTTTTTGTCTGATGTTGTTAGTTCTCTAATTAAAGGACTTCCCTTAATATTTCTTGTATGTTTGGTTTGGTTTTTACATAGTCCCTTAATTTATGTTTATCTAGAAATGTCATAATTTCACATCATATTTGAGAGAGCATTTTGCAGAATATATTATTCTTGGTTGATATGTTATCCCATTGCCTTCTTGCCTGCATAGTCTCTGCTGAGTAATCAGAATTTAGTCTTATTGTTTCCCCTTTGTAAGTGACTTCTTGTATTTTTGAAGCTACTTTCAGGATTATTTATTTGTCTTTGATTTTGGTAAGTGTGATTATGATGTCTTGACTTTCTGTTGGGTTATACCCTATATGGGGTTTGTTGAGGTTCTTGGATGGTCAACTTTTCATCTTTCATGACATAAAGAAAGTTTTCTGCCAGCAAGTCTTCAATGATCCTCTCCATGTTTTCCACTTTCTCCTCCTCGTCTGGAATTCCAATCACACACAAATTTTTGCTTTTGATTGTATCCCATATAATTCTTAGATTTTCTTCATTCTTCATTTTTTTCTCTGTTTTTTCCTCAAAGTGGAATCAATGTATTTTTCTTCAATTTTGCTGATTCTGTCTTCCATTGTTTTAAATTTGTTCCTAAAATCCTCTATTGAGTTGTCCATTTTCAAAATTTTGTTGTTTATCTTTCAGATTTCTAATTGCTGTTTTTGATATTTTCTTCTTGTATTATTTTACTGAATTCTTCTATTGCTTTGTCTGTTTTCCCTGATTTTGGCTATGTTTCTGGTTGGTTTCATCTGTGTTTTCCATTATTTTGTCTATTTTTTTTTTTTTTTTTAAGATTTTTCTGTGTTTTCTTAGATGTCTTTCCTAATCTCTTGGAGAGCCCTGAATATTAGACTTTTGAATTCACATCAAGTAGTTCCGGTGGCTTTTCTTCTACCAGAAGGCCATCTGGTGCTTTATTTTGGTCACTTGTTGGAGTCATCTTGTCCTGCTTTTCTATATGTTTTGATATTGTCTGCTGTCTCTGAGACATTCAGGTATTATTTTCTTTATTTATTGATTTTAGGTTTATTTGTTTTGTCTTGCCTTTTTGTTTTGTTTTGTTATGTCTGGGTAGGCTGGCCAGTAGTACTTTGTTGCCTGCTCATCCTTGGGCACAATAGTTCTCATCACCTTGTCCAGGTGGGCAGGACAGGTCCCTCAGTTCACTTTGGGCAGGTCCACTTTGTTCCTCTATTTTCTATTGGGAATTCTGTGAAGGTAGCTTTCTGTGCCATTTGTGCAGGTTTGTCGGCTTCATCCCAAGATGGCCATGTTGTGTCATGCTGGTTGGCAGGAAGCCTCCACACCATATCTCCACTTGTTCAGTTTTTGATCAGCTCCTTCTCGGTGTCTTCTGATCTAACATTTTATCCCTTCATTTAAGGCTCAGGGTTCCAGAATTGACGTTACACTTGGTTTTTTGGGTCTTTGTTGTAGAGGGATGGCTTAGTGGATGTGACTAGCCTCCCATCTTGACTCCGCCACCTCTTCAAAGCTTCAAAACTCTCTTCAACTTCAAAATTCCTAATTTCTCAAACTCTAGATTATGTGTGATAAATACGTAAAAGTGGAGTCACGGAACAGGAAAGACAAATTTTAGACTTAGAGCTATGTGAACGAGGCAAAGTTGTAGAAACACCAGCACTGAAAACCACTGATATGGGTCAAATCCAAAGGCCTTGGCTTGGCCAACGTGTGATGCTGTTGTTCTGTGCATGACTCAGCTGTGGCCTCAGTTTTACACCTCAGGAATGAAAAAGAGTAGCATATATTCTTCACTAAAACCATCTCTGGCTTTTCAGAGTGCCATACAAGGAAGAGGGTCAAACTACTCTGCAGCTGGTGTCTCTAATTTCCTCCATTCCTGCTCCTTCACTGTACTCTGCTGCTCCTGCCCTGTATCCCTTAACCTGTACTCAATCCCTTCCAACATTTTTTGTAGGAGAGTCTTCCTGACTCAACCTCACCTGGGCCACCACACTGCTCAGTAATCACTTTCCTCATCCTCTGTCTTGCCACCCCTTTTATTGCATCCCACACAGAAGCTGTTCCAAAATTTTACTACTCTTATTCCATTGATCAAATGGCTGCCTACTATCCCTTCCCCACCTCCACACTCTCAAGAGAAAGAGCCTTTAACTTATTTCCTTCCACAGCACTAAGCTCACCTAGCCTTTTACCAGTCTGTCCCATTCCTGTCAACTCACGTTTTCCACAGTGCTCTCTATGAGTTTCCCAGATGCCCTGGTGGGATGCAGGGAAAAGCCCCAGACTCCATGCTGGGCTCCCAGGTCTGAGGTTGACATGGAGTGATAGCTTTCCCTCCCTTCTTATATACGCTAAAAAATAAAAAAGGAATACACCGCAGGACATTTACTGTAATCATTTAAACTGTTCAGTCAGGTTTTTGTGCACACATGGATCTTATTTATAAAAGTTGCATTGAGAGCAGTCACTTCTTGTATATAGATTGCCTTGTGGAAGAGAGGGACATCTAGGTCAGATCACTTCAACCTTGGTCACACCTGGGTGAGTGGGGACTCAGAAGTGGGAGTGATAAACATCCAGATTCTGTTTTAATTGACCATATAAACTTTATAAAATTTGTATAAAACCCATCATCTCAGGTATAAAGCATGGTGCACAATATCCTCCCAATTCCCTCTGCTCATTCATTTGGAGTGACCAGTGAGCACACTAGCAGCCCTAATTGTAGCATGCAACCTGTGTTTTAGGATGGTGGAAATAAAGTTAATTTGAGGTATGTCATGAGAGTATGTCCATGGCATTGCTCCTGGATTATGAAAGAAAAAAAAAAAATCAGCCCAGAGAAAGCAAAATCCCTTTTCACAGAGTTAAATTACTTTTGCTCAGGCTCCCAAATGCCATATTCAATTAAAGAAGCAACTTTTTTCTCCTTGGCAAATTTTTCTATTTTTTTTTTTTTTTCTCTCTCCTCAACTCTACTTCAGCCAAGCCTTTCCCTAGACAATCAAATACAAGGAAAATAAACACTAATTTGGCTTAAAAAGAAGGGACTAGTTAAAAAAAAAGCTTGCACTAGACTTGACATAAATACAATAGAATGATTTCAATGGGCTGACAGAGCACTGTATCTTCAAGAGTCAGTATCAACAAATATTTATAAATCACCTATTATGGGCAGGCAGTGTTGTGTTATTTTATACATAAATGCTCATTCTGTAGAGAAGAGCACAGGCCTCCTTAATATCTAACATTCTGTAAGTGGTGGGGATGGAATGAGTGTGTGCCTGCATTGATTTGAGTCCCACTCTCGGCACCAAGATCTACTAGTTGTCTATTACTGAATAAGAAATTACTACACATTTAATGACTAAAATGATAAATGTTCACTATCTCACATTTTCTATTAATTAGGAATTTAGGAGTACCTTAGTGGTGGTTCTGGCTCAGGGTCTCTCAGGAGGTTGCAGTCAACATCTCAGTTAAGGAGGTGGAGCAACATGGCAGAGTAAACAGTCACTCTCATTTATCCCCCTGCAACTAACCCACTAAAAATGAACAAAAGTAGGCACAGACTGAGATCTCAGAGCTCCAGATAGCAGTTGAAATATTGAAGAGCTGAGGTGAGTCATAAAACTTGAGTGGAGGTTCAGGTTTGGCAGAGAAGCTGGGTGTTTCTGGCCACTGGCTTCTGGAGGACATGGCTCACTGTGGCCATTTTGGAACAGGGACAGCAATTTCCTGAACAAAGAATGCAAGTGGGGGGCTAAACAGAGGAAAGTGTAATGGAATTAAGGTGATGCAGATTAGCTTCAAGAACTCACAAGTCACACATTTGAGAAAGGACACAGGGAAACTGAGATGCTGTGAATGAGTGCTATTGAATCTTGTTGAGATCTGAGGCTGACAGTCACTAGAACCCAGGGCAGCAGAAGAGCTGCAGGATCCATCCATCACTCAGGGCAAGAAAAATACATCAACAAACAACACAGTGGGAAAAAACTGACCCCTACCCACAACCAGACACCACAAGAGAACCTACTCAGTGTCGCCCAAGAGAAAAGGACATAGAGCACCTCCCTGCCTCACCTTGGGAAAGATGAGTACCACCACTTCAACCTGAAGACAGGGGGAAAGTCCTGCATACGCACAATTAGTCACAGAGGGAAAGCTGTGTCCCAATCCTACAAAAGGAAGGGAAGGAATCCAGCCACAAAAGTGCAACTGTTTGGGTAAATCTTCAGCCAAATCCACAGAAGACAGAGGGACCCTCACAATAGCAAAGTCAGCCACCTAGGATAATCAGCCAGAGTAAGAACCCAGAGACTTAAAACTTTCCTAAACACCTAAAACCTGTGAAGACAAACTAGAACTCAATAGTAATAGAAATAAATCCTCATACAGAACTGCTGACTCTGTTATGAAAGAACCAAAAGGCCAGAGTGTCCTCTAGTGGAATGTAAGAAAAGATAGTAGAAGTAAATCTAAGAAAAATAATTTCTGGAAATATAGAAAACTCTGAATTTTAAATTACCACATAAGATATTAAAATGCCACATGGTCAACAAAAAATAATAAAACACACAGGATCACAAAAGGAGAAGGTCCAATCAAAAGAAAAACATGAAAAAGTGGAAATTTCTCCTATGAGGACCAGGAAATGGAAAAAATAGAATACTTCCGTATGGTAGTGTTAAATATGTTTAAAGGAAGCAAAGAATACACAGAAAATGAATTAATGGAGATTAAGAAACAAAATGAGATACAAAATGAGAAACTCAATAAGGAGACTGAAAACATTAAAAAAAAGAGAGAGAATTAATTGAATCAGAAAATGCAAAAGAAACATTCAACAATAGATTTGAACAGAGAGAAGATAGAATAAGTGAACTAGATGACAGAGTGATTGAATTTATTAAGTTTCAAGAGAAACAAGAGAAAAGAACAAACAAAGATAAATGGAAATGTGAGATTCATTTAAGAAATCTAACTAGAATTTTAGGAATTTCAGAGCATTGTGGTAATAATGAATGCATGTAAAGAATTGTCCAATCAAGGGAGAATGAAGAAAACCAAAGACACAATGAAAAGATTAGTCCAAAGGACTAATGGACCACAACTACCACAGCTTCCACCAGACTGAGTTCAGCACAACTAGATGGTGCCCAGCAACCATCACCTACTGCTCTGACAGAGGTCACAATAGAGGGTTCCAGAAAGAGCTGGAGAAAAACGTAGACCAAAATTTTAACCCACAAAAAAAGACCAGACTTACTGGTCTGACAGAGACTGGAGAAACCCCAAGAGTCTGGCCCCTGGACACCCTTTTAACTCAGTACTGAAGTCACTCCTGAGGTTCACCCTTCAACCAGAGATTAGACAAGCCCATAAAACAAAATAAGACTAAATGAGACACCAGCCCAAGGGCAAGAATGAGAAGGCAGGAGAGGATAGGAAAGCTGGTAATGAGAAACTCAAGGTCCAGAAGGGGAGAGTGTTGACATGTTGGGGAGTTGGCAACCAATGTCACAAAACAATATGTGTATTAATTGTTTAATGAGAAACTTACTTGTTTTGTAAATAGTCTTTTAAAATATAATTTAAAAAAGTATATCCAAAAAAAGAAAAAGAAACTCCAACATATAATAGCTCTATGACTAATTAAGATCTACATGTGTCCAGGTGGTCTGTGATTAATTGTCTAATGAGGTAAACATGATGAATGTTGTTAGTTCAGGAAAGAAACAGATCTCTGGCTAAAAAAAATTGACTCACCAGCACTCAACAGCATATATATTGTTTCATGACACACTTCTTTCACTTAACACTAAATGTTACATGCTAATCTCATGTTATTCATAAGACAGTCTTCTTTCTTTCCCATTTCAAGTAGTGCTGCTATAAACATCTTTGTATGTAAATCACTGTGCATAGCTCTTATCACTTCCACAGAATAAATTTCTGAATTGCAAAAAAAAAAAAAAAGAATTATCCAAGAGATAATTGTAGAGAATTTCCCAGATCTGTATAAGGAACCAAGCCTACAAATACAGGAAGCTACATAAACACCAAACAGAAGAAATACAATGAGGTCCACTCCAGGACACATCGTAATAAAATTCTTGAAAACAAACAAACAAAAAAAGGATAGAATTCTGAAAACAGCAAGAGAAACCACAATATAAAATATCATAAGTATTAGTGTGATGTCTCCCCAGAAGCCCTGGAGACCAGAGACAATGGAGCAGCATATGCAAAATATTGAAGGAAAACAATTGCCAACCAAGAATTCTTTACCCCAAAATCTATCATTCAAAGATGAGGTGGAAAACAAGACCTTCATAAATAAACAGAAACTCTGGGAATTTGCCACTAACAGAACAGCTCTGCAAGTATTACTTAAAGAAGTTCTACAAATAGAAAGGAATGAACATTAAACAAATACTTAAATCTACACATGGGAAATAAAAATAAATAAAAGAGAGAGAAAGATCTCAAAAACAAAAAAGGTAACAGCATGGGCAAATATAAGGATTAAGTATTTGATATTTTCAGGGAACAAACCCAATAGTTAAGTTCCACAAGCAATACCACATCAAGTGTGTAAGAAATAAGTACAAATTAAACCTATCAGATATAGGAAATATAATGATATCAATAGATACTCATCAACAGAAAAGGAGGAGGGAGGAGCAAAACAGGAATAGTTGTAGTATGTTAATGTTGTATGTTACCCTCCTTGATATCAAAACATACTATACAGCTACTATAATCATAACAGCATGCTATTGGTTCAATGACAGACATATAGACCAGTGGAATAGAATGTAGAACCCAGAAATAAATCCATCCATTTACGGATAAATGATTTTAGACAACAGGTCAAAATCTATTCACTAGGAAGAAACAGCCTCTTTAGTAAGTGGTGTCAGCAAAACTGGATATCCGCTTGCAGAAAACTGAAAGAGGACCCATCCATCATACCATTAACAAAAACTAACTCAAAATGGATCAAAGACCTATATGTTAAACCTAAAGCTATATAGTCCCTGGAAGAAAACATAGGGAGAAAACTATGGGACCTAATTTTATGTAAAAAGAGGCCAACAAGCATAACTACAAATGCAGGACTAACAGAAGACAAATTAGATAATTGGGACCTCATAAAAATTAAACACACTCATCAAAATACTTTATCAAAAGAATAAAAAGACAACCTACAGACTGGGAAAAAATCTTTGGAAACGACGTATCCAATAAGGGCCTAATCTTTAAAATGTAGAAAACTTAGACAACTCAACAATGAACAATCCATTTAAAAAATGGGCAAAGTCCATGAAAAGGCACTTCATCAAAGAGGACATTCAAGCAGCCAATAAACACATGAAAAGATTATTGTGATCATTAGCTATTAGAGAAATACAAATCAAAACTACAAAGAGATACCATCTCACCCAGGTAAAATGGCACTGATTAAAAAAAAAAAAGACAACAACAGATGTTGGCGAGTATGTGGGGAGATTGGAACCTTATCCATTGCTACTAAAACTGCAAAATGGAACAACCTCTGTGGAAAACGGTATGGCGTTTCCTCAAAAAACTAGAAATAGCAATATCATATGATCCAGCAATTCCACTCCTAGTTATGTATGCTAAAGACCTAATATAAGTGACATGAACAGACATATGCACACTTATGTTCATTGCATCATTATTCACAACAGCAAAAAAATGGAAACAGCCTAAGTGCCCTTCAACAGATGAATGGCTAAACAAAATGTGGGACATACAAACAATGGAATACAATGAAACTGTAAAGAACAATGATGAGCCCACAAAATGGATAGATCTGGAGGACATAATGTGATATGAGTCGGGATCAACTCACCAGCAATGGGTTTGGTTTCAACTCACCGGCAATAGGTTTGGTTTGTTTGTTTGTTTTGAGAACACAATGCTAAATGAAATAAGTCAATCACATAGGAACAAATATTGTATAATCCCACTTTTATAAGAATATAAGAAAATATATACAACCACCAATGAACAGAGACCAATGTTCTTTGGTGGTTTTCAGGGACGATTCGGGGGAGGAGGGAGATTCACTCTGTAGACTGTAGATACTGATTATTTTTGGTGATGATGAAAGTAATACAGCAAGTGGATGTAATGAGCTCAGCTTGACCAAAATAAAAGATGCCAGTAATAAGTGCACAAGAGAAAAAGATGTTTGTGCGAAATAATATGATGTATGCTAAACAATAATTTGGCAACAACACCAACAATAACCAAAAAAATGAGTGTATGGTCACATATGTAGGTGTATAGACATATATGTGTACAGTGTGTACAGGTGCATACATATATTTGCACAGAAAGAAGTATCTATATGTACCTGTATGTGAGCACACACATATATATTCATACAGGACACAGTTACAGATACTTCTCAACATAACCGAACACCTTGCAAGAATGATTTTCTGGTTTGAAAGCTTAAGACCTTAGTCTCATGTGACAGCTCAGTCAATTGGCACCACAAAGTTCATGTTCTGCATACTAGTGAGGTGAGTAGCATCTGAGATCTTAAAGCATGTGAGTGGCCATCTAAGATACAACTATTGGTCTCTACTCATCAGGAGTGAAAGAGAAAAGGGAAACCAAAGTCTCAGAGAAGAAACTAGTCTACAGGGCTAATAGCCTACACAAGCCATGGCCTCATCTACCCTGAGACCAGAAGAACTAGATGGTGCCCAGCTACCACTACCAACCATTCTCATCAGGGCCACAGTATATGAACCCAGATAGAATCAGAGAA
This sequence comes from Dugong dugon, assembly GCA_030035585.1. Taxonomy (NCBI): domain Eukaryota; kingdom Metazoa; phylum Chordata; class Mammalia; order Sirenia; family Dugongidae; genus Dugong; species Dugong dugon. The sequence continues at coordinate 53,055,123 of CM057461.1, forward strand.
AAATGTGGAACAGAGCTCAGTTTCTTAAAAAGTCCGAACTTACTGGACGAACTGAGACTGGAGGACTCCCTGAGACTATCACCCGGAGAATACTCTTTAAACCTTGAACTGAAACTATTCCCTGAGGTCACCTTTCAGAGATAAAATAGACTGGCACACAAAATAAAGGACATTACCTGTGAGTATGATGCTCCATTATAAAACCATCTATATGAGAATAAAAAGTCAATGATTATACTAAAGCAAAGATGAGAAGACAAGGGGACAAGGAAACTACAGTACTGAGAATAGAAAAACCAGAATGCAATTAATGAGAATGTTGACACATTGTGAAAAATGTAACTAGTGTCAATGAACAACTTGTGCAGAAATTGTCAAATGGGAACTTAATTTGTGTGTAAAGTTTCACTGAAAACACAATAAAATATTTTTTAAAAAAAAGATGTCAGTTGAGGCTGCAGTCCTCTGAAGGCTTGACTGTGGCTGGAGGATCTGCTTCCAAGATGGCACACTAGCATGGTTGTTGGATGGACTCCTCAGTTCTTCATCACATGAACTGCTTCTTAGGCCTGTTTGAGTGTTCTTATGCTGTGTTGACTGGCTTCTCTCAAAGCAGTGATGTAAGAAAGAAGCTACAATGTCTTTCGTAATCTAACATCAGAAGTCACACACTGTCATTTCTGCAATATCCTATTGTTTCACAAGTCAGCCCTATTCAATGTGGAAGGAGATTATACAGGTTATGAATACCAGGGGGTGAGAATCACTAGAGGCTCCCTAGAGACTGTCTACCATGTCTTTGGCTCTAGGTTTTGGCTCTTGCCACTAAATTACCCATTGCCTTCGAGTTGATTCCGACTCACAGTGACCCTATAGGAGAGAGTAGAACCTCCCCATAGGGTTTCCAAGAAGCACCTGGTGGATTCTAACTGGCAACCTTTTGGTTAGCAGCTGAACGCTTAACCACTACGCCACCAGGGTTTCCACTAAATTAAAGCCTTAAGTAGACCAATTTAAACATAAAGATTATTTTTAATTAGTGTACCAATTGTATGCTAGCTAAGATTTCTTAATACACTTAATGATAATCAAAATAGTATATTTTTATTAATTTAAATAGTTTTCTAACGTTAACACTATTAATTTGCTTTTCAAACTCTTCTTGAAAGTAAAAAGAAAACCTTCTACCTAAACCTCATCCAAATTAGGGAAAACTAAGTAACCGAGATCCTGATCTTTGCTTAATTTAGAACTATGGACTTCTTACTTCCACCTTCAGGAAAGAAGTGTAGTGTAGCAGTTACGATTACAGCATTGGGAGTCAGACTGCTTTGGTCGAATCCTGGTATTGCCACTTGTTGTTGTTAGGTGCTGTCGAGTTGGTTCCGACCCATATCGACCCTATGTATATACAACAGGTATGGACCTTATGTATATATAACAGAACAAAACACTGCCGGGTCCTGTGCCATCCTCACACTTGTTGTTATGCTTGAGCCCATTGTTGCAGCCATTTTGTCAATCTATCTCACTGAGAGTCTTCCTCTTTTTTGCTGACCCTCTACCCTACCAAGAATGATGTCCTTCTCCAGGGACTGGTCCCTCCTCATAACACAGCCAAAGTATATGAGACTAACTCTCGCCATCCTTGCTTCCAAGGAGCACTGTGGCTGTATTTCTTCCAAGACAGACTTGTTTCTTCTCTGGTAGTACATGGTAGATTCAATATTCTTAGATAACACCCTAATTCAAATGCATCAGTTCTTCTTCAGTCTTGCTTATTCATTGTCCTGCTTTCACATGCATGTGAAGTGACTGGAAATACCATGGCTTGGGTCAGGCGCACCTTAATCCTCAAAGTGACATGTTTGTTTTTTAACACTTTAAAGACGTCTTTTGCAACAGATTTGCCCAGTGCAATACATCATTTGATTTCTCGACTGCTCCTTCCATAGGTGGTGATTGTGGATCCAAGTAAAATGAAATCTTTTACAACATCAGTATTTTCTCCGTTTATCATGATGTTGCTTATTGGTCCAGTTGTGAGGATTTTTGTTTACTGTATGTTGAGGTGCAATCCATACTGAAGGCTGTAGTCTTCGATCTTCATCAGTAACTGCTTCAAGTCCTCTTCACTTTCAGCAAGCAAGGTTGTGTCATCTGCATATTGCAGGTTGTTAATGAGTCTCCCACCAATCTTAATGCCGCACGCTTCTTCATATAGTCCAGCTTCTCGGGTTATTTGCTCAGCATACAGATTGAATAAATCTGATGAAAGATGCAACCCTGATTCACACATTTCCTGACTTTAAACCACACAGTATCCCCTTGTTCTGTTCAAACGACTGCATCTTGGTTTATGTATAGGTTCCTCATATGCATAATTAAGTGTTCTGGAGTTCCCATTGTTCCCAATGTTATCCATAATTTATGATCCACATAGTCCAGTGCCTTTGCATAGTCAATAAAATACAGATAAACATCTTTCTGGTATTCTCTGCTTTCAGCCAAGACCCATCTGACATCAGCAATCATATCCCTCATTCCACATCCTCCTCTGAATCTGGCCTGAACCTCTGGCAGTTTCCTGTGGATGTACTACTGCAATCATTTTTGGATGATCTTCAGCAAAATTTTACTTGTGTGTATTATTAATGATATTCTTCAATAATTTCCACATACTGTTGGATCACCTTTCTTTGGAATGGGTACAAATACGGGTCTCTTCCAGTTGGTTGGCCAGGTAGCTGTCTTCCAAATTTCTTGGCATGGATAAGTGAGCACCTCCAGCACTGCATTCATTTGTTGAAACATCTCAACTGGTATTCTGTAAATTCTCGGAGCCATGTTTTTTTCCAATGCCTTCAGTGCAGCTTGGACCTCTTCCTTCAGTACCATGGGTTCTTGATCATATGCTACCTCCTGAAATGGTTGAACATGGACCAATTCTTTTTGGTACAGTGACTCTGTATATTCCTTTCATCTGCCTTTGATGCGTCCTGCGTCGTTTAATATTTTCCCTGAAGAACCCTTCAATATTGCAGCTCAAGACTTGAATTTGTTCTTCTGTTCTCTCAGCTTGAGAAATGCTGAATGTGTTCTTCTTTTTTGGTTTTCTATCTCCAGGTCTTTGCACTTGTCATTGTAATACTTTGTCTTCTGTTCGGCTCTTTTACTTCATCATTTCTTCCGTTCGCTTTAGTTACTTGATGTTCAAGAGCAAGTTTCTGAGTCTCTTCTGACATCCATTTTGGTCTTTTCTTTGTTTCCTGTCTTTTTAATGACCTTTTTCTTTCTTCATGTATGATGTCCTTGATGTCATTCCCCAACTCATTTGGCCTTTGGTCATTATTGTTCAACGAGTCAAGTCTATTCTTGAGATGGTCTCTGAATTCAGATGGAATATACTCAAGGTTGTATTTTGGCTCTTGTGGACTTGCTCTGATTTTCTTCAGTTTCAACTTGAACTTACATATGAGCATTTGATGGTCTGTTCTGCAATTGGCCCCTGGCCATGTTCTGACTGATGACATTGAGCTTCTTGATCGTCTCTTTCCACAGATACAGTCGTTTTGATTCCTGTGTATTCCAACTTGTGAGGTCCACTTGTGTAGTCACTGTTTATGTTGTTGAAAAAAAGGTATTTGCAACGAATCAGTCGTTGGTGTCTCAAAATTCTGTGATGTGATCTCTAGCATCATTTCTATCACCAATGCTATATTTTTCAACTACCAATTATTTTTCTTTGTTTCCAACTTTTGAATTCCAATACCAGTGTCATGGATTGAACTGTGTCCCCCCAAAAATGTGTGTAACAATTTGGCTAGGCCATGATTACCAGAATTGTGTGGTTGTCCTCCATTTTGTGATTGTAATTTTATGTTAAAGAGGATTAGAGTGGAATTGTAACACCAGCCTTACTCAGGTCTCATCCCTGATCCAACGTAAAGAGAGTTTCCCTGGGGTGTGGCCTGCGCCACCTTTTATCTCTTATAAGAGATAAAGGGAAAGGGAAGCAAGCAGAGAATTGGGAACCTCATACCATCAAGAAAGCAGTGCCAGGAGCACAGCGCATTCTTTGGACTGGGGTCCCTGCGCTGAGAAGCTCCTAGTCCAGGGGAACACTGATGAGAAGGCCAAGAGAGGGAGAAAGACTTCCCCTGGAGCTGACACCCTGAATTTGGACTTTTAGCCTACTTTACTATAAGGAAATAAACTTCTCTTTGTTAAAACCATCCACTTGTGGTATTTCTGTTATAGCAGCACTAGATGACTAAGACAACCAGTAATTATCAAAGCATCTTGATTGCATATTTAATCCATTTCAGACTTTAGAATTTGGTAAAAATCTTCAATTTCTTCATCTTTGGCCTTAGTGGTTGGTGCCTATATTTGAATAATAGTCATATTAGCTGGTCTTCCTTATAGACATATGGATATTATCCTATGACTGACAGCATTGTACTTCAGGATATATCTTGAAATGTTCTATTTGATGATGAATGCGACTCTACTCTTCATTTTGTCATTCCTGACATAGTAAACCAAATGATTGCTGATTCAAAATGGTCAATAACAGTCCATTTCAGCTTATTAATGCCTAGGATATAGACCTTTATGTGTTTCATTTTATTTTTGAGAACTTCCAGTTTTCCTAGATTCGTACTTGGTACATTCTAAGTTCCAATTGTTAATGGTTGCTTGCAGCTGTTTCTTCTCATTTTGAGTCGTGACACATCAGCAAATGAATGTCCCAAAAGTTTTACTCCATCTGCTTCAGTAAGGTCTACTCTGCTTTGAGGAGGCAGCTCTTCCCCAGTCCTATTTTGAGCGCCTTCCAGCCTGAGGGGCTTTTCTTCCGGCACTGTATCAATGTTCTGCTGCTATTCATAAGGTTTTAACTGGCCAGTTCTTTCACAAGTAGACCACCAGATCCTTCTTCCTAGTCTTTCTTAGTGTGGAAGTGCCACTGAAACCCGTCCACCATGTACCTGCTGGTATTTGAAATACTGATGGCATAATTTCCAGCATCACAGCGACACACTAGCCACAACAGTACAACAGAGAGATGAGTGGTGTAAGAGTGGCCACTTACTAGCTCTTAAAGCTTAGGCTATTTCCTTAACTTTTCTGTGCCTTGATCTCCTCATCTATAAAAAAGGATAATAATAATATTTAACTTATATAGATGTAGTAAGGGTTTTGTAGGCTAATACATGTAAACCACATATTTCCTATGGCATCCTTTTCTATGTTCTTTGTATCTTCCTTTCTTCCCTCTCTTCCTCTCTCTCCCTCCCTTCCTTCCCTCTGTACATCCCGTTCTCCCTCTTTCTCTTCCCACCGAGAGTTTCCAATGGACATGGTAAACATGGTTAAATTAGTTGTATTACCAAGGGCTAAAAGTGTTAATGAGATTTTAATAGAACCCAGAGCATGAAATTCCAAAGGTTATTTCTGAGTCTGCACTGGTTTTGTGCTTGCCATGATGTTTGACTGTTCTGTGCTTGCTTCTATCCATGTTGTTGTAATTAGTTGCTGTCAAGTTGATTCTGACTCCTGGTGACACTACCCCATGTCTGGAGAGTAGAACTGCTCCATAGGGTTTTCAAGGCTGTGCCCTTTTGGAAATAGATTGAGTTTGAACAACCAATCGTTCAGCTAGTAGCCAAGTGCTTAACCATTTACACCACACAGAGACTTTGCTTTTAATATATGTGTGTGTGTGTGTGTTGTTGTTGCTGCTGTTGTTAGGTGCCATCAAGTCAGTTCTAATTCGTAGTGACCCTATGTACAACAGAACGAAACACTGCCTGGTCCTGCGCCATCCTCACAATGGTTGCTATGCTTGAGCTCATTGTTGCAGCCACTGTGTGAATCCATCTTGTTAAGGTCTTCCTCTTTTTCGTTGACCCTCTACCTTACCAAGCATGATGTCTTTCTCCAGGGACTGGTCCCTCCTGATAACATGTCCAAAGTATGTGAGACATAATTTTGCCATCCTTGCTTCTAAGGAGCATTCTGGTTGTACTTCTTCCAAGACAGATTTGTTCGTTCTTTTGGCAGTCCATGCTACATTCAATATTATCTGCCAAAACCACAATTCAAAGGCATCAATTCTTCTTCAGTCTTCCTTATTCATTGTCCGGCTTTTGCATGCATATGAAGCTATTGAAAACACCATGACTTGGGTCTGGCACACCTTAGTCTTCAAGGTGACATCTTTGCTATTCAACACATTAAAGAGGTCTTTTGGAGTAGATTTGCCCAATGCAATGTGTCTTTTTATTTCTTGACTGCTGCTTCCATGAGTGTTGATTGTGGGTCCAAGTAAAATTAAATCCTTGACAACTTTAGTCTTTTCTCCATTTATAATGATGCTGCTTATTGGTCCAGTTGTGAGGACTTTTGTTTTCTTTATTTTGAGGTGTAATCCATACTGAAGGCTGTGGTCTTTGACAATATATATATACCTATACATGTTATCAGTAACAATTGCTGTCAAGTTGACTCCCACTTATGGCAACCCTATGTGTGTCAGAGTAGAATTATGTACCATAGAGTTTTCAATGGCTAAGTTTTCAGAAGTAGGTTGCCAGACCTTTCTTCTCAGGTGCATCTCGGTGGACACAAACCTCCAGTCTTTTGTTTACTAGCCAAGCACATTAACTGTTTGCACCACCCAAGAACTACACACACGTAGAAACACATATGCCTTGGGGATGAGGGTTTAGGCTACATTTTACTTTAAATGAAAAAATCCATTGCCATCAAGTTAATTCCAATTAATTTACTCAGAATAAATTATTGTGTGGTTTATCTGAAAAAATACTCTCTGGACGGTCAATAAGCACTCCAAATTTAGGATTATAGAGAAAACCAATTTGATTTGAATAGAACTGACCCATAGGGTTTCTAAGGAGTGGCTAGTGGATTTGAACTGCCGACCTTTTGGTTAGTAGCTGTCATGGATTGAATTGTGTCCCCCCAAAAATACATGTATCAATTTGGCTAGACCATGATTTCCAGTATTGTATGATTGTTCACCATTTTGTCATCTGATTTGATTTTCCTAAGTGTTGTAAATCATATCTCTATGATGTTAATGAGATGGGATTAGTGGCAGTTATGTTAATGTGTTGAGACTCAATCTATAAGATTAGACTGTGTCTTAAACCAATCTCCTTTGAGATATAAAAGAGAGAAGGGAGCAAAGAGAGAGGGGGACCTCATACCACCAAGAAAGCAGCACCAGGAGCATCGTTTGGACCTGGGGTTCCTGGGTAAAGAAACTCCTAGACCAGGGAAAGACTGATAACAAGGCCCTTCCCCTAGAACTGAAAGAGGGAGAAAGCCTTTCACTAGAGTTGGCACCCTGAATTCTGACTGGCCTCCTAAACTGTGAAAGAATAAACCACTTAACCACTATGCTACCAGGGCTTCTATTTAAAAACAGTACACACTAATTCAGATGAAATCAAAGTCTAGACTTCTGGTGCTAATCTGGGGAGATTTCTGATTGTCTTCTTACTGGGGGTGCAGTCTCCCATTGTTTCTAAGCGTGTAGCTTGCTCTGGACTTCTTACTCATATACTAATGGTGAATCTGCCTATCTGATGCCATCAAACTCCAGGATGGTTAGAAGTTCATTTCCCATCACATTTTTAGTTCTAGCAAATAAAAGCCACTTAATTGTTTTCTGTTAGTAATATCTTCTCCAACCTCTCCTAAGGAAATGAAACCAAATAAAATTCTAAAAGCAGAATTCCTTCCTTCATTCCTCACATAAAACTGGCCTAGTGCTCTCACTTGAAGTGGACTCTTCGTTCAGATTAGAGACTGAATTGCCGAGTGGATTTGATGCTGTTTATTGGTCCGGGTACATAACTGCTACATTTTTTGTTATGCTTTTCACTTGGTGGATTGGATTTTAAGTGGTGTTTTTGGAAAGTGTTCTTTGGAAAGAACTCTGAGTTCTTTCCTGCTCTATAATGTCTACTTCTTGCCTTCAACTGTAAACATCAACGTAGTGGTAGATGATATTCTTTGATCACTCACCACATTTCCCTCAGAACATTGTAGGTATAATTTCATTGTCTGCTGATGTTTAAGGTGACTGTGTGAAAGTGTAACTGGCCTGGTTTATTGACCCTTGCCAGAAATTTTTCCAGTGTTTTCCTTATCATAACATTCAAAACTGTAACCAGACCAGATCTTGGTATTTTTTCTCTATCTTTTTCTAAATCTCTTTTTATATCCAGCTTCAGTTCTTCTATAATTCTGGAACAATTTCCTATGTTATATTTCTGAGTAGTTTCTCTATTCCATGTACTGGGTTCTCTAAGTCAAAGAAGGAAACCCTGGTGGTGTAGTGGTTAAGAGCTACAGCTGCTAACCAAAAGGTCAGCAGTTTGAATCCACCAGGTGCTTCTTGGAAACTCTATGGGGCAGATCTACTCTGTCCTATAGGGTCACTATGAGTTGTAATCAACTCAACAGCAACAGGTTAATTCAAGGAAATCACGTACTTTTATCGTGCTTATTGTCTTTGCCTGCCCTCTGTAGTTGTAATTTTCTGCTAAGTTTGCTTGTTTACTTTGGGCACATCCTCAGGAAAGACCAATCATAGAAAAGGACATCGTGTTTGGTAGAGGCCAATGTAAACAAGGGAAACCCTCAATGAGATGGATTAACATAATAGCTGCAACGATGGACTCAAACATACCGAAGGTCATGAAGGTTCTTCAGGACTGGACAACGCCTCATTCGTTATACATAAAGTTGCCACGAGTTGAAGCTGACTCAACAGCAACTAACAACTTTCATCTCATTGTTTTGCCTTCTGCATTCAAGTACATAATCTCAAGACTTTATGCCATTGTTCTGTTCTTCAGCCATGCCTATTCTTTGATACTTCTAATTTATTTATAGTTTTTCTGTATGTGTTATTTTGGTTCTCAAACTATTTTAACTGTGTAATTTCCTTTTCCAATTCATTCTGTTATACCACCTTTGAGTTTGTGATTTATTGATTTCATATTTAAAATTAAACACTCATGAGTAATACAATTAGAATCTTGGGTTATATTTTTTTCTATATTATTTCTTTTTGTGTGGTTAGTGTATTTTCAAGGATGTGATATTATTACTTTGTATGCATAGCTCTATTCAGACCAACTTACTCTTATATGGCAGAGTAAATTTTCCTTGGCATTCTTATTTAGAATCTGTTGGTTTTCCCCTTCTGAGTTATAGCTGAAAGCCTCTAATTTTTTTCTCTCTGTTTTTCTGAGGTTGAGGATTCACAGGTAAAGGAAGAGATGCATTCTTTTGAGTTTGTGTATAGCTATTTTTGGGAGGTACAGACTTTGCTCTCTCTTCTGAGATTCTAATATTAGTCTAGTACAATGACCCACGTCTGTGGGCCTCAGCTACTTTCCTCAACACAGCACAGTGCTCTGAAACATGACAAAGCTGGCTCAACCTTCCTGTCTCTGCTGAGGCCCTGCATGGAATATAGCAGCTTCTGTTTTTGAAGTTTTGTTTGTTTGTTTGTTTTTGTCATTCCTAAGGCTACCTCATTAACCTCTCAAGAGATTTTATTCTTATTGGAGGGCATTAATAAGAATTTCTAGTATTCTCTTACCTCACAATAAGTCCCCAGCACTTCTGCGCTCAAGGATGGAGCTAAAAGTTGTAATGTACAGCATCAGAAGTATCGAAAATTAACTTTATTTCTTTTTCTCTCTCTTTTTGGATGGTGGGGTGGGGTGGGCCATCATATTTAAAAGTTTAAGGTGTAAGGTCGCACTTTTTAATTTTTTTAACTATTTCATTATTTGAAGGAATTTTGGCTATTTACTAAATTTTATTTTTTG